>CM055118.1:956344579-957629579 GCA_029206835.1 Rana muscosa | reverse complement strand
CCTCTAGGGATGAGCGGAGTGATTTTGGTGAAATTGATTTTGCTACAAAATTAAAAGTAGGACATTTTTCAACAAAGAAAAAACTCAGTTTCACTCATCAAACTGCTTAGGTGAAATTTACTTTAAAAAAAATATTTTTAATTTAGAAAGTGTTGGGAGTTTTGCGGTTTATTTTTGAAAGTTTTGTTTATTTTATTAAATGTTCTTTGTGTTTTAATTTTTTTCCTTTTTTTAATTATTCAGTTATTTATCATATATTATTTAACAAAAAAATTAAGCAAATGAGGTGTTGTTTTTGGTAGAAGAACAAGGATAACAAGCAGCTTCCACAACCTGGACGAGTAATTAAAGCACATTGTAACCTTAAAAAAGTTTACCTTTACCATCCCTAATGATTCCAATGTATTTTCCAAAGTAGCTAATTTTGTTAATTTCTACTTACTTATATGGTGAAGAGAAAATGGGGTTGATTTACTAAAACTGGAGAGTAAAAAATCCAGTGCAGCTCTGCACAGAATCCACTCAGCTTTAATGTTTGTTTGTTTCGTCAAAGCTTAATTGAACAAGTTGAAATTAGTAGCTTATTGGCTACCATGCACAGCTCCACCAGAATATGCATGCTGCAGTTTTACCAAATTCTACATTCTACATTCTAAATTTTGCGTTCTAGCTAAAGTTGGGTATTCCCCTTTCACCCTGACCCTATTAGGACTCACTCCACGTATGAGAAACATTGTAATGATCCATTATATTTTACTAAACACTTACATATGTAACACACTGTGTTGCCCTACTTACTACCAAATCTCTTCTACAGGCTTGCTCTGATTAGAGTCTCTATAGTGCTAAATATTACCCAGTTTTACTACCTTTGGGGCTCTCCTTGTGCCACAGACTTTGAATGCATGTATGTTGGAAGCCTGTATACTATTTATTACTGCATTGATACAATGTGATTGTTGCAAAATTCATCTCTTTTCATAAAGAATGTATAAAAAACATTGTCAATTAAATATCGGTGCAAGTTAAAACATCAAGGCCTTCTAGAATGCTGCAAAAGAGGGAGCACATTAATATGTTTAATTAAAGGTGACATTTTAGAAATGAAATCAGATTGTTTTCACAGTTTTCATGAAATGATTAACAAAAGCAGCTAATTACTTTCCCCTGCACGCTGCTTTTTCTTTGCTGCTCCAACCATGGCTATTAGTCCAGATTGTAGATAAAAGATTAATAACAGTTACAGGGAAAAACAAAGGAGAAAGCACTTAGCTATCACATACATAATATATATAGCTGCTAATGATCTATCGACTAAGTGGGATGCAAAGACTCTTTTTAGCTCTGCTATCTAAACAGAATTTAATGTAATAGACTCCTGCTACTGGTGTGGGAAAAATCTCTATTTCATAATAAGGTTGAGGAGTTTATTAAATCTACTTCTGAACACATATGAGAATATGAAGCAATGCACACTCCCAGCCATCCACATGACATAAAGGAAAATATGATTCTTCAGACCAGGCCATGTTTTTCTATTGCTCCATGTTCCAGTTCTGGTGCTCATATGCCCATTGTAGGCAATTTTGGCTGTGGACACGGGTCAGCATGGGCATCCTGACCGGTTTGCGGCTAGAAAGCCCCATACACAACAAACTTTGATGCCAAATTCTTCTGCTTTCAACATATCAACTTGATGGACATCGTATTTACTTGCTGCCTAATATATCTCACCGACTTTCAGATTCCCCTGTGATGAGATAATCAGTAGTATTTACTTAACCTCTCGGGGGTCATAGAGTTATGGCTAATTGGTGTGTATCGTATATACAGTATACAGGATATGTATATACATATAAATAAAGCAAAATTATCTTATTATATTGGTGTAATAATGGATTCCTGGATGGAGAATTCTCAGTGTCTTAGCCAAAGAGATGGAACAGCGAACCATACCTGCTTGAAATCTCCTTGTCTGGTTAAACTTCAGATGAGCTGTTCAATACAGAATGATTCACTTCAGTGTATCTAAATTTTAGTCAAAACAATAGCCAAATATAAAAATCAATTGTAATGTAGGTTGCACATACCAGTAAGACTGTACTCACTGTTTTTCTAAATATCCACTGGAATATTTTGTATAAACACCTGTTGGCCCAGTCAGTAGAACCATTATATAAACACTTCAATTGAAAGGATGACAATGTTCTTTCTACTGCATTTAAATCATTCCAATCTTGTCACCTGTAGCTAATTAGGTGTTGTCACCAATCTAGTCCTATCAGAGAATTCCCACATCGAGCTTCTCTGTCCCAGGCTTAGGTAAATGATGTTAAAGCCCTGCTCAGTACCTCCACCCCCTCCAGCACTGTCTAGTAGGATGCATGAAAAATTTAGCACATTGAACCCCATTGAAATCTTTTTTTCAAGGCTAATTTGCAAGATTTTGGTAAAAAATGGCACGAGTAGATGGACACTGGGGGACATGTATCAATGCAAAAAATAAATAAAATAAAATTAGACAATTCTTTAAATAACATGCTTCGGGGATCCCTTAATTTGCCCCATGAAGTGATTAATTTGTAGGATGTACTGCAGCAAAATGGACATTAAAAAATGTAAGTAAGGGTGGGCTGGAACTACCTAATCTTTACTTGTATTATGTTATTTCACAATCTAGGGTCTGTCCACAAGTTTTTGGGGCTATATGATCTGGATGGGTAAATACGCAGGACAATACAGAACCCTTTTACCCTCAGGGGAGGGCATTACCTGAAGTTCTATGAGCTGGTAATTTTTACTGGGCACTATCAAAATAGACAACTGACACAGCCTACCTTTCTTCTTTATATCTCTGTATTATTTTTTTGGGGTTGTATCAATCAGCAGCTATCTGTGACTACTATGTAAGCTACTGTATGTATCCATGACATATAACTGTTTTTACCTTTATTTTGCACAGAAGTAAAAAAATTGCATTTAAAAGAAAAATACTTAAGCCATTAGATAATCCAGTCAGACAGCTAGTTTTTTGAGAAGAGGTTAACAATGACTAAAAAAGACAAAAAAGCATCGCCACCTGAGACGAGAGCCTCTAGCCGGGCCCGCTTGGTACCTTCCTCTCCGGTAATATATGATGCATTGTCTCCATCAGGAGTAGCAGCCTCTCCTATGGTGCCTGGGCCTGCATATGTTACTGAGGACACTTTGGCAGCAGCCCTGAACAATTTAGAAGGAAGAATCACTACGTTAATCGCAAAGTCCTCACAAAAGGACAAACAGTGAAGCAGAGCTCCTTCTGTTGTTTCAGATCTCCTTTCAGAAAGGTCTGAGGAGGATGAGGAGGATGTAGCCCCATCAGGGGATAAGGACGCGGAGTCGGATGGATCAGGGATATCAGAAGAACCTTTTTCTGCTTCCCAGGTTCTTAAATTACAGGTGCAATATTATACTGAAACAGTATGCTCTGCATTCAAGTTACCGTATATACTCGAGTATAAGCCGAGTTTTTCAGCACTTTTTTTGTGCTGAAAATGTCCCCCTCGGCTTATACTCGAGTCACCTTTTTGCGCCTGATCTCCCGGACTTTGGGGACCCGGTACCAGACGTCCGTAGGTCCCCTGGACCCCAAACATATCACACATGTAGCCCCACTCTTCCTCTACAAGTGTGCAAAGTTTTTTGTCCGGAAGACCTACAGCCGGGGAGAATATTTTTCAAACCCGGGCACCCCTTCTATAGACTCCTATGTTAAACGGTAATTTCTTTGGTGACTTTGGGGACCCGGTACTGGCCGGTCGTAGGTCCTCTGGACCCTAAACTTGGCACAAATGTAGCCCCATTTCTCCTCTATAAGTTTGCAAAGATTTTTGTCTAGGGGACCCACGGCCGGGGAGCACTGATTTTTCAAAGCCAGGCACCCCTTCCATAGACTCCCATGTTAAACATCAGTCTAGGCATGGGCACAGTGAGGCATGGGCACAGTGAGGAGGCATGGACACAGTGAGGCATGGGGACAGTGAGGCATGGGCACAGTGAGGCATGCACATGGACACAGTGAGGCAAAGTGAGGCACAGTGAGGCATGCAGATGGACACCCTAGGCTTATACTCGAGTCAATACGTTTTCCCATTTTTTTGTGGTAAAATTAGGTGCCTCGGCTTATATTCGGGTCGGCTTATACTCAAGTATATACGGTACCTTCTTCAGAGTTAACTGAATCACCTGTCTCCTCCCTGGGTTCATTAAAATCCTCACAGGCTGCATGTGCCTTTCCGATTCATCCTCTATTGGAGAATCTGATTTACTGTCAGGGAAATTCCCCGTCTGTTGTCACCAATCTGCGCTCAGTGCGCATGCGCGGCAAAACGGCGCATCGGCGCATGCGCGTGCGTGGCGGGACGGCGCTTCGGCGTGCTTGGGTGCGCGCACCGGCGCAACGACGAATGCGCGTGCGCAATAGCTCGCCAATGGGACTACAGGCGGGCCTATTTAAACAGACGCAGTAACACTATCTGGTTGCTGGTTTGTCAGCTTTACTGTGTTTCCTTGTGCCTGAAAGAAGTTAAAGTTCTCCTGCTGTGACCCGGACCGGATTTGACTACGCTTCTGCTTCTCCTGAACCTGACCCCTTGGCTTGCTAAACGGACTTCTACCTCTCTCCTTGTGCTTGACCCTCGGCCTGTGACCCGGATCTGCTGCCTGTCTCCAGCCCTCTACCTTCTGCCTGTACCCTGGACTTCTTGCCTAACCTGACTATTCTGGTGCTTCCTGCTAAACTCCTAAACGGACTTGTGCCTTGCTACTGGTTGCTGTTTGACCCTGTCTACCCTTGGTGTTTGACTCCTGGCCTGTTCTTCAGACTCATCCCTGCTAGATTCTTCAGCAAGACACCTCTACCTGCTGGTGGCCAGTGCTCAAGACACCTCTACCTGCTGGTGGCCAGTGCTCCCTCGTGCTGTCCTCTCCCTGTCTCACCTCCAGGGGGCGGAGTGCGCTTGGGTGCAAGGGTGAACCACTCTCGGCATCTCGGCCTCGGTAAGTACGTAGCCTGATATTTACGCAGACTGGAAAACTCCAGATAAGCGTTTTTCTCCTCCTAGGAAGATTGAAGTTATTTATCCTATGGAGGAGAAGTTTACCAAGAAGTGGAGTCTGCCTTCTGTGGATGCACCTATCTCTTGTGTAAATAAAAGCTTCATTTGTCCGGTGGACAATGCTCAGGTATTTAAAGATCCTTTGGAGTAAAAGTTGGAATCTTTACTAAAGTCTTCCTTTCTCCTGGCGGGCGCAGTGACCCAACCTGCTGTGGCGGCAGTTGGTATGTGTCAGGTCTTAAAGAGGAAGTAAATCCTGATGGGTTTACTTCCTTTTTGTTTCCCTGCAAAGGTAAAGCATAATGGGCATTGCATTGCATTGCATAGTAGCCCATTATGTGACACTTACCTGCAGTAGAAGCCTGCGATGTCGCCGTCTTCCTCCATGGCAGCGAGCGTCCATCTTCACCCCTCTTCTTCTGGAGGCCACGAACTCTGGCTCTGTGACTGGCCGGAGTCGCCTGACGTCATTCCCGCACATGCGCTGGGGGTGCCACCACTCGCGGCTTCATTCACAGCTTTCTGACAGATGGTCAGTGCGCCTACGCGCCATTGTCTACGGCGCATGTGCCGTAAAAAGTGGTGCCTTTCTTTTGCAACAATCTCCTAAACCGTGTAGGTTTAGGAGATATTTGTTGCACCTACAGGTAAGCCTTAATCTAGGCTTACCTGTAGGTTAAAGTGGTATGTAAGGCTTTACAACCACTTTAAAGGATCAGGTGAAGCAGGGGCAGAAAGACCTGCTTCCGGATCAGATAACATTTTGGGATAATATGCCTAGGGTCTTATGTTTCACAGTGGATGCTATTAGAGATTCTATTCAACAAGCATCTCGCCTTACGCTCCAGCTGGTGCATATGCGCAGAATTCTTTGGCTAAAGCATTGGTCAGCGGAAGCTCCATGCAAAAAGCTTTTGGCCAGTTTTCCCTTCCATGGTGAACGCCTGTTTGAAGATGATTTGGAAAAGTATATCCAAAAGATATCAAGCGGCAAGACTACTCTATTGCCGGAGAAGAAGAAAAACAAGCGCCCTTGTTTTAAGCGATCTCTCTCCCCGGTTCCCGGGACATCTGCCTCCAGGCAGTGGCGACGGCATTTTTAGCCAGACTCTAAGGCTAAAGACCAAGGCCAGGCCCAGAAAAACAAAAAGCAATGGGGGCAAGGAGCTAATAAGCAAAGCCCCAAAGCTTCTTTATGAAGAGGCGCCCCCGCTCGGCCAAGTGGGGGGCTGGCTTCGGCAGTTTTCAGCAGCTTGGCAGACAGATATCCGGGACAAGTGGGTAGTTTCTGCTGTATCCCTAGGGTACAAGCTGGAATTTTGAGACACCCCACCTTATCGGTTCCGAAGTTCAAAGGTCTCCAAAGATCCAGTAAAGAGAGAATCCTTCTTCCGAGGATTGGATCACTTGCTGTCTCAGGGGGTAATCAAGGAAGTCCCCCTAAAAGAGCAAGGTGCAGGGTTTTATTCAAACCTCTTTGTGGTTCCAAAGGCAAATGGAGACGTCAGACCCATTCTGGACCTAAAAGATCTAAACCGGTTTCTGAACATTCACCATTTCCGAATGGAAACCATTTGGTCTGTGGTCGCCACCTTACAAGGCAAGGAATTTTTGGCGTCAATAGACATCAAGGACGCCTATTTACATGTGCCTATTTTTCCCACTCACCAAAAGTTCCTAAGATTTGCGGTAGAACATTGCTACTTCTAGTTTGTGGCTCTGCCTTTTGGTTTGGCCACCGCACCCCGGGTATTTACAAAAGTTCGGGCCCCATTGTTGGCAAACTTAAGAGCACAGGGCATAACGGTGACAGCCTATCTAGACGATCTACTTGTGATAGATCAGTCAGTAGCAGGATTAGATCACGCGGTGCTCAAAACAGTAAGATACCTGGAACAGTTAGGATGGATCATAAACCTACAGAAATCCTCTCTACAAGCCCTAAGAAGGGTAGGGTATTTGGGCATGATCATAGACACAGCCCAAAGCAGGGTATTCTTGCCAGAGCCAAAGATCAAGTCTCTAAGAGAATTGATCCACAAGGTCAGGGCGAAGAAGGGCCATCGATTCGCCTTTGCATGAGGCTATTAGGGAAGATGGTGGCCTCCTTCAAGGCTGTTCCTAACGCCCAGTTTCATTCGAGACTACTGCAAGGCAGTATTCTAGCTGCCTGGAACAGGAGAAGCCAAGCTCTGGATTTACCCATGCGCCTGTCTGCACAGGTGCGCCAAAGCTTCAGTGGGTGGTTAAAGACCGAGAACTTGCAGAAAGGAAGGTCATTTCTCCCAGTCACCTGGAAGGTGGTGTCTAAGGATGCCAGCCTGTTGGGCTGGGGAGCAGTGTTAGAAGAAGCTTCAGCCCAAGGTACCTGGGCAAAGACCGAAGAGAGCCTGCCCATCAACATACTGGAGATTCGGGCAGTATACTTAGCCCTCAGAACCTGGACACACAGGTTACAGGGCCACCCTGTTCGGATTCAATCCGACAATGCTACGGCTGTAGCTTATATCAATCACCAAGGAGGCACCCGGAGCCAGGATGCTCAGAAAGAGGTGAATCAGACGTAAAAGGCAATTAAGAACTGCATAATTGTAAGTGCAATCTTTTATTTTAAATAAAACATTTTATACATTTAATGCACTATGTGGAGCGTATATTATCTCTTCCATATCGGATGCATCTGCTGACATTGTCGGAAGCTGTTGCCTCAAGAATCTTATATGTGGTTGCTGGTTTGTGGGAAGAGCTGCCTGTTTTATGCATTCATTGATCCTCTGTCATGGGGGATCGTGACTAGCTGGTAAGGAGGAATTCCTGCTGATTGGTGGTGGAACTTCACATTTCTTTGGATGCAACTTTTCACTTGTGGATTACATTTTTCACAGAGCACTGGTGCTGTAATATGGACATTATTTGCACATTTATATATATAGTGTGACAGCAGGAAGGTAAAGTCACCTGGTTGCATCCAGGGGGGTAGGTATATTTCTCCCAGATTCAGGCTTTATGCCGACTTATACAACTAGGGAGAGTGCTGGGCGTCGTGCAGGCAGGGAGTTGATGAGACCAGCTGAAGCTTGTCAGCTCGTTTAAGGCCTCTGTAAAAACTCCCAGCTTCATTAGGTGTTTGCTCATGCCTGGAACCAGACCTGTGTGGACTGTCTAGGGAGAGTGAACCCCTGTGCGGTGAGACAAAGCCTGTGTGGCTATTTGTTTGGACATTTACTAAACCAGGGACTTAGGGACTAGGACAGCACCAGGCTGATCCCAGTTGTTAGTTAGGGAAACCTGCATGTTTAGTCAGAGGTCAAGCTGACCAGGATTTATTTTGTTTATGTTTCTTTTTGCTTTGCTGTGTTTTTGTCACTGTAAATAGAGAAATAAACCGCACCTTTTGATCTTGAAAACCACAACCTCCGTCTGCTGGGCCTGTTTTTGTGTGGGGAGCCCATCCAGGGGGTCACACACACCCGCTACCGAGCTAACCCCCTCACAGTTGGTGGAGAATGCGGGCATTTTTTTTTAAGCCAGCATGGAGGAGATACTGAAACAGCTGGCTCTAGCAAATGCCAATCAACAGCAGACAAATGCAGGTTTGCAAAAGAGCTTCGCAGCCCAGCAACAAGCCCAGCAGCAATCTGAGGCCCGCTTCATAGACCTGTTGCAGAAGCAAGAGCAGAGACTACAACAACAGATGGAAGCAGTAATGCAGCAACGTCCGCAGACCAGTGAGGAAAGCCGCCCCACTAATACCGCGTCCTTTGGGGTGAGTCGTTTATTGACAAAAATGACTGGAGAGGATGATCCAGAGGTATTTTTGACCACATTTGAAAGGACTGCTGAAAGAGAAAAGTGGCCTGAGGAGCAGTGGGCTGGACTGGTGGCTCCTCTGTTAACTGGTGAATCGCAGAAAGCTTACTATGACCTAGAGCCTGACCAAGCAAAAGACTATGTGATGCTAAAAGCTGAAATATTGGCAAGGCTGGGTGTCACCCTGGCTGTCCGGGCTCAGCGTGTGCATAACTGGACTTTCCAGCTTGGAAAACCCCCCAGGTCTCAAATGTATGATCTCATTCACCTGAGCAGGAAGTGGCTACAGCCAGAGACTTTGTCCGCACCGGAGATTGTGGAACGTGTTGTGATGGATCGTTTCTTGAGAGCTCTTCCTACCGCCATTCAAAAGTGGGTAAGCCATGGAGACCCAGAAACGGCCGGTAAACTTGTGGATCGTGTAGAGAGATACTTGGCTGCAGAGAACCTGACGGCCTCTTCCAGAGACTCTCGGACTTTCCACCCTAAGACCAGACCATCCCCAGGGGCGGATAAGATGATTCCAAGGGGTGAGGGTGGAGAGAGTGAGAGGGTGGGAGCTCTGCCCAGGGGTTGGCGAGAACAGCCTGGGAAGTCGGGGGCTCAAGAGGCAGCCAAAAGGATTGTTTGCTACCGCTGCCGGCAAACGGGACATATTGCAGCAAATTGCCCGGTTGTGGAGGAACCCATGCAATGTGACTTTTTGACGGACAGACGTCAGTCGCTGTGTGCGACAGTCGCATGCACTGCCATTCGGGGAACTGAGAAACATTTATGCAAAATGTGTATTAATGGTAGAAATGTTGTGGTATTACTGGATTCAGGTAGCCTTGTGACCCTGATAAAGGCTGAATTAGTTAAAACAGAGGTCTCTGGGAATAGCAAGGTAGCTGTTATTTGTGTGCATGGGGACACCCGAGAGTATCCAGTGACTACAGTGTGTTTCAAGACCCCCAAAGGTACCCTCTCTCATCCAGTGGGGTTAGTATCTCAATTACCGCATGATGCCATTGTGGGAAGGGATTTTCCGAAGTTCTGGGAACTGTGGGATGATCCTGAGCCCCCCACTGGTGCCCCTATGTACCAGGAAGGTGATAGCCAGAACTCCTCTGAGAGTGGTGAGGACTCTCCAGAATTTCCCTTGTCAGTATTGGCAGGCGAGACTCAAGAAACTGGAGAGGAGCCCACCTCCTCAGATGAAAACCTACCATCTGTGGAGTTTTCTGATCTTGAGGTTCACAGGGAAAATTTTGCCACAGAACAGTTAAAGGACCCCGCCCTAATAAAGGCACGGGAAAACGTAGTGGAAATAGATGGCGAGTTAGTGAACCCAGATAATACCTGCACTTACCCATACTTCAGCGTAGAGAAGGACCTACTGTATCGGGTGGCAAAAAGGGCAGAAGAAACCGTTGAGCAGCTTGTGGTGCCCAAACCTTACAGGAAGTTGGTGTTGGAGTTGGCCCATGGGCACATTCTTGGAGGTCATCTGGGGACAGAGAAAACCCGAGAGAGGGTATTACAGAGATTCTATTGGCCTGGGGTGATGAAGGACATAGAAAATTATTGTTCCTCCTGCCCTGTGTGTCAGAGGTCGGCCCCGATGCCACATTTCCGTAGCCCGCTGGTCCCTCTACCCATCATTGAGGTCCCGTTTGAGAGGATCGCAATGGATTTGGTAGGTCCTATAATCAAGTCCGCTAGGGGGCACCAGTACATATTAGTTATAATGGACTATGCCACCCGTTATCCAGAAGCGATCCCTCTCCGAAATACCTCGGCCAAAACCATAGCCAAAGAGCTATCTCTTGTTTTTAGCCGGGTGGGTATTTGTAAAGAACTGCTTACGGACCAAGGTACACCCTTTATGTCCCGGGTTATGAAAGAGCTGTGTAAATTGTTCAAAGTGACGCAATTGCGTACGTCTGTGTATCACCCCCAAACCGATGGGCTGGTTGAAAGATTCAACAAAACCCTAAAACAAATGTTGAAGAAAGTGGTGGATAGAGATGGAAAGGATTGGGACTGTCTACTTCCTTATTTGATGTTTGCTATTAGGGAGGTGCCCCAATCCTCTACGGGATTCTCCCCCTTTGAGTTACTGTATGGGAGACACCCAAGAGGGCTGTTGCATATTGCCAAGGAAACTTGGGAAAGTGAGAGTTCTCCCCACAGGAGTGTGATTGAGCATGTCGCCCTGATGCAAGATCGAATTGCACAGGTAATGCCCATCGTGAAGGAACATTTGGCCCAAGCGCAGTTGGCACAGCAGAGAGTGTACAACCGTGGAGCCAAGACCCGTACCTTTTCCCCGGGGGATAGGATATTGGTACTTGTCCCTACGGTTGAAAGTAAATTCCTTGCCAAATGGCAAGGCCCCTACGAGATAATGGAAAAAGTGAGCGAAGTGAATTACAAGGTCAGACAACCAGGAAGGCGAAAGCCCGAACAGATCTATCACGTTAATCTGTTGAAAGCCTGGAGGGATAGAGAGTCCCTAGTCGCAGAAACTTGGTCACCAGCTCAAACTGGTTGCGTGATTCCGGAGGTTGGAATAGCAGCCACCTTGTCACAACCCCAACAACAGGAGGTTAAGGAGTTTGTGCTTCGCAACAAGGAGGTGTTCTCTGAGCTGCCGGGACAAACATCTGGGGTAGAGCATGATATTATTACCCCGCCCGGTGAAAGGGTGAAGTTAAAACCCTATCGGATCCCAGAGGCCCGACGGGAGGCAATACGGGAGGAAGTACAGAAAATGCTGAACTTAGGGGTGATAGAGGAGTCCCAAAGTGATTGGTCTAGTCCCATTGTGTTGGTGCCTAAACCGGATGGGAGCTGGCGATTTTGTAACGATTTTCGTCAGTTGAACAAAGTTACAAAATTTGACACCTACCCCATGCCACGTATAGATGAGTTGATCGACCGGCTGGGAACAGCCCGATACATGACGACTCTTGACCTCACAAAAGGGTATTGGCAAATTCCCCTGGCCAAGTCGGCCAAAGAGAAAACCGCATTTGTAACCCCAGACGGGGCGTTCCAATATAAGAGAATGCCGTTCGGGTTACAGAATGCGCCGGCCACATTCCAGCGGAAAATGGACCAGATACTGAGGCCCCATCGGAAGTATGCTGCGGCTTACCTGGATGACGTAATTGTCCATAGCACAGATTGGGCCTCACATCTGCCAAAAGTGCAAGCAGTCCTAGACTCTATCCGGGAAGCGGGGTTTACGGCTAACCCCAAGAAGTGTACCATTGGGCAGGAGGAGGCCAAATATCTTGGGTACACCATTGGCAGGGGAGTAATAAAACCCCAACTCAACAAAGTCGAGGCCATCCAGAGTCGGCCACGTCCCAACAGCAAGAAGCAGGTACGAGCCTTTCTGGGAATCGCGGGTTATTATCGGCGCTTCATTCCCCACTTTGCTTCTAAGGCTGTGCCCCTAACCAACCTGACGAAAGGGAAAGGGTCGGTCATGATTAAATGGACCCCCGAGGCTGAGGCAGCGTTCCAATTCTTGAAACAAGCCTTATGTAGCCAGCCAGTGTTGTACTCACCCGACTTCTCTAAAGACTTTGTCGTACAAAGTGATGCGTCAGATGTGGGGTTAGGAGCAGTATTGTCCCAGGTCTGGAACGGGGAAGAGCACCCAGTCATTTACCTCAGCAGGAAGTTGAAGTCCCATGAGGTAAATTACGCCACGGTTGAAAAGGAGTGTTTAGCGGTGAAGTGGGCTCTAGATTCCCTTCGGTACTATCTGCTAGGTAGGCACTTTGACATGGTTACGGATCACGCTCCGTTAAAGTGGATGGCTCAAAACAAGGAGACAAATAGAAGAGTAAATAGGTGGTTCCTGGCCCTACAGGAATTCAACTTCACAGTAAAGCATCGCCCTGGCGTTCAAATGGGGAATGTGGATGCTTTGTCTCGAGTACATGAATGCCTGATTGCTGGTGTTCCAACCCCAAGGTTAAAACAAGAGGGGGGGGTATGTGACAGCAGGAAGGTAAAGTCACCTGGTTGCATCCAGGGGGGTAGGTATATTTCTCTCAGATTCAGGCTTTATGCCGACTTATACAACTAGGGAGAGTGCTGGGCGTCGTGCAGGCAGGGAGTTGATGAGACCAGCTGAAGCTTGTCAGCTCGTTTAAGGCCTCTATAAAAACTCCCAGCTTCATTAGGTGTTTGCTCATGCCTGGAACCAGACCTGTGTGGACTGTCTAGGGAGAGTGAACCCCTGTGCGGTGAGACAAAGCCTGTGTGGCTATTTGTTTGGACATTTACTAAACCAGGGACTTAGGGACTAGGACAGCACCAGGCTGATCCCAGTTGTTAGTTAGGGAAACCTGCATGTTTAGTCAGAGGTCAAGCTGACCAGGATTTATTTTGTTTATGTTTCTTTTTGCTTTGCTGTGTTTTTGTCACTGTAAATAGAGAAATAAACCGCACCTTTTGATCTTGAAAACCACAACCTCCGTCTGCTGGGCCTGTTTTTGTGTGGGGAGCCCATCCAGGGGGTCACACACACCCGCTACCGAGCTAACCCCCTCACAATAGACTATATGATTTTTGATCTTTTATTGTTGCATTTATCAATTCTATTCCTTTTAGTGTGGTTCACAGTCAGTGTGTTCCAAAGGGGAACAACATTTTTGCACCATTTGAGTCACATTATTAGGGTTTATTTATTTATTTTAATTGAATTTTATGGTTTCACATGACCGATTATTAAGTTTGTATTCATGGGTCAGCGCGATTTTTCTCTTTTTCCATTTACCTAATTCTACCAAATAGATGTAAGAGGACATGAGGATTCTGCCTTTGGGCGTAGTGTGCTGCGGGCAGCGGTTTAGGGCTTCTTGTCCGTTGGTGGCCTGATTGATCTGTGTCTCCCACCCTTCATATTGAGCATTGCTCTGGGACGTCCCGCTATGTAATGATTAGGGCTCTGTGTCCCGTGGTGTACGATAAAGGAAATAGGATTTTTTTATCAGCTTACCTGTAAAATCCTTTTCTTAAAGTACACCACGGGACACAGAGGTCCCCCCCTTCTTATGGGAACCTTACTGCTTTGCTACAAAAACTGAGGTACTTCCTGTATGGGAGGGGTTATATGGAGGGGAACTTGTTCTCATTGGTTGTGCCAGTGTCCAATCACTTCTGGTGACCCATACAACCCACTATGTAATGATTAGGGCTCTGTGCCCCGTGGTGTACTCCAAGAAAAGGATTTTACAGGTAAGCTGTTATAAAAAATCCTATTTTTTAATGCAGGACAAAGTACTGGGGATTGATGTGGAAACAAATAAATACACTAAAAGGCTGTCCTTTGTAGGCAAGCAGAGACATTATAAATACCTGAAAATAGATTTTTATATTTTAGATGGATTTATTTTTTAAGTGGCTGATTTCCATATTTCTATATTAGGCTAGCATCCATATGCAGCCATTAAAACATTTAAATATTAAAAACAGATTTTTGTTAATAGTGACAAGCAATTTCAAACACTAACACAGCAGGTGCTGGAACACCAGAAAAACTAGTAACGTTTATAGTGTAATAACCCCTAGCCATCACAATAATGTGGTTTGTGCTTTCACAGAATTATGCAGATAATATGCCAGAGATTCTGATTGCTCAGTCAATTGTTCAGTTATATTCAGGTAGATAACACTATCTGTTCTGTGGTGAATCAAATCACATGTTTTGGCTAGATGGAATGATCTAGGGGAGGGGGTGCAATATTTTTGGGACTGTGGCAAGGATATAATTCATCTTCCTATTACTGCAAGTCAACGGCATGCTGACTTCCATGCAATTCTAATTAACCCAGAAAGCAAAATTAATTTCAAACTAATATCCATCCCATTGGCAGGTAATTAATTTTTACGAAGATTGTGTTAACATAAATTAGCACTAAATGTAAAATAAAAAAATCCATAATGGTGCTCTGTTGAAGAGAGAAATCCTGATGCTGTAAAATATATAATCAAGTGTGCTTTCATGACAATAACTTTAAAATGACACCTTAAAAATGCAAAGTCGGTTAAGCCAGACACAGACATTAGAGGGTGAATGGATGTGCATGGATGATTCAACTGGCAAAATATAGTGATAGGCTGAATCAGGGAATGATTATCTCCTATGTCTATGGCCATTGTTAGATTTCTATTTTGAATCATAAGCCAGAAAAAAATAACATTAAATTTGTCATTACTTTTAAACTTTCATTGATTATATATTTAGTTGAGCAATATATATACTGGTAGAAAATAACGCTTTAAAGCTTAACTCCAGGCAGAAATAAAATACACAAATTATTGCTGCTCTGTATTCATTAATAAATACATTTTAAATGCAACAAGTGTATGTAGCTCAATTCCCTGCACAGCATAACTTCGAGTGAGTGTGGCAGAGGCAGGACTAGGAGCAATTCGGATGTACTGCATGCAGAGGTATTGAGAAGGAACATGCTGAAGGACAGAGCAGAGAGTTCAGATATATGACCTAATAAGACTGCTTTTGCAGATTCACTGCCCAGTCAGAAGTCTGGGGATGTAGAGAGGACACCAATAAATTCCTAAACTGTCAGTGCTGTCATATACCTTACTGTGCTGTGTGAAAGGGCTGTGTAAATCACAGAAAGGTACAGACAGAAATACAAAATGTTTATTCTAATAGATATTTCATCTGTGTATTTAGCTGTTTGCTTGAAGTTCAGCTTTAATCAATGTTATTATTATTCAGGTATGCTCAATGCTACCCTTTCCTTTACCAGTGCTTGTAAGTAGCATCGCAATGGGGGTGTGGGGTGACACCCACCAGATGTGTGACACCAGGGCCGGAACTACCATAAGCGGGAGCTGACCGTAAGTGGAGTCCCAGAGGAGGTAGGAGATGTGACTTATCGGAGGTGCAGGCGGCAGAAGCATCTGGTGCAGTATCTGCTCTGCCTCACTTCAACTTCCTCAGTAATTTCTAAGGGCAAAATAGGACTCTGCTCGGGAGTCAGTCTTTAAGTGTCAGTATCCCATTCTGTCACTACTGTTCTCAGCCCCTCCCTCACTCCACCACTAGTCCAATCCCACGCTCCATCTCCCATTTGTGTCCCCCCAACCCCGCCCACACTCCAACCCCCTGCATGAAATGCCTTCAGTGTGCTGTGAAAGAGGTTCTGTGAGCAGCTTGGTGGGGAATCTGAAACAATGGCTGCTATAGCTACCTAAGGGGGAACCAGCCTGAGTGAGGGAATGCATAATTAGTGTGTCCGCTCCTCCAGCTTCCTCCGCTGCGTCTCCTCTTCCGCGAACGTGCTAGGCATAGAATATTATCGCCTGACGCTTTGGCCAATCAGGAAACAGGTCTCACAGACTTGTGAGACCTGTGGGACCTGCTTCCTGATTGGCGGGGAGGAACTTTAGTGTGATAATAGCAAAAAATCTTTTGCTTATCATCACACAACAGGGTGGGTTCAGAGCGCAATGCTCTGAGATCCGAGCTGACCATTTTTTGAAGCCCATTAGAGCCTCTGGCTCTAATCAGGTGCTTAAAAAAACACACCGCCACATTGGAATCAATGGTCCAGTGCCACTGATATGTAGATCAGGGGGCCGGATGCATGCATAGGGGAGATGGCGCCTGTGCGCCCTCTATGGATGGGCCGCCATTGTACTGTACATTATATACAGACCAGTGTATATAACATACAGTTTTGGGGGAAAAAAAAAAAAAAAACGCATTGTTTCTGTTTGCAAATAAATCATCTTTCTTCATCAATTTAAGTCAAAATGTATTCTGCTACATTCCTTTGGTGAAAATAACCCAATTCAAGTCCACAAACTATGGTAGATATATCTGACACCCTAGCTCATTTCTTGAGGCCCGAAAATGCCAGGACAGTACAAATACCCCTAAATAACCCCTTTTTGGAAAGTAGATAGTCCAAGGTATTTAGTAAGAGGCATGGCAAGTTTTTTGTCACAATTATTTGAAAAAGTAAAAAAAAATCACATTACTGTCTGACTAGTGCAGTACAGTGTTATCATATAACTGGTGTGGTCGTGATCAGGGACACTGACTGGTGACAGTATGTAAAAAATAAATAAAATAAATACTATAATTAAATGTACTACTCTGGTGAAGTGATCAGTATTTTTTTTTACACATTATGATTGCTTATATCAATTCATTTCATTGGTATAAGCAATGATTTTTACTGAATGAAACTGGTTCATTCAGTGTCTTTTGTTGAGATTAGTTGTGATTGGCCAAAGCTAATCACATGGCATAGATGAGCTGTGATTGGCCCTGTCTGTACCATGTGATCACTGTGACCAATCACAGCTAGCAACACAATTGTATACAATGAATGGCATGAAAGGAAGCCATCCATTGTTTACAACTGTCATGTAATCTGCTGTGATTGGTCACAGAAATCACTTGATACTAGCAGTGGGCCAGTACAGTGATCAGTCATTGGCTGTGTCCGGTGGATAAACCAGTGACAGATCACGTCACTGAGTAGTTTTGTGGGAGGACATCATTTCACGTCCTCCCAGAACAACAGTGCTCCTGCCTGGCCGTCATTGTACTATAGGCTTAGAGAGAAGTTGTTAAAAAATCAGTTGAGCTAGCAAGAACTAGCTAAGACCAGTCAGGGGAGAAATCTGTATCTATGTAAGAGACAGTAACTTAGAGCCGTGAATAGCGACTTGACATTATAGTGAACGGAACCAGTGGCAGCACCTATCCGCTCTCATCCACAGCTGAAAACAAAAGATTACTGCCACTACAATTCGCACTGGCATTAATCATCAGTGTGAATGTAGCCTTAGTGTACTCAAGGGTCACAACTTGGGAGCCGTTGTCAGCAAAGACCATCACTCCATGCAGGATATACTTGTGAATACAAGGAAGCTCCTTAAGCCGGGTACACACGGGTCAAATGTCGGGAGACAACAGCCAGTTAAAAAAAAATCAGACAATTGACCTGTGTATATGTCAGACGAGCATACTGGAAAACCACCATCTGACCGACTTCTGATCAGCGCTCTCAGCCAATGGCAAAGAGCACTGTTCGCAGTGTTCTGGTGGAAGGCTGTCCCCCTGTCAGAACACAACAGCCCAGCGGAGGAGATCACTGAACTAGCCTCTCATGGTTATTACTGTGGATCTGACCAGAGCTGACAGTTTTTATTAATTCAACCTGCGGGGTTGAATGAAAAAAAACGAATAGTGTGTACCCGGCTTTAGTCTTTACGCCTCAAACGTTGGGAAAATTGATAACTTTGGCTCCACCTTTTTGAAAACAAGAACAGGTCTAACAAAACTTACAAGAACAAGGCCACATGTTAGACAGACTGCACAGAAAGTTATCAAACAATCAGAGCTGCTTGCTCATTCAGAATAGTAAAAGTTCACTCAGAGCTGCAGCTCGGTGTAAGGTAGATACTAATATCCTGTATGAAGTGAAAGTGCTCTCTGATACATTGCACAAAGCTGCAGCTCTCACTATTATGAATGAACAAGCAGCGCTGATAGTTCACTTATAATGGTGACAGATCACTCAATGGCATTTAGACATACACAGCCCAGCTGATAGGTCACACACCACTACAATGCTGTGGAACCTTTCAGTTTTATGAACGCGTGATCAGCAATGGCTAAACACCACTGACCACTCATTCACAAAAGTGAAAGCTCACACAGTGCTGTAGTTTTGTATGATCAATCGGCCAGGGCTTTGTATAATGTAAAAAACAGCCACTGATAAACACATTTTTTTTCATGGGGAATGGCACCTCTGGTCTGCAGAGTGGCCCCTGCTACTAGAGATCAGTGCTGTCAATTGCAAATCCATCTTCTTTCTAGTGGCGTTGTCGGATGGGAAAAGGGATGGATTTGAATAGGTGCAGAGTTCATCAGCAATTACAGCTTTCTTCTGAACAAAAAAATAATTTTTTTTTGGGGCTACAGCATCTGCTAGTCAAGCCACCTGAAAAAGATCAATAAAATGAAAGTACAATAGGTAGCTGCTGCTGTCTGTGATTTCTCAATCAAAAACACACTGCCAAAGTACACTGACCAAGAATGTCCCCTAAAACCGAAATACATAAAACAGTTTTAAGGTATCCTCCAGGACTGCACTGAACATTTAAAGAGGTTGTAAACCTCTCTGTGGAAGTTGTACCTATAAGTAAGCCAATAATAAGGCTTACCTATAGGTACTGTAAATATCTCCTAAACATGCACTGTTTTTGGAGATATTTACTGTGTTTTGCGTTGATGATGTTATCTGCGCATGTGCTGTGAAGAAACGGCCCCCTTACCGTTTCTTCACGAGCGAGTGTCATGACTGGCGGTTCCCGTGCGCATGCATGGGAGTGATGTCACGCAGCTCCGACCAGGAAGAGGGGCGAAGATTGATGCAGCCTACAGCGAGGACAGTGCGAGCTTCGTTTTCAGGTAAGTGTCACATAATGTGCTCGTATGTGATGCATACTGGCATATTATGCTTTTACTTTGCAGGGGCAAAGGAAGGAAGTAAAACCAATTAGGGTTTACTTTCTCTTTAAAAATCTGCTTCCAGACCAGATGCAAAGACCTCCTACACCCCAGGATCGGTCACACAGCTGCACTTCACACGCCCTCCTCAGGCGCAGACAGAGGGCAAGAGAAGTCACAGGATTCACCCCAAATATGTATGCTCTCCCCTAACATGCACCAGTGGCAATAAACCTCCTACCGGTTGATCAGGGAAAACAAAAATATTCATAACTCAGTCTTATTGTAGTTTCTTACTCTATTCCCAGAGGTAGCAGTGACACCTGCTGGCAGCAGAGATAAACAACAGCAACACAGAGTTTGGGGGAACACCAAATTAACAAATAGACTTGGGATGTTTACCATCCAGTGAGACTAAATTATATAGCCAGAACTGTTCAAGACAGGGTGGCTAGACTAGTGAACAAAAAAGTTCAACTCACAGCAATAGACAGGACAGAAAATGAGGGCAACTTCTCTCTATGATTACACAGATACCCATAACAATCTGAGACAGAATCAAACCTTTGCCGACTCTGTCTCAAATTAGATTTTTTTTTATATAGTTCTTGAAAAATTATGCAAACCTTATTGTTTTAATTGGGCAGCACAGTGGCTAAGTGGTTAGAACTTCTGCCTAGCAGCATTGGGGTTGTTGATTTTAATCCCAACCTTGACACTACCTGCCTGGAGTTTGCATGTTCTCCCTGTGCCTGCGTGGGTTTCCTCCCACACTCCAAAGACATGCTGGTAGGTTAATTGGTTCCTGTCTAAATTGGCCTCAGTGTATGAATGTGAGATATGTATCTTAGATTGTAGGCATCTTGAGGGCAGGGAGTGATGTGAATGTACAATATGTAAGTAAATTGACGGAGCTATTTAAATACCTGTAATAAATAAGTAAACTTTTCCTTCACAGTGCTGTATAATATCCCCACCACAAGTCCACACACAATTCCACAAATTTATTTTAGTAAAAAGCCAACTAGCCTATGAGCATGTTTCAGTTGTAACAAGTAACGAAAGAACTTGGAAGAAGCCTGTACAAAGATGGAAGTAACCTGGAAACTCATTACAGACATACCCCACTTTTAAGTACACAATGGGACCAGAGCATGTATGTAAACCGAAAATGTACTTAAAGTGAAACAATACCTTTTTTTCACTTCTAGGGTGTAGTGGGGGATCAGGGGCTGTAGTGGGTGTGTCAGGAGCTGTAGTTGAGGTCTCAGGGGCTGTAGTGGGGGCGTCAGGGGCACACTGGAACAGGGCGGGCTATGCTCTCGGAGCTTCAGCTCCTTCTACTGCGGCTGCAAAATGTCTGTACAGTACTTGTGAGGCACTTTACATACACACTTGCGGGTATGTCCTTACTCGCGAGTGTATGTAAAGTGAGTGTACTTAAAGCGGGTATGCCTGTACAGTGTTCACAATGGAAATAAAACTTGGGTCCCTAATGCTTAAAGACTTCTTAGCCTTTAAAGTGGAACTAAAGGTAAAAATATTTACCTTTGTTCCATACAGTCCGATCAGAGTTGCCAACTGTCAGTAAATTTACAAACAGTTTGCAAAATCCGTAATTTTGGCATCTGTCTGTGAAAGTCAGTTATGGACATCCAGACTGCATATCCTTAACGGACATTCATGGACAGATGCAAAAATTACGGATTTTACAAACTGTTTGCAAATTTACTGACAGTTGGCAACTCTGAGTTCGATTCTCAAAAAGTCCTTCTCCAGCGCTGTCATCTTGTCATAGGCTTTTTTGCAGGTACCGGTCTTCAGCTGTCTTCATTGTCCAGCATTGGATGATGTGACTCCCTGCGTATGCACAGGAGTGCTGTCATCCAGACACATAGAGGGTGTGTTGGAATGTAAACTGAGCTGAGCATGTGCAGCTCAGTGTAAATTGCAAACAGGCAAGAAAGTATATTTTATTGCATCAGACACAGTACTGCAATGTTTTTGACAGTTAACAATCTTATTCTTAACTTCTCTGCAGTATTTTGAGGATGTGTGTTCTCCAAGTAGGGGAGACTATGAACTATATTAAAGCCTCCGGGAAAATTATTGTTTTTTTTTCCCCATGCAGTGGGGCTGTGCCTGCATTGTATGGGTTAAATGCTTGTTTTGTCTAGGGGTGAACACAGTACCTATACTCTCCTAATTTTTCGATCCTTGGGAAAACAGAGTTCCCCCATGTCCAGTGGTGGGCTGTCCGTGATGCCTTAATGTCCAGAGTCGGTCTATTGGTGTGATGACTTCAGGAACAGTCCACTGCACAAAACTGCTGGACCGCATGGGGTGGGGGGAGCCTAAGAGGCCGTTCCTGCACTGGAAGGAATTCGAGGATTAGGTGAGTGTATCTCGGCTCTCTGAACTCCTAGACCAAAAACAGCAGTTAATCTATACAGCCCCACTGCATGGTAAAAAAAAAAAAATGCCTGGAAATCTGCTTTAAGTGTAAATTGGGGATTGTTTTATTCAAAGAGAATTTTAGGGGTGTCTGATTAAAATTGTTATTATACCCCGTAATTATGAATTCTTTATTCCAACTGTACATTACCTCCATATGCCATAAAGAGTGCTAATATAATATAATACATATACTTTCTTCATATGTATTATAATGTATATTGTGGTTTAAAGTTATCAAAATCTGAAGGTTTCACAAATTAGAACAGTTCAACACAGAACATCTGAAATGTAGGATGGTCTGCATTCTGATTTTGCCTATTGAGCAATTCTAGTTTTGAGAGTAATATACTGCCAGCAGCAAGTGATGACTGGGAGAATAGCAGAATTAAAATACATTGCATTGTAAGATTTGTGGCAAGGTGGAAAAATATGCCCGTGGAGCAGAAAAACCTATGCGATAATACCAAATGAAAGGAAACCCTGAAGGTTTCATTTGTTTGCGTGAAAATGGAAATTAACTCTGCCTTTTTTTTAAATGGAAAAATTACCTCAAAGTCCAACAATTAAAGACCATATTGTGTGCCACGGGAAATAATAAATGTGAAATGTGTTTAAATTGCAAACAATGTTGTTCATGATATTTGATTTTTCCATTTGCATCTATTACATGTGGTATTGGATTTAAATTTAAAGGTCATTTTACAAACTATAACTCACTGGTGTTAGGTTTCCCAGGGGAAACTTTGCTTATACAGTGTTTGAGGATTTGGCAAGAATTTGATAGCAACATACTGGAGAGTACTGTGATATGAAATCATGTGACTTGTCCCAGTCAACACTGCTGTTTCTCTTTTAGCAACATGCAATATACAGGCTTTTTTACTTGAGGCTTGGGGTTATTAAATATGGCAGTTTATGTTGGAGTATAATTGCTTGTTAAACTAGAAATGAGTGAAACATTTTTTTTACTGAATGCAATTTGTAAGTTACTTTTGCAAAGTTCACCTAAAAGTAATGTTCATATTTTCGTTATAAAGTATAAATCTGTAATTTAAATAAGATGTATCTAAAAAATTTAAATACATTGTCCAGCCCTGCTCATGTTACTTAGAAAGCGCACTAGCCTAAGTCTAATCAAAATAATAGATAATACTAAGTAATATAAAAAATGGCAAATTACTAGTATAAAAAATTGTGATAAGCTAATTGAATGTGTTTTTAAATCTGCAAAGCCATTTCATTATTTTTTTTGTTTCAATTTACACAGTTACAACAAGCAGGGGAAATACATGACAATTCAAACAGAATTGCCTTTTTATAAATGGGTTAAAAGAATAAAATAACAAAAGGACAATATACAGGAAAGTTTGAATTTTATTTTAATTTAGTTTAATACATAATTAAATTATTTGTGTTAACTTTAAAGGGAGCACCACCCAAAAGGGAATGCTCCGCTTGTTTGCACCCTCTCCCCCTCCCCAGCCACATATGGTACTTCTTTTGGGGGGGGGGCGGGTACCTGGTTGTGACAGATACCCACTCCCACTCCTGGCTCAGATAACTGCTCCAAACTGAGCTGGTAGTTCAGCCCCCCTCCTTCCCCCACAGTCTTCTGGGACACATCACATATGTCTGGGACACTTAATCCAGGAGCAGGTAAGTGTCTTTATACTAAAAGTCAGCATCTACAGTATTTGTAGCTGCTGACTTTTTTTTTTTTTTTTTGTGGGGAGCCTGGAGCTCCACTTTAGGCAGTGCAAGTACCTTCATCCTCTTGCAATCCCTATACACCAGAGCTGTGATTGGGAGAGGGAGAAGCAGCACAAAGAGCTAGTCAGGTGTACTGAAGTGATTCTGTATTAACAACTAAATAGCTGATAGGAGTGAAGAGAATTAAGCTCATCAGTTAACTGCTTCTACCTTCACTGTCCAGTCAATGTCAGGTGAATGGACAAGACAAGACCTGTAAATGTTACTCCAGAAAGGTCATGTCCCCTGCTCTGCCAGACAGGGCTGTGCTATGTGGCAGGACTGTGTAATTCTCGGGACTGAATGGACAAGTAAACAGGTCTTAATAATGTATTTTATCTGTGTGTTTTGCTGTTTCCTTGGAGTTTAGCTAAAATAAAAGAGGACATTGCTAAGCATGAACAGTCTATAGGAACTTACTTTTGTCCATAATCATAGGGCAACCATACTTGAGCTGCTTCAATAACAATTTAACATGTAAACATTTTCATTAAGGAAAACAACAATTTATGACTAATAAAAATAGCAGATGTCTGTCACAGTGACTTTCTAGCAGGTTGGCAGATCATTATCTGCAGTTGTTTCCAACTTAAACCAGATGTTATCAATGCATGCAGGTGACATTTTATGAATATTAATAATTAGGATTTGGCAGTGATCTAAAAGATGTCACCTTCTATTCTAAGGAGGACAAACGTTTGTTCACCCCAGATCCCCCCAACAAATTTTTATAATTACTTTCATGCGTTTGATTAAAATCATTCTAGTGAAGTGAAAACATAGAAGTTTTTGTTTGCACTTTATTAACAATTAGTCCCTGCACAGTCTTTAAGCAGGCAATGTTAGAATTTGTTAGATTAGTTCTTTAGATTTACAAACAACAACTAAAATATATGTCTAGGCAAAAAAAAAAAAAGTATTATATTGCAAGCAGTCCTATCAGGTCTGCCCAGTTCTCCTTTCTGGACTGCAAAACATTTCCTTTTCTCCTCATCTCCATAATATAAGGGGAGGTCACACAGCTTGGGATTTAATTACAGAAAAGACAGAGTGCGCAGAAGTTTAGAAGCAACAAGGAACATGTGCACTTGAATATGCTTGCATATAAAGTTGCACTGAATATACTGTATTTATATATATTTTTTAATTTGCCCAGACACTAAACTAAAGTTGGCCATACACTAATCAAAATTTATCAAGATCAGCAAGGAGAGGCCTAATTCTATTAGTGTATGCCCCCATTCGACAGACGTCAATCGACTGATAGACTTCTGTTAAAGGGACATATTTGAAAATGTTCCTCAATCAGTGGCCTCAGTGTATTCTGACAGTAGAGGGTGGGTGCAGCTGTCTGAATACAATGTCACAGTAGGGGGGATTCCTCCTCCTACTTTGTTTATGTTTATAGAGGAATCTGTTTTTTTTTCTTTTTCAGCCTGCTGAAAGCTTTAAGCGGGCCATGTTACATTCTTTTATGTACTTAATAACAATTGAGTAGAGTGTGTGCTGTGCTCACCTGTCTGGGTATAATTGATGCGGTTGTTTAGGTAGATTTCCCTACTATATACAGGCATACCCCACTTTTAAGTACACAATGGAGTTTATTTACTATCGCTGGAAAGTGCAAAATCAGGCTCACTTCTGTATAGAAACCAATGAGCTTCCAGGTTTTATTACCAGGCTTAATTGAAGAAGCTGGGGTTAGAAGCTCATTGGTTTCTATGCAGAAGTGAGCCTGATTTTGCACTCTCTAGCGATAGTAAATAAACCACATTGTGTACTTAAAAGTGGGGTATGCCTGTAGTTGGTGATAAAACTAAAAGTTGTACAGTTTGAAAAAATTTATGTGGTCACTTTTAAAAATTGTATTTCATTTTTCACATAATATTTTGACTCATTATTCAGATATGCTTCCTTAAGAAGTCAGTGGCATGTTATACTGTTGCATAAGATGTTCTTTTTCTACCTCTCCAGGTACATGTGATTGAATCTTTAAACCAGCTGTTCATTCTACATTATACAATCTTAAATTTTACTTTAAATTGCTTTTGCTGTAGTCTTGCCTACAACAAAGGATGCCTCTCTTTTTCCAATACTTAACTACTGTGTTCAAATGAACAAACATGAATTACACAATGGATTACCTACATTCTATTTTCTAGCAATACAATAGGCTATTGTTCTCCAAGTGCCTGAATTACACAGAACTATAAAGCAGTGGTGTAATGTTGAGCCATTACCAATCCAAAATGGAGATTCAAAAAAGGCTGAGCTTTGTGTAGTGAAGTATTGATAATATTTACTATACTGCTTCAGATCCATCTGCACATAGGAAAAAATCAATTTGACTTCAAACTGTGGCATATTTTATAGGATTAACACAAATTGTGTAATGCTCCTTCAATATCTGACAGTATAAGGCAGCAGCGTGCTTCTAATATAAATATATAGTACATTGTACAGTAAATAAAACATACACTTGCTGAGGAACGACAATTCCTAATTTCATAAGTAAGCCAAGAGACTATAGATGAACATAACTTTGCAAGAAAAAAATAAAAGAATATTACCCTTGCTTCTAACTTGGGGATTCTCCACCTGCAGCTATCCTATCTGTCACTTCCGCTGTTTACACTAGCATGTAATGATGGCCATACATGAGCCAAATTTTGGGGAGAAATCCTAACATGTATGGCTAGCCTTACACTATATCTGGTTACTAAGATATACAAACCATAAATATATACTGTATAATCTACTGTATATATAATCAGCACCTTGTAATGCTGGTGAAACAAAGGAGCTGGAGAAAAAGGTTCAAGCATTAAAGCTATTAGTAAAGTTAAAAAAACTTTAAAAAAACTAGAAGAATTTTAAGACACTGACGGCACTAAAAAATAGCAGGTAAAACAGAAACCCAGGCAAACATCTGCATAAATACACAGAGAGCCTTTAACGGGTAGGGAACAAGGAATGTGTATCAGCACACTGATTGGGTCATCTCTCTACTCTATCTTTTATCAGCATGTCCTTTGCCTGTACACTTGCATGTAGAACATCTGATTGGCTCCACATGCTATCCCTTCCTTTAACAGTAAGAGTACTGCTGCACTTTCCCCCACCCCCTCACCCTCCTATCTACCCCACCCCCTCTCACCCCCCTTAATGAAACAACAGACCCCTAAACATCCTCTTATGCCGCGTACACACAGTCGGAATTTCTGAGGAAAAAAGTCTGACGGAATTTATATATCGGATATTCCGACCGTGTGTATGCCCCATCTGACTTTTTCCGTCGGAAATTCCGACGGAGTTAGAAAGAGAACATGTTCTCTTTTTTTCCGACTGAAAAAATTTCTATCAGAAATTCCGTTCGTCTGTATGGAACTCCGACGGAGAAAAAAACATGCATGCTCAGAATCAAGTCGACGCATGCTCGGAAGAATTGAACTTAATTTTTCTCTGCTCATCGTAGTGTTGTACGTCACCGCTTTCTTGACGGTCGGAATTTGGTGTGACAGTGTGTATGCAAGACAACTTGAACGGAATTCCGTCGGAAAAATCTGTCAGAGTTTATCCCGACGGAAAATCCAACCGTGTGTACAAGGCATTAGATATACAGAAATCCGCGCTCTGAACCCAACCTAGAACCCCCCATACAATCTGAATCTTTCTCAAGACACCTCAACTTAACCAAGACAAATTCACCCTCTCCATAACATCTATCTTATTTACACGGATTAACAAACCCACATGTCAAATCAGAAGTTATGAACTCCAACAGGTTCCTGACTCCACAGACATAGGGTTCCCTCTCTAAATGACAATTAATATTTTGATGTTCATAACCTATAAGTTACGATGTTACCTTACCTTGACCATTGTCATTTGACTTGTATTATGTGTTTCTGTAATACTCTTCATTTGCATGTTCTCTATTACTTCCAATTAAAACTTTATGGAGAAAAAAAAAGAGTACTGCTGCACAGGATATTGCAAGGGGCTAATATCAAGTCAAATTTAGATACCTACAATAGCTCTTTTTTAATTAAATTATTGCAATTACTTATTACTGTATGAAGAAGTGCATTATTTTATATATGCTTAGAGTTCATCTTTCCAGTGGACCTTCATTCAGACACATCACTTGGCATAATTTCATTATTTAACTTTTGATGAAGCAAGTACCTTTTTCATTATGCTTCCTCACTCCTGGACCCCCCCCTCCCACACACACACACACACACCTGCAGCCCCCTGAAATACATGCCATAGGCTTTAGAACAGTATAAAGGCAGGACAGCAGCACTTCAGAGAGGGGTGGCTGAGTAATGAGCAGGTGACAACTGGCTCAAAATACCACAATGGACTAGTAGAAGAAGAAAAAAATGGCGGTGCCAAGTAGACAGATCTGGATGTCAAAGTTGGTAAGTATGTTTTTTTTAAAGTCAGCAGGTACAGTACTTGTATTTGCTGACTGTTTTGGGGGTAGCTGGTGGAAGTTTTTCTTTAGGTAACTGTAGGCGAGTGGCCTGGAGCGGCCAGGAGCACACATGACCCTGCTGCGAGCTCCGTGACCGTGCCTGTGGGACCTGCGGACTCGATGTCCGCCAGTGTCCCACGATCGTGTCGGAAACTGAAGAACGGGGAGATGTCAGTGTAAACACAACATCTCCCCATTCTTCCTAGTGACATGTCACTGATCGTCTGTTCCCTGTCATCGGGAACAGCGATCAGTGACGTGTCACTCGTAGCCACGCCCCCTAACAGTTAGAATCACTCCGTAGGACACACTTAACCCCTTCCTAGCCCCCTAGTGGTTAACCCCTTCACTGACAGTGTCATTTTCTTTCTCGTACATCACGGGACACAGAGCGACATAGTCATTACTAATGGGTTATATAGATACCGTCAGGTGCTGGCACTGGCAACTTCCAAAACCGGAAGTACCCTCCCCTATATAAGCCCCTCCCATCCGGGAGCACCTCAGTTTTTTGCCAGTGTCTAAGGTGTTGGCCAAGAAGAAACATGTGTTTTTCACTGAGCTTGCGTACAGGTTCTTTTGGGCCTCAGTAAGCTGTTCCGGATCCGACAAAAAAAAGCTTCATAGCTAAACGGTCGGTACCCGGGCCTTGCAGAGAAGAGCAAGGTTTTGCCTGTAATGCTTCTCTTAGGAGAGCTGGACCCTGGGATCCAGAGCTCTGGTCATACCCACGACCAAGATGTTTTCTGTGCAGGGTGCTATACAGGTCCAGGGGAGTGGAATCCTTGGGAACCCGGTCCCTGAAGGTTTGATTACAATGCCTGCCGTGATAGGTGAAGTTTGGGCTTTTGTGGACCAAACAAAGTCCTGCGGCGGGGAACAGGTAAGTGGGGGCCCCCAGGAACTTGGTTCTATTGGGGGACCCCCAAGCCTAATTTGTCTTTCTGTCTGTTACCTAATGGTATTCCCGCAAAATTCTGTGCATGCCTGTAACTACTAAAAAAATGTAATAATTTTTAATGGTGGTCAAGAAAAAAAAAAAAAAAAAAAATTTTGTATATATATATTTAATATATTAGACTGCGGTACCTGTGTTTGTCCACTAGAGGCCGCTGTGGAATGTTTTCTTGTCATGTGGACTAGCTTCTTCTCAGCAGAGCAAAGTCCAGGCAGATGGTGAGTTCTCTTATAGGAAACTGCTTCCTCTGCCATGTTGCAGTGCTCGTCCATCCCCCGGCCTGCGGCAAAGAGGGGCCCTGGCTCCTGTCCCTTGTTACCATATTTGAAATTAGCGCCGAAGGCGCACGTGCCCGTGCGCGCGTGCGCGTGCACGCGCCTCTATATATAGAGGTGAGCCGGGAAAGGGGGCGGAGCCTGGGGGATGACGCTCTGTGCGCGCCGCAGCGCTTCTGCGCATGTGCGGGCGTCCCAGCAGTTTAAAAAAAACACAATATTGTAGTGAGCTGGCTATGAAGTACAGAGACAGAGCTGGCAACATTTAAAGGCATACAGCAAGCGGTTGATACAGGCATCCCCTAGAAAGGCACATTAGTAGACACCAACTGTGATATAGCAGCAATTGTGCTAGACTATTCTCAGTAAAAGTGGTGTATTACGGCTGGAATACCTCAGCTTTAGGCTTAGGAATATGCCGTCCAGAAGCTCCGGAACTGAATCTTCCAGGAAGCGAAGGGGGTCTCATCGGGCTCGGAGGATCTTGGGCATACTCCTGCTGCACCAGTCTCCCCTGAAGTTCAGAGGTAAGTGACCGTAGAGACCCCGCAGGGGTACTTGGTACTGTGGCTGTCCTCAGTCACCTGCTCCTGTGTATGTAACAGAGGAGGTTTTTTCCTCAGCTCTGGGAGGATTAGAGAGAGATTGTCAACATTTATCGCTGCCTCCCTGTCAGGGAAAGCACGCCCGATCTCCGTCTCCTCCTTCAGAGTGCCTGTTAGCAGAGCAACAGTCCCATACAGGGATCGACCTGCCTGAAGGGGATCAGGATGAGGTTGATTCTGTTATAGAGGAATCAACAGTGGGGGAACCTTTTCTCAGCATCTCAAGCTGAAAGATTATGGGTTCAGTCTCTGACTAACATGGTCCGATCAGCATTTAAAAATGCACCTTGCGGCGGTAAAGTAGATATAGTGGATGACGATGGCAGCTCCCTCCCTGAGTCCCATGGCTGATTCCGTACTAGGTCCACCAAAATAGCTACACATAATGTTCAAGGCATGAATTCCCCTGTTAAGAGACGCAAACTCTTTGACTCTTATAAATCCCTGGGTATTGACATACTCATGATTCAGGAAACCCATTTCCCTAGGCAATTCAATCACAGCTTTATACACTCCCGATTCCCACAATTTTTTTTAGCTAATGCCGAAAAGAAAACCAAGGGTGTGGCTATTTGTATTTCAAAATCATGCCAGTTTAGTTTCATATCTGATTTCAAAGATCCTGAGGGCAGGTTTATACTGGTTAAGGGCACAATAGAGGGACGAATATATTCTCTGATTTCATATTATTCCCCCAATTCAGGGCAAGATACATTTTTTCGATTCATCCTGGACACCATATCTCCTCAATTAGAGGGCACAATCATTTGGGGGGGAGATTCCAATGCAGCATTTGATCAGGGGTTGGACAAATCCAAACCCCCCTCGACCCAATTAACCAGACCCACTAAGATAAGCCTGAAAATAGCTAGACTTTTGCATGATAAAGGCCTAGCTGATGTATGGCGAGAATCTAATCCTTCTATAAGAGATTATACTCATTACTCTCACCCACACAACACCTACTCTAGGATTGACCATATCCTGGTTCCTTCCTATATTCTCCCGGATGTTATTAAGTCAATTATCAAAGACACGGTCCTTTCTGATCACTCCATGGTTGTCATGTTCCTACGCATTAAAACTGGTAGATCAAAGGGGGGTAATTGGAGACTAAATGAGTCTTTACTTTCCGATCCAGCCATACAAATGGAAATAGATAAAGCTCTTCAAGAATACTTCAGCTTTAATGATATAGAAAATGTTTCCGCTGAAGTCCTTTGGGCTGCTCATAAGGCCTTTATTAGGGGCAAGCTTATCCAAATTTCGACAAGAATTAAAAAGGAAAGGGAAGCGGGCATTGATTGATTGGAGAGATCATACAGGACCCTGAGAACACAGCATAAAAGGAAACCTTCTCCATCCTTATTGTCTAAGATTGAAAGGAGTAGACTAGAACTCAATTTAGCACTCACTACAAAAGCGGAGAAATCTTTCCGTTGGACAAGTAATACATTTTATACTCAAACAGGTAAAATAGGTAGAATGTTGGCATCCAAATTGTCTCCTAAAACGAGAGTTTATTCCATACCTAAGATCCGCATTGCTGGACAGGACCCCACGGCTAACCCTGAAAAGATACTAAAGGCTTTTCAGACATTTTATTCCGAACTCTATAGCGACCCTTCAAATATACCCATGAACTCGGTATCCTCATACCTAGATGGCCTCCCTATTCCATCCTTGAATATGGAACATAGAGATATCCTAGAAGCTCCCTTCTCTGTTGAAGAGGTTACAGCAGTAATTCAAGATCTCAGGGCGGGTTCAGCCCCGGGACCTGATGGATTATCAGCTCCCTACTACAAAGCCTTCAAGGACACCCTTACCCCATATTTAACAATTTTTTTTAATTTTACTACAAGGGGTTCCCAATTAGGTACACAACTTAATACAGCCTACATTACTGTTATACCCAAACCGGATAAAAACCCAGAAGAAGTTTCCAATTATCGCCCTATTTCTTTGATAAATAATGATTTGAAAATTCTCACTAAAATTTTAGCGAATCGCCTCTCCTCTTTTATTACTAAATATATTCACAAGGATCAGGTAGGATTTATGCCAGGAAGACAAGGCCCAGATCAAGTGAGAAGAGCGATTGATATTATCTCCCTTTTGCAGTCCAACTGGGACGGAGGTCAAAAACAACAGGGTTTCCTGTTAGCACTTGATCTGGAGAAGGCCTTTGACTCTGTATCCTGGCAATACTTTTTTCCCCTATTAGAACGATGGGGTTTTGGCCCACGTTTTATGGGAGTTATTAGAGCTCTGTATTCTCAACCTAAAGCTCAAATTCGTATACAGGGATATTATTCCTCTCCGATAAATATAGCCAGGGGTACAAGACAAGGTTGTCCACTATCCCCTATTGTCTTTGCTATGGCCATTGAAAGCTTGGCCATAGCCATTAGACAAAATTCTGACATTAAAGGCGTAACCTGTGGGAATCAGATGCATAAATGCGGACTTTTCGCAGATGATTTGCTTCTCTTTCTTACCTCTCCCATTACCTCCCTCCCGAATCTTTATAAAGTAATTTCTGATTTTTCTAATATTTCAGGACTCAGGGTCAATTTTGCCAAGTCACAGGCACTAAATATTTCCCTCCCGTTACCCATAGTTTCCCTCATCAAACAGTCTTTCAAATTTGAATGGAATTCTTCTCATATTAAATATCTGGGAATCTTTCTGACTGCTCGAACAGAATCTCTTTACACAAGTAACTATCCTCCCCTATTCCATAAAATTATTACAGATCTTAAAAATTGGGACAAATTCGAACTATCTTGGTTGGGCAGGATTAATTTAGTGAAAATGACATTACTTCCTAGAATTTTATATCTATTTCGTTCCCTCCCCATTCCCATCAGGAAAGATCAGATAAATTCCTTACAAAGTAAAATTCTCACATTCGTATGGGGCAAATCTAGTTACAGAGTTCCCCAAAACACCCTATATTTAAATAGGAAGAAGGGAGGGGTGGGTTTGCCTAACTTATATAATTATTTTTTAGCTGCCAGACTAGCACAATTATCTATATTTTATTCCAAGAATGAAAAACCGGACTGGGTGCTGATAGAAGAACAAGCGGTACCACAATTATCCTTAGAGTACCTGCTTTGGTGCCCACAAAGACAGAGACCACCTATTTTATCCCCTTCCTTATCTCAATCATTTTCCCTTTGGGACAGACTCCGTCCTCTTCCCACTCTAGTGTCTGTAACACAACCACTAGCACACATTTTTAATAATCCAAAATTCTTTCCTGGTATGGATACAGAGGCCTTCAGTTGGTGGACAAACAAAGGTCTATATAGGATAGGACAATACTTTACAAATCGGGGTCCTATTACCATGCCCCATTGCCTAAATAAATTTGACCTCCCTGACTCTGAAAAATTTAGATTTGAACAGATTTCACAATTCTTGAATGATATTTGGATGGAGAAACCTCTTCCTCCCAAATTTACGGACTATGAGATCTGGTGCGGATCGGCCGTGGGACAAAGGGGGGGCATTTCTGTCATCTACTCTTCACTTACTTGTACAGCTACTAAAACCTCATACATGAAAGCATGGGAAGATGACCTCCAGCTAAATTGGGATCTGGGATCCTGGCAAAAGGCCAACTTTCGCTCATTCCAAAGTATTTTGAACACCTCCCTCATGGAAGCTAACTTAAAAGTTGTCATGAGATGGTATATGACTCCCATCAGGCTTGCATCCATCTACCCAGAATCGGATCCCAACTGCTTTAGAGGCTGCCATTTATTGGGCTCGATGGTGCATATCTGGTGGGAATGTCCTAGGATCAGGTCGATCTGGAAGAAAATTTTTAATCTCATATTTAAGGTCACTTCGTGTTCAATACCTAGGTCAGCTTCTGTTGCTCTTCTCAATGACAATATTCCCAACGTTTCTAAACCAACTAGAAAACTGATTCACTTTATACTTCTGGGGACTAAAATTATTATTGCTAGATCTTGGAGGAAGCCCAGGGTATCCATTAAGGCTATACACAATAAGATCTCTTGGATTATGGCTCAAGAGAAGATGGTTAGCATATCAACTAATTTAATCCCTAAATTTGAGGCAATATGGGAACCTTGGGCAGTTTTCTGTGGCGTTTCTTTGAAGGTCAGGCATGACCCTGACCGCTCTTATTCCTAAAGGGCCTCGTGTTCGGCATGTGATTTCTTCTTATTTCTTTCTTCTTCTATTCTATCTTTTCTTGGTTCTTTTATCTTTTGTTTTATTTATTTTTATTTTATTTTTGTTTCGATGCTTAAACATGATTCAAAGATTTGATATCATTATTTACTGTGTTCTTATTGCGGTATTTCCAAGTCTTAAATTTGATGGGCGTTATTGTATATGAGTGTAGTACTGTTCTTCATTAAGATTCCGAGTTCCTTTTTATTGGTTTCATATGAGGATGGCGGGCTGGGGGGGGGGGCTGACCTGGGCGCAGGATGATCCCGTTAGGGGCGTCCAGGTGGGGTGTGACTTCCCTGAATGCCTATTTTTCATTTTTTTTAAAAAAAATTTAATCTCTTGATGAGAACATTGTGACATAAACAATTGGAAATAACCCTTTGTCATGTTTAAACAACAATTTTTTAAGATTTTCTGTACATGTCTTGAATTGAAAAATAAAAATTTATTGAAATGGAAAAAATGCACCTTGCGGAACCATCAACCACTACTGTATCCTCGTTGGGGTCGCTAGAAGCCCCCAGACTGTTTGTTCTTTTCCACTTCACCCTTTACTGAAAGGGCTCATTTACCAGGATTGGGAACGTCCTGAGAAAATATTTATTCCCCCAAGAGATTTCCGGTGGTCTATCCCATGGAGGATAAGTTCATCAAAAAAAAAAAAAAAAAAAAATGGAAGGTCCCTACAGTGGACGCAGCCATCTCTTGTATGTATAAATCACTGACATGTCCAGTGGATAATGTCCAAATGTTCAAGAACCCAATAGATAAAAGATTGGAGTCCTTATGAAAATCTGCTTGGTGATACAACCAGCAGTAGCAGCTATTGGGGTCTGCTAAGCAGTGAAGGATCAGTTGAAACAGGTCTTGAGGGACTTGACAGATCAGCAGGCTTTGCCCTAGCTGATCTACCTAGAGCCTTAGGCTTTGCGGTTGACGCCATAGAGGATTCAGTCCATCAGGCCTCCCGCCTTACGCTGTCTATAGTACATATGCGTAGGCTCCTATGGCTAAAAAACTGGTCTGCTGAAGCTCCCTGTAAAGAATGGCTGGTTAGCGTCCCATTTCATGGTGAACGCTTATTCAGGGAAAACCTGGACAAATATATCCAGAAAATTTCCAGCGGTAAAAATACGCTCTTGCCGGTTAAAAGCAGAGTTAGAGGTCCCTCTTTAAGAGGCCTGCTTCTCCAGTCCCTGGGGCATCGGCTGTGTAACAGTTCCGACAGCCTCCTCGGTCAAATCCCGGGGGTAAAAAACAGGGACAGTAGCAGGGTAATGAGAAACCCTGGGTCAGGGGAGGTACAAAACCTCCCCCAAAGTTAAATTCATTGAAGCCCCCACTCAGTCGGGTGGGGGGAGGACTCCAGTTGTTCGCAAGAGACCTGGCGGGACACGATCAAGACAGATAGGTGCTCTCCGCAGTAGGTTTGGGATACAGTTTGGAGTTAAAAGACTCTCCTCCTTCCCATTTTTGAGGTCAAACGTGCCAAGGGATCCCCGGAAGAGAGAGTCCCTCCTGTTGGCACTAGAACAACTATTGCTCCAAGGAGTAATTATGGAGGTTCCCCTGGAAGAATGAGGGTTCGGGTTTTACTCAAACCTCTTTACAGTCCCGAAGCAAACGCGGACAGGAGGCCCATATTAATTCTAAAAGGGCTATACAAATTCCTGTATATCAGGACTTTCCGATGGAGTCGATCCGATCGGTGGCCACTGCCCTACAAGGGGAGGATTGGTTAGCCACGATCAACATCAAAGATGCTTATTTGCACATTCCCATCTTTCCAGTCCACCAAAAATTTCTACGCTTTGCAGTAGAAGGGCGCCATTTTCAGTTCAGAGCCTTACCCTTCGGTTTGGCCACAGCACCACGAGTGTTTACAAAAATTCTGGCCCTTTATTGGCCAATCTAAGAACACAAGGTGTAATGATAATGGCATATCTGGATGACTTGTTGCTGATAGATCACTCAGTGAAAAAACTGGACGTGGTCGTTCACAAGACGATCAAGTATCTGGAATCTCACGGTTGGATTATCAACCGAGACAAGTCAGCCCTAAAAACCAGTCAAAAGTCTGGAATACTTGGGGCTAAGGTTGGATTCAGGCCAGAGAAAAATATTCTTGCCTCGAGGAAAGGTGTTGTCTTTGAAAGATTTGATCCACTTAGTGGGTACAAAAAAGACAGCCGTCCATACGCCTGTATATGAGGCTGCTGGGAAAAATGGTGGCATCATTCGAAGCAGTACCCTACGGTCAATTCCATTCAAGGAATTTGCAAGGGGCCATACTGTCAGCCTGGAACAAAAAAGTTCAGGCTCTGGACTTACCAATGTCCTTGTCCCCTTCCGTTCGCAGGAGCCTCCGCTGGTGGTTGGTTCCCCAGAATCTGGAAAGAGGGAAATCCTTCAGTCCGATTTCCTGGAAGGTGGTCACTACAGATGCCAGCCTTGTAGGCTGGGGAGCAGTACTGGAGCAATGGTCTCTCCAGGGCAAGTGGTCAGAAGCAGAAAAGGCCCTGCCCATCAATCTCTTAGAGATACGAGCAGCCCGGTATGCCCTAGTAGCATGGACATCCAAACTCCAAGGGTCCCCTGTCAGAGTTCAATCAGACAATGCCACAGCAGTGGCATATATCAATCGTCAGGGGGGCACCAGGAGTCGTGCAGCCCAAAGGGAAGTAAATTACATCCTGAGATGGGCAGAAAGATATGTCCCAGCCATATCTGCGGTATTCATTCCAGGAGTGGAGAATTGGAAGGCGGACTTTCTAAGTCGCCAACAATTATGCCCAGGGGAATGGTCCCTTCATCCCGAGGTTTTCCGGACAATATGTCAGCGGTGGGGAACACCGGATGTAGATCTGCTAGCATCCAGATTCAACACAAAAGTGGACAGGTTTGTCTCTTGGACAAGGGATCCCCTAGCTTGCGGCTCGGATGCCCTAGTGTTCCCTTGGGATCAGTTCAAGCTGATATATGCATTCCCACCGCCACAATTGTTACCTCGATTACTCCGCAGAATCAGGGTAGAAAAGAAACCAGTGATTCTGGTGGCTCCAGCGTGGCCCCGAAGAGCATGGTACGCGGAGATTGTAAAAAGGTCTGTGGGGAGTCCTTGGACCCTCCCACATCGTCCGGACCTGCTTTCGCAGGGACCGATATACCACCCTTCCTTACCAGCCCTAGGTTTGACGGCCTGGCTATTGAAGCCCACATTCTAAAGAAGAGAGGGCTCTCTAATGCTGTGGTGTCTACCATGATCAATGCCAGGAAACCGGTATCCAGGCAGATCTACTATAGAATCTGGAAGGCGTACTTCGCCTGGTGTGAGGCCAGAACATGGCATCCACGTAAATACGTAATAGGTAGGATTCTGGACTTCCTACAATGGGCTGTAGATAGGAAGCTTGCCTTGAGTACTATCAAGGGTCAGATTTCGGCCTTGTCAATATTTTTTCAAAGGCCCTTGGCTTCGCATTCACTAGTCAAAGCCTTTATACAAGGAGTGATGCGTATTAGTCCTCCGGTTAATATTCCCATATGTCCATGGGATATAAACTTGGTTCTGTCAGTTCTACAGAAACAACCATTTGAACCATTACAGCATATTTCCTTGGTGCTTCTCACCAGGAAATTGATTTTTCTAGTAGCCATTTGTTCGGCTAAAAGAGTGTCGGAATTAGCAGCTATGTCCTGTAAGGAGCCATATCTGGTTATCCATAAGGACAGAGTATTGTTACGTCCTCATCCAGCCTTTCTTCCTAAGGTGGTATTGAGGTTTCATTTGAACCAAGATATGGTTCTTCCTTCTTTTTTCCCCAAACCTACTTCGGTAGAGGAAAAGTTATTGCATTCTTTGGATGTAGTAAGAGCAGTTAAAGCTTATCTAAAAGCCACTGCTCAGATTCGCAGAACGGATACTTTGTTTATTCTGCCGGAAGGCCCCAGAAAGGGTCAGGCAGCGTCAAAATCTACTTTAGCCAAGTGGATTCGACAGGTCATAATACAAGCCTATGGCTTGAGAAGGAGACCGCCTCCGTTCAAAGTTAGAGCGCACTCCACGAGAGCAGTTGGAACTTCATGGGCAGTGCATCACCAGGCCTCCCTGGCTCAAATCTGTAAGGCCGCAACATGGTCTTCAGTACACACGTTTACTAGGTTCTACCAGGTGGACGTTGGAAGTCAGGAGGATGTCGCCTTTGGGCGCAGTGTGTTGCAGGCCGCAAAAGATCCTCATGTCTGATAGCGCTCAGCTTATATATGGTGTATCCCCCCCCTCATTTGGCATTGCTTTAGGACATCCCATTAGTAATGACTATGTCGCTCTGTGTCCCGTGATGTACGAGAAAGAAAATAGGATTTTTATAACAGCTTACCTGTAAAATCCTTTTCTTGGAGTACATCACGGGACACAGAGCTCCCGCCCCTCTTTAGGGACACTTATTGCTTTGCTACAAAACTGAGGTGCTCCCGGATGGGAGGGGCTTATATAGGGGAGGGTACTTCCGGTTTTGGAAGTTGCCAGTGCCAGCACCTGACGGTATCTATATAACCCATTAGTAATGACTATGTCGCTCTGTGTCCCGTGATGTACTCCAAGAAAAGGATTTTACAGGTAAGCTGTTATAAAAATCCTATTTTTAACTTCAATAGATTTTTATTGTAAAGTCAGGTTCATACAATAAACAACTCAATGTACTTTGCCATCAACATTTGAGCATCTATGTTATGCACTCATACAGCGAATACGTTCACGACATAAAATGGAAGGAGAAGGGATATGGAAAACATTCAGAAATTGGCATGTAACTTATACCAAGAACAGTAATGTGAAAATATCGTAAATTTACTGTATATCAGAGGTCAAGGGTGAATTTACTCAGGTTTTCCAATTTTGTTTAAACCATACATCCCAACTAGACCATTTGTCTCTTAACCATAGGTAGTTGCCCTGGGTCGCTGCGAACATTAACTCGTATGTGGCGTGGGTGTTAGTCGTCTCTATTACTTCTTTAAATGATGGTGGGTTTGCTGCCAGCCAGTGACACAGAATCACCAATCTAGTACTGAGGAGGATATGTGTAACTATGGTTCTTGTTTGTGGCGCTATTTGTTCTATACCTAATGATAGTACGGCTAGTGCTGCGCTGGGAGCGATGTGCGACCCTGCAAATCCAGAAATGAGGTCAAACAGGGCAGAACAGTTCCACAGGATATGGTGCAACGTACCCGTTTCTCCACATTTCCTCCAGCAAAGAGAGGAGGTTGAAGGCCAGTGTCATTTTTACAGTAATCAGTGCATTTTTATAGCACTGATCGCTATATCAATGACAATGGTCCCAAAATGGTGTCAAAAGTGTCCGATTTGTCTGCCATAATGTCGCAGTCACAATAAAAATTGCTGATTGCTGCCATTAATAGTAAAAAAAAAATTTTTATATAAATGAAATAAAACTATCCCCTATTTTGTAGACCCTCTAACTTTTGCGCAAACCAATCAATAAATGGTTATTGTTTTTTTTTTTTCTAAAAAATATGTAGAATACGTATCGGCCTAAACTGAGGGAAAAAAAAATCAATATTTTTTGGGGATATTTATTATAGCAAAAAGTAAAAAATATGCTTTTTTTTCTAAATGTTTAAAAAAAAATCAAATCGCTCTATTTTTGTTTATAGTGCAAAAAATAAAAACCACAGAGTTGATCAAATACCACCAAAAGAAAGCTCTATTTGTGGGAAAAAAAAGGACGTCAATTTTTTTTGGGAGCCACGTCGCACGACTGCGCAATTGTCAGTTAAACTTACGCAGTGCCGAATCGCAAAAAGTGCTCTGGTCTTTGGCCAGCCAAATGGTCCGGGGATTAAGTGGTTAAATTTGAACTAAACTACATTTTGCATATGATTCCACCTAAAGTTATTTTTTTTTACATACAGCACTTTCAGTGTGTTTATGTGCTTTAAAAAACGAAATATTTATTCTTCCTGTAATTTCTATGAATTGATTTTGTGCCCTAGGATACATTGACCAGAAAGGCAGGGAATAGTGAAGCACATTTCATCTTGTCTGATATCTGGTGCATTGTGATTTCATGATTTATGCACTATAATATGTTCTAGCAAGCGTTTCACGTTTCATTGCAGACCAAGGAAAATGGAAATAGATGAGATATTTCTTCTCTTATAATTTAACAGCAAAATCAGCTAGTTGAAGTAAATATGAATCTCTTCTCTATCTATTCTAACATGTATTTTGTTAAAATTTTTATATTTTAAAATATCCTTTGTTACATGACAAACTTGATTGAGAATTTTAAGCAATGAGTGTGCTAGGTGAACATTTTGATTTGCAATGTTCATTACTATATGAACATTGTGACATATTTCCACTTATTTTTCTGCAGTTTTGTGTGATTATAATTTGCCTGTACACAATCTGGAAGACTCCATCAGTTAAGGCTTGTTCACACAGGCATCTAAAACAAAGACTTTAGATGCATACAGCATATACTTTTCTACACTAAACACATATAAATGCAAATCTGTATGAATCAATGGGAATTGAGCCAAAATGAATGTACACTCCAGGATGCGTGTGGAGATTCATGCATGTTTGTGCAGCTGACCTCTTCCCACGTGCGTGAAGATGGCCCCTTGTACAGGTGTACAGATTGATAGGTAGCCCATAGGTAGCCCATGTGAATGAGACCTCAAAAAGAAAGTCCAGTCAAATCCGAACTATATTTAAATCTGCTCCCTCGCCCATCCTAAGACAGTTCTAATTACCCTGTGAAAGTAAAGATACCTATACTTACCTATGCTAAGGGCGCTCTGGTTTACTATATGGTACTAAGATGTCAATGTTTCTATTTGAAGCACATGACGTGCTACATGTTATAACACACACCTTAGGATACACAGTGGCTCTATATTGAGTAAAGGTATCAAATAATCTGTTATATTCCTATATGTATACACAGTAGTTCTCAATGTTCTTGTTGTTTTAATGTGTATGTAGTTTTCGTTCCACCATCATTCACACATTTTTGTAGACCTTAGATTATACATACTGTAGGTATGTTTGTTTTTTCTTCCACTTATGATATACCAATGTCCTTTTGTGTAGACATCTGATGCTGTGGCTGGTCTTCTGGCAATTGCGTTTTTGGTTTAGTTAGGAAGTTATATACATGCATTTTTATTTGGCTCCACCAGGGGGCGTCCCTGTCCAGCTGTGTTGGCAGCACGGGTTCAGCTGAGTAGGTTCACGGCGCATGCGCGGTTGTTGCGCGCTGTTCCGGTCCCCTTCTGCTTTACTTCACATGCATTTCAGCGCCGACTCCCTCCTACTACCAGCGCACACATGCGCACTTTACCCTTCGGATCCCTGCAGCCAGCCTATAGGAGATGCGGCATAAGATATATCTGGCGCCCATCTATGATGCCACACACCTGACGCCGCTCTCCAAGCTGATGTTCCCGGGCCACAGGATATTTAAACAGCACACTAAACACCTGCTGATGTGCACAGTGTACAGCTGTCTCCTGGGGGCATATCTTTACACACCTTACGGTTTCTGTAAGTACACCATCATGTGCCTGCTGGCATGTTTAGACTGCAGCCTGTAATGTAATTTAATTTAATTTATATTCACTCATCTGCTTTTTAGAGTGCTTGGCTGATATGTGCTAAGTGGATCCTTGTCATTATTTGGCTGATCTTGGATGTTGGATCGCAGACAGCACACTCTGTCTGGCTACATCTGTAGCCCTGTGTGTCCTCACTATATATGCCCCCATTAATCACCAAACTACTTCACCATTGGTGAGTATTTTTGGGGGTTTTAGGTATGCACATACCAGAATGGTGGTGGGTCATATATCACAATATTTAGATCTCCTCTTTTTTATTTTTTCTGATTTTCTATATACAGAAGTCTGACCAACAAGGTGATTATTTTTGTGTAGCTAGCGGCCCCCACATTTTTTGGATATCTCCCATACAGGAAGCATCTACTATGCTCACTTGGTGTGCGCACTAGGTATGGGATTTGCACATCTCGTTTTAACGCTTCTGTCCTTGAATTGGACCTTGGATTTTTTCAAAGTGCAACCATGTATACCTGGTTTGTCTTCTAATTTCAGACGCCTATGGTCTTGGCCAGATATATCCTTGTGGACCTTTTCTATATATTTGTATATCTCCTGACTGTGGGACAACTATACTGTACATTGGACCCCGTCCATCCCAAGGTATCTATATGGTGTGTTGTTTTTTGGCGTGAGCCTACTGAGCATTTTCAAACAGACACTTCTTTTAATATTGGAACACAAAGTTTTTATATTCTATATTTGTCCGATAACTTTGAAATATGTTTCATTGCAGATAGTGACATCTGTACTCTTTTTCTTGCTATCTCTGTTCGTCCTGAAGAAGCCTCACCGTGAAACGCGTAGACGCACAAGGGACCGCATCTGTATATTCCATCATGTATACAGTGTTAATTCTTAAACTATTGTAGTTACTGTCCACTTGTTTTTTCATTAATAAATTCTATTTTTGTTTATTCACTGTGTTGTTGCCTTAAAAGTCTGACCTTTGGTTGCTCTCCTTGAACAACCCTCCATGTTTTCCTTCACAATTACGGATTTGGCATTGTGAGTGCTTTCCCCTCCCCTGTTTTATATTTCATCGCTCTGGTCTGGTCACATGGTTGGCTCCCAACACCGGCTTCAGTGTATAGGAGGGACAACTGACAACGGATGCCCCATAGTAAGCCTATAGGTGATGTCACTGCATAGGCTCTGCAACCATTGTTGCTGACCTCTCCTCTTCACTGAAGCCAACCTCTGGAGAGAGAATGTGACAGGACCAGAGCACCCTCAGAATAGGTAAACATAGACATCTTTCCTTTGACAGGGTAGTAAGAACAAGGATAAAATGGGGGTGACAGCAGGTTAAAGTTCTACTTTAACCCTAACACCAAGCAAGTAAGGAAGATCAAGCAAGAGGTCCACCAGAATATCTCAAGCTTAAACTCAGTCAAAGATGTATATATGCTTCCACATGCTGGGATGTAAAATTACATTTCACAGTTTTTTCAGGGGAATAAAAAGCAGACCCTTTCACAGGAAGTTCCCATTGTATCATTTTACTTAACCTGTTGAGAGCCGGGCCATAGACGAATGATGGCCTCAAGGTGGCTCTTGAAATCCGGGAGGCCGTCAATAGACATCCTCGGCTCCTCCGGCCACTGGGGGGCCACTGACATGCCGATGCGCGTGCCTGGCGGACGCGATGTCCTCCGGGCACCCGCGATCGGCCGGTACACAGACAAGGATGTGGATCTCTGTGTGTAAACACAGAGATCCACGTCCTGTCAGGGAGAGGAGACCGATGCTGTGTCCCTTGTACATAGGGACACAGATCGGTCACCTACCCCAGTCAGTCCCCTCCCCCCACAGTAGTAATCACTCCCAGGTTAAACATTTAACCCCTTCCTCGCCCCCTAGTGTTAACCCCTTCCCTGCCAGTGTAATTTTTACAGTAACCAGTGCATTTTTATAGCACTGATTTTTGTAAAAATGACAATGGTCCCAAAATGGTGTCAAAAGTGTCCGATGTGTCCGCCATAATGTCGCAGTCACAATAAAAATCACCGATCGCTGCCATTACTAGTAAAACAAAAAATATTAATAAAAATGCTATAAAACCGTGCCTTATTTTGTAGACGCTATAACTTTTGCGCAAACCAATCAATAAACGCTTATTGCAATTTTTTTGACCAAAAATATGTAGAAGAATATGCATCGATCTAAACTGAGAAAAATTTTATTTATTTTTTAAAATTGGGATATTTATTATAGCAAAAAGTAAAAAATATTGTGTTTTTTTTCAAAATCGTCGCTCTTTTTTTGTTTATAGCGCAAAAAATAAAAACTGCAGAGGTGATCAAATACCACCAAAAGAAATCTCTATTTGTGGGAAAAAAAGGACGTCAATTTTGTTTGGGAGCCACCTTGCACGACCGCGCAATTGTCATTCAAAGCGTGACAGCGCTGAAAGCTGAAAATTGGCCTGGGCAGGAAGGGGTTTAAGTGCCCAGTAAGCAAGTGGTTAAAGTAGAAGGGAAGGCTAACCAATAAATCTACTATAAAATGTTGCCTCCCCATTGCTCCCGATCAAACCACATACATTACAGAATAAATCTCATATATGGTCACATGACCTTAAAGCACCAGCTCCTCTATGTAGATGGGCAAATGCTGCAGCTTGAGGGAAGGAACTCTCTCCCCCTCTGACAGTACTGCATAAACACCTCATATCGTTGTATTGCCACAGTTTTCTGGACTTCAATTTATTTATTTTTGGGGGAATGCAACTTAGGTCTTAGAGGGCCTCTATGACTAAGCCCTTTAGGCAGGGTAAAGCATGTCAGCGGGCGTGGCCTGGGATGAGCCAGGCTTAAGTCAATTTTCATTATTCATAGTTCTTACTGTTTAGGTGTGCAGCATCCTCATTGTCACATGCATTGCAGCACACTAAGGATGGGCTTTTTAGATGCTGGCACCAGCAGTGAGTGTCACCAGAGGCATTTTGGATTGGTGCTTAGAGCGGCGCTCCAAGAGGTATAGGAATGCCACTTTTGCTGGACACCTTGTTCTGTTAAAGGAGTTGAAAAATAATAGGCTTACTGGCTGGATCACCAGGTGAAAATTAAGGAAAAAGCCTAGAAAAATAAAACAAATGTGACTACATCTAGGAATTGGGACGCTTCAATATATAAAAATTTTGCTTTTGTGCCTAATACTGATTTAACACTTAACCTAGACCTAACACCTAACCATTTGCCCTCAGCCTAGCAATCATTCTTAAAATAAACCTAGGCATTATCCCAACACCTAAAACAGACCTTCACTTACTAGATGCACTAGGTATTATAAACTCCCCCTCCACAACCAACAATACCCTTTTTTATTTACAATCTGACACCAACCTACTATTTTCTATTTTTTTCTGACATCTCCTCTCTAAAACCTCTTGGGCTATGCACGTCATATATTCTAGGACGCTCCATGTTCCACACAGCTGCTGAAGGGAAGTGGACCTGGTGGCATGTCATCAAGGGGCCAGCTGCCTAAATCAGGAAGAGAATGAAGATGGTGGCACAAGACCCAGCATAACAGTACAGTGCTGGATTATGTGGGAGGGTGAGTATATTAATTGAGAATAACACCAGCAAAAATAGTAAGCGGGAAAAAAAAAAGGGTAAAACCTATAATGTAGTTTAACATGTAACCCCCTCAGTCCTAACCCTAACCTTAAACTCTAATCTTTGAAGCTAATGGTAACTTTTAACACAAAGTTAGACCTCATTCACACCGATGCACCTAAAGTGGAACTCAATTGTACTTGAGCACCACAAACAGAAAACTATATTTAATTATTTTTTAATATTCACAGCAAAAAAAGTCCATGTATGTCTCCATGCTTTATTTTGTTGGGAAATCACTTTGAAAAACACCACCTAGCAGATCCAGCTATGGCTATCTTGAGTGAGGGTAGATGATTTATGTAGCATTTACTTCCTGGAAACCAACTGCCCTTAGATCAGGCATGCAGGCAGAAGGGTGTGCTTAACTGGCAATATCCTTCGTCCCTTCCTCCAGGTGAAAGAAAATAAAATGCCCATGAATATATGACATCATTTTGGTCTAAGCCAGAAACAAGAAAGCAACTAAAGAAATGTGGAAAAAAATAAAGTTTAAAACAAGTAAGTTTAGTTCCTTTTAAATGTTATACCCATGTGATAGCCCGCATGGGGATGCACAGGTTTTCCATGCATCCCCATGCAGGCAGTCTCATTCATGTCAATTGGGATGCATGGACACAGCCGCTGCTCCCAATTTTACATCCCCCTGGGTGCAGATGCGTATCCCCGGACACACACTTGCATGCGCTGAACCCCCCCAGCTGTCAAAGCAGCGGCTGTGTCCATGCAGCCACTGTATCCCAATTGACATGAATAGGACTGCCTGTACAGGCATGCATTGAACACCTGTGCATCCCAGTGTGGGCAAACTCAGCCCCTGCATGTGCATACAAGTATGCCTATGTGAACAAGGTCTTAAGCATTTTTGAATTGACAGTTATCCAAACAAAAATATCAACAATCTCAGCAACAGGATGTGCCAAGTTTAGCACTGAAAATGTGTTCTTTGTGGCTAAACACAGCAGTATTAGGATGCAGCTGAAATGTTTCAACAATCTGACTTTAGATAATTGTTGTTTTAATCAATACAGTGTATACGTCCAGTCTATACGTACCCTAGCTTATTATAGTTTAACATTCTATGTCTTTGAATTCAGGGATATTTTTGTGGAATAATCTTTAGGTCATGTATTTCTACTTCTAGATTTTATCGTCTGCTAATTTTCCTTTCTACCAGAATAATCACATTAGAATCTGACCCTAAAATTCTATTTAGGAACATCTGACTCAAGATTATCTTCAAAAGTTATTTAGATGGTACCATGCTGTTAGTTACTCATAGTTTGACATGCATACAGCTTTGCCAGACAACAGGCATGTTTCAATTGCTGTAATTACCTATCTCAGTAATTAACCAGACTCTGAGGATGAACTATGTAGAATTGTTGAGATACCCTACTGCTAAGGAACAAAAACATATAATTATAAAATAGCTCTTCAGGCAGATTGTGATGATTAATAAGTTATTTAACAGGTGCAATGTTCTAAAATTATTCAGAAGATATATAGATGTTTACATTAACAACTTTATTTTCTAATGCCTTGTATGAAAGCACAAGTCAAATGTGAAAAAATATAAAAAAAAAGTATATATTATACGCGCCGTTTATAAGCCACTGTTGACTGAAAGAAAACTGTAGGGAGACTGTAGCGTTGTAATGGCTGGAAGATGGAACCACAGCACGCAGTGAGAAGACAAAGTCGTTTGACAGACCCGGAAGTGTCAGATGCTAAAGATCCTACTGCCTACTAAATCTATGCAGGAGAGTAAGGCTGGGTTGACACTATTGCGACTTGGATGCGGTTTTCCTCACATCCAATTCGCATAGCAGGAGATTGTGAACGGCTCTCTATGGAGCCGGTTCACACATCTCTGCAGCGGCTCCGGTGCGAATTGCACAGGAGCCCTCTGCGTCTTTCGGTCTGTTTCAGGTCCGAATTCAGCCCAAAATTTGGACTGAAACCGAACCTGAAACGGTGAATGGAGACGCACCAGACTCCTGCTGTGAGCTGCTGCGATATTTAGTGTGAACCCAGCCTAAAGAGCAGAAGGACTGATAAGTATTTGTAATGGTATTCTGCAGGTTTTTTGTTTTTTTTATTACATTTACAAAATGACTTGAAAGGCTTACAAATGTAGGAGCTGCGATATAGTTAATATATATATTATATTATGTTGTCAGGAGTATTGTAAAGGCTAAATATTATGTAGTTCAGTAAATGAATTATTGACAAGACTTTCACATGTTGACTCTGTTCTCTATATTTTGATTGTGGAATATTATGTTCCAACTTCTAAATGCTCCCTCTAGTGGCAGTTTGTATATCAGTGAAAGGGATTAGCGTATCTGCTTAACCACTTGACAACTGGGCACTTAACCAGACGAATTTTCAGCTTTCGGTGCTCTCACATTTTGAATGACAATTACTCAGTCATACAACACTGTACCCATATGAAATTTTTGTCCTTTTTTTCACACAAATAGAGCTTTCTTTTGGTGGTATTTAATCACTGTTGGGTTTTTTATTTTTTGCGCTATAAGAGAAAAAAGACTGAAAATTTTGTAAAAAAATGAATTTTTCTTTGTTTCCGTTATAAAATTTTGCAAATTAGTATTTTTTCTTCATACATTTTGGCCAAAATTTATACTGCTACATATCTTTGGTAAAAATAAGTACAAATTGGTGCATATTTTTTGGTCTTTGTGAAAGTTATAGAGTCCACAAGCATTGGTGCCAATATCTGAAAATTGATCACACCTGAAGTACTGACGGCCTATCTCATTTCTTGAGACCCTAACATGCCAGAAAAGTACAAATACCCCCCAAATGACCCCTTTTTGGAAAGAAGACATTCCAAGGTATTTAGAAAGAGTCATTGTGAGTTTTTTGAAGTTGTCATTTTTTCCCACAATTCTTTGCAAAAATCAAGATTTTTTTTTCTTTTTTCCACAAAATTGTCATATTAGCAGGTTATTGATGCAGGGAGCACCATCAGGCGTTCTGGAGAACCCAGGCCAATTCTGACATTTCTCTCCTACATGTAAAAATCATAATTTGTTTGCTAGAAAATTACATAGAACCCCAAAACATTATATATGTTTTTTAGCAAAGACCTTAAAGAATATAATGGTGGTCATTGCAACTTTTTATCTTGCACGGTATTTGCGCAGAAATTTTTCTAACGCGTTTTTTACGGAAAAAAAATGTTTTGTGCCTAAAAGAAAAAAAAACAGTAAAGTTAGCCCAATGTTTTTGCATAATGTGAAAGATGAAGTTACGCCGAGTAAATAGATACCTAACATGTCACCCTTCAAAATTGCACACGCTCGTGGAATTCCTCCCGAGTATGGCGATACCACATGTGTGAGTATTGCAGGGTATTGTGGAGTATTGCAGGGTGTTGTGGAGTATTGCCGGGTATTGTGGAGTATTGCCGGGTATTGTGGAGTATTGCAGGGTATTGAGGAGTATTGCGGAGTATGGCAGGGTATTGCGGAATATGGCAGAGTATTGCACAGTATGGGCAGAGTATGGGCAGGGTATTGCACAGTATGGGCAGGGTATTGCACAGGGTATTGCACAGGGTATTGCACAGGGTATTGCAGAGTATGGGCAGAGTATGGGCAGGGTATTGCACAGGGTATTGCAGAGTATTGGCAGGGTGTATTGCAGAGTATTGGCAGGGTGTATTGCAGAGTATTGCACAGGGTATTGCAGAGTATTGCACAGGGTATTGCAGAGTATTGCACAGGGTATTGCAGAGTATTGCACAGGGTGTATTGCAGAGTATTGCACAGGGTGTATTGCAGAGTATTGGCAGAGTATTGCACAGGGATGGTTGAGCAGGGATGGATGGATGGCTGGATCTGTGACTGCAATTGTCACAGATCCAGCCCACAGCTGACATGGGGGAGGGAGCGGACATGATCCGCTCCCTCCCCTCTCCTCTCACACTGTACCGATTGGTACAGAGAGGGGAGGGAGGAACCGGCGTCATCACATGACGCCGGTCTGTTTACAAGTGATCGCTCCGTCATTTGACGGAGCGATCACGTGGTAAACGGCCGCGATTAGCGGCCATCTACCGTGATCCGTGATGCGCCGGGTCTTCCGGACCCGGCGGTCACGGACATATCCTGGAGCGCGCCCCAGGGGGCGCGCGGGAGCAAGATTCTGTGAGGACGTCCCTGGGACGTCCACTCAGGATAACTCGACCGCGCTGTGGACGTCTTTTGCACATGGCGCGGTCGGGAAGCATGTAAACCCTAAAAATTTACTTTTTCTACATGCTCAATTTTTGCCTGGAAAATATAACATTGAAAGTGTTTTATATTATCTGTTTGATAACCTGTTTTAACCTAGGACAGAAAGTGATTTACTGGCTTGATTACCAGATAAAAATAAAGGGGAAAAGCCTGAAATGAAAACAAATACAGTAATTCACATTTAAGGACCGGTAAGCTGCAATATATAAGGCCCCTTTCACACTGAGGTGGTGGGTGCGTCAATTTTGCTGCGCTATTCGGCCGCTAGCGGGGCATTTTTACCCATGCTAGCAGCCGAGAAAGGGTTAAAACCACCACAAAGCGCCTCTGCATTGATTTAAATGGGCAGGAGCGGTGGAGGAGTGGTATACACACCGCTCTTTCACCACTCCAATGATACTGCTAGCAGGACTTTTTTTTACCGTCCTGCTAGCGCACTGCTCCAGTGTGAAAGCCCTCAGGGCTTTCACACTGGAGAGACAGCAGTGGCTGTTTCAGGGTGCTTTTTTTAGCGTTATAGTGCCTGAAAAGCACCCCAGTGTGAAAGGGGTCTTAAATTTTTGTTCTAGGGTTTATGCTTTAAAGATTAATTCACAGCTACTTGCAAAATCAATCAGTAAACTACTAATGCACTGTAGCTGTCCTAAAGCGAAAAAAGTCCACTACATAGTTCACACAGATCCTTACATATCTAGTGGGAGGGTATTGGGAGAAGTATGAGATATGTTACTTCTTATCTCTTCCCCTTGATTGCTTTATTGCTAATATTCAAACTTTTCAAACTGGAAGATATAAATCTGGCATCAAGCTTTCTATCTGTGAAAGGTAACAAAGAGTTGGCAGTCTGTCCATTTAGATGTGCGTATTACTCTTATATGGCCCGTTTCAGCAATATGAAAATGGCAAATGTTTGCATATGATAAAAATATTCCTCAACCAAACTGATTCATGAAACGCACTAATATTACAAAAAGTTGAGCACATTCCTCTGCAATCAGGGCTGCATGCACAAAAGTAAAAAAAGCACACAAAGTAAAATAACAGGGACAATAGCAGCCATCAGCTTGTTATTACAAGTTTACTCTGTGGACATACATAGTACAACCAAAGAGCTGAACTGGTTAAAAAAATAATAATGAAAAGTAAGCATTTTGTGCCAAGATCTTGTAATATTTTATAGTGGGGCATAAATATAGTAACTGCTTATTTTTGCCCACTTATTGTCATCATACCTCACATAACATACACATTAAAGTAAACATTATTTTTTATTCTCTATTTAATTAAGTGAGAAAGAATTAGCTGAATAAACGTCACGCTTTATGTGTCCGATAAAAAAGATTTCAATTCATAATATTGCTCTTCACGTATCATTAATGTTTGGAATTTTTTTCTAGTCCTGAGGGGAGGTTTCCAGCTTACATGCTTCATTATGCTTACAAGTAGTATATACCATCAATTCCATAAATCAAATGGTATTTTAGTAAGCATAGATATTATCCTGTAAGCCTCCAAATCAATTTAGGACCCTCCTTGTACAATGGCAGTTTACATCCGTTTGTGTACTTGCAAATGGCCTGTGAAGAAGTGAATGACTGTGTAATTATCTACAGCTACATACTTCATGATGGTTGCAAGTATTGTGGCATGGACATGTCTCTTATTTCCACATTTTCATATAAAGGATTGGAAAAACAGTTTCTCATAATTCTAGTTCACCTGTGTGTGCACCTGTAACCTATTGCAGTGGCATAGTCATCAGGACTAATTTACTAAAGAAGTGAATATTTAACTTTGCTTAAAGTGGAGGTCCACCCTAAAATTAACTTTACATGAAAAGCTGTCCTTTAATAAAAAAAAAAATGTTTTTGACAATTCTATCTCACTGTTGCTAGGCAGAATAAGTTTTCTGCCTAGTTCCTCGTCCGCGGTGAGAGAACTTCCTGTCCTAACACCCATTGCCTCGTGGGAAATGATTACACTAATTTCCTCAGGAATATCTAGGCATTACTTTGCCTAAAATCGCGTTATTTCCTTACAGGAAATGACGCGATTTAAGGTTGTATCTCCGCGCCATCTTTGTAAAGGGATGAACGCCCTTTGTTATGGCATAACACGAGTTTTTGTGTTTTGTTACACGAGGTTTTGTTACAACGGAGCGTGACGTTTCTCCGTCGCCGTCCGTTGTCATGGCTACGGAAATAAACAATCAGCGCTACGAACGCCGTTCAAATGCTGGTTACCCAGCATGCACCGCTGGATGAATTCCAGGAAGGATAAGGAACTGGGCTTCACAATGCCCACACTTAGCATGGATACGGCCAGATGAAGAGATGTAACAAATGAGGTTAGTGAAAAAGAATGTTACCTAAATGGCTGGGGAGCAATTACTATTGTAGGGGAATACGTTAGGTAGCAATTTTAAACCGTGAAGAAAAAAAAAATTTTTTTTTGACCGGACCACCGCTTTAATGACATTGTCATGTATTTATTTAAATTGTCCAGTTGTGTGCAAACATGATTTCTTTTTTTTTCTTATTATTTGAACATATTTGGGTGTTCAAAGAGACTCCTTGTATCAGTGTAGCAATTTAAACCAGACACAAGTATGTGCTTTTTTAATGTTGCAATGGGCTTAAAATGGCTCCTGAGGTAAGTAAATTTTAAGTGTCCTGGACCTGTGCGTCGTCAGATGCAAGTATGATCTTAGATACTTTAGATATTGAGAAACTGAAATGGATATTTCATACATTGTAAAATAGTTGCACCTAATTTTTGGAAACTTTGTGTTATTTCAAAGAACAGAGATGGACCTCCAATATGCATTACACTATCACCTAATTTGCTGGGAACTTGATGAATGATATATCGGTTAAGGGAGATGGCCCTTTCATATAGTCCATGTGCAATATCTACCCCTTATTTCCTGGGTCCCTAGATGTTTAATTGGGGAATGGAACTGGGCCTTTCATACAGTGTCTATTGACCCCCCCCCCCCCTTAAACACTATGCTCTAGATCACCCCCTCCCCCACTAAGGTGTTTAACTTCATCAGTGGAGAATGGGAACACCACCACTTCATCCCCAAGCTTAACTGAGTAGAAATTGTACAACAATTAAAAAAATTGGCAATAGGCTGGTGTTTTTAAAAAACATAGTCCCATGTGCCAAATCACATCTAGCAATACTAGCAATTGTATTTTGTAGTTTGTTCAGTTTGTTACTCTGCCTCTCAACCCCAATAACAGTCTCAGCCCTCTTTGGCATACCTGGCAATAGCGTAAATGCAAGGACCAATGAGAAACACACACATTATGATAAAACACAGAAATTGTCTTTACTGCAATATTTCTGTGGAAAAGAGTAACAAACAGTAACAATAGTTATTCAAGTAATGCAATTGGAGAGCAATAACTGAGATTAAGAGCAATATAGCTCAATTTTAATTAGGCTGCTTTCAGGGGATTCAAAACTTGAGAATAACTCCAAGAGCAGAGGTAAACACTTCAATAACATTAAATCACAATATGGCAATTTGTACCAGATCAGTTACCTTTTCTCAGGTCGGCTTTATGAGTCCAGGCAGGAGGAGAGCTGAGGAATGACCCTCTTTATGTCAGACCCCTCTCTTCTATCCCCTGAAACCACAGGCCCAATGACAAGCACTGCATTCAATTCAATTTTTAATGGCTTAACTTCCCAGATAAACTGTCCATCCAGAGCACTTGTATGTGTGTGCGGCTCCATATGGCACTATTAGTTTCAGTCCTGAAGAAAGATGAGGCTTTGTATCTTCAGCTATCCACTCTCATTGGTGCACTTAAACTCCTGAAAAGCAGGGCCAAAAAATACAACTGGACCAGATTATGAGGTAAAGAATGCAGGATCTTCCTCAACAAGGTGAAATAACAATTGTGTCTGTATACAGTGTCTCTGTGAATGGATGGTCTTATCCTTTAGCCCTGTGGCACTACAAGTGTCAGCAAGATGACTAAAATAAATTATGTCTGTATACAGTGTGCATTTAACTCTGTCTGTGTCCTTGTTTCCTGCAAATGGGTGAAAGCCCTCTCCCCTAATCCTGTGGTCAAGGCCCAAATGAATGTCCTGGAACAGGCAGGCTCTTCTAGGGACCAGACTGGTCACCTCACACTGGAACACCTCACACTGTCAGTGCAGGTGCACCTGTATATGTAGCTGGGATCCCCCTCTCTTAGGCTGGAAGTCCTGACTGGCTGTGGATGCCTGAAATCTCTTCCTCTGCCTCGTGTAATCTGAGAAATCTACTCAGATCAGCAAGATGGAGTCTCTAGTTCCCTCAGAGAAGGCTGGATATTGTAGTTCTGTCTCTATAGAAAGCTACGGGGTTGTTTTAGATGGGGACAACATATCCCAGAATTCTTTGCAGTTGTCGCTTGTTAAAGTCCTTCTGATTTGCTCTTGTAATTGCTCCTGTCATTGGCTCTCCTCCTGCCAATAGGGACACAGGGGAGGGTGCAGAGTGAGCAGCCCTGTGTGACTGTGTGAGGAGAAAAAAAAGGAGGAGGGAAATATCCCCCTCAGAAACTGACAGACAGTTTCTCCCACACAGAAGAATCTTGGCCAGCTTGGCCAGGCAGTGGGATATGCAGGGCCCCCGCTACACATATTTAGGTTACAACTTCTCATAGCTGCCACATAATTGTTTGTCAGTAACACAAAAATGTAGGGAGAGCTGGTTCCCTTTAGCAGTCTTGGAGTCTAAGCAGATTACATTTTTCTGGTACTTATATACAGGTTGAGGTTTTTTTTTGTAAACAGCTGAGCCCTCATCTCTATCTCTGACTGCAACAGGAGGGGCATAGGTGTGCTTAAAATGAGGCTGTCGCTGATAATCTGGTTTTAGATTTCCCATGCTGTGAATGAAGCAAAGTGGTGGGCCTCATTGGGGGGAATAACTTTATTATTAGTATGAGTTTGTGTTCATAATTTGTGCATTATTTATAAACTGAATAGTTTGTATTTGTCAGTATTTTCTGCAAACACTAGAGAAAGAAAGGGCTGATTTATATCTCATTATGTAGCAAGGAGAGATAAAACTACCAGTAGCTAATCTAAAAGGTGGATACGCAGCAGTGTACACATAAGGTGATGATGAACAACAAGGCTATAATTTTATAAGATCAATCACTCATTAGACAGTCATAATTAAGGCATTGAAAACAAGTATTTTTCCTATGATCAGAAACAAAGCAGGGCATTCTGTACAGTAAACTGACAGATATGCTTATATCATTGTTGTACTAGATTGTAACTAAGAGAGTGTTATATTTTGAACAGTTGCTAAGCCAAAAGATCTGTAATTAATATGTACAAGTTCAACTTTGTTATATTCCTAGTTGTTCACCTGAAAGACAGTGTAAAGTTAGGACAAAATTCAAAACATAAAAATGCTGGGCAATAAAACTTTCCTTGGCAAGCATAACATAAAACAAACAAAAAAAAATGTAAGATAACTATTTGCCCAGAGGCATCAAGCTGTTAGTGTGTGCAGGAGGGATTAAAGTGAGTCTGTGTGTTGGATAAAATATAAATTATAGTAATACTGCTGTCAGTCATAAGCAAACGAATTGTTTCTGAAGATATCCCTAAACACTGAATCTCATATATTACTGGAGGAAAGGATAGAATACATAATTTATTAACAATAACAATATTTAGCCTATGTATATCCATATATAACCTTGTAATCAAGTCTCACAGGAACATTTAAGTAAAAAGTATGCCACATTAATCAAATTACCTATGTAAACAAGAGCAATATCACTATACTCAATAAATACTGCTAGAAAAACTGTTGCACTCATCATATTTTCCTGCTGTAGTCTTTAAAGACATGAAAGCTGGGCCACAGCAGAACATCATTAATTTCTGACATTGTTACATATTTAGCAGCAAGAAACTACCAGATTAAACTCCACATTTCTAAATGGCCAAAAAGGACAGGCCATTTCTATGAAATACTTATTAACCAATACCCACCTTTAGCTTAAACTTTGTTGGTGAGGAGGTTAGGTGACAAACATTAAAACATTCTTTGTACCATTTCCTCAACCTACATTTTTTAAACTCCCACTCTAATGCCGCGTACACAAGCTCAGAATTTGCAACAACAAATGTTCGATGGGAGCTTGTTGTCGGGAAATTTTCGACCGTGTGTAGGGTCCATCCGACATATGCTGTCGGAATTTCCGACAACAAAAATTTGAGAGCTGGTTCTCAAATTTTCCGACAACAAAATCTGTTCTCGTAAATTCTGAACGTGTGTAGACATTTCCGACGCACAAAATTCCACGCATGCTCTGAATCAAGTATGAGACGGAAGCGCTCGGTCTTATAAAACTAGCGTTCATAATGGAGATAGCACATTCATCACGCTGCAAAGAGCAGTAACGGATTGAAAAGCACGAGGCTAAAAAAATCGCGAATCGTCTCTCACCAAACTTCTACTAACACGAGATTAGCAGAAGGAGCCCAAATGGTGGCCGTTGTACGTGTTGTATGTGACCGCGTTCTTGGCGATCGGCATTTCCGACAACATTTGTGTGACCGTGTGTATGCAAGACAAGTTTGAGCCAACACAGTTTTGTTGTCGGAATGTCCAATCGTGTGCACGCGGCATAAGGCCCATGTCACATTAGTGACCCTATTGCCAGTGACAGGATCGCTAAGAGACCATTTACCTTCTCCTATGATGCCATTCTTTCACTGAACTAGTGAGATGACACATCATCACTTGTCCCTTGCCTAAATAGCAAGGGTTAGATTTATTGAGAGAGTGATTCCTATTAAGGGAAGGTGACAGTTGCATCTTGATAGAATGGTAAAAAAAAGCCAGTATGACATTGGCCCAAGGGTACACACACATGGGAGAAAATAATAGTTTGTTAAGCGCTCAATAATATAAACAACAAAAAGAATGACCACTTATCATTACATTGTTAGCTAGATTAAAAAAAACACACACTAAGTGCAACCATATGAAAGAAATACAGTAGTTAAAAAAAATTTAAACGTTACACATCAAATTTTCTCCAAAAAGAGGAAACAATCTTCCTGCCAATCAGACAACTCCCTGGATCAACACGGTTTTACTTATAAATGTAAATATACAGTAAATGTTAGTGAACATATTTTGTGATGCAATCCACTGACTCTTATAGAACTAGTTCTAGGAAAGGCTGCTTCATATTTTCACATTTTAAAGTAAACATTACTTTCCATATCCAGAGGTTAAACCTTTTATAATCTACACTCAAGGAATGTGTCCTTTGTAGTAACCTTAAATAAAAGTAAAATACTTTTCCTTTAAATTTTTAATATGAATTTATTCATGCCAGGTTATTATATTTCCTCCTAATTGCCTTTTCTCAGGGGTTAATAAATTCAGTTCGGTTTCCTAGCATCTGAAGTCTGGCATAAACCATATTAATTTAGCTGCCCTTTTCTACAGTCTTTTCAGTTCCACAATATCAAGTTTCTATTGATTTACAAACTGAAATTTCTAAACCAACAGATTTAAATTTGCACATTAGCAGTTTATAAGGAATTATGTTAAATGTGTTAGCGAAGAAGTAAACTTATATAAAAATAAAAATGGATTTCCATCTTTATTACAAAGTCTAAATGTACATAAACAGTATGTATATAAACATTCCAACAAACCTCCCTCTCTGGCAAGTAAAAACATTAGAAATCCTTTTAAAAAGCACTGCATAGAATCATAAAATATGCAGGTCACATGTAACAGTAAACCAGTGAATCCTGACCTATTAAAAGGTATTATGATGTAAGAAGATCTCAAAAGTGATCACCAAGTGAGAGAATACATTTTAATCCAAGATGAAACTGTATGCTAATTGATACATACACTATTGGGTAAAAGATTACAAAAAAAATCCAGAGCCCAATTGCACTTTTGACCAATTCTGTCTTCTAACATTCCTATTCACTGCAGCCAAACAAACGTCAGTGAAAAGTTGGTGGTCCTCCATACCTACTTCTGCCTTAGTTAAGAACAAGATGATGTGATATATGACCATGGAAAAACTTGCTGCCATTATTCACGATACATGAAAATTTGAGAAAATCTGGTCTCCTTGGATTAAGCCCTGGTTCACACTGGTGCGTTTTGACATGTGATTTAGCATGTCAAATTGCATGTCAAAACGGCGGTATTTGCCGCAAATTGCCGGCAATGGCACTGTCCTAATTGATGCGACGCCGCATCTGCGGCGCTGCACCGATTTCAAAAAGTCGTTTCTGTACTACTTTTTGCGATTTTGGCCCGCGATTTACATTGACATCTGTGCAGAAACCTGCACAGATGTCTCTGTAATCACGGCTGAAATCGGGACTGACCAGCAGGAGTGAAATTGTGCGAGTTCAGCTGAACTCGCACGGCTTCACTCTCGCAGCCCAGTGTGAACCTGGGCATAGTCATACCTCCCAAGTGACTTTGATAAATCCTTGCTACGCTTATAATCTAAACATGTGCTACTGCTCATATTGATATCCCCTCTCTTGATCTTCATTCCCAACTTCTTCTCTAGCCCTTTCCTTCTTTTCTCTTTTCCCTTTCACTCATCCTCAATCTTCATATCTACACCACAATAGTAGAATGATGATTATGCATTTGAAATTTCTATTTATTAATTATTCTATATTGCTCTATATTATTATTATTAATACTATAATCTTTATTATCATTCATTATAATGCCATATGATTCGAATAAATAAACATTTAAGATTTTATGTTATTCTTTAATTTTCCATTATATACAGTATCTCACAAAAGTGAGTACTCACATTTTTGTAAATATTTTATTATATCTTTTAATGTGACAACACTGAAGAAATGACACTTTGCTACAATGTAGTGAGTGTACAGCTTGTATAACAGTGTAAATTTGCTTTCCCCTCAAAATAACACACAACCATTAATTTCTAAACCGCTGGCAACAAAAGTGAGTACACCCCTAAGTGAAACTGTCCAAATTGGGCCCAAAGTGTCAATATGTTGTGTGGCCACCATTATTTTCCAGCACTGCCTTAACCCTCTTGGGCATGGGGCTCACCAGAGCTTCACAGGTTGCCACTGGAGTCCTCTTCCACTCCTCCATGATGACATCACAAAGCTGGTGGATGTTAGAGACCTTGTGCTCCTCCACCTTCCATTTGAGGATGCCCCACAGATGCTCAATAGGATTTAGATGTAGGGGCATGCTTGGCCAATCCAATTACCTTTACTCTCAGCTTCTTTAGCAAGGCAGTGGTTGTCTTGGAGGTGTGTTTGGGGTCGTTATGTTGAAATACTTCCCTGCGGCCCAGTTTCTGAAGGGAGAGGATCATACGTTGCATCAGTATGTCACAATAAATGTTGGCATTCCTGGATCCCTCAATAAACTGTAGCTCCTCGGTGCCGGCAGCACTCATGCAGCCCCAGACCATGACACTCCCACCACCATGCTTGAGTGTAGGCAGGACACACTTGTCTTTGTACTCCTCAATTGGTTGCCGCCCCACGCGCTTTATACCATCTGAACCAAATACGTTTATCTTGGTCTCCTCAGACCACAGGACATGGTTCCAGTAATCCATGTCCTTAGTCTTCTTGTCTTCAGCAAACTGTTTGTGGGCTTTCTTGCGCATCATCTTTAGAAGAGGCTTCCTTCTGGGAAAACAGCCATGCAGACCAATTTGATGCAGTTTGGGGTGTATGGTCTGAGCACTGACAGGCTGACCCCCCACCCCTTCAACCTCTGCAGCAATCCTGGCAGCACTCATACATATATTTCCCAAAGACAACCTCTGAATATGACGCGGAGCACGTGCACTTAAATTCTTTGGTTGACCATGGCGAGGCCTATTCTGAGTGGAACCTGTCCTGTTAAACCGCTGTATGGTCTTGGCCACTGTGCTTCAGCTCAGTTTCAGGGTTTTTGCAATCTACTTATAGCCTAGGCAATCTTTATGTAGAGCAACAATTCTTTTTTTCAGATCCTCAGAGAGTTCTTTGCCATGAGGTGCCATGTTTAACTTCCAGTGACCAGTATGAGAGAGTGAGAGTGATAATACCAAATTGAACACATCTGCCTCCCATTCACACCTGAGACCTTGTAACACTAACAAGTCACATGACACCGGGGAGGCAAAATGGCTAATTGGGCCCAGTTTGGACATTTTCACTTAGGGGTGTACTCACTTTTATTGCCAGCGGTTTAGACATTAATGGCTATGTGTTGAGTTATTTTGAGGGGACAGCAAAATTACACTGTTATGCAAGATGTACACTCACTACTTTACATTGTAGCAAAGAGTAATTTCTTCAGTGTTGTCACAAGAAAAGATATAATACATTATTTATTTTTTTGAGGGGTGTACTCACTTTTGTGAGCTACTTTATGTATATATAATAATATATATATGAAAAAAACCTGACAGGGCTTATAACCTCCTCTTACTTTTTCCAAAATGAAAAATAAATGATGCCTATAGTTTTACTCTTAGTAAATCAGCCCCAACAGCATATATATATATATATATATATATATATATATATATATATATATGTAGCGGGTATGTACTTTCCCGGGTGCAAATTTAACTGGCAGAGACACCAGTGATGTGTAATTCCCTGCAGCCCTGCAGGTGGCGCTGTCGCCATAGGCTGGGGGTTGTGTCATTGCTGTGTGCCGGGCCTCCTTTTTGTCCTCTCTCAGCAGTGTTATGGTGGGGTGGGGAACACGCCGTGCTTGCTGGGAGAGGGTATAAAGGGGCCGGCCATCTTTGTCACAGGGTCGAGTCCCAGGCACCTTCAGTCTGAGGGTGGTGGTTCGTGTCGGTCCTCTAGGTGGCCTAGGCCTAGAGGACAGCCGGAGTTCATGTTCCATCCCAGGCACCTTTGGCCTGGGGTGAGGTACTCAGATGGAGGTCTGGAGCTCAGTGCCCAACACTGAGTTCCGTGAAGGAAGGAAGTCCTAGGGAACCCAGGGATTGGGTACCTGAATCCGGAAGGCGTAATGGCCCGGGGGGAGCTCCTCACTTGAAGACCGGGTGCAGCAGATTGCCAGTGACAGGTGAGCCTCCCACCGGAGACCCCCTGGAAGGAAATCCCCCCTCACTCGGAGACCGCAACCCACTTTCATTGTGCCTGGGCCTACTCGCATCCACACCTCCTTTTCTGTTCTGTAAAGCCAAGGGGGTCTAACTGAATATGCTGTTCACTCGAGAAGAATAAAGGAGTGTTGGACTTTAATGGTGTGGGGCTCTTTTCTGGTGGACATTGTTCAAGGTAATCTCATGTGGAGGTTTTAGGTGCACAACACTGACCCGGAGGTAGAGAAAGAACTTTGCTTATACCGCACTGACACCTGTGGTGAAGGCCAGGCGTGGTGTCACCGCTTCCTCCCCTCTAAGGTACCCCTAGACAAGAAGAGAAATGAGCTGATGCAGAGAGGGGAGTGAGGGGGCACTACACGTGGGGGCTCGGGTCCGGGATAGTGTTTGTGCACCACGGAATTGAACGTGTCTGCTGGAGGAGTTACGCGAGTGGGCAGGCCTTCATTGGCCGAAGTGCATCCCTGTGCTCGAAGTCGTGAACATGACCCATTGAAGGGAAAGGCCCGCGCAGAAGAGCGAGGAGAGGGGGAAGCCCAGCTGTGTGAGGGACTACACGTGGGGGCTTCTATTTGCACTGCGCCACCAGGCACACCCCCATCACTTAGTTTGTGGGCGTGACTCAAGAACAGAAAATAAGAAAAGCCCGCGAACTGGAGCAAAGGGGAGGAGTCCAATACGTGTGAAGGACTACACGTGGGACGTTGGCGCAAAAACTTTGCAGTGTGAGATGGATCAGCAACAGGTCGCCATGTTCGGACATACATTGTGGATTCCAGTTCACCCTTCTACCACGACATTGACTGCTGCTGCTCCGGTAACAGAGACGGGGATCCGGCTAAAGCCAAGGGGTCAATTCGCCCTGTATTCGTGCATGGACGTTGAGGCCCTGGGTGTGATTTGTCCCAGCTATTCGGGACTGGTGTGCCAACTGAAGCCATTCGGGTGATGTGAGGCCTGTGGGGAGTTCTTGTTTGAAGTGGATCCAGCGGTGGAGAAACCAAGGACCATTTACCCCGGCCGTGCTGCAGGCAACACCACTCAGAGAGGAGGAATCACTGCTTTGACAGCCATCCCTGCGCACACTGCAGCGACCGTGGAGGAGGTCGTAAAAACTCAACGGGAGAAATCCGAGGATGCTGACTAGGTCATCACTGTCTTGCAGTGTCCACCACCGAAGAGAAAGACTGGTATGGTAGACCCGACCAGCGGTTGGGGTGGACCGTCGCGCCCGTTTACGCCCGGCCGGGATGGATCCATCGACAAGAGTTCCGGACGTCCCGATTCAAGCAAAGGCAGAGGTAAGCCTGGCGGAGAGATTTGGTGTGTGGGAGGAGGTGAAAGCTCAGTCTCCACTACAGGGTACCTACCCGCGGAGGAGTGTGACACCTCTGACCTGGAGTCGCTCTCGAACATGGGAGACGACGTTGCTATAGATGAACTGTTCGCAGAAAAGGGCTGGGACAAAGTACCTCTCGCTTCATCCCGGAGAACCAGGGATCCACCCATGTCTACAGGGGAAAGTACACCCCAGGTGGAGGCACCAGCGCCTGAAGAGAGGTCCCATCCCCGGTACCATCTGTACCGAAGACCGGGGAAAAGAGACTGTTACTTCGGGCACCAATGCCCCGACCAGATGTGGTCAAGGTCTCTCGCCACCCAGACTCAATAGTATTGCCTGGCGAAGGGGACAGAGCTACTATGCCTCCTTTGGCCAGACTACAACACCTATTTGGCCAGAAGGTTGCTGCAGAGTACAGATGGGAGTATCCATACTTGTCCAAGGAACTACTCTATGAGGTGGAAGTGTGCCGGGAGCGCTGGTACAATGACTTTGTGTGGACTCACCTTCAGATTCCACATGCACGCAGGTACCTGGCATGCTTCCCCAAAGCCTCTCTATGTTTTAAGGACTGTAAGGCAGAATGGATGTTAGGATGGCACATCCATACAGACAAGGTGCTGATCCAGCGCAAGGAAGGAGAAGATGTAGAGTATCATCTGGAGACCATGGACCAGCACTTGAAGCCACTTGTTCTGCCGCATCCTCGTTTCTACCTGTAGGAGAGAAAAGACTCCGTTCTTGTTATGCTGCTGAACTTTCTGGGGCCTGTTGCTTTCGTTGCCCAGAGAAATGAAGAACTGTTCCTGGTTTGTTCTTCACTTTTCCAGCAAGAGATCATGGACTCTGGGGTAGATAGGGCCAAAGAGAAGAGGAAAAGTTCCACGAGTGCAGTTACCGCGATGCTGTCACCAGGTGGCAGTGTTGCGCAACGTTAAACACTTTACACACACTCATTCCTTGGAGGAAAGGGATTTCTTTACAGAGAAGTTTCTTTTCTCTCACACGAATATATGTGTCAGGGTTTATGTGTGTTGATTTTGTTTTTCCCTCTGCAGGAGAGCATCCCATCAAGATCACTGAGAATGGGGTGGATCTTAGTCAGGATGGGTGGGAAAAGTATAATGTGAATATGTGATTCAAAGTTAAGGTTAACTGTTGTTGTTTCCCTTCCCCTTTATATAGGGCTCAGACACAATTGCTATAGTTAATCCGGTTTTTTCAAAAGTTTTATATTTTTGTACAATTGTTAGTCGGTCTCTGTATTAGATCATGCCAGCCCTTGAGAGTATGATTTGTTCCAGACACTGGGGACCAGTGTCAAATCACCAGGGGGAGAGTGTAGCGGGTATATACTTTCCCGGGTGTAAATTTAACTGGCAGAGACACCAGTAATGTGTAATTCCCTGCAGCCCTGCAGGTGGCGCTGTCGCCATGGGCTGGGGGTTGTGCCATTGCTGTGTGCCGGGCCTCCTTTTTGTCCTCTCTCGGCAGTGTTATGGTGGGGCGGAGAACCCGTCGTGCTTGCTGGGAGAGGGTATAAAGGGGTCAGCCATCTTTGTCACGGGGTCGAGTCCCAGGCACCTTCAGACTGAGGGCGGTGGTTCGTGTCGGTCCTCTAGGCGGCCTAGGCCTAGAGGACAGCCGGAGGTCGTGTTCCATCCCAGGCACCTTTGGCCTGGGGTGAGGTACTCAGATGGAGGTCTGGAGCTCAGTGCCCAACACTGAGTTCCGCGAGGGCAGGAGGTCCTAGGGAACCCAGGGATTGGGTACCCAAATCCGGAAGGCGTAATGGACCGGGGGGAGCTCCTCACTTGAAGACCTGGTGCAGCAGATTGCCAGTGACAGGTGAGCCTCCCACCGGAGACCGCCTGGAAGGAAATCCCCCCTCGCTCGGAGACCGCAACCCACTTTCAGGGAGGAAAGTGGAGAGTTCATTGTGTCTGGGCCTACTCGAATCCACACCTCCTTTTCTGTTCTGTAAAGCCAAGGGAGTCCAACTGAATATGCTGTTCACTCAAGAAGAATAAAGGAGTGTTGGACTTTAATGGTGTGGGGCTCTTTTCTGGTGGACATTGTTTAAGGTAATCTCATGTGGAGGTTTTAGGTGCACAACACTGACCCGAAGGTAGAGAAAGAACTTTGCTTATACCGCACTGACACCTGTGGTGAAGGCCAGGCGTGGTGTCCCCGCTTCCTCCCCTCTAAGGTACCCCTAGACAAGAAGAGAAACGAGCTGATGCAGAGAGGGGTGTGAGGGGGCGCTACATATATATATATATATATATATATATATATATATATATAGTTTGCTTTTAGCCCATAGTAACCAATCAGAATTCTTGTTTAATATTTCTGTAAAATTAAATATAAAGCTATTTGCTGCTTATTTTGTTTTCCAGTTTTAAAAAAAAAGATCCAAAGTGTGTGAAAGTTTCTTTATGAATATGATTGTAGGAGCAATGTTTGATGCCATTGTTAGATCATATCAGCAATGTAAAAAAGAATTAGGAACTATTTTCTATGTATTTTCCCAAGCCCAACTAAATAATATTTGCTTTCTAATAATAGTTGATGAGAACAAGATCCCATGGCTCCCCTATTTCATCCAATTTAGTTCTGGTTATCTGCAGCTTAAAGAAAAAGCAGATAATCTTTATGTAATGTTAGGATAAGAAACGTTGGATGTATACTAGGATATTGCAGGATAAATCTCAGTGACAAAGTAAGTCATTCTCAAAACATCAGTAACATACATTATATACCTTGTGTGACATACATGTAAGGGTAGGATAGTTTTGTCTTAACAAGATGTGATGTGACTTGTAGAAGTAGTGTAATTGTAGATGTAGTTTAATGTGGGGTTATTCAAAAAATATTGCATTCAATATCCGTCCTGCACAAATGGTCTGTCATTAGCATTTGAAAAGGACATGACCAGCTTCTAGGCCAGAGTGACACCTAGATGCCAATAAAAGATCCATTTACAAGTAAACATAGATTGCCACCTTTCTGCAGCCTCAAAGGGAATCCTAGCCAGAGTGGCAACACGGCTCCACAGGGGGCGTGTACAAGGCCCCGCCTGGTCTACAGACTTTGTTTTATAACATTAGATCTGGGAAATCAATTTTATGTCTCCTAAAAGCCAAAATATTAGCGGCAGAGAGATGAAAATAATCCCTTTTGATCGTACACGTGATGGGTTATGTATTTGTAGCGTGTGTAGAAACTAGAAAAATACACAAAACTGTTATATGGCGCAAGACTGCGGCAGGCAGAGAGTGATTGGTACTGTCATGATCGGACTGATGCGCTGGTATCGGAAATCCTATCCATGACCCAGCAATCAGTGCTGTTCTGGACCAATTCAACTCTGGTAATTTCAGAACACAAAACCTCTTGTGGGCTGAGACAGGAACACCCCCCAGGGTTGATTGGCCAAGAGCTAAAGTTTAGCCCACATCCATATTTCAATAAATTGGGTAGCCTGAGATATGGACATTGTTCTTCCACGAAGCCAGTTCGAGACTGGGGAGATCCCACATGGTCCAGTATGCTTCTACTAACGGAAAGACTTCGGTAAAGTTTATTTTCTGTTTTTATCCCTTGTATTTTCATAGCAAATTGCCAATTGTGTGTCTTTCTGTATTTTTTGTATCTTTTTGGTAACTCTATTTTTCTTTGTATGCGCTGCCCACTTTCGGGATATTAAATGATAAAATTAATAAGTGACTTCTGTGTACTAAGCTAGGACTCATATCTCTCGAGGTTGTTGTTTTAGTGCCTAAATGCTCAGTCTAAGTTACGTGCCAGTCTGTATGCAATTGCACTGTGTGTTGACAGATTGCATGCAGATTGTAAGCTGCCAGATCTGCCAGACGGAGATCTGTGTGTGTGTGTGGTAGCAGGATAGAGATCTGTGTGTGTGTGGTGGCTCAGCAGACCAGTCTGCGGACAAACTGTTGGGTGGTGGCAGGCTATCGTTTATTGTGTATCTGTGGGTGTGGGGACAGCGGGAAGAGTGATTAACACCGGGGTTCAAGCTTGCAGGATAGCTGGAGGAACCCTAGAAGTGTGTAGTAATTGCTAGACTGCTCCCCAACCCTTAGAGTGCACCAGATTGTATGTAAGATTTGTATCTGCATGGGTGTGGTCAGCTAACTGGATTGGAGTGGAGTCTCCCTCTAGTGGTGGCCAAAGGTAGTGTGGGCTGTGAAATTACCACAGCCAGTCTTACATGTCAGTAGAAGTTCCCCCTTATTCACTTAGTTCCTCATAAACCCCTGTCACGGAACGCACGTCGTTGTTAGCTAGTCGCCGTAGGCGGGCGTAATCGTAACACCTTGGACCAGTTATTCTTACCTAGAATCAATGTGAGCTTTCTGCAACATTTAACACCCATTTGGACATTTTGGAAGGTTTCTAAGTGTTAGTTTTGATGGTTCTGATAATAAAATGGGGACAATACATATTGCATACATATCCAGTTGGGCTTGTTCATAAACAGTAAACAGATACTGTTTTAATTAGTTAGACGTGATTACAATGCAAGAAATGCAGGGCAAAGTAGCTTTATTTTCAATGTGCATTTCTGTTAGCAAAACAATTCTGATCAGACAGAAAATATTAACTAGAAAAGACAATAGAAAAATAAAAATTTCTAGATTGTGTTTAAATTGTGCAACACTTTTAGCAATGGATAAGACAGGGTTAACACATTCTATGCATAATGCTCTCCATTTCTCTTTGAAGAATAATCTTATTTGCGAGTCGTGTACGAAGACTGACTTACTTCTCTGGGAGACCTTTGAAATTTTGTGTCCTCAGAGAACAAGTGAAAGATAAATACTGTTTCAAAGTGATAATATGACAAAAGGATGAAACAATAACTAAAAAGTAGTGCATTATTTATGTGTATTTCTATAGCACAGAGAGCTGATGGTCCCTCTATTGTCCAAATATCTTTCGGTCTAATCATTTGGGTATTGCTAAAGCATACCCTGATGCATAAGAAAGTTCCAGGTTGGAACACAAATATGAAATATTTGTTCACAAGCACTATTTTATGCATGGACTACTGTGAAGATATAAGCTATAATGCAAGTGGCTTATCAGTCATTTGCCACCTTCTTTGTTCCTCTACCTTGACATTGTGCCTGCGGACAGACTATACAAATACAAAATGAAATGTAAGTCAACATTAGAAAAACAGTGATGCAGGATTATATATACACTCACTGGACACTTTATTAGGTACACCTGTTCAACTCTTGGTAAAACAAATTGCTAATCAGCCAATCAAATGGCAGCAACTCAATGCATTTAGCCATCTGGGGATCTATACGTGGTGAAGACAACTTTTTAAAGTTCAAACCGAGCATCAGAATGGGGAAGAAAGGGTATTTAAGTGACTTTGAACATGGCATGGCTGTTGGTGCCAGATGGGCTGGTCTGAGTATTTAAAAAACTGCTGATCCACTGAGATTTTCATGCACAACCATCTCTAGGGTTTACAGAGAATGGTCCAAAAAATAGAAAATATCAAGTGAGTAGCAGTTTGTTTAGACGTAAAAATGCCTTGTTGATGTCAGAGGTCAGAGGAGAGGGGGCAGACTTGTTTGAGATGATAGAAAGGCAACAGTAACTCAAATAACCACTCGTTACAACCAAGGTATGCAAAATACCATCTCTGAATGCACAACACATCAAACATTGAAGCAGATGGGCTATAGCAGCAGAAAACCACACCCGGGGCCACTCCTGTCAGCTAAGAACAGGAAACAGGCTACAATTTGCATAGGCTCACCAAAATTGGACAATAGAATTTTGGAAAATGTTGCCTGATCTGATGAGTCTCGATTTTAGCTGTGACATTCAATTGGTAGGGTCAGAATTTGACATAAACAACATGAAAGCATGGATCCATCCTGTATCAACAGTTCTGGCTGGTGGTGTAATGATGTGGGGGATATTCTCTTGGCACACTTTGGGCCCCTTAATACCAATTGAGCATCGTTTAAATGCCATAGCCTACCTGAGTATTGTTGCTGACCATGTCCACTCCCTCATGACTACAGTGAAGAAACCATTTTGAGATGATTTGAGCTTCGTGACATGGTGCATTATCTTCTGATGGCTACTTCCAGCAGGATAATGTACCATGTCACGATGCTCAAATAATCTCAAACTGGTTTCTTAAACATGAAAATTAGTTCACTATACTCCAATGGCCTCCACAGTCACCAGACCTCAATCCAATAGAGCACCTTTGGGATGTGGGGAAACGGGATATTCACATCACTATATGATGCTATCATGTCAATATGGACCAAAATTTCTGAGGAATGTTTCCAACACTTTGTTGAGTCTATGCCACAAAGAATTGAGGCAGTTCTGAAGGCAAAAGGGGGATCCAACCTGGTACTAGCAATGTATACCTAATAAAGAAGCCAATGAGTGTATAATGAAAGGATTGTACACCAAGCCCCAATGTAATGAGAAGATTTACACTGACCACCAATGTAACTGAGCCATTTAGCCTGCGTTTACATTTGTGTGTGTCAGGAATACATGCAAACACTATGGAAACTTGCTGCTCTTTAGCAGATACACAGAAGTGCCATTAATTGTTAATGACACCCTCATACAACGACTGAGATGTGCATATTCACATGCACCAAAATTCAGGGTGCTGGGGCATCATGTTATTTTGAAGAAGGGTTACTTTGCAGAACAGGCTGATGTTAGGCTTAATGACTATAGTTGTAGACAGGACTTTCAAGCATGCTCCTTTACCTCCCCAGTAGGCAGCATTCAGCAGAACTAATGGTAGATATGACCTCAGGGGGGCATGATATACATATGAATGCCGCCTCTATTTACATATCAATGCCGCAATCTGCAACTATTTACATATTTCCTATTTACATATCAATGCAAGTTATTTACATGTAAACACAGGGTCTGCAGGTGAGTCATCTGTACATGGCAAAATTGCAGAGCTGGGCAACAGCAACAGAACTTTACACTGAGATATCGGGACACAGCAAGGGACTAAAACTTCAAGGGATACGGGAATTTAAACTGGGATAGTTGGCAGGTTTGGGCCCCACAACAATGATGGGGCCCAGGACAGCTGTCCCTTTTGCCTTGCCCCTTTTGCAAAAATAAATACGACCAAAAGAAAGTTCTATGAGTGGGAAAAAGAGGACATCAATTTTATTTGTGTACAGCGTTACACGACTGCACAATTATCAGTTAAAGCGATGCAGTGACGAATAGCAAAAAATGGATTCCTATCTGTGGCTGATCACAAGCACCTGGCCATGCTTTACAATCCAGCTGTGGGAACTGTCACAATACAGATGACACACATATACATCATCATTCATTGCTTCCTAATTCTCCCCCAAATGTGATGAGAAAGCCTGTCTTCTTATTGGATGAGATGATCAGTGCACTCATAGGATATCTGACAAGGGGGATTTTTTACAGAATCAGCAAAACGTCCATCCTGAAAAGTTATTTCCCTATTCCCCTCAGGAATGCAAGTCTAATTTTTAAACTAAGACTTTCCAAGCTGGGTGGGCTGGTGGCACATAAATATGACATTGGGTGGAAGAAGCAGGGATGGAGCATGGGATTGATGGATGCATGGGCGTCCGCAGAACTTTTTTCAGGGGGGGCATCATTTTAAGGTCACCCAAGCTCTGCCCCTTTTCGACAATGTCATTATCACGGTCAGAGACTGCAGACATAGTACAGATACACCCAGATACATCACACCCCCATACAACAGATTACACCCTGATGGAAGGCTCCAACAACAACTGCACATGCCAAGCAGCTCAGATGAGGCTGGCCCCCCATGCGGTGAGTGTTCTTGGGGCCCCTATCTAGAAGGGAGCGCTGGACATGTCCAGGCAGAGCGCACACAGCCGACAGTCCGAGCTGAGGAGGAGGAGAGGAGGGGAGAGAAATCGACAGTGATCTGGTCAGGCTGAGCATTAGCAGACGCTGTCCAGGCAGCAGGTCAAAGGTAACAGGCAAGCTGTGGGAGAGCTTTGTATTTCCTGTCCCTGGCCACACTGCCTCTCCTCAGCTCAGGGGCCACAAACACCATCACTCCCTGACAATCCATGTTGTATATTTGACTCCTGGCCCTGGGACATGCAGCGCGGCTCCCCCGACTGATTGTGTGCACTTTCACTATAGATAGCAACAGCCCTGCCAGGGGGGGGTACTTGACCCCCCTTGCCCCTACCTGCAGACGCCCATGGATGAATGGTGGGTGAGCAGTGCCCATGTGCTCCCACTGACGTCCCTCATGCAGCAGAAAGTTTGTTCCACAAATGAGGAGCTCAGCCATACACTGCAGCTGGGGAAAGGGGGGGTCCTTTGTGTGCAGCTCACTCACATCAACAAGAACACAAAAAAAACACAAAAGAGAGCAGCGCCATCTAAGTGTAGCAATGTTAAAACATTTTTAATATAGGACAGACAATTTGGAACTCACAAAAATTGTAGAGATAACAGCGCATGTAGGAAGGTATTAGGAGGAAACACATACACAATATTGGTATAATGTTCAGCGCTAAACCATCTTATGAAAAAGATTAAAGTTTAACATTTTAATGAAAAGGCATGCATCTGCATGCTGATACACAAAGGTGCAACCATGTGAACACCATGTAGGAAGGTATAAGAGGTATAAGAGGTTCATCCACTCCTGGGGGAAGGCGGTAGGCTTACAGGTGAAGAGACAGCTGATGTTCCCGGCTGCGCTGGTGGCTCCCAACGCTTCCTGGTTCTCAAAATCAGCTCAGGGGCGGCTGGACATGTCACTTCCGGATGGAGAGGGAGTGGGGAGGAGCGCGCATTCGGAGCATGCATGCTCCTTCTTTAGCCCTGATGACCTCTTATACCTTCCTATTTGCTCTGTGATCTCTATGATCTTGTGAGTTCCAAATTGTCTGTCCTATATTAAAAATGTTTTAACATTGCTGCACTTAGATGGCGCTGTTCTCTTTTGTGTTTTACTGTCTACAGAGCCCCTTTTAGGGCACTAGAGCTTGTTATGAGCCGGCAGCCATCCACAGTCAGCCTATCTGTGACCACCAACACACCTTGTGCTGCATTTGAACTTTCATACATGGACTCCGTGCTATAGAGAGCTGTTTAATTGTCCATTATCTCTATAGAGCTGACAGAGCGCACTTGAGCATATGTATATAATATCACTCACATCACCAACACATGCCGTGGCGTGCTCACAATGCACTTTTTATTACAGGCATAGGCGTGCGCACAGGGTGTGCCGGGTGTGCCTAGGCACACCCTAATCACCCCATGTGCATTAGCATTATCCAGGAGCAGCACCAGGTGGGTGGTTGGGGGTGCCAGTGGCCATTGTAAATGCCCCCATTATATTAAAATCTAGGTTCATCTTTAGGAACACGTTACAACCGTATTTAGGGTGTATAGTAATATGCTCCCAATCAACTGGCTCCCACCACCAGCGCCCCTTCCTGTGACAGCAGGTGGCATTCATGTGTGTTTGAGCTTTGGGGTGCACACCCTAATGCAATAGGCTGCGCACACCTATGATTACAGGAATAGATCATTAGACACAAAGCAAAGATCTGCCATAAGACACAAAAAGTCATTCAGTGTCATAAAGCACTTTGCAGGCTACACAGGGCTCTGGAAGTAGTTTGCATGCAGATTAGGGAGGGTTAAAGTCTGTCTGAGCAGAATTATGGGGGGAGAGGTCCTGAAAATCAAGCAGTCCCAGAGGCAGAGCATTCGCTTTGACAGCAGCATGGGAAGCAAATATCCACACAGACAACACAACCCCCTCCCATGTCTGTCAGTCCAGACACCCTCCGTCCTCTGTACACAACCCGCACATACCTTTCTTCCCCTTCATTGTCCAATGGTCAGTGGGGGGATGATGAAGATGAGGATTTAAATGCCTGGTGTGTCCTGTCTAGGGTTGAGTGGACCCGAACTGTAAAGTTCGGGTCCGTACCGAACTTTTGGGTTTTGGGGTCCCGGACCCGAACCCGAACAATTGACTGTATGTTCGGGTTCGGGTCCGGTGTTCGGCAATATGCATGTAAAAGTCGCGCTTGTTTCCCGTGCTTGGAACTGTCCCTGCACAAAGTGTAATTTCTGAAGGAAAAAAAGTCATTTAAAACTCACTCGCGGCTATTAATGAATTGTCGGCTCCCGGCAATACATAGAAAAGTCATTGATAAAAAAAAAAAAAACGTGGGGATCCCCCAAATTCAATTACCAGGCCCTTCAGGTCTGGTATGTATTTTAAGGGGAACTCCACCCCAATTTTTTTTAAAAATGGCGTGGAGTACCCCCAAAAATCCAGACCAGACCCCTTATCCGAGCACGCAACCTGGCAGGCCGCAGGAAAAGAGGGGGGATGAGAGAGCCCCCCCTTCTGAACCGTACCAGGCCACATGCCCTCAACATGGGGAGGATGTCCCCATGTTGATGGGGACAAGGGCCTCATCCCCACAACCCTTGCCCGATGGTTGTGGGGGTCTGTGGGCGGGGGGGCTTATCGGAATCTGGAAGACCCCTTTAACAAAGGGGACCCCCAGATCCCGGCCCCCCCTATGTGAATTGGTAATGGGGTACATTGTACCTTTACCATTTCACAAAGAAAGTGTAAAAAATTGTAAAAAAAATACACAGACACCATTGGGAAAGTCCTTTATTAAAAAAAAAAAAAACATTCCAGCGATGAAATCCAGTGTCCCGCGGCGATCCCGAAGGGGCGGGTCTATTCAAGTATTATACTGCGGAGGAAGTTACCCATCAGGTCCGCTCATCCAATGACATAGGCGGGGTCTGATATATACGAGGGGGCGGACCTGATGGGGAACTTCACCGACAGTTTAATACATGAATAGGCCCGCCCCTTCTCACGTTCCGCATCAGCCGGTCATCACGGTCCTCAGCCTTACACCTACGTCATTGGCTGAGCAGACCTGATGGGGAACTTTAGAAGGGGGGGTCTATTCATTTAATACACTGCCGAGGAAGTTCCCCATCAGGTCCGCTCAGGCTCAGCCAATGACATTTCGTCTGGACAGCGCTGGACATCGGGATTGCCGCGGGACACTGGATTTCATCGCTGGAATGTTTTTTTTTATTTTTTATTTTTTATTTTTAATAAAGGACTTTCCCAATGGTGTCTGTGTATTTTTTTTTTACAATTTTTTACACTTTCTTTGTGAAATGGTAGGGGTACAATGTACCCAATTACCAATTCACATAGGGGGGGCGGGATCTGGGGGTCCCCTTTGTTAAAGGGGTCTTCCAGATTCCGATAAGCCCCCCGCCCGCAGACTCCCACAACCACCGGGCAAGGGTTGTGGGGATGAGGCCCTTGTCCCCATCAACATGGGGACATCCTCCCCATGTTGAGGGCATGTGGGCTGGTACGGTTCAGGAGGGGGGGCTCTCTCGTCCCCCCCTCTTTTCCTGCGGCCTGCCAGGTTGCGTGCTCAGATAAAGGGCCTGGTCTGGATTTTTGGGGGTACTCCACGCCATTTAAAAAAAATAATTGGGGAGGAGTTCCCCTTAAAATCCATACCAGACCTGAAGGGCCTGGTATGGATATTTGGGGGAACCGCACGCATTTTTTTTAATTTGCGGCAGGGTTCCCCTTAATATCCATACCAGACCTGAAGGGCCTGGTAATTGATGTTGGGGGAACCCCCACGCTTTTTCTTTTTTTTTTATCAATGACTTTTCAATGTATTGCCGGGAGCCGACAATTCAATAATAGCCGCGAGTGAGTTTTAAATGACTTTTTTTCCTTCAGAAATGACACTTTGTCCAGGGACAGTTCTAAGCATGGGAAACAAGCGCGAATAGTCCTCAGAAGTTCGGGTCCCCATTGACTTCAATGGGGTTCGGGTTCGGGGTCAAGTTCGGTCCCGAACTCAAACTTTTTACCGAAGTTCGGCCGAACCCGTCGAACCCGAACATCCAGGTGTCCGCTCAACTCTAGTCCTGTCATGTCGTTTGATCTGTCACTTCTCCAAGTTGTCCTGTTCTTCCAGCAGCAGCACCATCAGATCCCCTCACCCAGGCACTCAGCCATCGTCCTGTCTGATAGTATAACATGGCAATGTTCTGATCCATCAGTACAGTATAACATGGCAATATTCTGATACAGAACATTGCCATGTAATACTGTCTGTACTGATGGATCAAAATAACATTGCCATGTCATACTGTACACATGAGGATGTCAACACAGCACACAATAGCATTTAAAACAGTGACAGGGTCAGGGATTACTAAAACAATCTTCAATCGATCTGAAAATAGGCCCTGCTCGGGCCATGCATTCCATCCAAGTAGCGGCAACATCACTTCTGGCTTCTCACTGGCACAGAGAAACTGGAAGTGACGTTGCAGCGAGGGAAAGCACTGCCCACATCCTACAGTGGTGCCAATCAACAAAAACACGGCAAGAAGAATGACACTATGGGATAGAGGCGCTTTGCATAGTGCCACAAAGCATCAGAAAGCCCCGCAAATTAAGCATCTCGCCTGCAATATCTAGATTGCATTGGCATCACGGTTCCCATAGGCACTGTGTCCAGCGTCCGAACACAGTGCACTTAAAGGACCTTTCTTTTTCTTAAAGGGCCTTTTTTTGGGACTAGCTTTGGGGGTGGCAGCACCCGTGCGCCCCTATGGACGGGCCACCACTGCTTGTGCTCCCATCTTTTAAAAATCGTAATGCTCCTCTGCTATTCATGTACTGTATCAACTCTGCTTTTCTGCTTATTCTGGTTTATGATATCTTTATCTGCTTATCTTTCCTAAATCCTGATTTAAATGTGACCCTTAGCCTGTATCCTGACTATACTCCTTGTCCTCCAGTCCTGACCTTGGTCTGCAAATGGATATGGCTTTGCTTGGTGACTTAGTAGACTAATCTTCTGTCAGCTCATCAGTTTTTGTATATAGGATGGATAACCTGAGAGTATTAAAATGTTGTTTATACCTTTATAAAAAAAAAGCTTCAGTTAACCACTTAAGGAGCGAGCCTCTTTCTGAGATTTGGTGTTTCCAATTAAAAACAGTTTTTTTTTGCTGGAAAATTACGTAGAACCCCCAAACATTATATATATTTTTTTCAGACACCCTAGAGAATAAAATGGCGGTCGTTGCAATGCTTTATGTCACACCATATTTGCGCAGCGTTCTTACAAGCACACTTTTTTTGAAAAAAAAAACTTTTGACTTTAGATTTTTTGAAAATAAGACAACAGTAAAGTTAGCCCAATTTTTTTTTATTGTGAAAGATTATTTTTTTACGCAGAGTAAATTGATACCCAACATGTCACGCTTCAAAATTTCGCCCCCCTGGAAAGGCGACAAACTTTTACCCTTAAAAATCTCCATAGGCGACTTTTAAAAATGTCTACAGGTTACCAGTTTGTAATGACAGAGGAGGTCTAGTTAAAAGGAGGTATAATTATTGCTCTTACTCTAACGATCGTGGTGATACCTCACATGTGTTGTTTGAACACCGTTTTCATTTGCAGGCGTGACTTACGTATGCGTTCGCTTCTGCGTGCAAACTCAGCGGGGCGGTGCACTTTAATTTTTTTTTTTCTTATTTATTTAACTTTTTATTTTTCATTTTGACACTGTCCTTTTAAAAAAAAAATGGGTCACTTTTATTCCTATTACAAGGAATGTAAACATCCCTTGTAATAGAAAAAAGCATGGCAGGACCTCTTAAATATGAGATCTGGGGTCAAAAGACTTCAGATCTCATATTTACACTTTAAGAGCATTAGGTGGAAGTGACGTTTGACGTCGCTTCTGCCCTCCAATGCTATAGAGCCAAGCAGGGCCATCTTTCCCTCACTCGGCATCCAGGCAGTGAGGGGACAGGAACCGATCAGCTCCGGTAAGCGGCGGAGATGACCGGAGCGCAGCAGGAGGGGGGCCCTCTCCTACCACCGATTAAAGTGATCTTGCGGTGAATCAGCCACTGAGACCAATTTTATCTGAAAGAGGACAGTCTGCCGTGTTAAAAAATACAAGGGTTATGGCAGCTACATGTTGCCATAACAACTGTATTTAACGTCAAAGTAGCAATGTATAACAACAGTGGCTGGTCCTTAAGTATTTAAAACAAAACTTCTATAGCTGCATACACTGTGGAGTAATTGCATCTCAAGGTTGGCAGAAAAAACACCAAATTTTTCTCTTAGAAGCTAATTTTGCTCTCCCATGGCAGAAGTGAGTTGGCAGCCTGTCAGGCTTATGATCTCTTATGTAAAAACAGATGTCTCTGCTGCTCCTTTTATTTGGGCTTTTGTTGACCATGGTTACAAACTAGTTTACCTTAACAACCAGCTGTCAACAGTTTCCATTGTTTCAGGGCAGCCTGTGTACTTCTTACCAAGGCACTCGTTTGAGAAGCATCCTCAAACAAACCTGCAGTAACCTGATTTCTATTCTAGCAGGTGTATAGGAAGGGAGGAGTGCCAATTTTTGAGAGAAGAACCTAAATGATTTCAATGTGAGGTCAATTCAATAATAGTTATTGTAAGTGATATTTGTGTTTTTTTTTTATTTCCCATTTGATAATAAAAGAGTCAATTCATCAAAGTAATAAATTATAAATAAGTAAAGTGTAAGTAAATACCGTAAATTCTGTAAATATGTGAGAAAAATTGCACAAAAAATGTAGATAACTAATTAAGATCAATTCAGTTAAAAAAAATAAAAATGTTGCTTAACTCATTGCAATGAGGGAAACTCTACACTGGCCAATAAGATGATGAAAAAACATTGCCATGCCCTTAGCTAAGGAATGGAAAAAAATTGTAACATTGCACAGAAGGAGATTTTTCTAAAAATTAAGACACACTAAAATGTGTTCATAGTTCCACAGTATTTCTATGTGCCTTCTTTCATGGAGCAATCTCCTTCTGGTGCAGTGTTAACCTGTGAAAAAAAATATTATAAAACAACATAAAAAAACACGAAATTTAGGCGTTAAATATCACAAAACATAAATATTTAACTTATTTGGTAAATAAAGCACTTTTATGTGAACTGACTACTTTTATTTAGGTACTTACATTTATGTTAAGGCAAAAATTCATGTTGTATTTGTCCTATTGAATTGACTCATACCTCTCTTGTGAATTTCGATGATAAATTAATCCACAGTGCCTGTAGCTACAGAGGTCAGTGAGGGTTTGTTTAAGAGTTTATTTACTGCTCATTTAAAACAATTCTGACACTCTACTAAAGTTGCTGAAATAACATCACCCTGTAAAATAAAGTAAACAATTACATCTACTGCTGCTTAATGCTCTGTTTGATTAAATCCTTCTCTAGAGTGTGTTAAAAAACAGTGTCTTTCAGGGGTATACATCTGATGTGTCTTTCAGAGTGCTCAGTGTTCCTCCTGCTGACCTATTGTGTCCTATAGTGAAATAGAAATTGGCTTAAAGAGCCGGCATGTGCTGTGGGGGACACAGAACATGGAGACTTCAAAAAGTGTTTTTACGCACGAGTTGGCAGGAAAGATCTGTATTTACTTTATTCTTTTACAGGGTAATATTATTTCATTAACTTTGATAAAGTCACTATAATAATATATACCGTAAATAATTGTTTTCTTTATCCTGTGACACTGTTTTACTTTAAAGTTTTAAAAATGCATACTTATTGGTGCAATATGTTACATATAGCTCTCTGAATATACAGTACATGATGGTAGATCAAGGATTATTGACTTCATTGTTCTAACAAACAACTCAGGAAGTCCATTATTCAATTTGTAAAAATATGTTTCAGTAAATGTAAAAGGCCATTATTAGAACTTTTATTTTCAAATGTGTTCTTACCTTTAGACATGCAGAAAGTACATTGAAAAAATGTGTACTAATACTAAGTAAACCATTTTTGTTCAAATTTAATTTAAAGGGGTTGTAAAGGTACAAGTTTTTTCACCTTAATGCATTCTATGCATTAAGGTGAAAGAACATATGAGGATTAGCCCCCCCCCCCGAGCCCCCGCTTACTTACCTGACCCCTCGAAAGTCCCGCACCCTGAACGCACTGGCTTCTCGGCCGGGCTTCTCGACTCATTCATTGGTTGATTGAAAGCAGCGCAGCCATTGGCTCGCACTTCTGTCAATCACATCCAATGACGCAGCGCGCCGGGGAACCGGGCCAAGTGATACAGTGAGCTGCTATAGCAAAAAATAATTTGCCTTTAGTGTTCCTTTAATAATCAGTTTGTAGACGTCAAATACTGACTATATTTAATGACAATAGTATAGCCCCCCTATTATATGACAGGAAGTGAAACTTTAGAGTGTTTATCTTTTTATCACCTTCATCCTAATACACATGTATGCAGCCCATTGGTATAGTGCATCTGTACTAGGCCTAGTGACAGGCGCACATTATTGTAGTGACCTATAAAGGAAAAGTGAAGTGTATGAACTTTTCTAGAATAAAGCCCTGTACACACGATCGGATTTCCTATGGTTTTTAAACCGATGGATTTTTCCATCGGAAAACCGATGAAGCTGACTTCCATCAGTCTTGCCTACACACCATCAGTCAAAAAACCGACCGTTCCAAACGCGGTGATGTAAAACACTCCGATGAGCCGAGAAAAATTAAGTTCAATGCTTCTGAGCATGCGACGACTTGATTCTCAGCATGCATGGGTTTTTTATCCGATGGAATTCCCCACAGACGATAGTAATTTGCTATCGGTTTTTTAACCATTGGATACATTTAAAACATGTTCTATTTTTAAACACCGATGGAAAAAAGACCGATGTGGCCCATACACGATCGGTTTGTCTGATGAAAAAAGTCCATCGGACTGTTTTCATCGGTAAAACCGATCGTGTGTACACGGCTTTACAGTGCTGAAATGCAATAATTTTGTCATCCATGCAAGTACATGTGTTATTATAAAAACAGAATTCTGATACCCTTTGGATCCTTGGCTCAAGCTGTATATGTGACCTCAACTTATGCAAAAATATCCCCACCCCTTAATAGGAAATGACAGAACTTCAGTGGTAGTGAAGGTTTAGAAATTTTGTGGATGAATGACGATAGGGGGGGGGCTTAGCTCATGGACAAAAGCCATGGGGCTGGAGTGTATTATTCATTTGTAAGAATCATACCCTTTTCCTTAATTTTTTTTTTTTAATAAATATTATACATTATTAAATGTGGATTGTTGCACAGTAATTGTTTGCCTTAGAAGATACTGTAGAGTCGATGATATAGAAGGACTGAGGGGATTGGAAATCAAAAGGAGATGAAGCAGGTTTCACATTCTAGCGAGAACAAGGTATTTATCTGTTTTGTAGAAACTAGAACAAAAGCTGCAGGTGCAGTCAGTATAGATTGCAATGTCACTTAGGAAATTAAGGGTTTCAATAAATGTTTTCTAGGAACTTCAGCAATGCCGTGTCACATAGTGAACAAGTCAACATTGTGTATGTTACATGGTAGAAGATTTCCTATATACAGTATTTATACAGTATGTGATCTAAAATAAACTGGCCTTGAAGCTAGCAAGCTAATCCAGGGAACTTTTTTGTTTGCTAATTGATGTTCAAATAGTGAGAAAGTTTTGTTACTGGTTTTAACCAAAATCAATATTAATAATGGTGTCCAAAGCTACTACATTAATGCAGTTATGCAATAAATGTTATGCTGTATGTTGTCTAGTGTACACATGTATTTCTGAATTAGTTTGAGATTTCAATAGATATTTTTCAAGAAATAAAGAAAGCATTTTTGAAAGGGATTGTTTTCGTTAGCATATGTTGTATATGTTTCTGTTAAAAAATATTACAGCTGATTTTGCAAAGGAGTCTATCAGATAACAATACTCTGTGGAATTCATAAAGAGAGTCTATGACACTCCAGAATTTCATCATGCCTCATATGGTTGTCTCATGTCAATGTAAGTGACGAAAAATTCATATACCTGTTGTCCACACAAACACTCCATTCTCAGTGCAGCTGGGCTCCCTCCCTAACATTGCAGCTGTCACATAAACAGTGCAGCAGCCGAGGAGTTTTGAGCATCCTAAACCCTGTTAAGGTTCGGGAGGAGCTGGCTGCAAGGATCTTGCCCTGATTCGTCCCTGAAACAGAGAACAGGGACGGACAGCAGTGCTGTGCGATCCGCGGCCGGTTTAGGTGTGAACCGAGCATTAATCATTTCTCCCCTTACCCTTCTTACCTCCAGACTGTACATATTAAGTTCCTAAAGTCACTCTCGGTATGTTTTATCCCCCAGAACTTTCACCATTTGTGTTACCTGTCTCTGGACTTGTTCTATCTTATCAATATATTTTTGTAAGTGAGTTCTCCTGAACTGGACGCAGTATTCTAAATGAGGTCTCACTAAAGATCCATATAGGGGAATCAGAACCTCTTTCCTCCTTCTGGTGATCCCTCTATTGATGCATCCTAGAATTATATTAGCTTTTCTTGCAATCATCTGAAATAAGTAACCCCAAATCTTTTACTTCTATACTGCTGGTTACCACTGTTCCCCAAAAGTGATTATTTTTCCCAAGGTGCATTATTTTACATTTAGAAACATTTAACTTTCCACTGCTTTGACCAATCTTCCAGCAATGCCAAATCATGTTCCATGTTACATAGTTACATAGTTAGTCTGGTTGAAAAAAGTCCATCCAGTTCAACCAACAGATACCTCCACGGATATCAACCCTATTACACACCTTTGTATCATCAGAAAAAATACATACCTTGCCCAACAAACCTTTAGTTATATCACCTACATATAGATTAAAGTGATACTAAAGTCTCATTACTTTTGTATAAAAATAACAAACATGTTATATTTACCTGCTCTGTGCAGTGGTTTTGCACAGAGCTGCCCCGATTATCCTCTTCTCGGGATCCTTTGCCAGCACTCCTGCCCCCCACACTAGCTTGCTATGGGGGCACCTGAGTCACAGCTCCGTGGGTCCATTCAAACATGGAGCCATGACTTAGCCCTGCCCTTCTCTCTCCTCATAGGTTTAATGGCTTTGATTAACAATGGCGCCCACTGCTGTGTCTTAGCCAATCAGGAGGGAGAGTCCCGGACAGCCCAGTCTGAGGCTGAGGGGTGCCCCAGACCCGAAAGTGTTAGATATTGTACTAGGTACATGATCTGGCGCAGAGCGGCTGCCCTGCCACCGTATATCTGTGGTGGGCGGTCGTTAAGTGGTAAAGCGCAGACTCAGTCCCCAACTTTTTTTTTAAATACTCTGCCGTAATTGGGTCTACTTCGAATGCAACATTTAGATAATGACATTAATGTGGTCCTTTTATTTTATGTTTAAATTGTTTAAAACTAACCTGATCTCTGAAGCAGGCAGGGTCCATCTCTGCCGTGGGCATCTGAAGCCCTCTTGTATTCAATTCTGGGATTTGATGCAGCTGGCTACCCAGCATTAGTGATGAGCCGAACACCCCCGGGTTCGGTTCGCACCAGAACCCGCGAACGGACCGGAAGTTCGAACGAACATTAGAACCCTATTAAATACAATGGATGCGAACGTTCGAATTCTAAAGTGCTAATTATAACAACTATTATGCATGTTATTGTCCTAAAAAGGGTTTGGGAACCCGGGTTCTGCACCAGGGGACATGTATCAATGCAAAAAGAAGTTTTAAAAACGGTCGTTTTTCGGGAGCAGTCATTTTAATGATGCATAAAGTGAAAAAAAAAAAGTCAAATATTCCTTTAAATATCGTACCTGGGGGGTGTCTAAAGTATGCCTGTGAAGTGCCACGTGTTTCCCGTGTTTAGAACTGTCCCTGCACAAAATGACACTTCTAAAGGAAAAAAAAGCCATTTAAAACTGCTTGCGGCTTTAATGTAATGTCTGGTCCCGGTAATATGGATGAAATTCTTTAAGAAAAATGGCATAGCTACCCCATGACCCCCCCCCCCCCCTACCCCAGCCCATTACCAGCCCCTTTGGGTCTTGTATGGATATTAAGGGGAACCCCGCACATAAAATAAAAAAGGCCCTATATACTCTGAACAGCCGTATACAGGCGGTGCATACAAGACAGGGACTGTAGGTTTGTTCTTATGTAGAATCTGTTTGTAATTTTGAACAGGTACATTGTTGAAGTGTAGCTCCAGCCCAAAAATCTATTTTTAAACTTTTTGGAAAACATAGGTAAGGGTTATCACCCCTGTAACATTTGTTTTGCTGTCTGTGCCCCTGTTCAGAACATTTCACCTCACTTTCCGTCCCAATGACAACTGTTTTTGAAATGTGGTGTTTTTCTTGAAACAAGGATTGCTGATAAAGCATCAGTACAGAGGAGACACCTTTCTCCCATATTTATTCTTACAGGAGAGAATTTTCCTTCCTAGTGGTAGATTTCCTCTCACTTCCTGTTGTCTTCTTGCGTTTGCAAGTAGGAGTCGTTTGTAAGTTGGATGTTTGAAAGTAGGGACCTGCCGTATATACTCTGCAGAAATAGGCCCCTTAGTTGTTGGTGTTGGCACAACACTGTAAGCACTCACAGTTACTCTTGGTTGGTGCTGGAACGCCCTGCTGTCAACTATTATATCAGGAATTTTAATTACATATAATTGTTGAACAGTGGTAGTAAAAATTGGGCCTTTGATGGTGGTGCTGGTGCCACAACACTGTAAGCCCTGACAGTTACTCTTGGTGGGTGCAGCAATGGGCCCTGCTGTGAATTATTAGATCAAGAATTGTAATTACATGCCCCTGTTGAACAGGGGCTGAAAAATTGGGCCTTAGGCACTGGTGGCACAACACTGCAACCCCTCACAGATACTGTACTTGGAGCACAGCAATGAGCCCTGTTGCAAAGTATTGCTTCAAAAATTGTAATGACACGCCCCTGTTAAACAGGGGCTGAAAAATTGGGCCTTAGGCACTGGTGGCACAACACTGCAACTCCTCACAGATACTGTACTTGGAGCACAGCAATGAGCCCTGTTGCAAAGTATTGCTTCAAAAATTGTAATTACACGCCCCTGTTAAACAGGGGCTGAAAAATTGGGCGTTAGGCACTGGTGGCGGCACCCATAAACAAAAATGATCTTCCAAGCTATCATCATCAATCGTATCATTGAGGACTCGGAGGAGGAGGATAGGCAGTCAACATAACAGCACAGGCACTCAGCATCAGCATCAGTCTTGAAGGGATGTGACATTTTAAAATCAATTAGTCTGTTATATCAGCATCAGGTGTGTGGTAGCTGGTGGTGATCCAAGACTGGTTCATCTTGATGAAAGTCAGTCGATCAACCGAGTCGGTGGACAGGCGCACCCTGTGATCCGTGACAAATCCTCCAGCAGCACTGAATGTGCGTTCCGAAAGAACGCTGGATGCAGGACAGGCCAGTAGCTCAATTGCATACTGTGCAAGCTCTGGCCAGTGATCCATCCTCAAGACCCAGTAAGCCAGAGGATTTTCGGTGGGGAAGGTGTCCAAGTCTGACCTTGCCCCTAGATATTCCTGCACCATGTTTATCAGACGCTGGCGATGGTTGCTGGAACCAATCATACTTTGGGGCTGCGGACTAAAGAATTGTCTGAACGCATCGGTCAGACGGCCACCTTCCCCACCGCTCCTTCTTTGACTGGCCGAAGCCTCAGCAACTCGTTGTCCAGGACCAGGAGTTTGCAACCTCCCAGTCTCTGGGAACGCGTTGCACAGACCTTTCTGCAAGGCCTCCCGGAGTTGTCTCATCCTCTGCTCCCTCTGCGACGGTAACATAAGGTCCGCAACCTTACCCTTGTACCGTGGATCAAGGAGAGTGGCCAGCCAGTAATGGTCCCTCTCCTTGATCCGAAGAATACGAGGATCCTTCCGCAGACTTTGCAGGATCAGGGAGGCCATGCAGCGTAGGTTTGCTGAGGCATTCGCTCCGGAGTCCTCTGGGTCACTAAGGACGACATGATCCGCAGCCACCTCCTCCCAGCCACGTACAAGTCCACTGGTTTCTTGGGACTGTAAATCATCCCTAAAAGACTGCTGCTGATGATGCTGAGTGCCAGCCTCCACCTCCATGCTGACACAATCCTCCTCCTCCTCCTCCTCCTCCTCCTCTTCCTGTGCGATGGGTGGGACAGAAGGAACACTGTCTGGGTAAAGGGGGCCTTGAGAGGCAAGGAAGTCCTCCTCTTCCTGCCTCTGTTCTGCCTCAAGTGCCCTGTCCATTATTCCACGCAGCGTGTGCTCCAACAGGTGGACAAGAGGTACAGTGTCACTGATGCATGCACTGTCACTGCTCACCATCCTCGTGGCCTCCTCAAATGGTGCCAGGACAGTGCATGCATCCCTGATCATGCCCCACTGGCGTGGAGAAAAAAAACCAAGCTCCCCTGACCCTGTCCTGGTGCCGTAGTCGCACAGGTACTCATTGATGGCCCTCTGCTGCGTGTGCAGCCGCTGCAGCATGGCCAACGTTGAGTTCCACCTGGTGGGCATGTCACATATAAGGCGGTTCTTGGGCAGGTTCAACTCCTTTTGCAGCTCAGCCAGGCGAGCACTGGCATTATAAGATCTGCGGAAATGCACACAGACTTTCCTGGCCTGCCTCAGGACATCCTGTAAGCCCGGGTACCTGCCCAAGAACCGCTGCACCACCAGGTTAAGGACGTGAGCCACACAGGGCACATGGGTCAGTTGTCCCTGTCGGAGGGCGGAGAGGAGGTTGGTGCCATTGTCGCAAACCACCATTCCTGGCTTAAGCTGGCGTGGCGTCAACCACCTCTCGGCCTGGCCCTGCAGAGCAGACAGGACCTCTGCCCCAGTGTGGCTTCTGTCCCCCAAACACACCAGCGCAAGCACGGCATGGCATCTTTTTGCCTGCGTACTTGCGTAGCCCCGTGAACGGCTACGGAGCACCGCTGGTTCATAGGACAAACCACAGGAAGAGGCCATGGAGGAAGAAGAAGAGGAGGGGGTGGAGGAGAGAGGTGTGTCACAACCAGTAGTAGCATTTTGGAGGCGTGGCGGTGGGACAACCTCCAACACTACTGCACCTTGTCCTGAATCCTTCCCAGCTGCCAAAAGAGTGACCCAATGGGCCGTGAAAGAAAGGTAACGTCCCTGTCCATGCCTGCTGGACCATGAGTCAGCGGTAATATGCACCTTACCGCTGACCGCCCTGTCCAGCGAGGCCAAGACATTGCCTTCCACATGCCGGTAGAGAGCCGGAATAGCCTTCCGTGAGAAAAAGTGGCGTTTGGGAACCTGCCACTGAGGAACCGCACATTGCACAAACTCACGGAAGGGGGCCGAGTCTACCAACTGAAAAGGCAGCAGTTGAAGCGCTAGCAATTTAGCCAAGCTAGCATTCAACCGCTGGGCATGTGGATGGCTGGGAGTGAACTTCTTTCGACGGTCCAGCAGCTGGGGCAGGGAAATTTGCCTGCTAGAATCGGACGTCGGTGTACTGCTAGCAGAGTGGGCGCAAGTACTTGGCTGTGACACACCTAATTCTACACCTTCATTCCTCTCAGTGCATGTTTCAGAGAGGACTGAAGTTATAGTGGGGTTGGAGATCCCAGCTGATGCGGTGCAAGGAGAGGTCCGCTTTGTTCTTTGGTGTGGGTCTTTGAGGTAGGCTTGCCAACGAGCTGCATGGCAGGTCAACATATGTCTGGTCAGGCATGTGGTACCCAAGCGGCTGATGTTTTGGCCACGCGATATACGCTTGAGACATATGTTGCAAACAGCAGCTGTGCGATCTGATGCACTAGCCTCAAAAAAGGCCCACACCAAAGAACTTTTTGAATGACGGGCAGAGGCAGCGCCCTGCACAGGCGGAGCTCTGCGGTGTGATTCCGTCGGTGTACTGCCCTTACGCTGGCCACCAAAGGGCATCCTGCCTCGTTGGAGATGTGCCTCCTCCTCATCCTCCTCCTCCTCCTCTCTCCTATTAGGCACCCACGTGGAGTCATTGACCTCATCATCCCCTCCCTCCTCATCACTGGAGCCAATCTGGCAGTATGCTGCAGCTGCTGGAACATGACTGCCAGATTGGTGTCCTTCTTGAGCATCCCCTCTGTCTGCTCTCACGCTACTGCCTTCCTCTAGCTGGGTTTCATCATCAGACCCTTCGAAACGCTGGGCATCCTCCTGGAGCATGTACCCAACACTGTGCTGAAACAGTTCGGGGGACTCCTCAGGAGGAGGACATGGTGGGTCTAGGGAAGGAGTGACTGATGATTTGTCTGACATTGATACCAGGGAAGACGACGCTTTGGCAGCTGCTTTTCCAGTACCCTGAGCCTGGGTGAGAGAGGATGAGGAGGAGGAGGAGGGCTTGGTCATCCACTCTACCAAGTCTTCGGCATGATGTGGCTCAACATGTCCAGCTGCCGAAAAGAAGGACAAGCGTGTCCCATGGCCATGTGCTGATGACAATGCACCGCGTCCACGACCAGCACTGTTGCCCCCAGACACAGAGCCTGCTTGCCCTCTTTTATTGCCTCCTGACTGTCTGCCTCTCCTTGTTTGCCTTCCAGACATTCTAATAGATGGCCTGCAGGGAGATGGGAAAAAAGCAATAAGGGCTACCTTCAGGTGTCCTTCTCTGTCCCTGGAAACAAGGACTTGCAGAGTGAAAGAAAAAAAACACTCTCCCTACCTACAGTTTTCTGTCCCTAGAAAAAATGTTTTTTTTAATCACAATATAGCACAAGGAAAATTAACTCACTGTCCTTACAGGTCCCTGGAAACAAGGACTTGCAGAGTGAAAGAAAAAAAACACTCTCCCTACCTACAGTTTTCTGTCCCTAGAAAAAAATGTTTTTTTTAATCACAATATAGCAAAAGGACAATTCACTCACTGTCCTTCCAGGTCCCTGGAAACAAGGACTTGCAGAGTGAAAGAAACTGACACTGTCCCTACCTAGAGTTTTCTGTCCCTGGAATAAATGTTTTTTTCAGCACAATATAGCAAAAGGACAATTCACTCACTGTCCTTCCAGGTCCCTGGAAACAAGGACTTGCAGAGTGAAAGAAACTGACACTGTCCCTACCTAGAGTTTTCTGTCCCTAGAATAAATGTTTTTTTTAATCACAATATAGCACAAGGAAAATTAACTCACTGTCCTTACAGGTCCCTGGAAACAAGGACTTGCAGAGTGAAAGAAAAAAAACACTCTCCCTACCTACAGTTTTCTGTCCCTAGAAAAAAATGTTTTTTTTTATCACAATATAGCAAAAGGACAATTCACTCACTGTCCTTCCAGGTCCCTGGAAACAAGGACTTGCAGAGTGAAAGAAACTGACACTGTCCCTACCTAGAGTTTTCTGTCCCTGGAATAAATGTTTTTTTCAGCACAATATAGCACAAGGACAATTAACTCACTGTCCTTACAGGTCCCTGGAAACAAGGACTTGCAGAGTGAAAGAAAAAAAATACTCTCCCTACCTACAGTTTTCTGTCCCTAGAAAAAAATGTTTTTTTTAATCACAATATAGCAAAAGGACAATTCACTCACTGTCCTTCCAGGTCCCTGGAAACAAGGACTTGCAGAGTGAAAGAAACTGACACTGTCCCTACCTAGAGTTTTCTGTCCCTAGAATAAATGTTTTTTTTAATCACAATATAGCACAAGGAAAATTAACTCACTGTCCTTACAGGTCCCTGGAAACAAGGACTTGCAGAGTGAAAGAAAAAAAATACTCTCCCTACCTACAGTTTTCTGTCCCTAGAAAAAAATGTTTTTTTTAATCACAATATAGCAAAAGGACAATTCACTCACTGTCCTTCCAGGTCCCTGGAAACAAGGACTTGCAGAGTGAAAGAAACTGACACTGTCCCTACCTAGAGTTTTCTGTCCCTGGAATAAATGTTTTTTTCAGCACAATATAGCACAAGGACAATTAACTCACTGTCCTTACAGGTCCCTGGAAACAAGGACTTGCAGAGTGAAAGAAAAAAAATACTCTCCCTACCTACAGTTTTCTGTCCCTAGAAAAAAATGTTTTTTTTAATCACAATATAGCAAAAGGACAATTCACTCACTGTCCTTCCAGGTCCCTGGAAACAAGGACTTGCAGAGTGAAAGAAACTGACACTGTCCCTACCTAGAGTTTTCTGTCCCTAGAATAAATGTTTTTTTTAATCACAATATAGCAAAAGGACAATTCACTCACTGTCCTTCCAGGTCCCTGGAAACAAGGACTTGCAGAGTGAAAGAAACTGACACTGTCCCTACCTAGAGTTTTCTGTCCCTAGAATAAATGTTTTTTTTAATCACAATATAGCACAAGGAAAATTAACTCACTGTCCTTACAGGTCCCTGGAAACAAGGACTTGCAGAGTGAAAGAAAAAAAACACTCTCCCTACCTACAGTTTTCTGTCCCTAGAAAAAAATGTTTTTTTTAAACACAATATAGCAAAAGGACAATTCACTCACTGTCCTTCCAGGTCCCTGGAAACAAGGACTTGCAGAGTGAAAGAAACTGACACTGTCCCTACCTAGAGTTTTCTGTCCCTAGAATAAATGTTTTTTTTAATCACAATATAGCACAAGGAAAATTAACTCACTGTCCTTACAGGTCCCTGGAAACAAGGACTTGCAGAGTGAAAGAAAAAAAACACTCTCCCTACCTACAGTTTTCTGTCCCTAGAAAAAAATGTTTTTTTTAATCACAATATAGCAAAAGGACAATTCACTCACTGTCCTTCCAGGTCCCTGGAAACAAGGACTTGCAGAGTGAAAGAAACTGACACTGTCCCTACCTAGAGTTTTCTGTCCCTGGAATAAATGTTTTTTTCAGCACAATATAGCACAAGGACAATTAACTCACTGTCCTTACAGGTCCCTGGAAACAAGGACTTGCAGAGTGAAAGAAAAAAAATACTCTCCCTACCTACAGTTTTCTGTCCCTAGAAAAAAATGTTTTTTTTAATCACAATATAGCAAAAGGACAATTCACTCACTGTCCTTCCAGGTCCCTGGAAACAAGGACTTGCAGAGTGAAAGAAACTGACACTGTCCCTACCTAGAGTTTTCTGTCCCTAGAATAAATGTTTTTTTTTAATCACAATATAGCAAAAGGACAATTCACTCACTGTCCTTCCAGGTCCCTGGAAACAAGGACTTGCAGAGTGAAAGAAACTGACACTGTCCCTACCTAGAGTTTTCTGTCCCTAGAATAAATGTTTTTTTTAATCACAATATAGCACAAGGAAAATTAACTCACTGTCCTTACAGGTCCCTGGAAACAAGGACTTGCAGAGTGAAAGAAAAAAAACACTCTCCCTACCTACAGTTTTCTGTCCCTAGAAAAAAATGTTTTTTTTAATCACAATATAGCAAAAGGACAATTCACTCACTGTCCTTCCAGGTCCCTGGAAACAAGGACTTGCAGAGTGAAAGAAACTGACACTGTCCCTACCTAGAGTTTTCTGTCCCTGGAATAAATGTTTTTTTCAGCACAATATAGCACAAGGACAATTAACTCACTGTCCTTACAGGTCCCTGGAAACAAGGACTTGCAGAGTGAAAGAAAAAAAATACTCTCCCTACCTACAGTTTTCTGTCCCTAGAAAAAAATGTTTTTTTTAATCACAATATAGCAAAAGGACAATTCACTCACTGTCCTTCCAGGTCCCTGGAAACAAGGACTTGCAGAGTGAAAGAAACTGACACTGTCCCTACCTAGAGTTTTCTGTCCCTAGAATAAATGTTTTTTTTAATCACAATATAGCAAAAGGACAATTCACTCACTGTCCTTCCAGGTCCCTGGAAACAAGGACTTGCAGAGTGAAAGAAACTGACACTGTCCCTACCTAGAGTTTTCTGTCCCTAGAATAAATGTTTTTTTTAATCACAATATAGCAAAAGGACAATTCACTCACTGTCCTTCCAGGTCCCTGGAAACAAGGACTTGCAGAGTGAAAGAAACTGACACTGTCCCTACCTAGAGTTTTCTGTCCCTAGAATAAATGTTTTTTTTAATCACAATATAGCAAAAGGACAATTCACTCACTGTCCTTCCAGGTCCCTGGAAACAAGGACTTGCAGAGTGAAAGAAACTGACACTGTCCCTACCTAGAGTTTTCTGTCCCTAGAATAAATGTTTTTTTTAATCACAATATAGCACAAGGAAAATTAACTCACTGTCCTTACAGGTCCCTGGAAACAAGGACTTGCAGAGTGAAAGAAAAAAAATACTCTCCCTACCTACAGTTTTCTGTCCCTAGAAAAAAATGTTTTTTTTAATCACAATATAGCAAAAGGACAATTCACTCACTGTCCTTCCAGGTCCCTGGAAACAAGGACTTGCAGAGTGAAAGAAACTGACACTGTCCCTACCTAGAGTTTTCTGTCCCTGGAATAAATGTTTTTTTCAGCACAATATAGCACAAGGACAATTAACTCACTGTCCTTACAGGTCCCTGGAAACAAGGACTTGCAGAGTGAAAGAAAAAAAATACTCTCCCTACCTACAGTTTTCTGTCCCTAGAAAAAAATGTTTTTTTTAATCACAATATAGCAAAAGGACAATTCACTCACTGTCCTTCCAGGTCCCTGGAAACAAGGACTTGCAGAGTGAAAGAAACTGACACTGTCCCTACCTAGAGTTTTCTGTCCCTAGAATAAATGTTTTTTTTAATCACAATATAGCAAAAGGACAATTCACTCACTGTCCTTCCAGGTCCCTGGAAACAAGGACTTGCAGAGTGAAAGAAACTGACACTGTCCCTACCTAGAGTTTTCTGTCCCTAGAATAAATGTTTTTTTTAATCACAATATAGCACAAGGAAAATTAACTCACTGTCCTTACAGGTCCCTGGAAACAAGGACTTGCAGAGTGAAAGAAAAAAAACACTCTCCCTACCTACAGTTTTCTGTCCCTAGAAAAAAATGTTTTTTTTAATCACAATATAGCAAAAGGACAATTCACTCACTGTCCTTCCAGGTCCCTGGAAACAAGGACTTGCAGAGTGAAAGAAACTGACACTGTCCCTACCTAGAGTTTTCTGTCCCTGGAATAAATGTTTTTTTCAGCACAATATAGCACAAGGACAATTAACTCACTGTCCTTACAGGTCCCTGGAAACAAGGACTTGCAGAGTGAAAGAAAAAAAATACTCTCCCTACCTACAGTTTTCTGTCCCTAGAAAAAAATGTTTTTTTTAATCACAATATAGCAAAAGGACAATTCACTCACTGTCCTTCCAGGTCCCTGGAAACAAGGACTTGCAGAGTGAAAGAAACTGACACTGTCCCTACCTAGAGTTTTCTGTCCCTAGAATAAATGTTTTTTTTAATCACAATATAGCAAAAGGACAATTCACTCACTGTCCTTCCAGGTCCCTGGAAACAAGGACTTGCAGAGTGAAAGAAACTGACACTGTCCCTACCTAGAGTTTTCTGTCCCTAGAATAAATGTTTTTTTTAATCACAATATAGCAAAAGGACAATTCACTCACTGTCCTTCCAGGTCCCTGGAAACAAGGACTTGCAGAGTGAAAGAAACTGACACTGTCCCTACCTAGAGTTTTCTGTCCCTAGAATAAATGTTTTTTTTAATCACAATATAGCAAAAGGACAATTCACTCACTGTCCTTCCAGGTCCCTGGAAACAAGGACTTGCAGAGTGAAAGAAACTGACACTGTCCCTACCTAGAGTTTTCTGTCCCTAGAATAAATGTTTTTTTTTAAGCACACTATAGCAGAAGCACAAAACACACTGACACTCTCCCTACCTATCCTTCTCTTTCCCTAAACTAAAGGAATCCAGGTTAAGCAAGAAAGAAATAACAGTCACTGTCCCTGCCTATGCTACTCTATCCCTGCTCCGGAACACACTACACTAGGCCGCCGTGCTGGCGGCCTTTTATAGTGTGGGGCGTGTACTAAACACCCTCAGCAATAATTGGCCACAGGCATCCTGCCTGTGGCCAATCATTGCTCTCCTCGCTGCCGGCGCTGTGATTGGCCAAGCATGCGGGGTCACAGTGCATGCTTGGCCAATCACAGCGCCTGGATGACACTGCGATGGCGTAGTGCATTGTGGGCCGTTCGCGTCACTCGAATTTGGCGCGAACGGCCCAAATCGTTCGATCTTCGTCGAACGATCGAACAGCCAATGTTCGAGTCGAACGTATGTTCGACTCGAACACGAAGCTCATCCCTACCCAGCATGCACCTCCTGATATTGCGCCTTTGCAGTAATGCCACTGCGCACGCTCTGTCGTCCTGACACATTGCCACAGCAATGGCGGCATCAAAGGAAGTTCCCACCCCATTGCTATAGCAACCTGTAAATCAGAGGACATCCCAGAAGGAAATCATGTGAAATTTCAGTATTAGGCAATTCCCATGGACGCCTGAGATAGATGATGCCGATATCCCATGGGAATCACCTAGTGATGAAATCGCCTATGTGGCCGCAGCCAGATGTGCTGCAGAAAATAATACAAAACAAGGTATTTACAAGTAAATTTTTTTTTTTGCCATTTATAATAACATTCTGGATGGGCATGTCAATGAATGGACATGTAAAAAATGGGTGGATCGCTACTTTAAATAGAACAGGACCTAGTACAGAGCCTTGTGGTACACCACTATTGACTGGTCTCTGTTCTGAGTGAACCCCATTTACAACCATACTCTAGTATCTATCCTTTAGCCAACTTGTACAACTTTTCTTTTAGATTATTTTTTAGACTATTATGTGGCACTGTACCAAATGCCTTGCTGAAATCAAGATATGCTATGTCCACAGCACCACCCTGGTCTGAAACACTGGTAATATAGTCAATAATATTTAATCAGTTTAGTCTGACATGATCTACCCTCAGTAAAGCCATGATGCTTTGGGTCCAGCAAGTTGTATATTTTGAAGTGATCAATGATCCTTCTTTTCAGAAGTGATTCCATTCATTTGACTACAACAAGTGTTAAACTCACTGGCCTGCACTTGCCAGTTCTACCATGCTCCCCTTCTTGTGGGTAGGTACAATATTAGCTGTCCACCAGTCATGGGAAACTCCTCCTGTTTGAAGCGATTGATTAAAAATATCCATTAATGGGCCAACAACTATTCCTCAAACTTCCCTTAGAACTTTGGGATGAATACCATTGGGGCCCATTGCTTTATTAATCTTTAACTTCTGTAGTTACATAGAAGGTGAGGTTGAAAAAAGACACAGGTCCATTAAGTCCAACCTATGTGTGTGATTTAGTATTACATTGTATATCCATGTATGTTGTGATCGTTCAGGTGCTTATCTAATAGTTTTTTTAACTGAGCCAGTTCCTCTTCTACCTCTGTCTCCAGAAATCCTAAAAACTAACCGGCATTACTAGAACCTATATGATTCCCCAACTTGTTATTGTTAGTGAAATTTATTTCTGAGAAGAGTGAACACATCCAAGTCTCCCAGAACATAAGTGTTGTGCCCTGTTTTCATTTTAGTGGTCCCATTGTAAATTTTCTTTCTATCACTAATGTACTGTACCTAAAAAAGGTTTTATCTAATTTCTTAATAGATTTAGTAATGTTCTCCTCTTTCTGTGCTTTGGCAGCACTAATAATGTGTTTGGCCTCCTTTTGTCTATTGTATGCTCTTCTCTGTCAGCTATAGATCCTGTTTCCTTGAATCTTCTATGTGCTGATTCTTTTTCCTTTACTATCCTACTTACCTCTTTAGTGAACCATATTTATTTTATTCCGTTTATTCTTACTAGCTTGCCTGACATATAATCCATTTGCCCAAGGATTGTAGACTTTAACAGTGCCCACCAATTACTTGTTTCTGTTGTTTTATTCCCACCTTTCAATTCATTTTTTAGAAGCTTCCCCATTTCAGCCAATTTTGTCCTTTTGAAATCTAAAATGTATTTTTGTGTATGATTTTTCAGTTCTTGTTTTATAATCAAACCAAAGACCTTGGTGATCACTAGAACCCAAATTTTCTGCCACCTCAACATCAGACAGTTGATCCCCATTTGTCAATACTAGGTCTAGAATATGATCACTGGGGGTTGGGCTTTTTGCTAACTGTTTAAGAGAAATCAGTGCTTCTATTACATCCTCGCTCCCGCTTGAAATAGCAGTTTGAGAATTCCAGTTGATGTCAGGCATGTTAAAGTCACCCATATTCAAAACCTCTCCCTTCATTGCCTTTGAAATTATCTCATCAATCAACAAGTTATCATAATTTTAAGTTTCTCCCGGGGGTCTGTATACTACATCAATTCTAAGGGAAGATTCTTCTCTGGTTGAAAGACAGACCCAGATGGTTTTGAGTATTTAATTTTGTTTTTAATTAATGTTAGCATAATGCTATTTTTGACATATAGGGCAACTCCATCTCCCCTCCTCCCTACTCTGTCATTCCCGTATAGTGTATACCCTGCTATTGTTATTTCCCAGTCATTTGAATCCTTCAACCATGTCTCTGTAATTGCAACAAGGTCCAAGTTGCCCCTAGACATAAGAGCATTGGTGCACACGACATGACAAACACTGCTAACTACTGCTTCATTTTTACCACCAGAAACTTTAACTGAAGTGACCACCCATCAGCCCAGTCTTTAGCAGCACAAACCCTTACATTTGTTTTAACCTGCTGGGGGCAAAAATGCTCCTAATCAATTACATCTCTGCCCCTATTTCTTGGTATAAATGCACGTCCTAAAAACTCCCAAATTCCTTTTAGGAGCCTTATCCACAGCACAGTTTGCAACCTCAGATAAAACTTTTGGCATTGCAATTTTTTCTTAGTCCTACGTAGAGAAGGGTTGCCAATCTCAAAAGCACCTATTTTTGCAACCTTCTATCTATTATAGTTAGTAAACTTCAGTTAAGAGATCTATTTATCTATTTTACAAACATGCCTTCATTACTGAATGGCTTCACTCTCTCCTATTGAATTGGTAAATTATTTTAAATTATAAAGAAATAAACAAGTAGTAAAAACATCCTAAGTAGGGATGAGCTTAGTGTTCGGTCTAAACGTTGGATGCTCATAAAAATCTGAACATTGAGCGTGGAGGAATGTGACAGCTTCCAGATGTCAATGGTTGCCAAGGACGCAGCAGCCACTGTGTCCTTACCAACCACTGACATCACCCAGCCCAATCACGTACATGACCGATAAACCCTGGCCATGTAAGCAAATGGGAGGGGGTTCCAACCAATTACTGATGTCATCTGGCCCATTCACTTATTTGGTCACATAAACAGGGAATGGACTCTTACATAGTTACCTAAATTTAGCCACATGACTATATTTGGGTAATAACGTTATCTTAACATTAATATTCTAAATACCATGACACCACATGGATTGAATATTAAATTAGATATAAATTGTTTAATAGATAAATATTGATTTTTAGACATTATATTTCACATATTGGGATATTTGTCTTTATTTTTGTGTGTATTTACTCACTAGCGTTGCTAGCCAGATGCGGGGGGGGGCGGGCCGCACCCAGGTGACACCCACCAGAGGGGTGACACCCGTGGGTAGCGCAGCGGCCACACTGACATCGCCCGCCCGCTCCCCTGAGCCTTAGGCTCACGCTGCGGCTGTGTCCCTCAGCGGAGCGAAAGGAAGCCGCCGCCCCCCTCTGCCTCCCCTCTGTTTACATCCACAGAGGAGGAGGAGGAGCCCGTGCTCGAGAGACACACCGCTGTGTGTATCTGCCGCTCTGTTCTGAGGTCTGAAATGTAAGGGGGGCATCTTTACTGATGGGGGAGGGGGTGTCTGTACTGCTGGGGTCTGCACAAGGGGGAGTTTGCCCCAAGGGGGGGGGGCTGTAACAGAGGGGGGTGTCTGTACTGAGGGGGGTCTGGTACTGAGGGGGGTGTCTGTACTGAGGGGGTGTCTGTACTGAGGGGGGTCTGGTACTGAGGGGGGTGTCTGTACTGAGGGGGGTATCTGTACTGAGGGGGGTGTCTGTACTGAGGGGGGTCTGGTACTGAGGGGGGTGTCTGTACTGAGGGGGGTATCTGTACTGAGGGGGGTGTCTGTACTGAGGGGGGTCTGGTACTGAGGGGGGTGTCTGTACTGAGGGGGGGGGTCTGGTACTGAGGGGGGTGTCTGTACTGAGGGGGGTCTGGTACTGAGGGGGATCTGGTACTGAGGGGGGGTCTGTAACTGAGGGGGGGGGGTCTGTAACTGAGGGGGGATCTGTAACTGAGGGGGATCTGTAACTGAGGGGGTGTCTGTTACTGAGGGGGATGTCTGTACTGAGGGGGGTGTCTGTACTGAGGGGGGTCTGGTACTGAGGGGGTGTCTGTACTGAGGGGGGTGTCTGTACTGAGGGGGGTCTGGTACTGAGGGGGGTGTCTGTACTGAGGGGTGGGTCTGGTATTTAAGGGGGTGTCTGTACTGAGGGGGGTGTCTGTACTGAGGGGGGGGTCTAGTACTGAGGGGGGTCTGGTACTGAGGGGGGTGTCTGTACTGAGGGGGGTATCTGTACTGAGGGGGGTTTCTGTACTGAGGGGGGTCTGGTACTGAGGGGGGTGTCTGTACTGAGGGGGGGGTCTGGTACTGAGGGGGTGTCTGTACTGAGGGGGGGTCTGGTACTGAGGGGGGGTCTGGTACTGAGGGGGGGGGCTGTAACTGAGGGGGGTGTCTGTACTGAGGGGGGTCTGGTACTGAGGGGGGTGTCTGTACTGAGGGGGGTGTCTGTACTGAGGGGGGTCTGTAACTGAGGGGGGTGTCTGTACTAAGGGGGGGGGGTCTGGTACTGAGGGGGGGGGTCTGGTACTGAGGGGGGTCTGTAACTGAGGGGGGTCTGTAACTGAGGGGGGATCTGTAACTGAGGGGGATCTGTAACTGAGGGGGTGTCTGTTACTGAGGGGGGTCTGTTACTGAGGGGGGTGTCTGTACTGAGAGGGGGTGTCTGTACGAGGGGGGTGTGTAACTGAGGGGGTGTCTGTAACTGAGGGGGTCTGCACTGAGGTGGGGGTGTCTGTACTGATGGAGCGGTCTGCACTGAGGTGGGGGTGTCTGTACTGAGGGGGAGGTTCATACTGAGGGAGGCGGGTCTATATTGATGGCGGGGAGTCTGTACTTAGTGGAGCGGGTTTGTACTGAGGGAGGGGATCTATACTGTGGGAGGGGGGTCTGTAGTTAGTGGAGGGGGGTCTGTACTGAGGGGGGACTATAGTTGTTGGGGGGTGACACCATTTTTTTTCCCACCGGGTGACACCAACCCTAGTGACACCACTGTATTTACTATAAGGTCATTAAGCAGGTGACATGGTAGGCATATGTGATAGGTAAACATATCTAAAGGGTAACTCCACTTTCATGGGGAAAAAAAATAGCAAATAAAGAAAAAATAATATAGTGTATACAATTGTGAAACAAGTCATATTGTAATTAAATGTTATTAAAAATTACCTTTACTTTTCAATCTGCAGCCACTGTAATTTTCTGTAAATGCAATGCAATATGGCTACCAGGAGTTGTTCCATACACAGAGTGTGTACTGTCCACTCCCCAGAAACATAATTTCCTGCTTGTGTGATTGGCTCACCAATTTCCCCTAAAGTCTGCACTAAGGTACAAGTCAGATTTCAGGCATCCCCTGCAACAAAAATGCCTTTTTTTAGGAGATACTCCTTGTAGTAACACATCTAAAGGAATGCAGGTCCAGCAGATTTCCTCATTAGTGCTTCTCAGTTGCCAAAGCTGATTGATAATTATGAAACCTCTCCCATTAGACTCACTTAGCGCAGAGGCTGAGAGTAACACACAGGGATTTCTTCGGAATAACAAAATGTAGGAATCTGAACAAAGGTTGTTATAATCCTTATAATGTACATAGATCTCCCAGAGGGGAATGTTTTTACAGAGTAGTTACCGAGTAGAAGGTAATATAATTGTACCTGATTTATTATATTTATATCCATAGTTTTATTTTATTTTTTTATTTTTTTACTTCCATTATATTTTTTTATTTTTATTGTTATCTTTTCATTTTTATTTGTATTCATGTTATATCTTTATGTGTATGTTTATTACACATTTTTTGATAATATTTTTGCTATTTCCTATTTATTTTTATTCATTTGTTGAAGCAGGAGGTATTAAAATGTACAATGTATTTCTGTTCTCAAAAACAGATATAAAAATGGGATAGAGATGAGCATAATTACATCTGGGGAAAACAAGACACAATTCTGTAAATTTATATTATATATGGCAGAAGTGATATATATATAATACAAAACAACTGTAGAGAAGTAATGCCAATGTATAATTAATATAGGGATTAGTCAAAATGGCGGAGGATGTACTTCCAGTCTGCCGATATGCGAATTGACAATCCCACGTGCGTAAGGGCATAAATACTTTAACCAAGATGTGCCACTAGCTTCCTGATGACGCATTGAGCAATTGAGCATGCAAAACATGTTGAGGCATAGTGACGCAATGGTTATGTCAGGATATTGTTTATAATTGAGAACTATAGTGGATTCAGTATCCCTGGTGGAGTGGATGATAACGCTTATTATTGAAGGTTATCTGGTGAGTGAATAGTTTGGAAGGTGGATGATTTCACATTGGACGGTGATGAATAGTATGCACGGCACTGGGTTGGGATACTAAATTACAGAAGAGTAATTATGCGCCAGCAATTATTCTTGCATCAATATACATTTTTATTAATGGTGAATTTATTTATGGGCACAATTATATAGTGGTGTTTACATTTGATCAAATGATGATGTTATTTACTTTACTTAGCTTGGCTATTCATATCTATATTTTTTGTGTTTTTTGGCAAGAGTTCTTCTCACTTCCTGTTCTGGTGATAGCACAAGAGTGTGTCATCTAGACAGGAGGACACAATGAGCAATAAAAAAAGGCTAATTTCCTTACCCTTGCCCACTTTACTAGCTTTATGTACTGTACTTTTGTTACTGTCTATCTGTGTCCCCATTAGAGAAATATCCCATCACTTTCTGTCCTTGTCCTATTACTGTTCTGGTTGTGAATGCAAATTTTCTCCAATTTGGATATTTAACCTTCTCCTTGCTCTATAAAAAGCTAAAAAATAATAACCTACTGTATATGTTATGCAACACTGGTAATATATTTTCCACTGTAGAAAAAAAAGTTCCATAAGATCTGGAATGCTTGGTTCATATCCAAGTACTCAGATGACTATGATAGGCTTACCATGGGCTGAGAGCTTCTCTGATGGAAAGGGCCCGCTGTGATTTACCTATCTGTGGATGACAGTACAAACCTGTTCATTTGGTAATGACTGATGTGATCTGTTACCTGATTCTCTTTTATTATTTTTATTTCTTATGTTAATACCTTTTTTACCTAGATGAACTGGGCATTTTGTGTTCACCAGTTTTTGTATTACTGCCCCACTAGATTCTTAAAGTACAATCCTTACTTGAAGTGTCTATAGGCCATGCCTTCATCAAGTTTGTCTCTATTTGTTCTTTGGGTGTCTCCATGCTTTACCTGTTTATGATGTTTATTTTTTGCCACAATGTCAAATTCTTGTTTTTATCTTATGGATATTTCTAATGCAGATGTTGCCTAATGATAGTTGCATGTAACCCATGATTGTCCCATGTATATGTCTTGTGTGCCTAGGTCAGGGGTGTCCAAACTTTTTTCAAAGAGGGCCAGATTTGATGAAGTGAACATGCTCGAGGGCCGACCATTTTGCCTGACATTCTTTGAACCATTAAAAGTGTGTTCGTCCGAGCACTAATACACTACCCAACAAGAATTATCTTGCCTTTGTGGCTGTGTGTGGTAAAGAGGTGAGCTCTGTGTGTTTCACTTTAAAGAGGGAAGTTTCAGGAAAAAATTTAGTTTTTTTTTTTAAGTAAAGGTCTGTGAAGCAGATCCCCAGACCATCTCCAGTCCATCACGGACTGGGGATCTGTGAGGGGCTGGGGATCTGTGAGGGGCTGGGGATCTGTGAGGGGCTGGGGATCTGTGAGGGACTGGGGATCTGTGAGGGACTGGGGATCTGTGAGGGGCTGGGGATCTGTGAGGGACTGGGGATCTGTGAGGGGCTGGGGATCTGTGAGGGGCTGGGGATCTGTGAGGGGCTGGGGATCTGTGAGGGGCTGGGGATCTGTGATGGGCTGGGGATCTGTGATGGGCTGGGGATCTGTGAGGGGCTGGGGATCTGTGATGGGCTGGGGATCTGTGAGGGACTGGGGATCTGTGAGGGACTGGGGATCAGTGAGGGACTGGGGATCTGTGAGGGACTGGGGATCTGTGAGGGACTGGGGATCTGTGAGGGACTGGGGATCTGTGAGGGATTGGGGATCTGTGAGGGATTGGGGATCTGTGAGGGACTGGGGATCTGTGAGGGACTGGGGATCTGTGAGGGACTGGGGATCTGTGATGGGCTGGGGATCTGTGATGGGCTGGGGATCTGTGATGGGCTGGGGATCTGTGATGGGCTGGGGATCTGTGAGGGGCTGGGGATCTGTGATGGGCTGGGGATCTGTGATGGGCTGGGGATCTGTGATGGACTGGGGATCTGTGATGGACTGGGGATCTGTGAGGGACTGGGGATCTGTGAGGGATTGGGGATCTGTGAGGGATTGGGGATCTGTGAGGGATTGGGGATCTGTGATGGGCTGGGGATCTGTGATGGGCTGGGGATCTGTGATGGGCTGGGGATCTGTGATGGGCTGGGGATCTGTGATGGGCTGGGGATCTGTGAGGGACTGGGGATCTGTGATGGGCTGGGGATCTGTGATGGGCTGGGGATCTGTGATGGGCTGGGGATCTGTGAGGGACTGGGGATCTGTGAGGGATTGGGGATCTGTGAGGGATTGGGGATCTGTGAGGGATTGGGGATCTGTGAGGGACTGGGGATCTGTGAGGGATTGGGGATCTGTGAGGGATTGGGGATCTGTGATGGGCTGGGGATCTGTGAGGGATTGGGGATCTGTGAGGGACTGGGGATCTGTGATGGGCTGGGGATCTGTGATAGGCTGGGGATCTGTGATGGGCTGGGGATCTGTGATGGGCTGGGGATCTGTGATAGGCTGGGGATCTGTGATGGGCTGGGGATCTGTGATGGGCTGGGGAACTGTGATGGGCTAGGGATCTGTGATGGGCTGGGGATCTGTGATGGGCTGGGGATCTGTGAGGGACTGGGGATCTGTGATGGGCTGGGGATCTGTGATGGGCTGGGGATCTGTGATGGGCTGGGGATCTGTGATGGGCTGGGGATCTGTGAGGGACTGGGGATCTGTGAGGGACTGGGGATCTGTGAGGGACTGGGGATCTGTGAGGGATTGGGGATCTGTGAGGGACTGGGGATCTGTGATGGGCTGGGGATCTGTGATGGGCTGGGGATCTGTGAGGGATTGGGGATCTGTGATGGGCTGGGGATCTGTGATGGGCTGGGGATCTGTGAGGGATTGGGGATCTGTGAGGGACTGGGGATCTGTGAGGGATTGGGGATCTGTGAGGGATTGGGGATCTGTGAGGGACTGGGGATCTGTGAGGGACTGGGGATCTGTGAGGGACTGGGGATCTGTGATGGGCTGGGGATCTGTGATGGGCTGGGGATCTGTGATGGGCTGGGGATCTGTGAGGGACTGGGGATCTGTGAGGGATTGGGGATCTGTGATGGGCTGGGGATCTGTGAGGGATTGGGGATCTGTGATGGGCTGGGGATCTGTGATGGGCTGGGGATCTGTGAGGGATTGGGGATCTGTGATGGGCTGGGGATCTGTGAGGGATTGGGGATCTGTGAGGGACTGGGGATCTGTGAGGGATTGGGGATCTGTGAGGGATTGGGGATCTGTGAGGGACTGGGGATCTGTGAGGGACTGGGGATCTGTGAGGGACTGGGGATCTGTGATGGGCTGGGGATCTGTGATGGGCTGGGGATCTGTGATGGGCTGGGGATCTGTGAGGGACTGGGGATCTGTGAGGGATTGGGGATCTGTGAGGGACTGGGGATCTGTGAGGGATTGGGGATCTGTGAGGGACTGGGGATCTGTGATGGGCTGGGGATCTGTGATGGGCTGGGGATCTGTGAGGGATTGGGGAATGCCCCAGTCCATCACTGATCCCCCCCATCGCAGAGCCCACTTCATAGACCCCACTCCATCTCAGACCCCCTCCCCCCATTACAGACTCCCTCCCCCCATTACAGACTCCCTCCCCCCATTACAGACTCCCTCCATATTAGAGTCAGACTGTCACTTTTATCAATGCAGCATTCCCCCTCCCCACACTGCCCTACCTTAATCACACAAGCCAGGAAGCACACATGGCATGGCAGGTCCAGACAAAGGGCGGGACTTTTCAAGTTAAAGGCGGGTGATTGGTTGCTGCCCCACTGTCTAGCAACCAATCACCTGCTTTGTAACTTGAAAGCCCCCGCCCTTTGTCCGACCTGCAGCACTTCCAGGCTTGTGTGGGGAGGGGGAGGAAGGGGGAGTGATGCGAGAGTCGGCAGAGGGGAGAGAACACTGACAATTTAGCAAAGCTGCGGGCCACTACTGGGTCCGGATTCGGCCCGAGATCCACTATTTAGTGATGCCACATATATATCTTTTGTGGTCCCGGTGCTGGGAGATCGTTGGGGGCCACAAAAGATATATATGCCCAGATAACCAAGCGGGCCGTTCAAAACCGGCCCGCGGGCCGGACTTTGGACATGCCTGGCCTAGGTGATGCGCATTGCTGTTATTTTTGTGTCTTATTTTTATTTGCTATTGTAATTGACATACAGTACTCAATAAAAATTTGTTGAAAAAAATAAAAAACAACACACTTTAGTCGCAACAAATTGACAATTGCAAGGTTACTAGACAATGCTGTACAGCTACAGTATATATACAGTATATCTATATATATATCTATATTGTGAGGGGGTTAGCTCGGCAGCGGGTGTGTGTGACCCCCGGGATGGGCTCCCCAGACAAAAACAGGCCCAGCAAACGGAGGTTGTGGTTTTCAAAATCAAAAAGGTGCGGTTTATTTTCTATTTACAGTGACAAAACACAGCAAAGCAAAAGAAACATAAATAAAATAAATCCTGGTCAACTTGACCTCTGACTAAACATACAGGTTTCCTAACTAACAACTGGGATCAGCCTAGTGCTGTCCTAGTCCCTAAGTCCCTGGTTTTAAATGTCCAAGCAAATAGCCACACAGGCTTTGTCTCACCGCACAGGGGTTCACTCTCCCTAGACAGTCCACACAGGTCTGGTTCCAGGCATGAGCTAACATCTAATGAAGCTGGGAGTTCTTATAGAGGCCTAAATGAGCTGACAAGCTTCAGCTGGTCTCATCAACTCCCTGTCTGCACGACGCCCCACACTCTCCCTAGACATATGAGTCATCCATGAGCCCACTAGCCTTAGCTGGGCTTATACAACTCTCCACCTAGTTGTATAAGTCGGCGTAAAGCCTGAATCTGGGCGAAATATATCTACCCCCCTGGATGCAACCAGGTGACTTTACCTTCCTGCTGTCACATACCCCCCCCTCTTGTTTTAACCTCGGGGTTGGAACACCAGCAATCAGGCATTCATGTACTCGAGACAAAGCATCCACATTCCCCATTTGAACGCCAGGGCGATGCTTTACTGTGAAGTTGAATTCCTGGAGGGCCAGGAACCACCTATTCACTCTTCTATTTGTTTCCTTGTTTTGAGCCATCCACTTTAACGGAGCGTGATCCGTAACCATGTCAAAGTGCCTACCTAGCAGGTAGTACCGAAGGGAATCTAGAGCCCACTTCACCGCTAAACACTCCTTTTCAACGGTGGCGTAATTTACCTCATGGGACTTCAACTTCCTGCTGAGGTAAATGACTGGGTGCTCTTCCCCGTTCCAGACCTGGGACAATACTGCTCCTAACCCCACATCTGACGCATCACTTTGTACGACAAAGTCTTTAGAGAAGTCGGGTGAGTACAACACTGGCTGGCTACATAAGGCTTGTTTCAAGAATTGGAATGCTGCCTCAGCCTCGGGGGTCCATTTAATCATGACCGACCCTTTCCCCTTCGTTAGGTTGGTTAGGGGCACAGCCTTAGAAGCAAAGTGGGGAATGAATCGCCGATAATACCCAGCGATTCCCAGAAAGGCTCGTACCTGCTTCTTGCTGTTGGGACGTGGCCAACTCTGGATGGCCTCGACTTTGTTGAGTTGGGGTTTTATTACTCCCCTCCCAATGGTGTACCCAAGATATTTGGCCTCCTCCTGCCCAATGGTACACTTCTTGGGGTTAGCCGTAAACCCCGCTTCCCGAACAGAGTCCAGGACTGCTTGCACTTTTGGCAGATGTGAGGCCCAATCTGTGCTATGGACAATTACGTCATCCAGGTAAGCCGCAGCATACTTCCGATGGGGCCTCAGCATCTGGTCCATTTTCCGCTGGAATGTGGCCGGCGCATTCTGTAACCCGAACGGCATTCTTTTATATTGGAACGCCCCGTCTGGGGTTACAAATGCGGTTTTCTCTTTGGCCAATTTGGCCAGGGGGATTTGCCAATACCCTTTTGTGAGGTCAAGAGTCGTCATGTATCGGGCTGTTCCCAGCCGGTCGATCAACTCATCTATACGTGGCATGGGGTAGGTGTCAAATTTTGTAACTTTGTTCAACTGACGAAAATCGTTACAAAATCGCCAGCTCCCATCCGGTTTAGGCACCAACACAATGGGACTAGACCAATCACTTTGGGACTCCTCTATCACCCCTAAGTTCAGCATTTTCTGTACTTCCTCCCGTATTGCCTCCCGTCGGGCCTCTGGGATCCGATAGGGTTTTAACTTCACCCTTTCACCGGGCGGGGTAATGATGTCATGCTCTACCCCAGATGTTTGTCCCGGCAGCTCAGAGAATACCTCCTTGTTGCGAAGCACAAACTCCTTAACCTCCTGTTGTTGGGGTTGTGACAAGGTGGCTGCTATTCCAACCTCAGGAATCACGCAACCAGTTTGAGCTGGTGACCAAGTGTCTGCGACTAGGGACTCTCTATCCCTCCAGGCTTTCAACAGATTAACGTGATAGATCTGTTCGGGCTTTCGCCTTCCTGGTTGTCTGACCTTGTAATTCACTTCGCTCACTTTTTCCATTATCTCGTAGGGGCCTTGCCATTTGGCAAGGAATTTACTTTCAACCGTAGGGACAAGTACCAGTATCCTATCCCCCGGGGAAAAGGTACGGGTCTTGGCTCCACGGTTGTACACTCTCTGCTGTGCTAACTGCGCTTGGGCCAAATGTTCCTTCACGATGGGCATTACCTGTGCAATTCGGTCTTGCATCAGGGCGACATGCTCAATCACACTCCTGTGGGGAGAACTCTCACTTTCCCAAGTTTCCTTGGCAATATCCAACAGCCCTCTTGGGTGTCTCCCATACAGTAACTCAAAGGGGGAGAATCCCGTAGAGGATTGGGGCACCTCCCTAATAGCAAACATCAGATAAGGAAGTAGACAGTCCCAATCCTTTCCATCTCTATCCACCACTTTCTTCAACATTTGTTTTAGGGTTTTGTTGAATCTTTCAACCAGCCCATCGGTTTGGGGGTGATACACAGATGTACGTAATTGCGTCACTTTGAACAATTTACACAGCTCCTTCATAACCCGGGACATAAAGGGTGTACCTTGGTCCGTAAGCAGTTCTTTACAAATACCCACCCGGCTAAACACAAGAGATAGCTCTTTGGCTATGGTTTTGGCCGAGGTATTTCGGAGAGGGATCGCTTCTGGATAACGGGTGGCATAGTCCATTATAACTAATATGTACTGGTGCCCCCTAGCGGACTTGATTATAGGACCTACCAAATCCATGGCGATCCTCTCAAACGGGACCTCAATGATGGGTAGAGGGACCAGCAGGCTACGGAAATGTGGCATCGGGGCCGACCTCTGACACACAGGGCAGGAGGAACAATAATTTTCTATGTCCTTCATCACCCCCGGCCAATAGAATCTCTGTAATACCCTCTCTCGGGTTTTCTCTGTCCCCAGATGACCTCCAAGAATGTGCCCATGGGCCAACTCCAACACCAACTTCCTGTAAGGTTTGGGCACCACAAGCTGCTCAACGGTTTCTTCTGCCCTTTTTGCCACCCGATACAGTAGGTCCTTCTCTACGCTGAAGTATGGGTAAGTGCAGGTATTATCTGGGTTCACTAACTCGCCATCTATTTTCACGACGTTTTCCCGTGCCTTTATTAGGGCGGGGTCTTTCAACTGTTCTGTGGCAAAGTTTTCCCTGTGAACCTCAAGATCAGAAAACTCCACAGACGGTAGGTTTTCGTCTGAGGAGGTGGGCTCCTCTCCAGTTTCTTGAGTCTCCCCTGCCAATACTGATAAGGGAAATTCCGGAGAGTCCTCACCACTCTCAGGGGAGTTCTGGCTATCACATTCCTGGTACATAGGGGCACCAGTGGGGGGCTCAGGATCATCCCACAGTTCCCAGAACTTCGGAAAATCCCTTCCCACAATGGCGTCATACGGTAACTGAGATACTAAGCCCACTGGATGAGAGAGGGTACCTTTGGGGGTCTCGAAACACACTGTAGTCACTGGATACTCTCGGGTGTCCCCATGCACACAAATAACAGCTACCTTGCTATTCCCAGAGACCTCTGTTTTAACTAACTCAGCCTTTATCAGGGTCACAAGGCTACCTGAATCCAGCAATACCACAACATTTCTACCATTAACACACATTTTGCATAAATGTTTCTCAGTTCCTCGAATGGCAGTGCATGCGACTGTCGCACACAGCGACTGACGTCTGCCCGTCAGAAAGTCACACTGCATGGGTTCCTCCACAACCGGGCAATTTGCTGCAATATGTCCCGCTTGCCGGCAGCGGTAGCAAACGATCCTTCTTGCCGCCTCTTGAGCCGCTGATTTCCCAGGCTGTTCTCGCCAAACTTGGGGTAGAGCTCCCACCCTCTCACTCTCTCCACCCTCACCCCTTGGAATCCTCTTATCCGCCCCTGGGGATGGTCTGGTCTTAGGGTGGAAAGTCCGAGTGTCTCTGGAAGAGGCCGTCAGGTTCTCTGTAGCCAAGTATTTCTCCACACGATCCACAAGACCATCGGCCGTCTCTGGGTCTCCATGGCTTACCCACTTTTGGATGGCAGTAGGAAGAGCTCTCAAAAACCGATCCATTACAACACGTTCCACAATCTTTGGTGCGGACAAAGTCTCTGGCTGTAGCCACGTTCTGCTCAGGTGAATGAGATCATACATTTGAGACCTGGGGGGTTTTCCAAGCTGGAAAGTCCAGTTATGCACACGCTGAGCCCGGACAGCCTGGGTGACACCCAGCCTTGCCAAAATTTCAGCTTTTAGCATCACATAGTCTTTTGCTTGGTTAGGCTCTAGGTCATAGTAAGCTTTCTGCGATTCACCAGTTAACAGAGGAGCCACCAGTCCAGCCCACTGCTCCTCAGGCCACTTTTCTCTTTCAGCGGTCCTTTCAAATGTGGTCAAAAATACCTCTGGATCATCCTCTCCAGTCATTTTTGTCAATAAACGACTCACCCCAAAGGACGCGGTATTAGTGGGACGGCTTTCTTCACTGGTCTGCGGACGTTGCTGCATTACTGCTTCCATTTGTTGTAGTCTCTGCTCTTGCTTCTGTAACAGGTCTATGAAGCGGGCCTCAGATTGCTGCTGGGCTTGTTGCTGAGCTTCCAGACTCTGTTGGTGAGCTTGCTGCTGGGCTGCAAGGCTCTGTTGATGAGCTTGCTGCTGGGCTGCAAGGCTCCTTTGCAAACCTGCATTTGTCTGCTGTTGATTGGCATTTGCTAGAGCCAGCTGTTTCAGTATCTCCTCCATGCTGGCTTAAAAAAACTGCCACTGGTTCTCCACCAACTGTGAGGGGGTTAGCTCGGCAGCGGGTGTGTGTGACCCCCGGGATGGGCTCCCCAGACAAAAACAGGCCCAGCAAACGGAGGTTGTGGTTTTCAAAATCAAAAAGGTGCGGTTTATTTTCTATTTACAGTGACAAAACACAGCAAAGCAAAAGAAACATAAATAAAATAAATCCTGGTCAACTTGACCTCTGACTAAACATACAGGTTTCCTAACTAACAACTGGGATCAGCCTAGTGCTGTCCTAGTCCCTAAGTCCCTGGTTTTAAATGTCCAAGCAAATAGCCACACAGGCTTTGTCTCACCGCACAGGGGTTCACTCTCCCTAGACAGTCCACACAGGTCTGGTTCCAGGCATGAGCTAACATCTAATGAAGCTGGGAGTTCTTATAGAGGCCTACATGAGCTGACAAGCTTCAGCTGGTCTCATCAACTCCCTGTCTGCACGACGCCCCACACTCTCCCTAGACATATGAGTCATCCATGAGCCCACTAGCCTTAGCTGGGCTTATACAACTCTCCACCTAGTTGTATAAGTCGGCGTAAAGCCTGAATCTGGGCGAAATATATCTACCCCCCTGGATGCAACCAGGTGACTTTACCTTCCTGCTGTCACAATATATATATATATATATATATATATATATACTGTCCATATATACTGTATACTTTTGTATATATGCAATTTTATATGTGGGACAGTTCAGCTGGGGACTGTCAGAAGGCAGCACCCTCAAATAAGTGGTACACTTACATAAGCTGTAATCACCGTTATAGTTTAACCTCAAAACCACATAATAAGGTTTGCTAAGAATATGTGGACATAATATTATGCTTACAGTTATTGATTTAGAGCCAGAACAGATAGGACAGGGTCATAAGTGTGCATGAAGCTTACCTGGTCTCCAGTGGAACATTACTGTTGAGTACCCAGCTGTCCTGAAGCTGAACTGACTCTGGAGTTGTGGCCAGATCATTAGAAACTGGAGCCGGTGCATGAATCTGGTTTCGTCTGTTAGTCAAAGAGTTCTTATTGAGGGAGTTGGCTGAAGAGTGGTGGTGAGACAGTGTATGGTTGTGAGGAGGGGGAAGAGGGGGCCGAAGTGTTGACTGGCTGTGATGATTTGTCGGACCTATAAAAACCAAAAAAATCGACATATTATTCTTTTATTCTTATAAATTAGGTGGGAATACAATATACTGTACTATATAAAACGCAAATTGGGAAAATTCAATAACGCATTTGCAATACTCTTCTGATGGTATGGCCCCTTTTAAAACCCCTTTGTCTGGTTCATGAAAGCCTTGTAACATGTTCATTAAGAGTTATGGAGTGTAAGACAGTTTCAGGTAGTTCTTATTTGTGCCTCTTTCACAATATGTCACTATGTCTGTGGAAAATTCAAAAAGAATTAACACAAGTTCATAGATAACAACACTAGAGGTACAGTAATTGAAACTAACTCTAATGGTATTACCAGGCAGACCAGAGTGCTCAAAGTGGGGCTGTGTACAGCAGTGCACTGTGTGTTTTTATAAGCTGAAGAATGGATATGTTAAAGTGAATTTAGAATTTAAAAGCTCTTTACAAAAAAAACAAAACATAACAAACAGGTTTATACTTACCTGGTCTTTGCAATGGATTTGCACAGAGCAGCCTCAAACCTTCTCTTCACAGGCCCCCCCACTGGTGCTCCTGGTTCCTCCCCTTCACTGAGTGCCCCCATAGAAAGTGGCTTTCTATGGGGGCACACAGTGAAGGGGAGGAACCAGGAGCATCTTGTCACAATGGCTCCTGCTACCTAAGCAAAGCCCAAAGAACCTAAAGGTGAGTGGATAGAAGAGCTTCAGACAGGCACAGCACTAGATTGAATGATGGCTCAGGGCTCTGGGGTGAGGGAGGATTCTGATGCCTAAACATTTTTTGCCTTAATTCAAGGAATTCATTAGGGTAAAATATGTTTAGGCTTTATAACCACTAACCTCTTTAACCACATAGCGACCAGCGCACGCCGATATACGTTGGCAGAATGGCACGGGCAGGCAAATGGGGGTACCTGTACGTCCCTTTAAATTTGCCGTGTCACGTGAGTGTGCCCGTGGGTCCCGGGAACTCAATGTTCCCAGGCGTCCCGCAATTGTGGTCAGCAAAGGCAGAACAGGGGGATGCCTTTGTAAACAAGGCATTCCCCTGTTCTGCCTAGTGACATGTCACTGATCGAATGACGTTTTACTGGTAGCTCCTCCCCCCTAACAGTTAGAATCACTCCCTAGGACACACTTAACCCCTTTACTGCCAGTGTAATTTTCACAGCAATCAGTGCATTTTTATAGCACTGATCGCTGTAAAAATTACAATGGTCCCAAAAATGTGTCAAAAGTGTCCGCCATAAAGTCGCAGTCACGATAAAAATTGCAGATCGCCGCCATTATTAGTAAAAAAAAAATAATAATAAAAATGCCATAAAACTATCCCCTATTTTGTAGACGCTATAACTTTTGTGCAAACCAATCAATATACGCTTATTGAGATTTAGAATACATATCGGCCTAAACAAAGAAAAAAATGTATTTAAAAAAAAAAATTGGGGATATATATTATAGCAAAAAGTTAATAATATTGCATTTTTTTCAAAATTGTCGCTCTATTTTTGTTTATAGCGCAAAAAATGAAAACCGCAGAGGTGATCAAATACCACCAAAAGAAAGCTCTATTTGTGTAAAAAATAGGACGCCATTTTTTTTTTGGGGAGCCACGTCGCACGACTGCGCAATTGTCAGTTAAAGCGACGCAGTGCCGAATCGCAAAAAGTGCTCTGGTCTTTGGCCAGCCAAATGGTCCAGGGCTTAAGTGGTTAAAGTGCAACATCCCACCTCCCATCACTGGTTGCTATGTCAGACACATAGCTTAATTTGTTGCTAGAATGCAGGCCATTAGCATCCTTGCAACCAGTGATCAAGGGTTAAACATTGAAAGTGCATTCCTCGTCATTGATAGCAGATGGTAGTGGACTAATGGGGAACTAGTCTCTCAGGATCCTCATTAGGTTCCGCCCACCAAACAGCAAAACTCAAATCCACTGCCAGGGAGGTTAACCCTTATGGGGATATAGTCACTCAGAATCCCCAGCTGGCTGGCCCAAAAAAACACAAAAATCCTCAGCCACTGAGCCTGTGCGCACTGACCTGTGCAGTGTTTGGGCAGGGTGCTCAGTCTTACTGAGATTTAGTGAGGACAGAGTATCCAGTATGGACACACCAGCCTCAGTACAGACCTCCATGCAACAAATTCTTGCACTTGTTTTCATCAGGTACATGAATCTGTCACAAGCAGTAACATTTTCTTGTGCAGAGGTGTGACAGGGTTCAAAAGAGCGCTTACGACCCTCTTTATGAATTTCAGGGATTATGTGTTATCATTCATGATAGGTATACTGGAGCTTTCATTTAAATATATAATTTTTACTAAACACAAAGGTAATACAAATAATTTAGTATGCACTAAATGCTTCTGTAAACCCAGATATAATCTTGTAAGAAAATCAGTGATGTCATCACTATGCTGCACATATCAGAGCTGTAAGAGGGAAACAGGTCCAGTCACTCTGCACAAGGAGAGAGAGCAGAAATTACCAGTCTTTACTACAGGAAACTGCTGCACTGAGGCAAAGTGCATAAGAACTAACCTCCTCCAGCTGTGGGGGCCACTGTAGTAACAGAGATGTATGGAGTCCTATTATTATGAAACACCAAAGAAAACTAGCCACGGGGACACGTCACTTCCGGAAGTGACACCGCTAGCCTTCAATGTTAATGCCTGCTGGCTAGCTATGTCACTTCCGATTATGATGATCCTAAGGCTGCAGGGGACATGCCCAACAGCCACAGTGAACAAGAAAACCCGGAGGCTTAAGGTCACATGACCAGTGGCTCTTTGACAAAAAAAAGGTACTAAGAGGCAAATATAAACAATTTGAACTATGCTGATTTTATGCTATTGTGGGTATTGATTGCTTAGCAGTGACTTAATGAGAAGCCTTTCCTTCCACTTTAAGCTTTAAAGCAAGACTCCAGATTAATATATGGTTAAAAGCAATATATATATAATCATTGTTTACACTCCACAGCATTTTTTTATTCAGTTTTGCCATTATTACTGTTTAAACATGTCTGCTACAATGCTTAGCCAGGATGTACTATTCCCAGGTTCAGAATGCCAGCTTATGGGGCAAAAAGTCACTACATATTCTAGTAAGTGACTGATTAATGAGTGGCATTGAACAATTGGAAGCAAGGTATGCTAGCAGTCATATAATGGAACATTTTGTGTGGTAAGAGTATTGTTTGAAGCAGAATATGACCTGAAAACTGGGTGTTTGCAATGCCAGCAAATCTGGTATTGCACATAACAATTTTTTTTTTCTATAATCTATAAACATAATCTGGCCTTTTAGGCATCACACGTATTTTTCACTCATACCCCAGATAAATACACTGCAACTGTCCTTTATTACCCTCTAAAAAACATGCACATATATATAGATAAATATTGGACCTATTTAAATGCAGTGGATGCAAGCAATTGGACTTTGAACATTAAGCATGTTGTAGTCTAAGAAATAATAAGATATACCGGGTAATAAAGTACTAAAATAAATATAATTACAGTTAAGGAGAGGCCAAAAGGAAATTCTGGGAAGAAAGCCAGTGATGATAAAGGTCTTATAAGTCATACTGATACACAGTTGAGTAACTACCATTTCAATCCAGCAGCCACTTAATATCAATTCACTGGAAATTGACTTGAATAATATAGAACACATAAATTAATTATCTAAAAGGAGTGATATTGCAATTGACCATTGAGTTCCCATGATATATATTGCATTTTTTTTTTTTTTATGCAAGGGAACACCAATCGTTTAAGACAAGCTATATTTGGAGAGGACACTGTCCAATGCTTTGTGCATGAGCATCTGCTGCTTAATTAGCTGACATGACCCTTTGTTCAACTTGTAATTCTATCCAAACACACACACACACATACTAAAACAGGCATTAAGCTGCTAATGTAACTGTATGTTTAAAAAAAAGCTGCAAATGCACTTAGCACTATGTGAATGAAACATTTTGCATCACATATGTAATAAATTGACTTTGCTGAGTTCTGAAAACCGGATACAACTGTGGCCATTACCCTTTGGATTCATTGTGTCATTCGAGGGATGAGAACTGAGTGGTTGCTCTGGGCAACTATTTTACTCCATTTTCGTTTTTGAAAAAATGCCCAGTAGAGTGTGTTCAGAAAAGCACACACAATCCTACCACTATAATTCCTTTGAATTAACTCAACATGCAAGTTTATATAGGCCAGACGTGACTGTTTATGTCAATGCAGACAGATGCCTCCTTTAGCTCAGTTAAATGCTTTGTTACACTTAAGCCCTGTGCACATGATCGGATATGCTATGGATTCTAATCCGATGGTTTTGTCCATCGTAAATCCGATGAAGCTGACTTCCATCAGTGTTGCCTACACACCATCAGTCAAAAAACTGACCGTTCCAAACGCAGTGACGTAAAACACTCCGAAGAGCAGAGAAAAATTAAGTTCAATGCTTCTGAGCATGCGTCGACTTGATTCTGAGCATGCATGGGTTTTTTATCCGATGGACTTGCCCATAGACGATCGGAATTTGCTATCGGTTTTTTATCCATCGGAAAAATTTAAAACATGTTCTATTTTTTAAAACCGATGGAAAAAAGACCGATGGGTCCCATACACGATCGGTGTTTTACGTCATCGCGTTTGGGACGGTCAGATTTTTGACTGATGGTGTGTAGGCAAGACTGATGGAAGTCAGCTTCATCGGAAATCCGATGGAAAAATCCATAGGATTTTATTCCATCGGAAATCCGATTGTGTGTACAGGGCTTAAGAATATGCCTGTTAATTCATAGCTAATATTAATTATTAACTCTTTAATGTGAATACCTAGAATAAAATTCTCCATATTTTCTATATTTTTATAGATCCTATACTGTTTTACTGTACATTAGTTACAGTATCAGTTCAGAGAGGAAGGTAAAGGCAAAAGGATATAAATCATATTTTATGGCTTTGTAGCTATATGCCCACCTTTTCTATTAATGTTTTTGTAAAGGCATTCCCTACATTAATTGATAAGTTCATGTTTTTGAACATGTTACACCCATATTTATATCAGGTTTAGCATTCTCCCCCTATACCACCGTTTTCCCCCTATCCCAAGACAACAGGCAGGGGATCTTCTCCCTGCACCCACTGTCGCAATTTATAAACAGCAAAGCTTGTTGGGGCTCTGTCCACACAGCTGCATCATTCATTCATAGAGTTCTGTGAATTAATGAATTACAAGTCCCATCTGCCACCGAGTTTTGAATGAACTGCGAGGGCGCTAGTGAGTTCTCTCGTAGTTCATGAATCATTCTTGGACTTTAGTAACTGTCTGCCTGTACAGGAGTTATGGGTAGACAGCTGTACCAAAAGTCAGTAGAAGTCTGAGATGTCATTCGCAATCTGCTATCACAGGTGCAATGCTCTGCAGGCTCCTAAGAAAAAATAAATAAATGCACATTTGTTTTACCTGCAAAAAAAATGCCTTTCAATTTTTAAAGTGAACTTATCCTTTAAGGTAAAAAAATTCTCAGTATTTGTATTGCCCCTTCACCCCCCTGTATACCTATATGTCTTATCCTATCTTGATCCAGACTGAGCCTGCCTGAAATGACTCTTTACTCTCTCTCTGCTTACAGAGCCTGCTGCTGTTAATCAAATCCTGTGAGCCAAGAGCGAGGGACAGTTCTGAGCCGCACTGTGTATATCTATAGACATAACCTACATAGCAAGTGGCTTCCTATGGTGGTGCACGAAGAAAAGTACCAGCAAGGAATCCTAGAAGAGGAAGTTCAGGGCCCCTCTGTGCAAAACCATTGCACAGACCATTTAAGTATAATGTGTTTGTTATTTAAAAAAATTAGGCTTTACAACCTCTTTAATTAAAATAAGAAAGGAGTGAGGACAGGCATAGGCCATTTCTGCCTAAAGTGCTATGTTCTGTTTAAAGTTTTATTTTATTAGTAATATAATAAAAAAGCCCCAGTTCTTCTTTTCCCGGGTCCCCCGCTGGTGCTCCTGGCTCCTCCTCTTCAGCGAGTTCATTACATAAAATGCCGCTTTCTATGGGAGCACTCATGTGGGTTCACTCCTGAGCTGTCCTGTCGGCGTCTATTGACACAGACTGGGTGTCTCGGCCTGCCCCTGCTCCCTCATCACAATTTAATTAACAGCAGCCAATGGCTCCTACTGCTATCAATCTGCCCAGTGAGGAGGGACAGAACCGGGAGAGCTGCTGCTCTCGTGCACATCGCTGGATCTAGATCAGGCTCAGGTAAGTATAAGGAGGGGCTGGAGGATTCTATGGCACAGAAGGTTTTTTACCTTAATGCAGAGAAGGCACTAAGGTTAAAAAAACCTTCATCCTTTTTAAAAAAAAAACTTTATGTGTGTGGCATGGAAATATTTCATCATACTCTTATAGTTTCTCATCATGTCTTTTTCACTCTGCTCCTTTAGTCATCTTTCTTTTAAAACTTAATTAACCTTGATTGGCTGGAAGGGGGTGTGTTAGCCTGGAGCAGCCAGATTTCAAGGGAGGGCATATCCCTTCCTGTTTAGAGCACCTGTTTAGGGCAATTACTCTTTCCCCCTTTTGTTTTGTTTTTCTGAGGATTTAACATTTAATTTTTATTCGTTGGTTATATTATTTTGCAAAAAATATATTGCCACCACTATTTAAGTCAGTAAAGTTTTTTTTTCATTAGGGATTTGGCATACTGCCTTTATTGGACACCATGAGTGAACTGTTTTGGGGGCTTGGGGGACATTCTATACACATTTATAATCTTTTGCTTCCCTTCTCCTATTCAGCGGGATTAAGCATGCCTTGGTTTACTGGTTATTACTTTATCCTATATCAAGGGTTTTCCTGCTCTATGGATGTGCCCTATATTAATCAATTTCCTATATTCTGAATATTTTTTTTTTAGTGCAGACTTTGCTTTTATGTTTTGTCACTTGCACTGGCCAGCTCCCATGACTGCCCCCAGGGTTTCGCTTTTAATTTCTGCGTGTGTTCCTGCTATATAAGCGGTGGCTTAGCCTTATGGCTCAGCCTGGAATTTAATAATGTACTGATGCTTTGTGTATGTGGTTGTTGTTATTATTGTTAATGCTTTATTATGTCTGTTTAGATCAACTATTAAACTATGCCTCCATCTCTGTCTCCTGAGGAAGCTGCTCACACCGCAAAACATGTAGGTATGGTTGGAGTTTGTGTACCCTTGTATTGTACCTCCCTCCGGGATTGGGATATTAGATCTATACCTGTATACTGTAGTTGCCAATAGAAATGCTCTCCATAATTGTAGAGGCTGATCTTTTAATAATGTATTTGTGATTTTTAACTTAATTTGTGTTATAAAATTAAAGTTTTTGGAAGAAATTGTTGAGGTACTGGGAAGTCCATGTAGCTCTTCAATCAAATCATTTTTCAATGCATGGCTGTGATATTTGCCTTGCTGTTGCCTTTGGTAACCACTGACTTCAGTCATCTTTCAAACTGGAATCTACTGTTCATGAGCCACTGTGAAATCTGCTTTGCTAATTTGTTGGTTACAATTTTTCCAGTATATCCCTAAAGCATATTTTCCAGCATATCCCTACAATAGGAGTTGCTCAAATGATCGACTTTTGTCGAAAAGGGGCAGTCACACATTGATAGAAATTTAGCCCATCCATGCTGAACTGGCCAAATTTTGATTAGTGTATAGAACCTTTAGACTTATTTTCCTGGTGCCTTGTCTGATGATCAAGGAGTTCATATTATCTTATTGTCTCTGTTCTGGTTTGCAATTTGTCTTGTGTTGAAACCTTCACACCCATACATGTATACATTTTTCAACTTTCACCCACTCCATCTGACTATAAACATAGTACAACTTCTAGGGACAGAATAGGCAAGTGGCAGGCATAGGCCAGCTTAAAATGGAACTTCACTTTCCCAATTAACATTGATTATTTTTAATCCTCATGCTGCTAACATTAATAAATATATAGGAAAGTATATCATATTTACTTATTTTAAACTTAAAAAAACAAAACAATTCAGTTACTTCCTGGTTTCTTGCCTAGGAAAAGGATGTCATACAGTACATCCCAGGAGTATTCAGTATTCCCAAGATTAAAAAAAAAAGGTGTGGAGTCCCCTCCAAAATTAATACCAGACCTTTATCCGAGCATGCAGCCCAGCAGGCCAGGAAAGTGGGGATGAGCGAGTGGCCCCCCTCCTGAAAGATACCAGGCCACATGCCCTCAACATGGGGCGATGCTTATGGGTAGTGGAGGCTCTGCCCCCACCCTGTGGGTGTCTGTGGGTAGGGGCCTTATAAGAATCTGGAAGTCCCCTTTAACAAGGGGGCCCCCAGATCCCGCCTTCCTCTGTGAATGAGTATGGGGTACATAGTACCCCTACCCATTCACCAAAAAAGTGTAAAAAGGTGAGTAAAGACCCAGCATGAGTTTTTGGCAATTCCTTTATTGAAAAAAAAACAAAACATTCCCTGGTGTAGATCCATCATCAATCATGACATCCACCACACCGCCAGACACCCGAAAAAAGGAATAAAGAAAACCTCTGGTCTCGTAGAAGGTTCCTGCCGACTGCCTTCTCCGCCATCTGACATTTATTAAATAACAAAGGGGCGGAGTCACTCAATGACATCATTGGGTGACCCCACCCCTTGTGACATCATCAACCCAGCATGCCCTTGTCGATGACATCACAAGGGGTAGGGTCACCCACTAACGTCATTCTGTGACTCCGCCCCTTAGCTATTGAAGAAATGTCAGATGGTGAAGCAGGCAGATGGCGGGAGCCTTCAAAAAAGCCATGCGTTTTTTATTTCCTTTTTTCAGGTCCAGCGGTGGATATACATAGGGGGACTTTTTTTTTTTAATAAAAGACTTATCAAAAACGCATTCTGTGTTTTTACTCACTTTTTTACACTTTTTTGGTGAATGGGTAAGGGTACTATGTACCCCATACTCATTCACATAGGGGAAGGGTCAGGCTTCTAGGGGCTTCCAGATTCTGATAAGCCTCCGCCTGCAGACACCCACAACAACCACTCCAGAGTTGTGGGGAAGAGGCCCTTGGCACCATCAGCATGGCGTGCAAGGTACTTTGGGGTGGGGGGAAGAGCCCCCCTGCTCAAAAGCACCCCCCATGATAAGGGCATGTGGCCTGGTATGATTCAGGAGGGGGGCGCTCACTGCCTCCCCCTTTCCTGGCCTGCTGGGCTTCACAATCAGATAAGGGTTGGGTATGAAGTTTGGAGGGACCCCACGCCTTTTTTATAGATTTTGGCATGGGGTTCCCCTTAAAATCTATACCAGACACAAAGATAATGGTATATATTGGGGGGGCACACTGCTTTTTTTTCAAATATTTTAATTGCCAGCATTCTATTGTATACATTTCAGCTCTCAGTGGAGAAGCCCGCTGACAGCTGATGAGTCATCGGTTGGTAAGGAAGCAGCGGCCGGCTACCCAGCTCACTCCATAACAACCAGCTATTCTTCACACAGAATTGGAATCGGTCGATCATTTTTCGACCGATCCGAATTCGAATGGTTCTGAAAATTTGAAATTTGTAAATCAATATACAAAGCGTAATTAAACAAATTTCAACGATATTCGCTACTATTTCACTCAGAGATTCCGATACATCCAGATCTCAGAATAACCAAAAATGGGTCCAAATTTACATTCGGACCAAAACTAATTGCACATTCTAAAGCCCTGTACACACGGTTGGATTTCCTATGGATTCTAATCCGATGGATTTTTCCATCGGAAGTCCGATGAAGCTGACTTCCATCAGTCTTGCCTACACACCATCAGTCAAAAATCCGACCGTCCCAATCCGACCGTCCCAAATGCCGTGACGTAAAACACTCCGACAACACTCCGACAAGCCGAGAAAAATGAAGTTCAATGCTTCTGAGCATGCGTCGACTTGATTCTGAGCATGCGTGGGTTTTTTGTCCGATGGAGTCGTTTTTTTTTCCCATCGGATAAATTTAAAACATGTTCTATTTTTTCTCACCAATGGAAAAAAGACAGATGGGGCCCATACACGATCGGTTTGTCCAATGAGAAAAGTCCATCGGACTGTTTTCATCAGTAAAACCGATCGTGTGTACACGGCATAATTGTTACACAGTGGTGTTTTGTCTGGTCTTATTGAACAGATGATACACTGATTCTGAAGGTGTGTTTTTACAGCTGTGGAGTATAAAGAAGAAAAATTACAATTACTGTTTTTTTTTTGTACATTTTTGATTTTACTGAAGATTTTTTTTTTTTATGGCGTCATACTCATTGAGGCAGCAAAGGTGAAAGTTGGGTAAAAGGTAAATATATGTTCTTACTTGTCCCCCCATACAGTTTTTTTTTATGTTTATGTTGCTCTTCAGCAAAGAAGGGCACACTTAAAATGCAAACCTCACATTTTAGTTGCAAGGTCTGCTTTAAGTTAGACACATGCAAGTTATAACAGTAAAAACAGGTTTATTTTATTTCTGTAGGTTGCAGGAGAAAAAAAACGAAATTTGTGGTTATCATTTATCTTTTCTTTGAGTCCCAAGGTTGTATGCCAGTGTTCTACACATTATGTTGAGCAGAAGTTAGCACGAGTGACTTGTCACCTTACCAAAAAAAGATTGTTTACCTCCGTTTAGAAGGAACATCTGTAATTGTAACAGTCAAATTGTAATTGCCAAAACAGCCTCTATGGTAATGACTATATACACAAAGCATGGCAAGATTGCATCGGCAAAGAATAATAGTGACCAAAAACAAAATACTGTACCATACAGTGTGGCTGTTATGGATACAAAAGCTCCAGCTAAACTGGCATCAACAATTTGTCCTCTTCAAAAGTCTGACAGGTCACCCATTTTACTGTCAACTCATACTAAACCCTACTAAACTTAATGGAGCTGATTTACTAAAGGCAAATAGACTAAATTTCCCCAGAGCTTATGGAATGTGGTAAAGCTCTGGCGCTTTTTATCATCCAATCATGTGCAAGCAAAATTGCTGTTTTTTTAAAAAATTTCCCTTGCACCTGATTGGATATTTTTTACAAAGTGAAGCTTCACCACATTCACTAAGCTCTGCAGAAAATGGAGTACAACTGCACTTGCAAGGTGCACAGTCTAATATACTTTATCTCTACATACTTTAGTAAATCAACCCCAACGTGTAATACATTTACTATTGCCTACATAAGTAAAATTAAGCTTCACAATATTGATGTTCACAATGTTTTGTCCACCGCCTATAAATTGAATTACTGAGTTTTACAATGTTGATTCATGTTTTGTGCCAGAGCTAAATAGATAAACAAACTGCACTCATTACTCACCTCGGCGCAAAACGGTTCTAGCGAACAAATTCAGGGCCTGAGTGACTTCTGGTTCTTCCTGGTTTTTCCTCTGGTTTGCTTCCTGGCTCCAAGTGTTTGACATCACATCCAGATTGAGGGGCTTGCTGCTATACCAATGATCACCTCGAATGCTGCCACCTGCTGGAGGTTTTACAGATATGTCTTTATTTTACATGTGAGTGCAATATTCTTTATTTTATGGATTTTAATAAATATTACACTTAGATTTTGGGGCTTCCCCTCTCCCTTTATTTTAATTGGTTTTTACATACTGCTGGTTCTTCCTGGTATGCTCTCTTGTATACCTCCTAGATCCTGGTATTTGACATTACATCCACCTGGAAGGGTCTGCTGTAATACCACTGACCCCCTGGTATACTACCACCTACTGGAGACTTAACAAATGTGCTCATATATACATTTTACATGTGTGTGCCATGTATACTTTAAATTTTTTATTGAGTTTTAAAAAATACTACACTCAGATAGTCAGATTAAGGTGAGTAACTAGTGCGCTACTCTGTGTTTGACCAAACAACAACAAAATAAATAATAATTAAGAAAAAAACACACAAATGTTAATAAACAGTGTCTAATGTTTAGTGGATAAAGCTAGTAGTATCACCACATACATAAACCATGATAATCAAAATATATGAAATGGCGCTGAATCTGTTTCTAAATATAACCAATATAAAAGTGCTCACATACAAAAATATATCTAGAAATGTATATGCACATATCAATAATAAAAAAAAAGTGATAAATGTCACTCAAAGATGACCACAATATGCAGTATAACCAAATTCCAGTGAGGAAAGTGTAAATAACATAATTAATGAAAAAGTGTTGAATGATGAAAAAAAGTGACCACAATAAGTAGAGTAACAAAAAGTCCAGTGTAAAAAAGGGACCCAGACCCAGCTGGATGCAGTATTTTAAACTGTAAGTCTCTACCTTTGTTTTAATAAATTCAGTTACTTGTACTACACAATGAGGAGTATTATCGTCTTTCTTTGTGCGAGTTGATCGATCAGCATCCCTTTTGAGTGACACATATTCTATGGAGGCCAGTGTTTGAAGGTGAGTGGCTATTGCATTTATTGATGGAGTGTATTTATTTTATTTGGACTAAGCACCGGACTGCATGAGCCATCTTTGATCACTGGATTTTGAAGCAACTTTCTAGCAATTTTCACTAAGAACTACCGGTATATTTTTTTGATACTCACCTTTATTTACACTGGACTTTTTGTTAATCTACTTATTGTGGTAACTTTTTATCATCATTCAACAAGTTTTCATTAATTATGTTATTTACACTTTCCTTGCTGGATTTTGGTTATAACGCATATTGTGATCATCTTTGAGTGACATTTATCACTTGTTTTTATTATTGATACTGTATGTGCATATACGTTTCTATATACATTTTTGTATGTGAGCACTTTTATATTGGTTATATTTAGAAACAGATTCAGTGCTATTTTATATATTTTGATTACATTCAGGTAGTGACGCTTTCTCTCCCTCTTATTTTTCTTTTTGGATTTACATGTTTCACCACTGTAGAAGATGATCATACTGTATTTTACATTTAAATAAACTTATCATAGAACACCCTGGTTATACAATGATTACTATCTCTGCTTTGCAGCCCTATAATCCACAATTTAATTATTACAATGCTTTTCTGAACCTTAAAAAGCATGCATGCATGTAAAACCAAAATGCAAATATGATGATTTTTTATTTAATTTTTTTATATGAATGTGATTGGGTATTCTTTGCAAAGTTAAACTGTCACCACATTCACTAAGTTCTGGGGTAAATTCCATTTCAAACTGCAACTTTCTTTGCAAAGGAACCCCAGGGACTTCAAAGGCTGCCTTTATGCAATCCTCAACGGTTTCAATGAGGCCATATACATGTACATAGAAGAGAGAAGGCACTTCAAATTATATTGGCAGTAAAATTAATACTTTTATCAGCAATCCAAAAAATGTGTTCACCTAAAATAAATGCTAGGACAAACACCATATTGTGTATTACTGCTTTAGCATTTATTGTATACATCCCATCACTTTTTAATGCCAATGCACTGTTGCTGCTCTGTGTAGAGAAAAATTAGATTTGCAGTGGTGGTTCATTATATTAATGGGTCTTCATGATTGACATATATCTACAGTTTATCACTGGACAATGTGATTGAGTTGGAATTACATGGGGGGGGGGGGGGATTGCTTATTGCACCCAGCATTGTTTACAAAAAAAGTGTACAGTTTGTTTTAGAAAAAAAATTGGAGTGACCCTCTTCATAAACTACACATGACCTCGGAGGTGACCTTATAAGGGGGGTCAACAAAGCCTACCACTTGCATGATACCATGTTCCAATGTCTCCCAAAAGGGATTGTTCTTTGGCGGGTGAATTATCAGAATCTGGAAGGCTATCTTAAAATGAGGGAGCCCTTATAACCACCCCCAAGTGAGTGAATACAGGATACATGGTACCCTGTTTGTAATTCACAAAATTGTAAATAAAAACACTCACACCATTAAAAAAAAAATCCTTCATTAGAAAAAAACCAAACAAAAACGAAACATCCCATGATGTAAATCCAACTTTAATCATGTCTTCAAGTGATGTAGATCCATGTCATTCACATTGATCTGCCAGTTGATGATGTTCATCCTCTGCCACAAAGGCTTATCAACAAGCGATGTTGCCCTACCCCACTCCCATTGCAAATGAGAAATCCATGCAGACAAAAATGCTGGTGGCCTAATACAGTATCTCACAAAAGTGAGTACACCCCTCACATTTTTGAAAATATTTTATTATATCTTTTCATGTGACAACACTGAAGAAATTACACTTTGCTACAATGTAAAGTAGTGATTGTACAGCTTGTACTGTATAACAGTGTAAATTTGCTGTCCCCTCAAAATAATGCAACACAGCCATTAATGTCTAAACCACTGGCAACAAAAGTGAGTACACCCCTAAGTAAAAATGTCCAAATTGGGCCCAATTAGCCATCCCCCCCCCCAGTGTTTTGTGACACAAGGTGTTACAAGGTCTCAGGTGTGAATGGGGAGCAGGTGTGTTAAATTTAGTGTTATCGCTCTCACTATCTCATACTGGTCACTAGAAGTTCAACATCGCACCTCATGGCAAAGAACTCTTTGGGGGTCTGAAAAAAAGAATTGTTGCTCTACATAAAGATGGCCTAGGCTATAAGAAGTTTGCCAAGCCCATACAGTGGTTTAACAGGACAGGTTCCACTCAGAACAGGCCTCACCATGGTTGACCAAAGAAGTTGAGTGCACATGCTCAGTGTCATATTCAGAGGTTGTCTTTGGGAAATAGATGTATGAGTGCTGTATGCATTACTGCAGAGGTTGAAGGGGTGGGGGTCAGCCTGTCAGTGCTCAGACCATACGCTGAACACTGCATAAAATTGGTCTGCATGGCTGCCGTCTCCAGAAGGAAGCCTCTTCTAAAGATGATGCACAAGAAAGCCTGCAAACAGTTTGCTGAAGACAAGCAGACTAAGGACATGGATTACTGGAACCATGTCCTGTGGTCTGATGAGACCAAGATAAACTTATTTGGTTAAGATGGTGTCAAGCGTGTGTAGCGGCAACCAGGTGAGGAGTACAAAGACAAGTGTGTCTTGCCTACAGTCAAGCATGGTGGTGGAAGTGTTGTGGTCTGGGGCTGCATGAGTGCTGCCGGCACTGGGGAGCTACAGTTCATTGAGGGAACCATGAATGCCAACATGTACTGAGACATATTGAAGCAGAGCATGATCCCCTCCCTTCGGAGATTGGGCCGCAGGGCAGTATTCCAAAATGTAAAAGACCCCAAACACACCTCCAGGACGACCACTGCCTTGCTAAAGAAGCTGAGGGTAAAGGCATAGTCTCCAGACCTAATCCCTCTTGAGTATCTGTGGGGTATCCTCAAACAGAAGGTGGAGGAGCGCAAGGTCTCTAACAACCACTAGCTCCGTGATGTCATCGTGGAGGAGTGGAAGGGTACTCCAGTGGCAACCTGTGAAGCTCTGGTGAACTCCATGCCCACAAGGGTAAGGCAGTGCTGGAAAATAATGGTGTCCACACAAAATATTGACACTTTGGGCCAATTTGGAAATTTTCACTTAGGGATGTACTCACTTTTGTTGCCAGCAGTTTAGACATTAATGGCTGTGTGTTGAGTTATTTTGAGGGGACAACAAATTGACACTGTTATACACGTTTTACACTCACTAATTTACATTGTAGCAAAGTGTCATTTCTTTAGTGTTGTCACATAAAAAGATATAATAAAATAATTACAAAAATGTGAGGGTTGTACTCACTTTTATGAGATACTGTATATTCATGACCATAGTTAGTTATTGATATCACCCAGGATCCCTCATGGCATGTTTACATACCAAAGCCAGCAGGAATCTGTCCTTTACGGGCAATAATGGCGCCACTGCAAAAGGCCAGATCTCCAGCCAGCTGATGCTTGAAAACAAACCAGCCAGTGGTCTGTCATTTAAATAATACATTAACATTTGGTCAATGATGTCAACCGGGATCCTCACCGGCTTCTGTTTGTATACTAGCAACACTAAATGTCAGATTTTTTTATTTTTTTTCTCAATCAAAGGTTTATTGAAAGAAAATTGTTACAAAATTATCAATAGTGAAAATAAAACAATCAGAATCTGTACTCAACATTCGAGTTTAACATTCAAAATGTTCATATTGTAAAAATAAAGAGTATCTTCAACATGGGTGTGAGCAATACTTCAGTCAGTTTGATCCTTATATATAGAAGCGGGGGGAAGGAAGAGGAGGTAGGGAAGGGGAAAGAGAAGAGTGGGGAAGGATAGAAGGGTGAGGGGGGGTGAAGGGGAGGAAAGAAGGGGGGATAAGAGAGCTTTAGATGAGGGGGTCTAGCAGGGTGTATATCTACAATACAATTTCAATATCCGCATATCCTAGTTTTATCTATAATGAAACAGCAATCCAGTTTGTAGTCTATCACAAAATATGATATGTTTATGTCGTCAGACATGAAAAGAGAGGGTACTGTCAGTCTACAGTCATGTAGGCTGCAGGTGACGTGGAACTATAAGCAAATTAGTCCAACAGGTTTTTGAATTCGGCAGAGTACATGGATACAACCCAAGGTTGCCAAAGAGCATGAAAATTTTCAGTTGTCTCTCTCTTCATTGCCACTATCTCATCCATCTTGTATATAAACATTACTCTGTCTAACCAATCTCTGACCGTCGGCATATTAGTGGTTCCCCAGTGCAGGGGAATAAGTGTTTTAGCAGCTGTCAGTAGATGCCTTGTCAATGCTTTTTTGTATTTGCTAATTTTGAAGTGGTTGATATGTAGTAAGCATGCCGCTGCGTTTAGGTCGATTGTGGTATCTGTGATGTGTTTTATCCAAGAATTCACTTGAGTCCAATAGTCAAGGATAGGGGGACAGCTCCACCAAATGTGCAAGAAGGAGCCCGGTTCCCTATTGCACCTCCAGCATGTGTCAGATGAGAGATTTGACCACTGCCTGGCTTTCACTGGGGTCATGTACCATTGGGTTTCCTTTTATCTCGTGCTCAGGGAGCATTTGTGAGCAAAAATGCATGCCTTTTCCCACTGCACATCACTGAGGGTAAGACCTAGATCATTCTCCCATTTATTTTTATGCTTGTTGCCTATATCTGCTTGTGTATGACCTAGCCAAGAGTAAGCTAGGGATGTGGTCTTAGTGATCTGTGATCTAGATAGACAGATATGCTCCAGTTGGGTCAAATTTTTGCAGTATGCCTTTTTATGTTTGCTATTGACCAGGAAATCTTTCAGCTGAAGATAGGACCAAGGTGACAGTGAAGACACGCCAAATTCGTTTTTTAAGGTCTTCCAGAGTTTTGACCTTGTTGTCAGCCAGACAGTGGGTAACCAGTAGTTTACCAGTGGTAGAGGGAATTGGAAGTCTCGGTTGGTTTTCTCCCGGGGCGAAGTCTGGGTTGTCTGTAATTGGTGTCAATGGACCCGGGACCGTGGCTAATTTGTCAGAAGTGGTTATTTTATGCCAGATATCAAGTGTAGCTGCTACAAAGGGGTTAGTAATTTTTCTGGTGTATTTGGAAGAAGCTGACCAGGGGAGATATAAGATGGGTTTTGAATTGTTATCACATTCTAGCTGCACCCAATCTTTATGGGCAGCGTGGCAATGCCAGTCTATCAGTCTTGATATGTGAGAGGCTATGTGGTATTTCTTGTAGTCAGCTAAACCAATGCCTCCCCTGTTCTTTGGAAGTGTAATGAGCTTCAAACTGATTCTAGGCTTTTTCCCTGCCCACAAGAAACGTCTCTGGATGGTCTGCAGTTTAACAAAAAAGGAGGAGGGTATTTTGATTGGTAATGCACTAAAAAAATAGAGTAGCCTTGGGAGAATAGTCATTTTTAGGATAGACGCTCTTCCAAACCAGGAGAAGAGCTTAGGGGTCCATTTTTGTAGGTCTGTAGTGATGGATTGTAGGAGTGGATTAAAATTGGCTGAGAAGAGACTATCTATGGATGGGGTCAGTTTAATTCCTAATTTAAAATTGTGGTTGCTCTTGAGTAACTTTTGGAGTCTAAACTCAGATTAATGGCCTCTGATTTTGTATGGTTGATTTTGAAGTTGGAAATGTAGCCAAAAGTTTTAAATTAATCCGTAAGGTTGGGGATAGATATGTGTGGTTGCGTGATGAAGAAGAGAAGATCATCCGCATATGCAGCAATTTTGTATTCCTTCTCTAGTACCGTAAAGCCCCTGATGCCGCGTGAATTATTTATGGACCTGATAAGGGGTTCTAGAGATAAGATAAAGAGTAGGGGGGAGAGGGGACATCCCTGACGTGTGCCATTGTGTATTTTGACAGGGTCAGATAGAACATTATTAATTTTAATTCTTGCTTCGGGGTTTACATAAAGGACCTGTATCCAGTTAAGCATACTATTACCAAGGCCCACATGAGAGCAGGTAGCCAACATATAGTCCCATGAAACCCTATCGAAGGCCTTCTCTGCGTCGGTAGACAGGAGGAGGCCCTCGATCTTCTTGCACTTTGCCTGATGGATAAGGTTAAGGGATTTGGTGATATTGTCTCTGGCTTCTCTACCCGGCATAAAGCCCACCTGTTCCAGACCAATGACCTGGGAAAGTAAAGGTTTCAGCCTATTAGCTAGAATTTTTGCCAGTAATTTAATGTCAACGTTCAATAAGGAGATTGGCCTAAAATTAGAACACTCAGAATGGTCCTTGTCGGGTTTGGGAACAACAGCTATGTGCGCATTAATTAGTGTGTTAGATTCATGTTTATTTTTGGACAGATAATTGAACATCCTATGTAAGGGGTTTGTTAATAGTTGGGTGAAAGTTTTGTAGTACTGGGAGGTGAATCCGTCTGGACCTGGGCTTTTCCCTGTTTTTAATTCTTTAATTGTGCTTTGTATCTCAGCTGTTGTGATGGGGTCTTCCAGAGAGGAGACGTCTTCACTATGGAGAGAAGGTAGTCCGCTATCAACCAGAAAGTCCCTGATCATCTCCTCTCTGGAAGTTGTTATGTGGGGTGGTTTGTGTTGGGGGGTTAAATTATAAAGTTTTTCATAGAAGTTACAGAATATCTTAGCAATTTTCTCTGGTTCATGTTCCAATGTGCCTTGCTTTGTGCAAATGGCATGGATATGGTTTCATCTTTCAGGGCTCTGGCCAGGTATTTTCCACTTTTGTCACTGTGTTCATAAAAAATGTTTTTTTTAAACAATAAGGCTTTTTGGGTTTGTAGGTCTAGTATGCGTTTCAGGGCCTGTCTATTGTGATTAAGCTCCGTTTCGACTTTGGCGGACAGTGATTTTTTGTGCTGTAGTTCCAGTCTAGCTATTTTGTTGGATAATTGGGTTATTTCTCTCTCCCTGTCTCTTTTTTTTCTAGCTTCCCATTTTATGAGTTCTCCTCTTATCACAGATTTATTTGCTTCCCAGTTATTCAGGGGATTGGTGTCTAAATCAACATTATTCTGGAAAAAAGTCCTAATGGAGTCATGGATGCTGTCATGTATGGGCTGGTCCGTCAGTAGGGCAGCATTGAGTCTCCAGTTGAAAGTCAAGCTTTTAGGTGGGTTAAATTGCAGAGAAACTGCAGTAGGGGCATGGTCAGATAGGGAGATTATGCCTATCTCCGCTCTGATCAGATTGGGAAGGTCTCTTTGTGTGATAAATATTAAATCTATCCTGGAATATCTCTTGTGGGGTACTGAAAAGAAGGAATAGTCTCTGTCAGTAGGGTGTTTCGATCTCCATGTGTCCACCAATGTTAACGATTGCAGTAGTGCCTTAATGCGTTTTAGTATTCTGTAGGAGACATATGAGTGTCCCGCAGAAGTGTCTTGGAGTGGTGAAAGAGGTACATTAAAGTCTCCACCTAGAATTATACATCCCTCTGCAAAGCACTTTAGTTTGTTTATTATTTTACTGCAGAATGTAATATGAGATTTGTTTGGGAAGTACACATTAGCTATCGTGACTGGGGACCCTTCCTAGGCTCCTTTCAGAATGATGTATCTGCCCTCGGGATCTATCAGTTGGTGTTTAATGTCAAATGGGGCATTTTTATTAATCAGTATGGAAACACCCTTCGTCTTGGCTAGGGGATTTGTCGCGTGGTAAGCCACAGTGTAGAGATTGTCTGTGATTTTAGATATATTCTGACCTTTAAAATGTGTTTCTTGTATAAATACCACCAGGGGTTTGACTTTTCTGAGTTCCTTGAGGAGCTTGGTTCGCTTTTCGGGGATGTTAAGGCCATTAGCATTATGTGAAATTATTGTGGGCGAGTTGCCTAGAAAAGAGTATGACATGTCAGGTGTACTGTAAATATATTGGAAAGCTCTCTGGCGGGGGTTATTAGTGTTTAAAAGGTCAGGGAAAAAAAAAAGGGGGGGAGGGGGATTATATCTCTGTCAGCTAAACAGCTGTCAGACAATATAGGTAGGTTAAAGTACACAGCAATTAGAATGAGTCTGAGCCTCAATTATTCCCAGGAGGGGAATAGGGCCACAGGTCACCTGTATTCCAGTTAGAGTTAACAACCAGTAACTAAAAGAAAATGTAATAAACTAAAGGGAATACACAGTAGTTGGGGTAACCACAAATGACTCTTGGGGAGGTAGTGGGAGGAGTCTTCGTGGATAGTGGGGGATGTTTGAAAAATCGGGGTGTTCAAGTCCAGGGAGGTCTATGAGGGGAGGACGGGATATTTATATCCATCATAAAAGTGCTGGTCTGAGCCGTATGAGTTTGAAACGTTTCATAACACAAAAAGGTATATATAGAACCTCATAACAATTCAATGCAAACATCAGGCTATTATATCTGTAAATAAATGATCATCATTGCTATGGGAACAGTTAACTATGTCTCCAGTAAGTCGCATAAGGGGTCCAGCCGGGCAACCCGGAAAACAGCGGCCCCCTTGTAGAGGGCCACCATCCGTATCACCCCACCAGATCCCCCCACTGCTCCCAGCTAGGTGTATCAGGGCCCACCTATTTTCTTAGAAACTAAAACAACAAAGATTAGAATAAGTATCATTTAAACCAGATAAGACACTTTGGTGAACCCTTTCAGGGATATGGCAGTCCCTAGATGCATGAATCTTTGTAAGTACGTAGCCATGACTAATCATGGGGGTAAGTAAATACTCACAGTTCCCAGATACCAAATTAGTAGGTTTACACCTCGTGTTACCGTGAGGACCGATAGGTTATATTCATGCGTTCAATGGTAAGGCTGCTTTTGAGGCGTCTGTAATACATCCCTCTCATATAGAGGGGGATACAATGGAAAGGTAAAAAACAACACAAAACACACAAAACCTCGGATTCTTGTCTAGCTTTGGTATTGGTAAACTATAGCTATTATTATAAGACTGAGGCGTGGACCGCATAGGGGTTAGAAAATAGAGTTATTTTCGTTATACTATTAGCAGGTATTATGAGCTCAGCGAATAAAAAGGGTACTCAGTGAACATCCCTTTCTCGTAAGTGGTGAGCATGGTGTCATAAGCATCTGCAAGTGAATGCTGCCCTCCAGTGGTAAATGTTAATAACAGTAACTCAAATATTCAGGTGAGGCAACGAAATCCAGGCCCAGTCATGGTAAATAGTGTCATGTCTGCCATAGTCTGTGCTGGGCAAGCATATGTGGACCCATGACGGAGTAAAAATCCTCTCCGACATGGCACGTCTATATAACAGTATAAACCAGAGGAACAGAACGAATAAACTTTATAGAAACTTATCATCAAACTGTGTTAACTCGGTCCTGATCAAGAGAGGATCCTTCTCTATCTGGCATCCCTCATCCTAGATCCTTTAGGAGAGGGTGAGTTAAAGCTGCTCTTAAGGGAGCCTTTCCTGAGCTGACCAGGGCGAAAGGGAGATTTATCTGGAGGCGAGCTGCGTGATGTCGGTTGATTGTTGATGGCAGGAGGAAGTTTAAATTCAGCATACCAGTCAGGCAATTCGATGGGGGCTATTTGCAGATTTTCACAAAATTTGTGCAGGTCTTCTGAGACCCTCAATAGAAATTGCTTGCTATTGTAGGTAGCCTGCAGAGCAAAGGGAAATTTCCATCTATATCTGATTTCTTTCTCCTTCAGGACTTCCAGCAGTGATCTTAGCACCCACCTATTCTTTAGAGTGATTGGGGATAGGTCCTGATAAAGATGAACTTCCGTCTCATTGAAAATGATCTGATCATTAGCTCTAGCTTTCTGCAATATCTCTTCCTTTAGGGTAATGCTAGGGAGACAACAAATCACATCTCTTGGGGGATTGTTGTCTGAGGCTCTGGGCCTGAGGGCTCTATGCGCCCTGTCGAATTCAATGGGAGAGGCTCCAGGCCTATCCAGCAGACCGTTAAAAATGGAGGTGAGTGCTGGCTTGATTTGATCAGGGAGGGTGGTTTCTGGTATACCCCTTATTCTAATATTGTGTCTTCTGCCCCTGTTATCAAGGTCTTCTAAATGCCTATTAGTATTGATCAGGTGCTGTGAGGGGGATACAACAATGTCATCCAATCTTGTTAAGGCCCTATCCCTTCTCTTTCCTGATCGTTCTACAACCGCCATTTGCTCAGAGAGTCTGAGCAGTTCATTCTTTATTTCTGATATGGCGATCGAGAAAGAGTTTTTAATATCAGCGGCAATCTCTGTCATAGAGGCATAAGTCAAGGGGCAGTCACCTTGTATGGTACCTCCAATAGAGTCCTCAGATACAGGCAGAGACACTTCATCGTCCTCCATGTTGTCTCCTCCGTCCTTCCTCGCCATCAGTGCCATCTTGGATTTCCGTCCGCTGCCTGTATAGCGGTATTTGTGCAGGATTGCCAAAGAGAGTTTGTTTTTAGGTGTGCCCATGAAGCGGAGGAGTCTGTTATGTGTCCCCCTCGTGCAGTATGTGCTCATAGTCTGTATTTTAAAAGGCCGATTTAGCACCCGTCCTGACCCGTCGACCAGAGCTCGCTCAAGCAGCATCCATCCACGCCGCGCTCCAAGCCACGCCCCCCAATGTCAGATTTAAGGCTGATGTTTGTGCAGCAAGAGGTTCATGTGAGTGAGCTGGCCATATATGGCAAGCTTGTTTGCTAAATCCTTAAAAAGGCTGGATTCTGACTGAACTCAAGTTAGACCTGAAGCAAAAGCTCATCCCTACCATTTTATATTATATCTACAGATACAATTCAGTGGAAGATCTCCTTTTTCACAATACAGAGTAGCAGCAGTGAAATGAGAGAGGAAAGTGATGGCATATATACAATAAGTGCTAAAGCAGTTGGTGTTTCTCCTGGTAATAATTTTAGGTAAGTATATTTTGTGAACCACTGCTAAAGTTATTTATTTTACTGGAATACTCATAGAGATGTATTTTCTTGTTTAAAAAGGAACACCAGCAACAACACCCCATTCCAAAAGCTCTTAGATATACTGTATTGATATTGCGAAAAGTTCCACACATTGCCCATTTATTTGAAACCTTTGCAATGCTGCTGGAATTTCTGGCCAATGCATATTCTCAATTATGCAAAATAGACGCAGCGCTAATCAAGATTAATAGATAACAAGTGAAAAGTTATCATGCGAGAAATTGAATTTTTTTTTTTTTAATTGGTATGTGTAAATAAACAATGAATTAACAATAGAACATAAATTACCAATGAAAAATGAAACAATAAAATAAAATCAAAACAGTGTTTCAGTCCATGATGCCCTGTACACACGATCGGTTTTACCGATGAAAACAGTCTGATGGACTTTTTTCATCGGAAAAAACGATCGTGTATGGGCCCCATCAGTCTTTTTTCCATTGGTGAGAAAAAATAGAACATGTTTTAAATTTATCCGATGGAAAAAAAAATTCTCATGGGTAAGTCACGTGTCGATGATGCAACGCGTAGGGGTGGAGCTTAGTGACGCTTCCAGCAGCCGAATGAGGATACCGTCCTACTGAGCTGACCAAAGCGCTGTCTGTATCCAGGATATGTGAGTGAAACCACACACAGCTGATAAGGAGACTGTGGTGTGGCGATACTGCGCAATGATCTGTTTTCTTTGCATTTCTTTTTACATGTTGACACAATTACTTTGGATCCCGGTGGCTACTGAGGAAAGTATTTTTAGCAATCCTAACGCAAACAGCCAGGTAGAGTGGATGACACATGCACCGGAGCTGTGTATCCAGGAGCTTGTGGTTTTGTCCTGAACACCCACCTAGGGCCGAGCATTTGAGTGGTAGCAGTGTTATGTGGTTGGGACTGCCTATTATTCCACATTGTATCGCAATATATGCTGCTCATTTGTTTAAGATACTAGCACTTTATATATGAACACTGTGAAACGTACACTGAGCACCTTATAAATTTATAATTACATTTTTTGTCACGTAGCACTTTGGCATTTGTTGTATTTCATTTTATTGCAATAGGTGTGAGCTCACTGTGCACATGCATGAGGTTGGTGCCAAGCGCATCATTATATTATTTATATTTTACATTGGAGGTCACAGAATTTCTCGAATGATTGCAGCTAGCACTATTTAGTAATCTTTTGTTTGGCATATCCACTTTTTATTACATATTAGCGCTTTAGTATTCCACTTCATTTTCATGTTCAGTAGTCATCGCCATCTGGTAAGCAGGCCATCCTTTGAATCTGGTTGTGGAATTGCACATCTCCTTTGCAGCTTTTCATCTTCTCACAAGGATGGGTGTTCCTTATCTGCCATTATACAGACTTTATCTATCACATATGGATTGAAACACTGTTGTGATTTTATTTTATTGTTACATTTTTTATTGGTAATTTATCTTATATTGTTAATTCATTGTTTATTTACACATACCAATTTTTTTTACTTTATTTTTTATTTTTTACATAAGTTTTCACTTGTTATCTATTAATCTTGATTAGCGCTGCATCTATTTTGGATAATTTTGATGTTTTAAGTTTGGTACTAGACTTTAAGGTGCTGGCAGATTTTTTGCACTAAACACTTTTTTTATCACTTATTTATAATTTTTCTAGCGCAGCTTCAGCCTTCGGGCCTTTTTTATCACAATGCACATTCTCACTTCCCCTCTACATTTTAGAGCATGCCGGTAATATTTGGAGCCTCTCTGTAGCTGCATAGACCAGGCAGTGTGGAATTGAGTCTGAAAATTACATTTAGCATTTGCATTTGTGATATTCAGAAAAAAATGCAAAACACATTTCAACTCAACCATCATAACTAATCCATGAAATCTCTTTTTTTAAAGTGAACCTGATAGCTATTTTCAAAAGGTAAGACTAAAAGACCTGCCTAATAGGGGGTGCTACATTTTCCAGCTTCTATATTTACAAGCCAGACAACTCTCCTGCTTTGTAATGCTTATTTTGCTTTGCTATAGGGCTCTAACATCTGTGGTCTAAGCTCAGTCCAACTGCCTTTGGTGACCAGTATGTCATGTCCTCAATTAAAAAATAAAACCAACATCAGAGAGGTTCTTTAGCTAGTGGAGTCATGGGTTGGAGGCACTGGATTCAAATTGAGATTAGTCTTACTGTTTGTAGTAGAATATATGAAGCAGAGTGCAATAACTTAGGTTAGACTGCTCTCCCATAGAAAGAAGCCTCTGAGAGATGCTTAGGACAAAATGCAAGAGATATACTATATTTAAAAAATATATACAAAAAATGTTCAGATACTTAATTATTGGTTGACACCCATTCGCTCCTAAACGTCTGGTCAAAAAAAGGTATGCCTTTTTATATTTAAATATTTTTAATGGGGCATACAGAAAGAGCAAAACATACAAGACCTTAAATTAGGCCAACATAAACCAATTTTTTCAGCGGTAAATTATGTCTTTTCGCAGCCAGAAGCTGACAAATTTCTGCACGTTTTATACCTTTTCGTGAACTCAATATCCCTGTATTTTCACTATCTATCTAATCTGACCTACCGGTATTTACAAGATGGTTTTGTTGGGTATGATATCTTCTATTGGAAACTTTAGTTACACTAAGCAGCCAGCACATTTTTCAAGAATTCATTGCATGCCGAAAGTAGTACAGTATATGAGAAATGCATAAATAGAATATAATAGTCGTGTGTATTCATGAAACAAAAATCACTGTATAGATCCTAATATATTTTGTTACTCAATGCTAGTGTTTCTCTGATCCTAGAGAAAATAACAGCTGCCTGCGGCCAGCCTTATACATTTTTGTGTTTGCTGATGATTAGGACATTCTAATACTTAATGTGTAGAACGTTTGAAAAATCTGATTATGTTTATTACGAGTTTTCACATTCCATGTGCGACCCATAGCTTGCAAATGCTAACATGCTTTTCTTGATGAGAAAACAATGCAAATTAAGTACTGGATTATGAAATATTGTGTCTCCGAGTGTCAAAGACTGTTTCTGAAAATAATAATGTACATTGAAAAAGCTCTTTCTGACTGATTTATTAAAGAATTTAAAGCTCTTTATTTTTATGATCCTGCATTTTACTTGTTTCATTCATTTATTTATTAGAAATATTTCCCCATAAGTGTGCTATCTTTTCTGATCTAATGAAAGCGTTCATACAGAAATGTTTTTTCCATAACTTTTTATAACCTAGATCTTTTTATCTACAATTGAATCTTTTCAAAATCTTTAAAATACTACACACTGCTGTGCACTAGAATGTTCATCTCATCCTAGCATACTATTGATAATAGTACATTTACTTGCAGTGGACATTACATTTTTTACAAAGTCTGTGTCATTTTGCTGCTTCTTTTTTTTTTTTTTATTGAAATTTTCCATGTACAACAACAGATATGAAAAATAGTCCAAATTGAGAAAAAAAACATACAACACATGTTAGAAGCTGCGTGAATAGAGATACATTAAATAGAGTACAATGCTGCCAACAAAACAATATTATGAGATCTTAGCAATATAAGTCGGGGGGGGGGGGAAATGAGAACAAGTGAAAAAGAACCCAGTGAGTGGGCAACTGAAAACACTATATTTTATACCATGTGTAAGCAATATGTAACTCATTGGGTCTAGTGACGGTGAGGTCTCCAGGGCGCCCAACCCAAGAACGAAGGCACCCTGAAGGCATCTCACCTAGTAATAAAAAATAAATAAAAATAATAATAATAAAAAAATTAAAAAAAATAAAAGGGTTGGGGGATGGGGGGAAGGCACCATGGAATCATTAAGGGCACAAGTTAAGAAATCTCAGTATTCTAATGTTGGGATAAATGGTCAAGAAAGAGTTACAGCATCAGGAATTGGGGAAATTACACCAGGGTTCAGTTCCGAATAGTCCCATAAGTCCCACACTTTCAAGAATTGAGGAAGAGTATTGTGTACTATTGCAGTGAGGCGTTCCATTCTACAGATCTGTGGATGGGACGATTCACTAACTGGGACAATTTTTTCATATATAGGTGGGATGTATCAGTAAATGAGGTAGCGTCATGTAGATTTTTGTAGATACCAGAGATGAGATGGGTCTGATAGGGTCCCTGAGCGCACAAAAGTTCAAATGGGGTGGGTTTATCTAGGGTCAGGGTAGCGGATTTAGAAGCAAAGTAATGTTTAATCTGGAGATAGGAGTAGAACAATTGTTTAGGGATCTGATGTTTCCTTTGCAATTCATGAAAGGGTAAGGGTATACGGGTGAGGGGATGTACGATGTTTCGCAGCTGAAAGATTCCAGCCTGCGTTCACGGAAGCATCCGAGTATAAGATAAGCTATCTGGGATATCCGGATTAAACAACACGTTTAGTAGGGGTGGGCAAGGGGATGCAAGAGAGAATTGTCGAGAACATTTTTTCCATATGGAGAGGGAAAATAACATTGGGCCTAGACAAATACTTCTAAGTTGGCTTATGGAGGATTCTAGGTCTGCCCAAATCATAGCGCAAGGATGTACCGGTCTAGTGACGCTCATTTCAATCTCTGCCCACACACTAGACGCCATTCTGGAGGACCAACTAATGATCGGTTTAAGATGGGTGGCGAAATAATATTTAATTAGATCTGGGGCTCCCATCCCGCCTCTCGTCCTAGGAGCTAACATTACCAAGCTCGCAATCCTGTGTGCTTAATAATGCCAAATGAAATTAAGAAATGCTCTCTGTGTAGCCTTAAGTTGTGACATAGGAATGGGAATCTGGAGAGATTCAAACAGGTATAAAAGTCTAGGCATAATAGACATCTTCAGGACATTAATGCGACCCAAGAGAGAAATGGGATAGGCATCCCATTGTCGCAGGAGCCGGTCAATGTCTCGGAAGAGTGAGGGGTAATTAGCCTGATACAAAGTTGAGTATGAGGAGGGATGTATAAGGCTAGGGCTTCTGTTTTACTGGTGTTGATTTTATATCCCGAGATAGAGCTAAAGTCCTTCAGCAAGGCTATTAGGTTTGGGAGAGAAGTATTGGGCTTAGTCAAAGTCAGAAGAAAATTGTCCGCAAATAGGGATAGCTTATACTCCTTTTGGTGTAGTGAGACCCCACGGATATCAGGATGCATGCGAATGGCCGCAGCTAGGGGTTCTAGACAGAGGTAAAAGAGTAGGGGGGGTAGTGGACAGCCTTGTCTGGTACCGTTACTTAATGAGAAAGATGGCGATAGATAAGAGGATAGTTGAACTTGGGATGAAGGACTAGAATATAGGGCACGTAGTGCAGCTATGAAGTGACCTCCAAAACCATAATTGGAGAGGGTAGCAAACATAAAAGGCCAGCTAAGCCGATCAAAGGCTTTTTGCGCATCAAGACTCAGTATCAGGGTATGTTTTGTTCAGTAGGTCAATGAGGTCAACTGTACGTCTTGTATTTTCACCGGCATGTCTGGCCCTCAAAAATCCTACCTGATCTTTGTGTATAAGTCTGGGAATTAACTGAGATAATCGGTTAGCCAGGATTTTTGTGAATATCTTGTAGTCCGAGTTAAGCAATGCAATGGGCATATAATTGTCAGGGATGGAGGGGTCCTTACCGGGTTTTGGAATCACAGAAATATGGGCATGTAAAAATTGAGAATGAGGTACGGTACCTTCAAACAGCGAAGCGAATAGGGAGATCAGATGAGGGCTCAAGATGGGTAGGACAGTCTTATAGTAGGAATATGGTAGCCAATCGGGGCCAGGAGATATTTGGGTGGGGAGATGCTTTACTACATCTTCCAATTCCTCTGGTGTGACTGCAGAGTTCAAGGAGGCAAGATGTTCGGGTGAAAGTTTAGGTAATTGTAGAGAGTCAAAGAATGCATCAAATTTCTCTTGCGTAAAGTTATAGTTGGTGTCTGTGTGTAAGCAGTTGTACAATTGGTAATAAAAATCTCCAAAGATCTTGCACATAGTTAGAGGGCAATAGGTTGGTGTTCCATCCGTTTGCCTGAGAAAATCAGGGGAGGCTTGAAAGGGACGGGGTTTCAACTTATTTACCAGCATTTTATGGGGCTTATTTGAAAATTCATAACATTTTTGTTTAGACCATAAAAGAGATTTATCTATTTTGCTCATTTTCAATGCTTTAAGTTGATTTCATAATGAAACTACAGTCCGGAGCCCAGACACTGTGGGGGAGGACAACAAGCGCCCCTCCGCCGAATGGAGTTTAGACATAATGGATGAATATTGAAATGCAGAATCTTTTTTAAGACGGGAGCCTGTAGCAATGCAATGTCCCCGGAAGATGGCCTTATGCGCCTCCCACAAAGTGGAGGGCCCCGAAACTCTACCTGCATTAAGTTGAAAATATTCAGCTAGGCCATTAGACAGGTGATCTCTAGTATCTAGAGTATGGAGTAATGTCTCATTGAGTCTCCAATGGCAAGTTTTAGGGGAAGCAGAAGAGAGGAGAATGTCAAGGTGTACCGAGGAGTGATCTGACCATGTTATGGGGTTCATTTCAGATGATGCCGTGGATGTCAGGAGAGGTGTAGAGATGAAAAAGTGATCCAGTCTAGAATAGAGTTTGTGGGAGTGTGAATAAAATGTGTATTGTTTGTGTGTAGGGTGTTTAATCCTCCAGATATCTAAAATATTTTTGTCTCTAATGAGTTTACGGAAGGATCTAGAAAGGTGATCAGGTCTGGAAGATGAAGCGGATGGAAATAATATGTGTCTGTCTTTGCCAGGAGACATGGTCACATTAAAATCCCCCCCCCCCCATGACCATGAAGGGTTGGGAGAATTTGTCTAGAGTGTCAAACATAGAGGACAGAAATTTGATCTGACCAGAGTTGGGAGCATACACATTAACAATAGTGAGGGATTGATTGAGAAATGAGCAGTCCAAAATAATAAATCTGCCATGGGGGTCCAGATGAGAAGATTTAACTCGTAATGGGCAGGATCGGTTAATCAAGATGGCTACGCCTGCCTTACCGGAATGGTCGGATGCCAAAAAGGACGTTGGGAAATGTTTACTAGCAAATCCCCCAGTGCGGAAATTAGTCTCCTGGATCAGGATTACATCCGCTCTGGAAGCTTTAAACTCTTTCAAAGCCAGCCACCTTTTTTGAATAGAGTTTAAACTTTTAACATTACATGTTAAAAATGTCAAAGCCATAACACTTCAGTCTGGAAAAAAAGCATTACACATGTTGTACAGTATACAAAGGGTGGGGAGTTCCATGGTGCATTGTGCATACAATGAACAGAAAGTATCTCAAACATAAGAAAAACAGTGGCAGCATTGCAACTTGAATATAATAAGTCTATCAGGAGTAGCAATCTCAGGTCAATAAAAAAGGACCTGAGAAAAAAAAACAAAATGAAAAAACAAAAGGAAAAAGAAAACCTGGAAAAAAAACAAACAACGTCTACTAGATTGAAACCTGGAAGGCCGAATGCCTCCAGGAAACCCAGATCTAAGGCTAGGGTCAGGAAGAGGAGCATGAGGACCTCAAAACATAGAGACGGGAGCAGTGAGGCCTGGAATACAAATCCGAGGGTGTAAATATAAACAAACCGTTCATCCAGGGTGGCTTCAGAACAACAAGCCACGCACCCCCCGGGCCAGTGGGTGAGTAAACCCCCTAAGGGGACATTGGCCCCTCAAAAAACAGTAACAGAAACAGAAACCGGGGGTCAAGTAAAATTGGTATACAGAGGCTCAGACCACTGAATAATCATTCAGGTAGGGAATCGTGAAGGAGGGCGCCTCTGAGGCGTGAAGTTGGACTTGGATGTTTTCTGTCACACCGGGGTCCAGATGCGACTCGGAGCTGTCGGTGGTTTAGGAGTGGCTGGGAGAGGCACAGGATCCTCATCAGGAAGGGGTGGTAAACCCAGGTTGCGCAGAAAGGTGTCGCTCTCCTACAGATCACGTAAGGAGTATTGTACGCCCTCCCGGGATGCAGAAAGGGGAACCCCCATCTATATATGACTTTGTGGGACTGGAGATGAAGCGTCAGCGTGCAAAGATTTCTCCTTCTACCTAGCGTAGATTTGGATCTTGGCTCCCTTGAACTCGATTCTGGATTGGTTACGGGTTGCAATGGTTAGAGCTTCTTTACTATCATAGTAGTGAAATCTGACAATCACATCTCTTGGGTTATCCCCTGCTGGGGGTTTAGGGGCAAGTGATCTGTGAGCTCTGTCCAACCGCCAATCTATGTCTGGGACATTGGGAGCAACCCCATTGAATAAGCTTAGAAGGTAGGAGGTCTCTGTCTTCCACAGCTTCAGGAATACCTCTGATTCTCAGGTTTTGCCTGCGTTCCCTGTTCTCAAGGTCTTCCTGTTGGGCTTGGAGCTGGGTGACCTTGTTTTTTATGGCAGCATTGTCCTCCTCAAGCACCTGTACATACTGTACCATCTCATCAAACTTGTATTCTAAGTAGTCAGTGCGCACTCCAAGCTGGCCAATTTCCCCTCTAAGTTCTTTGGCTAGCTTCCCTACTCCTTGCGCAATGTTATGGGTAATGGCCTGGAGCAGGGATTGCAATTTGGCATCCAAAACTTCTGCTGTCAGCGGTGGGAGGGACCTCGGGGTGGGGGCAATGTCAAAAAGAGTACCTGTGTCCAGCTCTAGTTGCTCCGATCCGTTCTGTGCGCCATCTTGAGTACTCGAGGACACAGATGCAGGCCTATGCAGGAAGCGATCCATCGTGCTTGAGGTCTGAGGCCCGATGACTACTGTTTAAGTGCGTCTTTGATCCCAAATTTTGCCCATGGGGTGTGCAGCCTTTGCAGGAGGCTGAGGAGGTGACTCCTGTGGAGATTAAAGCTGCAAATCGTTCAGCGGGAGTCCCGGAGAGGAGGCGGGGGTCTCACACGTCTGCCTCGATCAGAAGTCGTGCATGTGTCCTCTGACGGAGTTAATTTCAAGCATATGTCAGGCGTACACTCTCAGTGCCATGTGCAAATCAGCTGCCCCAGGGGGGGGCGAGTACACTGTGTTGATCAAGGGGGGGGTGTGTAGACAAACTAAATAGCTTTGGTGGCCCGTGGAGGGGGGAATTGCATAAGCCGAGGATGTTCTGTAAGGTGTAGAAAAATGGCCTCCACTCACTTGCTGCGATAAGAAGCTATCTACAAGCCAGGGGTACAGTGTTACTGCAGTGGGGGCTGGGAACAGAGGATAGCAGTCCAGGTGACCTTCTATGTCTAGTGAGGAGAGAGCCGAGCGTCGGGGAGGTTAGAACCGAGTGGAGGTGTGGATTCTGGGTGCAGCAAGATGGCCGCCGACCTCCGGGACTAGGCCGAAGCCGCGGTCTTTCCCACAACGGCTGCTGTGCGGGAGAGCGCCACTCCGTCTTGGCCACCGCTCCCTTTCTACTGTCCAGAAATCAGCCCCAGCTGCTGTAAGGGTAGTAAGGCTCCTCTAAGGGTGTCGGCACAGCGGAAGGTGTGAAGGATGGCCGAGTGTCTCGCAAAGCCCCGTACCTGTAAGGAAGGCTCCGTAGGCCTCAAGATGGTGTCAGGCTGCAGTTCCGTGTAGCCAATTACCAGGGGTCTCCTTGCGGCCTCTCATAGGTGTGGACCTGTCCCATCCAGAGATGCTGCTACTGGTGGGCTGTGGTGGAACGGCCTCTCGCTCCACGGATTACTGCACCTGAGTGCGGCGATGCAGGAGGCTCTGTAGGCCTCAAGATGGCGATGGGCCTCGGCTTGGTGGAGCCGGCTGCGGGCCCGGTGAAGACTCAGCCGGCCGGACTCTGCGATATGGGCCGGAGCTGAGAAAGGGGATACTCAGGCAAGTATGAAGCCGGTTTGGAGGCTCACCAGGGTGAGATTATGCAGTAGATGACAATGGATTGAGGCAGGCTCTTCGGAGCTCTGCCCTGACACGTCTTCCTCGGTGCTCGTCCGGACATGCCCCCCCATTTTGCTGCTTCTACATACAAGTCTATCTTATTCACACCATTAGCAAGTTAAATGTTTCCCTGTGACAAATTTACATCCTAAATTTAAATTAATAGTATCATATTTTTAAAAGTTTGGTCGCTGATCTAGTATTTATTTGCAACCATTGGATAACAAACTGTGCTGATTAGTGGAATAGGAACTGTGGGCACAAGTGTGACCAGGACTAGAGAGGTTCCATGTTAAGACCATCTTTTTCTCTATTAGTGCTTAAAGAGGAGCTATGTACAAAATAAAAAAATATATATATAAAAAAATATATAATTGAGTCCTCAAAACATAGTTGCCTGTTGATCCTGAAAGTAGATCTATTATTTTTCCCTTTTCTCCAAAATGTTCATTCTGCAGTGAAATTGCACAACAGCATTGTCTTTTAGACAGGATGGCCTGTGGGTGATCAAAGCTGGACACAAAAAGTGATTACTGGTTGTGCAAACATGGAATGAATAGCTGTGGCTGCCGACAGATTGTCATTGCTGTACACACACACATCTGTCAACCCCAGCAGCAAGAATTGTAGTTAAACATCATTGCTAATGCAGACTTAGAATTCCATTGAGCCTCTGCATTGATTTTGCCAGTGCTTGCACCTTGCTTATCAGGTACATGAATCTGATTGAGGCCAGCACTGAGGTCAGATGGCCCATACTGGACATTGCTTCCTCTTTGTATTACCTCCCAGCAACTGCATCCAATACATGTGCATAGCTGAGGAGTTTTCTAGTGTGGTTGTTAGAGCCAAATGAGGAATGGAGAGGATAATGCCCATCAAGTGTGTCTTTCTGTTGATTGACAGCGCATGACAGTGGGCGGATACATAGCTGCTATTTAGTCTAGGTGTGAATCTGCCCACTGCCATCTTTTGTCAATCAAAAACACGGCAAACCTGATACGGTGCTATTCTCTCAGTTCCCAGTGTCTGCCAACCCAACAGACACTGCAGCTGTGGGGACTGATCTCCCATTAGGTCGGCTCACCCTGTGACATAGTAGTTCCTAAAGATATGCTTTGTACCACTATACCCAGTGTCTTTGTTTATCCAAGCTGACATGGGGCCAGGGATAGAGGCTTGTGCAGGAAGCTGTCACATATGGTACATGACAACTTCTCAGCACAGGCATGCACCACTCTGAGCACTGGCGTACCTCTATATGCCAGCTCAGAGCTGGTCCTAATTACCACCAGTTTCCTAATATATGTACTAGTGACAGTTTATTAAAGTGGTGGTGGTTATAGCTACCTGAATTTGTTGCCTGGGTCAGTAATGTTACCGTCACTAGCACAAAAGCTTGCCCAAATTATGCCCAGTTAAAGAGAGCTATTACTAGAAAAAGAAAAGTGTCATTAAGCCTTAATGATTTCTACAGAAAGAGTCATTCTGGTTGTGTTACAAAGTTATGTTCAAATGGATCTCAGAGCAGGTGGGGTTTGCATCTAATGCAAATTTCTATCTTAACAAGGCCTCATTTTTTTCTTCATATGTAAAACAAAGGAGAAACTCAAACACACATGCACCAAGAATAATATTAAAAATAATACACAGTATTATACTGAAAACAAGCACATATAAAAAATAAAATAAATTATAGATCCACACTAAACATATAACGCATGTAATGCATGGTGCATGCTGGGTCAGTGATGTCACAAGAGGGGACGGTGCCACCTATTTTAGAACTGTCATATGGCAGAGCAGGCAATCGGCGGTAAGCCTTTGTTGCTGGTGGAGCGTTTTTTTGGGGGGGTCCAGATTGATGATCGATCTACTACATTGCATTTTTTTTGTTAAAGGGGACTTCCAGATTCTGATAAGCCCCAAAGCACCCCCCATGTTGAAAGCATGTGGCCTGGTATGGTTCAGCGGGGAAGCCCCTTGACAGCTAATGACTCCTCTAAGGATGCAGTGGAAGGCTTCCCGGTCCGCTCCTTAACAACCAGCTATGCACGGTGCCGTCCGCAGTGCATTGTGGGGCGCGTGTTTGACGAACGAGTGAACAGGAGATGTTCGGGCTGAACTTTTGCTGAGCTTGTTCTCCCAACTCTACTGTTAATCACAGCCAGTGTGGGGGGATGCAGGGGCAGGGCTGAACTACGCTTTGTGTTTATGGACTGTGGGGGCACTTGGTGGGTGGAGGAGCCAGGAGTGCCAGTGGGGGACCCTAGAAGAGGAAGATCGGGGCTGCTCTGTTTGTCATTAAAAAAAATAAGGGTTTACAATCACTTTAGGACTAGTGTTTAATAGAACATATGGCTTCCTATGGTGTACAGTAGACTAAAGGTGGCTTTCCTAAAGACACGATTTGCGAAACTAGTCGGAAGCCTCGCGGGTATCGTCACTTCTGACATACCTTTGACATCATGACAATCTCAAGAGGGAGAAGCAGTGGCTTTTAAACAAAAGGCTGTATACATTTTTACCGAGTCAGGGTACAGTTATATGTAAAAAATATATAAATAGTTGCGCTAATCTTAGATTCGTGAACCAAAGATTGAATAATAAAACCAATGAGAGGTCAATTGACAATTGAAAGTGCATCAGTGAAAAATATTTGTTACATGCTGAATAAAAAACAATAAACAAATCAATAGTGAGGTGATCACTAAACAATGTTGTGTATAAAGTCCACTAATTTGAAAAGGAAGACCAAAAAAACTAAAATCAAAAATCAAATAAAGTCCATATAGTGTAATCCAAAGGAAACAACACCCATGCAGATATCCAAAGAAAGGCCCTCCAATCTTCATTAGAGGCTGGTAACCAAACGTGAGATCCACCACCACTAGTAGTTAATCCTGCTTACCACATGGAGTTGGTCCCCTGTGACGGGGGACCTCAACAGGCATGTAATAAATCCCAGCTGGTTTTAAGGCTGATACACAGACCAGACCGTCAGCCACAATCAACATCGCGCTAGCTGCCTCTTCCTCAAGGACACTTGTTCTGCTGCAGCAAATCAGTGGGGGTCACACCTATTCACAAGGTGATCGTGAGAGAAGAAAAGGTTTATATATAGATCAAGGCCGCTTTAAGACTGAACTGGGCCCTGGGCAAAGAGAACAGACCCCAGCCACCCAACGTTCCAACAAACTGCATCTGGGGAGGGGATCAAACAAAGATGTCCTCAGTCTGATGGCCAGCATCATTCAAACCCCTTCCTTTAAGCCAAGGTTGTCCTGCACCTACCCCCAACCTATAATTGTATAGTGAAAGAAGAAGCAGCACAGTGATGAGCTCTTCTTCTGGACTGGGAACGTGGCCACTGACAGCTGAGCTATCCTATGCTTTTTATGTGCTCCAAATTGGTGTGGAAAGTGCTGACCTCTAATTGAAGATACATGATCGGTTCGGCAAAACCAGCTGGGATTTATTACATGCCTGTTGAGGTCCCCCGTCACAGGGGACCAACTCCATCTGTGCCAACCTCTAATTGAAGATACATGATCGGTTCGGCAAAACCAGCTGGGATTTATTACATGACTGTTGAGGTCCCCCGTCACAGGGGACCAACTCCACCTGGTAAGCAGGATTAACTACTAGTGGTGGTGGATCTCATGTTTGGTTACCAGCCTCTAATGAAGATTGGAGGGCCTTTCTTTGGATATCTGCACGGGTGTTGTTTCCTTTGGATTACACTATATGGACTTAATTTGATTTTTGATTTTAGTTTTTTTGGTCTTCCTTTTCAAATTAGTGGACTTTATACACAACATTGTTTAGGTATCACCTCACTGTTGATTTGTTTATTGTTTTTTATTCAGCATGTAACAAATATTTTTCACTGATGCACTTTCAATTGTCAATTGACCTCTCATTGGTTTTATTATTCGATCTTTGGTTCACGAATCTAAGATTAGCGCAACTATTTATATATTTTTTACTTTGCACACTGATGTTTGTTTTCAGCTTAGTTGCTGCTTCCCTTAAGTAGACAATCCAGTCACAAGATCTGTCTGTAGTCGTCCTAGCGCAGTTTCTCTTCTCTTTCTTTTTAATACAGTTATATGTAAGTGAAATACTTTTTGTGATCTTTAAATCTGGTGAAATAAATTACTACACAATAATATTTTCTTCGGTTTGGTTTTGATTGGTGGTGAAATCCTTTGGAAAGAGAGTAACTGATTTAGGATGATATTGGAAGATCTGATGGCGAGACCATGATTGTTTCAGATGGACCATCAAATATCCCAAAACACTTGCTGACCTTTATTCAGTTAGAGGTCACTGGACAGACAGTGAGTGGGCATTTCTCACATTGGTGGTGGTATTTGGTGCTTTATTGGAAGATCATTCCTTAAAAAAAAAGATCACATTCTATGGTGTGGGATATACCATGTTTATATATGGACTTTTTTTGTTGATTTTAATGTTATGTGTTAAAGTTGTAATAGTGCTGATTCTTTTTTTTGGGTTTAATGTTTAACAATATTTCACTATAAGGATGGCAGCTTCATTGGTTCACTTCACAGGGGAGCAGGCTTCTTTTTTTAAGTTTATGTTTGTAAAAGTTATATTTTGTTTTTGGGGAAGGGTTACGAGCACTAAATGTTTGTTATTGCTGTTTGTGTAGCCAATAGGAAGACTTTGCCTCACCTCTTGTGTTTTCACTTAGAAAAGGAGGGACACAAGAGACACCCAACAATGTTTTCAAACATTCCTTCCTCTAACCAAAAACAAAATAAAAATCTGTATCGGATAGAGTAGTACTTTAAGTTTATGAATGCTTTTCTAAAATTAGTTTTTGGAAATTGATAGTATCAAGCAAATAGGATCAAATTTACTTGAGGAAAACCAAACACAATATAAAACCTAAAGACTGATTTGAGACATCGTTTGACATATCACACCAAAAACATAAGAGCACTCAATAGAATATGTGTACAGTATATTAGAAATTCTATTGAGTGCTCTTATGTTTTTGGTGTGATATGTTCAGTGTATGTAAACCTGTACGTGTGTTTTATAAATTGTGTTTTGCTTTAGCTCCTAATGTAAAATATAGTCAATATGGGCGCATGCGCGGATGCCTGAGGGAGAAGTCGCATCCCCTTAGAGCTCCGCTCCCGGGTTAAACAAACCGGAGAACCGACCGCTGTTTTCACCGCAAACGGCACCAGCTCCCGCAAATTCATAACAGGTACGCTTTGGCTTATTGAGGATGGTCACGAGGGGGCCAAAAACAAAGTATACGATTGGTATCTCTAAGGATACACCGGCCCGGCAGACATCCAAGATGGCGGCGCCTGGTACCTCACAGACTCGCACACAGCGGGTTCCTAAATCCCTGTCACACAATGTCAAAACTCTGGACACAGCTGGTGAGATTGATTCTGACTATGAAACACCTGAAAATGTTATTCAGTCTAACATGTTCAGACAATTTGAGAAAATGCTTCAAAAAGCTTTGAAACAAACTTCTGACCAGATAACAGAGAAGCTGACAAGGGAGATTAGGGAGCTGGGGCATAGAACAGCTGAATTGGAAATGCGGGTAGATGATATAGAAACTACCACACAGCATTATAATACTACTATTGAACAGCTTAAGGATGAGAACTTTTTATTACAAAACCGTTTGGAAGACCAGGAGAACAGGGACCGTCGCTCCAACCTAAGAATCAGAGGTCTCCCTGAATCAATCATAGACTTACAGGGAACTATATGTGCACTGTTTCAGGAACTGTTACCAGGTATTTCTCCTGAGAGATTGGAAATGGACAGAGTCCACAGGGCCCTAACTCAACGCAAACCCAATGGACCCCCTAGAGATATTATAGTTAAATTTCATTACTATAAAACAAAGGAGCAAATACTTGCTGCTGCTAGAGGTAAAAACACTCTTGAGTTCCAGGGCAATATCTATCAGCTCTTTACAGACCTCTCCCCTCTAACTGTTACTAAGAGGCGTTCTATGAAACCACTGCTGCAAGTACTTCAAAAGCACCAAATCATATACCACTGGGGGTTTCCATTCTCTCTCCGCTTTACATACTTGGAAACCAGATATACCTGTCGCACGTCCGATTAACTTCGGTCAGCCTTAATTGATCTAGGCCTGATGGATCACACCAATTCTAAGGAGCAACCTCGTAGACGTGCGGCTTCTAGATCACCTCCAAATGAAACCGACCTGGACCCAAACCCCTCTGGCTATACTAGACAGAATCTTCATAAAAGAGGACGTTTTGATAGTCAGGCACCGATAAATGTCGACTCAATGGACTGATTGTTCACTTCTCATTAATCTTATCCATGTTTCTCCCCTTTTGTAGGGTATTAGCCCCATTGCTTTATTCTGAAAAGCATTGCACTATCTATGCTTGAAGAACTAGAATCCTGTTCTCCATTTTTTTTTATTTTTTATTTTTTTTTAGTGGTGTTTTGTTTCTGTCAAAAATATCTATTTCTTTAATCTATATGCACATAATATATGCATATTAATTTGTACTTATGAAATATGAATCTAGGTTTCTATTTAGGGTTTTAATCAGCCAGAATATTTATATTTCATTTACATTTTTGAGTCAAGTGTTTTTAAGGGGTTTTTTTTTTTTTTGTGTTTGTCCCCTTCCTGACAAATATGTCTACTTAGTAATTTAAATGCATATTATATTGTACCTATGAAATATATATTTGGGTAATTACTTATTGTTTCAGTCAGCAAGAAGGTCTATATTACATTTACATTTTTGAGACAAGTGTTTTGTTTTTTTTTGTCCCCTTTCTGACAAATATGTCTACTTAGTAATTCATATGCATATTATATTATACTTCTGAAATATGAATTTGGGCATTAATTTATTGTTTTAGTCAGCCAGAAGGTCTATATTACATTATTTTTTTTTTTTTTTTGTGTGTTTGTCCCCTTTCAGACAAATATGTCTACTTAGTAATTTAAATGCATATTATATTGTACCTATGAAATATAAATTTGGGTAATTATTTATTGTTTTAGTCAGCCAGTAGGTCTATATTACATTTCCATTTTTTTTTTTTTTCCCTCTCTCCCTTCCCTTTCCTCTATATTTGCGAGCTTGTTTATTAATTATTTCGCTTGCGTTGACGGTTTGCTTCACAAGTGTTAAGATTGATATTTTCCAGCCTCCTTATGGACGCATTCATTTAGAAATTGACTCAACATACTTCCCAAAGTTGGTATGCTTCCTTTCTCTCTCTTTTTTTGTTTATTGCATCTCCAGTCTTCTTGATAGAGAATTATTTATGTTTTCTATTATAATACTTAAGTGTTCTCCGGCGTTGTTTTTCCCTCCGGAACTTCTTGCGGCCCCCTACGTACCCCCTGACTCCTGCTACTATTATGCAGGAGTCGGTCGGTGACCATGGAACCCCTCGGAGATTTTTTGTTATCTCTCCGAGATGTTCCTGCGCCCTACTAGTACATCATTATTTTATGACACTAATTGCAGTCATTAGGGCTTCTTTTTTATTTGGTTTCTTCTTTATTCTTTCTTTTCTGTCTTTCCTTTCTTCTCCTCTTCTGTCTCCCTTGGTGGCGGTTCGAACTCATAATATGGGTTTCATTAACCCTTATATAAAACTTACCCTTACTATGTCATGGCCCCCATAAACATTTTGTCCTTAAATGTACAAGGCTTCAACGTTCCACAAAAAAGAACTAAAGCTCTACGTTCCTTTTCAGCTAGAAAAGCTCACATCATTTTCCTTCAAGAAACGCACTTTATCAATAACGCCTCCCCTAAATTTCTTTCCTCCTCCTACCCTCAATTCTACGCAGCTTCAGCTACAACTAAGCAACGTGGGTCCTTGATTGGATTCCACCGTTCTACACCATTTACCCTTAATACACAAATATGTGACCCTGAGGGTAGATATGTTTTATTAACAGGCTTTATTGCTGATACTGAAGTCACATTAGTTTCGTATTACGCCCCAAATAAACGTCCTGAAGCTTTTCTATCACATCTTTTCCAACTAATCGAATCACATAAATTTGGAACAATAATATTATGTGGCGACTCCAATACTACCATTTATCCTTTCTTGGATAAATCCCCGTCATCTCCTAACTCTCCTACCCATAAACGGTCCTTCCAATCTCTACTTACTTCTTTTAATTTTGTTGATACCTGGCGGGAACTTAACCCAACTTCCAGAAATTTTACACATTATTCTTATCCACACAAATCTTTTTCACGAATAGACCATATTTTCCTCCCCTCTAGTATGCTCCCTGAAGTAATATCCTCTAATATAATCCCATTTCCTTGGACAGACCATTGTGCGGTCACTGCTACAATTACCTCTCCTATACCTAGGTCACATGACACCACTTGGTGTATTAACGACTCCATCCTAACTCACCCCTCACACCGTTCAGATATTGAACTGGCTCTTAATGATTATATCTCATTTAATGACACTACTGATGTCTCTGCCCTTACATTATGGGAAGCCCATAAAGCTGTTATTCAGGGCAGCTTGATACAAAAGGCGAGATTTATTAAAAGAGTCCGCAAGATTCTGTTTACCAAACTTGAAGCAAATTTTGACGCTTGTCATTTGGCTCATCAAGCTACCCCGAATGCACACACAAACACTAAATTGGAAAGGGCCCGGCTTGAGTTGGATCTTTTTCTGACAGATTCGGCAGACAAACTCTTACGCAAGCGGCAACATACCCTATACCCCAAAGCCAATAAGCCCGATACCCCAATGGCCCGCAGCCTCAAGTCTATTGATCGTTCACAAGCTGCATTCCGACTTAGAACCTCCAGAGATGCATACACTAGTAACCCATTAAAGATCTTGGACATCTTTCAATCTAAATTAGCTAAGCTCTATGACTCTGGCTTAATCTTTGATAAAAACAAAGCAGACACTTTGTTCTCAGATGTTAAACTTCCCACAATGACACCGGAACAGTGTGAATATTTGGAGAGTCCCATAACGGCCTTGGAAGTTAAAGCTGCTATTAAAGAATTGAAGCCTCACAAGAGACCGGGCCCCGATGGGTTTTCTGCACTATACTACAAACAATTTGATTCGATTTTAACGCCTCTATTGACTAGAGCCTTCAATTCTTTGTTAGCTGGTCATTCGTTTAAAACCGAAACACTAACTTCCATCATAGCAATGATTCCCAAACCTAAATCTGACACTACCTCTTGGTCTAATTACCGCCCCATATCTCTTTTAAATCTAGACATTAAGTTACTAGCTAAGATCTTGGCAACTAGATTGAATAGCATTATAGGTAAACTTATCCATCGTGACCAAACTGGCTTCATGCCCTTGCGTCAAGCAGGGGATAATGTCAGAAGAGCACTTTTATTAATTCATGCCGCCAAAAAAAGACGTATCCCAACTTGCCTTATATCTTTAGATATTAGGAAGGCGTTCGACTCAATCAGCTGGCCATATCTACAATATACTCTTCAAAAATGGGGTTTTGGGGAAAATTTCTTAACTTGGGTCTCCTCACTATACAGCACTCCGAAAGCTTATATTAAATATATGGGCTATAAATCGGCTCAGATAGATATTAGAAGAGGTACTAGACAGGGTTGCCCCCTATCCCCTTTGCTTTTTGCCCTACTTATTGAACCCTTAGCATGTATTATTAGAAATAATCCTAATATCAAAGGTGTAGAATTAGGTGGACATCACCACAAATTGAGTCTTTTTGCAGATGACATCCTGATTTTTTTATCCCATCCCCACGTCTCAGCCCCAAATCTAGTAAATACTTTAGACAAGTTTGCAAAGATTTCTGGTTTGTGTGTTAATCATGCCAAATCTAATGCCCTTAATATTTCCCTTTCGCCATCTGAGTTACAACAAGCTCAAACGTCTTTACCTTTCAATTGGGAATTGCATCATATTTCATATCTTGGAGTCCAACTCACTTCTTCTATATCCGACCTATTTTCAGCTAACTACTTACCCTTATTGAAGTCAACTACTAATCTGATGAAACAATGGTCTTCTCTTCCTTTATCTTGGATTGGGAGGATTAATGCTACTAAGATGTCAATCTTACCAAAGTTCCTTTACCTATTCCGAGTTCTCCCCATACATATACCTCCTTACTTCTTGAGGCTCACTCAAAAGAGAGTGATGGATTTTATATGGGGCTCTACAAAGCCCCGTATACCTAGATCGACTCTTTATCTTGATAAATTGAAAGGTGGTCTGGGAATTCCTAACTTTTCCTCATACTACTTTGCTGCTCAGCTAGCACAACTCCCCAAATACCATTCTACAATAGAATCCCCTCTATGGGTAGCGATTGAATCAGTGGATATTGACCCCATTTCTGTGAATAATTTGCTCTGGTTAGCTCCTAAAGATAGACTAAACTTATCTAACCCTGTAACCAAACATTCTATAGCTATCTGGGACAAATATAGATCCACAAAAAGCCTACAATCCACTCATAACCCTCTACTCTCTTTTCTTCGAAATCCCTCATTTTACCCCGCCTGGAAATTTCCCCTATCATTTGCAGCTTGGTCCAGAAGAAACCTACTTCAATTCCATAATCTAGTTTCCTCCAATGATATTCTTACGTTCCCAACATTATGTGATTTATACAAACTCCCCATGAAGGAGCTCTTCCGCTATCTACAAATTAAGAACTTTTATACACCTCTCGTTGATACGGGATCCCCTCTCACCCAAATGACTCAATTTGAACGTATCTGTAACAGTGATCCCCATGCTAGAGGATTAATATCACTTTTGTATAAACGCATCAATTCCACATCCGACGATACTTTACCATCCTATACGACTAAATGGGCACACGACATGGATAGAACATTCAGTAAAAGTGACTGGGATATTATATGGTCAGCTACTAAGCATTCCTCGCCAAACTGTTTTGCGTTGGAAACAAATTATAAGGTCCTTTCTCGATGGTACCTGGTTCCGGCCAGGATTGCCAAATTTGCCCCCTCGTACCCAAATCTATGTTTCAGAGGCTGTTCTGAACCGGGCACGCAGTTCCATATTTGGTGGCAATGTCCAATCGTTCAATCCTTCTGGAGTAAAATATTTCACATGGCCTCTACGGCCTTGGAAATACCAATCCCGCCAGACCCGGGACTCGCTCTCCTCAACCTCAAACCTCCTAATTTGAATAAGTCACAATTCAAATTACTACTACATCTCACCACGGCGGCTAAACAATCTATAGCTAAGGCCTGGAAAACCCAAACTTTGGTTGTGGCTGAAACTAAACATAGAATTAACAGAGCCCTTATCTTTTCCAAAATGTCTGCTATTGAAGATGACAACATTGCAACATATAATAAAATATGGAAACCATGGATTAAACACTTCTTACCCCCAGATTTTGATCAACTATTGTTGATGCCTCTTTGAAATACTTTAATATTTATCTATTAATATAATATTTAAACGGGGCCTTGATCTGACTGGACCGCCACCCGGAGAGACAACCTTCACCTTTTTCTCTATTTTCCTACACCCATACCTTCTTTTCTATAAATTTTACTTTTCTCCCATATTTCTTCTTCTTCTCTCTTACTTCTTCTGTCTTTCTGTTTTGGTTAGTTTTGTTACTTGTGTAATACAGATTTTTTACACATGTGATGTTCATTACATGACTTATATATATAACTTTAAAGTTTCACTTTATCAATCACTAATATCTTTGTGTCTTAAAGATTTGTTAGGAAAGTCTCCACTAAACAATTAGGTATGACAACGTTCATCTGGTGTATCCTTCTGGATAGCCCAACATATTCTCTCATACTTAATCGAGCCCCCATCTGCTCACAGCTTGCTCCCTTCGGGGGTGAGTGGTTGGTCTGGAGACGTGATATTCTATCCTGAATATTGCTTATCTTCATTGCTCTAATCTTTTATACCTCTATTTGTATTGATATAATTGTTACTGAGGTTTATCCTCTACTGCCTTTCTTTCAATATGTATTTTTAGTGATTACTGTATTTATTTACAATTCTATTCTTGATCAGAATGTAATGTTCAGTATATTTGCTATGTACTTGTAAAATCTAATAAAAATATTAAACAAGAAAAAATATAGTCAATATAATATATAGTAAAAAAAATTCAATAGTTCTGCATATTCAACAGAATGATTATTACAGGCATTTATTGTAAACATTTATATATCACTGACAATTTACGCAGTACTTTACATACTATACATTCACATCAGACCCTGCCCTCCTGATAAGAATTAACATCAATATACAGTATGTGATCAATGCAGCCAAAAAAAGGTAGACACATTATCCATTGCTTGAAGTTGCACAAAGACTTGTTGCATGATTATGAATGTATAAAGGTTTCATGTGTATGGAAATTATTTGAAACAAAACGGTTAAGTGAGTAGGTGGGAGTTCCCATCTCATTAGTAGGTTATTGAACATCTGGTGAAAAAAGCCCACTGCTACTGATATATGTGTGGGCACAAATAAATGTTAACAGTTTGATGCCAATCAGGATGCTATATAAGCAGACCTCTTGCTTCTTACTGCCAGCAGGGATCTGATGCTAAGAAAGCTAGTACATTGGAAATTGAGGATTAAATTGCAGCTTAGTTATTTCAGCAATGTATGGAAATTAGAACATTCTGCATTTTCATGTGTTTAGACATTTGTTTTAAAGTTGAAATTTAACATGCATGTGAGTGTAAGAAAAAAAATGTTTCTGAAATAACTCTGGCACTATTACCTTAGAAGCTAGGATTATCAAGCTAAATGTTATAGGTCCTAGAACAAACTAAAACTTTTAAAAGCATTGGCTATAAATCCAGAAGTATGTGTCCTATTTAAGAACTGCTAAGATGTATCTAAACTACCAACCAAGAGATAAAAGCACAAAGAACCAATTATGAATAGCATTACAGCTTATGAAAGATATATAACCTCCCAAATGATTTGTATTTCAGTTTATCCAGTTATGAGATTTGTACAGCCCTATCTATCAGGGAAGGGAGACTCGATCTTTCTCTGCTGGTTTCACTTTTGCTTATAGGTCTCCACCTCACCATCTTATGAATAGACAGTGAAAGGAGAAGCAGCAGATTGATAAACTCATCTCTTTGTCATTCCTCCTATCCATCCCTTAGCCTTGCTGTACAGAATGCACATTAGACTGCAAGAGGCTGATACCAAATCAAATGCATGTACTTATGCTGCTAGAATTGTAAAAAATGTATTAGGCAATACATTATTAGGCAATATTGATTAGAGAGCTACAATAGTGGCTGGAGGTAAAATTCTATGTATGGAAGGGGAAATGTGAATTAAAGTGAAAAAAAAACGGCTGGAACACCGCTTTAAGGTAGAACTTTATTTATATATTTACATACTGTCATTTGAAATTGAAGAGAAACAACAACAACTTTCTCTGTGTGAAAACACTTCCCATTCTTTAGAAGCATAAACTGTAGTTCCAAAAGTCCCTTGGATTCTAAAAATTTAAATATTCAGAAAATCTGTGTGGTTTCCCTTTCCCCTTTCGCAAATCATTTAAGCCCTGTACACACGATCGGTTTTACCGATGAAAACAGTCCGATGGACTTTTTTCATCGGACAAACCGATCGTGTATGGGCCCCATCGGTCTTTTTTCCATCGGTGTTAAAAGATAGAACATGTTTTAAATTTATCCGATGAAAAAAAAAACGATCGCAAATTACTATCGTCTGTGGGGAACTCCATCGGATAAAAAACCCATGCATGCTCAGAATCAAGTCAACGCATGCTCAGAAGCATAGAACTTAATTTTTCTTGGCTCGTCTGAGTGTTTTACATCACGTTTGGGACGATCGGTTTTTTGACTGATGGTGTGTAGGCAAGACTGATGGAAGTCAGCTTCATCGGATTTCCGATGGAAAAATCCATTGGTTTAAAATCCATAGGAAATCCGATTGTCTGTACAGGGCTTTAGAGAAAATATAAATCAGATCAGTATTGGTGAAATTTTGCATTTCCTCCCTTTACATGATGCTGTGGATATAGTAAGTATTTAATTTACAGCACCAACAGGAAAATATAATGTAATAGAACAATACTGTAGAATGATAACCCCCTTCCTTCACATTCCTATAGAGAGAGGCTAAAACTCATATGCCAACAATTAATTATGACTATCAGATTTGCCAGTGGAGTTTAATTACATTTTGATGATTTAGGTAGATATCCCCAGGTCATTTTTTTGTAGCATGGTTATGTACATTAAATGAATTTTTTGGGGCTAAACCTGTAATTCTTCTTAAACCACTCTTGCTAATTTTGTCAGGACAAAAAATACTTTTATTTAGGCAATATTGTCTTTTAAAATGATTGTATTATTAATTACATTTTTTAAAAAATAGGCCAACATAGGAGTTGGTGACTGGGGGCAAAGAGAAGGCAAGTTTAATAAATACATGTTTAAGCTCTATGTTTACAAAGGAAAAAATGGGGACCCCTAGTCCATAATGTTGGCATAGTATTGGCAAAACAAAGGTGAATAAATCACTTGGTCGTCAAATAGTTAAGCTAAGTTAGTTATAAATGGACATATAATATGACATAAGAAAGAACACCATGAATATTATAGACTGGGTGTAAAGCAATAGGTTTATAGTATTCTCAGCAACACTAGTGGCACATATTCACCTTATCTTTACCCCCTCCTGCTATTTTCAGCCACCAGGAACAAAGAAAATACCCCATAGTTCTAAGTAGGATAAATCATGTGACCCTCCCTCCCATGGTATAGTTGCTTGGTAATTGGCCACTATAACATGGCACCTTAAGTTGCCATATGAGATTCTGGAGAAAGAAACTTAGAGCAAATTTAAGCTGGTCTTTCATCTCTTTGCTCCTGGCAGTCAACTGTCACAAGAGGGGATAAAAGGAGTAAAGGGTTTGGTAAGGTAAATGGTAAGGTAAGTTAATGGGGAAGGTAAATATGTGCAACTTGTGTGGCTAATTGAACTGAACCCACTGCTTTGTCCCACACGCAAAGCACAGGTTCACTGAAAACGTGTTTGTAATGCTTTTTTAATGCAATAAATGTTCCAATATATGAACTTTTATTTCAATACATAATACATGTTAACCTCCCTGGCGGTATTCCCGAGTCTGGCTCGGGGTAAGATTTCGGTACCATTAGCGGTAACCCCGAGCCAGACTTGGGCTGCATCGCAGGATACAGGGAAAGTTACTTACCTTGTTCCCTGGATCCTGCGATGTCTCCCCGCAGTGTGTGCGAGCTGTCTCCTTGCTCGATTCACACAGTGCTCGAGTGCCCCTGAGCTCCGTTCCCTGCGACGTTGCGGAGATCGGCACCAAATTCAAAAAAGTAAAAACACAATACACATACAGTATACTGTAATCTTACAGATTACAGTACTGTATAAAAAAATGACACATCCCCTTTGTCCCTAGTGGTCTGTCCAGTGCCCTGCATGCAGTTTTATATTATAAATACAGTTTTTTCTGCCTGGAATTTGCAGATTGTCCATAGCAACCAAAAAATTTCCCTTTATGTCAAAAGTGGTTTTAGACCAGCTAGAAAACAGCGATAATAAATTAGAATCACTTTCAGAATTGAGCGATAGCGATTTGTGGGAAAATTCGTCATCAAACACTAAATCTAATGACAGCGACAATTCTGCAACTGAGCAAATTTATGTGTTTTTGATTTGATTATATTATTGAATAATTTTTATTATTATTATATTATTATTTGTTATAATTATTTATAGTTATTTATTATATTATAATTTATGATTTTTTGTTTTAAACTTTATCATACCCGGGATGTCTACTAGACTCTGGTTTGGACAGATTTAAGTGAGTTATTCCTAAGAATTGCAGGCCTACAATATACAACGCCAAATTTCCATGCAAAATAATTGTACCGCTTTCAGCACCTAAAATCTGAGAGAATCATACCGCCAGGGAGGTTAAAAAATAAAAAAAACTATCCCAAAACATCTCTTGACCACAAATCAAGCTGAATTTTTGATTTGTGGTTACATATGATATTGGGATACTACACTATTATAAGATTAGTTCAATTGGCTAGGGATGTGCACTCTCAGATATTTTATGTTTTTAATGTAGCGGGGTGCCGATTTGTCGTGTGTTATAAAGACTATTGTTATCTTTAGAGTAATCCCAGCTCCCTCTGGGATCCCCTTATAATATTACAGTGACTAAGGTTTAATAACATGGAGCGATGCATTATGGAACTTATGGTGTGGGGAGAAAGGGACTCCATTGCCATGGGTATCTAATAGACTACAGTACCCACAGTGCAGCTGTACTCCCAAAGTGCATTGCATTCTCGCACAGCTTTCTGGGGGAGGTTACTTAAAGAAAGGGAGGGGCTACATTCTGCCTCTTTGGACTTCGCACTCAATCAAGCAGGAAGTCTGAGCGAGGCCTGCTGCCAGAGTATCTAGGCCCGAGGTTTGGGCCTACAGCTAGTGCGGGGGATCCCTCTGTGTAGAAGACCGATCCCCTTCAGCGTGATCAGCTCTCGCCTCCAGAGACCGGAACCATTGGCGAACTGACACCCAGTGCGGTGGTGAGAGGAACCGGAGACTGCGAGGAGCAGAGAGAATCGAGATCGGGACACTGTCAGCGGAGCATCCAGAGAGCTGAGGCCTGTTTGGTGAGAGGGTACCTGCCCAGAATTCATAAATGTTTATTAGGCCCGTGACTTTATATTATTGTTGTTCTTAGCCATATTATTGACTTTGTAGGGCCCTGCAGAGTCAACTGTATATATATATATATATATATATATATATATATGTTTTGCCTTTGTCTCTTATCTCATACCATGTAAAGTTTATCCTTGGTTAAGTGCAAAACTTTTGTGAAGTATCTTTGTTAGCCTGAAGGTCTTCAAACCAAAGAAAGGGGACAATATATGTGTAATTTAATGTGGTGATATATGCAGAATTGTGTTTCCCAGTAGTCAGTGGGTCTCACAATTCCTACCTATACCAGTTTTGTCAAGGGAGGGTTTGAGTCAGTTGAGGGGTTGAGAACCAGAGTACAGACCCAAACAAAACCAGCAGCTCTTTCGGGGGTAGTGCTACACGAATATGTAGGTTTTTTTTTTATTCCCCTATCTATTTTCCCCCACATTGCTGTTCATGGTAAGCAGTGCAAGAAGTGTCAGGATTGACTTTGTAAGACAAACTGAGAAATGACAGGCAAGCCTGGAGCTTCTTTTGTAGTGGAGCTACTTTTAGATATACAGTATATGAAACTCAAGCTGGGTGATTATATCACTCAGTCTAGGTAATAACATTCAGACTGGGGAATTATCTAAGTTTATGGACATACTTAGACTTGTGGAGACACTCCATGGTGCACCAATCTTGGGGGAAAAATAAGTCTAAATCGGACATTCACTATTGTTTCCATATGATAAGCTTGGTTAATTAACATGTGCATTAGAAAAACATGATTGTACATGATTGCACTCCATGGTACACCAATCTTGGGGGAAAAAGAAGTCTAAATCGGACATTCACTATCGTTTCCATATGATAAGCTTGGTTAATTAACATGTGCATTAGAAAAACATGATTGTACAGATTCTACCAATATGATAAGATCAGTACCAGCTTGGTGTACTAACAAGTGCATTAGGTCAAAAAGATTGTACCAATTCTACAACATTTTGTACTGATTCTAACAGGTTTTAGGCCACATTGTCATCTTTCCTCCAAAAAAGGCCCTTGACTAGAATAATTATTGACACATATGTTGTGTCTGTTTAGGCATAGGTTTAGGATGCTGCTGCACACAGCTCAAAGTGCCATGTTAACAGAGACACATTTGATTTTGTAAAAAATGAAAGATTTACATCAAATATACAAGCTAGATGCCAACAGGGAATTTTACTTTTATACATACCTAATGAGCATATTTTCTATGTAATAAAACACAAGGTTTACATGTAGTGACCTTTAAAATTGAGGTAGTACAATTGCACATCCCTGTTATTTTTCTGAATCACAGGAACCCAGCTAACATGCACAGAAAATATTTATTCAAACTTTATTACATTTGCACGCTGGACTTTTCTTCTTTAAGTGTGAATGCTGGATTTTTTGATAAATTTCATCATATACTCTTTTTTTTCTCTATTTGACAGCTGAGAATTCTGTTGATTCCCCTTTTGAGCAACCTCACGTAATTTATGTGCAATAAGTATGTGCTACAATGATTAATCTTGTTTTTCTCAGATTGCTATTCCAGATGGAGAAATCAAATGCTATTTATACTGACACAATGGTTTTATCCTTACATTCTCATATGGAGCCAGTACAAGAAAAGAAATACTTGACCCAAGGGCACCAGTGCTTTTCAAAGTCTCCAAAACATAGAAGATTTAGAAACCTAATCTACACTTAAGAGCGAAAATACAGGTTGTTAAGGGAAAAAGGCATTTGCTACTGATATCTGCTGCAGCAGTAAATCAGGAGCCTGCTTTTAATTCAATCAGCCTTATCAAGCTATTCGCTAAGTACTGTACCTGGGTGTTTTATATTTGTTTCCTCCACAATTGTACATACAAAACAGTGGGCTCTTGTTATCTTCAAAACCATACAAATAATGCAAAGTGTGGCGTGACAGATAGATAGATTAATAAATAGATATATAGAACGGAAAGGCCAGCAATGGAAAATGTGTGCCATTCAGGCTACAAGAGAAAGCAATCCTGTGTGAGTGCAAGCCAGGGAAAGAGCTTGTATAGGCTCCAAGCAACTGTTAAGCAAAGTATGGATCCCATGGAATGAATGTCAGTTCGTGGCCTGGCGGGAGCCCAGGCTGAGACTGCCATTCATTTCAATATCAGTGAGTTTGCATTGATATGCGAAAAGGGAAGCAACTGCCCCCACCTATAACTGACCATTGCAGCAAGTAGCATTGGAAGGCAACATATGTTAGGAAAAAATCCAAGGAAAAATCCAATGAAAACTCCAAGCTCATTTACCGACCAGCCCGCAGACAACCAAATTAACCTGTCTAACAGTATGCGTTAAAAACAGGGGTTTAGTCTGCACACATTTGCAAATACATGTGTAAGCTACAGGCCCCGTCAAGGCACCCTGGTATCTGTAGTACTTTCACTAGCTTATGACTCCACAATGAAAGCACATGCATTCTGAGGGATAGATGGAGGGCAGATGGACTGAAGGTTGCCCATCCCTTCTTAAAGGTACAGGTACAATAATACAAAAAAGAAGGCACTGCCCCATCTATGACTAAATCCCTGTTTTTAACGCATACTATTGGACAGGTTCATTTGGTTGCCCGCGGGCTGCTCGGTATGTGAGATTGGAGTTTTCCTTGGATTTTTCCTTGGCTATTTTTCTTGCATTGATATGCGGCTTCTTGGGATCCATCCTTTGCTAAACAGAAAGGCCACATGAATAATCACAGCTACAAACATGTGCAATAGATGACTCATATTGTCTATCTACGTCGACAGTAAAAGAGATATTTCAGTTCGCCCTTCAACCTGATCCAGTTCCAAACAGAAAAAAATATTCTTAATTACAGGTGCATCAGTCAAAAGGCAACAAAGTAATTTAATGTATTATGGTAACATGTGTAAAAATAGTCACAGTTTATGTCAAATGTCATTGTAAATAGAGAGGAACAGTAATTGCAATAGAAACTCATTAACAAGAAAAAATGGTCACATAAAGTGACCCTATTACTATGAAAAAAAATGTTTTAGTTTAGTTTTAGTAAGCTCAACTCTGAGAAACTTGAAAATGATTCCTGAGCCTGCACTGCAAGGGTTAACTGCTTAGTTAGTCTATAGCAGAGGAGAAGTGCTTCAACTTATCTGATCCTCTGCCCCCCCCCCCTCCGACAGATGGCACTCAGACCTTTGGAGCACTGGGTTGAAGCTATTGCAGAGACCAATCTAGCAGCATGGAGGAGCAGAGGATTGGGTAAGAATATCTACCCTAGAAGGAAATGAAGGGAGTGCTTTACAACTGTGTGAGGAATTACTTAACTGCAGGAAGACAGAGATCTGTGTTTCTGCTTAGCAGAAACACAAGATCTCCATCTTCCTCTCTGACAGAACAGCCATTCTGATTTGCTCCTGCTGTGTCCAATCGCAGTGGGAGCAGATCGTCGATCCTGTGCACACAATCACACACAGGTACGTGATTTTGTGCAAGAGGGTGGCCTTGCCACAGTATATTTGCATGGGGTGGTCTTTAAGAGGTTAATCTTAGCATAATATATGTATAAAATAAGGACAGGTAGCAGGAGGGGCTGTAGCAGCACTAAAAGCAATTAACACTTTATTTTATCTTACGATATAATTGTTAGTACTGCTGCACATAATATTCTACATCTCTAATACAAACCTTAAACTGTGGGTTTTCACCCCATTACAGCTCTGCACTCCCTTTACACTTCTGTGACCCTTATCCAAAGCTGCTAACATCTGCATCCCACTACTCACTCTTTACACTACTGCACTCTTATTTCACCATATCACTGGTGGCAACAGATGGCAAAACACATTTTTTTGCCACAATGCCTTGAAATGCCATACTGTGCAGTAATTCAAAGGCACCTAAGCAAACGTACAGTAGCAGGCAATGCACCCATGCTGTAGTGCACTACAATGCACATACCAGTGTACTGTGTTTGAAAAAGGGTCAGTTACAATTTTCTATGCATCAAAGTAGGTCCATTCAAAATAAATAAGCTGCTTGAGTACAGTACAACTTAATGGGGTTGATTAACTAAAACTAGAGAGTGCAAAAATCTGGTGCAGCTCTGCATAGAAACCAATCAGTTTTCATTTTTTTTTGTCAAAGCTTAATTGAACAAGTTAAAGTGGTTGTAAACCCTTACAGACCACTTATACCTACAGGTAAGCCTAGATTAAGGCTTACCTGTAGGTGCAACAAATATCTCCTAAACCTACATAGTTTAGGAGATATTTGCAGAAAATACAGCACCGATGTCTACGGCGCATGCGCGCCGTAGACAACGGTGCACTGAGCGTGCCGTTAATGAATGGGACATGCGCGCGAGAGACGTCATCGCGGCTCCAGACAGTCACAGCACTGGAGCCGCGATACCCGGAAGTCACTCCGGGTATCATGGCGGCGACGGAGGTGGCGAACGAGGACGGCTGCGGGGGCTTCGATCTCAGGTAAGTACTTCATAATGAGCTAGTATGCTAGGCATACTAGCTCATTATGTCTTTGTCTTGCAGGGTATTTTTTTTTTGTTTTGTTACAGAGGGTTTACTTCCTCTTTAAAGTTAGAAGCTGATTGGCTATCATACACAGCTGCAGCAGATTTAGCATTCTTAAGTTTTAGTAAATCAATCCCAATGCATGGAAACATGTTGCATTAAAGCATGGGAAGGGGACTATAATGACCATAGCAGTGAAATGAATTTAAAGGAGAAGTCCAACCTGAGCTTTTTAGGATGGGCTTCTCCTATGCTAAGATGCTCTAAGATGCTAAGACGGCTGCTCCCCGCCCCTCCACAGCTCAGTGCTCCATTGAGCGTGGAGGAGCAGAGCAGGAGAGATGCTGAAGACAGGCAGCAGCGCTCCGCTCGGGGAGGTGAGAGAACCAAACCATCAGCGGTGTTCGTGGCTCAGTTCTCAGTGAAGAGGCAGTGGGGGACAGATGCAGCATTGGTCTGATGCTGCATCCACCTAGGTAAGTATGAATAAGGAAAAAAAAAACATACCTCTCTTTTAACGTTCAATAGTTTAGAGCAATTAAAACAGTGAAAGATAAATTATTTATTGGTATAGATTGTTGTATTTTGCCATACTATATTAGGCCAATCATATATAAAACATTTTTTTTTAGAATACTATGATGTACATCATTATGTAATTTACAAATCACTCATTGTATTGCAACAACTTTTGTTTTTTCAATTTCCAAAGAACTAAATTTACAGAAAAAAATGATGCTACTCTTCAGGAATTGGCTGATATTATCCATCAGGTAATCCAATCATCTTTACAACAGTTGGATGGTTCCAACCTAAACTATTTACTGACAGCAGATCTACAGCAGAATACAATATGAGTACACCTGTGTCTGAGGGAAAAATATTTTCCACCATGCCAGTTCAGTTTATTTTCTAATTTGAGAAAATCTCTCCTTTCAAAAAGAAATGCATGAACTAAAAATATGTGAGCATAATGGGGAGTTAAAGAAATTCTTTGTAGGTTTATGGACCGTGCGATAAAGTTTTACATAGTTGACCTTGATATGTTTCACCTGAACAAAGCATAAAATTATTCTGATTATCTCAGGGCAAGCTAAAGTGTTCATTTAGTGAAAGTTAAAACCAAAGGGAAGCTAACTGATGCTGACACATCTGTAGAACTTAAACCTTTTCAGTTCCCGTCTGTAGTCAACATTCATTTGCAAGCTGGTTTGCGTACTGAATGCTTTAGAAGGCATGATGATATGTAAAGGACCAATAAAAAAACAAGCAGTGGCAGTACCCACTAATATCTTCTGTTTGAAATGTATTGGAATCAACAGTTGGAAATACAACAGTTCGCATTATATGCATAGTGGTAGCTCATGCCTGAACAGCTCCTTTTTCAGATGATAATGGGTAATAACATTTACATGATTTCAAAGAATTGTGCAGATTTGTGGAAGGGGAAAAAACCTGATCCATACATCCTCAGTCTGAAAATTGTTATACTCCAATAAATCATCCTTAAACAACCCTTCTTGACATTGCCTATTAATATTTTTTTTTATATATAATTTCATAAGACTCCAAGTTATAATGTGCTAATGGTGCTCAAACCTGTCCTGTTTGTTTTTACTGAATAAGGCTTGGTTTAATTTAGTTCCTTACTATTAAAAGTTGTCCTTATATAGAACATAAACAGGGATTCTAGCTGTGGAAGAGTTTTTATTATAGCTTGTAGAGGAATACAATATTGTGTAAAATTATTTGAAATTGAGTCTAATTGCATACTTTGTTAAAAGAAATGACATTGTATATTATTGTGTCACAGACAGCATTTTGGTGTTATGTCAGCATAATATTTCCCACTAATATTCTAATATGTGGTAAATATATAAATGTATACAGTAGCTTTAACGGTAATGTTGATCGGTAATAGTAGCCTTTTACAAATCAGACGTAAAATCCCTAAGGCCCTCTTCACACCTGACTGTTCTTTTGCATTGCATTACTGCAAGCACGTTAGGACATAGATTTTCCAACATTAATGTGGGTCACAATATAGCAGCCTATTCATGTAGAATGGCCTTTCGACTGGACTGCGTGTGCTTTTTCTTAATGCAGTACATCACAATACACAGCTTGTCTGTTTTGATGCATTGTGCAGGTCCGTCAGCTCCTACTGTACAAATGTACTGGAGTACTAAGAGTTGCTGTAGTATGGTAAAATTCGTAGGTGTAAAGCCAGTCTTAGAGGTGTCACAATGTTTTTTTGACAGATTTTTCATATCATTTTTTGTCTTGAGAAACATTTTCAAATAAAGGTTTACTAGTTGGTCAAATGCAAATATGCAAAGAAACTTATTTCTTAACATATTACATGTCAGATGCATATGTTTTTTAAGGAGATTTCAGAAACTTTTGTCTATCTCTGCTACTTTAAGTAGTAAAATAGAGAAATATCCCATTATATATCTCTTCTTTAAGTACGAAAGATACTTAGACCTCCTGCCCATTTCTTTTCTGCTGCTCCTAGGGGCTTTCAGCTTTTTATTTTCGCCCTGTTTAGAGGCAGATTGAAAAAAAAAATACAGCCAGTGCATCCAGGAGCTGCAGAGTTTTGACAGAAAAAACACTTGACGCACCTAAACGTGTGTAAACATGTGTAAACGTGCAAGGCACAAGGTACGTTTAGTGCTTGAGCTTTAATTCATTTCCAATGCCTGAATAAATTATTATTCTGGCAAATGAAATGAATTAACACCCAAGGGATTGACGTGCCTAAACGTGTTTCATAATTTTACAAGCATCAAGTGTTTTTTATGCCAAAACGCTGCTGCTAGGAGACATGGAGTCTAGGAGTGAATGAAGCCTTACTTGTGGCATGATACATACACACAGGGGTTAATTTACTAAACACGAGAATGCAAAATCTGGTGCAGCTATGCATGGTAGCCAATCAGTTTCTTACTTCCTCTTGTTTAATTAAGCTTTGACAAAAAAATATGAGGGTTTTAATGCAGAACAGCACCAGATTTTGCACTCTCTAGTTTTAGTAAATTAACCCCATAGTGTATTATCTTAAACAAATGGAGGCAGAGCCAATACAAGGATCTGGTAGAGCCAGTGCAAGGATACCTTCACTGTGAGTGTATTTACACTTTTACAGTCAAATTTGAGAAAACTCCACTATTAATTTGTTGTGTGTTTCCATTGACACAGCTGTCAAATGTAATTTTTTTATATTTTTTACCTTTTAGATATTTCTAAGAGCAGGTGTCATGGTTGACTGCTAGCATTTCTGAACAAGATCAGTGTGAGTCTGGCACAATAGAAAAGCTTACGAATGTCTCAGTTCCTCTTATTATCATACAATCTTTAACTCATTGTTTGGACAGATGGTTTTCAAATGTGGTTTACAACTGATAAAGGGATCAGTGCAGGAGTTTTCTAAAGAGAGCATCTTAAAGGGTGCTGTATTTTATTTTATTTTTTAAAGCTATGAAAGTAACAGGAATGGGCATATGTAACAAATATAAGGTAGGTGTTATCCCACTTTGGTTGCAAAAGTAGAAATACACTTTATGCCTGAACATGAGTGTAAAACACCCTTATTAAGGGAAATACCACAAACAGTAGAAATCCCTAAATGGTAGTAGGAATTCAATAAAGCAGTTGCGGCACTTTTATGGCTATGTGGCTCTTTAAAAGCCCTGCACCAATTTAAAAAAATCCCTGCAGCCATTTACAGAGGCTTTATTGTAATATATGACAAATGTAGGTAATTCAGGTACAATGTGGCGCTATGACTGCACCACATTCAAAAAGAATTACCTACAGTCTGTAGATAATGAAACTGGAGGCAATTAAGACCAACTCTAACTTGGTGTATAGAGACAGACATAGTGCATGTCTCTGTTTTCTGTGTAGCAGAGCAGCATGTTTTCCGCTGCTATCCCCTACCTGCCCCAGCCATCACTGGATTTCAAGAATGCTGTCGGCATAACCGGCTTCAAGCAGCCAGTGACAATGGGCGGAGTATGATGGGGAGCTGAGAGACTAGTTCCCTATTAGGTCTGCTCTCTTTTTATGATTTCAAGCAGGCAGTGGACAGATTCCATAGCCAATAGTGGGCTCCACCGACCCAGCTAGTAAACTCCTTGGAGGCTTCACTGTCTGTGTGCAGCAGCTGGAAGGGAGCTCAAGTGAAATGAGGATATAGTGTTGTGAAGTCAGCACAAGACAAATGTCAGTGGTTGATTCAAATTCATGTACCTCTTTCAAACAGGTACATAAACTTGGAGCAAGCACCAACATTTGCCATCAGAGACTTTACAAGCTAAGAGTTAAACTTGGTATGACTAATAATGGAATATTTACAGATAATATATATTGGTATATTTATTTATGTATTTGTTTTAACTAATTTCACATAAGCCTTAAGAAAAATACATTGAAACAATATTGTTACAATATGTTTAGGAATAAAGCCTATGCCGCACTTCCGATACACAGTGGAGAACCCAGCCACTCAATCAACAGTCATGCTTCACAGATTGTATTGGTGGGCCAGCTGTGTGTGTGGTGCAAGTCCAAAGCATCAAACATTTATTTTCAAATTACTGGAGATCGGCTCCACTAATTTAAGCAATACATATTTTGGGTTAAATGATTAAAGCAGAACTACAGCCAGGGTTAATCCCCTCCTAATGATCACCATACGTATAGTTGCATGGCCTACTCCCCGAGTGCAAACCATATTTTATTAGTTAATCGGTTTCCTCACACAATGGACGCATATGACTGTGATAAGGACATTAATTAGGAAGTTAATGACTAATACAAAAGGTCCTATATACTCTGTTGGTTGGTACTGTGTAAATGAGTAATTGAATGAGCTTGATACCTCACTTTTGTCTGACTTGTTTATTGTAAAGTCAATGAACTCCTAAAATAATTTACTGGTGTACAGATAATGAAGTATGTTTAAAGTATCCTTTTACATTAGAGTTAGTAAGTGGAAAGAATGTCTGGTTACATTTGTGGATAGTGTTGTGCTTCCTGGTGAGTGACATTTGTATGCTTGGTATCAGGAATATGCAGGGACCATTTGGTGTGAAATCAGTTAAACTCTGCTCACTGTTCTAGGAACCCCTGAGAATCTCTGGAAGAACCCCAGGATCCCATTGAATCCTGGTTAGGAAAGATTACATAATAACTCTTTCTCTTAGCTGCTAGGAACTGATGTGCAACCTTTGATGCCAGTATTGCCAAACATCACAATCATTAAAAGAAATGCCAGTTAGTCTGTGAGCATTTTTATTCCATCTGATGTTCTCCTTTAACATGTAACAGACAAACATGGTTTTAGAAAGGCTGAATTTGAGCTGACTGGCTGTATTGACTTTATGTTTTGCTGTGCACTATATTATATTTAAATATTCATAGTATTTCTGTTTCAGAGCATGAATTCATCTGACATTGTATAGACAGAAACTTAAAGAGCTCAGTATAACCCATACTAAAATTCTAATTAGCATTTTCTGTCTCTTTTTCCCTTTACTGCTGCTTTCTGGTTAGCTTGCCTCATTTTTATGTGGAAAGGTACCTTGGGATCAGATCTCTTGTCAAAGCTCATTGACCCTATCCTCTGGTATGGAGTGTATTATAACAAGAGAAGCCTAGTCTGAAGAATACTCATTTATCTACATTATGAATCTTAGCAATGAGAACATTTTATTCCTGGCATCCTCCAAACTGGCTAATTTACAGTCTTGTCATGTGCAGGTATATGTGTGTGCCTGTCTCCAAAATGTGTTGCCAGCCTACCATTTAAACCGCATTCCACTGCACAATGAAAATTGACAGGAATGTTAATTATTAACCACCAAGAAGCAGACTACAAATTTGTGATTCATGCATGGTTTAGAAAGCATACAATGCTCACTTTTATTTTCTCTGTAATTAGAGAAAAGATGATTTTGAGCTGTTAGCGTTGCATGATACATGCAATGTATCGCTGTCCTATGCATAGGACAGCAGTCCCTTATACATCATTTATCATCAACATAATATGGAGCTGGAATATAAAGTGGGAAAATGGAAATGCTACTGCTTTTTTTTTTATCGTGTATATTTTTTTCAGGTACACCTCTTTTGCTTATTTATGAAAAACCAGAGCTATTAGATTTACCTAGTATTTTAAAAAAAAAAAAATAACCATGCTATTATCATTGCAAATTCCATTTCCTTAATGAACTTTGCTGATTTATATTCAAAAATAATTATTTTACCTATTTTTTCAATTTAGATTATTTTTCTTTTCAGTAAAAATAGATATCAAGGTCCCTCAGGTATCATGTATTTTCCCTTACAACACCCCAGTAAGGGTTAACATGAAGAAACACTCAGAAGCACTAAAAAACACATAGCCCTCAAATGAATAAATCTCAATAAAGATTCATTATAGCAAGTAGACCACATGCAATTCCAATGGGATTTCTATGGTCCAGATTCCTAGCTGTCATTCTTAATCACTTAATCACTGAATCAGTAGAGAAGACTGTAATTGAAGTGTTTCCTTTTGCATGAATAAAGTAATTATGTGGGTATTAGAGTAGGTTAGTTGCATTTGTTCCCTCTCCAATACACAAATGGGCAAACATGTACAATATGCATGCAACAAACAGTCAGTTTTTACAAATGGGCAATCATCACAATATGTGGGCAGAAAAAGGCCCATTGTGACAGTATGTTAGCAACAAATGGGCTATTGTGACAATATACAGGCAACTCCTCCCCCTCCAATTCAGCCATCCCTATATGCAACATTTTCCACCCTCCTCTTTCACAAGTAAAAATTAACCTCCTGCACAAAAAATCTCCCATCCCACTCTGCTCCAAAAAAATCTCTCACCTTTCTCTGCACTCCCAGCAGACATTTTCCCAATGCAGAGCCCATGAAAGTTTCCATACTTTCCCTCATGTGACTCATCAGAGCCCAGAGAAGTCTGGAAAGGCTTCATGCACTCTGTGCCATAGAGCAGAGGCACATTGCCATTATGCATATTCTCTTTTTAGCGTTGTTGTCTAGGCTTTGTGGGGACCACAAATACATAATGGTAGTATGCAGGACAGGTAGTAGGTGCAGTCCTAGAGCACATCCCAGTCAGCTGTACTGTACCTAGGGCACACTTTTTATATTGCAACAGAAATTAAGCAAATAAATATATTAATAAATAAATACTGTATAAAAAATTAAAAAAATAAAAGCATCTATATTTTTACTTTTCAAATGACCTGGGATTAGGGCTTAAACACTATACAGACAACCCCCACGTTTAAGTGCACAATGGGGTTTATTTACTATCGCTGGAGAGTTCAAAATCAGGCTCACTTCTGCATAGAAACCAATGAGCTTCCATGTTTTTTTTACCAAAGCTTAATTGAACAAGCTGGGGTTAGGAGCGCATTTGTTTCTATGCAGAAGTGAGCCTGATTTTGCACTCTCCAGTGATAGTAAATAAACCCCATTGTGTACTTAAAAGTGGGGTATGCCTGTACACATAAATTCCTGAGTTCCTGAAAATATATATCTAGGACCCAGTTGACTCAATAGGTCTGCTGACAAACTAAGTAGAGGACAGGTTCACTCTACCTTCTTTTAGGGCCCAATATAGTACTTTTTCTATTGCTGGCAATGTACAATGTTCTACCTTTTAAATGGCTTGGGCCAAACAAAAGTCTTCTAACACAGCATGAAAGGAAGAATAGTTCAAACACAGAAAGGAAGCACAGAAAAGCAAAAGAAGAATACATACAGTTGAAGAGGTGTAAATGAAGAAAGAGAAAATAAGAACATGTGCAACTGTAAAACTAGTGCTGGAAAATAAAACTCAATGATGTACATGACTATAGGCTAAGAAATTTAATTGTGTTATAATCTCTACCAAGCAGACTTACAAAGCTCATGAGTTATTAAACCATGTGCTCTAAAAGATCATCCATACTTGGACTTCTTCCATTGATGGACACAGAGTGCTGCTTCCTCTGAATTTCTTCACTATTAATTATAAAAATCTGTTTGGGAGCCCATCAGTGAAGCCTTTGTCTTGGGCAGATGGACATCTTACAATTATAATGCTCACAGTATAGCTGACTTGTCTATTCACATGAGAGCACATATTCCCATTTTAAGCAGGCTATAGATTCTGCGGTTTTCTTTCCTGCAACCACGGGTTGCAGGAAAGAAAATTTCTTGATTCCCCCATCAACACTGTCAGTGTTGATGGGAAATCCCTCCTGTGGAGCTATGGTGCTCTCCCTCCAATGACACAGTGCATTTTCGATCCTTGGGTCAGATGCAATTTTACACTGTTTAAACCAGTGGTGGTCAACTTACTTGATAAATGGGGCCTCAAGTGCAGCCTCTGACATAGCAGTAGATCAGAACATAATTTTCAGTGAATGTAATGCAACAGCTGTCAGAGACTGCAGACATAAAATAGGAGAAGACCAGAGACTACTGGTATGCTACAAGAGGTGGTCAGAGACTGCAAACATGTAACAGGAGAAGGTCAAAGGCTAGGATAACAGTCATATACTGAAGAAACTTTACATGAAACTGCCATAAATCAGTGCTATTACAGCGCCTTTGCAAATCAATGCCTCCACATCTGTGTTCCTCTTTACAGCCCCCTTAAAAATATTTTAGCCACATTAGATATTTCTGTCAGCAAGTTCTATTTAAAAAAAAAGTATCATAATAGAAAAGAAATGTACTGCACAGAAAAAGAGAGATTGCGTAAAAGAAATCAGTATCGGAAGCAAAATGAATATTTTTTTCTTTACTGACTTTTAAGAATCTAGGTAAGGAAAAAAACAGACTAATGTCTACAGTGTCTCTGAGGGTCACACAATATGTGCCAATGACACATGCGGCCCCTGGAATGCAAGTTTGGTACCAGGGGTTTAGACTGTTACCCAACTTCTTAATACGAGAACTAAATAACAAAAAGTTAAAATTTACACTGAATATGCTAATTTACAAATAAAAAATGTTTATAGAGGGCAGAGGGATGCAGACAACCACGTGGCAGTGATTATTTTTTTTGCCATTTACAGTATACCTTCCAAGCAGTGTAAATACTAATTTAATTTAAATTTGGGGAATTCCTTTATGTATACAAATATAAGGTGCATCTTTGGTTTGAAACTGAACATGAAACAGAATAAGCATTTTAAATGGAACTTCTGGCAAACAGTGAAATGCACAGATGAAACACTGTGCATACTGCATAAGGGGAGCTGGATTACCTGCAAAATGATTTAAAATCTGTACACCCAGTTCCGAGATTTACACAGCTCTGACACACAACACATCCCTATCTGGCAGGGGAGGAGACCTGATTTTTTTTCTGCTGCAGTTAAAGTATATATTTATATATCATGCTAAAAACCTCTTTTTAGTTTTGGATATAGTGTGGAAAGATTTGAACTGTCCAGTTCTTACTGCCATCTGGGACTCTGTTAGACAGATTTAGCCTTACTTCCTGTTCTGCTGACAATGTTCTATCAATTATCAAGAGAGGCAAAATCTTCAATAGGGACACAGACAGAAATAAAATCTGACAGGGGTTATATTCTTCCCCATCCAAGGAAAGAAAGTTTTTTTTCCCTCTTTCATTGTTGATGTTGGAGAGTTCCCCTCACTTCCTTTCTGGTAAAAAGTTGCCAACAGGACAGAAAATAAAGTAACGCTAATGGAGCTTCAAATAGCAATACAACCCTGGCAGGGATTCTATCCCATCCCATTTTGTTCAAAACTAAGAAAAGTATTGGTTGGACATACACTTTAGTTGAAGAAGAATCAGCAGACCGATTAGCTCACCTCTCCCTCACTCTTCTCTGTCCACTTATTAGCATGCCCCTTGTTAGCACATGTGAGCACTGTAACACACCTGATTGGCTCCTTGTGATGCTTTTCCCTCACCTACTTTGAGTTTTGCTGTACAGGGAAGACAAGAGGCTGATATCAAGTCAGATGTTGGTACTTACATTGCTTGTATTTAAAAAAAAAAAAAAATTAAATGATGTATTAATAAATTCAGACTGCACTAATTTCTGTCTTTTGTTTCTTGCACATTTTCAGCTTTAAAAATAATTTTAGTTGTCTCTACCAGCAGTGCACTCCTTACTACGTGAATTTGGCACACTGTCATACTACAAAGCTAACGCAACCAAATCACACATCCTAGACATAGGGATAGATGGCACAACCCGTAATCTCCTAGCCGCACAGTTCCCATTTCAATGGGCAGAAACAGGCATAGAATATCTAGGAATCACCCTAACAAGACACTTAAAGAACCTTTTCAAAGAAAACTACACCAGATATAGACAGAAATTTACCCAGTCTCTTCACCATCTAGGAAAACATGAATTCTCATGGGCCGGCAGACTGGCGGTGTTTAAGATGACCACTCTCCCACAACTGTTATACCTCTTCTGAACCTTCCGAACCTTACCCATCCCTATACCTAAAAGCAACACCAACTCCCTCCAATCATCCTTACAATGATTCATATGGGCAGGGAAAAAACCACGAGTGGCTAAATGTAGATTAATCAAACATAGATCAGTAGGGGGTTCAGGACTAGTAGATATTGCAGACTACCACACAGCAAGCATTCTAGCCCAACTTAAAGAGTTTTTCTTTTCATCACCCTCTACTAGATGGGGCAACATAGAGCAATATATAGTCCCGGGTAAAAAATTTAAAAACTGGATATGTAGTATACATGTGAAAACAACACCCCCCAAATTTCTTCCATTAACTATGACAGCCACAGTCGGAGAATGGCGTAAACTCACATCTACCACCTGGAGAAACACTCCAACAGCACGCATAAATTTACCCCTATCAATCCTTAACTTGCTTATCTCTGATCTCCACACACAAAATTGGACCAAACAAGATCCCGCACCCCTTCACAAACTTCTGCACAACGACAGGATCAAACCTTTCCATACCCTTAAAACTGAGCTAAATCTAGACCCAAAATCACAATACCAATATATACAAATCGCACACTGACTTAAAAGCAACCCACAACTTCTAACCTCAATCCCTACACAAGTTATTACATTTTACTCACCCCAAGTCCTAGGAAATAAAGGTATTTCCCTATTTTATAACCTTCTACAGGAAAAAAACAATTCCACCACTCCCTGACTTTCGATCACGGGGAGCGAGATCTAAGCAAGTCATACTCAGGGACAGAATGGCAGAGAGCTATCAAATCTACATACGACGCCACACAATGCACGGCGCTGTGGGAACTCACACAAAACATCATTCAAAGGAGGTACTTAACCCCTGATATAATAGCTACATTTTACCATCAAACATCTCCTATGTGCTGGAGGAATTGCGGATTGAAGGGATCTTTAATCCACATTCTATGGGAATGCCCACATCTAACAAAATACTGGCAGGAAGTATTCTCGATCCTTTCACAAATCATAGGTTTAAATATCAAACCATCACCAGATCTAGCTCTATTGAACCTAAATATTGATCTTATACCTATAGCTCACAGAAAAGTAATAACCCAAATATTACTGGCAGCTAGGCGCAGCATAACAAAACTTTGGAAAAATACCAAACCCCCAGTAGTTCAAGATGTAATTATAATGGTACAGACCGTGATTACGAGACACTTCTATTCAACATCAACCAATCTAGCACCAAGCTGAGACAAAGTTGGAACTTGTGGTCTATCTGGTATAAGGGAATTACCGCAACATAAATCTACATAAACACTCATGCAGGTTCCCCTCCTACCCCCCCCCCAAACCTGAAAAATGTTTGTTGCATTTCCTCTAGAACTTAATTGCTAGAGCATTGAGCAAAGTTGTAACCCAGGAATAACTTACAGTATAAGGTTATTGAAATTATTTGACTAATTATCTAATCAAAAGATAAATCTACGTACTCATGATTATGTTTCAGATATGCATATGTTTACCTGCTTCTTACACTGTAATGCATCTAAGCAACAATGTTTGTAACTTAGAAACGCACAACAATAATGAAAAATATTGAAAATAAAAATAATTTTAGTTCATCTAGAGATAAACATCTCAAAGACTATGCTTTTTTTTTTTAATTAGCACAAGATAAGGTACTTACATTCAATGTGAAGTATCACGTTGGCTGCTGGTTGCTCTCTTAGTTCAAATCCAAAATACTCTACCCACCCACCATATCTCCAAAGCCTCAAACTTTGGGTGCTACAGGGATTAATATGATCAGCTGGACCTGTCACATGCACTTGTCAAGAGTGCCAACTATGCTTGCCCTCTGCACCCCCCCATCTCCATTCATAGAAGCTGTACTATAGCTTTCATTAATGAAAAGTGATCTATGAATTGAGGACAGGTGGATGAATTAAAGGTAGAGAGGAGAGAACTTTTAGATTCCAACTAAGAGCAGCTAGTAGCACAAGGGATAATTCTTATTAGATGTAAGCATTTTTTTTTCAATTCAACTTAACCTAGGCTTTAAGAAGTTTATGGTAAACCTGTAATGGGTGGAAAAAGCATACATGAAGCCAATTCCATAGAAGGCACTATTAGGTGTCACAGCTTAACTTTAGTTGAGTAATTATCTTCCTCCAGAGATTTTCCAAGTCCCTGGAAAACCCAAATATCTGAGTGAGCTTGGCTTCTATGTGACTTATTGTCAGGCCCAAGTATTTCCATATACTGGTGGGAGAGGGGCACTCTGGCCTATGCAAATACTGATATACAAATTCTGGAGCCTGCAGGCACACTCTAGAGGGAGAAAGTAGCTCAGTTATTAAAAATGCTATGGCACTTAAAGGTATTTTTATATAACCCCAGATTAAGCTCATATTTTTGAAGCCACTACCAGTTTTTCAATCTGTTTACAAACTTATTAATAACAAGCAGATGAATGCTGATAAATGGTTTAGGCACTCTGTCGCATGAGATAATAACCAGCCCTGTAGTTACTAAAATGCAAAAACATATAGTTGGGTTAAATGACTAAAGCAGTAAAGGCTGTTTGTTCACCTAACAAATATTTATTAGTAATGAAAGGGGAACCTTTAATTACTTTGAATACCTAATAATGTGCATTGGGAATTTTAAAAAAACAGGACTTCTTCTAGCATATGATTGGTTATTTAAAGTGAGCTTATCTTCACATTATTCAGTTAACAGTCACTTTGTCAACAGCCTCTATTCCTTTAGTAAATCAATCCTATTGCATGTGTAAGTTGATGCATAATGAGTGCTGACAGGATGTATTCTTTTATTGACATTTATTTCAACACATTTACCTCCTAGAAATCTTTGCTTTGTGTCTCCCTCCCTCAGCAGAGTGGATGCCTCTGTTTGGAGGTAAAGTATATATGTTTCTCCTTCTCCCTCTCTTTGTCCTTCTGAGAGTTCTGTTATGGAAAAAAGTAAAATATTGAAGAATACACACAAAAACCTTCTATTGCATAAGCTACAAATTAATTGGATAGCTATTTGTGTGTTTATTTTATTACACGCATACTTTTTTTAATTTTTTATTGACATATCACATGCTATTGTTCTGCAAGCTGATTTGTAGTATATTGTTATTAATATTAAAACAATCTGCAGTAACTGTGAAGTTTTTAAAATGCCAAAAATACCTAGATGTCAGTAAATCATTGCATTCCTAGTTGGTATGGTTGAAAAGACACAAGTTCAGCTAGTTCAACCAAGAGAAAAATAAAAACTAACTAGTTTGCATGGTATGTTCTGGCATCCCCAACAATAGGAGTTTCATTTTTGTTGAGATACGTTGGAAGACACTTCCATTGCTAAAGGTATGGTGATGGTGTCCCTTTTCTTATTTCAAGATCCCCCCCCCCCATTTTTAAGGCAGTTTGAGAAAGTACACGGTATGGCAAACGTTATTTTCAGAACAGAAAAAGGTAAGAATCATTATTATTATTTGCTAAAACCCTTGCAATGAAATGTATATTGTACAGGGACTTTGAACAACGCTTCCCCCCCCCCCCCTCAAAATCTCTAAGATTTATGTTTTACTCTCCATTTACAAAGAAACAATCTTTGTGGTCCTCCGATATGTTTGGGGCTGACACAGAAAGTGGAATAAGGTGTCACAATTAGTGTATCAAGTAAAGAATTCACTCCTTCAAAATGTAAAGGTACACATTTATGATACTAGTATATCAGCTTTTTAAGTAAACAAACCTGTAGACCAAAACAGATACGATTCCCTTGATGGCAATAATACAAGTACCGACTACATATTTTACTACTTTAGGTCTTAGTTTGTCTGTACTTTGTTTTGTTTTCTTTACTAAACCATCAAAATGATAACACATGACTACTGTAAAATCTCCCCCCAGGGCATTAATTTTTCAGCAGTTATGATAATTGGGCTTTTACTATGCCTGTATGTGTTTCTATTGGGAATGGCTATGGGACTGCAGTGTATATACTTCTAGCAGTATAATTAAATCATGTTATTGCAAATATACCTGGGTATAAACAGCGGTTTGAATCAGTCTGAATACATAAATACATGTTGAACCTCTGTTATGATGTAACACTGAAGGAAATACCTTCATAATATTCATTACATGCATAGAGTGAACATCACAATTTTACATACTGTGCATTGTATATAACAAAAGCACAGGAGTATAACATTTGAATCCTCTATTGTCATTCTCTTGATAAGTGTCTATACCTTGGGGTTAATTTACATAGTTACATAGTAGGTGAGGTTGAAAAAAGACACAAGTCCATCAAGTCCAACCTACTACAGGCAAATAGGCTGTTCACTTTTCAAGGGAACTCTCCCTTAGCTTAGTGAATGAGGTGACTTCCATAATCCTGTTATGTGCAAGTAGGTTGTTGGTTCCTTACATGGGGCTAAATATTTTTTGCAAAGTACAATTTCAGCATATTAACTAAGCTAAGGAAATATTTCCTTGCAAAATTAACAAACTTTTTGCCTATGGTAAATCAATCCCCCATGTCCATGTCTTGCATAGAATCATCAAGTTAAGCGATTGCCTTTGTTCAAAGTGAACCTGAGCCCAAACTATGCACATCATAGTATTTGCAAATAGTAAACAAGCTTTACAAGAACTCTAAAACCAGCCACCATTCAATTTTGTAGCTATAGGCATTGTGGAGAAATTAATCAATAAAACTTTCAACAGAGACACTTAAATGCCAGGCCCTTTTTCCTTTAATTTCTATTACACCAGACTCTTGGCTGCCAGCCAGCCTTCTAATGCAAACAAATAGCAAGTGCCCCTAAACTGCAAGCTGGTGACTGAAACTAACTGCAGAGTCTTTGTTGTGATTTTTGAGGATCTTTGAGTATAGATTACTCCACAGTACACAACACTAGACAGGTCAGTGATATCTTATTTTCATGTTATTTTACTGCTCGTTAAAAATAAGATATAATTTTAATATCTATTGTCTGGGAACAGATATACATTTAAAAGACACACACAAGCACATGCATGCACACAGACACAAATAATGTAAAGTTCACACACTTCATCACACCACACTCTGCCAGTTGACACATCTATTCCCTGTTGCTGTTTCCTATGCCATCTCCCCACCTTCAGCCTGATTATTGGGCAAGGACTAAATAGCATGCAAAGAGATGGAAATTAAATCTGGAAAATGTTAGGCTGAGCAAGGAAGCAAAAAAGTGGACAATCTGGCTACACATTTTGGAAGGCATGTATAATAAAGAAAATGGTCAATCAGAGCTGCAAAGTCTTTTCTGTACTTTTACTGTGTATTTATCCTTTGCCTAGAGTTCCACTTTATTTAAGCAAAAAGCATAATACTGTTCTAACCAGAATGAACTGTTGAAAACAGAAATTGGGTTTGCTTCTGTGAATAAATATACATGATTTCTCTTGGCACTGTTTTATTAAATAATTAGAATATGTTTACTGTTGGCTTGCCAGCGCTTATATAACAAAGTAGTAAATCAGACCATGCTAATCTGCTGAAATTACAGTGCTACCTAGGAAAGTAAAGGAGGATCTCCTTTGGCAAATGCATAAAAAAAGCTAATCCATATCTTGCAGTATAAAATCAAAGACTCATTTCAAGTCTACACTAGGTTGGCTGGACAGGAGTGCGGCACTACTTTGATTTTATACATGCATCCCTTCGGATGAGCACCTTTGTCAGCCAGTGGTTGTAAACCCTATACCAATACCCAGTGAAGTCACTAGTCTCAGGTGCAACACAGAGATGAAACAAATCCTCCTACATAAGTTGTACTTGTTTATTTGCAGCCATTTGTTCTGCACATCCTTGTAAAAACAGATATAAAAAAGATTTTTCACAGACTCACAAAGCAGGGGGCGGGAAACTGCAGTTACACACTGTATAAGAGCTCTTAGAGCTGATTAGAGTTAAGGGACACATCACCCTTCATACAGCACACAGGAACAGAGCTGTGGCTGTCATTCACCAGCTGTGTGCTGCAGATCCCTCCCCTGTCACCTTTATAACTCTTGTCAGAAGTGACTCATTCTGATAACAGAGGATATAGACAGCAGAGAGAAATGACACTTAGTGATTTGGAGAAAGACAAGTAAACATTATAGAAATATGTTCTTTGTTCATATTTCATGTCTGAGGTTTACAACCACTTTAACCACTTCCCATCTGCCATATGTTTATAAATGGCTTTGGAGGGGAAGGGTGATATCTCGGTCATCGCTGCAGTTGCTGCAATGATCTAGATATAATTTTTTAGGGCTGGCAATTCCCTATAAAGTAAAAGTAATCCTAGTGGCTAAAGGGCCACTGGATTACTTTTACAGGCAGTGGGAGAGGGGTGCAATCAGGGAGCCCGGTAAGGATGCAACAGGCAGCATCTGGACACACAGTGAGAGGAATGGATGGTGTTCCTCCCTCTGTGACATCCGAAACTGGAAGCAACAAGGATTTTGTTACTTCCAGTTTAGGTTTTTTGTTTACCTGGTCCTTACCGACCAGTAAAGCAGCCGATCAGACCGATCTGTGTCTGATTGGCTGCATCAGAGGCCAGAGGAGAGATCTGGGGTCTAATAGACCCCAGATATCTCCACAAAAAACTTATAAACGCTAAGGCCCCTTTCACACTGAGGCGTTTTTCATGCGGTTTAGCGCTAATATTAGCGCTATTATACCGCATGAAAAATTCCTGCCCTGTAGCCTTCAATGTGAAAGCCCGAAGGCTTTCACACTGAAGCGGTGCGCTAGCAGGATCGCTCCAAAAGTCCTGCTAGCCGCTTCTTTACAGCGGTGAAGGAGCGGTGTGTTCACCGCTCCTTTACCGCGGCTGCCCATTGAAATCAATGGGACAGCGCGGTAATACCGCCCGCAAACCGCGGCAATAGCCGCGGTTTGCGGGCGGTATTAACCCTTTTTCGGCCGCTAGCGGGGGTTAAATTCACCCCCTAGCGACCGCATACCGCGGTAAGAACGACGGTATAGCAGCGCTGAAAATCGCGCTGCTATACCGCCACCGCTCCTGCCCGCCCCAGTGTGAAAGGGGCCTAAGAGATAGATTCAGAGTGATGTGGCAAATTGGGGAGAGGGGGCTGCTGTGTTGCAAACAGTCTGATCCTCAAATATCCCGATTATATAAATCAAATAAGATATAAATAGCAAAGATCCATGTAAAGTCCATGTAATTATAAGTCCAGATGGAAGATGACACTCATATAGTTGGCAGCCGGCTGTTAGAATGAGAAGCACTTCTAGGAAATAACAAGAGAGAGTGCATAAAGAGGACCTGCCACAGCCCATGATATTACAAGGAATGTTATTCATCCCTTTTATTAGCAAAACAGTTGATTAAATAAAAAAAGGTACAGTGTTGAAAAAAAAATGTTTAAATAAAAAAAATTGATAATTTATTTTTTCTAAATTCCCCCCTGCTCACGTGCAAAAACAAACACGCATGTAGGACTCGCAGGCATATGTAAACGACGATCGCACCACAAATGTGAAGTATCGCTGAGAATGTCAGAGCCAGAGCAATAATTTTAGCACCACCTTGTGTGTAACTCTAAATTGGTAGCCTGTAAAGCTTTTGTGCCTTATAGAGATTTTTATGTACCATAATTTGAAGGACACAATTTTAAAGCATGACATGTTTGGTATTGATTTACTCATATATTTTACCAAACAATTGGGTATTATATTGGGTTTTTGTGCATTAAAAAAATAATTAAAGTGTATTTTTTCAAAAACATTTTTAATTGAAAAAAACGCTGCACAAAACAGGGGTTGTAACCTTCCATTACGCTATTCAAAATTAAAAATATATATTTACCTATAGTCCTACTTTAAAATGTGTGCAGTGTATATTGTTGCAACAGAATATGACTTTCTATTTATGTATATTTTAGAGTGCATATCCCCTGTTAACTATTAAAGAGGTGTACTGCTGGTTTCAATTTTTTTTTTTGCTCGCCAAGGCTGTTGCTAAATTCATGTTTTGGATGTTGTGTAGAATGGATATTATGTATTTCCATGAACGCAAAATGTTGTGCTCGTAAAAATATGCCCATATGCTTGCATTTATAAATGTAAGTACCAGAGTTTATGCCTGTATAGCAGTGTACATTATATTTTGTAATGCATGTGTATAGACAAACTTACGCAGCAGATGTGGCTCCCAGACTCCACAAATGCAGGTGTGATTAACTTTGTACAGCAATATGCCTTCATATAAGGTTGTGTGCAAGATCCCCAAGCTAAACTATTCACCTATTATTTTGTATCAGGAATGATATATTTAATGTTGCATTAAATGTAAAAATCATTTTGTGAAAGATAGAACCCCTGTCAGGCATTATTGATATCTAGGGCTCCATTCGTGGGACTTTCTCTCACTTTGCTAGAAACAATGTGGGGTTCATTTACTAAAGACAGCAGTTGCTTCAGAGATTAGTAAATGAGGTAAAATAAAAAATGCATTTTTGCTTGCACATGATTGGATGGTGGAAGTCAGCAGAGCTTCTGCTCAGGTACTAAGCTCTGGAGAAACTGCTCTCCCCCCCACCTTTTGCAGAGTACAACTGCACTTCGCAAAGTGTATAGTCTAGTTGTTTTTAGTAAATCAACCCCTATGCGACAGAGAAACATGTTAGAAGGCTAGCCATTGGCTAGCCTGAATTTGTAGGAGGAGAGTGGGGCGTTATATTCTCCCCATCCTCCCCCTGGCTTGCGTCGGCTGCATTTCCGTGTTGGTGCAATTGTTCCTGACGTAATTTCCGGTTCCGGGTATCGCGAGCGGTGGCTGAGTGCAGGCAGCTTGTGGAGCGGTGTCCCTTCCTATGGGTCGGTGCGCTTTACTGACGGTCGGTCAGTGGGGGGTTAGTGCACGGCTCTCACTGTCTTCTTCCCCACTACAGGTAGCAGCTGGCGGGGTTCAGCGATCCAGGCTTCTGGCGGCAGGTCGGGCTTTTCCTCACACAGCTAGTACAGCATTGGCAACTTTATTGCGGGGACCTCTCGTGGCAGCTGTCACTTTTACTCACGGTGGTCGGTACAGGTAGGTCACGGGTTGGTTGGGGGGGTGCAGGCTGTCGCGTGTCACTTGTCGCAGCGAGCACGGTATTGTAAATGTCTGAGTGCCTTTTTGATTTTACTGCTGGGATTTTCATTTGCTCCATGCCACCCCACGCCCAGGGTGTGTTTCTCTCCACAGGTCGTCCAGGGGTTCCAGTTATCTTGGTGCAGGTAGGTTCGCCTTCATCTAGCGGGGGGTGGCACTGGTATTGGGTAGGTGGTATTCGATGTCACCATTTCTTTACTCTGCCAGCTTTGCCTTTCCACCCCTTGCTAGGTCGGCCTCCCCGTGTTAGGTCTCCTGGTGGGGGGGGTCACGGGTTACTGGAGTGGGGGTCTGGTCTTGGTGCGTCCTCTACTCCTGGTTCCCCCGGTTCACTTTGCCTGCTACCCCTGGGTCACTTCCCACTTAGTTTAGCTTGCACCAGCCGTTCATTGCAGGTTGCCGGACTATAGTCCAGCCTGTTGGCCACGGGGCTGCTTTCCATGCGTTTGTCAGCACTCATTCACGCCTTGTCACTGGGCCCCGCTAGGGTAGGTTTTTTGTAGCTTCATTTCAGGTCACGTTCAGGGTTGCTTCCTTGTTTCTCCCGTTTATCGTTCCCATGACAGAGCATGCACACTCTGGTCAGGTGGATTTTTTGCACGAGGTCACCACGGCATTGGTCAGGGGTGGCACAGCTCGCTGTGGGCATCAGTTGTTCAGTGCATACATCTAATGTTGTTACAGGTGGATTTCTCTGTTCGTTCAGACGCTTCAGGTGGGTGCTGTGGCCTCTTTTTGCTCAGGGGTAGGTAGGGCTTTACATTCCAGGATCTGTCACGTCTTCAGATCCGTACAGGCTGAGGCTTCGTTTTTAATTGATTTGATGCAATCTTCTCGCCTGTACATTCATACATCATACGTTGCACATCACTTACATTCCTATCTCTGCCTACCACGGTCTGTAGGTACTAAGCCCTGAGTGTTCGTTTTTAATTGCCTGTCCTGCGCCACAGGTTGCGCCACAGGTTGCTCGGGCTCGCGCTACACTCACGCAGGGGGTCACGGTCATTAGCATCTTTCAGGCGCTTGGTTCTCGGCATCAGCTTCATACATCATTACGTTAGGGCAGGTAGGCTTGGTCGGGTCGGTCGGTGGAGTTGACTGCTGGTTGTTTGTGTTTTGTTCACAGATTGGGAGCATGTCGCATATCTCTGAAAGCGTCGAGTTTGCGTTCATCCCTTCCACACCAGCTGGCCCTTCCACACCAGCTGGCCCTTCCACACCAGCAAGGGGCTCGGAGCTCGGCAGCACGCCATCCTTAAGGAGCTGGACCATACCCTAGCTCATTGCTGAACTTCGTTCCAGGGGCATTCCTTTCTCGGCATCAGCCAGGAAAGCAGAGTTATTCATGCTCCTCTTTCCAAACCCGTCCCAGCCTCTGCCTTCCACCAGTGCAGAGCATGCGTCCCTCCTCAATGCATTGACGCAGGTCCATACGGTATTAAATACCCTATCGTCTTCGGTCCAGCTTTTACAAGATAGGATGGATGTGCTGGAGGCCCGTCCAGACAATGTGGTGGTTCCGGTAGCTTCCTCGGCTCCTGGGCCATCTGGAATTCCTGCAGGTATCACTGGTGGGCCACTACCGCTGGCTGATCCTTCTGCTGCTGTTATTTTTCCTTCTGTTTCCCCTGCCCATTTTGTCCCGGCCAATCTGAAGAAGGACATCTTGGAAGGGAAGGACCTGCTCATTGCCTCACAGGACGTTGTGGAGAACAAGGCATATGCTTGCGGGGAGGTCTCATGGTCCTTAGGACCCGAGATCCCAGGCTGAACCGCAAGCTCAGCATTGCCGAGTTTGTCTTTGCTTTTGGGATTTTCAGGGATGTTATTTGTGGTGTTAGTCCCGGCAGGAGGGAGGAGTTGGACCTTTATCTGCATAAGATAGTCGATTTGGCCTACAAGTATGGTGGCAGCACCTTTTACGATTATCATAAGTCCTTTTCATCTAAGGTCGCTGCCATGTGGGCTCAGGTTCAGGTGGTTTCATGTTGGAGTGTTATTGACACAGAATTGTTTTGTAGGCATTTCGCTAATCAGAGATCTCCGACATGTGCTACCTGTCAGTCTACTGCTCACACCGCCAACTGGTGTCCCAATGTTGATCATCCGGGGGTAGCCGGGGCCAGCAGGGCTGGGTCGGGCAGTCCTTTCTTTAAGGCCCTCAGGGCTGGTTGACAAGCTTGGCAGGCCCATTCATGTGCTGGGCAAGTCACAGCTGTGCAATAATTACAATTATACCACATGTCATTACAACCAGTGCAGACTGCTGCATGTCTGTGCAAACTGTTTTAGGGCCCATCCTAAAACCGCCTGTCCAGTATATCCTGACTGAGCCGGGTCAATGTCTCCAGGTTGGGGTTCTGGTTGGATCACCACCCGTCCTCGGCTCTCAAGCGGTTCTTGGTGGATGGTTTTGTGGAGGGTTTCCACACGGGCCTGATCAACCTTCCCTTACACTCCCACGAGTGTGCCAATCTGGTATCTGCCGTTACCAATCCTGAATTGGTGGATGAATTATTGGGGGTGGAATTGTCCAAGGGGTTTGTTATTGGGCCTTTTTCTTCCCCGCCTTTTTGTTTGTGGAGAGTGAGCGCCATCGGGGTTGTTAAAGGTAAATTTTCAAATAAATACCGTTTAATTTATGAACTGTCGGCTCCTCATTTGTCACCAGTGCCTAGTCTGAATTCTCTTATACCCTTGGAAGAGTTCTCCTTGAAGTACGCTTCGGTTGATTCCGCTGTTCAGCATGTCCTGCGGTTAGGGAGAGGAGCATGGTTGTCTAAGGCGGACATTGCGGACGCCTTTAAACTCCTCCCGATCATGCCATCTCTCTGGCAATGGTACGGTTTCAGATGGCGGGAGCAGTTTTACTTCGCCACCAAGCTGACATTCGGGTCCAAAAGCAGCCCTTGGCTTTTTGATACATTTGCCACAGCGCTTGAGTGGATCCTTTCTTCACAGCTGGGGTGTGGCAAGGTTATTCATTATTTAGATGATTTTTTGCTGCTGGAAAGCCCGGCACGGCCACCCAAGGATCTCGCCACTCTCACCGAGTTTTTCAGGGATCTGAACGTCCCCTTGGCTCTCCACAAGATCGATGGGCCATCCACCGTGATCACTTTTCTGGGGATCACCTTGGACACCGTCCGCATGATCGCTTATTTACCTCAGGACAAGCTGATCAGGATCCGGGGGTCATTCATAATCTAGTTAGATCCCCGGTGTGTTCTAAGAGTGAGCTGCAGTCTCTCTTAGGCATGCTCAATTTTGCCATGAGAATCATCCCACAAGGCAGGTCTTTTGTCTCCCGTCTGTTGGCTCTCCTTCCGCTCTACCGAGACTCGGACTCGGTGGTGCATTTGGGGGCCGGCGCCAGGGCTGATCTGCTGATGTGGGATCAGTTCTTATGCAGCTGGAATGGGATTGCCTTCTTTATCCGGCCACCCACAGCAGCCTCCCCGAGGGTGTTTTCGGATGCCGCTGCTTCGGTGGGTTTTTCTGCCATTTTTGGGGGTCAGTGGCTCGCAGGCCCCTGGCCTTCAGAAGTGGCAGCTATTCCAGGGTTTGCCAGGACATCCGTGCTTTTCGAGATTTTCTGCCTGCACCTGGGGACCCTCGTGGTCCGGGCAGACCATCATCTTTTTTACCGACAACAGCGCCACTGCTGAGATCATCAACAAGGGGAGATCTGCTTCTCTGTTGATCATGTCATTCATGCGCAGGTTGACTTGGTTAGGCCTCAAGTTCAATTTTCATTTTCAGGGGCAATTTGTGAGTGGGGTCGATAACGGGGCGGTGGATGCCTTGTCCAGAGCTGACTTTCCGCGTTTCTTTCTGCAGCATCCGGAGGCAAATCAGAGGGGCTTGCCTGTGCCGTCTTTTGCCCAGCTGACGTTGGATTCGACGCTCTCGGGGCTCAAGCGGCCTGCCTTATCAATGCATCCTTGTCCGCTAACACGCTCAGGGCATACAGAACGGGGTGGAAATGTTTTGGTGGTTTCTCGTTCCATTATCCAGGCACCAGGGGGTTTGATGTTAAGTACCTCTTGGCGTTCATGGCTTATTGTCATGGTAATTTGTCTTTGTCCCACAGCACTATCAAATCATACCTGGCGGGCGTTCAACATTTATTTTCCCTACTCCATCCTGGGTCACCTGGGTCACCGTCAATTTTTGCAGCTCAACCCATTAGGGCCATGCTCAAGGGTATTCAGAAGACGCAAGGTAGGCCAGTGGTCAGACGCTTACTTATTTCTGGGCTGATCTTCCGGGGGCTGTCAGATTTGTTGTCCCTCTCTCCTTTTGGGTTGGGTCCCAGCTTGGTCCTGAAAGCTGCAGTATACCTCAGCTTCTTTGGGTTCCTCAGGCCGGGGGAGGTGTCCAGGGCGGGGCTCCACGCTCCAGTTCTCCTCAGAGGTAATCTTGTCAGGTTGGCGGACCATTTTGTACTACAGCTCCCTAGGAGCAAGAACTGTCAGGTAGGGCAAGGTTTTGCCATCTATTATTACAGGACCAACACGGCCTGGTGTCCTGTGATGGTGCTGGATCAGCTTATGGGCTTGTTCTCTGCCACCCCCCTCGATAGCCCTTTGCTCCCCTTTCCTACGCAGGCCCTAACTTCCAGTCTCTTCATTTCCCATATATACAAAAAATGCAGCGCTATGTGTAGGACAATGTGAAAAACCAAGTGCTCCAAAATTAACTGAATCACAGAAAAAATAATAAATAAAAATCCAAATATATTAATGAATAAAAAGTCCAATTATATATAGAACTCCAAATAGATGTGATGAAACATATATTTAAATCAATTCCAAAAGGTGCAAGTGAATCTTCCAAAGTAAATATGTTACTTGTAACATAACCACCACCACGTGAAGGGGAGGCTTACCGGATGTAGTGGACCCAATACACATACGTGTATGGGGTCAAACAGGCTGAATACGTATACGTCCGTGCATATGGAACCAGATAAACACTGCGCACCCTTATATCCAAGGTCCAAGCTCAGGAGGGGATACCAGAAATTCAAGCCAATAGGGAATTTGACTCACATAAAGTTCATGTGGAAAAAGAAGGGAGATGGCACATAGCGTAATAACGCAAAGGATTTTAATGAATATAGGCAAGTACACTTACATTCAATCCATAGATTTGATGCTTTGCAAAGACACTCAGTAGCAGCAGTAGAGTATCCCGACGCGTTTCGCAAAATGTTGCATCGTCAGGGTTTTGATTGGCAGGCTGGGTTATGACCCTAGCCAGTACTCGGGGCACTCGTTTAGGATTGGGGCTGCGTCTGCGGCTTCCAAGCAGGGGGTCCTGTCGCATGTTATTCAGCACATGGGGCGTTGGCGGTCATCATGTTATAAGCGGTACATACCGGATCCCCATGTAAAGGTGGAACATGCTTTTACTGTTTTGTTGGATTAATTGTTCATGTTTGCTTTTCATTAAATTCTCTTTCATACCTAGTCAGTGTCTTTTTGCCCTCTTTTAAGTGTACTCTCACGGGCAGCCATGGCACAACTCAGGTCGCCAGGGTTGGGGGGTAGGCGGTCACTGCTTCTATTTAGTATCCAGACTCTGACTACAAGTTAGAAGGCTAGCCATTTCCTAGCCTGAATTTGTAGGAGGAGGGTGGGGCGTTATATTCTCCCCATCCTCCTCCTGGCTTGCGTCAGCTGCATTTCCGGGTTCCCACCCACCCGGTCCCCCTTACTTTACTCTTTTTATCATTCATACTAAGGGTATGCCCTCTTTTAAGCGTACTCTCACGGGTGGCCATGGCACAACTCAGGTCGCCAGGGTTGGGGGGTAGGCGGTCACTGCTTCTATTCAGTATCCAGACTCTGACTACAAATAATAATAAGAACCTGATAATGGTTCTAGCATTCCTCTGTTTAAATAATAAAAATACTTCTGCCTGAGTTACTGTGTTATTATTAGAGAGATTTCCCATCACTTGCTATCTCCTGATGATAAAACTTTTTACCAGACAGAAAGTGAAGGAATCTTTCCAATGAAGCCCCATACAGCAGTAAAACCTGACAGAAGTTCTAATCTTTACCCATGCTATCCAACGTTGAATCTTCCCCATGGCCCATGTTTTTAGCACTGCAGTGGGTGTGGTTCCTGCTACTGCAATAGTGAAAATGATTAATGCTGCATTATGGTTCATACGGTAATTTGGTTTTGGTAGTACGCGAATAAAGCATCATTTTGCTCTGCGCTTCCACAACACATACATGTTTTTTTTATCACTGTATGTTCCTTTTTGGACCCAATCTGTCTGTCCCTTTTTTACTTCTTTAAACACTTGTCTACCTGGGCAATGTTTTAGTTTATTACACACATGTTAAAATCTGCTTTTGTTTGGTAGAATTTACTGAAAAATCCACCCAAAAAGTATACATTTTCTGAAGACCCTGGAGAATAATATGACGGTAGTTGCAATTTGTTATGTTGCAAAATATTCAAACACATATTTTCAGAAAAAAATACATATTTTATACCAATTTTTTGGGGTAAAATATAATAGATGTGGGTTGCATTGAGTAAATAGGTCACAAACACTTCAAGTCTTAAGATTACGCATGACCATGCAATCACAAAGAATGATGGTACCTAAAATTCTCCATAGGTTACACTCTAAAAGCCTTTATAAGTTATTGCCATGAATTATGGCCATAGAATTATTGCTGAAACAATAATCAAGTGGTCACACCTAGATTGTGAATGCCAACATCCCTAAATCTTCAAGTATACCTTATTATGTTTAGATGAGACTTTTCAGGCATTCTGCTTATACACACACACATGTAAATCTATAAAATATAATTTATTAGAAACATGTCAAAATTTGTTAAAAATAAAATCAGGCCATGATAATGATCAGAGCATGTTTGGTACAATTTCTGATCACCCCAAAGCTTTTCAAATAGACTATATTTCTTCCACAGGGAAGCAATAATCTGTAAGAGACCCAAGCGATCATGGTAAACATATGGCCAACATCATTGCTTTGAAGAAATGCCACCCAGCAAATCCTGTAGGGAAACTAAAAGGAGTGCCTCCCTCAGCAGGACCCAAGGCACCACTTCTTCTATATGGGTATTGCACGATTTCCTTAAAATGATGACCAATCCAATACTTCAAGTAATTCTTTTTTTTACTTTATTGCTATCACAAGGGGCTAACAAGCCCCCTGTGTGATAGCATGGGCACATGACAAGTACACTTTATGAAGACATTGAGACCCCCAATGTCTCCCTGCGCTTAAATGTAGCTAGTCAAACACAGACTATGTTTGAATAGCTGCATCCTTGTTTACACTGAACAATTAATGCCAGCTGTGACCCTGGAAGTAATGTAATACATTTCACTTCCAGGGTCATTAGTCACAGGAATGATTGGGGAATGGGTGTTACCCGAGTTCTTCCTGCTCTCACTGGGCAAGCTATTTCCCATTGTTCGGGCTACCCAGACAGGGCTCCTCAGACCAATGGGAGAGCACAGGAACTAGAGTGGAGGAAACTTTAAAAGCAACCTGATCACTTTTATGAGAAAGCCCATCATTGGCTCTTTAAGCCAGTACCAAGCTCACAGCTGTCTTCCAAGCCATTTATAATTGTACCTTGCCAATGTAATTCTTTTAAATCATGTTTATGCTTTATAAAACATTATTATATTATATTATATTATATTATATTATATTATATGTACCTGTTTATGTATACATAGCTTTGTGCTGGAGCCCATCTTGTATGGTGTGTTTATTAAATAATAGTTGAAGGGCTAAACAATGATGTTACCTATAACAGCCAATCGTCTGTTTTAATTTCCTTATTTTAGTGTCATAACATGATTTGGTTTCTATGGACAAGCACCATTTTTAACAACTAGTGGCGTGTTTAAAATAACTGTGTTTTTTTTGCAGTATTCTGTACTTTTCTCATGTCGGCTTTTGTAAAGTGTCTGTAAATGTGTGCAATGACTGTCTATTATACAATACATGGATCAAAAATTGTACTGTATATCTGCTAAGGTTGGCATACAGGAGAGTGCATGTCTTTGGGTGCCTGCCCTCTGTTCCCATTTCAGAAAGTTGCCAGGTATGCTTCCTCCAGAATGTGCTTATAAAACTACAACATAAGCATAAGCAACTATTATAAGCCACTCTACCCTGACAAGAAATCGCTGTGACTAAGGAACAGAAGCCAGAAATACCCTCAGTGGATTAAAGGAGAAAATCAACTTCAAAACACTTTCCAAAGCACTCCATGAGCATATTTACAATTTCATTAAAATAATCTGCTTGGTGTTTCTTTTCCAAATCAGAATAAACATCTGGATGATATTCCTACAGGCATATCAATAATAGTAGGAGTATTTCAATTTGTTTAAAAAGTGTTTGATTGAAGCTTCGGGAAATCTAACAAGCTGTTGAAGAGTTTAATAGGAAGCAGAGAGAGTTATCTGTTGAGTGTTGTTAGAATCTCCATCGAGATTCTACACCACCCGTATCCTCTACGAAACATTAACACCGGCATAAAATATTCATAAGAATAGAAATATTAGCGCTTTGGGAGACCAATGTAGGAAAGAGCACAGAATGAAATATGAATTTCATTATAATTTTTTGACAAAGTTACAATACGGAAATGCCAATTAGAATATCTTCCATTAGGTTGGGAAAGAGAGACACATGGCTTTGAGAAAAATGGTAAATGGTCGAATAACAGGGCACTATTCACTTTCAAACTTCGATAATTAGCAATATAATACATTGTTTACAGCTGTTTTTAAGTCATATCATTAGAGTGTAACAATAGAAAACCAAAACATTTGGCCAGGTTGCAATTCCTATCGATTCACCGGGCTGATTTGTGGTCATCAGATAGCTGTGACTTTAAGATAGTGGTAAAACATTTGAAAACATTTGCATTAAACTTAACCGTCCCTGTGGGTATTTGTTCTGCAATTTATGAGTAAAGAGTTAAAACAATTCACAAGTATCCTTCAACTTTCTTACTCCATGCCAGGCCCTCCACTGCATAAAAATGCTGTCACGCTCCTGAATAAATGAATCTCATAGATTCAGTGAAGCAGTTGGGAACTGGTATTTCTGGTAGATTCACACATTTTAGATCCTATATTTCCATTGAATGTAAGCTATTCTTCAGGAAACATTGTAACAGAAATGTAACACCGCATGGCTTGCACTCTCACAAGTTTCTATAGGAAAACTAGCTTATTTATCTAATATGACATGATTATTAAGAAAGGTAAAAAGAAAAAATAAATAGTGGACTAGCAAAACCCAACCTGTCAAAGAGGATTGCATGAGCAACCAACATATCAACAGTATATAACCTCAAAGCAATAGAAAGAAAGTGTTGGAGCCTGTGCTGTCAGAACAGCCTAAAATTCAGTGGAAGCAGGGAGTGACGAAAACTGCTAGAGGTATGTGCCTCTGGATGCCTTTACTTCTTACATTGCAGTCACATTTTTGTTTTTATTAAGGTGATAATGTCTATTTAAGATGTGACTTAGCACTAGATAATTTTGCTGTTTACAGTATTTGTATGCACCATTAATACAACAAAAATCAGTATTAACTTGGAGAATTACTGAGATGTTATTATATAAATCTGCAGAATGAGCTTTAGTCTTTCCTGGATCAGGAAACACTTTTTAACGTTTCTGTAACATTTATGTGTTGAGGAGTTACATAATTTACATATTTCCTGGAATATACAGTAGGACAATGCAAACAAGGTCACTGAAATTGATCCAGCATAGGATTGTATCGCTGTTCGTCATTAGGTACAAAAGTTTTCTTTACAGTGGAATACAGGAAATCATTTCCTCAGCAATAATATTCACTGCAAGTATTGGTATTCTCTCAATAGAAAAACAAATGGGTAAAATCACATAAATCAAAATATTTTATCTTTTGAAACCCCCATGGTATTTTTATTTAGCAAACAAATAGCATGGGTTATACAAGTGATAACTCTAAAAATAATAGCAACAAGAAGAATAATAAGCAACAAGTGACCAAAACATATACCACCATGGGTCATAAAGAGTTCCTAAAGCATAGCCTAATAAATGATCACCACCTGTGTAGTCATACATCATTAACTGGTTTCAAAATCACAGTTCACATGTACTGTTTTTCAAAATGAATAATATAAGTTAACAGTTAAGTATAGTCAGTAATGAGAAATTCTCAGCAATTGGTTACTTTGAGCTATATCACGCCATTTTCCCTTTATCTGGTAAAATTTTCTGTATTATTTAGCCATAAGGCACCTTGAAAGAATTATAAAGTGTATTATCGCCTAGAGAAGAATTAAAAATGGACAAATCCTTTGTGGATAAATGTCACCTAATGCTGTAACATTAATTTGAGGTATGCTGGCCATGAACAGAGACAAGCACATAGCGTGGATGATTCTGGTGAATCACAGATTTATATCACCATGCATAGGGGCAGAAAGGATGAGTCAGACCCCAAGAGACTGCTGTTGGAAGGGAGATTTGACATGTTAGAAATCATAGCTCAATAAGGCATTAATTACAGTGCTGTGCTTGCAAGACATTGGAGACAAGGACAATATCACCCAACAGGTCAGAATCAATATGTTTTAAGCATATGTGAGGGGGTTAGCTCGGCAGCGGATGTGTGTGACCCCCTGGAAGGGTTCACCACACAAAATTAGGCACAGCAGACAGTGGTAGGAGAAAAACAAAAGGGTGGGGTTTTATTTGAACTATATACAGACAAAAAATTATAACAGAAAACAAAAGAAACAGGAAAAGAAATCCTGGTCAACTTGACCACTCACTACACAAGTTGGTGTCCCTAACTAACAACTGGGTACAGCCTTGTGCTGCCCCAGTCCCTAGCTCCCTGCTTTTAGAAGGTCTTAGCAATAGCCACACAGGCTTTGGTTCACCACACAGAAAACACACTCCCCAGTCTCTACACACAGATCTGGTTCCAGGTTGGAGCATCTCCCTTAGCATGCTGGGAGTTCTTGTAGAGGCCTTAATGAACCCACTTACTTCAGCTGGGCTCATTAACTCTTCACCCCGCAAGACTCCCAGCACTCTCCCTAGTGGTATAAATTGGCATAAAGCCTGAATCTTGGACATATATATCTTCCATCCTGGATGCAACCTCGTGATTTTACCTGCCTGCTGTCACATACCCCCCCTCTTGTTTTAACCTTGGGGTTGGAACACAAGCAATCAGGCATGCATGTACTCGAGTCAAAGCATCCACATTCCCCATTTGAATGCCAGGGCGATGCTTTACCGTAAAGTTGAATTCCTGTAGGGCCAGGAACCACCTTACTCTTCTATGTGTCTCTTTGTTTTGAGCCATCCACTTTAAAGGAGCGTGATCAGTAATCAGGTCAAAGTGCCTACCTAGCAGATAGTACCGAAGGGAATCTAGAGCGCACTTCACCGCTAAACACTCCTTATCAATTGTGGCGTAATTTATCTCATGGGACTTTAATTTCCTGCTGAGGTAAATGACTGGGTGCTCTTCCCCATTCCAGACCTGGAACAATACTGCTCCTAACCCAACGTCTGATGCATCACTTTGTATGACAAAGTCCCTAGAGAAGTCTGGTGAGTACAACACTGGCTGGCTACATAAGGCTTTTTTTAAAAATTGGAATGCTGCCTCAGCCTCTGGGGTCCATTTAACCATGACAGACTCTCTCCATTTTGTCAGGTTGGTTAGGGGCACAGCCTGAGAAGCAAAGTGGGGAATGAATCGCAGATAATAACCAGCGATTCCCAGAAAGGCTCGTACCTGCTTCTTGCTGTTGGGACTTGGCCAATTCTGTATGGCCTCGACTTTATTGACTTGGGGTTTTATCACTCCCCTCCCAATGGTGTACCCAAGATATTTGGCCTCCTCCTGTCCAATGGTACACTTCTTTGGGTTGGCCGTAAACCCAGCTTCCCGGATAGAGTCTAGGACTGCTTGCACTTTTGGCAGAAGTGAGGCCCAATCTGTGCTATGGATAATTACATCATCCAGGTAAGCCGCAGCATACTTCTGATGGGGCCTCAGTATCTGGTCCATTTTCTGCTGGAATGTTGCCGGTGCATTCTGTAATCCAAACAGCATTCTTTTATATTGGAACGCCCCATCTGGGGTTACAAATGCGGTTTTCTCCTTGGCCGATTTGGCCAGGGGAATTTGCCAATACCCTTTTGTGAGATCGAGAGTTGTCATGTATCAGGCTGTTCCCAGCCGGTCGATCAACTCATCTATACGTGGCATGGGGTAGGTGTCAAATTTTGTAACTTTGTTCAGTTGTCGAAAATCGTTACAAAATTCGCCAGCTCCCATCCGGTTTAGGCACTAACACTATGGGACTGGACCAATCACTTTGGGATTCCTCTATCATCCCCCAACTTAATCATTTTCTATACTTCCACACGTATTGCCTCCCGTCGGGCCTCTGGGATCCGATAGGGTTTTAGCTTCAACCTTTCACCGGGCGGGGTAATAATATCATGCTCTACCCCAGAAGTTTGTCCCGGCAGCTCAGAGAAAACCTCTTTGTTGCGAAGCACAAACTCCTTAACCTCCTGTTGTTGGGGTTTTGACAAGGTGACTGCAATTCCAACCTCAGGAATCACGCAATCAGACTGAGCTGGTGACAAAGTTTCTGCGACTAGGGATTCCCTATCCCTCCAGGCTTTCAGCAGATTAATGTGATAGATCTGTTCGGGCTTTCGCCTCCCTGGTTGTCTGACCTTGTAATTAACTTTGCTCACTTTTTCCATTATCTCGTAGGGGCCTTGCCATTTGGCGAGGAATTTGCTTTCAACCGTAGGGACAAGTACCAATACCCTATCCCCCGGGAAAAAGGTACGGGTCTTGGCCCCACGGTTGTACACTCTCTGATGTGCCAACTGCGATTGAGCCAAATGTTCCTTTACGATTGGCATTACCTGTGCAATTCTATCTTGCATCAGGGCGACAAGCTCAATCACACTCCTGTGGGGAGAACTCTCACTTTCCCAAGTTTCCTTGGCGATATCCAACAGCCCTCTTGGGTGTCTCCCATAGAGTAACTCAAAGGGTGAGAAACCCATAGAGGATTGGGGTACCTCCCTAATGGCAAACATTAAATAGGGAATTAGACAGTCCCAATCCTTTCCATCTCTATCCACCACCTTTTTTAACATTTGTTTTAGGGTTTTGTTGAATCTTTCAACCAACCCATCTGTTTGGGGGTGATACCCAGATGTATGCAATTGTGTCACTTTGAACAACTTGCACAGCTCTTTCATAACCCGGGACATAAAGGGTGTACCTTGGTCCGTAAGCAGTTCCTTACAAATACCCACACGGCTAAAAACAAGAGATAGCTCTTTGGCTATGGTTTTGGCCGAGGTATTTCGGAGAGGAATCGCTTCCGGATAACGGGTGGCATAGTCCAATATAACCAAAATGTACTGATGCCCCCTAGCGGACTTCAATATTGGACCTACCAAATCCATTGCGATCCTCTCAAAGGGGACCTCAATGATGGGAAGAGGTACCAGCGGGTTACGGAAATGTGGCATTGGTGCCGACCTCTGACACACAGGGCAGGAGGAACAATAATTTTCTGTTTCCTTCATGACCCCAGGCCAATAGAATCTCTGCAATACTCTCTCTCAGGTTTTCTCTGTCCCCAGATGACCTCCAAGAATGTGCCCATGGGCCAACTCTAACACCAACTTCCTGTAAGGTTTGGGGTTTGGGCACCACAAGCTGCTCAATAGTTTCTTCTACCCTTTTAGCCACCCGATACAGTAGGTCCTTTTCCACGATGAAGTATGGGTAAGTGCAGGTCTTATCTGGGTTCACTAACTCGCCATCTATTTTCACTACGTTTTCCCGTGCCTTTATTAGGGTGGGGTCTTTTAACTGTTCTGTGGCAAAATTTTCCTTGTGAACTTCGAGATCAGAAAACTCCACAGACGGCATGTTTTCGTCTGAGGATGTTGGCTCCTCCCCAGTTTCTAGAGTCTCCCCTGCCAATACCGACAAGGGGAATTCTAGAGAGTCCTCACCACTCTCAGAGAAATTCTGGTTATCACATTCCTGGTATATAGGGGCACCAGTGGGGGGCTCAGGACAATCCCAGGGTTCCCAGAACTTTGGAAAATCCCTTCCCACAATGGCATCATGTGTTAAGTGAGACACTAACCCCACCTGATGAGAAAGGTTACCTTTAGACGTCTCAAAACACACTGTAGTCACAGGATACTCTCGGGTGTCCCCCCACACACAAATACAGCTACCTTGTTATTCCCTAGGACCTCTGTAGTAACTAATTCAGCTTTTATCAGTGTCACCAGGCTACCTGAATCCAGCAACACAACAACATTTCTACCATTAATACACATTTTGCATAAATGTTTCTCAGTTCCCCGAATGGCAGTGCATGCAACTGTTGCAAACAGCGACTGGCGTCTGTCCCTTAGAAAGTCACATTGCATGGGTTCATCCACAACCGGGTAATTTGCTGCAATATGTCCCTCTTGCCGGCAGCGGTAGCAAACAATCCTTTTTGCTGCCTCTTGAGCCCCTGACTTCCCAGGCTGTTCTCGCCAGACATTAGGTAGAACTCTCACCCTCTCATTCTCTCCACCTTCACCCCTTGGAATCATCTTACCTGCCACTGGGAATGGTCTGGTCTTAGGGTGGAAAGTCCATGAGTCTCTGGAAGAGGCAGTCAGGTTCTCTGTAGCCAAGTACTTCTCTACACGATCCACAAGCTTATCGGCCGTTTCTGGGTCTCCATGGCTTACCCACTTTTGGATGGCAGTAGGAAGAGCTCTCAGGAAACGATCCATCACAACACGTTCCACAATCTTTGGTGCGGACAAAGTCTCTGGCTGTAGCCACTTCCTGCTCAGGTGAATGAGATCATACAATTGAGACCTGGGGGTTTTCCAAGCCGGAAAGTCCAGTTATGCACACGCTGAGCCCGGACAGCCATGGTGACACCCAGCCGTGCCAATATTTCATTTTTTAGCATCACATAGTCTTTTGCTTGGTCAGGCTCTAGGTCATAGTAAGCTTTCTGCGATTCACCAGTTAACAGAGGGGCCACCAGTCCAGCCCACTGCTCCTTAGGCCACTTTTCCCCTTCAGTAGTCCTTTCAAATGTGGTCAAAAACACCTCTGGATCATCCTCTCCAGTCATTTTTGTCAGTAAAAGACTCACCCCAAAGGACACAGTATTAGTGGAACTACTTGCCTCACTGGTCTGCGGACGTTGCTGCATTAATGTCTCCATTTGTTGCTGTAGTCTCTGCTCTTACTTCTGCAACAGGTCTATGAAGCGGGCCTCAGATTGCTGCTGGGCTTGTTGCTGAGCTTCCAGACTCAGTTGGTGAGTTTACTGCTGGGCTGCAAGGCTCTGTTGATGAGCTTGCTGGTGGGCTGCAAGGCTCTTTTGCAAACCTGCATTTGTCTGCTGCTGATAGGCATTTGCTAGAGCCAGCTGTTTCAGTATCTCCTCCATGCTGGCCTTAAAAAAAAAACTGCCACTGGTTCTCCACCAACTGTGAGGGGGTTAGCTCGGCAGCAGGTGTGTGTGACCCCCTGGAAGGGTTCACCACACAAAATTAGGCACAGCAGACAGTGGTAGGAGAAAAACAAAAGGGTGGGGTTTTATTTGAACTATATACAGACAAAAAAATATAACAGAAATCAAAAGAAACAGGAAAAGAAATCCTGGTCAACTTGACTGCTCACTACACACGTTGGTGTCCCTAACTAACAACTGGGTACAGCCTTGTGCTGCCCCAGTCCCTAGCTCCCTGCTTTTAGAAGGTCTTAGCAATAGCCACACAGACTTTGGCTCACCACACAGAAAACACACTCCCCAGTCTCTACACACAGATCTGGTTCCAGGTTGGAGCATCTCCCTTAGCATGCTGGGAGTTCTTGTAGAGGCCTTAATGAGCCCACTTACTTCAGCTGGGCTCATTAACTCTTCCCCCGCAAGACTCCCAGCACTCCCCCTAGTGGTATAAATTGGCATAAAGCCTGAATCTAGGACATATATATCTTCCATCCTGGATGCAACCTGGTGATTTTACCTGCCTGCTGTCACACATTATAAAAATATAGATTAGCTTATTAGTCCAAGCTTTTCCTTTCACAGGCTATGGGAGGGACAGATCTCTGTGCTGTGTTGTAGTGCTGTGTAAATCTCAACACTAGATGGACAGAAATACAGATCCTTTGGCAGGTAATCAACTCTCATATATATATTTAATCAAAGGTTTGCCTGGCATTCAGCTTTTAGGCAGGGACCAGCTACAGCATACTACAAAGGTTCCCAATACTTTCTTCTTCCTATGAGATTGCCCATGTAAGGTTCTTGTGATATGCTCACGACCTGCTAGCTTTAGATAATTCTTACAGTTATTGTTAACAGAATCAATTTAAGTATCCCAGCTGCACAACCAGCACTGTTATTTTTATTATTTTCTGGTCTTTTGTGTTTTGTAGCATAATCCATAGGTTACCATTTTGATTTAGAAGTCAACTGTGAAATATAATTATAAGCTATAGTGCAAATGGTAAAATTTAAAGTGAATTGCTTGTGCGAGTGCCCACTAGACATTACTAATTCTAAGAGAACTCCATGGTAAATTGTATAAAATATACTAGAATAAAATGAGACTGATTTACTAATGGAGTTGACCAAAAACAATTGAGTATTGTCCGTGAAACTTTTTTTCTTTATTTGCACTAACATTTACATTTTCATGACAAACTTCCAGGTTGTTCCTTTTTTCCTGGTCCAATCAGTACTGATAAGCACTTGACAGAAAAGAAGGAAACTCCCCGGAAGCTTGTCCTGAAAATGTAAATGTTATTGCAAATACAAAAGTATCACAGAGAGTTTTTGTTGCAAGTGCAGTAATATGGCTACAATCAACTCAAATCTAAAGGAGTGGATAATCTTCACACAATAAATTCACTTATTTTATTTATTTATGTAAAAAGCTTCTTTTTTTTAACCCAAAGAGCTTGTATTAGTATTGAAATGGGCATAAATTAACAACATCAATAATTACAAACATTTGCACTTAGGCCTCATGCACACTGGACATTGTTACAGCTGCTGTTTTTGGCTTCAGACGTTTTTTTCTGCAGCCAATAATCTCCCCTGCATGTTATCCTATGTGTCCATGCACACATAGGCTGTTATCAGCAGTTTTTGGCATGGGCGTTTTCTGCCTGAAAAAAAAAAAGCTCAGAACTAGTGGGTTTTGAGAGGATTTTTTCTGCTATAATAAAGCTCTAATGCTGAAAAAAGTTTAAAATAGCTTAAAACCGCAAAAAACGTTGAAAAATGCGGCTATTCTGCATTAATCAGCGTTTTTGACCCATAAGCTTTTATGGGAGTATAGTTTTCTAAAAATAGCTAAAAAACGCTGAAAAACTCTAGTGCAAAAACGCTGAAAAACTCACTCTACAGCTACAGCTTTCTACAGCTAACATTATTTGCTTTTTTATAACATTGAGTGTGCATGAGGCCTCAGGCATTATACTGTACATATTCAATCAAATGAATAGATAAGACAAGGCCTCTGCAATACAGCTTACACGGAAGGAAAGTATTACATAGAAATTGACTATTTATCGCATTGCTGAAATGAAATAAGAGGCCTATTTACAGACTTTTTACAGGAATAAGTGCAAAATAATATAGCAAAGCCCACATGATTAGAATATAATTGGTTGAGAAGCCATGAAATTCTAAACCAAAATTTTTGTGTGCCAAATTCCTTGATTGGGCACATGATTCCAGAAAACTGGAATTTGTTCATCACATGACTGTATAATTGAAGTGAATATTCACACAGTTTATTGTTAGAAGATTCTAACTTCTTTCAGTAAATCAGTGTAACTCAGACCTTCATTCAAAAGAGAAAGTGCCACTTATCCTCCTGCCAGCCCCTGCCCCTAATACTTTTTTATTTTTATTTTATTTTTAGGGGATCTGGTACCTTTTTTTTTTTAAATGTACCCCCTCCTTTTTTTCTGCCTAGGGTGCAAATTTTGTCACTCACCCTTTCCCTTCCCTCCCAAAGTCACCTGGCATATATCATAGGTCCCAGGAGGCTGCAGGACCAGTCTCTCTGTGCTGCATGATTTTGTGCATGTGCAGTTTTATTTGGCTTCCAAATTTAAGATGGCTGCACCAGAGACCCATAGCAGTGTAAAGAACCAGCTTCCAGAAGGCTGCTAAAATTAATTTTTTTTGACCAGTTACCATCCAGCGTAAGTATATAAACATTCTGGATGAGATGTGGTTATACCAGGATAATGGCTGCAGCTGCAGTCATGATCCTAATATCAAATGTTTTGCTTTCAAGTAAAAATTATCAAAGTAACTATACAACCACCTGTTACATTTTGCAAGGCTTGGAAAGGGGCACCTACTCCTGCTGCTGCCCACCATCATTCCTGGGATCTCTTGTCCCACTGGGCAGCTGAGGATCTCTGTAGGCGAACAAGTTGGCTGCACACAAAGGAGAAGGAGGAACATCCATTCCCCTCTCTTCCCTGTGATAAATAAAGCCAGAATCCATGAGGATTTAGCCACTTCCAGTCTCTGTTCTTTGTTTACCTAGCATTTATCGGCCAGGAAAGCAGCTGATCAAACCAATCTGTTTGATCAGCTGCTTGGAGGGCAAAGTAGGGATTAGGGATCTGACAGACCTCTTATCTCTCAATAAAGAATACCTGTCAATGCCCAAGCTATCACAAGGGATATTGTTAAGCCCTTGTAATTGCAATAAAGTTTATAAGAAAAAAAGTGTAAAAAAAATAAATAGTTTAGAGCATCTCTGAAACATGAACATACTTTCTGCATACATGTCAAAAATGGCCCGGATGGCAAGTGCTTGAAGGGTGAATTTCCTAATTAAAAATGTCTGTACATAAAGATAGAAATAATAATGGGAAATAATAATTGTATTTTAGTCTAAAAACATTACACAGAGAAAAAAGCACAATTAGATATGTGGTGTGTGCAGTAATTGGCTTTCCATAAAGCATTATAATACGCATGTACATGGTTCTTGTTTTCTGTAATTGAAATATATCAGCACTAAGGTTGATGCGGACATGCAGCCTGTATTTTTCACGCATGGATTGGAAAGTAAGAAAAAAAAAAGGCTAAAACATCACTTGTGTGAACTGATTGAAGTGCCCATTACAGCTTCTTATTGAGCCCATGAAAACATCTCAAGCAACAATGCGAGTCCCTCACTTCTTGCAGTGTCAGGATTTTGATGTTTAGGTCAGTGAAGGTGGGATTGGCCACTGTACTCTGTGGGATTAATTTCTACTTAAGAATTTTACCTCTGACCCACAATGAGTACATTGTCAAAACCCATTAATAGTGAAGCCATCTGAAAAATGACAAGCACGGCCTTTCATTTAAACTGACAAGCTGGTGAACCTGCTTGTTTTAGCTACAGTATACAGCACTTCTAACAAGATGCAGGTAAGAGTTTTTTTTTTCCCCTCAAGACAGTACATCTATACCAGGTTGGAATGTGTTTGTGAATCAGGCATTCATACGAACATAATGGCAACAGACAAACTGGTAAAGTGGTAATAAATTACAAGGAATAAAATGCAGCGCCCCCTCCCCTCACTTCCAATAATGTATGCTCTCACAAACCTTCACCATGGCAGCTCAATATAAGCAACTAGACTCAGCAAACTAGATTTTGCTTTCACGCATGCATCAAATTGAACTCTTTAAGCTTCATTGTATCAGAAATGTCACAGGGCTATCTTTAGACGTCTTGCCTGTTTTAAACTAAGAACATTTGTGATGCTTAACACAGGAAGTGAAGCAACACAGATTGGAGCTTTTAGGAAGCTCAGCTTCACAGTCATTATTGATTTGCAATACAATATGCCAGGATCATCTTTCCCTTCTACCATCAAAAGCTATTTAACCAATCACATTATTGCAAAACAATTAGTATAATAGGACAGTGATAGTTCCTATAATTTCCCTAGCCAAGAAAGTGCAAGCTAGACAATATTTATTTTAATTCTGCAATAACAAATGGAAAATGAGTACATACTGTAGATTGGTTAATGTAAACAGTATGTTTAACCACTTCCCTACCGGGCACGAAAACCCCCTTCCTGCCCAAGCCATTTTTCAGCTTTCAGCTCTGTCACATTTTGAATGACAATTGCACGGTCGTGCGACGTGGCTCCCAAATGAAATTTGCGTCTTTTTTCTCCCCACAAATAGAGCTTTCTTTTGGTGGTATTTGATCACCACTGCGGTTTTTATTTTTTGCGCTATAAACAAAAGAAAAGTGTCCAGTTTGAAAAAAAAACACAATATTTTTTACTTTTTGCTATAATAAATATCCATTTTTTTATTTTTTATTTACATTTTCCTCAGTTTAGGCCGATACGTATTCTTCTACATATTTTTGGTAAAAAAAATTGCAATAAGCGTATATTGATTGGTTTGAGCAAATGTTATAGCGTCTACAAAACGGGATAGATTTATAGCATTTTTTTTTTTTTTACTAGTAATGGCGACGATCTTCGATTTTTATTGTGACTGCGATATTGCAGCGGGCAGATCGGACACATTTTTGGGACCATTCACATTTATACAGCGATCCCTGCTAAAAAAATGCATTGATTACTGTATAAATGTGACTGGCAGGGAAGGGATTAACACTAGGGGGCGAGGAAGGGGTTAAATGTGTTTCCTAGATGTGTTCTAACTGTGGGGGGAGGGGGCTGACTGGGGGAGGTGACCGATGGTTGTCCCTATGTACAAGGGACACACCATCGGTCTCCTATCCCTGACAGGACGTGGATCTGTGTGTTTACACACACAGATCCACTTTCCTGCTTGGTTACCTGGCAATCGCGGGTGCCCGGCGGCCAACGCAGCGGGTGCACGCACGCGCCCCCTAGCTCCTTTTAAAGGCAGGACGTCATATGACGTCCTGTCAGAACGAGAGACTATTCCGCCCGCCGTCATTTGACGGTGGGTGGTAGACAAGAGGTTAATATTGTAATGGTGCAAAAAGGATTTAATTACACTTTGAATGATGACCTGTTGTATATAAGGGTACTTATATAATAGATGATTTCAGACATTATTTAAAGATGTTTATTAGTAAAAATTATATTTATATATGTATATATATATATATATATATATATATATATATATATATATATATATATATATATTATAGTGAATAGCGAGCAGCTTTATCTTTATTTAATTAAAATAATAAACATGTTATACTTACCTGCTCTGTACAGTGGTTTTGCACAGAGCAGCCCCGACCCTCCTCTTTTCAGGTCCCCCACTGGTGCTCCTGGTTTCTCCTCAACAGCCAGTGCCCCCATTGGAAGCCGCTTCCTATGGGTCACTTGCAAGGGCCCACTCACGAGCCCCGCTACCTGCATCTATAGACACAGACAGTGGGGCATGACCCCGCCCCCACTTCCTCATCACAGAATTTTATTGACAGCAGCAGGAGACAATGGCTCCTGCTGTGGAGGAGGTACAGAGCCGGGAGAGCCGCTGCTATTATTTCTTTAATATTTTTTTTTGCTATTTCAGGCAGAGAAACAATACAATGTATTATATCTCAGAAAAAAATGCATAGATACTATCAAAATGACCTATAAATCACATATTCCTATTACTAGCAAAGTTGTTCCCTACAACAGGTGTAGTTAAAATTTCAACATCGTTCAATCGTCATCATCAAAAACCTGTATTTTCACGCACAGTGCTGGATTGCAAAGCGGCTCAGGTAAGTATAAGGGAAGCTGGGGGGGGGGTTGGTCCAAATTTTTTTTTTACCTTAATCCATTGAATACATTAGGGTAAAAAACCTTAAGGCTTTACACAGTGGTGTAGTGGTTAGCACTCTCACCTAGCAGCAATAGGGTCACTGGTTCAAATCCTGACCATGACACCATCTGCCTGGAGTTTGCATGTTCTCCCTGTGTCTGCGTGGGTTTCCTCCGGGTACTCCGGTTTCCTGCATGTCTCCCGCTTTACCACCGATGGAACGGTACCTAATAACGGGCGGCTCCAGTCCCACTCAAGCTGCGGAACTCAATCCCTCTCCACTCATCTCTCAGCCTCCCAAGATGGCCGATGGCTTCCTCACTGCCTCTGCCTCTCACACAGCTCACACAGCTGCACTGTCCCCAGCCACGACAGATGAGCAGTATACTAAGATAGCCCAAGCAGTGGAAGCTTTGCTCTCCCCCACAATCACTGCCGCTGGAGATAAGAGAGCAGGCAGGCAGGCTCACTGAAGTTGAGCAGCATGTGTCAAGTTTGTAGGAGGAAGCACAGAGTTCTCAGGCAGTGGCACACCAGGCATCTCAAACCCAGCATTATATCTTGGAAAAACTTGATGACCTGGAAAACCGCTCACGTCGTAATAACCTCAGAATTATAGGCCTCTCAGAAGCTTATAACTCAGGTTCACTGACAGAGCTGTGTAACACTCACATCCCTGAAGCTCTCTGCATTACCACCCCCTGTGTAGTGGAAAGAGCCCCCCCTAGTGGGAGCCCCATCTAATGACAGACGCTCCTCCTGCCCGATAATAGTTTGTTATCTGAACTACTGGGACAGAGTCGCCATCTTAAAATCTTTCAGAAACTCTAACGCCTTTCAATTGGAAGGACATAAGCTGCTCATTTTTTGCTGACTACTTGCAAGAAGTCTCCCTCAAACGTAAAGCCTTCCAACTAATCTGCTCAGCCTTCCACCTCAAGGGGGTAGAATTCACCCTGGCGTACCCAGCTATATTGCACCTCACTGTCCAGACAGGGGAGACAAAATTCTAGCACCTGGATGACGTGGCCTCTTATCTTAAGACACACCTGCATATCCCACAGGAGCTCTCTTCCATGGATACTAGCCGATACCCCGAAGGCTCCAGGAAGCAACGCTGTCCTCGTAAGGACCCACCAAAAAGAATATGCTACTCTAATAACCCGGCATCCCCAAAACACAGATGAAGAGTTCCCTATAGGATCTATGAGCCCAAGTCTTTTCTCACTGTCCTGGCCTTCCAAGATATATTTGCTCAAAACAAATGTATGAATATTCAGGTTATTCTGTCGTTTTACTGTTTTGGTTAATTAACGGTTACTGTTTTTATTATCCTTACGACAGCCTTCCAGGGATGTGCGACATGATATCCATTTGCACTGACCTGCATTGTTAGGTGACCTACCAATACCTAATCGCCCCACCGAATCGGCATCTGGTGGACGCATACTGGCATAGTACTCAAGTCCCCCTCTCCAGTAACACTGTCCTATGGTGATTGCTACATGGGAAAAAAGCGAAGTCTCGGCTTCCCATAAATTGTGAGTTATTTTTTGGTTATACCTTCTCTGCTCCTACACCACTGTTTTTCAGTACACTTACATTACCCCTTCATCATAGTGCTCATACCCACCCCTTCCACCTCCCCTCTCCTTCTCTTTATCCCTGACCCAGACCATATAATCACCCTTTAGAACCACTAACAATCGTCACACAACCTTGTGCTAACCCAACTCTTTTTCCGGTTGACGCAATGAAAACTGTTTCATGGAATGACAAAGGACTTCGGTCCCTGCACAAACGCATGGCGATACTTAAAATGGCTAAAAACAGGCATAGCACGCCTTCAGGAGACTCACCTCCCCACAGATGACTTCTGGCGAGTGTGCAAATGATGGGTAGGATTATTGCATTTGCCCCCCTATGCAAGCTTTCGGGTAGTCAGTGACCGCCTATGTCATGACCAGGCTTAGCTATTCACTAACTATACCCCCTCACACCATGGGATTTGGTGCAAGGCAACAACTTTGATCAATGGAACAATATTATAATGCACTATATAGCCCAGACCCCTTTGACACGAACGCTGCTCAGGAATTCCTAAAGAATGTTCCACTTCCTCATATCAATCCTACTCTCCTGGACCAATCCAACTCCCTAATCACCGAGCAGGAAATCCAAAAAAACGATTTCCTCCTTTGCCAATGGGAAAGCCTCAGGCCCAGATGGGTACAAACCTGAGTTCTTCAAACTTATGTCCCACACGCTAGTCCCCACCTTGGCAAGGGTCTACCAGAGAATCCTCCAAGACGGGAACTACCTACCGTCCACTTACCAAGCCCACATTAAGCTGATACCCAAAAAAGGAAAAGATCCTTCAGAAACCAGCTCCTATATGCCCATCTCACTACTCAACAAAAGGCTCGTACACACGATCGGATTTCCATCAGACAAATCCGTGGAATGTTGTCCGAAGGGCATTGGCTGTGAACTTGGTATGCATACAGATGGCAGAACTTTTTCAGACAACATACAAAAAAACAACGTGTTTTTTCAGCTCTTTAGCGCCACCCTTTGGGCAACTTCTGCTAATGTTGTGCTATGGTTAGCATTGGTTTGGAGCATGCGTGTTTGTACTTTGGATTTTTTTCCGACGGACTTGTGTACACACGATAATCCGAGAAGACACATTTGTTGTTGGACAGTTTTAAAGCATGCTATAAAACATTTGTTGTCGGAAAAATTCGACAACAATTGTCCGATGGAGCATACAAACGGTCGGATTTTCCATCAAAACCCTGCCATCACACATTTGCTGTCAGAAAATCTAATCGTGTGTATGAGGCTTTAGACTCTAAAATCCTCTCCAAAATCGTAGTCAACAGACTGGCCAAAATCATCCCAGCCCTTATCCACCCGGCTCAAGCTGGCTTCACCCAAGCCCGATCCGTGTCCTCTAACATTCGCAAAGTTCTCACAGTACTCGAACATGCCAGGTCCAACATCAATGACGATATAGCCATAATTTCCCTAGACGTGGAGAAAGCCTTTGATAATGTCAGCTTCTCCTGGTTGTCTTCTGTACTACATCCTTTTGACTTCTCGGGACCCTTCCTCCACCTAATCGACACCATGCCAAACCATAAAACTATTCAAGGGCACCAGACAGGCATGCCCCCTCTTCCCATTGCTCTTTAATTTGGCCCTCGAACCTCTCTCTCGCTACCTCCTTTCCCACCCCTTCCTACACAGCGTGCGAATAGGTCAACAGGAACTCCGTTTAGCCCTATTTGCAGATGACATACTTATCTTCTCCTCCAACCCTGCCTCTGATATGCTTCTTATCCAGGACGTTTTTACAATGTTTAGATGGTCTCTCTGGGCTATTAATTTTGCCAAAAGAGAAATCCTCCCTTTGTTTTTACTCTAGAACCCCTCCCTGGGCTACTTCTCCCATCTTCTCGGTAGCAAAAAATCACGTTAAAGTACCTATCTAGGAGTCAATATCTGTAAGACTCCTTCATCCTTGTATAATCTAAATTTCAACCCAGTAATTTCTAAAATTATAACTGAACTGGAGACATGGATGGATTTCCCCATCTTGCTCTTCGGAAGGTGTCACCTGTTCAAAATGGTCAGGCTCCTATATTCCCTCCAGATGATACCCTTACTCCTACATCATAAAGATATACAGATCTTACTTAAAGCCCTATCCCTTTTTCTCTGGCAGAGACGATGCCCCCCGTATTTCATTAAACAAACTAGTCCTCCCGAGGGGCGAAGGGGGAGCCAACCCCCCCAATATTAGAGTATATAATTTTATAAGAATATGCCTGTACTGGATATTGAACACCTCTAGGTACTCCAATCACAAGATGGAAACTCCACTGACTGCCCCATATGGCCCACCGTCTCTTCTCAGCTGCAAACTATGGTCCACCCCTTCTCACCCCTGCCAAAACTTGCTTTTTAGAGACACGATTATTGCCTGACGTGAGGTCAGATGCAAATGAAATCTCTCCCCATGGGATTCCTAAGACCTTCCAATCCATGGGAATCCATCCTTCTCTTTTACCACATCTCACTCAAGACTCAAAATCTGGGCCCACCAGAAGCTAAAACACTTCACCCAATTATTTGAATTGCATACAGGAAACGCTAACTCAGTCTCCCAAAACTTGGCCTACTACGAGTTTCCACAACACCACTTTCTGCTCATCCATCAAGCTGTCCAACATGTCTCAAGTCTATACCCGGACAAACTTCAATGCTTTCAGAACTCTATTCTGGATACTTTACTGGAATGGCTACAATTCAAAATCGCTTACATCTACAAACCTTTAAACACGTGTCTCAGCAAACCCTTACTGGCAACATCTGTCGCATCTTGGAACTCTGACCTTAACTCACCAGAAGCAGTGAGTCGCATCATAAGTGGATACAATTCTATCTGCTCATATGTCACCAATGAATTCTGGCAAGAGCAACAATTCAAAATAATGCACAGTGTCTACATCCCTTTCCTGCCGCCAACTCAGCAATCTGACTAACACCTATTCCCTCTGTGCAGCCAGGAGAAACCTTCTTTGGTTCATAGACTTTGGCTATGCCCTCATATCTCCTCCATCTGGAACCAGGTGGAAAACCTTGCGCTAAAAATCACAAGATGCCCCCCCACAAAGGACATCTTTCCCTTGCTTTTTGATCACCTGAAAACCCCCTCAATGAAAGACCTAAATACTCAGCAAGAAATCGGTCAGCGCATTATGTCATAGTTATCAACATATTTCATGTCAGTCAGACGTGCGATACTCAATAAATGGTCCTCCCCCAGCCCCCCTACAATCCAGGATGTCAAAAATTATCTCACATCCCTGCTGGATAAAGAAAATCTTGATTTATACCTATCCAGGCATGGACCATCACCCTGCTTCCAGCGCAAATGGTCATCTTTCATCGCTAATACACTACAAACATCTGACCATCCTGGTAACACATCCCCCTCTTCAGCATCTACTGGAACACCCCTTTTTCCACTGGTCTACACTCTCCTTAAGACCAAGATATGAAATGCATTAACCTACAACTGCAACACCCACATTCCTTTGTATCTTCACCCTTTCAGCTCCTAACTTCAATGGGTATGGCCTTCCTATTTCAACAACATAAACTCTCGTACCACCCCAGGTCACCCTCACCTTCTTCTCGCTCCACTTCTATGTCAACCAACAGAAATAGGGGTTGACCAACTACTCGCCCTCAAACCCTAGCCAACATAATTACCATGGTGCAATGCTGCAAAATTATATATGTACCTCTTTCAGCCTGTGATCCTTGCTTCTTCCAAACCTCTATAAACTTGCTTCTTTAATCACAATGTGACATATCCAATACTCACTGGGTCATGGTCTTGGTGCATCTGCCTCCCTCCCAGGGGATATGACATCAGAAAAGTGTGTAAGTGAAAGAGTGCAGCACTCAAAATGATAATATACTCAGACAGTATATATGATGTGTGACATGAAACCCCCGTTAAATGATATACAGGGGAATGGAACCAGAAAATAAGTGATGTGTAATAAACAAATTAATGCAAACATGGACACTCGCGATGACAGTAAACTATTATAGCTTAATTGACAAGTGAACCAATTGCAATGATGAATATGTGAATAAACATAAAATGGCAAAATAAAAATGTACAATGAAAATTATACAAAACAAAATTAACACCATCAAAGTGATAAAGCAATTATAATGGTGAGTATGTGAATATTAAGTCCAAATATTCCAAACGTGAAAAGGTGACTGTATAACAAGTTGTCTGCAGGTAATCCACCACTGTGAAGATTCGAGGCTTACCAGACAGGGTGGACCCAACAAGGCTTATGCCTGGTGAGTCAAACGAGCTTGATGGTGTAGCACACCAAAAGGGAGGTACAGCAAGAACAGCTTCCAATGCAAACCAGGCAAGGATGTATCACAGCAATGACATCAATGAATATCCACCATGGAATGGGCAATGGTACTTCATGTAAAAACTCCTCCCAAAGTATTTATATAACAAAAGGAGAGAAATGGGGCCACATAGTGTAATTCCGTTAAAAAAGGAACATTTATTGATAAAATGATAAAATGGTCACTCACATTTGAGAAGACAAGTAAAAACGTTTAGTAATCAAAATGACGCAGTGGCATCAGCAGAGCCCTTCTCAATGCGTTTTGTCCTAATAAGGCATCATCTGGGGTGCTGGTCCACTGCTTCCACTGCGTATTTATAGACAATAGTACCCCTTCATGAGGGCCAGCTCCACAATTGCCAAAAGAGTCACTTCCGTTTTGTATAATGGCGCCCATGGCTTGCACTCCAAGCCTCACTTTGGTATGTGGCTCAATCCTCAGTTCCAAAATAAAAGGGGTATGGTGTAACCAAATCACTCTTAAAAGAGAGGATATAGATTAACCTACTGAATAAATCACGACTGGATCTTGTTAATGAAGATACTCCAGCAATGGATGTATAAAAAACAAATAAAGTACATAATGAAATGTGTATAGTAAACCTGAATAAGCGGTAGGGCTTCAGTAAAATGGCTCCCGGACCTCTCATGGAATAGATCCAGAGTTAGGATACAAAGGAATCCACTAACAACTGGCCGTCCACACTACGGAGCCGTTAGGCCCCCGAATGGAGACGTACAGCATACTGATCCACCGGAATAGAAACAGGATGGCACAGGAACGTCTCGCGCCGTGGGGCTACAACAAAATGGCGCCCGCGATCCGGGACGTGGTCCTCTAGCGTTTGTCATCACAAAGATGGGGGATATCAACAGATACGCACCAAGCCTCATTCTAATGACAGCTATGACTCCTGTACCTGGAATCATCGACTGGAAGTCGGGCGATATAATAGAGATAGAAAAAATAATAAAAAATTGCAAAAAACAATGTATGATGCGCCTACATATATTGTACTACATAAGACCCACCCCTATATGTATGCCTAAAAAGTTTGGCACTTGGCCAACAGGCTAACGTTGGGCCATTGGGGTGCGATTTATCCGTAAAATGTGGAGCTGACCCCCTCACGGGTTAACATACAATATTGCAGTTTGCAAACACAAATGAATATAAACAAAAGCATATGTAATTGTAATTCAAAGTAAATATAAAGTGATTACAAGTCCAAATTTGATTATTTGAAAGAGATGTATAGACTATAGAATTGGAATATGTGTATTTGTACAAAAACATTACCCAAAAAGGATCCTGCTTGTACTGTTGGAAAGGGGTGGGAGGTTATGCCCTATTCAAAAAGGCATTAACATCCCACTCAACGTTCATACCCCATGGTTGGTATGATTGGAGAACATATATCCAATATGTCTCTGTGACAGAACCCACTGTCACTGTGTGCGTTGGAAGGGACTGAGGGCGGGCCTCCTACCCACAGATTATGGCCCAGAAGAGACTGAGACTCGGGGAGAAGCTGGCATTGAGATAATGTAATGTAATGCTACATCCCTTCTCCCCCATCCCCCCCCTCTTGTTGCTGTGTTTAGCTGTGTTGAGTCATGGCACATAGACAATGGTCTGGACTGCAGACATCTCTCCGCAGGGGATGTGTATTGAGGAGTTGCCTGCTTACCATAATCCCTTTATGTTTATCTGTAGTCTCTGTTTCAATGTACAAGTGTTCAGTTCCCATTGGTTCTTCCTTGTCCCCTACCCCCCCTCTATGACAAGGCTAAGGGGAGTGTCCCTAACTTTGTGTAAAAGTGTATGTTTTGTATTTAATAAACTGTTTTATGCTCTGCATGTTTAACCCTCAACACCTGTGTGGCTTGTCTCGTGATTGAGGGGTTAAGGGCTGGTTATGGCGAATCTGCAGGCTGCGGGTGCATTTGGAGGACAGGAGACACAAGTCAGGCGGATGTGCCCATCTGGGGTATCTGAGATCCGTCACAGTCTCCAATTGTGACACTCCCCTGGTAAGGGCACCACCTCTCCATGGGGGAATATAACTATCTATAACCAAAAAATTGGTACCTGCAGGGTTGCGATCGTGGTACTCCCTATAATATCTGGGGACTGTATGTTTGGTATCTCCACCCTTGATCTTAGCTATATGCTCCCCCACTCTGATTGTAAATGTACGTGTGGTACGTGCAATGTATTTTTTCCTACATGGACATGTGATCAAATATGCAACGTATCTTGAAGCACATGTGTGGAAACCTTTGATTATATAAGTATGGTTTGTAACGGTGGAGCTAAACTGTAACGATTTAGCCTTCCTGATTTTATTATGGCAGCATACCACACATTTCTTACAAGGATAATAGCCCTTCATATTGTGAAAAAAAGAGGGACGTGTTGGAGGATTAATTATATTGGGAGTGATTTTACTTCTGTAAAGAAGGGACTCCTCTAAAGGTTAGTTTGGCATTTTAATGGGCGTAGGACTTTGTCTGTTCTCAACACCCCCCAATGTCTATTCAATATAGTTTGGATGTCCTTATGTTGAATAGAGTAGGACGTTAGTATAGCCCATTTGTATGAATTGTCTTGTGCCTTTGGTGGTCGATCTGATAGCAGGGAACGTCTATCTAACTCCAAAACATCCTGATATTGTGTATGCACTTACATTGGGTCATAACCCTTGTCAAGAAATTTATTCGTCAAGGCGCCAGCTTGTTGCACAAAAATCTCTGTATCTGTGCAGTTCCTACGGAGTCTTAAAAATTTACTCCTAGGGACGGCTTTAAGACACGATTGATGATGGCAGCTATGAACGGGAATAAACCCGTTTCTGTCTGTGGGCTTAAAGAATGTTTTAAACTTCAACCGTCCCGAGTCGATCTCGACTTCGAGATCCAAAAAGTGCACAATAGTGAAACTAGACTCATAAGTGAGAGAAATCCCACGATCATTGGAATTCAAAGTGCAGAAAAAAGATTCAAGGGATTCAAGGCTGCCCTCCCAGAGGAGGAGGATGTCGTCTATATACCTAGCCCATAGGACTAGAGAGGAGCCCCCCTCATGATAGACGACATCCTCCTCCCACTTGGCCATAAATAGGTTGGCGAGGCTGGGGGCAAACTTGGCCCCCATAGCGACGCCATTCTGCTGAATATAGTATCGCTGGTCGAACCAAAAGTAGTTATGTGCTATGGAAAATTCCAACAGCTCTATGATATAACCACACTGTACCTGAGTAATAGAAGGATCTTTACTCAAATAATAGTTGACAGCTTCAATGCCTAAGGCATGCGGGATGCAAGTTTACAGGGAGGTGACATCAGCCGTAGCTAATATATAGTCACCCTGTATATCTAACTGTTCCAAGCGCTGAATAGTGTGGCTAGTATCTCTAAGGTACCAAGGAACTCGATTAACTAACGGCTGTAAGAAAAAAACAATATATCGGCCAATTCTTGAGGTGACCGAGTCAATGCCACTTATGATCGGGCGACCTGGGGGGTGAATGGGGTCCTTGTGGATTTTAGGTAAGGCACCAAATAAGATCGCTCTTTATTATTCAAATTTTTCATTTCAAATCCTTTATCCACCAGGGCCACTAATTGGTCTCTAAAACTGTTGGTGGGGTTGATAAGTATTTCATTATATGTTTCTGTGTCACCAAGAATTCTATACATCTCTTGTTCATAATCTAACCTATCTAAAACTACCATGCCACCGCCTATGACATCAGAACCCTCATCCCGTCTGCCTCCCCCCTTTCTCTCTCTCTGAATCAGAGCCGAGGAGGGGTGATGCTGAAGGGACTGGAATGTTACCACCCCCCCCTGTATTTGCACCAGTAACTTTAGCTCCTCTGTTACTACACCTTATATACTGTATATGCATTTTCTGTATTGACATTTGTTGAACTTTTCCAGTATTCCGCCTGTGTGCCAAACATAAATGTACTGTTCTTGGTTCTACCTGATCCTTCAGGATATACCTAAACATATTATTTTGTCTGCTACACTGTTCTTTTCTTGTTGGAAAACCAATAAAGTATTTAAAAAAAACGCACATCTTCCTGCATCTCATAGGAGCATCAGCACAAAATGTATTAGGCTTCCTGCTGTTTCTGACATAGAGAAAGACAGATACATCAAAGTACCAAATTGTTTTCTGCAGCCACCAATCATGCTAAAATCTGCCTTGGAGGTAAAAATGTAATTGGTTATACAATAAGCAGAAACAAAGATACAGCATAGGCTTTGGAAAGCAGACACACCTATCCCACAGAAAAGGACAGTCACACTCTAAAATGTGATCCATCATTAAAAAGCACAGCCCAGCTCAGGCAAGTTGTATTGTGTAAACCAAAGTTGGATTACATTTGGAGTTTAGCCATCTTTTTCTTTTATGGCATGTGTATTGAGCTTGAATGAGCATAGAGAATATGGTTCTAGTTAATTACAGAGAGCTCAGTTTAAAGTAAATTGTGTGGACTTTCTTACTAAAGTACAGTTGCAGTATTCATCAGATTGAATAACCCGTTCACTGACTTTTTTTTTACTTGTTTCTTGGATTTACATTTTATTTTAAGTAAAAAAGTGGAAAAATTATTCTGTGGAGTACTGTCCAGCGCATAACCCCAGATGTGATAAGGGTTTATTCTCAAACTATTTCATTAAACAAAAGACAAAATAAACTAGTGCAGATGCTATATCAAAGCAAATAAGCTAAATTGATAGAAAAAGCATGTAAAATGTTGGCCTCTTTTAAAAAGAGATGTTTGTTATATATGAAGGATTTTAGTGTGATCAACATCAAACCATTATGGTCAAAAAGAACTATGACCTATAACCATGGCACACTGAAGCCAGCCAATAAACATATAAGATGAATGTACATGTATTATATTCACCAAATATGTCTGTTTTGATTCAGAGATAAGGCTGGAAATGGTATTCATAGCATAAAGATGGCTAATGCTCAAGCCATAGTGTTCAGTAAAAGCATAATCATTAGATGGTTAGGTTCTTTGAAAAAGAAAAACCTAAAACTACACTTAAGCTTCTGTAGACCAAAAAAAGAAGCACATTGGCACAGGCTGATTTTTTGAAGATGGTATTAGTCCGTAAATCTTTACTACAAATGTCCATCTAAAACTTTGAAGATCCTGCAGTTTGAAATAAAATGAACAATATTACTGTATTTGTTTGGCTCTTTGGCTTGTTCAGTTTGTATTATTCTCTTTTTCCCTCTCTGCTATCGCTCATAACCTATAGTTCATCTTTGAATTACAAGGGAAATTGACCAGCTTTTGATATATCTAGCATCTGTTCACAGCCATAAATAATACAGTATAAATTGAAAGAAGGAATGCTTTTAAAACTATTCTATTGCAGAAATAGTTCTCCTCTAGGGCAGGTATTCAGCCATGACCACCGCAAGGAATGAAAATCCATACTTTTCCTACCTTGCTTAGAGCCCTGCATAGTAGGACAATGTACACTCACTGAACAGACACGTATTGTAAAGACATTCTGAAAGGACAACATGAAATTCGCTGCAAGAAAGAATAATACATTCTAACAAAGCAACACTCTCTGATCTCCTCGGGATAGAATATATTCTTTTTCACAGCTTTGGAGGTCAAACAGGCTGAATCAAGTCCTGTTTGGAAGATTTAAACAAACGAGTGTTTAATATTAAAAGAAAAAAATGAAAAAGAGTGAGTAGATGTATCTTCTGTGATATGTCGATTAAATGTAGGTTAATCTGAGAACAGGATATTAGAGACTAATGAGGAGTTTTAGATCAATAGGATTGTACAAGGTTACAGAAAAATGGATGTTACCAGGTATATAAAACTAGCCATGAAAAATGTTTGTACAATTTAACGTCAATTTTATTTTATATCTTATATTTTATATCTAATATTTTATAATATATATTAGATTTATGTAAGGACTGCATTGTGTTAGATGGTAGATGCTACTACATTACAGACGGGCAAGAAGGCACAGATGTAAATATACAGATCATAGCAGTTACAACAGAGGTCAGGTCGGGTGCAGGTAAGAGACCTATGATATGATATCATACTTACAGGGATTTACCTCCTGCAGCTGGAGTTCACCAACTCATGCTACAAGTGTCTCCATAGTGAATAGTGAATAGCTGAGCCAAATATAAAACCTGCCTCACAGAAAGAGCTGGAAGTAAAGGATAATTTTTATTTAACTACGTGTGTGTAGAAAGCAAACTTCAATGTGCAGTATGTACTAAAGTAAAAATGAATGTGTTTGTCAGTGTAGGAATTAAGAACAACCCTTCACTAATCAGACTAAACAGACTTTCCCTTTCCTGAGCTCGGTATCGTGTACAACAAAGAGTTAGAAAAGATGACTGGTTGCGCTGGGCAACAAGAACAATAAGCATGCATTATTATTATTTTCTGGAACATTCCACCATAACTACAGCAATGAAAAATATCTCCTTGAGCATTGCTAACAGCTGTAGCTACCACAGTCGGGTTTATTAATCTAATTGAAATGTCAATGATGTACAATAACCAAATAGCAGATTGTTCTTCTTTGCTAATAAGTTAGGCTATGCATTTCACACTGTCAAATTTTTACATTGCATAACACGAGCCTTGTCATGAGAATATGTACTGCATTTCATCACTTCATTGTTTTTGTGAACACTGAGAAGACCACTAACTAGGAATGTGTGCTGGAGCAAATTATCTTTAGAGGCAAGCAAAAGGATTTGCAGCTTGATGTTCCAAGAGTAAATCCTCTCAGTGCATTCATTATTTTCCTTTCACTTCCTTTAGAAAAAGTAAAAAAAACAAACAATGCAAGATATGCAAATTCAGGCATGTTCTCTCTTCCTATTGTCACCTGAGCCTCCCTATTGGTGTTTTAATGTTATGGACATTCTCATTGGCCAATAAGAAGGCTTGAGAGGTAGAAGAGGGTATAGTTAGGCTTGACTTTTACACGCTAAGGTGGTTGTAAACTTCAAACATGGAATATGAACAAAGACTATCATTCTATAATCGGCACGTGTCTCAATTAAGAGCACCAGGTATAATTTCTGTCTGCTGCTTTAATTACACTAAGAAAAAAAAGTGAAAGGGTTGGACCTCCAGCTGATTGACAGCCTGAGCTCTGTTTCTTTGTGCTGCATGAAGGGGGTGTCCCTTCCCTCCAATCAGCTCTCAGAGCTCTCCTTATTGAGTCTGCAGTGTAACTTCAGCACTCCCTTTTTTTCTGATAGCTCAGACAAGCTTTATAGATTCTGTACTTTAAACGGCTATAGAGAAGAGAAGACTGGAGATAAACAGGTACCACCTGAGGCCAGTCACTTCACTGGGTATATGTAAGGGTTTAAAAAACACTTTAAGTAGAAATTTTTATTTATCTATAGCTCTGTTGACCATCCTAAAGTGTGGTTTTAATGTAAGGTAGCCTCTGCCTAAAGTGGTTGTAAAGGTTTTCAGATCAAATTAAAAAACATGTCATACTTACCTGCTTTGTGCATTGTTTTTGCACAGAGCTGCCCTGATTCTCCTCTTCTCGGGTCCTCTGCCAGTGCACCAAACCCCTAACCCAACTGGGTGTCCACAGAGCAAGCTGCTTGCTCTGGGGGCACTCATGCTTGTTTGCCCCCAAGCCACCACTGTATGTCCATGAGACACTCCCCACTCCCTCCTCACTGGCTATGATTGACAGCAGTGGGAGCCAATGGTTCCCGCAGAGCAAATGGATTGCAGGGTACTTTTGTACCCGGCGATCCCATGTAGGCAAATGCACTGCTTTTGCGACCTGTGTTTGGAGTGTTGCTAGCATTGCACTGACACCTGCTGCAGATCGCAAGTGCTGTGCGTTTTGAACGCGGTGCACTCTGGTGTGAACTGGACCTAAGTCTAGTTTAATATTGTATATGATTTACACAACTATACCCAAGATATATATTTATTTTTATTACAATTTGTTGGCCATGATGATCTTTTGTGGCCTTCTTAAATACAACAGACAAGCATTAGGAAGCAGAGAATCTGGCTACATCCTTTCAACGTGTCTTTCAATTCTAATGCACTTATAGAAAACCCAGCATGTCAAGAGTAAGAATCAAAATGGGAATTTAATGTGATCATTTTCTTATACAATATGGTGTAATAGCTATAAATATAATTAACACTCATTCAGTAATGGATGGTAATTATTTTATAGATTTACATTTTCCAGGATAACTCAGATAGGTATCATTTGTCTTGCCACATCGTTAAATGTGATTCTTTTTTTTTTTTTGTGTAATGTAATGTGTGTCTTTTGCACATACAGTATAGTATAACATTATCATGTTCATTTCATTGGAATGAACTAGGAAGAAGATATTATCATTACTACTATATTCTGACTTCATAAACAATGGTAACCATAGTCTAAATATATAGTATATACTAATGGCAGCTGTATGTAATCAACCTGGTAGAAAATAAATAATAAGAAACTTTATGTAAAACAGAAAAAATATTTGTGATCACTAGTCAGACTTTGCAGGTGTGTATGCATACACAAAATAGTAAAAATAGTAAACTCAGTGGAAGCCAATAAAGTGATACTAAAGTCTTGTTTTTACAATATCTCACAAAAGTGAGTACACCCCACACATTTTTGTAAATATTTTATTATATCTTTTCATGCGAAAACACTAAAGAAATTACACTGTAAAGTAGTGAGTGTACAGCTTGTATAACAGTGTAAATTTTCTGTCCCCTCAAAATAACTCAACACACAGCCATTAATGTCTAAACCGCTGACAACAAAAGTGAGTACACCCCTAAGTGAAAATGTCCAAATTGAGCCCAATTAGCCAATTTTCGTCCCGGGTGTCATGTGACTCGTTAGTGTTACAAGATCTCAGGTGTGAATGGGGAGCAGGCGTGTTAAATTTGGTGTTATCGCTCTCAATCTCTCATACTGGTCGCTGGAAGTTCAACATAGCACCTCATGGCAAAGAACGCTCTGAGGATCTGAAAAAAAGAATTGCTGCTCTACATAAAGATGCCTTAGGCTATAAGAAGATTGCCAAGACCCTGAAACTGAGCTGAAGCACGGTGGCCAAGACCATACAGTGGTTTAACAGGACATGTTCCACTCAAAACAGGCCTCGCTATGGTCAACCAAAGAAGTTGAGTGCACTTGCTCAGCGCCATATCCAGGGGTTGTCTTTGGGAAATAGATGTATGAGTGCTTTCAGCATTGCTGCAGAGGTTGAAGGGGTGGGGGGTCAGCCTGTCAGTGCTTAGACCATACGTCACACTGCATCAAATTGATCTGCAGATGATGCATAAGAAAGCCTGCAAACAGTTTGCTGAAGACAAGCAGACTAAGGACATGGACTACTGGAACCATGTCCTGTGATCTGATGAGACCAAGATAAACTTATTTGGTTCAGATGGTGTGTGGCGGCAACCAGGTGAGCAGTACAAAGACAAGTGTGTTTTGCCCTACAGTCAAGCATGGTGGTGGAAGTGTCAAGGTCTGGGGCTGCATGAGTGCTGCCAGCACTGGGGGGCTACAATTTATTGAGGGAACTATGAATGCTAACATGTACTGTGACATACTGAAGCCGAGCATGATCCCCTCCCTTCGGAGACTGGGCAGCAGGTCAGTATTCCAACATGATAACGACCCCAAACACACCTCCAAGATGACCACTGTCTTGCTAAAAAAGCTGAGGGTAAAGGTGATGGACTGGCCAAGCATGTCTCCAGCCCTTAACCCTATTGAGCATCTGTAGGCCTCAAACGGAAGGTGGAGAAGCGCAAGGTCTCTAACATCCACCAGCTCTGTGAGGACTCCAGTGGCAACCTGTGAAGCCCTGGTGAATTCCATGCCCAAGAGGGTTAAGACAGTGCTGGAAAATAATGGTGGCCACTCAAAATATTGACACTTTGTGCCAATTTAGACATTTTTACTTAGGGGTGTACTCACTTTTGTTGCCAGTGGTTTAGACATTAATGGCTGTGTGTTGAGTTATTTTGAGGGAACAGCAAATTTAAACTGTTATACAAGCTGTCCACTCACTACTTTACATTGTAGCAAAGTGTAATTTCTTTAGAGTTGTCACATGAAAAGATATAATAAAATATTTAAAAAAATGTGAGGGGTTTACTTAGTTTTGTGAGATACTGTATTTTGTTAAACATAACAAACATGTTAAAATAACCTGCTCTGTCCAGTGGTTTTGCACAGAGTAGCCCAGATCCTCCTCTTCTTTGGTCCCTCTTCAGCGCTCGTGGCCCCTCCTTCCTGTTGAGTGCCCCCACAGCAAGCTGATTGCTATGGGGGAAACCGAGCCGAGCCGCTGCTATGTGTGTCCATTCAGACTCAGAGCCACGGCCCAGTCCTGCCCCTTCTCTCTACTCATTGGCTCAATGAGTTTGATTGATAGCAGCGGGAGCCAATGGCGTTTCGCTGCCATCTCAGCCAATGAAGAGGGAGAGTCTCGGGCAGCCACTTCTCTTGTGCAACATCGCTGGATCGAGATTGGCTCAGGTAAGTATTGGGGGGGCTGAGGAGGTTGCTGCACACTGAAGGCTTTTTATCTTAATACATAAGAAGTATTAAGATGAAAAACCTTCTGCCTTTACAACCACTTTAACTCTAAATACAGTGTAAAAAACACAAACTCACTGTTTGTGATGGGAGAAAATGTGTTTTAATCGTTACTTATGGAAAGAGTTCTTCACTGTAAGAGCTGTGAAAATGTGAACAGCTTTTCCTCAGGTACCGCTTTTAGCTGACTAAGAAGATTGCCTCGCAGAAAAGCTGGGTGTGTTTTTAAATGTAAAATATAAAGTGTATAATTGTGGGCAAACAATTGTGGAATGTTATTTTATTGTCTTTAGGGATCAAGAAGGAATATTCTTCCTTGTTGGAGCAAATAGAACCGAGCATTACAGTAAAGGAGTTTCTTGCCTTCCTCTGGATTTGCTGCATGTCTATTTTTTTATTTATTTTTTCTAATTTAACGATGTATGAAAACTGACGTTTATGGTAGTTTATTCCATTAAAAATATATAGAAAAAATATTCAGATTCAGCCCACATCAGATACAACTTACACAATTTGAAGGAGCCTTGCTATCTCGTTAACCACTTGCAATCCAGGCCAATGCTGACATTTCTCTCATATATGTTAAAATCAGTGTTTTTTTGCTAAAAAAATTACTTAGAACCCCCAAACATTATATATTTTGTAGCAGAGAATAAAATGGTGGCCGTTGCAATTTTTTATGTCACACAGTATTTGCACAGCAATTTTATAAACGCGATTTTGTGGGGAAAAAGTTAGCCCAATTTTTTGTATAAAGTGAGAGATGATGTTATGCTGAGTAAATAGATACCTAACATGTTACACTTTAAAATTGCAGACACTCGTGGAATGGCGCCAAGTTTCGGTACTTAAAAATCTCCATAGGCTACACTTTAAAATTTTTAAAGGTTACCAGTTTAGAGTTACAAAGGAGGTCTTCCACTAGAATTTTGTCTCTCACTCTAATGTTCATGGCGTTACCTGACATGTGTGGTTTAAAACGCTGTTGACATATGCTGTCGCAAACCTATGTATGAGTTCTATTTTGCCGGATAGGGCGCTTTCATTTTTTTTTTATTGTTTATTTTAAATTTAAAAAAAAAATTATTTATACACTTTTCCTTAATTTTATTTAAATAAACATCACTTGTAATAGGAATAGGACATGACAGGTCCTCTATAAGTCCGCAGATGTATCCTCTATGCTGGATAGCCTGAGATAAGATAAAAAAATCTCAAGCTTCCCAGCAAAAAAAAACGTCAGTGTTTACATCTGCCGGTGCCGGAAGTGACATCATGACGTTGCTTCCGGCCTCCGAGGGACATAGAGATGGGCGTGGACCATCTGGTCCTCGGTCAGCTCTATGATAAACCACTGCCACCAGCAGTTTCATTATCTGGCTTACTAATCGCACACCTGTAAAAGCCATCAAGTGGCTAAACAGCCGCTATGATGGCTTTTACATTGAAGGGAATCTCCAGTTGAAAAAAAAGATAACTGGATGATGGCCTCCCTGTGGGATATGGTAAATATGCTACCTGATGCCTTGCAGGCCTTATACATCCACACCTTATTAAAGACATTTATAGACTCCTTACCACCATAAACACTATCTCTTTTACAAAACATAGTTACATGCTAAAGTGGGAAATTGTCTTGGGTCGGACTCTAGAACTGGAAGAATGGGAAGAAAACCAATACAAAGACTTGCTCCGTTGGTATCTTACACCTGAAACTTTATATGCCAATATAAAACCCAATATTACCTGCCACCTGTTAAGCCCTGTACACACGATCGGTTTTACCGATGAAAACAGTGAGATAGACTTTTTTCATCGGACAAACCAATCGTGTATGGGCCCCATCGGTCTAGAACATGTTTTAAATGTATCCGATGGAAAAAAGAATGATAGAAAATTCCGATCGTCTGTGCGGAACTCCATCTGAGAAAAAACCCATGCATGCTCAGAATCAAGTCAACGCATGCTCAGAAGCATTGAACTTAATTTTTCTCGGCTCATCGGAGTGTTTTACGTCACGGTGTTTGTGACGGTCAGATTTTTGACTGATGTTGTGTAGGCAAGACTGATGGAAGTCAGCTTCATCGGATTTCCGATGGAAAAATCCATCAGATTTTATTCCATCGGAAATCCGATCGTGTGTACAGGGCTTAAGAGATTCAATGACTCTGTAGGCACACTATACAATATCTATTGGGAATGCCCTAAAATACATTCCTTTTGGGAATCTACTGGGGCTCTTCTGGAATCCTATTTTTGGTTTACCAATCCCTCTGGATCCAGTGAGTTTCCTTTTAGGGCTTTCCCTAATAAATATGGCTAAGTCAGCTGTCAAATCAACAAACCATATTCTAACTGCAGCTAGATGTTCCCAGTTCCTATGATGGTTTCTGGATCCATACCTTATGATGCATATGTAACACTTTACATGGATGACTAAGATCCATTGTAACCTATTGTACAAACATTCCTTTTCTTGAAAATATTAATAAAAAGAAAGTTGTAAAAAAAAATATGCTGCCAGTCTTTTCTCCTGCAATTCCTCCACATTGCTGGTACTCTTTATGCCTCTACATCATACCCTGAGAAAGTAGCATGACCATAAACTATTCAATATGAACCATTTGACAAGGAGTTTGCAATTGTGTTTAGTTACATCAACCCCCCCCCCTCTCCGAAGCCGAAAAATAAAAATAAAAATGTGATTAAAAACTTTGGTTTTAATAATAAACATGTCATACCTGCTCTGTAAAAAGGTTTTGCACAAAGCAGCCCTGATCCTCCTCTTCTGTGGTCCCCTGCTAGCACTTCCGGCTCCACTTGACCATTTTTAGTGAGTGTCCCGCTTTCTACAGGGGCTCTAGTGCGGCTCGATCCTGAGCTGTGCTGCCTATGTGGCTTGGCTCTGCCCCCCTTTCCCTCATCACAGGATTTGATGGACAATAACAGGATCCAATTGCTCCCTCTGCTATCAATTTCCCCATGAGGAGGGAGAGAGCAAAGTGAGCCACTGTTCTCGGACACATCACTAGATCAAGATTGGGGTCAGGTATGTACACATGGGGGGGGGGAGAGACTGAGCACATGAAGATGCAAGACAGTATGTGCAAAGTGACAGGGAAGGAAAGGAGGCCCCTTTACAAAGTACATGGAGAGAAATTACATTATGTGGAGGATGATAGCTGAAGTTGGGAGGTGAGCAGAGAAGTGTTCCAAGGAGGACATAGTAAAGCAAATGTACTGGGTGCTGATTTCTTAAGGTATGGTACAGTGATGTGTTAAAAAGATTTAGAATTTAGCCTAAACATGATATGCAGGTAGTATCCTTCAGTTGTGCCACATGGGATCATTTTGTAACACACACACACGCTGATAGGAGGATATGACAGGATATGTAATAAAAAATCACTGCAAAATAGTTTAACTGCTTGCCGACCGCCGCACGAACATTTACGTCGGCAGAATGGCACGGACAGGCAAATGGGCGTATATATACGTATTACCACCGCGTGGTCGCGCGTGCGCCGCCGGCGGCGCGCTCGCGACCCTCCCGCGAGCTCTGTGACCATGCCCACAGGACCCACGGACTCCATGTCTGCCGGTGTCCCACGTTTGTGTCACGGAGCTGAAGAATGGGGAGATGGTAGTGTAAACACAACATCTCCCCGTTCTGCCTAGTGACATGTCACTGATCGTCTGTTCCCTGTCATCGGGAACAGCAATCAGTGACGTGTCACGGCAAGCCACGCCCCTAACAGTTAGAATCACTCCCTAGGTCACACTTAACCCCTTCAGTGCCCCCTACAGGTTAACCCCTCCACTGCCAATGTCATTTTTACAGTAATCAGTGCATTTTTATAGCACTGATCGCTGTAAAAAAGACAATGGTCCCAAAATGTCGTCAAAAGTGTCCGATGTGTCCGCCATAATGTCGCAGTCATTATAAAAATCATTGATCGCCGCCATTACTAGTAAAAAAAAATATTAATAAAAATGCCATAAAACTATCCCATATTTTGTAGACGCTATAACTTTTGCGCAAACCAATCAATAAACGCTTATTGCAATTTTTTTTACCAAAACTATGTAGAAGAATACGTATTGGCCTAAACTAAGGAAAAAAAAATGTTTTTATATATTTTTTGGGGATATTTATTATAGCAAAATGTAAAAAATAAAAACCACAGAGGTGATCAGATACCACCTAAAGAAATCTCTATATGTGGGAAAAAAAGGACGTCAATTTTGTTTGGGAGCCACGTCGCACGACCGCGCAATTGTCAGTTAAAGCAACGCAGTGCCGAATCGCAAAAAGTGGCCTGGTCTTTGGCCAGCAAAATGGTGCGGGGCTTAAGTGGTTAAAGCTCTAAGGGTGCCCTTAAACACTTAATGACAAACAGGCAAAATGGACTCTACCCCCTCCTCCCTCCATGAAAACTACATAGAGTATAAGCCTAGCTGGTTTGAGCTAAGAAGCTAGTTAGAAGCTTAGAGCAATTGATGGGTGCTTATTCATAATAATTTGATGGATCTAACAAAACTGTTCCATATACAGACAATTTTGCTTATTTAAGAAAACAAGTTAAGTGTAATTACCAATGGCAAACAATAATCTTTTACTGACTTAATCTCAGCACTTTTTATATGATCATTGTTCTTTTCACTGCCCTACTGAATAAACCTGTATGCATACCAACAGTATTAATTGACACTTTTTATATAATTAGCATTAATAAGGTTCTGAAAGTTTTGAGTAGTGAGATCAGCAATTCAATTTGTGCATAGTGATTTTATCACTTCAGTAAATCCTGCCATAGTTTGTAAGTGGTAACACATATCTTCCAGTTCAATGCCTGTATGTGTGATCTTACACTGCAATTCAGTAAGTGATTACAAAGCTTAAAACATATGACATACAATACTATAAAGAAATGGCATGTAAAATAAAAAGCCTATACAGTCATAGCAGAAGAAGAAGCAGCTGGCATCCGACTGGAAATTTGTGTGGACAGTCCAGGCAGCAGCAGGCTCAGGGAGGAAGTGACTCCTGGGGCCCGGCTGGATAACACAGGTGTGTCGTGTGTGCTTGCTTGGGGCGGGGGGGATCTAAGATCTACTACTACTGCAGCAGCCAGCATCTATACATTACAGCATTGGCAGCATGGGTGGCACTTTTTGCAGGTAGCACATGCGTTATTATGGGCCATAACACATGTGCTGCCTGCAGAGACAGTGCCACCCATGCCGAAAATGCCGTAATGTGCTACAGACAGTGCCACCCATGCCACCAATGCCGTAATGTGCTGCAGACAGTGCCACCCGTGCCGCCAATGCCGTAATGTGCTGCATAATGCCATTGGCAGCAAGGGTGGCACTGTATCTGCAGCACATTACGGCATTGGTGGCACTGTCTGCAGCACATTACGGCATGGGTGGCACTGTCTGCAGCACATTACGGCATTGGCGGCATGGGTGTCACTGTCTCTGCAGGCAGCACATGTGTTATAGGCCATAATGCATGTGCTACCTGCAGACAGTGCCACCCATGCTGCCAATGCCATATTGTGCTGCAGACAGTGCCACCCATGCCGCCAATGCTGTAATGTGCTGCAGACAGTGCCACCCATGACGCTAATGCCATTACGCATGTGCTACCTGCTGACAGTGCCACCCATGCCGCCAATGCCATATTGTGCTGCAGACATAATGGCATAATGCCATTGGCAGCATGGGTGACACTGTCTGCAGCACATTACGGCATTGCTGGCATTGGAGAGAAAAATAAATATCACTTGTAGACAAACCTGCCCTTTGTTTCAAGGTGGGGTCTGGGGAGGGGCCAGGGGTAGGGCTAAAGGAGGGACCAGGGGCTGGACCAGGGGTGGAGCTGAAGGGGGCCCCGTCAGGTAGGCTGTATGGGGTCCCATGATTTCTATCAGCGGCCCTGTATATTAATAATAAATAAAATGCAAAAACGGTTCAGGCAATGAAAGGGTTAAAAGGTGCAGTTTCAATCCTTCAGGTGGGCTTTGTACAGCATGCACATGAAGGCACTAGCTCCTACAGCATAAACCTGGAAAACACCTCTGCGATGATAGGTCAAGAGCAGTGTTTTTTTTTAAGACAGCCATCAGTGAAATGGGGGAGTTAGCAAAACCCAGTAACCTGAATGATGAGCCACCTTTTGTTCTATTGCAGTGAATCATTGCCTGGGCAGCTTTAGCTTCATGAATGATTTTTGTATTAATGTGGATGATTGCCTACATACAAGAAAAAAAAAATTTAGGAGCAAATTTTTTTGTTTTGCTATTCTTTCTTTCCAAGTTTGGCTCTTTCTACCCGCAATCAATTCTACTTGTTACATTCGGTAAACATGTTCCTTAAAAACAAGCCTCCTATGTCACCACTGAGCACCTCTATCTTATCATTATAACAGCCACTAATGTCAGCAAGAACAATTAAATAAGACACTGCCCTCCTAATAAAATTGCAGATAACATGTTCCCAAAACATATGGAAAAACATACAGGCACCAAATTGTTCTCATAACAGGGATAGCATTATAGCATATACTGTATTTATTGGCATATAACACTCACTTTTTTACCCTGAAAATAGAGGGTAAACTGTGCCTGCGTGTTATACGCAGGGGGCTGTGGAAAGTTTTTTTCCTAAAACTTCCCTCTTAAAGTTAGGGTGCGTGTTATACGCCTGTGCATGTTATACGCCGATAAATACGGTACTTTTTTTTACATGCTCAGCAGATTCTATGATACAGATGTAAATCAAGAGAATACATATCCCAAGAGATACAGCCCAGTGGTGTAATAAACCTTGAAGAAAGGTGCAATTTGTGTCTATAGCAACAATATTTTTGCTTTTATTTTTATTTTAATATGTGTGGGAAATGACAGCTGGTACAAACACTATTCTTTCTTCCTGTTTTACCTATAAAAAGTCCCTTCTCTGGATTGTATAAAAAAAAAAAAAAAAGAACAAAATAAATCCACTATTAATTTAATTTTGTTACTTATGGTTCCATACAGAGTTTTATTTATTTATTTTTAGCTGTATTTTTATTTGGATTTCTACTCTATGTATCCATCAGAGTTGTAGGCTGCTATAACAGTCTGCAGTCTTCTAGAATGTGTTGGGTATTCAAATAGAAAACATTTATATTATTATGAGAATTGCTGGTTTTGGCAGTTGTGTTTTTGATGTGGGATTTAGTCCATGGGAATCTAAATTATTGGAATGAGACGACTGCAGGAAATAATTCAACTTAATGGCTTCAGAAACATTATGCACGTTAGCAGGCAATACCATGAACCAGGAACTAGGTTTATCAAACAGCAGGATTGCTTTGCCCAGTGGCAAACACTTTTCAATCTATGTAACTCTCCACAGAGACACAAGGTCCCATTTCACTCATCACTATCATTCTCATTAACTGAACATTGTAGATCCCCTGCTATGTTAATAAGAGCTGCACACACTAGATGGTGTTAAGTGGTATAAACTACCTGCTCAATGAACCTTGTCATCTACCCACCTTACATTAAATACCCCCTGTTGATAAGTGGTTTGCATAGCTAATATGTGTTGCTACTTAGCTCCTTTTTGATAAAGTCATCCATTTTAGCCACTCTGCCTACAGATGTAATATTTATATTAAAAGAATGTAATTTATATGTTTTAACAGACAGAACAAACACTGGTTTTAGCAGGCAACACACTTAACTAATAAGCACCATAAAAAATATATATATATATATATATATATATATATATATATATATTCACTATATTACCAAAAGTATTGTGACACCTGCCTTTAAACACACATGAACTTCAATGGCATCTCAGTCTTAGTCCGTAGGGTTCAATATTGAGCTAGCACAATCTTTGCTGCTATAACAGCTTCAACTCTTCTGGGAAGGATGTCCACAAGGTTTAGGAGTGTGTCTGTGGGTATGTTTGACCATTCTTCCAGACGCGCATATGTTAGGTCAGGCACTGATGTGGATGAGAAGGCCTTGGTCCCAGTCTCTGCTCTAATTCATCCCAAAGGTGTTATATCAGGTTGAGGTCAGGACTTTGTGAAGGCCAGTCAAGTTCCCCCACCCCAAACGTGCTCATCCATGTCTTTATGGACCTTGCTTTGTGCACTGGTGTGCAGTCATGTTGGAACAGGAAGGGGCCATCCCCAAACTGTTCCCACAAAGTTGGGAGCATGACATTTTCCAAAATGTCTTGGTATTCTGATGCCTTAAGACTTCCCTTCACTGGAACTAAGGGGCCAAGCCCAATCCCTGAAAAACAACCCTATACCATAATCCCCCCACCACCAAATGATTTGGACCAGTGCACAAAGCAAGGTCCATTTTTAGGGGCATGGAATGATCAAAAATGTATGGGTCACCAACAAAAGCTATGCAACTATTGTCAATGTAGGCAGACAAAAGAATACAGATTTCCATAGTAAGACATTTTTCACAAAGAAATGCTGCAAAAGTAGTTTAGGTAATGCATTAAGTCAGGGCCCATTCACAATGAGTGCTGTGTTATCATTGTATTAATACACTAATTAATAAGGCAATCCATTGAACATGAATGGCCTGCCTAAACACAGCATCCCTTAATGCATGACAAAACAGCAATTACCCTTTTTTAACTCAGCACACCACAATACACGGCATTGGCTTTGTGGTGTACTGCAGGGTAGACACATTAACTGATCCTGCATTGGATTATCATTGAAAATATATGACATTGCATTTATTGAGTTACCATAATTCATCAGCGTGGATGGGCTCTTATGGTATAAATGGAGAGACATGTGATACTGTATATGCATACAGGTAGTTGCTGAACATAGGCCTAGCGGAGTAGAGTGGAAGAGACAAGCTCACCTCTATTGATCTTTAAAATGTATCTCTAGCCAAAACATATTTTTTTTAGTTTTGGATTGAGTAGATGGTGTTTAGAACCCTTTTTGAATGTTTTTTTGCTCTTTGTTCCGTTGGGGAGATGTGCCCTGTTTTAATGGCCTTGTGTCTTTTTTAACCCGACTAACTATGAAATTATGTAACTTTTGTTTCAGCAATAAACATACAAATCTTGATTTCCCATTACTTAATGTTTCAGAGGGATTTATGCTTTAAAATACACTTTCAGATGCACTAATTTTCCCCAGAGCTTAGTAAATGAGTTAAAGCTCTGCTGAAAAAAAAATATATATATACAGTATATACAGTATATATATATATATATATATATATATATATATACTGTATATATGTACATATATACAGTATATATATATATATATATATATATGTACATATATATATATTTTTTTTTGTTTGTTTTCTTTCACAAGATTGGGTATTCTTTACAATGTGGAGCTTCACCGAATTCACAAAGTTCTGGGGAAAAAGTGCAAAGTGTGCAGTCTTTTTGTCAAACTCAGTGTTCTAATATATAATGCCTATTTTAAATTTTTAATGATTTTTTGCTTGTTTATTAAGTTGACAGTCTCATCCTCTTTATGTAACCTATTTGCAATGGCCCTGGCAAAAATATCTATCCTCCTGGGCAGATCCATAAAGACATTTATTTAAGTCCGGAGATTGCTCTGATCTCCAGGAGTGGGCTGCACAGTGCTGCTAGTAAACATGATATGTTGAACTCATAGATTAGTGCTGTAAAAGGCCTACGCTCTTGAACTCTAAAATATATATACTTTATTGACCATTAACCGACCAGCTCACGCCGATATATGTCGGCAGAATGGCAAGGCTGGGCAGATTAACGTATATATACATTGCCCTTTAAGACGCGGCATTGTGGACGTGCGCGCGCCCACCGCAAGCTCCATGAGTGTGACCGCGGGTCCCGCGGACTCGATGTCCACGGGGATACCTGAGATCGTCTCACGGAGAGGAAGAACAGGGAACTGCTGATGTAAACAAGCATTTCTCCATTCTTTCTAGTGAAAGGACACTGATCACAGCTCCCTGTGATCGGGAGCAGTGATCAGTGTCATGTCACACGTAGCCCATACCCCCTACAGTTAGAACACATCCCTAGGACACACTTAATCCCTTCAGTGCCCCCTACTGGTTAACCCCTTCACTGCTAGTGTTATTTTTACAGTAATCAGTGCATTTTTATAGCTGTAAAAATGACAATGGTCCCAAAATGGCGTCAAAAGTGTCCCACGTGTCCGCCATAATGTCGCAGTCATGATAAAAATCGCTGATCGCCGCCATTACTAGTAAACATTTTTTTTATATAAAAGTACCATAAAACTATCCCCTATTTTGTAGACGCTATAACTTTTGCGCAAACCACTCAATAAACGCTTATTGCAATTTTTTTTACCAAAAATATGTGGAAGAATATGTATCGGCCTAAACTGAGGAAAAAAAAAATATATTTTTTGGGGATATTTATTATAGCAAAAAGTAAAAAATATTGAATTTTTTTCAAAATTGTCGCTATTTTTTTGTTTATAGCGCAAAAAGTAAAAACCGCAGAGGTGATCAAATACCACCAAAAGAAAGCTATATTTGTGGGAAAAAAAGGACCGCGCAATTGTCAGTTAAAACGACGCAGTGCCGAATGGTCCGGGGCTGAAGTGGTTAAGCATCATACCATATCAAAACCTATGCATATTTGGTGGTCTAACTTATAGATAGATAGATAGATAGATAGATAGATAGATAGATAGATAGATAGATAGATAGATATACTGTAGATATAGATATACTATCATATACTAGAAATGGCTGCCCCCTTGTAATACTATACACATTGAAATGTCCTGTATAATGCCACAATCTTCTTATGTAAATTCCATGTATTTATTCATGGGACTTTCACCTGCATTACTTTTGCTACAAACCAATCTGTTTAATGTCTGCAAATTGTGCATTGTCATATATAAAAGAGGAAAGAAGGTAACATTTTCTGCTGTTTTATATAGGAAGGAAGAAAATCCTCCATTTTGATGCTAACACAGCTACTGTAGGCGTATGTTAGTGTAATATGACTACATCTTTGTGTCGGGGGACAGCAGAGATGTGACATAGATTAAAACAAATTGTTGATCCATACCAAGAAAAAGCAAGGCAAACAATAGAACTGAAAGCATAAATGTCAATTTGGGATGATAAAGGATACAATTTAAATGTAATATGAGAGGCCCCCAGACAAATACATGAAATAGAAATTACCCATTATTGAAGAATCAAAGGATGATATACACACCAATGTATTAAGAACATACTTGACTTAATGCCTTGTAAAGTATAATGTAACATCATAAAGCAATGTTAATTTTGCTGCACACATTTTATCAGTAAACAAGAAAATCTCCATTCCCCTTGCCCCCTTCTATTGTTTATGTGCTGTATAATCTTGATTACCGCACACTGTCAGCTCCAGCGTCATAATTGCTTCTAATTCTACCTCGATGCCTTTTGTTATACTATCTGTGCAGTGTGAGAACCCTGAGGATATCTACACTTCTCCATGGCTGAGGAACATTGACAAATGCTGACTATTTATCCAGGCAAAAGAAGCAAGGTCATTTCAACAAGGTCATTTAATTTCATTCTAGAATTCTCATGTCCCTTCACATCATGGCTCTTTGTCTGATAAGTTAAGAGCTGAAATCGTACTTTAAATCAATTTTTGACATGTCACATGTTGTCAGACTGGTTTCTGCATTGCTATCTCTATAAGATATATCTTTGCGATTTCACAAGGAATGTTCATTTGTTTACACTACCTATCCAAATAAAGAGATGTACTAAAATGTGTTATTTATTACAGATATAATTAACAGCAGATGGTAAATATAAGTATACATCACTATGGCGATAGCCACGCAAAGTATATGAAAAGAATATAATATGATACAAAACTGTCCGTATCTTATACATTTAAAATTAACTTTTAATTAAATGATGTAGTTATTCATTGTTTTCAGGCATCGTATCTCAATATTATGATAAATCTGTGTACACCTCTACAAAGATAAACGATCAATCTTGACAGTTTTCCTCTGTGTATATCATAATGACAATAACTGAAATCTCAAGGGGCAGTATATACAGTAATTACTTTGTACTACACAGGTATCCCTGGCTCTTAATTTATCACCTGTTCTGATATGACATTAAAACCAATGCAAAACCTTGATCCTATCTATTCATTTACATTTGATTTATATGCTGTCAGAGTTTTGTAACGATTACTGCAAAAATGTCGAAATCTGAACTAACTATACTTAATATTTATGTCTCTGCAGAAAATGTCTATCTTTTTGTCACAAACTAGTGTTTGGATGTAAACTAACCATACATTAATCTATAGAGAAAATCAATTAATTGTATTAGGGGCATGGAATACACAAGTAGAATATAATACTAGATAAGCCATGAATTATGGAGTAGTAAAGGAAAGGACCTTTTGTTTCATGCTAGCAGTTTTTGAGATTTTTGTGTAGGGTATGGAGAATAAATGATAGGAAGGGGTACATATTCTTTTTATTGTCAGGGCCTTGCTAGGAGAAAGCCATTTTCTATTGCTCATTTCATTCTGGAAGTGGCTGTCTCTAAAGTTGGCCATATACTGTTCGTTTTTTTTCATTCAGCCAGTGGCAAAAACATGGTGGATGGAGGAATGCCCCGTCTGAGACATTGTATTCTGACAGCAGCTCCAGCAGATGTCTGGATACACTGGTCAGTGGCTGCATCAACTGATTGGAAGACGTTTTCCAACACATCACTTTGACAGAAGTCAATCAAACAAGCAACTTTGGTCAAGCAGGGGTGGGCACTTAGTGATCTGAGACTGCAGAAGATACCCGGTGGCCAAGAGCTTCTGTCACTTAAACTGTCAGGAACTGAATGGGTGGGTTTGGCAGCTGTAACCTGATGTTCTGAAGTCAGAATAGATGCAAAATTAACCACACTAAGATGGATATGCTTCTGTGCCTTAAGTGGTCAGTAAAAAATAAAGGGGTTATTTGCTAAAGGCAATGTCAGGATTACCAAGTATTTTATGACCTTGCAAGATCCCAATCACAATGTAGAGATTGCAGAGAGGCTCATGTTAGGTTCATAAACCCTGAAGCCTAGTACACACAGGCCGAATTTTAGGCAACATTTGGCCCATATGAACTGCAGTCGGTCTGACAAAAGCCAGCTATCAGGCTAGCTTCTGTTGAAGGGGCATGTCCTAAAAAAGTTCTGCTGGTGGGCTCCCAATCAGCGCTTTCAGCCAATGGCTGAGAATGCTGACCGTAGCTTTCTGGCAGAGGGGGCGTCCCCCTGTCAGAACACAATATGAAAGCAGGGGAGATTACTGTACTAATGTCGGATAGTTAGTATAGCGGCTCCTCTTGAGCTGTATGTTTGTTTTCGTTCAGCCCTACTGGGTTGAAAGGAAAAAAACACTAGTGTGTAATAAGTTTTAGGCAGCTTGCCCACAAAGAAAAACAAATAGAACTAGAACTAAATCCTTTCTGGCTCTTCATAACAAAAATATTTCTGTTAAGGGAAATGTAAAGTACCTTGTATCCAGATCCCCAAAACAGTTCTTACTAGTGAACGTTGCTATCACACAATAGGGTTATTTTTAAAGGGAATTTTCCGATAGTTTAGTGCGTGATGCAAAGCTCTACTGACTTCCTTTATCCAATATTCAAGCAAAAATACAGTTTTATTTTTTTAATTTTTTGCACACAATGTTCTGGAAGTGAACTTTCACTACATTCACTAAGCTAAAAGAACATGTTCTTGCAAAGGGAACAGACTATTTTCCTTGAGTAAATGAACTCCAATATCTCTTTATAGAACAAAATGCTCTGGTTTTCACTATGGTTTAAAAGAATTGTGTGAATGTATCTACCTCTTCTGCCAAGAAGGAAAGTCACAGCACTGGCATAACTGCTCTTTATTATTCCAGTTTCTAGGGAACACTGTGCATCCTTTCCTCATATATATATATATATATATATATATATATATATATATATATATATAATAATTTGAGAAAGCAGAATGAAGTAAAATATTAAGTTATTTAGGAAATGTGAGATGCTAATGGAAATTATATTAGCTTTGGAATCATCTAAGTAAAACCCGTACTGTTGGTAAAAGAGAACATGAGTGATATTTGTGGGTAAAAATCATTTTTGATTGTACCTATCTGTTCAATTATGATTTAAAGCAGAACTCCAGCCAAAAAATAACTAGACTATGGATAGTAGACTAATATTAAAAGATAACAGTAAAAACATATTTTGCTGCAATATTTAACTTTAAGTCAGAACTGCCCACTGTTCCCTGTACTTCTTTTTCACAACTAGATGTCCTCAGTCTAATGGCTAACATTACTCAACCAACTCTGTCTGTGCCTAGGCTCTCATAGACCTTTCCCAGGCTATGACTGGACAATAAAAGTAGAAGCAGCACAGTGATGAGCTCATCTCTTTGTCACTCTGCTCTCTCTTCCTGTTAGCATGCTAACTGCTGGCTTTTATATCTTTTCAGAATTCAAATTCTGGTATAATCTCTATAACCATACTTTTGAAAGGTACACTATGAGCGTGATGCACAAAAAGGTCAGAGGTGACCACTCAAATTCCACAAAAGGCAAGTTGTGAAGTTAAACAAGTTAAAAGGAAACAAGAAAACTGATAGCTGATTGTTTACTTTGTGTTACAGTTATGAACTGCCCTTTACAATATAGCATACACCATAATATACGTTTTAATAGAAATAATATTTATCCACAGTATATCATATTACAGTGTTAAAAACTTTGTTAAAAGTAAGCATATAATCACTGATCATTTTTTAAATTGTTATCTTTTTTCAAGTGTATATTTGTCAGATTCAAAACTCACTGTCCTGTTTGGAAAGAACTGGTGGTTAACCACCTAAGGACCGAGCCTATTTTTCAAACTTGTTTACAAGTTAAAATCATTTATTTTTGCTTGAAAATTACTTAGAACCCCCAAACATTATATATATTTTCTAACACCCTAGAGAATAAAATGGCGGTTGTTGCAATACTTTTTGTCACACCAAATTTGTGCAGTGGTCTTACAAGCGCACAATCGCTGAGTAAATTGATACCCAACATGTCACGCTTCAAAGTTGCACCCGCTCGTGGAATGGCGACAAACTTTTACCCTCAAAAATATCAATATGCAACGTTTAAAAAATTCTAAAGGTTACATGTTTTGAGTTACAAAGGTCTAGGGCCAGAATTATTGCTCTCGCTCTAATGATCGTGGCGATACCTCTCATGTGTGGTTTGAACACCGTTTTCATACGCGGGCGCTACTCACGTATACATTTACTTCTGTATGCAAGCTCGGCGGGACGGGGCGCGTTTAATTTTTTTTTCCTATTTATTTTACCTTTTCTTTTGTCTTTTTACACTGTTCTTTTTAAAAAAAAATTGTGTCACTTTTATTACTATTACAAGTAATGTAAACATCCCTTGTAATAATAAAAAAAAAAGCATGACAGGACCTCTTAAATATGAGATCTGAGGTCAAAAAGATATTTACACTAAAATGCAATAAAGAGAAAAAAAAATGTCCCTTTAAGAGCTATGGGCGAAAGTGACATTTTGACATCACTTCTGCCCTGCAATGGTATGGAGAAGGGTGGGGGCCATCTTCCCCTCACTCAGCTCCATACCACAGAGGGGAGCGGACGCGATCGACCCCACCGCTCCCGGCAGCTCGGGTAAGCGGCGGAGGTCACCGGAGCGCAGCGGGAGGGGGGCCTTCTCCCGCCGCAGATAAAAGTGATCTTGTGTCGAATCCCCCACAGAGGCCACTTTTATCTGAAAGCTGACTGCCCGCTGAAGAAGAGGGTACCGGGGTTATGGCAGCTAGCTGCTGCCATAACAATGATATTCCTCTTCAAATTGCCAATGTATAACGACGGCGGGCTGTCCGTAAGTGGTTAATTCAAATAAAATGGCACATTTAATGCAATATTAAAAGTCCTGCTAGTTTCTGACACATTAGACCACTGAAATACAGAGTTAGATCTTCCTTTATCCATAAAATATATTCCATCAATATTGTTGACTTCAGATGTAACTAATGGGTGTCCTTAAAAGAAGTAGTATGTTTTTCTTCACAAAGTATGGCTAATATTTTAATAAAAGGGCAGAGCTAGAAGAACTTTAATAGAATTCTGCTTTCAGCTGTCTATGATGTTTCATGAAGTTGTAAGAAGTGAATTAATTGATTGTAATAAAACACTCTCAAGTAAATTTGAATAAAAGGGTTCTGTGAGTTAAACTGAGGGCTAGTTTATTATTGTATATTGCAAGATTCTTTAACACACAGACAATACTAGAAAATAGGCACTGTCACTAGACTTCGGGCAAAGTAAATGTCTATCCATATTCTGCCTGAAATGTAAAAATGGATTTTATGACATTTAAAAGTACTGAAAGTAAATGAGATGGATGAAAATACAGTGCAAGCATGGTAGTTGAACATGTATGCAATCATATATTAATCTGGACAGAGCACATGCCCCTATGTCCGCCAACCATCATCCAACAAATATGATGCTACAATGAACATACAGTGGGTGCCCGCGAGATTGTATTTCCAGTGCAATGGGATTGCGCTGGAAATCGGCACTGCGAGGCTATACTTCTCGCGCTTGTCGCCCCCATGAGATGCAGCGTATCCATAGGAATCTATTGGGGGCAGCGAGCGGGAGGAGCGACAGAGCTCGGCACTGGCTACCGCGACGGAGGTCACGGAGGGTCAATATCGCCGATGCCAAACTGCATTTACACACAATCTTGCAGTCACCTACTGTAAGAAGACTCCGAGTTCACTCCTGTTCACTAAAACACTACCAGATGTTAGAAGTCATGCATGTTTTCTAAACACAAGGGTTTGACTGTAAGATGTACATAAATGCCACATTGTGAAGTGCCTAAGAAGTTCAACACAGGTCAAGGTTGGGGACCTTGTGTCTTCAAAAACACAAAATCTAACTCTGACCAGGTTAAAGTGTATCTTTGCTGTCTGTGTACCCACTGGGATGATTCACTCTCTCTATTGTCCTAGTACCCACCGTTACTAGAAAATCTAAGTAGTTGAGTTATCTTTGGAATTGGAATAAAGAGAATGTATTTAATAGGGATAACTGTCCTCTCGAAAGAGACAGTTTCCATCACTTTGGAGAAATTTCTCTCACTTCCTGCTGTAGTTATGGGACAGGATGAAAATGGACATTACTTCAACTGGACAAAGACCAAACAAAAATATAAAAACTTAACTCAACCCAAAAACAAATTTAAAATATTGCTTTCATTTTAGTATTTTAATGTTTCACATAATCAAGACTAAGAAAAATTACACACCAAGCCCAATTGTATTTGTCCTCTAGAATTTCTCTTTTTTTTATTCTGACTGCAACAAAGTATCCTTGTGCTCTGCACAGTTAATGAATGCATGGATGTGAATTAGAGAGCTCCATGTGGACATATCTCTAAATAAGTTGAGGAGTGCTATGCTCGTGGAGGATCCCCCTTCAGTGGAACCTAGTACAAGTAAAGGAGAGACTGCCACCCAAGTAAAAATAAATACTCTATAGGATTGATAAAATTAGTTCTGGCACATGGTTATGTCCAACTTTGCATATACTGTAATTATATATTATTTGTTTTTTGCACAATACTGTTAATTATATAAATGAGTATTTAGAACAAAAATGCTGTATGCACTGATTGTCATGTTGTTCTCGTTCTCCCCATAGAACACTTTTGAACTACATGAATCACCAATCTATCATTTGTAATAAGTGGTTACTGGATTTTGGTTTAGTTTAAGCTTTGCATTAGGAAAACATAACACTGGTACTGATCACTACACCAGCTCTACATATTGCTGAGTTACATGCAAAATCACTTCATATTGTACAGAGGTCAAGGATTCTGAGTAATTACTAAAATAGTGGGTTGTCAATGTGTGACTTTTTGATGTCCTTCTTGGAATAATGTATAACAATTAAAGCTTATGCCTGCTATACAACACCTTTTTTATTTATTTTTTGCTGATATGGCATGGGTATGCATACTGGAAAAATTACTTTGTAAAAAGATAAAGTTTGTTTTCATTTCCATGGTGTCCCTTCATTTTAATTTATTATTGTGAGATTATAAACCACCTAACAGTAATACCCTCAAAGTAGAACTGCTAGTTCTAACAAAGTACAAAGTACAAACAAACTATAACTATATGGGATTAATATAATAAAAAATAATAGCATTCAGAGCATTACTTGTTTTTTTTCAGTTTACATAGTTGTATTGATATTTCTATCCATATTTACCGTACATGCAGTTTAGGTTGTCTAGCAAAAGGGACAGTGACGGGGGTCAGGATAAACCATAACACTTCCAGATGTGCTTTCAACAGCCTGAGAATATAGTTTTTTTTTTTTATAAATATATTTTTAAATAAAAAAGGCAAATATATGCTAAATGCTGTCATTATGTATATTAAAGTGGCTGTAAACCCATTTAGACAACTTGCACCTACAGGTAAGCCTAGATTAAGGCTTACCTGTAGGTGCAAGAGATATCTCCTTAACCTACACGGTTAAGGAGATATTTACTATTAAAAACAACGCCGATAACGTCACACGCATGCGCAATCATCATTGCCGGTTTTCTGAATGGGATCTTGTCAGCCCGCGCGCGCATGCGTGTGACATCATCGCCGCTCCGGCCAATCACAGCGCCGGAGTGGCGATACATTGACGGCAATGACGGAACATCGAGGCAAGATGGTGGCAGAGGTGACCGAGGACCGCTGCTGGGGCTTCGATCTCAGGTAAGTCATTCATAATGAGCTAGTATGCTATGCATACTAGCTCATTATGCCTTTCTTTTTCAGGGTTTTTAAAAAAAAAAAAAAAAAAGATTTGCCTTTACTTCCTCTTTAACTGCATAAAGATACAATTCAGAATACAATATTTTGTGCAATTTTAATAGACTTTTGTAGGAACCTATTACTTGCTGGCTTCTCATATCACTAAGCCATTGTGCTGCCCTACATGTTACATCCATAAATTTTTCAGCTTCTATCAGACACTGAAATATCATTGTTTTTAATGTCTCGTAAAATTTAAAAATAAGCAGACTAAAAAGAAGCTCACAATTTAAAAAAGGAGGCATGCTAAAGATACTGTAAACAGATCATTAAAAAAAAAAATGAAAAAAAAAAAAGGATTTTTTGTACTCACCATAAAATCCCTTTCTCGTTCGTCCAGGGACGGACACAGCTCCTTAAATCTTGACAAAGTGGGTTATGTTCCTGTTCATAGGAGAGGACTAGGCAGAACATGTTAGCTATCTTAAAACATGTAACTTTAACAGAGTGGAACAGCCCCGCCCAGGGGGCGGTCCCTCCGCACATAACCCTCCTACTTGCAGTCAGCAGCCTCAGTTCGTTGTAAAGCAGTACAAACAAAAAAGGAGGGGTGGGTGCTGTGTCCGTCCATGGACGAACGAGAAAAGGATTTACAAAGTACAAAAAAGTACAAAAAAATCCTATTTTCTCTTATCATCCATGGATGGACACAGCTCCTTAAATCTTGACAAAGTGGGATGTCTCCAAGCAGTGTCAGAAAAAACGAGGGGTGGGAATAGCAATCAAAAGAAGACTTAACTTCACCCCAAACAAACAGAGCTCCTCACGGAGGAGTTGCAACCTCAAACAGCCGCCTGCAAAAACTTGCGGCCAAGGAAGCATCCGAAGATGCACACACATCAACCTTGTAAAACGTTGGGAAAGTGTGAACAGGCGACCTTGAAGACAGATGCTAGATGTCGGAAAGCCCAAGAAGCACCAATTGCCCTGGTTGAATGCGCCGTGACAGGAAAGGGAGGCGCCCGCCCCTAAAGGGCATAGGTCTGGATGACGATCAGCCTGATCCACCTAGAAGGTGGCCGATGAGACCGTCAGGCCCTTCTGTGGACCAGATACCGACACGAACAGTGAGTCAGGACTCAGAACAGAGCAGTAGCAGACAGGTACACCCGTAGGGCACGTACCACGTTCAAGGTATGTAGCGCAGCCTCCTGGGATGCGACGGCCGAGGACACAAGGATGAAAGCACAATGTCCTCGTTTAGGTGAAAAGCCAAAAACACCTTAGAAAGGAATGAAGGTTGCGGGCGAAGCACTGCTTATCCTTATGGCGGACCAAGTAAGGCGACTTGCAAGACAAGGCTGCCAATTCAGAAACCCTTCTGACCAAAGTAATGACAACTAGAAAGACAACTTGTGTGAGAAAGAGTGGAACCTCCCTGATGTTCTCAAAGGGAGGTTCCTGAAGTACCGAGAGCACTAGACTCAAGTCCACAGAGGAAGCGGTGGTCCATCGGGGGAACCCTGTGTCGGACCCCCTGCACACATATACTTACCAGTGAATGAACCACCAGAGGCCCTTGGAAGAAGACAGCCAAGGCTGAAATCTTCCCCCTTAATAGTGCTCAAGGCAAGGTTCAAATCCACTCCGCACTGTAAGAACAGCAGGATCCGAGAAACCGGCTATGTCCGTGGGCGCCTGGCCATCTCATCACACATAGAGATGTAGGCCTACCAAATTCAATGGTAGATCATCTGGGAAAAAGTTTCCCAGGTCCACAACATGAAGAGGATTATTGAATCTACCAGACCACAGACCCTTCCAGTCTCCCGAGGTCGGCGCTCCAGGGATGCCAGGACCAATCTGGGGCGATTAGAAGCACCAGAAACACCGCGGCCTCCACTCTGCAGAGCAGTTGAGGAAGCAATTCCAGTAGGGGAAAGGCATAAATTCCCCATGGAGCCACCAACGCGTCCGACGCGTCTGCCCAGGAAGCCCTGGACCTGGCCACAAACCTCGACACCTGCGATTGAGTCGAGAAACCAGGAGATTCACAACTGGTGTGTCCCAATTCGGACAAAGTAATTGAAAACACCTCCGGGTGAAAAGACCATACCCCTTAGTTCAGCATCTGGCGACTCAGATAGTTCGCCTGCCAGGTCTCTACACCCGAATGTAAGTAGCCGTTAGAGCCGGCACGCTCCCTTCGGCCAAACTTAGGATGCAAGCGACTACCGATGCTGCGGCCGTCCAACTGAAACCTGATCAGACGGCCCTGAAGTCTCTGCGACCACTTGGAGAGGCACAGTCTGATCGCTCGAATTTCAAGGACATCGATCAGCGGGCGAGATTCTCCCAGACCGTGAGGCTGGCGTCTGTCGTGATCACAGTCCTATGGAAAGGAAGGGACGACCCCCCGGACTGAAGAGCCGGGACCCGCTCAGGGAAGCCGTGACAAGGTGACTTACCTGAATCTAGAGACAATGGAGATCAGTTCCAAGTGGACAGGTTCTCTTCCTGCAAAACTCAAGGGTGGAATAGGGCAGACGGAACTGCCTCGAAGGAGGCCACCATGAGGCCCAGAACTCGTGCAGAAAAAGGGGAGAGATGACCATTTGCGGGATGCCAACAATTTCACCGCCGACTGGAGCGTCTACAACTGCTCCAAAGGAAGGAAGACCTTTGCCTCCAAAGAATTCAGGATCAAGTCTAGGGACTTCAGACACTGAGTCGGTACCAACACTGATTTCTGTATGTTCAGTACCCAACCAAAGTCCCGGAGGGTCTGACTGGCTATAGACATGTCCTCCTCTAATTCTGAGCCAGAAGCAGCTCTCAGAAGAAGAACGGCCAAGTAGCCCACGATATCAATGTTTCGCTGTCTCAGCAAAGCCCAGATCGGGGTGAGCACGTTGTGAACAACTCTTGCAGATGGCCGTTGCAGATGGGGACATGCAAATACGTGACCCTGGTGTCCAGTGACGCCAGAATTCCCCAAAGACAATACATACACACACTGTGTACGTATTAATGCGGATGTTCATACTGTGGCGCCGAAGACGCGCATGTCTTTGGAGTGTGTGAGGAAACCGGAGTACCCGGAGGAAACCCACGCAGACACAGGGAGAACATGCAAATTCCAGGCAGATGGTGTTGGGGTCTGGGTTCGAACCAGTGACCCTCTTGCTGCCAGGTGAGGGAGTTAATCACTACCCCACTGTGCTGCCCTACAAGGTATTGAGGGCCCTGAGGTCCAAGATTGGATGGACAATGTCCTTCCGTGGGACTACCAACAGATTTGAATAGTATCCCTGAAACCCTTCCACCAGGGGCACAGGTAAAATTATAGTGCACCAGAGCAAGTCTTGTACTGCTCCCCTCAAGGCAGACCGACGAGCCGGAAGGAGAGGAATTTTTTTTGAGGGAACGATCTGTTGGTGGACAAGAAGAAACTCTATCTTGTACCCCAAATTGACCACCTCGCAGACCACTGGTCAGAGAGCGGAGAGGTCCACCGAGCTGCAAACTCACAAAATCATCCCCCCTAACCTGAGTCGGTGGGGACAAAATACCATGCGTAGCACGCACCCAGGGATGCTTCTGTATCTACTGATGAAAATACCGCTTCTGCACGGAATCGGAGGGCCCCGGCCAACGGCGCGTCTCCTTCCCCTCAGAGGACTGTGAGAGAAGTGTGCTCTTACCTCCAGTGACATCTTAACAATGTCGTCCAGCGAGGTACCAAAAAACCTCAGAAAGGCAATCTGCCAGAGCTTACTTGGGAGCTTAGCCAGCAGACCAGCATTCCAGCCAATCAGGCGGCACAGCACCACCACAAATACAGTGGTTCTGGAAATCAGTTACATACACACACCGAGTATGTATTAGTGTATACGGTTTTACCGTGGCACCAAAGGCGCGCGTGTCTTTGGAGTGTGGGAGGAAACCGGATTACCCGGAGGAAACCCATGCAGACACAGGGAAAACATGCAAACCCCAAGCAAACTGCGATTGGGCCATTTTAAATACACACACTGTGTATGTATTACTGTGGCGCCGAAGGCGCGCATGTCTTTGGGGTGTGGGAGAAAACCAGTGACCCTCTTGCTGCCAGGTGAAGGAGTTACAGTGGTGTAGTGGTTAACTCCCTCACCTGGCAGCAAGAGGGTCACTGGTTCGAACCCGGACCCTGACACCATCTGCCTGGAGTTTGCATGTTCTCCCTGTGTCTGCGTGGGTTTAATCCGGGTACTCCGGTTTTCTCCCACACCTCAAAGACATGCAGAAAGTAACATAAGGAAAAAACATCACAAAGCGGGCAGATTTGTGTGACCTAAGGGAGACAGACTCCTCTGTGGAAGTCCCAGCTGCATTCCCAGCTGGAGAGTGTCCCTCAAAGCATCAAAAGTGCCTCAGAAATGTGACAAACATTTCCCAGAAGATGGCGGGGAGGGGGCGCTTTCTTACCCCCCTTACTCCCGCAATCCATTTCTACCTTGGCAAAAAAAGGTTCCAGAACTATCTATAACATATCCATGGAAACCGCAGGTGCAGGGGCACCATTTGCTGCCTCTGGCAATGTCACATACTGACTTCATAAACGCCCACTGACAGCCCTCAGGGACCAAGTGAAACACACATAAGAGTCCACCCTCCTTGCTGCACTGACCGGGAGGGGGATAACCCAGGAGACTCACCGACCCAGATGGAGACCGCTCAGCACTGCTGCCCGCCTTGTATACACAGCGCGTGTGTGATGAAAAAGCAGTGAGGAGAAAGAACTGCACTGTTCAGAAGCCAGTGCTAGAGGGCAAACCACCCCAAAATGGCCACCAGATGCCTCAGATATAAAGGGCGTGGACCACAAGAAAATGGCCGCCCACAATACCGACCTGCGCCACAGCGCGGCTACAACAAAATGGCCGCCAATGGAAATTTTAACACAGAAAAAAAACACACTGAAAATGGCGTCAGCGCTGCAAAAAAATGGCGCCCAAGGCCAGGGATGTGGACAAGAAGGCCTGCAGAGACTCCCAGGAGACAGACCCCCCTCACAGAAAGCGGACCCTGGCGCCCCACAGTCCCCCACAGGGAGAGAGCAGGAACAGGGAGGACAGGAGAACCCCTAAATCCCGGGAATGCCCAGCTGTTCCAACCTGCCGGGACAGGCGGAACCGTACTTACCCGTCCTTGCGAGGACAAGCTGGCGCGCTCCTGACAGACCCACAACCGATGGTACAGAGTAGCTGTCGGCCCGGTCCACTGTGAGTGAGGCAACAAACAGCCCAGTCATATGTGGACCCTGGAGCATGTGCTCATCGGCCACCCCTGGAGCCATGGGGTACGTCGTGGTCAGAACCAAGCACAAAGCAAGGGACTGGCACGCTCGATGGCCGGAACTGGGAAGACTATAAGGATCTATAATATCCAGCCTGTCGCACAGCCGGCAGTTGATAGAAGATATCACAAAAAAAAAAATTTCTTCAGGACTCTGGGCCCAAAGGGAGCCACGTCCTTCTCCTCTGCTAGGCAGAAAAAAACTGAGGCTTCTGACTGCAGGTAGGAGGGTTATGTGCGGAGGGACTGCCCCCTGGGCGGGGCTGCTCAACTGTTAAAGTTACATGTTTTAAGATAACTAACATGTTCTGCCTAGTCCTCTCCTATGAACAGGAACATAACCCACTTTGTCAAGATTTAAGGAGCTGTCTCCGTCCATGGACGAATGAGAAAGGGATTTTATGGTGAGTACAATAAATCCTTTTTTTTTTCATTTTTTTTTTTAATGATCTGTTTACAATATCTTTAGCATGCCTCCTTTTTTAAATTGTGAGCTTCTTTTTAGTCTGCTTATTTTTAAATTTTACGAGACATTAAAAACAATGATATTTCAGTGTCTGATAGAAGCTGAAAAATTTATGGATGTAACATGTAGGGCAGCACAATGGCTTAGTGATATGAGAAGCCAGCAAGTAATAGGTTCCTACAAAACCTTGTCAATATTTAAGGAGCTGTGTCTGTCCATGGATGAAAAGAGAAATATATTTTCCAATCAATAAGAAGTGCAGTTGTAGTCAGCTCCAAAAGAAATGCACTATTTAATAGTGAAATTGCAGACACTCAATTTACAGTCTCAGTGAGTGCACTAATGCAGATATTTCCAGGGATCTCATGCACACAAACAAGGTAGTTTTAAAATGAAGATGCAGTCCAAAAACATAAAGGGGAACCAAATAATGATTTGGTAAATGGCACCACTGGGCCTTTGTTTGGGTCAATGCTGTTCAGTAACACTTCTCATAGTATCAAATCCGATATTAGCTTAGAAACCAGCACTAACAACTATTTGCAAAGTATCATTTTCTAAAGCAGACTGCAGAGTATAAAAACAACAGTCTTACTTCAGTTAGCTGTCCCTTGTATCAAGAATTTATGTGACATTTTATAATTATAATTATGTAATGCAATAATATCAAAAACAAAAGATCTTGACTAACTATAGATACGATGCTTTCTATCAGACCTGAAGGCTTGACTGGTAATGTTGCCAATTCTGTCATTTGGAAACTTTGCAGACTTTGCATTTGGCCCAGCACTGTACAGATTATTTCTCTCTTGGCCTTAAGTCTGTTTATGTGGGCTGTTAACGTTACCATAACTCCAAGGGCTATTTTTCTAGTTTAAACATTTAAACGTTCACACTGGCATTAAAAGCAGGAATTTGAGATGCATTAAAAACACTCCTCAAATGCCTATGCAAATGATACAATGGACAGCACATAGTGCTGTTCTCACTATCAAAACATGAAGTGTTAGCATCGCGTTGCTTCAAAATAGAAGCCTCGTTTTGAGTCAGGAGGCATTTGAAGCCTTTCAACGCCTCTCATTCAAGTCTATGGTATCACTTCGCAAACGCTCTGGCGGGTAGTTGCGGTGGGATTGTGGGTACGTTAAGATTTGTTTATTATCTGTAATGAAATAGGTGTTTGTGGAGCAGTTTTAACACGCCTTAATGCTCATTAAGCGCTTAAAAACTGCCCGTAGGGCGTTTGGGGAGCATTTTTAACTTGTCATTAACTCTTGTAAAACGCCAGTCTAACCCCCATACAAAAGCACATTAACCCAAGTCTAATGCCCATACTAATGCTATAGGAGCGTTTGTTAAGCGCTAGACATTTAGTTAAGTGTGAACAAGCCCTTACAATGTCCACACCTTTACTGCAAGATAATATGTTAACAGATAGCTTAAACAGTCAATATTTTTATTAAGTGCAATGTATTTTTTATTGTTCATTTTATTTGCAAGAGTGTGTGAAGGTTCTGGCCAAAATTACAGAGGGACTGTATAAATACAAAAAAAAAACTTTTTTATGTGGTATTCATTAAATCTGAGTTTTGTCTTAAAGTAGATACTGTACATTAGGGATGAGCTTCGAGTTCGAGTCGAACTCATGTTCGACTCGAACATTACCTGTTCGCCCGTTCGCCGAACAGCGAACAATTTGGGGTGTTCGCGGCAAATTCGAAAAGCCGCGGAACATCCTGTAAAAGTCTATGGGAGAAATCTAAAGTGCTACTTTTAAAGGCTTATATGCAAGTTATTGTCATAAAACGTGTTTGGGGACCCGGGTCCTGCCCCAGGGGACATGTATCAATGCAAAAAAAGTTTTAAAAACAGCTGTTTTTTCACGAGAAGTGATTTTAATAATGCTTAAAGTGAAACAATAAAAGTGAAATATTCCTTTAAATTTCATACCTATGGGGTGTGTATAGTATGCCTGTAAAGCAGCGCTTGTTTCCTGTGCTTAGAACTGTCCCTACACAAAGTGTCATTTCTTAAGGAAAAAAAGTCATTTAAAAGTACTTGAGAAAAGTAATTGAAAGTCATTGATAAAAAAAAAAGTGTGGGGATCCCCCCAAATTCAATTACCAGGCCCTTCAGGATTGGTATGGATATTAAGGGGAACCCTGCGTCAAATAAAAAAAAAAATAGGAGAGGTTCCCCCCAAATATCCATACCAGACCCTTCAGGTCTGGTATGGATATTAAGGGGAACTCCACCCCAAATTAAAAAAAAATGGCGTGGAGTTCCCCCCAAAATCCATACTAGACCCTTTATCTGAGCATGCAGCCTGGCAGGCCGCAGGAAAAGAGGGGGGGATGACAGAGCGCCCCCCTCCTGAACTGTACCAGGCCACGTGCCCTCAACATGGGGAGGATGCTTTGGGGGTCTGTGACACCTCAAAGCACCATGTCCCCATGTTGATGGGGACAAGGGCCTCATCCCCACAACCCTTGCCCGGTGGTTGTGGGGGTCTGCAGGCGGGGGGCTTATCGGAATCTGGAAGACCCCTTTAACAAAGGGGACCCCCAGATCCCGACCCTCCTATGTGAATTGGTAAGGGGTACAAAGAACGTGTAAAAAAATAAAAAAATAAAAACACAGACACCGTTGGATAAGCCCTTTATTAAAAATAAAAATAAAAAAAAGATTCCAGCGGTGGTAATCCACTCTCGGTCTCCACTCCAACGCTGTCGGTATCCTGTGGTGGATGATCTCCTCTCCATCCAGGTCTAGGCTCCAGCGATGAGATGTCCAGCGCAGCACATCCTGTCTCCACCGGAGACACCCCAAGTCATGACACTCAGGGAAAGTGCAGTACACTGCTGAGTTACATTTGACTTATGAACCTGCAGGTAAGCATATAGCATATGAAAGCAATTAAAGCCCTGGCTTTGTCTTGATAACTGCCCTAAAAATGTTTTTTTGCACCAAATATATGGGCATAGCTCTCATACCTAGGATACAAGCCTAACAAATTTGTTCCACCACTTCCATCCTGTTGCTTGGCTTCTTTTTCTACCTCTCTCTCTCCCCTTTTCTTGCTTTTCTCTACCCCATCCCTCTTACACCATACACTTACCACCTTTTCTTCATACCAAGGGTACCTATGGTACGACCGCCTCTAAAAAGACTATACAATAGGTCCCCAGCTAAAGGGACATGAGACCTCGGCTCCAACGTTTCCTTCCTGGCAGCCTTGGTTGTCAGAACCCCCAGCCAGTTTCTCCCATGGGGGGGTTTGGGGGGTATTCCCTGGGCACAGCATGATCCCCAAAAGGGGTGCCCGGAGTACTCTCCTGATCTCCTCAGTCGGTCCCCCGAATAACTGGAGCAACACGAGGTTCACATTTGTTGGTCTATTCAGTTTGTCTATCCCATGTCCTTCTAAACCTTCTACATGTATTCTGAACATGTCAGATTTTGTCTATGTATTTAAATTTTGTTATTCTTTTGTTGGAAAAAAAAATAATTGAAAGTAAAAATGTTTTTCGCCGTTAGCAGTCATCTTCCACCTTAAGGTTTGATGTGCATATAAGCACTCAAATGCCCCCAGATCTTTTGCCTAGAAATATACCATTTGGTGAGACAAACCTATAGCCAGCTGAAGGCTAAGGCCCCTTTTACACTGACACATTTTTCAGGCGGTTTAGCGCTAATAATAGCGCTGCTATACAGCCTGAAAAAATCGTGCCCTGCAGTCTTCAGTGTGAAAGCCCAAAGGCTTTCACACTGAAGCGGTGCGCTAGCAGGACCGCTCCAAAAGTCCTGCTAGCCGCATCTTTACAGCGGTGAAGGAGCGGTGTGTTCACCGCTCCTTTACCGCTGCTGCCCATTGAAAGCAATGGGAAATCGCGGTAATACCGCCCGCAATAGCTAGCAGCCGAATACCGCAGTAAAAACAAAGGTATAGCGGCGCTAAAAATAGTGCCGCTATACCCACAGCGCACCTTGCCGCCCCAGTGTGAAAGGGGCCTAAGTCTGAATTACAATAGGAACAACAATGTAAACAAGCTAAATGGCAAACATTTCTGGAGTGAAATCCAAATCACAAACCAAATAGTATTGACTGGTGAAGCAAGTAAAATGCTCCAATAGCATTAGTATGGGCATTAGACTTGCATTAATAAGTATATTGAGAAAGAAACCCAGAGAAAAATGCAGCAAAGGTTAATAACAAGCGTGCAATCCAATACAGTATAACCACATAGTTATAATCATCTCTATTATAAACAGTCTGAAACTGAATGGAATCCTTAAAGCAAAACTTAAGTCACATTTTTAAAAATTGATAGTAGGTAGAGTTCTATGGCAAAAGAGATTCTGTATGTCTCTTCGGCAGAAAATATCTTTCCATGCCTGCTGTTTTTATGCATGTGCTGAATGAGCAGTTCAGTGTACAATCCTGGCATCTGTAAGTGGTTTGGAAAAATGCCAGGTGCTGGGATGAAGTTATGCCATCCCTGGCCAGCTAAAAGAGAACACTGACTCCAGACCTGGAAACAGAACAAGAGAAGATGTCAGAGTGGTGACAGAGTGATAAGAGGGACTCTGTGCATACGTGCCATTATGGCAAGAGTCCTGGGGATGGGAAAAAATATCAACCACACTCGAGCTCTTCTTGCAGTCTTTTTATTAATCGTGAATTGACTGCATACAGTGATGTCTCCAAACCAAAACCAACCTTCCTTGACGTGTTTCACCACTCTTGGCTTTCTCACAAGAATAGGGGACTTTTCAAGTGCATGCGTGAATGAGCTCTGAAGAGTTAGTAAATTTACCCACTACATTTAATACAATTTGGGTCCTACTGGGGATTGCATTCTCCCACTTTCTTCCATTTATTCAGCGTACCAGGGGACTTTAATGCCAGTTTGGAGTTTACTTTCCACCACTTAAACAAAACAAAGAACAGCAATAAACATATACTTTTGTTTAAGGTTTTTTAGAGCACCAGTGCACATTAAAGCTGAGCGTAGAAATAATTGGCCATGCTAAACAGCTATAGGAGAAGGGCTAATACAATTGATCTTAACTGTGCTAACAAATCCTAAAGGGTGAAAATCAGGCACCATGGAGAATTATTAATCATGTATACATACATACAGTATATGCTTATATCAGTTAAGAGTTTCCATGCTGTGTAATTTTCTGCCACTCTTACCTCTGAAGTGAGAATGGTGAATGATACGCTACTATAAAGTTTTCAATTCAGACAATAAATCTTTTTTATGAACTTCATTATGCTGCAACCTTATGTGTCTTAAAGACAGTGAATTTTCTTCCCACCATATTAAAATTTATATACTAAATGTTGAGCATCTAATGTCTAAAAGTAGACATTAAACTATTAGAAAAAAAAGGAAGCAAATGCAATGTGTATAAAGCTTTACACATCTGCTTGTGAAGCAGCAATTTTCATATTGCCTAAAGTGCAAAAATAAAAATGCAAAATTCCTTTAAATATTATGACTAGTGATTGTCCTTAACCTGACTGTGAAGTATTGCATGTGTATGATGTATACAGCCTATTGCATAAAAACTGATATTTACAAAGAAAAATGCAGTTAAACCACTTCAACTCCAGAACGTTTTACACCCTTCATGATCAGGAGATTTATTGCTGTTTTGCTCTATTCTACCTGTATTTGCAAGGTTATGCAACACTGTACCCATACAAAATGTATAAAATATATTTTTTAAACAAATAGAGATTTTTTTTGGTGGCATTTGATCACCACTGGATTGTTTTTATTTTTTGCGATATAAACAAAAAAAGACCTACAATTTTGAAAAAAAAAATATATTTTTTTTTTACTTTCTGCTATAATACATATCCCCCCCACCCAAAAAAAGAAGAAGAATAAATCAAGTTTCTTCATAAACTTTGACCAAAATGTATTCTTCTACATGTCTTTGGTAAAAGAAAATCCCATTAAGTGTATATAGATTTTTTTGCATGAAAGTTATAGCGTCTACAAACTATGGTATATATGTATGTATACATATATATATATATATATATATATATATATATATATATATATATATATATATATATATAATATATATATATATATATATATTGCTAATTTTATTTCTATTGATACTACTAATGGCAGTGATCAGCGACTTATAATGTGACTGCAATAGTGCGGCAGGCAATCTGACATGAACTGACACTGGTGGGAACAGACTAATTGCTACTGAAATCACTAGTGACACTAATACAGTGATTAGTGATAATACTGTACTAATTAGTGATAATAATGTACAAATGACACTGGCTGGGAAGGGGTTAACATCTAGGACAATCAAGGGAATAAATGTGTGCCTAACAATGTGTATATGTGTGTAATTTGTGCTGCTTTTACTAACCAATCTTTTGCTTTGCAGGGATAAGAAACAGAGAGATCGTTCCCTCTATACAGAGCCCTGTGTTGACAATCAGGGGCTCTGATTGGACACAGGTAATCAGCAGGTCCCGGCCATGAATCATTGGCCAAGACTTGCTGACAAACTCCTGCTGTGTATATTCATAGCCAGGCAGGAAGCAATGTACCAGTATGTTGCTGTGGCTGCCCGTCTGCAGTACATTGTGGGTGGGCAGTCCTCAAATGTTTATGTTGGTGGGAAATCAAAGCTTCAGCTGCCTACTTCTGTTTGTTGAAAATGCAGCCAGATTCCCTTTATATAGCCTTTTGGGTCTGATATGAATTTTACGTCAAGAAAAAAAAAAGGATGAGCCCCCCCAAATACATACCAGACCCTTATCCGAACATGAGCTTTGTAGGTCATAAACGGGGGGGGGGGGTGAGTTTGCACCCCCTCAGGATCCATACAAATAAATATGCAAAACATGGCAGGACTCTCCTGGCAAAGCACCATGTCCCCACTTTGATGAGGACAGGGCTACGTCACATCAACCATGGCCTGGTGTTGTGGGGGTCTGTGGTAGGTGGACTTATCAGAAACTGGGAGCCCTTGTTAAGATAAGGGTGCCCCCCAGATTCTAAGAGGTAGATAGTACCGCTTCTTATTCACAAAACTGTAAACAGTAAATAATGAGTGTGGAGAATAGGGTGCATTGGATAACAAGGAGACTTTAACAAACAGTACATGACTGGTTCTTGAAATGTGATTAATGCACCACAGCAGCACGTCGGAAGAGGTAAGCACACTGTACAGGGAAAACAAAGCAGAGAAGAAGGCGCTTCTATGTGCAGTAAAAGAACACTTTAATGACAAGGAAGTGTTAAAAACACTTACAAGATGGAAGTGAAAAACAGGCATATCAATGAATCCATAATGACGTTATGGATTCATTGATATGCCTGTTTTTCACGCCTTCTTCTCTGCTTAGTAAATAATAACACCACCCTTTTTGAAAAATCTCACTGGCACTATCCACTTCCTTTACTCACTTATAATAAATTGCATCATCTAGGCTGCATAATATTAACAAAGGGACAGGGTCTTCTAAGTGATGTAATTATCCACATATGACCATGGCAGGGATGTCAGCGCTATCCCATCCCCTTTGTTTACATGGCTGGGGATTCTCAGCCATTAAATGATAAGTGCCAGATGACGTTCCTGGTTGCTAAGGATGCCAACACTTGCTTCCTTCTTCCTTCCACTTGATTCCTCCTTCAAAATTGACAGGACAGAAATGGGTAAAAGGTCAGGAGTTTGGATTATCCCCTACTAACACCAATTCAATTGTATTCGGATCAAACCTTGATCTCATCCCAACTTGACACATTCTGTGTTTTGAGCCTTCTGTCTCCTGCATAGAAGGGTAACACAGTCAGGCCACACTTGCAAAGAGATTTTCCAACAGACTGACAATTCCTTTTGTGAAATAATGCTGCGGGTACTTATTATCATTCTCTATGGAGTTTATACAAAGCCTGATTATTGCAAATGATTAAATTATAACATTGCTTGTAAATATCAAGCTCTATGTGACCATTCTAACATATATTTATATAGCCCAAGAATAAATATTGTATGCCACTTAAAAAATTTTTTTTTTTTTTCTAGCCACATCTTAAATACTTGTTCACTTAATCTAATATTGTGTTGTTTACCTTTACATTAAGAGGGATGGCAGCATATTTTACACTTCAACAGGAAATGGGCTGTTGCTTTCATTACCCACCAGGAGATGTGCATTGCTTTGGATCAACTTGGACAGATAGACAAACCTAATGGAAAACGTAATTTCAATGTAAATGTCTTACAGTTGGTGCACAAAATAGAATTAGTTTTCTACCAGGTGAAATAGTAATGGGCTGCCTGGTTGTGACTTTTCTCATCTGTCTGGAAATAAAATCAAGAGAGAAGGTGTGACAGATGCAGAATTATAGCAGGTCAGCAGCAGCAGCTTTCTGCTGTCCACATCAATAGATAGGATAGGAGTCAGATTGCAGATTGAGTTTTAATTTACAGACAATCTTACTTACGCCATAAATTGGATTGAAGACAGAGGCAAAATCACAAGCACACGCATGTAACACTCATGTTTTGTAAAGTGATGACTTTAGCAGTTTATTTTGTCAGAAAAAACATGTCTGATCATTCAAAATTTCTTATGCTAGGCCTGTCTAAATGGTGGGGTATATAAAAAAAAAAAAACCCTGTGAGGTTTTTATTGGTGTTTGGATCCCCACTGGGGAAATTAACTGAAGGAGTAAATATCTTCAAATGAAGACAACTGCATTAGAAGGGATTTCCATTGATTTAAAATAGATTTCTTCTCACTTTTTGTTGTATTTTTACTAAAGGAAATGGATAGCGGGTTGTAACCATCTCTTATGCCGCGTACACACGATCGTTTTTAATGTCATTGAAAAAAACAATGTTTTTCTCGACGTGATTCTTCTCAAGCAAAGCGTGGTGACGTACAACACGTACAACGACACTATAAAGGGGAAGTTCCATTCGGATGGCGCCACCCTTTGGGCTGCTTTTGCTGATCCTCGTATTAGTAAAGTTTGGTGAGAGACGATTCGTGCTTTTCAGCCTCGTGCTCTTCAGTCCGTTACAGCGCGACGAATGTGCTATCTCCATTATGAATGCTAGTTTTACCAGAACAAGCGCTCCCGTCTCATAACTTGCTTTTGAGCATGCACGTTTTTTTCACGTTGTTAAAGCCTACACACGGCCGTTTTTCACGACGAAAAAAACGTCGACGTGAAAAATGGAGCAGGTTCTAAATTTTTAATGCTCTGGAGCCTACACGCGATCGTTTTTAATGACCAAATTAAAAAAATAGAATTTTTCTCGTCATGAAAAATGGTCGTGTGTACGCACCATTATTATATACAAGCCAAAAATGGGATTTAGGCCCTGGATCATTAAATTTCAAATAAAAGGGTAAAAAAATAAAAATAAAATACATGTAAGCTGTATTAATTATCAATGCACCTGTTGGGATATATCTTGAGAGTGCAACAGGCATAATACCATGGTAGTATATTTTAATTAATCTCTGATCGCTAGCATGGGTAGGGCTATACTCTAAGGCTTTCATTGGTTGACTTGCAACTGTTTGTGTGATGATTTAGAGCAGTTTAGAATGTTGGACAGCTGCAAACAAAGCTCCAGCATCCTCAACTTATCATCATCACTTTACACAAACATCAGAAGACAAAACATCTCAACCTCTGAAATGACTCTCTCTGTGCAAGTCCTGCTGTGTAACATATCATAATACCAGCAATCATATCTGCCTTCTGTGTCAGTGAAGTGAGACGTATTTCAGAAATGTCCAGGCGGCAGAGATAAGAAATAATTCTCCATCTACAGCACAGATAAATCTGATATACTACACTCAAGAGAAGAAGATATACTATAATACAATATAGCTGGATTCATTTAAAGACCACACAAAAATGTTTAAAAATTGTTAATTGATCACCATTATGGGTTGTTTATTTTGCTAATTTGTGGAATATTCTGTGAAAAGACGTTTCTTGTTCTAAAACATATGTTGCACTTTCATTTCTTCCAACATTATAACGGATGAAGATGGTATGGCTACAATGTTCTAACTATTGGTTGTAGCATAGTAGTGCATGGATAAATAGAACCTAAGGCTACTCAAAGTATTCACTGCACACATGTTCTACAGTCTTTGCATCCACCACAACATACATCTTACTTACTTTGATATGAGTAAAAGTGTCACAGCGGCACACAAACCTAAATTATTATTTTCAAAACTAAACAGAATAAAGAGCTAAGATGTTTTCGAAGTCTAACATCATTTAAACAGATGAAAAACGACATGTCACCCAGCAACTGTTAAGACAATACAATAAGAACATTGGTCAAGAGTATGCAATGTTTAGCACAGTTTACAAAATACCATAGTTGGCACAATATAAAGTGCAGGTATTATTACCACCACTAAACAAATGACTTCCTAGAGAGTCTGTTGTGGGCAGGGTCATCTTGCATGGGTTTGTGTCATTGGGTCGCCTGGGTGGCATTTATTGTAATGACGGATCAACATTTCTGTACTATGTGATTGATGATCGATTTATACTATGAAAATTTCTTGAATAAAATTATTTGTCAGTAGTGTGTCTGTGTTTATTTAAATTGCGCCTTTATTTAATGAATGAGTACCCCTTACTCATTCACATAGGAGAGGCTGGATATCAGGGGGCCCTCTATTTTCAAGGGGACTTTCAGAATCTGTTAAGGCTGGAGATATGTGGAAGAGGGCTTTGTCCCCATCAACATGGTGACAAAGTGTTTTGCTAAATGAGGGGGGTCCTGATAGGGTACCCTCCCTATGTTGAGGGCATGTGGCCTGGAATGATTCAGGAGGAGGGAACCACATGTTTACTTCCTCTTCTTCTTTGTTGGCCACGCTGCATGCCAGATAAGGGTCGGGTATGAATTTGGGGAGAACCCCACAATGATTTTTGAGAGTGTTTGGGTGTTTTTCCCCTTAAAATCCATACAAGGCTCTTATCCTGGATAAAGATCTAGAATAGATATTGAGGGAGAGCCCCTAATTTTGTTACAAACAAAACAATGGCATTTAGCTATAAGAGTTTTTTTCATTTTAATCGTTTGCCGAGTGCATAACTTAGATTTACTCACCTGTGCTAGATCACATACCTAGTATGTGATCCGGGACCTTTGGGTAGGGGGCGCTCGTGTGCGCTGCCGACGCTGCATCTGTGCTGTTATTGGACACAGCACAAGCCGATCAGCGGGTGCTGTCCAACGGATGTAAACAAGGGCACACACTTAACCCTTTGATTCCCCCAGATGTTTAACCCCTTCTCAGCCAGTGTCATTAGCACAGTGACAGTGCATATTTTTAGCACTGATCACTGAATAAGTGTCACTGGTTCCCACAAAGTGTCAAAAGTGTCAGTTAGTGTCAAAATGTTGGCCGCAATATTGCAGTCCCAATATAGGTCGCTGATCATCGTCATTATTAGTACAAACATAAATAAATAACAATTCCAGTTTATATCCCATATTTGCAGACAATATAACTTTTGCACAAACCAATCAAAATATGCTTATTAGGATTTTTATTTAGCAAAAATATGTAACAGAATATACATTGGCCTACATTTATGAAGAAATTACATTTTTTTTTTTTTCTTAATTGTCAGTCTTTTTTTGTTTATAGCTCAAAAAAAAAAAAAAGCAGAGGTAATCAAATACCACCAAAACAAAGCTCTATTTATAGGGAAAACAAATAAACAAATTGTATTTGGGTGCAGCTTTGCATTTGAAAGTTAAATTAGTTTTATTGCAAAAAAAGCCCTGGTCATGAAGAGGGTAAATCGTCCTGAGTGGTTAAATGTCACTTTCGCTGTAGTATAGCCTACAGGTGTTACACTTGTGCAGATTTAAGGAATCCTTCAAGCATGTTATTTAACCACTTCAATACAGGGCACTTTCACCCCCTTCCTGCCCAAGCTATTTTTCAGCTTTCAGCGCTGTCACACTTTGAATGACAATTGCGCGGTCATGCAACACTGTACCCAAATGAAATGTTTATAATTTTTTCCCCACAAATAGAGCTTTCTTTTTGTGGTATTTTATCACCTCTGCGGTTTTTATTTATTGCGCTATAAACAAAAGAAGAAGGACAAGTTTGAAAAAAACACAATATTTTTTACTTTTTGCTATAATAAATATCCAATTTTTTTTTCAGTTTAGGCCAATAAGCGTATATTGATTGGTTTGCGCAAAAGTTATAGCGGCTACAAAATAGGGGATAGATTTATAGCATTTTTATTATTTATTTATTTTTTACTAGTAATGGTGGCGATCTGCGATTTTTATCGTGACTGCGATATTACAGCGGACATATCGGACACTTTTTGACACATTTTTGGGACCATTCACATTTATACAGAGATCCGTGCTATAAAAATGCATCGATTGCTGTATAAATATGACTGGCAGGGAAGGGGTTAACACTAGGGGGCGATCAAGGGGTTAATGTGTTCCCTAGGGAGTGATTCGTACTGTGGGGGGAGGGGACTGACTGGGGAAGGTAACTGATCGGTGTTCCTCTGTACTGGGAACACACCATCGGTCTCCTCTCCCTGACAGGACGTGGATCTGTGTGTTTACACACACAGATCCACGGTCCTGCTCAGTTACTGTGCAATCATGGGTGCCCGGCGGACATCACGGACGCCGGGCACGCGCATCGTATTCCCAGTGATGCGACGGGCGAGCGCCCCCTAGTGGCTCGGGAAGGTGAAGACGTCATATGACGATAGCCCAGAACGAGAGCCTTATCGTCCTGCTGTCATATGACGGCGGGCGGTGGGCTAGTGGTTAAAGAAATTGTGCATTTTTAATGCTACCCATTACTTCAATGGAGTTCAGACACTATGTTTGGGAGTTTGTAGATTTTTTTTATTTGTTTGGCAAACCTCCAGCAAACCAAACTTTGGTTTTTGGTGATTAACATAAGGAGAAATACCAAAAAAAAACTCCATCTTTTTTCATTTAAAATAACCCTTGAACTACAGTCAGTGGAACGCAAGGTGAAAGTAGTAAAGGGAAGTTGAGACTCAACTGAGAGTAGTTAAGGGAAGGTAAAGACAAGTAAAGTTGCAATCTGTTACATTGCATTCTCTTTATGTTGATTGTGCTGCACACCTGAGGTTATTCTGAGAGAGTTTTGCCTTTTATTACAATACTGGGACTGATAATGTAATTATTATAGTTGCAAGGTTTTCAGCTTAGCACATTCACTAACACTTTGGCATATGTGATAAAATTTCAATCTCAGTATTTGCAGAATAGTAACAGTTAAAAATTTGCAGTAACTTTTTTTCAAATCCCAACAATGTGTATATTGTTGTCCTGATGTTTTGCTTTAAAGAAAAATGTAAACATTATTTTATTAACCACCTAATGTATTTTATTTTGTTCTTAAGTGTTTTTTTTATTGTACTGTTATCATTTTACTTTAATATATTTGTCTTTACAGCAACACTATATATTTCTCACATGTTTTTCAGTAGATTGTCTCTCACTTAAACAGAGAATAACTCAATGTAAAATTCAGCAAATAAAACAGGTTATGTCAAGTTCTGATAATCAGCAAACTATATCAGAGTTATTATATGATTTAGAATGGAGAAACTAAGGTGAACCTTTCTGTGAAGGGTGAAGACAATGACTACTGGATCTTACTCATCATTTGAAAAGGTTAATTTCATCTCTTTTATTCCGTAGAGTGACTTCTCCTTTGTGAAATATATCTTTTTAGGATGATATTTGCACAACAAATATTTTCTACGCAATGATGTATATTATTAAATGGCAAATACATTTTTGTCCACAGTATAAATTAATGACATGTTTATTTGACATTTTTTAACAAAATTGTCTTCACCTTAAATTAATCACTGACAGTTGACTCTCACCTTTCTCTCACTACCATACCTTTCTCTCAACTGACTGGAGCTCAAATATGGATTTTTTGTGATAACAGCTAGAGAGTGTTAGAAACAAATGTGTAGTTGCTGTATATTGTGACATTAAAGATCCACTTTAATTGTTATGTCATACTGGACTCCCTGAAGACAGTCTGGGCTGTGAATATGTCAGTTAATTTGCAAGATTCCAGGTGACTTTTCATTCTGGGTCCCAGGGTCTAACTAAAGTAATTCTTTGACAAAGATTGTTAAGCTAAATCACAATGAAAATATAATTTTTTTAAAAGGATAAGTTCACCTTTGTACAAAAAATTATAAATACACATCTTTTTGCAGGTAAAAATTTATTATTTTTTGTATTAGAAGCCTGTAAAGCATTTCACCAGCGATCAGGAGATAGCTGATGCCATGCAGGTCTCTTCCACGCAATTATGGGAAAGCCGATACTTGCAGACAAGAATACTCAATGAATTACCACAGTGCTCCACGGTGCCATGGTAGTTCATTGAGAACTACACACCGACAGCCGCTAAGGCTGTCGGGACTTGTAGTTCATGCATACACAGAGCTCTGTGTATAAATAATGCGGCCATGTGGGCGGAGCCCTGCACAGCCGTGCTGCTTTCCAAAACTGACAGCTAGAATGGGGAACTTCTTCTCTTACTGCAGCCACAGGGAAAGGGGGGGGCAGGGGGCGGCGGCTGCAACACTGGGAACATATTACATGTTTCACCCCAAAATCCAGTGGAACATGTGACATGTTCCCAAAGCTGAACGTATCCTTTAAGTAAGCCTTATTATTTATGGTAATGTACATACATTTAGATTTATTTATAAGCCAAATTTAATTTGGTTCCCTCTGTAAGTACTGTTTGGTAATAGTAAACAGCAATGTGTTAGACCAGTGGTCATCAACCCTGTCCTCAGGGCTCACTAACAGGCCAGGTTTGCAAGATAACTGAAATACATCACAGGTGATATAATTTGCTGCTCAGTGATTGCAGTATTCTAGTCTGCATCTCCCCAAGGTAATACATAAAACCTGGCCTTTTAGTGGGCCCTGAGGACAGGGTTGATGACCACTGTGTTAGACATATTTTTGTTGGAGAATGAAAGGCAGGAGAAGCTCAATAGCGACCTCTGCCTATGGGAACAGGGAATGAAACAAAAATAAGCAGTTGAATTATATAATGATTATCTAACAGTTATCAATAAAGATTATTTAAAAAATATTCTGGAAACTTCTAAGAGGTCAGGTAACCAGGACGACCTATAAGTAAACAGAAGAAAGTAATAGTCATCAGATCAACGGCAGCTCTGGAAGAAGAATCACCTCCATGTGTGTGTCTCCTTACCATGGAAAATCTACTGCGCCAGATGATGGACCGGGCTTCCGCTCCGGACAGGGATTCCTGGATACGCTTCTGCCTGTCTTCCATGGCTCCTCCGGTTCCGTCCTCTTCTTTTTCCTCTCCTTCCCCCCCTCTCTCTTTCCCACAGCACCATTCGGCCTTGTCTGCCCTTACAGGACCCTCCGGTGTGTCTCTTCCTCCTCGGGCTCCTCCTCCGTTTTGTCATCTGCATCATGGTCTACGTCGGTGATTGACGGCTCATCGTTCCCGCCCTTGATGACGCCGGCTGATCCTGTCCCCTCTTCGGTGTCTGGCCCGGAGATGTTGACGCAAACCAGCACATGCGCAGTTGTTACTGGCATCGAGCGGTCCGAGACTCGGCAGTCGGTCCGCTGGTTTGAAACCCGGGGACCTCCTCCTACTAAAAAAGCTATAAAGAAAGGTAATGGTGGAAAGAATTTGCAGGGTATTAGCTCTGAGTTGCCTATTGCATCTAGCAATGTTGTAATTGAGCCTAGCGGATCTCCTTGGTTTACCTTGCCCGGAGCACTTGTGGTCGGTAGTTTGCGATCCGTAAATGCTGCGATAGTCAACTCTTTAGCACCTTCCACGTGGGCGAATTACAATGCTGTGTGGCCCTTGTGGTGTGCCTATCTGAATTCTTTGAATGTTCCTTGTACTTATTTCTCTGAAACGTTGGTCCTTAGTTTTTTGGAAGATTTGATGCAACTCTCTTATTCATATTCCCACCTCGTTAAAATTTTAGCTGGGATTTCCTTCTTTTCTAAAAGCCGTGGTTTTCCTCCCTGTTCTTCCTTTTTATTGGTTAAACAGGCCCTCAAAGGTTACCGTAAGCGTTGTTTTCAAAGTGATACACAGTGTTCCAGTTACTCCACATCTTTTGCGACATTTGATGTCTGCCTCTTCTTCTGTTTGTCATACGCCTTATGAGGATTTGCTTTTTAAGGTTTCCTTTAGTTTACTCTTTTTTGGGGCCTTCCGTATTTCTGAATTACTGCCTAGGTCTTCGGCATAATCAGATGGTTTGTTATTCTCTGACATTTCAATGGGTACTGATTCTATCAGGATATTTTTGAGGTTCAGCAAGACTAATCAATTGGGTAAAGGCAGGTGGATTGCTATAAACCAATCACCTGAGTCATCTATTTGTGCCTTTTCTTGGTTGTCCAGATATTTAATTTCACGACCTTGTGGATCGTCGCAGTTATTGCTTCACGGCTCTGGTGTTCCACTTACCCAACGCCAGTTTTCAGCTGTTCTTGCAAAATGTCTTAAGTTTCTGAATTTAGGCCACTTACATGTTACTAGCCACTCTTTCCGTATTGGTGCAGCGACCGAGGCAGCTAGGAGGGGTTGTTCTTAATCCGATATTAAGCGTTTGGGTGGTTGGAAATCTAGTTGTTTTCGTTCTAACGTTAGGCCTAATTCATGTTTTTTTCTGATTTTAGGTTCGCCAAGAGTTGTCTGGCTCGTAGGACACTCGTTCATTTACTGGGCTAATGTTCGGGCATCAGAAAGAGTTTATGGACTTAACTTGAATTTGGAAATTTCAGAATTTTCTGTAAATTGGCATGGCTGCCATGGCATGTCTTGGTTTGATTTTGAATCTATGTTGGCTACTTTGATTTCTTCTTGACCCCCCCTGATGTGATTATTATCCACTTAGGGGGTAATAATTTAGGGGCTCATAAGACATTAGACTTGATATCACAAATTAAAATTGATTTTTTGAATTTACATTCTATCTTTCCTTCCTCGGTTTTGATTTTTTTTCAGAGATCATACCGCGATTAAAGTGGTTGATTGATCCTGATCTCTTATACGTTGAAAAAATCTGAAAGAGGGTGAACAGGATTGTTTCTAAATTTATGCCATCTGTTTGGGGCTTTGCATATAGGCATGTTGATTTAGAAGGTGGATTGTATGTTTTTTATCGTCCTGATATGGTCCATCTTTCAAATATAGGGCTCGATATCTTAAATTTGGATTTACAGACTTGTGTGGAATTGGCCGTGGTCCGGGTGGAGTGCCAGGCTATGTAGGTTTAGCCTGGCGTTTGGGGATTATTATTTAATGGTATATATAGTTCGAGCCATAATAGTTGAACTATTGGTGTATATTAATGGTAAATATAGTTTGAGCTTTAATGGCTGAACTATTTTGTTATGCTGGTTTAAATTAATAAGATGGTTATATGAAAAATATTTATTGGTAAATGGTTTTATTAATATGCCAATAATAAAGGACCACGGCCATTTTATCCATAAGTACAGTTTGTGTGTATTTATTTATTATTTAGTTTAATATGTGTTTTCAGCCTCTGGTCCCATGAAAGGCAGGAAAAGCTCAATAGCGACCCCTGCCTATGGGAACAGGGAATGAAACTAAAATAAGCAGTTGAATTATATAATGATTATCTAACAGTTATCAATAAAGATTATTTAAAAAATATTCTGGAAACTTCTAAGAGGTCAGGTAACCAGGACGACCTATAAGTAAACAGAAGAAAGTAACGGTCATCAGATCAACGGCAGCTCTGGCAGAAGAAGCACCCTTCCCCCCTCCCTATGTCGAGATCCTTGTTATATGGCTGGTCCCTTCTGCTGTAAGGGGATTGTTATTTAATGGTATATATAGTTCGAGCCGTAATAGCTGAACTATTGGTGTATATTAATGGTAAATATAGTTTGAGCTTTAATGGCTGAACTATTTTGTTATGCTGGTTTAAATTAATAAGATTGGTTTATGAAAAATATTTATTGGTAAATGGTTTTATTAATATGCCAATAATAAAGGACCACGGCCATTTTATCCATAAGTACAGTTTGTGTGTATTTATTTATTATTTAGTTTAATATGTGTTTTCAGCCTCTGGTCCCATGACAGTTGGAAAAAAGTTCTGCATATCCAATGGTTTTAAAATGTTCCAAGTTACTAACCCAGAGCTAGTATGCTATAAAACTTGCACTCAAAGAAATAGTCATAGTTTACTCAAACCAGCAATATATTGTTGGCCAATCAAAAGAGCCTAGCAATTGGCAAAGGGACAAGTAATAACAAAATGTTTTTTTTTTTACTTTTCGATCAATTACATATACATACTTGTTTAGAATGTAGAATCTTACAAGAATAGGATAATTTTCTTCTTAATTCCTTTTCTTATAAAGAAGGGAGCTATAAATGTATGTACAAAATGGAAAATATACAAACAAAATGGGTGTATTTCTGTTGGAGAAATTCTTTATCTGCATACTTGCTCCAGGTCAGAGATTTGAAATACTGAAGCAAGATTGAATTATCCTAAAGTGGCCAAGGTAGTTGAAAACTGGCACCTACTAGTGTTTAGTCATCTGTTCAATCACCCCATGAGCCATAAAATCTGGGGGATTATAATATAAAAATGCCAACTTCATTCCTGAAGTTGGTTCTTGGTCCTGCCCTCTCCCTTCCACCTACTTTGGCTGATGACCATAATATTTCAATAGGGAGGTGTGTCAGGAATGGTTACACACCATTCAGGCTCCAGGAATGAAGTCAGCATATGCATAACAGAAGGTTCTAAATTGAAATGATCCTGACATGCTCAAGCATTTATATAACATATATGTAGGCATCTGTAGGGTTTTTTTTTTTACCCCTTAGGTCATCTAACAGTATATTGACTTTAGGATAGTACTGCACCAGAAGCATTGCTATATCAAGGGCTATACAAAAAAATACTAAATACAGAAGAGGCTTGTGTTTCCACAGGAGCTGTCTAAGTACTGAATTTTAAAATAACTGTTACTAAGGTTAATGGAACAAATCTCTTTGCACATTGTAAAAGAAAAAAAAAAGATTTAAACGTTTAAACATCAAGAGGGCGTAACATAGTCTCGTTTGTGTATAACACACTTCTAATTTCTATTTTACAAGACTCTTAAGAATGTCTTAATGGTTTCTATGGGAAACATAGAAACAGCACATATTACAAGTGATATCCCGTTGTGTTGGCAGGTGTAGGCAACATCAAATGAATTTATTACACTCGGTGTTAACAATGAAAATTATAGTAAAACTGGATGAAAGTGTTCTACATCCAGCTAATTTGAAGCTACCTTATGAGACAATAACAAGCTACTAACAGGTTTTTCTTTTCTTTCTTTAATTCTAATTACACTTAATGTTCCCTGTCGCATTTGATTTCATGGTAATTATATTTCAAAACTTTTGCAATTAGGGTGCAGTTAATATTGTGGAATATTGCAATTATTTTTCATTGTGACACCTCCATTGAAAATTGGTGGCAAAAGTGGTGGCGTAATGATCGCATTGTTCATCTAAATCAAAAATGTAGCAATACAGCAACTGAACCAATTACCCATTTCTATTTATAATTACAGACTGTCATGTCCTATGCCAAAAGCTATAGGCATTTTCAAAACACAGGTATTTAGCACTATAATTGTAGCCTAATTACATTATAAGGGGCACTGTTAATATGCCCTATTTTATTCTGTCTTTTAATTATACCATTTCAGTGTTTAAGATGGCTAGCACTTTACTCTTCCTATACACACAAAATTATTAGCACATAACAGCAATCAATGTAAAAATATTAGCATACATTTTGTTTTATTGTAATGTAAACTTAGGCTTAATGGTTTGAAAATGAAGCGATCATACTGCAATCATTTTTTTCTGACCTATAAGCTAAAGAGATAACAGGAGTTTTACCCAAAGTCATCCCTTTCTTTTAAGATATTGAACAGTTCCACACTATGGTCATGAGCAAAAAGTGGTTTAGTGAGGGTTATAGGTTCACAATTAGCAATAAAACATGTATGTGTCCCATTCCTTCCTGTAGTAATAGTGTAAGTGATTGATCCATTTAGATTAATAAAAAAACAGATCAATTAAACAGGGTTGGCTTGGCACAGGGCTAAAAAAAATGACAGATTGTTGGAATGTAAAAATTAGAATGTGTGATGCCGAAAGGGAAAATTCCTTAAACTTCATCATTGTAATAACCTTGCCTCCTCCTCACACTGAGGTCCCAGCTAGGCTTAGTTGGGTCTGGAGAAGCTCACTGGAGACAGCCAGGAGCAGGTTGGTATGAAAAAGTCCAGCTGTCGTATGGTGGTGTGGGTCTACATATCCCTTACTAGGAAGAGCCTGCTGGATATCCTGCGGCTGAGTAAGTATATGACTACCAGTGATGAAGGAAAGTATAGCTTTTAACTCTGGAAGGAGTGCAGATCACCAATAGCATAGAGATCCTGTGGCACATTCAGCAGTTCTGTGCAAGTGCAGCCAGCATGTTTGTACAATGCAGAAAGAAACAGTTATACTGTTTTTGAGTATCCCATGCTCACTCTCCTCATCCCAGTTCATCATTTCCAATAGAAAAGCCTAAAAAGAAACCCTAGACTGTTTTCTGAATCAGGCGAAGATTTAAGAAAATGCTTTTTCTGGCTGTGTCTTCTAAGTGGAGGAAGAGGACAGTATTTGTCAGCAGCTTCTACAGGGAGTGCACTACATCAGTTTATAGTAAACTGTTGCCCACAGGTAATGTTAAGCCAGCCATCAATGAAGCAATTTTCTTTACCACTGGTTGCAGAAAAGAAATTTGCTCAATTCCCTCATCAACACAGTCAGTGGGGAATACCTTCTGCAGAGCCACTGTGTTCTCCTGGGGTGGGTGCGGGGGGGGGGGTCTGTGATGGGAGTACACAGTGATTACTGCTAGCAGCTATAATTGACTCTAGCAATATTCACATGTAAGATCTGACAGGCTGGTTGTACCTAAGTTGATCGATCGATCAACTTGGGTACATTCAGCCTGCCCATACATGGTTCAAATCTTGGCCGGTACCTGCTAAACAGGCAGACATTTGAACCATCTATGGCCAGCTTTAAATATAATTAAAACACATAGGCTCAATCAACAGAGAAAAAAATAATTAAAAAGCATAGATTTGGGATTTTCTTTTCAGCATGTGTTATTTAGCATTGCCAGTACTTGTTTCCAAAGTATAAATACAAGCATCCAGTATTCTGTGCAGAAGGAAAATGAAAAGTACAAAGAGGAAAAGAAAAGGCAAGAGGTCAGGTACAGGCCAGCTAGTCACACTCTAAATGCATTCTCAAAGCTAAAAGTGCCTTAGCCAAGAATGAACTTTGTAGATATCATTAATAGCTTCTATGTACACAACCTAATAATCTCTGATGAAATTAAAATAGCTGCAAGCTAATAAAACCTAATTTGAAAATTGATCTAGTACTACCAGCATGTTTTGCAGTCATTAGATGACAGTTTATATCAAATATATGCTGCCTACATAAGCAAAAATACCATGTCAAGGTAATTATTTCCGTATCACACTTTCAAAAGAAAATGCTTAGTATGTAACACAGGAATATGAAAAAAATGCTTTAGTAAATAATATTACATGTATGTTTTTATGTATATATTGTAATTACGAACTGTATTGGAGAACATGATTACTTGATGTAAATAACACCAACCCATTACAGTATGGGTAGCCACTAGAGTCAACTATAACAGACAATCAACTCCTGCTATGGCCATTTTGTGTGATACAAATTTTAACACCAGCTTAGAAATGCTGCCCATTAGTATAGTGATTTAAAATACCTCCTGGCCAACCTAGTGACAGTTGAGACTGCAGCACTATACTCAGTCATGTTCTGGGTTATCAAGGGACAGGTGGAGTATACCAGTGTTTCTCAACTCCAGTCCTCAAGGCGCCCCAACAGGTCATGTTTTCAGGATTTCCATTATTTTGCACAGGTGATTTGATCAGTTTCCCTGCCTTAGTAATTACCACATCCATTTCATCTGAGGGAAATCCTAAAAACATGACCTGTTGGAGCGCCTTGAGGACTGGAGTTGAGAAACACTGGAGTATACTATACCTGTGGCTGATGTGAACAGATTGAGATTTTTCACCATTAAATGCTATCGAGACACTGTCAAACAGAAATAGAAACAGAAGTGCCTGTATGTGCCTGTATGTTGGAACATAGATTTGGAACATAGATTTGGAACAAAGATTTGGAACATAGATTTGTTCCCAAATACACAGCTTAATGGTGATTTTGTAAATATACAGTAACATATCAATATCATTTTCTCATCATGTGCTCACATTTTTCAGCCTATGGCATACATAGTGGAGACTGCTAAAAATGTCATGTAGTTACAATATACATACACATTCTTTTCAGCCCATTAAAGTCAAGAGAATGCTGATACTAAAAGTCAATGAGGCTGGATTGAAATATGGGCAAACTTGCAGGAAATCAGAAATAATTGACATATCTACAGTGAGGTGCTTCAAAAACTGTGCAGGAACAAAAATCAAATGACACCCTGGGTTGAATGCAAATTAAAGTACATCCATGTTATAAAGGTAAGTGCCACATTTTACATACTGGAATAACAGTGCTGCTGAAAATTATTAATGTTAACACAGATTCTACAATATTCATTGTGACATACGCTTGGTTCTGCATACAAGATGTTTTCTACCTTAAATGTGAGTGCTTTACAGGCTACATTAACATATTTTTCTGTATTTATAGTATAGGCTTCCCATGTTAAAACTTCACGTGTTAATTGAAAATGTAGATTTTATCCATCAAACTCAGTGAGCCACAGGCAAAAACAACACAAAAGGCCTAGGCTTCCTGTGAATAATGTTTTCTCCGCTCATCCATATCAAGTGAAGATAACAGTCATTCCTCACTAATGTGTATTTCGTACACATGCACAGAAAATGATAAATTTATCCTGCTCAAGTGGATAATGCCTGTTTAGGAGGTCACTAGCTGCAGCCAAACATGATTTGAACAGTCAAGGGTGCTAGATGTCTTTCTGTCACAATGAAAGGTATAGGGTAGTGATTAGATTCTACCTAACTAGTTCAACTATTGTTCCTAGTCTTTAGTTTAGAATACCTTTGGGACTGTACAGATGTGGCCAATGTGAATTCTGTGAATATTTAATGGAGGGACCCTCAATACTTCTCCCCAATGGCCAAACCCACCTATTGAGACATCATATAACATGCCAAACAAAAGGGGTGATCTATATTATTTTTTTGGAAAAGAATCAAGGATCACGTCTACTATGCCACCAGTGGTCTTCTGAATACTACCATTGGCCACCACGTGGCCTTCAAACACAAATATGAACCACAAGTATTCAGGGTTGCTGCACTGGATCGGGTCTACGAGGACCCTCGGGGCGGCAATTTTGACAAAAAAGTCCTGCAACGCGAAACCCAGTGGATATATAAGCTGCGGGCCACCATCTACCCAGGCCTGAATGATATGATCAGTTTCAGACCTTTTCTGTAAATCTTGGATTGATGCTTGCCATAATTATTCCCAGTTTTCCATCATGCCAGCTCCGACACTATCTTTTTAGTGGTCCCTGTTCGCCTTTTGTTTCCATCCTAATCGGTATAGATTAGACATTAACGGAACAATTTATCCTATATAAGGACCTAAGGGTAATTTACCTGTAGAGAGAAATCTGACATATGTGTGTGTAATAATTTTTTATTTTTTTTTATTTGGATCGAATATTATACTATACTTACCTTAATACCGTATACAGCAGAATAGTCTCTAATGACTTTTGTACATTCTCTCTTATGTACTTACTTAACAGTATTAAACTATTCACTGTTCAAAGTTTTATCAATTTATATGCGTCCTATGTTTTGTGTGCATCCATGATCATGGCAAATTATTTATTCATAGCTCATACCCTTTTGGTGTTTTCACTGCCACTTTGTGGCTGTTTTCTGAATTGGCGCCTTTTGATTTATATGCTTATGTGCTATGTATACCCTTGCTTAGAGTGTGCTGTGGCTTGCACGGTTGCTCCGTGCGCTATGGCCTGTTGCACGGTTTGGACCTGTGTGGCCGTTATTTACTGGCTGGTGTTCTGTGCGGTTGGTGGATTTCCATCCCAGCCGCGCATCGCTATGTTTAAGCGTGCTGCGGCGTTATGCTTATCGCATCACCCCCCTGCCTATTGATATCCATCTGGGCATTACTGTTTATGCGCTGCGTGTTGTGTTCTGTTTACACAACGCGGTGCATTTGTGTGATGTCAGCACGCCGGATGTCGGCCTCACACGCTTCTCGGCCGCGCGCTGTGCACTATTTAAACACCAGAGTGACATATCAGCCCCTGTGCACAGCATGAGGCTGTCTCCTGGGGGTCTGACTACATACTCTCGTTGGCAATGTAGGTACCAAAACTTTGGGTTTTACGCTCTGTCTCACTTGTTCCCCTCACTATACCCACGTCTTATTGCATACCTTGCTGGTTGAGCCCTTTCACCAGACGGGCTCCACTGTCCATCACCCATTCGGTCTGTTCCTTTGGATGCTGTAATTGGACAGCATTTGGAGTATATAAGCCCTCTCGTGATACTTGCCCCCGTCAAACAGGTTCCATCTATCAATTTGGTAATTCATTTATTTTTATACCAGATGGTCTCTTGTTCTCTATAATGTTTAAAAATTGATATATATGTTTTCTTCTATCTGCTTTTTCTCACCCAGAGATCTTTCTCGTTTGTATTTTGTGGTGTTCCCTCCATATATAGGGATCTGTCTATTCTCCAATATGATCTTTTTGCAGGTACGATTGTCTACATATATATACACACATATCCATTGGATACGTTTATCAATTTAATACTGTATTATGATAGCTGATATCCTTTCCATCCATTAGACTCTCTGCATATCTAAATAGATCTCAATACTACCCTCCTGGAACGTTTTCTGCCCTTATACTGTACTTTCTCCATTATTCGGATGGACTTTTACCTGTGCCAGGTTCTATTCTCCTAAGGTACATTTTTTGCAATTTGGTCACTGTTTGATGCACATGAAACATTTGTCAACGCATTTTTTAACCATCTATATGTTTGTATATTTTGATACTGTCTTTAATGTGGTTATATCTCATTGCAGATAGTGAGATTTGTTCCTTGTTTTTGTACTCTCTTGCTGTCCGTACTGACGAAGCCTCACGGCGAAACGCGTTGACGACGCCTAAGGGACTCTACTCATACTTTTTTATCTTGTATGGTTTTGAATTCTTTGAGCATTGTGTTAATGTGTGTAATTTTTGTAATAAATATATTTTTTTGACATTTCCATTGTTGCTGTGTTGCCTTTAAAGTCCGACCATTGGTTACTCCTCCTGAGTAATCTTACAAATTTTTTCCCCTCATTAACCCGGATGTGGCAGTGTGAGTGCTTCCTTTTTTCCTTCAATATTTAGTTCAGAACACTACAATTAAAGATAACTTGCAAACGATATAGAATACATTGTCCAGGTCTGTGATTTATAAAGGAATTCAAACTCCAGTTTCCAGGCAGCTAAGAAACTGGCATTTTCAGATGAAGACCTGCAATGGTAGCTTTTTCTCTCAGCACAGTTTAACCACTTCAGCCCCGGACCATTTGTCAGCTTAAAGGACGGAGGTCTTTTTACAATTTGGCACTGCGTCGCTTTAACTGACAATTGCGCGGTCATGCGACGTGGCTCCTAAACAAAATTTACATCCTTTTTTTCCCACAAATAGAGCTATCTTTTGGTGGTATTTTATCACCTCTGCGGTTTTCATTTTTTGCGCTTTAAACAAAAATAGAGCGACAATTTTGAAAAAAAAAACTATATTTTTTACTTTTTGCTATAATAAATATCCCCAAAAAATATATAATTATTTTTCCTCAGTTTAGGCCAATACATAATCTTCTACATGTTTTTGGTAAAAAAAAATCGCAATAAGCGTTTATTGATCGGTTTGCGCAAAAGTTATAGCATCTACAAAATAGGGGATAGTTTTATGGCATTTTTATTAATATATATTTTTTTACTAGTAATGGCGGCGATCAGCAATTTTTATCGTGACTGCAACATTATGGCGGACACATCGGACACTTTTGACACCATTGTCATTTTTACACTGATTACTGTGAAAATGACACTGGCAGTGAAGGGGTTAACCACTAGGTGGCGCTGTAGGGGTTAAGTGTTCCCTAGTGAGCGATACTTACTGTAGGGGGGGTGGGCTGTGTGTGACAGGAAACGGTGATCACTGTGTCATTGTCACTAGGCAGAGCGGGGAGATGCTTGTTTACATCAGCATCTCCCATTCTTCCTCACCGTGAGACGATCGCAGGTATCCATGGCAGCGCGCGCGCGTCCACAATGCCGCGATCTTAAAGGGGATGTATATATACGTCCTTCTGCGTGTCCGTGCCATGCTGTCGACGTATATAGTCGTGCGCTGGTTGGCAAGCAGTTAAATAATACAAAATAAATAAATCAATGTCTAGCTCTATTTTGCTTGTCTACTATGGAAAGCACAATACATCGATCAACACCTGTGCTGTAATCTAAGAATACCCAACTACAATAGATGACCGCGATATTGTGTTTAAATGCGGCTCGGCATCGGCGATATTGACCCTTCGCGACTCCTCCTTCGCGGGAGCCAGCACCGAGCTCTGTCACTCCTCCCGCTCGCCACCCCCAAGAGATTCCTTTGGATATGCTGCATCTCGTGGGGGCGGCGAGCGCGAGAAGTACAGCCTCGCAGTGCCGATTTCCAGCACGCTGGAAATACAATCTTGCGGGCACCCACTGTAAGATCAAAAAATGTAAAAATCATAAATATCATTCTGGTGATCATCTGTTAGCAGTTACAAACAGCATTGCGTATTGATGCTCCTTTTGCAGGACTTTTTGTAGACTAAGGCCTCATTCACACAGGCACCACCAGTTTACCTACGTTAAAAACATATCAGTTCTTAAACGTTGCTTCATCCATCTTCATCCATCATAAATTCCATTAATCTCTGTTTTCATCCATCTTCCGTTCCGTTAACATCCGTTTACATCTGTTAATTTACCTGTTTACATCTGCTTTGCATCCGTTAAAGCAGTTTCTGTGGCTTTGATGACATTACCCAGAAAGCATTGCTCCTTCCCTGCTGCATTGCAGTTTTCAGTGAGTGGATTGTCCTTGCTGTGTCCTTGTCCTTGTGTGTGCTATGTGTGTAGTGCGATGGATTCCAACAATTTTTGGAACAGCGTGACATTGTTTGTCATATATGCCTATATGTGGATTTGCCGACATGTTGAGTCCCACAAGCCTGGCCTTTCATGCACCAGGTTTATTAGTTGCTCCTGGGAGACATCTCTGCCCATGTTTCTCCTTGGGGATGTACTTCCAATTGTTCAACTGCTGCCTGGGTCATAGGTTGAGTTCACATTTAAACAAAAAAAAATGAATTTCTTCAAAACGGATCTTAACTGATCGGACGTTGACGGACATTGTCCATTAACGTCAGTTAGTAGCCCTGTACGTTCCAAAAATCGGACAAGATCAGAAGCGGAGGTTAACGGATGGTAACGGATGGTAATCCGTTTGCCCATAGGAGTGCATTGTTGTCCGTTGACGGATGGATGAAAAATGGATAGATGGTCCGATAGTGTGAAAGGGGCCTTATTCACCACAAAATTCCATAGCAAACTATAAAACATAGTTGGGTTGATTTACTAAAGCTAGAGAGGGCAAAATTAGTCACAATTCTGTGCTTCTAACCTCAACTTGTTTAATTAAACTTTAGCAATAAAATCTGGAAGCTCATTGGTTTCTCTAGCTGATTGGTTTGTCTTGCCCTCTCTAGCTTTAGTAAATAAACTCCACTATGTTTACAATTCAAAAAAGATGAGAAAAGTTCAAAATATACATTTTTTACCTTTGTCATGTTTTTTTTTGTGTTAACATATATAAAATCTGATAAGGGCAGATGAGATCCCAGATAGCAAGGATAACTTGCCACACATTTGTGGCAGTGTTGAATTATAAGTCTGATAACTTGCTGCACATTTTCACTGGCAAGTTTTACACTTGCAGAGCACTTAAAGCACAAGTTCTAGTTGAAACTTTTCCAATTTGTAGCAAATTTGCATGCCAAGTCTCTGGCAAAAGCAAAGTTGCAGTGGTGAGTCTACAGCAAGGGCTCTGTGATTCTACAGCATGAAAATTCAGCCACAGTGACCCCTGTGGTGGGGTGACTATTGCACAACTTAACTGAACCAGAACTTGCAGCAGACTTGCAGAATGTTTTCAAAGAAAATTGATCTGGAGACATGCAATGCGGACGTGTTGCAATTGTGCAACAAACTTGTGAAGCCTGGCATGTTTAGGAATAGCTTAGCAAGTCATTTTCAAACTTGCAGCACAATTGCTTGCTATCTGGGATACAGCCTCATTAAACATACAAATTCAAAACTAGTATCGAGGCATTAACAGGTCTTGCAGAGAATGATGGACAGAGTGTCATCGAAATGTTGACAATAAAAATAAAAACGCTGCTGTTTTGGCCTACCTCCTCTGCACTGTGATTGCCTCTATACTAGTGTAGCGATACCCCCAAACTAAGAAAGCCGCTGGTTTTGTTTCGGGCCCTGTACACAGCACAGCCAACCCCCGGCAATCTACTCGACCCTTCTCTGGCACAGATAGTCTAGGGGTGGTATCTATATGTATGGCTTCTATACCAGTTCCTGAACAATCCCACAATAACCCAGACAGTTGTGAAATATAGTAATGGACGCCAATACCAGAATGATTAACTGTAATAGGTTTACTCATATAGAAAGGGTAACGGTCAGTACCATGTAACACATACATGCAGAGCCCTGCAGTAATAATAACACTAGTCAACTATAGTGCACATATAGTTCTATCACACACTGATGTATATAGCTATTTTCCCTTGTGAGCAATATGGCGCTCAGCAATGCTATAAACCCCCCAGTCAGGCCTGACTCAGTTAAAGTTCAGTCTTTAACCACTTAACGACCGCCCACCGCCGATTTACGTCGGCAGAATGGCACGGACAGGCAGAATCACGTAGATCTACGTGATCGCCTTTGTGCAGTTGGGGGGTCCATCCGGACCCCCCTTCACTGCAGTGAGCGGCCGTTAAGTGTTCGGGAGCGATCAGGCATGAGGGGGCGGCCGCTCGATTCCGCCCCCCCCCTCGCGATCGCTCCCGGCCAATGAAAATGCTTCCTCCGCCATGTGATGTAAACAAGGCTGGAGGAAGTGATGTCATCTCCCTCGCCGCGGTCTTTTCGTTCCCGGCGCCGAGGAGTGAAGACAGAGGTTAGTGCACCAACAGTCCACTGACACGTAGGTACACATAGGCACACAAATCACCCCCCAGTCACCCCCAGATCACCCCCCCAGGTCACCCCAAAGCCCCCAATCACAGTGTCACTGATTGCAGTGATCATTTATTTTACTGATCACTGCATTTAGTGTCATCTGTGATTGTAAAAAGTTGCAGGGCAGTTAGGATTAGGCCCCTTTAGGTCCAGGGTAGCCCCCTAACCCCCCCTAATAAAGGTTTAACCCCTTGATCACCCCCCAGGTAACCCTTTCACCCCCTAACTTCAGCGTCACTAAGCGATTGTTTTTCCGATCGCTGTATTTGTGTCGCTGGTGTTTTAGATTATTAGTTATTTTTTTTTAGGTTCGCCGCAGGTTTTTATTAGTGTCAGGTACCCCCATATATTATTTTAACCCCCTGATTGCCCCTAGAGTTAACCCTTTCACCAGTGATCGCCGTATAAGCGTCACTGGTGTCACTGGTTAGCCAGTAAGTTATTTAGTTATTTAGGTTACCCGTCAGGTTTTTATATAGTGTCAGGTACCCCCATATTTAACCTAATAAAGGTTTTAACCCCCTGATTGCCCCTAGTTAACCCTTTCACCAGTGATCACCATATAAAGGTTACGGGTGACGCTGGTTGATTAGTTTGCTTTTTATAGCATCAGGGCACCCGCCGTATATAACCCAATAAAGGTTTAACCCCCCTGATCGCCCGGCGGGTGAGATAAATTAGGTTTTAGCGCCAGAGAGGGTCTGCGTCGCCCCAGGCAGTGTTAGGTTAGTGCCAGTAACGCTAACACCCACGCGCAAAGCATACACCCCCCTTAGTGGTATAGTATCTGATCAGATCTATACTAGCATCCCCAGCGGTTTAGGGTTCCCAAAAATGCAGTGTTAGCGGGATCAGCCCAGATACCTGCTAGCGCCTGCGTTTAGCCCCTCCGCCCAGCCCAGCCCAGCCCAGCCCAGCCCACCCAAGTGCAGTATCGATCGATCACTGTCACTTACCAAACACAACACACATAACTGCAGCGTTCGCAGAGACAGGCCTGATCCATATCAACCAGTCCATAGCAAACGTCCATAGCAACCAGTCCATAGCAACCGTCCATAGCAACCATCCATAGCAACCAGTCTATAGCAACTGTCCATAGCAACCATCCATTGCAACCAGTCCATAGCAACCGTCCATAGCAACTGTCCATAGCAACCATCCATAGCAACTATCCATAGCATCCAGTCCATAGCAACTGTCCATGGCAACCAATCCATAGCAACCGTCCATAACAACCAATCCGTAGCAACCGTCCATAGCAACTGTCCATAGCAACCGTCCATAGCAACCAGTCCATAGCAACCATCAATATCAACCAGTCCAAGGTGAATGTTTTGAACGCTACCACTCAAAAGTGAAGTTTTAGCGTAGGGTACAGCATTTCACAGACAAGGACACACTTACACAGGCTCTCCCAAGATGCCATTACATTTTGAGAGACCCGAACCATTACAGTTGTAAAGTTACAAAAAAAGTGTAAAAAAGAAAAAAAAAAACGTAAAAAACAAAACACAAAAAAAATATAAAATAAAAAAAACAAAAATAGTTGTCGTTTTATTGTTCTCTCTCTCTCTATTTTCTCTCTATTGTTCTGCTCTTTTTTACTGTATTCTATTCTGCAATGTTTTATCATGCTTGCTTTTCAGGTATGTAATTTTTTGTTTTCAGGTGCGCCATTCAACTGCAGCGCGGAATTATTTATCTTGACAGCAACAGCGTTTGCTCCCACGATACATAAAGCCGTGACACCACAGTTAAAAAAAAGAGCATATATGCCGAAGCATGGGGGCAGCAGGGGCGGAGGAGCGATTTTGCTCCTAATGCCGCGTACATACGGTCGAAATTCCGACGGAGGCCTGCCCGTGGAAAATTCCGACCGTGTGTACGCGGCATAACTTTTTTGCGGGAGGATGCCCCCATGCTTCGGCATATATATATTTTAGGCACAGGTTGCGTTAAAACATTTTTTTTTTTTTACTAGGTTTTGTTTTGGTATTTGCTTTGCAGGTATGGCATGGTAAGGTCTTACTGTTGTACTGTAATGTTACTTTGTTTTAATGTTAACCACCATTTGCTTAGCAGGTACGCCATTCAGTTGCAGCGCGGATCTATTTATCTTGACAGCCGTGACTCCAACGCTGTAGGAGGTGATTTCACCACCACAGTTAAAAAAAAGAGCATATATGCCGAAGCATGGGGGCAGCAGGGGCGGAGGAGCGATTTTGCTCCTAATGCCGCGTATATACGGTCGAAATTCCAACGGAGGCTTGCCCGTGGAAAAGTCCGACCGTGTGTACGCGGCATAACCTTTTATGCCGCGTACATACGGTCGAAATTCCGATGAAGGCTTGACCGTGTGTACGCGGCATAACTTTTTTGCGGGAGGATGCCCCCATGCTTCGGCATATATGCCCATCATTAGAAGTGGGTGGATGAAGGGAGGTATGCCCACCAATCAATCTCTTTTTTTCGTTCAGCCAATAGGCTGTATGAAAAAAAAGATTACAATACATGTCCAACAAGGACCAGCAACGTACTGGTATGTTGCTGGACTTTGAATGTTTATACCAGAATGATGCCTGCGGGTTTAGGTATCATCTTGGTATCATTCTTTTCAGCCAGCAGCCGGCTTTCATGTAAAAGCAATTCTAGCAGATAATTAGCCTCTAGACTGCTTTTACAAGCAGTGGGAGGGAATGTCCCCCCCCCGGATATAAAAAGCGCCATTGGGAAATTGGGAAAGCATTTTATCACACCGATCTTGGTGTGGTCAGATGCTTTGAGGGCAGAGGAAAGATCTAGGGTCTAACCCCCCAATTTTTTTCAAAAAAAGAGTACCTGTCACTACTTATTGCTATCATAGGGGATATTTACATTCCCTGAGATAACGATAAAAATGGTAAAAAAATAAAATATGGAAGGCACAGTTTAAAAATAAAATAAAAAAGCCAAATAAATAATAAAAAAAAAAAAAAAAAAAGCACCGCTGTCCCCCCCTGCTCTTGCGCAAAGGCGAACGCAAGCGTCGGTCTAGCGTCATATGTAAACAGCAATTGCATCATGCATGTGAGGTATCACCGCGAAGGTCAGATCGAGGGCAGTCATTTTAGCAGTAGACCTCCTCTGTAAATCTAACGTGGTAACCTTTAAAGGCTTTTAAATGCTTTTAAAAATGAATGTAGTTTGTCGCCGCTGCGCGTTTGTGCGCAATTTTAAAGCATGTCGTGTTTGGTATCCATGTACTCGGCCTATGATCATCTTTTTTATTTCATCAAACATTTGGGCAATATAGTGTTTTTTAGTGCATTAAAAATAAAAAAAGTGTGTTTTTCCCCCAAAAAATGTGTTTGAAAAATCGCTGCGCAAATACTGTGTGGAAAAAAAAAATGCAACACCCACTATTTTAATCTGTAGGGCCTTTGCTTTAAAAAAATATATAATGTTTGGGGGTTCAACATAATTCTCTTGCAAAAACATTTTTTTTTTCATGTAAACAAAAAGTGTCAGAAAGGGCTTTGTCTTCAAGTGGTTAGAAGAGTGGATGATGTGTGACATAAGCTTCCTAATGTTGTGCATAAAATGCCAGGACAGTTCAAAACCCCCCCAAATGACCCCATTTTGGAAAGTAGACACCCCAAGCTATTTGCTGAGAGGCATGTTGAGCCCATTGAATATTTTTTTTTTGTCCCAAGTGATTGAATAATGACCAAAAAAATAAAAAAAAATAAAAATGTACAAAAAGTTGTCACTAAATTATATATTGCTCAAACATGCCATGGGCATATGTGGAATTACACCCCAAAATACATTCTGTTGCTTCTCCTGAGTACGGGGATACCACATGTGTGGGACTTTTTGGGAGCCTAGTCGCGTACGGGACCCCAAAAACCAAGCACCGCCTTCAGGATTTCTATGGGTGTAAATTTTTGATTTCACTCCTCACTGCCTATCACAGTTTCGGAGGCCATGGAATGCCCAGATGGCACAAACCCCCCCCCAAATGACCCCATTTTGGAAAGTAGACACCCCAAGCTATTTGCTGAGAGGTATGTTGAGTATTTTGCAGATCTCGCTTTTTGTCACAAAGTTTTGAAAATGTAAAAAAAGAAAAAAAAAAAGAAAAAAAAATGTCTTTCTTAATTTTCAAAAACAAATGAGAGCTGTAAAATACTCACCATGCCTCTCAGCAAATAGCTTGGGGTGTCTACTTTCCAAAATGGGGTCATTTGTGGGGGTTTTGGGCTATTTTGACATTTTATGGCCTTCAAAACTGTGATAGGTAGTGAGGAGTGAAATCAAAAATTTATGCCCTTAGAAACCTTGAAGGCGGTGCTTGGTTTTTGGGGTCCCGTACGCGGCTAGGCTCCCAAAAAGTCCCACACATGTGGTATCCCCGTACTCAGGAGAAGCAGCAGAATGTATTTTGGGGTGTAATTTCACATATAACCATGGCATGTGTGAGCAATATATCATTTAGTGACAACTTTTTGTACATTTTTTTTTCTTTTTGTCATTATTCAATCATTTGGGACAAAAAAAAAAAATATTCAATGGGCTCAACATGCCTCTCAGAAAATAGCTTGGGGTGTCTACTTTCCAAAATGGGGTCATTTGGGGGGGTTTTGTGCCATCTTGGCATTTTATGGCCTTCAAAACTGTGATAGGTAGTGAGGAGCGAAATCAAAAATTTATGCCCTTAGAAACCTTGAAGGCGGTGCTTGGTTTTTGGGGTCCCGTACGCGGCTAGGCTCCCAAAAAGTCCCACACATGTGGTATCCCCGTACTCAGGAGAAGCAGCAGAATGTATTTTGGGGTGTAATTTCACATATGCCCATGGCATGTGTGAGCAATATATCATTTAGTGACAACTTTGTGCAAAAAAAAAAAAGTTTGTCATATTCCCGCAACCTGTGGCAAAATATAAAATATTCCATGGACTCAACATGCCTCTCAGCAAATAGCTTGGGGTGTCTACTTTCCAAAATGGGGTCATTTGGGGGGGTTTTGTGCTATTTTGGCATTTTATGGCCTTCGAAACTGTGATAGGTAGTGAGGAGTGAAATCAAAAATTTGCGCCCTTAGAAATCCTGAAGGCGGTGCTTGGTTTCCGGGGTCCCGTACGTGGCTAGGCTCCTAAAAAGTCCCACACATGTGGTATCCCCGTACTCAGGAGAAGCAGCAGAATGTATTTTGGGGTGCAATTGCACATATAACCATGGCATGTGTGAGCAATATATCATTTAGTGACAACTTTTTGTAATTTTATTTTTTTTTTGTCATTATTCAATCACTTGGGACAAAAAAAAAATATTCAATGGGCTCAACATGCCTCTCAGCAATTTCCTTGGGGTGTCTACTTTCCAAAATGGGGTCATTTGGGGGGGTTTTGTACTGCCCTGCCATTTTAGAACCTCAAGAAATTAGATAGGCAGTCATAAATTTAAAGCTGTGTAAATTTCAGAAAATGTACCCTAGTTTGTAAACGCTATAACTTTTGCGCAAACCAATAAATATACGCTTATTGACATTTTTTTTACTAAAGACATGTGGCTGAATACATTTTGGCCTAAATGTATGACTAAAATTGAGTTTATTCGATTTTTCTTATAACAAAAAGTAGAAAATATCATTTTGTTTCAAAATTTTCGGTCTTTTTCTGTTTATATCGCAAAAAATAAAAATCGCAGAGGCAATCAAATACCATTAAAAGAAAGCTCTATTTGTGGGAAGAAAAGGACGCAAATTTCATTTGGGTACAACATTGCATGTCCGCACAATTTACAGTTAAAGCAGCGCAGTGCCGAATCCCAAAAACAGGCCTGGTCCTAATGGCCCGAAATGGTCCGGGGCTTAAGTGGTTAAGTGAGGAATCTTCGCATGCAAGATGATCGGTGGTGCACATACAGGAACAATGATTTGTAATCCAACAGTGGTCTATGGCAATATAAGCAACTCCCCGGAGACTATATAACTCAGTTCTGCAACTAGTCTCCTGTCAGGAAAGCAAGTATAACACGATGGGCCAAGGCAGTCTATAGGCCTAACAAAGTACTCGGTTATAGCTGTGAGCAGGTGCTCTCTCACCCCTCCGGACTCGATCCCAGTCCGGAACTCCCACGGCTGTGTCTCCGCACACAGGATCTACCACCGCCGGGTCTCTGGTCCAACCGACGTCTGTGGAGCAGGTAGATGTCAGTTGCCACACAGGCTCAGCAGCGAGGTGGAAGGCTCTCTGGAAGTGCGCAAGGCCCAGGCCTCGGGCCTTGCACTCGCAGCAGGTCCGCACAGGAAGTCCTCTTGCCAGCCGCGCAGTGTCCAAAGAGGCCGGGCTTAGCCTCGCCCTCCCCTTTTATACCTCACCCATGAGTCTCTGCGGCAGCCCAATGCACCCTGGGTGCCAAACGGGGTTCTGGGTAACGTAGTCCATGGGGCCTCAACAGAGACCCCGCTACACTAGTTTTGGATTTGTATGGATTTCCTTCTGGATGAGCATCTGGGCATTTACCTCAAACATAGAGTGTCATGGCTATCCTTGGTACTGCCTCATTAAACATTGTAACATTGCAGCATCTTCCATACAATCATGTACAAAATATCAGGAGTGTAATAAGGAAGACCGTGTTATACAATGACAAAGAAACAGGTTGATAGCAGGTAAGTGCAGATGTGTGAGCTGGGGTGGAAAAACGGTAGTGTGTATGCTTTTCACGTCGTTCTGGTAAAACTAGCGTTCGTAATGGAGATAGCACATTTGTCACGCTGTAACGGACTGAAGAGCACAAGGCTGAAAAGCGCGAATCGTCTCTCACCAAACTTTACTAACACGAGGATCAGCAAAAGCAGCTCAAAGGGTGGCGCCATCCAAATGGAACTTCCCCTTTATAGTGCCGTTGTACATTTTGTACGTCACCGCGCTTTGCTCTAGCATTTTTTTCATGATCGTGTGTAGGCAAGGCAGGCTTGAGAGGAAACAAGAAAAATCAAGTCGAGAAAAACGTCGTTTTTTTCAATGACATTAAAAACGGCCGTGTGTACGCCGCATAAGTCTGTGGATATAGCAAGTGCATGGATATGGCTCTTTTGTCACTAGTTAAAACGTGTGATATAAGTGTTTTAGAGCGTTTATCAATAGCAGAAAGAAATAAACCCAGTAAGTATTGGACATGGACTAATGGAAGGAGTATCAAGAAATTTGTGGAGGGTGTGCATGACCAATGACCAAAAGGGCCAAATTCAAAAGCACTGCCAAAAGATGTGGTATAGTAAACCGGGTTAATGGCTGCATCTCCAATAGGTCCCTGGAACATGAAGCATCTCAGGAGTGTTGTACCAGAAAATTAGAACATTGTAGGTAGCCTCTCTTTGCACCGCAGAGTATGAAGATTTGGAGGTGGAGTCCCATATTTTCTCACATTGGTTTAGGGGAAAAGAGCAATGTAGAATGTGCACCCACTTATGCATGTATGAATGGGATTCCTCAGATAGTTGGGTTTCTTCATAAAGAGTTGTATAAATAGAAGATATTAGGTGTGGTTGAAATGGTCCTTGGGTGCAGACAGATTCAAATTGAGTAGGTCTATTCAAAGTTACAGTGGGTGATGCTTAGAGAAAGTAGTGTATGATCTGTAGTTATGAATAAAAAAAGATGTCTGACAATATGTTTCTTAGAATGGAGTGCTTTATGAGACTGCAAATTGAAGGATACTGAAATTACAAAATGTCAGAGTTGAAATACAGCAGCTCAGGCCCAAGGCATCATACGCCCATAGGACAAATTATCTGGTATCAGAATGATATATTGGACATTGGATAAATGAGAGCGTGGCAAAGAGAGACAGTACCGTACATGACATTTGTTCTGGATCTAATATGTAAAAAGCATAGGGGCTAAACATAAATGTTTCAATCGAAAACTTACAGTTGCAATGTCAGACAAAATTTAGACAGTACGGGTGGGAAGGGTAAAGGGACCCATTTCAATTCTTGACCACCTGTTAGGTGCATGTTGCGTGGAAGGGATGGTACATAGATGTGTCTGATAGTAATATGTGGTGCACCTAGGCCCCCCGTGAGATTTAAGAGAGGTGAGTACTGAATTTGCTATGCAGTGGGATTTGTTGTGCCAAATTAAGTTGGAGAATGACCTGTTCAGAGACCTGAGTTGGAATGGCATATAGGAATTAGTACTAGGAGAGTCTCAAAGAGATAAAGCAATTCAGGTAAAATTTACATTTGGAGTATGTTTATTCTCCTGAGCAGGGAGATGTGGTAAGAAGCCTATTGTTTCAACAATTAAGCTATTTCCTGGAATAAGGGAGGGTAGTTAGCATTATACAAAGTTGGTAAGAGGGTTTTATATAGATGCCCAAATATTTTAGGGTGTGGGAGCACCAGCGGCACATGTAGGGATGTGAGAAGATGAGAGGGAATATGGACAGTTAACACGTCTGTCTTGGAAGTATTAATTTTGGATTTCTGATAAAGCCCCAAAGGTAGATAATAACTTATGCAGGGTTGGATGAGAAGTGTGGGGATCTTTCAGAATCAGTAAAATATTGTCCACAAATAGAGAGAGCTGGTAGTCCTTCCATCTCTTACAAAGAACACATTAAGGGCACACGTGCGCTGCCCCCTCTCTCCAGCCACCCCCTCTATAACTAATGAATAGATTCATGCATAGCATGAATCTATCCATGACCGCCGCTGCCAACCCCTATTCAGGTGTCCAGCCCCTTTTCTGAATTCCAGCGGCGAGGGTGTTTTTTTTTGTAGCACCTGATTAGAGCCATAGGCTCTAATAGGCTTCAAAAAAGGTGGACTTGGAGTGCAGAGCATTGCACTCGCAGTACACCCAGATGTGTTAGAAAAGCAAATTAATATTTGATTTTCTAACACTGAACCAGCTCTCTGCCAATTCTAATACCCATCACCTGATTGGCTAAAGGCACAGGCTCCCCGATTGGATGCCTAGCAAACCAAAGAAGAGAGGAGGGGAAGGCATGGAGGACACAGGAGCTGCCCCACAGCTCGCTGTCCTCACCAGCTGCCTGACCCGCCACTAAGATGGGTGTAAGAAAAGAAATGGCTGCACATCCAGGAATTCCGATTGCCTTTTATTGTTCTAAGTGATAACACCAAAGACACCAACACGAGGTCACGTAGATGCGTTTCACACAAACATCTTGTGCTTAATCATTACAATGACTAAAATAACTGATAGATCTTAAATAGACTGCCCCAGTAAGTGCAGGTGTTCTGGGGGCAGTGATAATCAGCAATAGTACACAGTCCGATCAATCACAAAACTTCAGCCCCAAAGAGCATCTGAGTAAAGATTCAAATACAAAATCAAACTGAAGGTCCAAGTTCCTGTGCACACCGAGAAATCTCCCATACACACACAAACCTGGACCAACAATCAATTAATAGAAATATTTATATAAAATACATAAACAATATATTTTTGGGGGATATTTATTATAGCAAAAGTTAAAAAAAAATTTTTTTTTCAAAATTGTCACTATTTTTTTGTTTATAGTGCAAAAAATAAAAACAGCAGAGGTGATTAAATACCACCAAAAGAAAACTCTATTTGTGGGAAAAAAAGGACGTAAATTTTGTTTGGGTACCACTTTGCACGACCGTGCAATTGTCAGTGAAAGCGACGCAGTGCTGAATCGCAAAAAATGGCCTGGTCGTTCAGCAGCCAATTCTTCCAGGGCTGAAGTGGTTAACAGATACCATTCTTCAGACTCATGCAATTTTTAGAATAAATTACTTTAGTAAAACAAAACAAAATCACGGGGTTGGATTTTATTCAAAGCCTCTTTGTGCTCCTCACCTGGAGCTGTCATAATACCTCTAAGCCAATACAAGACTTGTAAGTTTAGACATAGGCCTTGCAACCTGAATTCCCATAACAACACAATGACATTTAGCAAGCTAGAGAGTAACATCGTGGTTTTTAAATGTCTAGAACATTTAGTGACAAACACATACATAAATGAGATACTGTATAGTAAACATATAATGTACTCCTATAGCTAATTTTAAAGACACTGTTTAGATGTTTAGAATATGCTGTGAATAATGCAATAAAGCAAAAATGGCAAATGTATCAAGAAACCATCTTTTGAACCTGTACCATATGGAGTGCTGCGAGTGAGAATTCCCAGTGTTCTAAAGTGTTTCTGCTAAAAAACACATCAAACATGTTAAAATGCTTTATCATGTGGATAGCTGAGAAACAAACAAATATCTCCCTATGGCTTGTAGATCTTCTTATAGACATACTATACTTATGCTCCCTCAAAACTGAATCATCTTTGAGGCAACCCCGCTAAGATAATGACAACGTGAGAGCTTATGATGAAATTTAGATTTTATGGTGGATATGTCCTAGATGCTTCTCCCATTACAAAAAGCAATCAGCTATTTGTATACAAGCACTTAAAGACAGTATCAGTTTTGACTATACAAAGACAGAAAATCTAAAATTTATAGCAATACATATACCTATTTTTAGGGTTTCTGAGGGATATATGACTGGCGGATTTTCATATCTAATAAGTGTATTATATATAGTTAAAACTTTTTTTACATCCCTGTGTGTCCTTTTTATACTTGTCTTGTCACATTGGTTATAGAATTTCTGAAATATTTTTTATTTAATTTAACCCCTTCCCAACCAGCCGCTGCAGGTTCACTGTGGCAGGTTGGCTCCCCTAGGCGAAACAACATTACCTTACGTTGCTTCGCCTTTTTGACCACTAGGGGGCGCTCGCGCGGCTTGCCGTCGGAGCTGATGCGAGTGCCCCGGCGGGCGTGATGACAGCCGGGCACCCGCAATCGCTCGTGACAGAGTGAGAACCAGGATCTGTGTGTGCACACACACAGATCCCGGTTCTCTCAGGGGAGAGGAGACAGATCGTGTGTTCATACTAAGTATCTGTCTCCCCTTCTAGTCAGTCCCATCCCTCCACAGTTAGAACACACCTAGGGAACACAGGTAACCCATTGATCGCCCCCCAGTGTTAACCACTTCCCTGCCAGTGACATTTATACAGTAATCAGTGCATTTTTATCGCACTGATCGCTGTATAATTGTCAATGGTACCAAAAATGTGTCAAAAGTGTCCGATCTGTCTGCCACAATAGCGCAGTCCCGATAAAAATTGCTGATCACTGCCTTTACTAGTAAAAAAATAATAATAATAAAAATGCCATAAATCTATCCCCTATTTTGTAGATGCTATAACTTTTGCGCAAACCAATCAATATCACAGACCGGTGCATGCACCCACCCCCTCCCCATGTTGGGGGCATGTGGCCTGGTATGGTTCAGGAGGGGGGCGCTCGCTTGTCCCCCTATTCATGACCTGCCAGACTGCATGCTCAGATTAGGGTCTGGTATGGATTTTGGGGGCCCAACACTGGTTTTTTTTCATCATTTTTAATGACTGCATTTTTTTTTACATTCGGCTGTCAGCAGGGATCCCGCTGACAGCTGATGAGTAATCTGTTGTTAAGGATGCAGCAGCTTCTGCTCCTTAGCAACCAGTTCAATGTGGTAAATGGCCGCATTAAATAATGCAGTAATTACAGCTAAATTGAACAAATACCACATCTAGTATTTAACGCAAAATTTTTAGTGAATTGAACTGTCAGAACTGATTTACCGCATGCACTATTTTACCACATTTTATTTGCCGTTATTTAACTCTTAGTGAATTGACCCCATAGAGTGGTATTATTTGGTGTATTTTATATCCACCTAAAGTTCAAGCTTATCTTCACCTTTACTCTTTTTAGCTCAAGCAAACTACTTTTTACACTAACAGGTGCACCTTATTGGGGCACTGTATAAACTATAAGGCGCTGTATTCCGACAATGGGATGGGAACTTCCCTTTCCACACCCTGACCAAAATTCTGTGTGCTGTTCTGCCATTCGTAGGCAGCTTTGTATTCTCTGAATGAATACAAAGCTTTGTCTGATTGGGTGAGTCAGAGATCATAATTTCATCCACCCACCTCTGAACCTTGAAAATTTAAGGATAAACGTGCAGTCACTTCCTCTTTCCTGACATACTACCTATCTATTCTTATAAAGAATAATAGGAGTAACTGGTTTAGCTTCCCATGTAGAAAACACTTCATGATGTATTTACCTTTCAGATATTAAGCAAAACAAAAAAGGATGTAGTTTGTGAAGAGAGCAATAAATGTAAGGCGGGGCGGATACTAATGAATGACTGGTAACATTAATAAGAAATTGGTAGAATGCAGAAAAGCACAACCAGAAGTTATGTACTTACAGGCTTTGTGCGGTAACAAATTGACCAGGGGATATGCACGTACCCTACAATCAGCAGAGACAGACAACAAAGTCACTAAGACAAGTAACCCTCAGATAATGTACTTTGAAGAGCCCAAGTACATTTATGTGCTGCATCAAAACTGTGATTAATGTGCAGCTATAATACTGCACGATTAGTTGATAAAAAGTTTGACAATTCATCTGGTCCCATAGCTGTGTACTAAAGTGTCCAGTAAATTTTGACCTTCTTTTTATGCTGAGCTAAAGGATGCCAAGTTAAACAGTGCAAAGCTCAAATTCCCTCTTTTAGTGAATCTGTGCCTGGCTCTGACGAAGGCCCCTTTGGGCCCAAACCAATAATCTTTCCAGTGGGTCACAGAAACCTTTGTTATACAAAATGTATTTTGATCATACAAAGCTAATTGCATGTGGACAGGATATTTTATATTAGAAATTTTGAGGAAATAACACATCACTCATAAAATATACAGTATTGTATTGTGCGCATCGGAAGGAATTTATGAATTAGAGATATCAATTATTTATATTATATGTATTCTATGTTTGGCCAAGGATATTTAAAATGAATCGTGTGAATTGAAAGAAGAGAAAACCTTTTTTTAGCTCCACCCTGTTGACACCTATTTGCAAATGCCTTTCAGATGCCTGAAAATGAGACTTTGTTGAACCAGCCTATAAATCAATCAATATAACTACATATGTTTATAGGCAGTTTAACGTTTTTTTTTTCTTCTTATAAATCAATTCTGCCAAAATCAGAAATACTTAGTTGAATTGTACATGGCCTTAAAATAGCCCTGCGCTAAGCTAACAGGAAGCATACTAACAAATCAGGCACTAAAAGATGTCTGCTCTCATTTCATCCGTATTCACTGTCAAAACCTCTATAATAATTTGCTGAAAGTTGACATTTGTGTAGAGATAAGCTGTAATAGTTTGTTAAAGTAGCAAGAGCCAAAATATGGAAAGTGAAAGAGGGCAGTGCTCATGTGCATCCCATACTTGAAAATGTAAACTCCTCATAGTTCAGTGTAGCAAACATATTAATTTTGGTCCTGTTAACAAATGGAGAGTTTTAGCTCTTTAGGGAAAGAAAAAACTGATCCTGATTTATTTAAAGTTGATCTACAAGCTCTGCCTCCTCCAACCCTCCTCTAAATAAATGCTGGCATGGAAAGAAAACGTCCCTAAATGCCCCTTTTACACACCTAAATTGATGGCCATGTGGTGCTATGGGCCTGAATCCTCTATCTTTATCTGATTACAGGAGCAAAATCCTTCTTCCTATTGGCTGTTCAGTTGCCTGATCCTCTCAGGATGCAGAAGCCAGAAGAGGAGTATATCAGTATACATGGTTTTGTATAATTTGCTAGACTTGTATAGGGACAGTGTTTGATATGCCTACAATACATCCATATGCTAATTTCAGCCCACCATTCAGGCATTCCATAGTATTTTTTGCTCCTGTTTTTTTTTTTTCAAGTAAGACTGACTGTACACACACATATGTACATGTATATATGTGTGTGTATATACTGACAACTTTTAAATGACTACTATTATATATGATATTAGTATATGGGTATTTATAACTTGCTTATGTCCAGTTTGCATACAATAACTGCATTGTTTTTTTGACAAACTATATTCACACAAATGCACTACAATTACCAGTAACATAACCTTTACTTTTTATTAGATTCCAAAGGGTTTTTGTTATCTTATTTTTATAACAGACATATAACAGCAATCCAATGTATGCAAGGCAAATCGTCTTGCCCTATTATTTGAATTTTATGCAGAATCACAGTGAACTTTGTACGGTCACTCCTCTTTGTCATTGTTTGGTCTTTTGAAATTATTTTATAAATCTTACATTAAATAAATTTCAAAAGCAAGTAACACCAAACATCAAAATCAAAAGGCAGATTATACTGTAAACCTTATTTTATGAACATAGGATTATTCATCTTTAATGAAATGGAAAAGTCTCCTTTAATAGAAAATGGAACTAGCTGTTCACAGCTTACAGATATGATAAAAAATTTACAGTCCATTATTTACCACACTCCCACACACCCAAGGACATCTAAAAACTGTACATGTAACCGGCTTTTATTATGTGTGTCATGAAAACAGTACAAATTGATTCAAGGCCTGAACCATAAGACCTTGTGTTTTGTTTGGTGCTTGCTGTCATAAAAAAGGAATGTGAATATTTTCTAAAAAGTCACTGTAATGTTCTAGTAGCGCCTTGTGCTTTGTACAACATTATTTAATACTTGGAAAACACACCAAAACAATAGATAGAAGACTAAACACATCAAATAAAAAAAAATGCAATAACCATTGTTTGCACTGCTGCTGGACTTTTCTATTGCAACTTTACAGTGTTTTACATTTTTGATTTTAGAACTGAAAAGAAAAGAGTTCAAAGTTCTTCCATGTTGCAAGCATGTGAAACACAGGGAAAGTCACAAGAAACAACAATGATTATTATAATAAATGAATCAGAGGGGGGGGGCTCTGTTTTTTTGTCACATACATTTTTGTTGAATTGCAATTCCTGACCTAAAAGTCAAAAGAACCTGTTAAATATAGGAGAAGAACTCAGCTAGTAAAGATCACTGCACTTTCATAACCGCATGATACCTGGTACAAATACATCAAATAGAATGACAGTCACTGCAGCAGAAAGCCTGGTTCTTAAGTATCTAGGAGAGAAAGCTGAATGGCATGGCAACCCAGGTAGAAAGGAAAGGTCACAACAATGAAAATAACCCAGGGATCTGGGAACGACTGCACCATTACCACACACTGTAAGAAAACATAGAATCCAATCAGATGGAACAGATTGAAATGCAGCCGCAGCCATCTGTGAATGCCACAGAATGCATTGTGGAAATATTTGGGGATCTGGCACAGAGAAATATGAATCCCTTTTCCAACTTTGAAATCAGAACATTTCAAAAGTAGTCATTTGCAGAGAGCTGATAATTCTGAACTTGGACAATATTCACATCTCCAGAGAAAGAGGATGAAACACATGGATCTATCCGGTTGAAAAGCATTGATGTATTTTTCAGAATTTTGGTTAGAGATATTTTATTCAAGAGCTAAAAAAAATGCACCAACATGAAACAAGCAACACTGAATTGTGATATGGATGGCTAGATAGATAAGGAGACAGACACACACATAAAAATAAACATAGTGAGAGACTTAATATTTACTTCTGTTGCTATGTAATGTATATTTTAAAACATGTCCATTTTGCCTGGCTGTAATTAAATCTTTTAGGTAAAGTAAATATAATTGTATATTACCATACACGCACAGGCGTATAACACGCACCCTAACTTTAGGAGGGAAGTTTCAGGAAAAAAACTTTCCACAGCCCCCTGCATATAACACGCAGGCACAGTTTACCCTCTATTTTCAGGGTAAAAAAGTGAGTGTTATACGCCAATAAATACAGTATATCTCACATAGATAGTTTACCCTCATTCTAATTGTTGCATCTCTGTTCTAGAAGTTTACAATAAAAAATACTGTAAGATGTAACCAAATATAATATTATTCTAGCTAAATTGTTTTAACCACATGCCGACCAGCCGCCGTCGTTATACAGCGGCAGGTCGGCGCGATCCCGTGAACCGCCATAGGTGTAAGGTCCCTTTATGTGGGATAGGAGGCACGCGCGTGTGCCCGCTGCATCACGGGGGCACTGATGCTCGTGACCGGCGGGCCGCGATGACCGCCGGCCACGAGCGATCGCAGGCACGAGAGGCAGAACAGGGACATGTGTGTGTGTAAACATACACATCCCTGTACTATTTTGTGAGGAAAGACAGATTGTGAGTTCCTAATAGCTAGGAACCACGATCTGTCATTTCCTCTAGGTCAGTCCCCTCCTCCTACAGTTAGAAACACACTAGGTAACACAATTAACCCCTTGATCGCCACCTAGTGTTAACCCCTTCCCTGCCAGTGACATTTTTACAGTAACCAGTGCATTTTTATAGCACTGTTCGCTGTATAAATGCCAATGGTCCCAAAAATGTGTCAAAAGTGTTCGATGTGTCCGCCATAATGTCACAGTTCTGATAAAAATCGCAGATCACCGCCATTACTAGTAAAAAAAATCATAAAAATGCTAAAAATCTATCCCCTATTTTGTAGACGCTATAACTTTTGCGCAAACCAATCAATGTACGCTTTATGCGATATTTATTACCAAAAATATGTAGAAGAATACATATCGGCCTAAACTGAGAAAAAATTTGTTTTTTTTAAAAAAAAATTGGACATATTTATTATAGCAAAAAGTACAAAATATTGTGTTTTTTTTTTCAAAATTGTCGCTATTTTTTTGTTTATAGCGCAAAAAATAAAAATCGCAGAGATGATCAAATACCACCAAAAGAAAGCTCTATTTGTGGGGAAAGGACATCAATTTTATTTGGGTACAGTGTTGCACGACCGCGCAATTGTCAGTTAAAGCAATGCAGTGCTGAATGGCAAAAATCGGCCCCTGTCATTGGGCAGCCAATTCTACCAGGGCTGAAGTGGTTAAAGACTGTCAAAATAGTAGATGCATAGAGTGACAATTGATATACCCTTCTTGCTTATCAGCTTCAAAAATGTAATGTATTACTTGATTAGGTATAAGTAAATCTTGAGATTTTTATAAGATTTTGTTTTAACAATAAATGTTAATGTGGTTATGACTTTGTAGACCCTTTCTTTATTTTATTGATCATATTTCTTAGACTAATGTGTATATGAAAATGTCACACGATAAAATGAAAACAAACCTTAATGTTTCAGACTTTGTAGCATGTTTGCTATAGTACAAAACCTTTTTTCTGTTTTTAAAGGTCCCCTGGCAGATTAAAAAATGCAATTCACACTTTCTCTTCTCCCAAAGATTTAAGGGCCATACGGACAGGCTGAATATCAGGTGGCATCAGCCAGTTCAATAGAAATGGGACAACATTCACCATGTGTGTATGGCAGCCGGTCTGATAGAAGCCGGCCATTCGGTTAACTTCTGTCGAAGGGGCATGACCGAAAAAGGTCTGCCGATCGGCATTCAATCAGCGCTCCCAGCCAATGGCTGAGAGCACTGACTATTGTGTTCTTGTGGGAGGGCCATGCCTCCAGAACACAATAGCTCAGTAAGGAGATTGTTGTACTAACATTGCATTGTTAGTACAGTGGCTCCTCCTGAGCTCTTCAGTCCACTTGGTTGAGAGAAAAAAAACTAACAGAGTGTACCAGGCTTTACTATGAGTGCAAGGCATTATATACCAGTCCCCTGAAGGGGTGTCTCCACAGCACCCAGCACTTACATTGTAATGATGCAGATGTCAGCATGTCACTGGTTCTCCCTGATTCACTAAAGACAGTCAGCCACTGGAAAAGATCTTAAGAAGATAAGAACCCAACTCATCATTTGATCAGCCTGAAAACATCTATACCATGTGTTGACAAAAAGCATATTTTAAAAAAGCAAAAAAAAACTCTCAAAGAGCACTGGGGGCACATGTAGTGGACCCCTACCTAAGGGGGGGTCGCTGTGCTAAATTTAGGGGTGACCTGAGCGGTAGTTTGCTCGGGTCTTCTAATTGTTTGGACTCTGCCGTGCTGCTGTGTCACCTGGCGTGCAGTTCTCCTTTAGGCGTATAGGTGGTGCTGTCACTTATACCCGGGGTTGAACCACAGGTGATTGAGTGGCTATTGGATGTCCTCTCATGGCTGCCGAACGGTGGACGGTTCTGGCATGCTGTGCATGCCGGGAGAGGGTATATAAGGGGCAGACGCCATTGTTCAGAATGTAGTACCCGGGGACCTGTACCCGGAGGTGTGTGCCCCTCTAAGGAGGGGGGGGGGTGCGCCCAAATTTGACTAAGGAGTCTCAGGCACCTTCGGCCCAAGGCTGCGGAGTTCCAGGTAGGCCCAGTACCTTCAACTGGGTCTACAACCAGAAAGGAAACCCAGGGAGCCCAGGTGAGGGCGACTGCTCTGACTGAGAGGAAGCCAGGGGAGGATCGGTCCCATAGAGGAGATGAGTAATACAAGATTGCTGTCTCGGGAGAGGCCTGGTGACCTGTCGGAGGGAAGGATTCCTTTTTTCGCAGACTGCCCTTGCGGAGTGTCGTTACTTAAGGAGGGATGTCCTTGACTTTGTCCTTGGAGGGGACACCGCCCGACCTCTAATCCAGAGGACGCGGGCATGTGGCATGGTGTGTCTGACCCCCCTAAAAGGAAGGTAAGAGGGGGAAAAATATCTGTGTGCTACATATATATATACACATACAGCTCTGCATATATGTGAATATTAATTTTAGTATGTTAAAAGAGTAACCACAGAGAAAGCCTAATGTTATACCGGAAATAAAATACAAAATTATTGCGGCTCTATAATCATTATTATGCCTTTAATGATATTTTTTGTAAATACAAGCAGTTTAAGTATCTGGATTTGACTTGATATTACTTCTTGCAGTCTTGTACAACAGAGCTAAGACTAGGAGTGTGAAAAGCAGCACAAGAAACAAACCAGTTGTTTTGCAATTCTTGTGTGATAACAAGGAGGAGAAATCAGTCACAAAGAGATCAGTTCATCACACTGTTGTTTCTTCTTTCACTGTTCTAACTCAAGTAAGGGTGGAACAAGTACTGTTATGCCTTGTACACACAACCGGATTTTCCGATGGAAAAAGTCAGATGGGCTCTTTTCATCGGATATTCCGTCCGTGTTTATGACTTTTTCCTTCTGAAATTCCGACGGACTTAGATAGAGAACTTGTTCTCTTTTTTTCCGACGGACAAAAATTTATATCGGAAAGTCTGTTCGTCTTTATGCACTTCCGACGGACTAAACACCACGCATGCTCAGAATCAAGCAGAAGAGCCAAACTGCCTATTGAACTTCATTAATCTTGGCTCGTCATACGTGTTGTATGTCACCGCGTTTTTGACAGTCGGACTTTTGTGTGTATGCAAGAAAGCTTGAGCGGAATTCCGTCGGAACTCCATCGGACAATCCGTCAGACTTTATTCCGACGGACAGTCCGGTCGTGTGTACAGGGCATAAATGTTACTGCAGCAGACAAAAAAAAACCTGCCAGACAGCACTGTACTGTGCAGTAGAACTTTGTAAATCTCAAATGAGCAGAAATAGAAGCTCTTTGACAGGTAAAATAGCAAACAAAGCATAGATGCACCAAATTGCACAGACCATGGAAGTTATCGAATCACACAGTTTTACTTTCACTTTAAATGGTTGGCTAGGGCCATCCTGGCCCAAACAAACTCTTTACATTACTAATTGCTGCTGTCACTGTCATTTGTAGCATCAGTTGCATACAGTATAAACCACTGTGTTTTTCCGACGGTGTCTGCTGTCAGAACAAAATTGAGTCAAGGAAGCTTTGTATTTTTATTGATGAATACAAGGCTTCCTCTAGTTGAGAAGTGGGTAAATGACATAATGATCGTCACCTCAGCTAATCAGAGGGAGTCTTGCATTCATTGATAAAATACAAAGGCTTCCTATGAAATGGTAAGCAGCACTCAGCCCAACTTAATTCCCCTGTACTGCTGCAGGAACACAGCACTGCATACTGAATGTAGCTACTGCTACATACAGTTTATCCAGTATTGACTTTGGTCATATCTTTTAGTAAAGGTAATAATTTATTCAGGCCAGCTTGGCCCACATTAACTATTTAAAGTGGTTATTAACCCTTACATGTACCTAGTGAAGTGACTGGCCTCAGGTGATACACAGAGATTAAACAAATCCTCCTACATAAGTTAAACCTGTGTATCTGCAGACTTCTCTACACCACACCCATTCAACGTGCAGCATTTATTTAAAGCTTGTCTGAGCTGTCATAAAACAAGGGGTGGAGAGCTGAAATGACAAACTGCAGAGCTCAGAGGGAAGGGACCTCCCCTTCAAATAACACACAGGAACAGAGCTGTGGCTGTCAGTCACAGGCTGTGTACTGGAGATCCCTCCCATCCCACCTTTTTGTTCTCTTGGTGGCAGGAAAACTTTTCAGAAGTGATTCATGCTGATAGCAGAGGAACAAGGCAGCAACTGCAAATGAAACTTAGTGCTCTGCATTGAGACAAGTACACACTACAGAGGGATATTATTTGTTCATGTTTCATGTCTAAGATTTACAACCACTTTAAAGTAAAGTAAGCCTGGTGTTAGGCTTTAATGTGCATTTCCAAGACAACAACATTTTATATATTAAGAACATCATATAAACTTGATGAAACATTGGATACTATTGGGTATTATTGTCAAGAAGCTAGTTGTTAGTTAATTTGGACAGGGTATAATCACCAATCCCCATTAAATTAGTAGGTACAATGCCCGGCGTGTGTGGAGATGCAAATCGGTGTACATTTTGTGGCGTGTACAGTAGGTGCCGCCGATTTTGTGTCCATCTCGCCTCTTCTAGCGGCGAGATTGACACTCTTTGAGCCCCGTCGCGAGAGCCAGCGCTGAGCTGTCTCGTCATCGGGAAGGGAAAAATGTTGTTTTTCCTTTCGCAATGACGCGACACGCATTGCTGACATTGAGACCGGTGGACGGAGAGCCGACGTGGATTCCCGCCAATACCAGGCACTGTGTTTGGTATGAATCCTGAGGGGGAACTGCCTGGTACGATCCAAGCTCTCCTTTAGTATAGAGTGTCTTCTCAGTGTTGACAGTTGCTTCCCTAGATTCAGAACATGTGCTTCCAGGGAAACAATGTGCTTACATTTTGCACAGCAGTATTCGCCCTCGATCGGATAATCAAGGAACGCATACAGCAGGTGCCGCCGACATTGTATATCCATCGCGATCCCATCGCACAGATTCTCGGCGACAGGGTGCCGACATCTTGGCGACAGGGTGCCGACATCTTGCGTTCGCTGCAATAGCGAGAAGGTGACGCTACACTGTATTGAACGGGGATTCAACGTGGATTCCCGCCAATACCAGGCACTGTGTTTGGTATGAATCCTGAGGGGGAACTCCACACCAAATTTTAAATAAAAAACCGGCATGGGTTCCCCTTCCCCTAATAAAAAGGCCGCTTACCAGAGGGCAAGCTCAATTAAACAGTCGGCTATAACCCAGCCGCAGCCTTTAACCTCCAGGGAGAGAAGACACTTGATATGACCTTGCACAGGGTGAAAGCTCCAGGTACTAGATTCCTTCCGTACTCATACAGTCAGCACCGTCAAGTATATGAAGAAAAAAGGGGGGAGGACCATAGCGTAACTCCGTAATAAATTGAGTTTATTAAAAAAGTAAGTTGTACTTACAGCATAGTAGGTTAAAAACAGCGTGTAAAGATGCCGGCCGGCATAACAAGGAGCCCTTCCTCCTCAGATCAGAGTGGTGACGTCACTGCGCATCCTCCCATACGCGTTTCTTCATCAACAGACGTTCTCAATGGGGATAGGGCACCACAGTGACTCACCACATAAATATAGCCAGCCCTCATTGTGAAATGCTGGGAAAACAGCCATCAGCGCCATATTGGTTGAGGGCAAAGATGCCAATACCTAAAAATAGGGATCCCAATAGGTCGTAACTAAATACAACTATTGGAAGTTGATAAAAATAACAAAAACAATAATAGGACAAAGAAGCGAATCTCTGTCATAGCAGCATACGACCAAAAATTTTTAATAGAAATAAAATGTGAATATCACTAGAACTCGAATTCAAGCGCCGCCAAAAACGGCAACCAACCCGGAACTAATGCCATCTAGTGGAATTGTTCATAATTGCCATACGGTGATTAGAAGGTGAAAAATAATCAAGTATAGACAGACCGTGACAATAACCCCAACTTAGCGAAGTATCTGACAAATCAGTACCTAAGCAAGAAGGGTAGGTATTAAATGACTATATACCTATTTGTACGTAAATTATTATATTGAAAAAGGTGAAAAAAATGCCTACAGATCAACCGTTGTAAACGGCGACCAACCCCTGACACCTAGTGGAATCTAGCAGAATAACCCATAGGTAATTGGAATTGTAAATATCTATATTAGTTAGACAAAAACCGTGATATTATTTATGGGTCACTAAGGACCATCCACGCCTAAGCAAACAAAAGGGTAATATTGAATAACTATATCTCTAATGTGAATAAGTATAAATGTAAATTAAATTACAAATTAGGATATAAATCCCCGTGATTAGCTTAGTGTAAGCCTATAAATTACAAAATAGGATATAAATCCCTGTGATTAATTTTGTGTAACCCTATTCAGGGCTCCAAAAACATACATTAGATTATATAGAAAAATAAACTAAGAAAAGGTAAAAATAAAATAAAAAATATAAAAATTTAAAACTGAATAAGAACTGAAAAAAATAAAAAAAGGTATATTATATTTATATATATATAAAAATATATACAAAATGCCTGTTTGAACATGTCTCAATGGGTTTACATATTGGCCGGTTTAAGCATTATTGATAAAGGCATTAACATCAGTTTCTATATTCAACCCATAGGGGGCATACGTTTTTAAACGATGAATCCAAGCCATCTCCAACCTGAAATCTCTCTCACCAACAGGCTCCCCCTCCAACTGGGTTTGAACTTGTCAATCCCCAAAAAGAGAGTATTTTAGGGGTCCCTATTGTGTTTTAGGAGATAATGCTTGGAAACGGAATGATTTTTGAACCCCACTAAAACGTTGGTAATGTGCTCGTTGAGCCGAACCTGCAGTGGGCGTTTGGTCCCACATATTGCAGGCCGCAAGGACACTGCAGTAAATAAACGACCCCAGTAGTGGCACATGTAATGCAAGGTTTAATTGTATGATGCTGTCCTGTGGCTGTTGATGTAAACGAGGTAATGTGTCTCTGAAGACATGAATTCAGAGTGCATACTCCTGGCCACCCGGAGCATGATGGGACTGTGACGTCATAAGAGGCCTATATAAATCGTTGCACACCGCACACCCGGCCTTACAGCGGGAGAAAGCGACGTGTCAAAATCGAAGAGGAGAATAGGGAAGTAGGCGGCGATGGCGACGGGAAGACTGGGCCCCTCCACTAGCAAAAGAGCTGGAAGAAGATAGTGGAGCAGCCCGGCAGAAGGACAATGGAGAGCGGGAGGAGACGACGGGGAAGACCGGGCCTCTCCGCTTGCAAAAGAGCTGGAAGAAGTTAGCGGAGAAGCCCGGCAGAAGGAAAAAGGCATCGGAGAGCAGAAGAAGACCCCCGAAGTCGGAAGAAGACCCCCGGAGCTGCCTAATGAATTACTTTAAAAACCTGTGTGTGTTTTTTATTGACATTTTTTTCCCACTAGGTGAATGGGTAGGGGTACGATGTACCCCATACTCATTCACATAGTGTGGGGGGCCGGGATCTGGGGGCCCCCTTATTAAAGGGGGCTCCTGGATTCCAATAAGCCCCCCGCCCACAGACCCTAGCAATCAACGGCCAAGGTTGTCGGGAAGAGGCTCTTGTCCCCATCAACATGAGGTCAGGGTGCTTTGAGGTGGGGGTCCCCCATGTTGAGGACATGCGGCCTGGTATGGTTCAGGAGTGGGGGGCGCTCTCTCATCCCCCCTCTTTTCCTGCGGCCTGCCAGGTTGCGTGCTCGGATAAGGGTCTGGTATGGATTTTGGGGGAACCCCATGCCCTTAAAATCCAAACCAGACCGAAGGGCCTGGTATGCTCCTGGAGGGGAACCCATGCTGTTTTTTTATTTAAAATTTGGCGTGGAGTTCCCCCTCATGATTCATACCAAACACAGTGCCTGGTATTGGCGGGAATGCACGTCGGATCCCCTGTCCACCGGCCTCAATGTCAGGAATGCTTGTCGCTCATCGCGAAAGGAAAAACTAAATTTTTCCTTTCCCGATGAGGAGCCAGCTCGGCGCTGGCTCTCTCGACGGGGCTCGTAGGGTGTCAATCTCGCCGCTATTTTGGCGAGATTGACACAATATCACGGACACCTACTGTAAATGGGGAGTATTTAAAATGGTCAGGAGTGGAAAGTGGGGTCCCCCGGGGGTTCTGTCCTGGGACCAATCCTATTTAATTGAATTCATAAACGACCTGGATGATGGGATTTGCGGATAATACTAAGCTAAGCAGGGCAATAGCTTCTCTGCAGGATGTGGAAACCTTGCAAGAAGATCTTAACAAATTGATGGGGTGGGCAACTACATGGCAAATGAGGTTTAATGTAGAAAAATGTAAAATAATGCATTTGGGTGGTAAAAATATAAATGCAATCTACTCACTGGGGTGAGAACCTCTGGGGGAATCTAGGATGGAAAGGGACCTGGGGGTCCTAGTAGATGACAGGCTCAGCAATGGCATGGAATGCCAAGCTGCTGCAAGCAAAGCAAACAGAATATTGGCATGCATTAAAAAGGGTATTAACTCCAGAGATAAAACGATAATTCTCCCACTCTACAACACTCTGGTCCAATCACACATGGAGTATGCCATCCAGTTCTGAGCACCAGTCCCCAGGAAGGATGTGCTGGAACTGGAGAGAGTCTAGAGAACGGCAAAACAACGAATAAAGGCACTGGAGAATATTAGATACGAGGAAGGGTTACGAGAACTGAACTTATTCTCTCTGGAGAAGAGACGCTTCAGAAGGGATATGATTTCAATGTACAAATACCGTGCTGTTGACCCCACAATAGGGATAAAACTTTTGCATGAAAGAGAATGTAATAAGACATACGGCCATTCACTAAAATTAGAAGAAAAACGTTTTAACCTGCGTAGAGGGTTCTTTACTGTAAGAGCGGTAAGGATGTGGAATTCTCTTCCACAGGCAGTGGTTTCAGCGGAGAGCATCAGTAATTTCAAGAAACTATTAGTTAAGCACCTGAAAGACCACAACATACAGAGATATACAATGTAATACTGACATAAACGCACACACATTGGTTGGACTTGATGGTCTTTTTTCAACCTCGCCTACTATGTAACTATGTGTCATCAAAATGTATTTCTTTGTTTTGTATTTGTTCAGCATTGCCACTGTAGCATAATGCAACATGCACTTCATGTTGAGATGCTACTAGAAAATTGTTTTATAGCAAAAAGGATGTGATTTATAGTTACTCACAAAATGAAAGAAAATATTTACTTAATATTTTGCAGGCTCATTCTTCATGCTTCTGTGTGTTCAAGGCATTTAGGCATTCCTGATTAAAAATTTGTATTAATTGAACAGCAGAATACAATTACCATATGTTTACTTGCTGATGCAGATTTTTTTAAATCTATGTATTTGGGGAAATAGTACCGGAAAATTATATAATAATCATATATAATTGAACTGTTTTCTTTTCAAAATCAGTTGAAATGTTTAGTTTGGCATGACACTACAGGTGACCATTTTCTGCCCATATATGCATTCCCGGTCTCATCCAATCTGAAACAAAGACATTCGTAAAGGAATAACAAACTTTAGTCTGGAATTCTTGATATTTGTTTTCTCTCTGTGCCTAAAGCTCTTTACCAGTTAGTGAGCTGTGCAATACAGTTATGGCAATATGTGGGTAACAAAAAAAAATTGTAGCCATATGTGACAGGGGGGTCACTTTGGACACAGGGTGGATGGAAAAACCCCAATATGGTCTATGATAGCCATATTCAATCCTGCACATACATTGTATCTAGATTGGATGTGTACTGTGAGGGGGGGGGGTGTAATCATTGCTGTGAAGAGTTAAGGTGATTTGCATTCTATTGTCTATTATGAATTAAGTCTGCTACTGTGACGATGTGGATTGGAGCTGGTCGACCGTCTGGCTGCATATTATGGGATGTTGAAGTGTCGTCTGTGAGGAGGGGGGGGGGAATCACCCCTCCTGCTAAGACTGTTTACTGAAGGAGAAGTTTGAACACACCTGACCTGTATCACCATTGTCATTGGACAGTTTAACCCGCCCTGTTTCCCAAAGGATGGGAGGGGAGGGTTTTGAAGAGAAATGTGTTACCATGTGTTTTGAAAATAGCCAGAAGGACAGCTACAAGAGGACACAGGACAATGGAAGCACAGTATGAACGGCTAAAGCTCCCCACCTTCAAGGACTTACTGGAGAACCGGGGAAGACCGGCCAACAACCGTAAGAAGAGGGACATTATCAGAGAACTAGTCGAAATGGATGGAACCGAAAGGCCCAGCGTAACAGACAGGACACCCGAAGAGGCAAGTTTTGATCGGGCTTTTAAACTAAGACTGGCACAGTATGGTCCTAACCCTCCAGCAGAGATCATAGACCTAGTTATAGCGGCTGTGGACGCAAATTGGCTACATCAAAAAGGTGCTGAAGGTGCTGAAGCAGCAGAAGTCACAGCAGCACCAACTGCAAGGAGAGGAGAGGTACAGATACCAGCCTCCATGGAAGAGGAAGTCAGAAGGAGGTTACAAGAGATGCAGATACAGCATAGAGGACCAGTATCAGAGGAGGTCCTGCTGGGATGGTCTGATTCGATCCGCTGCGAACTCTGGAAGAAAGCGCCAGCTCTCGAGCAGCAACACCAAGGAAAGGTTCTCCCCTCCATCTATGTAACGTAATGGTCGCAGTATGATGTACGAATGCTGTTATTGGGGGAACAACCAAAGCAGGAGTGGACAACTGAGTTAAGCAGGCTGATCCGGGCAGAGATGCGGTTGGACGAGAGCTACAGAGCCTTCCGGTGGTATGTAGCCCAAGAGTGCCCATGGTCAGCGGATGACAGCCCCACGGAAGGCTTTGACTATGATGGCCTGGGATTGTTGTATTGGAGGCTGTCCAGTGACCCTGACTTTGGAAGTGATCGGGAGTGGCGTTTGGAGGAAATAATGGAGCACAGAGAGCAAAAACTGAATGTCTCGGAAGGGCACTGGGCAGAGGAAGATTTGGAGTTTCTGGCCGTTCAGGAATGGGAGCTGGAGATCGCCTACAGACAGCTACTAGAATCTGCTCAGCAGCAGGCGGGTGCTACCTGTGCCGGGGACTATCAGGAAATAGCAGTTGACAACTATGAAATCCTGGCTGAAGAATCGGCAGTGGAAAATCTGGAGATTGCCATCCCCAAAGCAGAAGTGCTGACTGACCTTGAGGATCCTGTTCCTGCTTGGGATGATCTTGGATGGAGGAATGTACCTGTCCAGCAGCATGCCAGAGAATTGGCAGTGGAAAATCTGAAGTTTGCCATCCCTAAAGCTGAAGTGGATGATATGGAGTTCCAGGTAGCTAGGGCAGTTGGCTCATCTTCCCAGCTACAGATTACAGACGGTATGGACTTAAGGGACTGTTCAGAGGATGTTATGGATTATGCATCGCCTGCCCAAGTACTGGCAGCAAGACAGAGTACTGCAGACCCCTGCTCTACACCCGTGGCAGTTTTGGAGGCCCGAGATGAGAAGGTGATGGTTCCTCTTTCCCAGGGGATTTCAAAGATGCAGGGGGAGAAGCAGCCCTTTTCCCTCCCCAACAGTTAGCCAGAGCAGATGGGGTGGAGTCCCCAGCAGAAGTGCTGGCAACAGGGCAGAGTGCTAGCAACCTCTGCCCAGCACCGGAAACAACTGTGGAGTTTCAGGGAGCCGGGGCAGTTGGCCCATCTCTCGCGCAACAAGCTGAGGTGGTAAAGCTTTTACCCCCAGCTGAATCACTGGCAGCAGGGAAGAATGCTACTGGCCGCTGCACACAACTGCCACTTGAGCGGATATCGGTGGATGGGACTATGGTCTCCACTCATAGCAACCCAGTGGAAGAGCTGGCAACAGAGCAGAGTGCCGTGGGCCTCTGCTCTCAACTAACAGAAGAGGGAGTTCCTGTGGTACTGGATGGGACTTCGGTCCTCACTGACACAACCCCAGAAAATGGTGTGACACTGGGACAGGAGGATGTCAGCCTTGCTTTGCAAGCACTGGGGGATTTTCACCTACCCCAAGTGGATGGGACTTCAGTCTCCACTTGTATACCCCAGGGATGCTGGGCAGTCGGCCCAGATCCCCAACAGCATGACGGACTGAGCCCAGTCACCCTGTCTTCTCTCCAGCAGCTGAAATGACTCCAGGGAGAAGGGCCAGTCCAGGCCTCTCCCCAGCGGCGGGTATGTTCTCTAAGAGAGGCAGAGGTTGGCTGGGTAAGTAATGCTCTGTTTGGAGCAATTTATTTGGGGTGCTGTGTGGATACCAGCATTAGAAGAATGGACCTATGGACTAACTGCGGAGTCAACCCGTCTGGGGGGTCCCCTCCTCTGTTAGTCTCCTGCCGAAAAGGGAGATGTGTGACAGGGGGGTCATTTTGGACACAGGGTGGATGGAAAAACCCCAATATGGTCTATGATAGCCATATTCAATCCTGCACATACATTGTATCTAGATTGGATGTTTACTGTGAGGGGGGGGTGTGTAATCATTGCTGTGAGGAGTTAAGGTGATTTGCATTCTATTGTCTATTATGAATTAAGTCTGCTAATGTGACGATGTGGATTGGAGCTGGTCAACCGTCTGGCTGCATATTATGGGATGTTGAAGTGTCGTCTGTGAGGAGGGGGGGAATCACCCCTCCTGCTAAGACTGTTTACTGAAGGAGAAGTTTGAACACACCGGACCTGTATCACCATTGTCATTGGACAGTTTAACCCGCCCTGTTTCCCAAAGGATGGGAGGGGAGGGTTTTGAAGAGAAATGTGTTACCATGTGTATTGAAAATATAGTCATTCCCTGTTTTGGAACTTGAATACAGAGCGTTGTCTCGCATCTGGGGGGAGAATCATTCGTATGGGGTCTTATTCGGCTGGTTGGAGTGTCTGGTGGCTGTCGTGTGGTTGGAAAGGGAATATCCTAACGGTGTTAACCCCTTGCAGACTTGGGGTGCCGTAACACCATATGTAGACAAAAAATGGGCAATCATGACAATATGAAAACAACAAATGGGAATCATGACAGATTGTATGATATAAACAGCCAATTGGGACAATATATGAGCAATAAATAGGCAATTGTGACAATATGCTGGCAAGAAAGACACAGACAAGTGTCACAAAACATTCAATCTAATACACTGACCAGAAGTTAATCATAACAATGCATGGGTAAGAAATAGGCAATCATGATAATATATGGGCATTGAATGGGCAACTGTGACAATTTGCATGAAACAAATTGGGCAATTGTAACAAAAGTACCTAAACTTCACCTTCCATATTAAAGTGGTTGTAAAGTCAGAAGGTTTTTTATCTTAATGCATTCTATGCATCGTGATAAAAAGCCTTCAGTATGCAGAAACCCTCTCAGCCCCCCTAATACTTACCTTAACCCATCTCACTCTCCAGCGATGGCCACAAGTACCTCGGCTGTCCAGGACTCTCCCCCTAATTGACTCCCGCTGCTGTCAATCAAAGTCAGTTAGCCAATCAGGAGAGAGGAGACAGGGCCGAACCGGAGATCCATGTCTGAATGGACACAGGGAGCTGTAACTCAGGTCGGGTGCCCCCAACTGCTTGCTGTGGGGGGCACTAAACAGGAGGGAGGCGCCAGAAGCTCTGAAGAAGGACCTGAGAAGAGGAGGACTGGACTGCTCTATGCAAATCCACTACACAGGACAGGTAAGTATAACATGTTTGTTATTTTTTGAGAAAAAAACAAGACTTTACAATCACTTTAACTTCAATGCATTTTTACTAAAAATACAATATTTAAAAAAAAGTTATAATTTGTTGTCAAAATTTCAGCAAAATCAAAAATTTTGATTTTGCACATTCCAATTAATAAAATGTATAGCATTTCCACATAGCAAAACTGATATGCTGTAGATTGTTCATTCTTCAAAGCTTCAGCAAAGTTTCTATTTTAATACAAATTATTTAAATATGTTTACAGTGAATGGGTGTTTCCTTTAACCGTACAAAGAAAAAGTGTGTCAATGTGACTTTTCGTTAGGAGTTTGCACATATGTCAGAGTTGAAACCCCAGAAAACCCAACCATAGCAACAGTACTATTTGGACTGCATTATAAAATAATCCAATATTTTCAGCTAGTTGCAGATATTCTTCTTTACAAGTTATTGACCCAAGATGACATGGTTTTATTATAGCTCTCTGCAAATCTATGACATAGCACTCAAGACTTCTCTTTCTATTATTTCTAGGCCAATACACCAATATTAGGCTAGGAAATGGACGTCAACAAAATATATAATAAAAATTGTTTAATCTACTATACTGTACATAGCCACATTTACAGTTCATCGAATCAGCAATAAGATACAAAGTGCTTTCCTGAAATATTTAAAAGTGACATCTTGGAAGAAGGAATATTTTTGGTATGAAAATAGCATGAACATTAAAGCGGTTGTATAGTCTTATTTTTTACTTTTACCTACAGGTAAGCCTATACTAAGGCTTACCTGTAGGTAAAAAAAAATATCTCCTAAACCTTTAAGGTTTAGGAGATATACCCCTTGCACTGCGCCGCTGACTGCAGCGGCGCATGCGCACAGGGGATTCTTGGCTGAAGGCCCGGCGGACGCTGGACCTTGCCGGAAAGAAGTCTCCCGCGCGCATGCGCGGGAGTGACGAATCGCGGCTCCAGCCACTCACAGCGCTGGAGCCGCGATACCCGGAAGACACGCCGAGGCATAATGTCAGTTGCCTCGGCGTGGACCGGGAGGGACACCGACGCCTCGTTCCAAGGTAAGTATTTCATAATGAGCTAGTATGCTGTGCATACTAGCTCATTATGCCTTTTCCTTTACAGGTGTAAAAAGAACAAAAAAAAAGGCAGCGGGTATACAACCGCTTTAACTATTTTGCTACAAAGAGTTGTACACAATAGTTAGATAGATATAGACAGTGTGAGGCACTGCCACTGAGAAAATGGTTGTAGAACTATATGTAAGAAAGGGTTCGCACATATGCAGAATGCGGGGACTCCAAAGTATCTGGATTTTAGTATTCCAGGATTTGGCTTGGTAGTTTGGAGACTTTGAAGTGATTTGGGAGGGAATACATCTCCAATCCAGTGTCCAGATGTTACTGAATGCCAGTAAGCTGTGTGTCCATGTTACAGCCCCGCTAATGATAGGCGTGTACAATGCTCAAGGGACAGGTCTGCTTTGTTGAGAAGACAGGTATGCTCCACCCAAAAGTAAGGAGGTCTCAGGCTAGGAGACAGGGGGACTTTAGATGGGTGCCATGAGATCCCCTATTGAGAAACCAGGGTGTGGGCCTGTGCATGCTTGCACTGACCAGACTGACACCTGAGGTTATACTGGCTGCAGAGAGTAGCATATGAATGCTATCATGTTAAGTACTGAGAATCTGCATTCTAGGCGGAGAGTCAGGAGACCCAAAAGAGCCAGGATAGCTGGGAGAAATGGGACCAATGCATAGCCAAGTTTAAGGCCTAAGCAGTGTCACTGCTTAAGACTGAAGAGGGAGCCAGGTGGCTTTGCATTTTCCCTAATTTGTTTTGCTGGTGAAAATCCCCTGCTTGCGTAACTGTTTTGTGGACTTTTTCTGTGTTTGTTTAATAAAAGTGGGTTGGCAAGCCCTGAGCCACAGTTTGGACTGGCTAGAAATGCTTCTACCACAGAGCTGAATTCCCCAATATCACAATAGATAGATAGATAGATAGATAGATAGATAGCGACAGGGCACACAATATTCTATTCTACTGATACAGAAAGTGGGACTCTAGGATGTCTATTGTGAATGGAGCAAACTGGTTTTGCAGTTTTCTCAAAGATTGGTAATTTCTGAGTTTGGTTTTAGAGTCCACAGCATTCGAAGAGACTTGGGAGGGTTGAAGCCTCTAACTCCACATCTTACTGGGGACCAGAAGCCTGACTGTGCATTTGTGCCATATATATATTTTATTTTTATTTTTTATTTATTTAAAGAGGTTGTTGGTGAAAACACAAATGGCTTCCTGATAAACCACACACTAGACTATGGACATTTAAAAAATCTTAGCAATTGTATGGTCTCCTGCATTATTTCTGGACCCCAAGCTCCTTGACCTCTGTCTGGGCCCTATGCAGTTCTCACTCAAGATTTGGAGATCCTGTCGCACAAAATTTTCCCTGACATCCGCATGCCCCCCCTTTCTAACATACTCTTTAATCCCCTACTCCCTGATAGTCTTTCTCATACTCGGATGCTTCCATGGGCTAAAGCAGGCTTGTTCCATCTTCCACATATTGTCCACCCTATCTCCCGCAAACTCTGTTCCTTTCAAGACCTTCAAACTAAAAGCCAAATACCTGATCATTTGTTATTCTCATATCTCCAAATTACTCAGTACTTTTTCGCCCTCACTTACTCTACCCAAACCTATACATTTTGAAGTTATCTGCTCTCAGGGACCTTACCAAACAGGATTAATTTCAGCTATATATCAATTGCTACAAGAGAATCTCCCACTTTCCGCGGTATCCCACTCATACATGAGTAAATGGTCACATATCAAACAACAACAACTTTCCTCCCCCCCCCCAATGATCTAAAATCTGGACCTCGACTTTCAAAATATCCCGATGTGTGGCGCACAGGGAGACACCATTTAAGGTATTATTATTTTGGTATAGGACTCCTGAAATTTTGCACCGCTATGATCCTTCCCTCTCTCCTCTTTGCAGGAGATGTGGTAAGCTCAGGGGTACTCATTATCATATTTTTTGGCAATGTGATTTGATTGTTCCCTTTTGGTCCATGGTTGTGTCCCTACTTCAACAGATTTTAGATATTTTCATCCCGCGTGATCCGGTACACCTCCTTCTGGGCCTCCCAATCCCCGACCTGGGAAAGGCTTCAAATAAATTAGCCTCATATATCTTATTAGCAGCGAAGAGAGCTATTCCTGCTTGTTGGATGTCCACCTCTCCCCCTACTCAGGCCCAGCTTATACAAGCCATTAAGGATATCCGCATAATGGAGCATATACCAGCTATGATTGAGGATGCTATCGATAGATTTGATAAGATATGGGCTTCATGGGATAGTTCTACCTATGGTTCCTCCCATTGATAATTCTACTATACTACCTATACTCGTTATGCTTTGATTTGTGCAGGTCCCTCATCCCCAGACTCCCCTGCGGTTTAGACATGGTTTCATAAGTACCTCTTGGTCATTCCCCCCCCTTTCTTTTATCTCAATGATATCTCTTTATCCCCATCTTCCGATATCTATCCGATTCCCTTTTGGACGTAGCCTCCTACAGTGTGTTAGCTTTCCCTACTCGATGATCAACTTTTATTGATTCTCATTGGTTTGTACACTATATTATTTTTCTGAATGTTATTTTCTTTTTTTTTTATATTATTTTATGTCTCAATACTTTGATTTATACCCTTCCAATACTTACTATGTCTCTACTTGATATTTCAATTTAATGTTTGATATGGGTTTTTTTTCTGAAAATTTCTCAATAAATATACAATTTAAAAAAAATCTAAAAAAATCTTAGCAAGCAGTAAATGATTTTTAAAATAAGTCCCCGCTGACCTCTGCAGCCATAGACACTGAAATTTCTTTAGATTCACAGCAGAAGTACTGAAGCCATCTAAGTTATCTAGGGAGCTCAGCTCACCTCCCAACAGTAACTCACCTTCCAGTATTCTAATCTCTAAAGTAAACACAGAGGTTTGCTCTGGGATGGGAAAGAGGGAGCTGAGCCACTAAACATTTTTTTTCCCATAGCCTCGGTCAGATTACATTTAATAACTTTTATTTATATTTTACTTTTTTTTAGAAACACCTGCTCTTTTAAAAAAAAAATAACAGTTACACTGTTTAAAAATACTGTTTAAAAAGTATTGAATGGAAAAGAAAAAGCAAATCACATGTACATGTATAAGTGCCCCAAACAACACAAAAAACACACCTACAAATCACAGCAGAGAAGGAAAGACAGGAGAAGACATGGCAGCCTGAAAAGAGACATGAGATTTAACAGTAATTTGTATAAAACCTGGGTTTCCTACCATATAACTGATAATTCTGTTTCATACTGTCGGATCTAAACACTTTACACGTTCAGTTGAATTTTCTGTATGTTCACTTTAAGAAAGGGCATTCTGAAAATGAGAGGTTAAACTTGATAGACGTCGGTCTTTTGCAACCTTGCTTAGCCCACTTCCAAGAATTTAATTAATTTTTTTCCTAAACAAGGACTGACCCAGCATTTTAACCACTTAAGGACCGCTGCATGACGATGTACGTCGACAGAATGGCACGGACAGGCACAAGGGTGTACAGTTACATCCCCTTTAAGAACCCGTCCGTGGCTCCATGACCACGCCCGCGGGACCCGCAGACCCAATCGCCGCTGGTATCCCGCGATCGGGTCACAGAGCTGAAGAACGGGGAGAGGTAAGTGTAAGTGTAAACAAACCTTTCCCGTTCTTCCTAGTGGCATGTCAGTGATCTTCTGTTCCCTGTCATAGGGAACGACGATCAGTGACGTCATATGCCAAGCCACGCCCCCCTACAGTAAGAATCACTCATTAGGTCACACTTAACCCCTACAGCACCACCTAGAGGTTAAACCCTTCACTGCCAGTGTAATTTTCACAGTGCACTGATTGCTGTAAAAATGACAATGGTCCCAAAAATGTGTCAAAAGTGTCCGATGTGTCCGCCATAATGTCGCAGTCATGATTAAAATTGTTGATCGCCGCCATTGCTAGTAAAAAAAAAATATTAATAAAAATGACATAAAACTACCCCATATTTTGAAGACACTATAACTTTTGCGCAAGCCAATCAATAAACGCTGATTGCGATTTTTTTTAACCAAAAATATGTAGAAGAATACGTATCGGCCTAAACTGAGGAAAAAAAAATTATATACCGGTATATTTTTAGGGGATATTTATTATAGCAAAAAGTAAAAAATTTATTTTTTTTCAAAATTGTCGCTCTATTTTTGTTTATAGCGCAAAAAATAAAAACCGCAGAGGTGATGAAATAACACCAAAACAAAGCTCTATTTGTGGGAAAAAAAGGACGTCAATTTTGTTTGGGAGCCACATCGCACGACCGTGCAATTGTCAGTTAAAGCGACGCAGTGCCGAATCGCAAAAAGAGGCCTGGTCCTTTAGCTGCAAAATGGTCCGGGGCTTAAGTGGTTAAAAATATGTTTGCTAAGCATTACTAACATTATCTATAGTCCAGCATTGCCCGGCAACCTCCACTTACTTCCTGTGAGCCAGGGTATCATAGAAACCCCCTGGGAGTGCATGATTATGTTGTTTGGATAGGAGAATGCTGCATAGAACACAGTTCAAATCAATATATGAGCAACATTTTTTTTCAGCATTTAGGACTGCACACTGGCAAAAGGGTGAAGAAGAGAAAAGGACACCACATGTCTTGTTATTGGACAGAAGACAGCTGAAAAATGGTATGTACACAAAAAAAGTGTATCCTAAATCTCCCAAATGTACAGACAAGCCCTATTCAATATAAAAGGGTATATACCCACTTTCCAAAGTTGTGGGGAAGTTTGTAAGCCTTTGCAGACACTTGAAGAGGCAAAATCTGGGAGGAAGTTTCCACAGCTGCAAGTTAGAATTTTGTTCTCTACCTCCTCCCTGCTTCATGTCTTCAAACCTTCTAGTATCACAGCACAGATGAGACCAGACCAGCAGGTCTTCTGCAGTAAGATATTATCAAATAAATTCCTGTGGTGGGAAGGTTTCAGGGAATTATTTTCAATCTTTTCACAATTCCAAAGCCAAAAAAGGGCATCCGCTCCATCATGGATTCTAAGGTCCTAAATGTTTTCATTCAGTCCCAAAAAAATATTAATTGAATCTACCAGGTATGTCATAACCTTCCTCCATCAGGGAAAGTGTCTGGTTTCTATAGATATCAAGGGCATGTACTAGCATTCCCCTATTTTTCTAGCACAACTAGCATGTCTGCGTTCTTCATTCCATAGTTCTAGCCATCATGCTTGCCATTCTCCCAGGGCATCTCCATTGTTGGGTATCTATATGACCTCCTGTTAGTAAAAGTTCTGACAAACATAATGACATTTATAGTTCAGACCTTAAATAGGTTCAGTTGTCCTAACTTTTCAGTATCTAAGTTTGATCTAGACACAGCTCAAACCAGAGTTTTTCTTCCACAAGCCAAACTTCAACGTCTCTGCTCCCAGGTGCTGACTCTTGACTCCAAGAGTCAACTGTCCAATTTTTTCTGCAGAAGAGTCTAGGGTCAAATTACAGTCTGTTTCAAGGTAGTCCTTTTTGCCCAGTTTCACTCAAGAGAACTTCACCGAGCAGATTATACATTTTGCGTATATTCTGTATTATTTGTGCTGTTTGTATTTCTAATTATGACAAGTAATGAAAAATTCTGGGAAAGTATTATTTCATCAATAATATTATTATTAGCCTATTACTATTAACATCCAGCAATTGGCTGATGCCCTACTTACTACTAATATAGAAAAACGTACAGTATATAACTAAAATGTTTTATGTCATCTGCAACAAACTCATTTTTTACTGCTTACATTTTTGCAGCATGAAGACAGAAATTAATGATGCAATTAAAATTTTGCATGTTTTTATTATGTTTGCTCATTGTAAACATTTTCCAAGCTCAGTATAAAAAGTTTTTTTATGAATGCAATATATCAGAGCAAGTGGCACTATTCTTATAAAGTTACAACAATAAAAAGTAATTTTTAACAATATCAAATATAATTGTTGTATCTATATATACACACCAATAAAACTATATATTTCAGACTAATTATTTTAAAGGGACTGCCTGATGCCTTACTCCCTGAGCCCTGATTCTGCTACTATATACATTATGCTCTTGACGAGGGTTTGGTTACTTTTTCACATGAAGTCTTGAAATGAGAATCCCAACGAAATCAAAAGCAGATAAGATTCCCATAAGGGTGTAATGATTTGATTATTTGCTTTCTTGTACAGGTCCCCTATGTTGTCTGGGCACTCCTTGGACACTGCACACCACAGCTCTGCCTGCACGGTTTGTTTCTAGATCCTAACATGATAAAGGGCATAGTCACAGGATTTATCTTAAATTAAATTAAAGTATAAGAATAATTGTAATAATAATGGTAATAATAATAATCATAAAGAATACATGATTTATATACTGTATGTGGTAAAGTATATGTCTGGTATGTCTGAGGATAAACTCTAAACCTAACCATTAGTAGCACAATGCTGTTATTAAGTGAACAGGCCATATACAGTATCAGGTTCAGATGTTTTAGTCCTCCACTCAATTTCACATGCAATAGCTCATGTAACTCATCAGATGACCCAGACAAACACAGTGATCTTTTAAACTACTAGCATTCATTATTTCTGGCACCGGAAGTGTTAGAACAATTGTAAGCATGTTATATTTCAAAAATATATATATATATATATATATATTTTCACTAATTGACTACACCTTAACCCCTCCCCCTATGTTTATTTCAGTATGTTGTGTGTTTGGACATATGAGGCAATAAAACACATTTGCTTTCCTTTCCTTTCATGTTCTATTGCTTAGCACAGTGAACTCAGAGGAACATGCCACTATTACAAACAACACAAGGCCCTTATTTATCGCAGGACCAGCATATAATCTTTATACACTTTATCTCCTTTACCTAACAGATAAATACCCCTTCCGCAGAGGTCGATAGTTTATATTACCTCTTCTGGTGGTAGTGATCTCTTTCTTTTAGGTACCTACAGTATATGCAACATTGGATTTGTCCTTATAGGTGTAACTCTCAAGAGACTTTAGTTAGCAACTTACATTAAAGCGGAGCTCCACCCTAAAGTTGAACTTCCGCTCATCGGATTCCTGCCCCCCTCCGGTGCCACAATTGGCACCTTTCAGGGGGGAGGGGGTGCAGATGCCGTCTAAGACAGGTATTTGCACCCATTTCCGGGCATAGACTCTGCGGGAATCTGCGGGCATTACGCCACTTCCCGTCCCGTCCCCCGTTGTGTTCTGGGAAACACACGGCTCCCAGAACACAGCGGGGACCAGTGAGGACAAAGACAATGACAGAGCCGATCTCTGAGGAGATATATAAAAAATAAAAAATAGAAATCAAAGATAACAAAAATAGCAGAAAAGATTTCTATTTTTTATTTTTTATATATCTCCTCAGAGATCGGCTCTGTCATTGTCTTTGTTTATATTTATACTTATGTAGCGGTTGGTTGCTACGAGTTACAACATACACACATACCACCCTGCTGCCAGACATCCATTAGGCACACTCCTTAAAGTCCTGTACACACGATCGGATTTCCTATGGATGCTAATCGGTGGATTTTTCCATCAGAAATTCGATGAAGCTTGCCTACACACCATCAGTCAAAAAACCGATCATCCCAAACGCCGTGACGTACGACGGCACTATAAAGGGGAAGTTCAAATCCAACGGCGCCACCCTTTGGGCTGCTTTTGCTGATTTCGTGTTACCGCGTGTTAGTAAAAGTTTGGTGAGAGCCGATTCGCGCTTTTCAGTCTCCGTGCTTTTCAGTCCGTTACAGCATGACGAATGTGCTATCTCCATTACGAACGCTAGTTTTACCAGATGATGGACTACTGATCCCAGCAAGTCTGACTTGCAAATCCTGCCTGCCCTCATGGCTGCATCGATTTGACACAAACTCCACAGTCTCTCCCTCTGGCTCTACATCCAGCTCCCCTGAAATGCCTCTTCCAGATCTCTCTTCTGTGCTTTCACCCACCAACACCTGCCCTGGATCCTTCATGAAGGACTTACTCTGGACGTGTAGACCAACTGTCTCTTCCAGCTCCTGTTCCAGGACACCTCTTCATGACCGTGTAAGGAGAGGCTCCCTCCCAGCTCCCAAGCTCCTCCACCTGAGGTACACCCCCCAGATGGAGGTTCTCTCAAGCACAACAGTCTAACACTCCATCCTTCAGTTCACCCAGCTGACAACTCCCCCCCAGCAGGCTGACCATGGGTATATGTAGGAGGCAGGCCCCCTGCCAATCCTAGTTGGGGATTGGTCAGAGCTCCTCACATGTACCCCATGTCACTCCAGCTCTCTGTCCTGACCCTTTTCCAGAACATTCTCCCTGGAAACAGGGGAGGCACCCAAGAGCTAATGTACACGTCAGTAACCCAGTGCTACACTAAACCACTCCCCTGCCCCAGATCAAAACAAACAGGCCTAGCTCGCAGCATAGGCCTGCTTAAATTAACTGCACTGGCAGCTTACACAAAACCCTTACATTTAGCACCTACCTACGGTAGAGGGTGCTACACTTACACACATGTTACTGTGTAAACAACAATAAATTATATATGTTATAACTATCAATGATTTTGGCCTCCTCTTTTGGATGGACACATTTCAGTACTTTGTGTGTAGATATATGTATTATTATTCTCTTGCACATTTATTTTTATATTTTTTACTTTTGATATATATCTTTAGCTTGATGAATAGTCATGACGTTTTATCTCACCTGACTATTTGCAATCTCTTTTTGATTCTGATCTATGTTCTGTCTTTTTTCTGGCACTAGTGCAACCACCACATAATTGAGTAATTGTACCAATTTAATATGTTATTCTTTCTAAGATGGAGTTTGCCTAGGTATATATTTCTTGCCATTTCTGTCCTAAACTAGCTACGACTTAAGCCCTGTACACACGATCGGTTTGACTGATGAAAACCGTCCGATGGATGCTTTTCATCAGACCAACCGATCGTGTATGGGACCCATCGGTCTTTTTTCCATCGGTTTTAAAAAATAGAACATGTTTTTAATTTTTCCGATGGATAAAAAACCGATCGAAAACTCAGATCGTCTATGGGCAAGTCCATCGGATCAAAAACCCACGCATGCTCAGAATCAAGTCGACGCATGCTCAGAAGCATTAAACTTAATTTTTCTCGGCTCATCGGAGTGTTTTACGTCACCGCGTTTGGAACGGTCGGTTTTTTGACTGATGGTGTGTGGGCAAGACTGATGAAAAACAGTTTCATCGGATTTCCGATGGACGAATCCATCGGACGAAAATCCATAGGTTATCCGATCGTGTGTACAGGGCTTAAGACTTCTGCCTAAATGTGTCAGCGCTATTGTTTTACTGTCACTTCGATGTAACCAATAAATTACACTTTAATTATTCCAGTTGCATGCTCTTTCTACAGTTTATTAAAGAAAATAGGAGGATTGGAAAAAATTATCAAAATTCTAAATATGTAGCCATATCCAAGGGATGAAAAATGCAATACATTTGATTAAATATCCTGTTTTTTTATAGCTATCCAGCGCTCCCTTAAAAAGATTTACTTTCTTTTCCTGTATTACTGACAAAGTTTTTAGAAAAATATATATTTATTAAGGTTTAGGCAAAAAAAAAATACAGAAGAAATTACTTGAGCAGAACCATGCCTCCATAGGTATACCAAACAAGTACATATACAGACTGTCCCAGTACAAATATCTGGTAAGACATTGGAAAAGGGAAAAATGTCACTCCAATAGCCGCCAGCTCCTCCATGTGCATGATGTCATTGAGAGTTTCATGCCATTCAGGGAACATAGGCAACAAAACAGATTTACGGTATTTAGGTATTAGTTGTCTAACTTTGAAAATAAAAAAAGAAGAGATATTTTAGTGTGACACAATGACTGAGGCAGGAGGTTAAGGAGGACCAATTCAGGGGAGTTGGGCCCGATAACTGAGTATACAAATTACAGAGCCTGTCTACTGTCGGTAGATGCTGAAAAAGCATTTGACAGGGTGGGGTGGAGTTTTATGGATGAAACCTTAGACCAATGGGGAATAGGCCCAAAACCAGGGGGAAAATAATGGCCCTTTACCTAAATCCAACAGCTAGAATTCGAATAAACGGAAACCTCTCGGAACCTGTGAAAATATTGAATGGAACACGACAGGGATGCCCCTATCCCCACTATTATATGTGCTAGTGATGGAGCACCTGACTACAGCCATTCGAAAAAATCCAGATATACAAGGGATAAAAGTGAAAGGAATAGAATACAAAATGTTTGTATATGCAGATAACCTGCTGCTATATATAACAAACCCAATAATATCCATACCAAATCTAATCCAGGAATTCAACCGCTTTGGCAAGATGAGAAATTTTAAAGTAAACTATGATAAAACAGAAGCCCTGAATATTACAATTCCAAGTAAGGATATTGACATCTTAATTTTTTTTTCCTTTAAATGGCAGAAGTTAGCGGTTAAATACTTGGGAACATACAATCCTTAATGATTTAACGAAACTTCAAGAACTGAATTATGTACCAGTAATACAAAAAATAATTAAGACACTCCAAAAACATGACAGAACGATTTTCTCCTGGATTGGAAGGGTTAATATTGTAAAGATGGTCATACTTACGAAAATTTTATACATATTTCAAACAATCCCAGTATATTTTCCAACTAATCTAATACATCAACTTCGGAGAGTGATCGGGGAATTTATATGGGCCCATAAAACCCCTCAAATCAGAAGAGAAATACTGATTAGGGCCAAGAAAAAGGGAGGCCTAGCACTACCAGATTTTTCACTATACCTACGGGCGGTATTTATGGGAAGAATAGTGGACTGGTTTCATAGCGCAAACACCAAACAATGGGTGAAATTAGAGGAGGATGAAACTTAAATCACTACCATGGATAAACCGTAACCTACGACCCCCCATGAAAGAAATGCCGATGCTGGTATCTTCCACATTGAAGGCATGGGATGCAATGTTAAAAAACGAGAAATGGGCCAATGACACCCCGATTTGGAAACCAAGAGTTTCCACCAGCAATGAACGCGCCAACCTTTCTAAAATGGTTTAGAAACGAGGACACAAGAGTGGTCCAGACTCTGATTGAAGGCAAAATTCCCCCGATAGACTCCTTAGGTATAGAGGGCAGAAATAATTGGATACAATATCAGCAACTCCGTACATACATTCAATCATTAGTAAAAAATGGGGTATTAGATAGATCGGTTATGGAATTTGAGAAGTTATTAATACAGGAAGAAAGACCAACACATGTATTATCTGTAATATATCAAAATCTCCTCCCAAAAAATATCCGGGGATCAGAGGGCTCCGGCCCTACCTCAACTCAGATAGAAAAAGAACTAATATTCATAACTAGATGGGAGGAAGAATTGCGTTAATATTATCGACTAAGATCCACAATATACATCATAAAATTACGGGCATTAATATTCAACCAGGTATATTAGTTTCTTTTCTATCTATGATTCCCGGATCTATACAAGTTATAAAGAAGGATATTTTAAGACATATGTTGGTAGCGGCGCGTACAATAATAGCCTGAAATTGGAAGAAATCTGGGACGCTTTCAATTGGAGAATGGATATGTGAAATGAGTGAGATGCATACTCTGGAGGTGACAATAGCTTTAGAAGCGGGCCTTAGAGAATCAACTTTAAGGACATGGTGGCAGTGGGTTGAATTTAGAGCCTCCACACTAATATCATCATACATGTAAGAGTTCTACGGCAGGGAATTTCCTTTTCCCTCGTACTCACACCCTCCCCCCTGTTTTTTCTGTTTCTTTTTTATTTTATTTTCTTTTTTTTTCCCTCTCTTTCTTTTTTTTTTTTGTTGGTAAGGTTGGGATGTAGATGGTATGTTAGGAAATAGGGAAACATTTGAGTAGGAATGTACTGGTATGGGTAGGATAAATATAATTTTTTTTTTTTTTTTTTTTTTACATAATCAGATGACAATAGATTTAAATATAGATGGAATGGATGGGTAAGGTTTATGTTAGATATTGAGATGTTTGTATTGTTTGTGTAAAATGAAAAATGTATAAATAAAGATTATAAAACAAATTACAGAGGCAAAGTACCCAGTCTCATAATTGTTGAATCGGTGGGAAACCCGACATATATGAAGGATTCCAGGGGAGGAACTGCATTGCCAAGAAATTACATTTGCAGATTTGGTACTGCTAATCCCCCAGCCTCTTTTGGGTATTGTAAAAATTGCAGTTTGATATGAGGAACCTTGTTCCTCCAAATAAAAATTTTTCAATATACTGTTAACCTTAATAAAGTTCTTCAGGGGGATCCAGCCTGGGAATTATGTAAAAAAATATAAAATCTGCGGCATCCATATAATTTTTATTACATTTATACATCCTATTACTGAGTGGGGAAGCTTACACCTGCCTTACTTTGGCAGGTACCAAGTCCTGCTGGAAAATGAAATCAGCATCTCCATAAAGATGGTCAACAGAGGGAAGCATGAAGTACTCTAGAATTTCCTGGTAGAGGGTTGCACTGACTTTGGACTTGATAAAACACAGTGGACCAACACCAGCAGATGACATGGCTCCCCAAATCATCACTGACTGTGGAAACTTTACACTGGACCTCGTGCAACTTGGAGCCTGTGCCTCCCCACTCTTCTTCCAGGCTTTGGGACCTTGATTTCCAAATGAAATGCAAAATGTACTTTCATCCAAAAAGACCACCGACCAACAGTCCAGTACTTTTTCTCCTTAGCAGATGTAAGACTCTTCTGACACTGTCTCTGGTTCAGGAGTGGCTTGACACAAGCAATGCGACAGTTGTAGCCCATGTCCTGGATACGTCTGTGTTGTGGCTCTGACACAAGCCATAGTCCCCTAAATTCTCAAATTACTTTTGCTTTACAATCCTCTCTAGGCTGCAGTTATCCCTGTTGCTTGTGCACTTTTTTCTACCACACTTTTTCCTTTCACTCACCTTTCCATTAACTACCTTAAGGACCAAGCCTATTTTTTCAAACTTGGTGTTAAAAGTTAAAATCTTATTTTTTTGCTAGAAAATTAGTTAGAACCCCCAAAACGTATATATATTTTTTTCAGACACCCTAGAGAATAAAATGGCGATCATTGCAATACTTTATGTCACACCCTATTTGCGCAGAGGTCTTACAAGCGCAATTTTGGGGGAAAAAATACACATTTTTAATTAAAAAATTAGACACCAGTAAAGTTAGCCCAATTTTTTTATATATTGTGAAAGATAATGTTACGCCGAGTAAATTGATACCCAACATTCTATGTCAAAGTACCGACATACAATGACGGTGGGTGGTCCGGAAGTGGTTAATATGCTTGGATACAGCCCTCTGATTCCTCCTGTATTGAATTGTATTGTAACTGTACTGTTTGCCCTCATGTTGTAAAGCACTGCACAAACTGTTGGCGCTATATACATAATGTATAATAATAATAATTATAATAATACAGCACCCTGTGAACAGAACAATGACCTTTTGTGACTTACCCTCATTGTGGTGGGTGTCAATGACTGTCTTTTGGACAACTGTCAAGTCAGCAGTCTTCCTCATGACTGTGTAACCTGCTGAACCTGACTGAGAGACCATTTAAAGACCTTTACAGGTGTTTTTAGTTAATTAGTTGATTAGAGTGAGACACCATGAGTCTACAATATTGTAGGAATGGGCCGAACACCCCCCTGTTTGGTCCGCAGCAGAACTCCCGAACACGGGAAATGTTCTCACCCAAACAGTGAACCCTATTGAAGTCTATGGGAGTCGAACAGGGAAAATCAAAAGTGCCCATTTTGAAGGCTTGTATGCAAGTAATTGGCTATAAAAGGGGTATGGGGATCTGGGTACTGCCCTGGGGGACATGTATTAACTACTTCCTTACTGGGCACATATACCCCCTTCCTGCCCAGGCGAAATTTCAGCTTTCAGCACTGTCACCCTTTGAATGACAATTGCACGGTCGTGCGACGTGGCTCCCAAACAAAATTGACGTCCTTTTTTTCCGCACAAATAGAGCTTTCTTTTGGTGGTATTTGATCACCTCGGCGGTTTTTATTTTTTGCGCTATAAACAAAGATAGAGCGACAATTTTGAAAAAAAAAGCAATATTTTTAGATTTTTGCTATAATAAATATCCCAATTTTTTTGGATTTTTTTTTCCTCAATTTAGGCCGATACGTATTCTTCTACATATTTTTGGTAAAAAAAATCGCAAACAGCATTTATTGATTGGTTTGCGCAAAAGTTATAGCGTTTACAAAATAGGGGGTAGTTTTATGGCATTTTTATAATTTTTTCTTTTTTACTAGTAATGGCGGCGATCAGCGATTTTTTACGTGACTGCGACATTATGGCGGACACATCGGACACTTTTGACACTATTTTGGGACCATTCACATTTATACAGTGATTAGTGCTATAAAAATGCACTGATTACTGTATAAATGTGACTGGCAGGGAAGTGGTTAACACTAGGGGGCGAGGAAGGGGTTAAATGTGTGCCCTATTAGTGATTACTACTGTGGGGGGAGGGGAGTGACTAGGGGAGGTGACCGATCTGTGTCCCTATGTACAAGGGACACAGCATCGGTCCCCTCTCCCTGACAGGACATGGATCTGTGTGTTTACACACACAGATCCATGTCCTTGTCTGTGTAACCGCCGATTGCGGGTGCCTGGCGGACATCGCAGCCGCCAGGCACGCGCATCGGCATTGCAGTGACGCGCCAGGCACGTGCGCGCGCTTCCGGCGGCGCTCCCGCGCCCCCCAGTGGCCAAATTAGCGGAGGCCGTATAAGTGCAACAATAAAAATGAAAAATTCCTTTAAGTGGCGCATCTGTAGCATGCATAAAGCATGTTACAGCAAAAATGAAATTTCTAAAGAAAAAAAAATGTCAAATCTCATTTAAAATGACTTGCGGTTACAATTGCCGGCACTCGGCTATTGAAAAAATAAAGAAAATAATGGTGTGGGGTCCCTCTGGGTCTGGTATGGATTTGGAGGGGAACCCATGACAATATTTAAAAAAAAATGGCATGGAGTCCCCCAAAATCCATACCAGACCCTTATTCAGGGCATGCAGCCTGGCAGGTCAGGAAAGGGGGGTGGGCAAATGAGCACCCCCCCTCCTGAACCATACCAAGCCACATGCCCTTAACATAAGGGGTGGGTGCTTTGGGGCACCTTGTCCCCATGTTGACGGGGACAGGGGCCTCTTCCCGACAACCCTGGGCTGTGGTTGTCAGGGTCTGCGGGTGAGAGGCTTATCAGATCCCCCATATCCCCCCCTATGTGAATGGGTATCGGTACACAGTGCCTTGACCCATTCACCAAAAAAAGTGTACAAAAGTAATAAACACAAGAGACAGTTTTTGACAAATCCTTTATTTAAAAAAAATAGATAAGACAATAGTGTCCCTCGATGTAAATCCATCGTCAATCACGCTGCACGTCCATGACATCAGAAGGGGCGGTGCCACCGGGTATTGTAGCCAGGTGCCCCTTGCCTATATAAGAAATGTCAAAGCACAGGGCAGGCATACAGCGGGAGGCCTCACAGGAGGCGTTTTTTTTTTTCATATTTTTAATTTGATGATATTTAACTTTTTTGAGATGCGCCTGTATATGTCAAGGGAGAGGCTGTTATGGATACATACAGGAAATATTTAAGAGAAGAGACAGCTGTAAGATGTGCCAAGGTGGATGGTAAAGCATTGGGTAAAGGATCTAATGGCAAAAGCATAGACTTCTCACAATTAATAATCAACCCTGAGAATCTAGAAAATTAATCTACAGTATATAGTTCATAATATATACTGCAGAAAGTTTATGAGTGTTAACGAAAATATATTCTGTTACTGACAATGGTTTTAATTAAAGAGCCAGTGAGGGAAAATATGCATCAAGGACTGAAATACAGCTCTAACAGGAATTCCCATACGCTACTAAATAAAAAAATAAAAAAATTGTTGCTATTGTCCACACTTCCAGTTTGAAACATTTTCAGCAGGACGGTAAAACTTTACAACGGTTCTAACCTTCCATCACTCTAAAATCAAAGAAAAAAAAAAGTTTTGGTTGGACATATACTTTAACCACTTAACGACCGCCCACCGCCGATTTACGTCGGCAGAATGGCACGGACAGGCAGAATCACGTAGATCTACGTGATCGCCTTTGTGCAGTTGGGGGGTCCATCCGGACCCCCCTTCACTGCAGTGAGCGGTCGTTAAGTGTTCGGGAGCGATCAGGCATGAGGGGGGGGCCGCTCGATTCCGCCCCCCCCCCTCGCGATCGCTCCCGGCCAATGAAAATGCTTCCTCCGCCATGTGATGTAAACAAGGCTGGAGGAAGTGATGTCATCTCCCTCGCCGCGGTCTTTTCGTTCCCGGCGCCGAGCAGAGAGGAAGCAGGTTAGTGCACTAACAGTCCACTGACACGTAGGTACACATAGGCACACAAATCACCCCCCAGTCACCCCCAGATCACCCCCCAGGTCACCCCAAAGCCCCCAATCACAGTGTCACTGATTGCAGTGATCATTTATTTTACTGATCACTGCATTTAGTGTCATTTGTGACAGTAAAAAGTTGCAGGGCAGTTAGGTTTAGGCCCCTTTAGGTCCAGGGTAGCCCCCTAACCCCCCCTAATAAAGGTTTAACCCCTTGATCACCCCCCAGGTAACCCTTTCACCCCCTAACTTCAGCGTCACTAAGCGATTGTTTTTCCGATCGCTGTATTCGTGTCGCTGGTGTTTTAGATAGGCAGTTATTTTTTTTTAGGTTCGCCGCAGGTTTTTATTAGTGTCAGGTACCCCCATATATTATTTTAACCCCCTGATTGCCCCTAGAGTTAACCCTTTCACCAGTGATCGCCGTATAAGCGTCACTGGTGTCACTGGTTAGCCAGTAAGTTATTTAGTTATTTAGGTTACCCGTCAGGTTTTTATATAGTGTCAGGTACCCCCATATTTAACCTAATAAAGGTTTTAACCCCCTGATTGCCCCTAGTTAACCCTTTCACCAGTGATCACCATATAAAGGTTACGGGTGACGCTGGTTGATTAGTTTGCTTTTTATAGCATCAGGGCACCCGCCGTATATAACCCAATAAAGGTTTAACCCCCCTGATCGCCCGGCGGGTGAGATCAATTAGGTTTTAGCGCCAGAGAGGGTCTGCGTCGCCCCAGGCAGTGTTAGGTTAGTGACAGTAACGCTAACACCCACGCGCAAAGCATACACCCCCCCTTAGTGGTATAGTATCTTATCAGATCTGATCAGATCTATACTAGCATCCCCAGCGGTTTAGGGTTCCCAAAAACGCAGTGTTAGCGGGATCAGCCCAGTTACCTGCTAGCGCCTGCGTTTAGCCCCTCCGCCCAGCCCAGCCCAGCCCAGCCCACCCAAGTGCAGTATCGATCGATCACTGTCACTTACCAAACACAACACACATAACTGCAGCGTTCGCAGTGCTTGGTTTTTGGGGCCCTGTACGCGGCTAGGCTCCCAAAAAGTCCCACACATGTGGTATCCCCGTACTCAGGAAAAGCAGCAGAATGTATTTTGGGGTGCAATTCCACATATAACCATGGCATGTGTGAGCAATATATCATTTAGTGACAACTTTTTGTACATTTTTTTTTTCTTTTTGTCATTATTCAATCATTTGGGACAAAAAAAAAAATATTCAATGGGGTCAACATGCCTCTCAGCAAATAGCTTGGGGTGTCTACTTTCCAAAATGGGGTCATTTGGGGGGGTTTTGTGCCATCTTGGCATTTTATGGCCTTCAAAACTGTGATAGGTAGTGAGGAGTGAAATCAAAAATGTATGCCCTTAGAAACCTTGAAGGCGGTGCTTGGTTTTTGGGGTCCCGTACGCGGCTAGGCTCCCAAAAAGTCCCACACATGTGGTATCCCCGTACTCAGGAGAAGCAGCAGAATGTATTTTGGGGTGTAATTTCACATATGCCCATGGCATGTGTGAGCAATATATCATTTAGTGACAACTTTGTGCAAAAAAAATAAAGTTTGTCATATTCCCGCAACTTGTGGCAAAATATAAAATATTCCATGGACTGAACATGCCTCTCAGTAAATAGCTTGGGGTGTCTACTTTCCAAAATGGGGTCATTTGGGGGGGTTTTGTGCTATTTTGGCATTTTATGGCCTTCGAAACTGTGATAGGTAGTGAGGAGTGAAATCAAAAATTTGCGCCCTTAGAAATCCTGAAGGCGGTGCTTGGTTTCCGGGGTCCCGTACGTGGCTAGGCTCCTAAAAAGTCCCACACATGTGGTATCCCCGTACTCAGGAGAAGCAGCAGAATGTATTTTGGGGTGCAATTCCACATATAACCATGGCATGTGTGAGCAATATATCATTTAGTGACAACTTTTTGTAATTTTTTTTTTTTTGTCATTATTCAATCACTTGGGACAAAAAAAAAAAATATTCAATGGGCTCAACATGCCTCTCAGCAATTTCCTTGGGGTGTCTACTTTCCAAAATGGGGTCATTTGGGGGGGTTTTGTACTGCCCTGCCATTTTAGCACCTCAAGAAATGAGATAGGCAGTCATAAATTTAAAGCTGTGTAAATTTCAGAAAATGTACCCTAGTTTGTAAACGCTATAACTTTTGCGCAAACCAATAAATATACGCTTATTGACATTTTTTTTACTAAAGACATGTGGCTGAATACATTTTGGCCTAAATGTATGACTAAAATTGAGTTTATTCGATTTTTCTTATAACAAAAAGTAGAAAATATATTTTTTTTTCAAAATTTTCGTTCTTTTTCCATTTATATCGCAAAAAATAAAAATCGCAGAGGCAATCAAATACCATTAAAAGAAAGCTCTATTTGCGGGAAGAAAAGGACGCAAATTTCATTTGGGTACAACATTGCATGTCCGCACAATTTACAGTTAAAGCAGCACAGTGCCGAATCCCAAAAACAGGCTTGGTCCTAATGGCCCGAAATGGTCCGGGTCTTAAGTGGTTAAAGAAAGATCACATATGAAGGGAGTGTTTTTCCATGTTGCTAATGATTTTCAGCAATTACAGTGTCAGTCTTCCAAAGTGGACAGGTTGAATTAATTTGCTGTGCATTTCTTCTAGGTATGATTGATGTTGCTTTCCAAATGATAAACCAATTATCCCAATGATATAATGTCAGTTTAAGAGTGTTATGATCATATTTTATCTTACACTGAGAACTTTGATGATATCCAATAAAGATAAATGACAGATTAGAAGTCAGAGCATTGCAAACTAAAGTATTTTAAAAGGGAAATAAACAAAAGCAGGAGTTTTGTTTACACGTGATTAGATGATTGAAGTGAACACACCTTTTTCATTAACCAGCAGTCCATGTAGCACTAGCTGTCCTGTTGCTAGTGAAATTTCACCAGTGGAAGAAATGCTAGACAATACAGGAGGGACACAAACCTGCTTTGTATGTGTCACTTTCTCTCCCACTTCCACAGTGAGGAGATGGTACCTTGCCACTAAAATTAGAGCAAAACCTAAACAGCCAGCAATAGAGTGCCATCACACTCCTCCAAACAGTTAGGCAGCGACAGAAGAAAGCAGATAGGTGATTTTTCTTACTGCTGTGTCCTGCAAAGTGGCCCTGCCATTGGCAAGTTTTTGCTGATGACAGGATCACCAGTCTAGCATGGCCCTTAGTGAGCATTCACTTTACAAAATAATTGATATTTAACAGTCTCTATTCCTTTAAAATATCAACACCTGTGTGTGAGGCTACAATCTGTAACATAGGAAAGTATGCATTAATTGTGGTCTAAATGCATGTTAAAGCTTACTGTCACTGGCCAGGAACCACACCATAGGCCTCACACAATCTGGCCTGCTCACTACATTAAAAGTAGGTGGACTGAGGCATTCTAAAAATACACTAATAGTTGTCTGAGGAACATATCTTGTGTACCTTGGGAAAATAACTTAATATACTTCATGTACATCAAACCCAACTCCAGCCAAGCCAATAGTGGAGATTTTGGTGAGGATGGGCAGTTGAGAGGGGGGATCTTTCTTACAATAACACAGGCAAAAACAATGTTTTAGTAAAATAAAGAAAAGATAAACCTTCTGACAATGTTTTTTTTATTGCTGTCTATCCCCTTCTATACCAATGACAACCCCCCCCTCCTTCCCAGGGATCACAGAGTCAGGAGATAAGGGTAAATCTCACCAATGGAATCACAAATAAACACCCCAGAGAAATGTAAACTCCCCCCTCCATTCAAATAAAATATTAACATTTTGTCTAGAAATTGGCTTTTAAATATCGATAAACTGTCTTTTCATAAAAAAAATATCGAAATAATGATATCCAAACAATCTATATGAGTCCAACACAAAATACAAACCCTAATCCATAAGGTTGTTTAAAATACAAAATGACAACATTCTGAATCCCCTATGCATAGCATAAAAAAATATAAATGTATAATAATCACCAAAATGGGGTTTGTGCTGTCCCAACATTTGGTTAACTGTGACTATTATTTACTTCTTATTTGGTGTGAGCTAAATATCTCTGACTATGATTGTGGAGGGCAGAGAAGAGGAGGAAGTTAAAGTTACACATTAACAGGGTAGTAAACCTGATTTATTTTTTTATTACATGGGCCCCCAGGTGGGTTATGCCATAATGTGCCAGCATGTACTGCATATTAGCACATTATGACAGACTTATCTGTCATAATGTGCCCTCCAGATCTGGTCTGTCACTGATCCAGCGGGTCCTGGGTGCTTCTATCTTCACCCGGTCTTCTGGGTTCTGTCTGTTTACCTGCTTGAATGGCAGGGCCATGATAATGTTACTTCAATGCACGTGCATGAGAATCACATCACCATGGCACAGATTGGTTGCTGTAAATGTATGCTGAGCTGTGTATGTGCAGCTCAGTGTACATGACAGTTGACAGGCAAGGGGTGTATTTATTTGGATGTAACCAATTGGGTTTCATCTGTCATAAAAACCCTACCTTTTAGCAATTTTTGTAAAATACCACTTTTAAGATGCATGATGAGGTCCTTTCACAGTATGAAAGTTGTTTTGTCTCATATTAGCAGGCTAATATCTATCCAAATACTAAACCTGGCCACTAGGTGACCTGATGAAACCCTACAGGATTGGCATTTGCTGTGTCATATATAAATAGACACATTTCTATACCAAAGTTCACCAACAGAGGATGATGAACTCCTTTTTAAGAATGGTAATTAGCCTTAAAATACAGTATCTGCTTATTCTATTTTCTATCCCTGTACTAAATCTGAGCACTAGGGTCACAGTGAAGCCCTGTCACATGGTGGGAATTAGTCTGGTCAAATATGAATATACCAATTTATTTGTTAATACTGCATCTGAACAATATATACACAACTAGGTTCCTTTTACAGAATGGGAATTAGCTTTATCATTAACTAATTTATTTGGCACTAAAAGAGCAGAAGGTCGGAGACAATGTTGAAGTTAACATTCCAAGCCCATAATATCGTTTAAATTCCAAAATAACAAAACACAATCCAAAACTCCTCCACTCACAGTATTCAGGAATATCAGGATTTGAGTTAAAAACCTGAAAGAAAACCTGAATGCTACAATATTTAATAGATATTTGAGGAGGTTCCTGACATAGTGGGTTCTCTGGGAAATGTGTTAAGCTTCCTAACCCTCCCCTCAATCTGTTCCTGGCTCTACCTTGAATCCAGATGATTGATGTTATATACACTTTAGAGCATGATGTACTAAGGACTTAAAATCTCCACTTAAAAATGTACATAGAACCAATTCCAAAATCTTCTCTAGTTGGTACTGTTGGTACTGTTTTTCATTTTTAATACCCCACAGTTTTAGCCCAATATTGGAGATGCCAAAATCAACCTGGCAATGTCCCACACTTGGTGCCCCCCCCTCATTAAAAAAAAAAATGGGACACAATTCTGGAACTCTACACTAGGATATAGGTTCCCATGTCCCTGACCGATGATGTTCACCCCAACCACACACTCTTTCAAAATGGGTCATTTTATTAGAATACATTTTCCGCCTAGCTCAGGAAATTGACAACCAGGATCCATGTACTCAGATTGAGCTGCTTGGACTGTCCTCTTATGCTCAGAAGAAATATTTGACTGATTATCATCCATGTAACCTTATACTTCTTTGGCCCAAATATGGGTATAGCTTCCCCCTACCTTCCCCCTCCCCCTTCAGCTGTATCATGTCTCTCACATCCCACATTACCCCTTTCCCTCCAAAACCAGCCTCCCCATGCTTTTTTCCCCTTCTCTATACTCTCTCATGAACCAACATTCCTACCTACTGTATATACCCTACAAATGTTTTCAACACAAGCATGGGCACATAGGCCTCTAAACATCGGAATCTCTATATTGGTGGTTTTTACTCCTAAATCCAGAATACATGCTCACTTGGGATCTGTCATACACCATGGGAAATAAAATCAACATTTCCAAACCAGTCCTGCTGTGACATGAAATGATGCTTGATGCTGAAATATGTTACACTTGTAACATCCCCGTCTTTTGTATTTATTATTTATCCTAAAATCACCTCTCAATAAACTCTGATTGAACAAAAAAATGTGTGGATATTCATTAAATTTATTTAACTATGTTAAAAAGCATCTGCTTTGGTATTCCAAGTTTACAGGGATGTACTTTTCACATGAATGGATAATTGAAGTAAATATTCACACAATTTTTGAGTGAAGATTCAATAACACAACATCTTTCTTGAATATACTGTATACTTTATATCTATTTTTATGTGTGACAAACAATAATAATAAAATGGTTATTATTTACCCTGATTGTGCCACTTTGCACTGGAGGTCAGATTATAATAATACTGTAGCAAACATCCATGTGGTGACTCAGTAAAATGCCTGTTTTTGAAATGATGGTAACTTTATCATCACAAGTTTGAATCTCCTCATATCAAGATAGTCAGTTGTCAGTCTTTTCTAAATGTTGTGTCAGAAGATTATATCAGTAGTGAGTTCAGCAGAGGAACTTGTCAAATGTATCCAAATTCATAAGACTCTTCCCTGCATGTGAGGCCAATGCAATGCGATTCAATATCCTAATTGCTGACATGCACCATGGTTTTGAGTCTGCAGCTCACAAGGGTAAAAAGAACATTTTGTTTTCAATTTACATCAAGTTTGTTTGCAAGTGATTCTCTAGTGTTTAATTATTTACTCCCTTTCAGCAGTGCTGATATAAAACTATGGATGTACAGAAATCAAGACCAATGGTTCTCAAGTTTAGTGAGACCAGGTCCTGGTAAATTCTTCACAATCTTCCATGCCCTTTAAAAAAAGAGTTTATTTTTATACAATAAATGTATGTAATTTAAATGTAATAAAAAGGAAGTAACCTGTACAAAATATGAGTTACTGAAATTTAAATAGAAACAATAACAAAAATTGTTTTTCCCTCTTTGATGCTGTAATTTTGGCAATCACCATACATCAACTGTTAAACCAAAACTTAAGAGCGAAGCATTGGTAAACCTTTTTTGCCCATAGTTCTCTTTGGATCACAGGAGTACACCAACTTTTGTTCTCCTGTGACCCAGGGTCAGTTCATAGTGGGCTATTGACTGCTATCAGCTGGTGGGGTAGAGCCGCTTTAGTCACCACCTCAAAAGGCTGCTTTCCTGGCTCTCCTCAACAGACACTTCATGACAAACCTACCAACACCCAGAGAACTAGCAGTAGTTTTGGGATCAAAAACCTGTGCAATAATCTTTTTCAATCTTTGATGCATTTGTCGCATTTGCTAATGTGTTGTAACAATGCACAGCACTGCATGTACATAACACAAACCACTGAGCATGTTATGTGCACCATAATGCGTGCCTGTTGATGTGAATGGTTTCTTAGGGTTTTGGCAACGTGCATTACCACAATATGTGTAGTGCACATGTGCACCTTATGTGTGTTTAACTTGCGTGTGTGAGATGTTTTCATTTGAATTAAATGTATTATTATTTTTATTAGAACTGTCACTAGGAGGCAATATCAGGACATTCTTTAAAGCGGTAGTAAACCATTTTTTTAACCCTGTAAGACAATGGCATATTGTGCTAGTAAGCATTGTCTACTAGCACATTATGAAATACTTACCTTAGAACAAAGCCCTCCCACGACAAGCTGTCACTTCTGAAGCTGCCTCCATTTTCACCTGGTCTTCCTTCCAGGCTCGGGTCCAGTGGCCGTCTAATTGGTTGTGCCGTGATGAGGTCATTCCTGCGCATGCGCGCGGGAGTCACAGACCGTGGCATGGAGCTCTGAAGGGATGGCACATGTCCCTTCAGAGAGCATACACCAGTGACGTCACCAGCTGCATGCAGTGTGAATATCTCCTACACTGTGCAGGTTTAGAAGCTATTCACTATACCTACAGGTAAACCTTTTTATAGGCTTACCTGTAGGTACAAGTTAAAAAAAAGAGTTTACTTACACTTTAAAGTGTAAAGGTGTGACTCTAGCCTTAGACCTTGGGACAACTGAGTCTATAGCACCGAAAACACTTGCCAGGTCTCCATAAAAGGCATGCTTTGACTTTGATAATGATGGTGCCCACTGTGGAAGCAGGGAGGACAGCAAAGCTTGCAGTATTGATTAGATGACTTTAGCCTAAAAATAAAGGTAAGTCTAATATTTTAAATTGTCTGATAGAAGAACTATTTCCTTTGTCCCAGACAACCAATTACATCCATCTTTCCATGTAATTATCAGCTTATTCCTCTCTAAAACACAAATAGACGAGAAGCTGTAGTAGTATACATAGTCATCACAGACAGTTCTAATAAATCAAACAAAACTAAACTTTCTAATTATACCTCAGACTCATTAAAGTTGCTTCTTCAGTTTGTCAAACATAGGGTTTTCCCTTGCATAACCCTATACATAACCCTATAAGACAAGCCAAATAATCCTAGCTCACCAGATAAACTGAAGAAGCCATTTGCATAAGTGATACATGTTTTCAAGAATGATTAGAAAGTTCAGTTGTGTTTGATTTACTACCATTAGATACTTGGAGCACTTAAGTAATTGTTAATTAGAAATTACACACCAAACCCTAATGATATGAAGTGTGTAAAATCATTGTCTGTGAGGTTCCAAGCATCTCCCTTTCATCTTTTAGGGCAGAGTAAACTGATAAATACATGGGAAGACGAAGATAAATGGCTGTTTGGGGCAAACCACACAATTCTTCTTTCAGACACTTGATTGTAAGGCTCACTGTTGTTTTGTGGCAATAAGCAACTGAAAGTAAAATTAAAATGTGAAATTAGCCATGTAAACTCAGCTCATCAGAAAAGTGAATTCATGCATTATAGTGAAATTATGCCCACTGCTAATAAATGTTTACTTTTTAAATGTACAGAGGGGTCACACACTTTTTAAAATGCATAGAAATGTTTTGCATTGGAGGACATAATTATAGTTTTTACCACAAACCATTAATTTTTATTTGAGATTTTGAGATTCAGTAATACAATGAAAGTTATCTCTGTATGTTACTGCACATAATAGGCTCCCTCCTATCAGTACTAGAAAAAGTGTTTCTGTTTGTGCATAGAAGTATCCATAGTAATGAAGGCAATCTGCTGTCTGATGAGTCTGAAGGGTGACAATTGACAGTGACAAGATACTGTATATACTATACTGTCTATACTACACTATATATAAAATACAGCAGAGTATATACAATGGAGAAGTATGCAGTATAAAAGTTAGGTACACATCTTGACTAAGAGCCTAAGTACTCCCATGACCATTGGGTCCTATATGGATGCCTGTGAGCAAAACACAAAAAAATCTATAATCACATTTAGGCTGCTTTCACACTGAGGCAGTGGGCCCATTAGCACTAAAACTAGCGGTGCTTTAACCCCTACTAGCGGCCGAAGAAAGGGTTAAAACCGCCGGTGTTGGGGCGCTTCCGAATCGCTTTACAGGCACTTCCGAAGAGCTGCCAATTCATTCCAATTGGCAGGGGCGGTGTAGGAGCCCTGTATTCAGGGCTCCTACACCGCCCCAAATATGTTGCTTGTGGGACTTTTTTTCCGGTCCCGCAAGCACACCACCCCAGTGTGAAAGCATGTGGGCAGTTTTCAGGCACTTTACATGCGCTATTCTTAGCCCTAAAATGGCTGAAAACTGCCTCAATGTGAAAGGGGTTTTAAACTGAACTCTCAACAATGTTTATTTTGTTCTTTCATGTGATCAAATAATTCATCTGTGAGGGTCCCATTGACAGGGTCCATTACCCTAATATCCTGTTTACAAAACTGAGGCGGCTTTGTTTTCTTCATGGGTGGGGCCACAGATTCTGTAACTGCCACTGTTTAGTTTGTTCCTAATTGTGGAAACATACTTGCATTGCCTCTGACTGCAGTGGGTACCCTTGGGATGTTCAGACTCCCAGTCTGTCCTTCCCATCCATGTTGCATTAGCTGATTGACAGCTTATCATACTCCTAGTCTGATCCTGTCTGTTTTGCTTGAATGCCATTCCGGCCCATAACCCTGCTCATCAAAGTCACTAATGTCCCAAAGCAATACAGGAATTATAGCTTAAATAGTATCCTGGAATAGGCACATGTTAATAGCAAATATGATGTCATAAAAATTTAAAAGCTTTATTTGAGCAAAAGTGAGTATGAAAAACATACTAATTTTGTCTTGTGGGAAATTTAGGGTAGATTTTAAAACAATACTGGAGTTTATCGTTAGAAATTTCCATAGTTGCATCAAAGCATTAAAATGCATGCATTTTGCCACCAAAGTGAGAATACAGCTTCTCGAAGGAAGAGAGGAAAGATTCCTGGTGCTGCACATCGACTGAGTCCTATGGTGGTTATAAGAGAGACAACCTCAGTCTGAGCTCGTCCCAACATGGGGAACTTAGTTATGGGGATCATGGGATTCCCTATGACTAAGCACCAGGGGGCAGAGTGAAACGCATTGTGGCCGTAGCCTGGTGGAAGCCCAGGTTGAGGTTGTCTCTCTTATTACCACCATGGAATTCCATGGATGTGCAGCATCAGGGATCTTTCCTCTCTTCCTTCCAGTGACTACAGGAGCTGGGATGAGCTCCATTCCTTGCTGGCACTCCTGCAGCGGCACACTAATAAACTGTGGATTACAGTGAGAATGCATCCTAACAGTGGGAAGAAATTAAGCTGGGCACATACTATAGTGTTATAAAAAGCTGTGTTTTAGTTTATCTCTAGCCAAAATGTTGGCCAAGAGAAGTGAATAGTTGTAACACCTGTTGGTTTTTTTAACTAGGGAGATTTCCCTCCCCTCCAACAGGTGTCCCCAATTGACGATTCCCCTTCCTCTCCTGTTCTGGTGAAAACCATAATATTTTGGATTTACTATCACATTCTGTCTTAATGACAAAGGTTTAGAAAAGTGTCTCAAACAAGGTTCTTTAGAACCCTAATGTTCATCTAGAGGTTGCTAATGGTTCCCTGATCAGTGAGTGAGCAAGCATTGGCATATTGATCTCCTGCCTTCTGATGCCCACCTAGTTCTGACACCAATGCCACTTGATAGAGCCAGCAGCATGGGGCCAGTGATTATCAGTATCAGAAGACACTACCACTGATCGTTAATGAAAGGATTATTTTCCCACTGACCACCAATGTAACAGAGCATTTTTTCCACTACTTACTAGTTTAAGATGGTCCTTCCTCCACTGAGCACCAATTTGAGGGGATCTTTCTTCCACTAACCATCCTGTTGTGGTCCCCATCTTCACTGACCGCAAAAGTAATGGAGCCCGCTACTGACCACCAATTTCAAGAGCACTTTTCCACTCAAAGCCAATTCCAATGTCTATGGTCATCCACGTCAAAATAAAACAACCATCCCTAAATACAGGCATGGATCTTTAACAGCATTTATCACCCACAAACAATGTACTTTTAACATTTTTACCATTTAAAAGCAACTTACACTTTTATTCATATTTTCAAACAATTAACACATGCCCCAAATGTCATGAGACCATAGTGATTAGATTATGAGAATTAGAACAGGGTGTTTCACACCACTTGCAAAGTTCTTGGGCAATCAACTTCTGTCTTGACACATTTCACAACATTGTGGTGATTGTATTAGGGTAAATGAGATGTCAATGTGTCTATAAGAGCCCTTTCAGACTGTGCTGCCCCGAGCATCGGTGGTAAAACGCGGTATGGCGGTACGGCGGTGCTGCCCATTGATTTCAATGGGCGGTACGGTGGTGCTGCCCATTGATTTCAATGGGCAGGAGCGCATTAGGAGCGGTGAGTTCACCGCTCCTAATGTGCTCCAAAGAAGCTGCTGGCAGGACTTTTTCTGACGCCCTGCCAGCGCACCGCTCCAGTGTGAAAGTACTCGGGCTTTCACACTGGAGTGAATGGAGCAGCTGTTTTAGGGCGGTTTGCAGGCGCTATTTTTAATGCTATAGCACCTGCAAAACGCTCAGTGTGAAAGGGGTCTAAATGCTAGGGCATGCTCTGCTCTTGACACATTATTTGAACCTAGGAAGCCACTTGGATGGGTGGTGAAACATCTTCAACATTACAGAACAAGTTTGGTTGAATGCAACTAACAACTTTTAGTTTAGATAGATGATGTAAGGATTCCAAAGTAAGTATCCATATGTGACACATATCTTTGAAGAATTCATCTGCTATATAATTTTTCTTTCCTATTATTTAGATTTTTTAAGAATATAAAGAAGAAGATAAATCAGGGAGTCATTCAGCTTTAAAACAATCATAATTTTTGACAGTTAGTGGCAAATTAATTTGGGGGTTAATGAATCACCCTTCAGGGCTTGAAATAGTACAGAGCAGAATTAGAGGTCCAGCAATCTAAACTCTAACTATTTTTGGTAATATTTCACTCTGCCTTTCTTCTAGCCTCCCTGTACATCAATATTCAGACAAGGAGAGAACGAGTAGGGCCTGTAAGACAATCAAGATTTATTGCACTGCACAGCGCCGTGAATCCAATAAATAGGGCTTTCCTGATTGGAGGAGAAAGTGCAGACATGACATCATCATCTTCTGTTCCTCCAATATCCAATCACAGACTTCACTTACTGTAGCTGTATTGCTTTGACTGTAGTCAATAAATACTAAATGATCAGAATGTGGCTATGATATCTGTCAGACAGGTCTGGGTCAAAAGACTAGCTGAACAGAATTAAATACTTTGGACAGATAAGACAATCAACAAATTGTATTTTAAATGTGTATTTTGCTGTTTGTCTACACATATATCTTTCCAGCATTAGTACATTTGCTAATAGCAGCTTTTTTAATAAGTCACTTAGCTCAAAATATATAGTTTAAAAATAATGTGCTGTCTCTTTAAGTATCACATGTTACAATCAGACAGTGAGTAAAAATACTACACAATACCCTAAATTAGCCCATATCCTCTACCAAGATGACAATATAAAGTGGTAAAGTGCAAATCATATACAAAAAAATAATAAGTGAATAAATATAAATTTATAAACAGGCTGCCTACCAGACCAATAAGATCTCACATAAATAGATCATCAGCGCTTATCTGCATTCCACCTTGGAGGATCTGGACTTTAAATCAATCACCATGTGCCCTGGTAGACCCACCGTGGTAAGAGGATACACAGTATAGACTCCACCATCCAGACTTTGGCATATGAGTTTGAAGTTCAACACAGCTCCTGCATTTGCAAACAATGTCCCAGGGTGTTTCTGCCTTGAAGCTGGGGGCAGGCAAAATGTGCCACCTCTGACTGTCCCCGTGCTTCAAGCCTGGAGGGCTGCACTGTGTATTTTATTAATTTAGCCTGATAAGTCATTAAAAACAACTTCAAATAATGACTATCTACAGACACTATTAATTAACCACTTCAGAACCCGCCCATAGACATATGACATCCCCAGATGGGATCTCCCATCCTGGGTGGACGTCATATGACGTCCTAGGCTTCCTGGACGTTTAGGGGGTGCGTGCGCGCTGCCCGCGGCATCGCTCGGGACCCGGTGTGCGTGCCCGGCAGCTGCAATGTCCGCCGGGCACCCATCATTGCCCGCAATCACGGCAGATCCATGTCCTGTCAGAGGTGAGGAGACCGATGTGAGTTCCCAGTACAGAGGAACACAGATCGGTCTCCTCCCCTTGTGAGTCCGCTCCCCCTACAGTTAGAATCACTCACTAGAGAACATATTTAACCCCTTCAGCGCCCCCTAGTGTTAACCCCTTCCCTGCCAGTCACATTTCACAGTAATCAGTGCAGTTTTATAGCACTAATCGCTGTATAAATGTGAATGGTCCCAAAAATGTGTCAAAAGTGTCCAATATGTCCGTCGCAATGTCACGGTCACAATAAAAATCGCAGATCGCGTCCATTATTAGTAAAAAAAAATGCAATAAATCTATCCTCTATTTTGTAGGCGCTATAACTTTTGCGCAAACCAATCAATATATGCTTATTGCGGGGTTTTTTTACCAAAAATATGCATCGGCTTAAACTGTGGAAAAAATTTAGTTTTTTTATAGATTTTTTGGGGATATTTATTATAGCAAAAAGTAAAAAATATAGAATTTTTTTCAAAATTGTCGCTCTATTTTTGTTTATAGCGCAAAAAATAAAAACCACAGAGGTGATCAAATACCACCAAAAGAAAGCTCTATTTGTGGAGCCACATCGCACGACTGCACAATTGTCAGTTAAAGCGACGCAGTGCCGATTCGCAAAAGTGCTCTCGTAAGGAAGGGGGTAAATTGTTCCGTGGCTGAAGTGGTTAATCTTGCAAGATGTCTAATTATTGATTCTAAACACCAGCAAGAGCATCAGTTTAACTAGTGGTGTGATGTCTTAAAGTTGAACTATTTTTGAATTTTTTGAATAGCGCAAGGGAGGGTTATAACCACTGTCAGTTTTTTCACCGTTTGTGTCCCATCACAGAGATTTCCCTTCACTTTCTGTCCCATAGGAAGTGGGAGGAATTCCCTGCAAATTAAGGGAATTCCTTGGGGACCCGCACGTTATCAGAACTAGGGTCCCTATTGGAAGATTTCCCCTCTATTACTTTTCTGGGGACAACCTGGATTTTTTTTTACTTTCAATAATAATGGTAAACAGGAAAAACTGAGAGGGGGACTCCCCCTGGCAGGTGCCCAGATGGCATTAAAAACCTAATAGGTGTTCTAATCCATCTCTACTCTATCCAGAACCTAAAACAAGTTTTGTTGTTAGTTTTACTTTACGGAAAATAAACTGTTTATTAAAAAAATCTGGTAAATCTTTTTTTCTGGGGAAAACCCAAAATATGTGATTTTCTTTGGTGAACAGGACAAATAGAGAGGATGAATCTCCTTAACAGGGGCACAGACAGCAATAAAAACTAACAGGTGTTCTAATCTCTCTGCACTCCATCCAAAACTAAAACAATGTTTTGCCTTTAGTTAAACTTTAAGCATTCATACATTACTCTAAAGTTAACGCACAGAACAGCTATTCCTATATAAGGATGCAGAATACTGCAACTTACAATTCCTTTAGGGTAAATCATTTCTAAAAGGCAGATGTGATGCACTGAGCCTATGTAAATTTGTAAGTAACTCTTTTCAGTAACAGAGATTCACTAATAGTTTTCAATGCTTTAACTCACAGTTAATATGAAGAAAAGACTCCAGAGTGAAATGATCTACAGAAAATGTGATTTGTTGAGTATGTCTAGAAGCTGAAATGGCATACAATTAGAAAAGACATTTAATTTCACCATTTTTGTCATCTTTCTTCCCTAACACATCCCAGATTTCTACAATTTGTATGATAATTAACGCTTGCAGAAAACAAAGAATTAAAAATTAAGAAAAACATACTGAGACTATAACCTCAAAATCATCTTCCATCGAGACTAAATGGAAGCAGAGTAAAGTAAAAGTAAAAGTTTTATATACTGTATATATATATTTATATATATATATATATACAGTATATAATATATAGTAAAACACAGCACAAAAACAACAACCGTTTGGATAATTATGAATAACTAATCAGTGGAAAAGGTAGCTGAAACATCAATGATTGGAGTTTGTCAAATTAATGTATGTGGCTCGATCTAATATTCATGCTGAGGATGATTGTATGAGCCAGCATGATAAAGCCATGCATAGCTGCATTTTCACTCTTTAACCACTTCAGCCCGGACCATTTTGGCTGGTTAACCACTTAACGACCGCCCACTGTAAATATACGTCGGCAGAATGGCACCGACAGGCAGAATCACGTACATATACGTGATTGCCTTTGTATAGTTGGGGGGTCCGATCGGACCCCCCTTCTTTACAGTGGGTGGTCGTTTTACCTTCGGGAGCGATCCGGCATGAGGGGACGGCCGTTCGATTCCGGCCCCCCCCTCTCGATCGCTCCCGGCGAATGAGAGAGCTTCCCCTGCCTGTGTACTGTTTACACAGGCAGGAGGAAGAGATGTCATCTCTCCTGCGGCGCTCACATATACCGAGCGCCGTACAGGAGAAGATGCAGGTTAGTGCACAAAACAGCACACTGACACCAGGACACATAGGCACATAAATCGCCCCCCCAGGACCCCCAGACACCCCAGATCACCCCCCAGATCACCCCCCAGCCCCCAGTCACAGTGTCACTGATTGCAGTGACCATTTATTTAGTGATCACTGCAATCAGTGACATTTGTGACTGTAAAAGTGTCACTACATTTAGTTTTAGGTCCAGTGTAGCCCCCTAACCCCCCCTAATAAAGGTTTAACCCCCTGATCACCCCCCAGATAACCCTTTCACCCCCTAGCACCGCCGTTGCTAAGCGATCATTTTTCTGATCGATGTCTTAGCGTCGGTGATGCTGATCGGTAGCCAGTAATTTTTTTTAGGTTCGCCGCAGGTTTTTATAGCGTCGGGTACCCCCATATATTACCTAATAAAGGTTTAACCCCCTTGATCGCCCCCAAGGTAACCCTTTCACCCCCTATCACCACTGTCACTAAGCGATAATTTTTCTGATCGATGTCTTAGCGTCGGCGATGCTGATCGGTAGCCAGTAATTTTTTTTAGGTTCGCCGCAGGTTTTTATAGCGTCGGGTACCCCCATATATTACCTAATAAAGGTTTAACCCCCTTGATCACCCCCCAGGTAACCCTTTCACCCCCTAGCACCGCCGTTGCTAAGCGATCATTTTTCTGATCAATGTCTTAGCGTCAGTGATGCTGATCGGTAGCCAGTAATTTTTTTTAGGTTCGCCGCAGGTTTTTATAGCGTCGGGTACCCCCATATATTACCTAATAAAGGTTTAACCCCCTTGATCACCCCCCAGGTAACCCTTTCACCCCCTATCACCACTGTCACTAAGCGATAATTTTTCTGATCGCTGTCTTAGCGTCAGTGATGCAGATCGGTAGCCAGTAATTTTTTTTAGGTTTGCCGCAGGTTTTTATAGCGTCAGGTACCCCGATATATTACCTAATAAAGGTTTAACCCCCTTGATCGCCCCCCAGGTAACCCTTTCACCCCTATCACCACTGTCGCTAAGCGATCATTTTTCTGATCAATGCCTTAGCGTCGGTGATGCAGATCGGTAGCCAGTAATTTTTTTTAGGTTCGCCGCAGGTTTTTATAGCGTCAGGTACCCCCATATATTATCTAATAAAGGTTTAACCCCCTGATCGCCCCCCAGGTAACCCTTTCACCCCCTATCACCACTGTCGCTAAGCGATCGTTTTTATGATCGTTGTCTTAGTGTCGGTGATGCCGATAGGTAGCCAGTAATTTTTTTTTAGGTTCGCCGTCAGGTTTTTATATAGCGTCAGGTAACCCTATATATTACCTAATAAAGGTTTTAACCACCTAATTGCCCCTAGTTAACCCTTTCACCAGTAATCACCATATAAGTGTTACGGGTGACGCTGGTTAGTTAGTTTGCTTTTTATAGTGTCAGGGCACCCGCCGTATATAACCCAATAAAGGTTTAACCCCCTGATCGCCCGGCGGGTGATATCAATTAGGTTTTAGCGTCAGAGAGGGTCTGCGTCACACCCCAGGCAGCGTCATGTTAGTGCCAGTTGCGCTAACACCCACGCGTTAAGCATACACCCCCTTAGTGGTATAGTATCTGAACAGATCAATATCTGATCTGATCAGATCTATACTAGCGTCCCCAGCAGTTTAGGGTTCCCAAAAACGCAGTGTTAGCGGAATCAGCCCAGATACCTGCTAGCACCTGCGTTTTTCCCCTCCGTCCAGCCCAGGCCACCCAAGTGCAGTATTGATCGATCACTGTCACTTGCAAAACACAACACACATAACTGCAGCGTTCGCAGAGACAGGCCTGATCCCTGCGACTCCAGTGCTGTAGGAGGTGATTTCACCACCACAGTTAAAAAAAAAGAAGCATAAATGCCGAAGCATTGGGGCAACAGGGGCGGAGGAGCGATTTTGCTCCTAATGCCGCGTACATACGGTCGAAATTCCGACGGAGGCTTGCCCGTGGAAAAGTCTGACCATGTGTACGCGGCATAACTTTTGCGGGAAGATGCCCCCATGCTTCGGCATATATAAATGGTGCATGTATGCCCATCATTAGAAGTGAGTGGATGAAGGGCGGTATTCTAATGGTGGGCATACCCACCGATCAATCTTTTTTTTTGTTCAGCCAACAGGCTGCATGAAAAAAAAGATTACAATACATGTCCAACAAGGACCAGCAACGTACTGGTATGTTGCTGGACTTTGAATGTTTATACCAGAATGATGCCTGTGGGTTTAGGTATCATCTTGGTATCATTCTTTTCAGCCAGTGGCCGGCTTTCATGTAAAAGCAATCCTAGTGGCTAATTAGCCTCTGGACTGCTTTTACAAGCAGTGGGAGGGAATGTCCCCCCCGGATATAAAAAGCGCCATTGGGAAATTGGGAAAGCATTTTATCACACCGATCTTGGTGTGGTCAGATGCTTTGAGGGCAGAGGAAAGACCTAGGGTCCAATAGACCCCAGTTTTTTCAAAAAAGAGTACCTGTCATTACCTATTGCTATCATAGGGGATATTTACATTCCCTGAGATAACAAAAAAAATGATAAAAAAAAAAAAATATGGAAGCAACAGTTTAAAAAAAAAAGCAAAATTAATAATAAAAAAAAAAAAAAAAAAAAAGCACCCCTGTCCTGCTCTGCTCTTGCCCAATGGTGAACGCAAGCGTCGGTCTGGCGTCATATGTAAACAGAAATTGCACCATGCATGTGAGGTATCACCGCGAAGGTCAGATCGAGGGCAGTAATTTTAGCAGTAGACCTCCTCTGTAAATCTAACGGCGTAACCTGTAAAGGCTTTTAAAGGCTTTTAAAAATGTATGTAGTTTGTCGCCAATGCGCGTTTGTGAGAAATTTTAAAGCTTGTCGTGTTTGGTATCTATGTACTCGGCCTAAGATCATCTTTTTTATTTCATCAAACATTTGGGCATTAAAATTAAAGAAAGTGTATTTTTTCCCCAAAACATGCGTTTGAAAAATCGCTGCGCAAATACTGTGTAGAAAAAAAAATTGCAACACCCACCATTTTAATCTGTAGGGCCTTTGCTTTAAAAATATATATAATGTTTGGGGGTTTAACATAATTTTCTTGCAAAAAAAATATGTTTTCATGTAAACAAAAAGTGTGAAAAAGGGCTTTGCCTTCAAGTGGTTAGAAGAGTGGATGTAAGCTTCCTAATGTTGTGTATAAAATGCCAGAACAGTTCAAAACCCCCCAAATGACCCCATTTTGGAAAGTAGACACCCCAAGCTATATACTGAGAGGCATGTCGAGTCCATGGAATATTTTATATGTTGACACAAGTTGCGGAAAATAGACAATTTATTTTTTTATTTTTTATTTTTTGCACAAAGTTGTCACTAAATGATATATTGCTCAAACATGTCATGGGCATATGTGGAATTACACCCCAAAATACATTCTGTTGCTTCTCCTGAGTACGGGAATACCACATGTGTGAGACTTTTTGGGAGCCTAGCCGCGTACGGGACCCCAAAAACCAATCACCGCCTTCAGGCTTTCTAAGGGTGTAAATTTTTGATTTCACTTCTCACTGCCTATCACAGTTTCGGAGGCCATGGAATGCCCAGATGGCACAAAACCCCCCCAAATGACCCCATTTTGGAAAGTAGACACCCCAAGCTATTTGCTGAGAGGTATGGTGAGTATTTTGCAGATCTCACTTTTTGTCACAAAGTTTTGAAAATTAAAAAAAAAAAAAAAAAAAAAGTTTTTTTTTCTTCATTTTCAAAAACAAATGAGAGCTGTAAAATACTCGCCATGCATCTCAGCAAATAGCTTGGGGTGTCTACTTTCCAAAATGGGGTCATTTGGGGGGGTTTTGTGCTATTTTGGCATTTTATGGCCTTCGAAACTGTGATAGGTAGTGAGGAGTGAAATCAAAAATTTGTGCCTAGAAATCCTGAAGGCGGTGCTTGGTTTTCGGGGTCCCGTACGCGGCTAGGCTCCCAAAAAGTCCCACATATGTGGTATCCCCGTACTCAAGAGAATCAGCAAAATGTATTTTGGGGTGTAATTCCATATATAACCATGGCATGTGTGAGCAATATATCATTTAGTGACAACTTTTTGTAATTTTTTAATTAATTTTTTTTGTCATTATTCAATCACTTGGGACAAAAAAAATAAAAAATTCAATGGGCTCAACAGGCCTCTCATTAATTTCCTTGGGGTGTCTACTTTCTAAAATGGGGTCATTTGGGGGGGGGGGGGTTGTGCTATTTTGGCATTTTATGGCCTTCGAAACTGTGATAGGTAGTGAGGAGTGAAATCAAAAATTTGCGCCCTTAGAAATCCTGAAGGCAGTGCTTGGTTTTCGGGGGCCCGTACGCGGCTAGGCTCCCAAAAAGTCCCACACATGTGGTATCCCGTACTCAGGAGCAACAGCAAAATGTATTTTGGGGTGCAATTCCACATATAACCATGGCATGTGTTAGCAATATATCATTTAGTGACAACTTTTTGTAATTTTTTTATTTTTTTTGTCATTATTCAATCACTTGCGACAAAAAAAAAAAATTCAATGGGCTCAACATGCCTCTCAGCAATTTCCTTGGGGTGTCTACTTTCCAAAATTGGGTAATTTGGGGGGGTTTTGTACTGCCCTGCCATTTTAGCACCTCAAGAAATGAGATAGGCAGTCATAAATTAAAAGCTGTGTAAATTCCAGAAAATGTACCCTAGTTTGTAGACGCTATAACTTTTGCGCAAACCAATAAATATACGCTTATTGACATTTTTTTTTACTAAAGACATGTGGCTGAATACATTTTGGCCTAAATGTATGACTAAAATTGAGTTTATTCGATTTTTCTTATAACAAAAAGTAGAAAATATCATTTTTTTCAAAATTTTCGGTCTTTTTCCGTTTATATCGCAAAAAATAAAAATCGCAGATGCAATAAAATACCATTAAAAGAAAGCTCTATTTGTGGGAAGGAAAGGACGCAAATTTCGTTCCGGTACAGCATTGCATGTCCGCACAATTTCCAGTTAAAGCAGCGCAGTGCAAAATTCTGAAAACAGCTCTGGTCCTTTAGCTACAAAATGGTCCGGGCTTAAGTGGTTAAAGACCAGGCCCCTTTTTGCGATTCGGCACTGCGTCGCTTTAACTGACAATTGCGCAGCCGTGCGACGTGGCTCCCAAACAAAATTTACGTCATTTTTTCCCACAAATAGAGATTTCTTTTGGTGGTATTTGATCACCTCTGCGGTTTTTATTTTTTGCGCTATAAACAAAAATAGAACAACGATTTTGAAAAAAATTCTATATTTTTTACTTTTTGCTATAATAAATATCCCCCAAAAATATATATATATAAAAAAAATGTCCTCAGTTTAGGATGATACGTATTCTTCTACATATTTTTGGTAAAAAAATCTGCGTTTATTGATTGGTTTGCGCAAAAATTATAGCGTTTACAAAATATTTTTTTACTAGTAATGCCGGCGATCAGTGATTTTTTTCATGACTGCGACATTATGGCGGACACATCGGACACTTTTGACACATTTTTTGGACCATTGTAATTTTTACAGCGATCGGTGCTATAAAAATGCACTGATTACTGTAAAAATGACACTGGCAGTGAAGGGGTTAACCACTAGGTGGTGCTGTAGGGGTTAAATGTTCCCTGCATTGTGTTTCTAACTGTAGGGGGATGGGCTCTGTGTCACATAACACCGATCTCCGCTCCGAGTACACGGAGCCGAGATCCGTGTCATTGTCACTAGGCAGAACAGGGAGATGCTTGTTTACACAAGCATCTCCCTGCTCTATACCTCCGGCGCGCACGGCCCCCATGTCAGGCAGTTAAAGGGGACTTACAGGTACGTGGATGTGCCTGTACGTGCCATTCTGCCGACGTATAAGTACAGGAGGCGGTCGGCAAGTGGTTAAAAACAACATTGTTTTACCTTTGTTTTGGAGAAATATTAACAATGTTCTAGTACAATTAAATACATTAGGAATGATCTGTGTGGTCTTTAACCATGTGTTTGAGGCATCAGTTTATATTTGTGACCTGTCTAGAATATACAATTTTTGATAGTAATATAGTGATTATTAGTATTTTTGTCTGATGAAATAGGTAGAATAATATTTATTTTTCGTATTCTGGTAGGACAAGGTAAGTGAAGCCTTAGTTTATACAATGTGGTAGATAGCATGCTATGTAGCTTGAGACCTAATTCACACAAGTGCAAACTTGCAACTTCAGTCGCACAAAATCACATGTAAATAACATTGATTTCAATGGTGCCCATTTATATTAATGCAACGCAACGGTAATGCATCCTTGGAGAAGGTACATGTGCTACTTTAGTGCGATGCAGCATACTTTTGTGCTCCATAGACTTCAATGAAGACACTGCAAAAGCACTTGTATTTGTGGCTTGTGGTCCATTTTTTATGTTGGTTGTTAAGGATTGGACACTCTGTCAGTGTCCTAAAAACCAGTGACTCATCTCTGCTCAGACAGCATGGTTGTGTGATTCTTTGTTAAAGGGGTTGTAAACCTAAGTGTTTTTTCACCTTAATGCATTCTAGGCATTAAGGTGAAAAAAACACCTTGCATTGACCGGCCACCCAGCCCCCCCGTTTTACTTACCTGAGCCCCGAATTTCCGTGGGCGCGTCCTCTCCTTGGAGTCTCGGCTTTGATTGGATATATTGACAGCAGTGCAGCCATTGGCTCCTGCTGCTGTCAATCAAATCCAATGACGCGGGGGCGGGGTTGAGTCATACACTCGGCGTCTATGGATGCCGAGTGTATGACACAGGAGCATGCCCGCAAGGTAACCCCCTCGAGAGAGAGCTTCCCAGAGGGGGTTATCTAATGCGGGGAGGAGCCGCAAGAGCCGCCGTGGGACCCCAGAACAGGTGGATCGGGGCCACTCTGTCCAAACAAACTGCACAGTGGAGGTAACTATGACATGTTTGTTTTTATAAAAAAAAATGGGATCCTTTAGTGTCACTTAAAGGAGCTGATTGTTAAGGAGTAACTCACTTCTGCTGTCAACCGTGGGGTTCCTAGCTGACAACAGAATGTAAAAAAATTAGCTTCTCTGTAAAAATAAAAGTTAAATAAATCAACATGGAGGTCCCCCCAAAATCCATACCAGGCCCTTAAGGTCTGGTATGGATTTTAGGAAGGCTCCCATGCCAAAAATGGGAAAAAAATGATATGCCAGGCAGCAGATGCTGGCTACCTAACAACCAATGGCCCATTCCTGCTGACTGATGGCAAGAATTAGTCAAAATACACTAGTATAAAAATGCATCAAAATGCTTTAAAATGCAACCAAGTCACACAACATAAATGCACTGAAAATCAAATCAAGTCGCAGCCACACTAGTGTGAACCTAGCCTAGGTGTACCATACCTAAGAAATATGTATTGATAAAGCAGGCTCTATACAATGTAAGACATATGTTGATGAATAACATTATAGTAGTATAGTGGAGACTTTTCTAAGATCCCTTTCACACTGGGGCCGCTCGTGGATTTGCGGTAAAGCGCTGCTTATTTTAGCGGTGCTTTACCACTGTTTAAGCAGCACTTTTAACATGTTAAGGCACTTCAGACGTGCTTTTCAGGCGCTTCCGAAATGCTGCCCATTCATTCCAATGGACTGGATGTTTTGGAAACACTAATACAGTGCTCCCAAACCGCCCCAAAGATGCTGCTTGCAGGACTTTTCGGAACATCCCGCAAGTGCACCGCCCCACAAGTGCACCACCCCAGTGTGAATTGTCAACCTTGAAAGCACTTAACAGAGGCTTTTCCAGTGCTAAAACGCCTGAAAACCACCCCAGTGTGAAAGGGGTCTTAAGGTAGGAGTGGATGGAGAAATTCAGCTGTCAGGATCCATTCACATCTCCGGGAAGCAAGAACTCACTTTCCTGCACACGTGTTTAGGGGGGGGGGGGTGTTTTGGAGCGTTTCTGATCGTTACCCATAGGGCAGCCCATTCACTTGAATGGGCTTCAGTACATTAGAAGAATGCCCCAAAGGAGCTCCAGAACTTTTTTGGGGAGTGGAGCATGGTGCATTTTTACTGCACTTTTTGGTGCATTTACAGCCTTCTGCCCACGCTTGGGGTGCAATTAACATTTAATGACAATGCAAGCATGATGTACTTTTGCAGTGCGTTGCTAAAACACACATTAAAGCACATATTTTCTGTGCAGTTTGGCGTTCGGAAATGCACAGATGTAACATATGTTGATGAATAATTTAATGAATTACATGTATTGCTCATGTATAGTGGGGACTTTTCTTGAGGGAAGAGGTGTCTGAAACAGATATGGTTATTTTATTTACTAATTATATACAAGAGATAATGCATGGTATACATGTAAAGGTGTTTGAGTTCTATTTGCATGTTTTTCCTTTAGTGCACTAGAACTGTAAAAACTACCAACCAGTTTTCCAATAAAGCACTTTAATTTCTTATACATCCTCCACAGTCACTTGGATGGCAACAGATGGAAAATGAAACAATTGGCCCATATGCAACATTTCATACAATGTGTTTGTATGTGACTTAGTATGATATTGTTAGGTAACAACATGGCTGGTAATGAGGGAACCCCAAACAACCATACTAGCAGTCTTTTTGTTGTCCCAAAGAAGATTATATGTATGTTTACTCTTTATAAATCAGCTTCTCAGGGCCAAAAATGCACTCTGGTGTTCTTAGTTAACTTCAAGCACCTGTGTACATATTATCTATGCTGCTAAGTATATAGGATAAGGCTTGTTAGGTTTGTTACTGATGATCTCACGACTTATAATTTTGTTGGCTTGCCAGTAGTAGATATTGAGCAATTTTCTCTTTTTTTTTTGTGTTAAAGAGCCCGTAGAAGATACCAGCACAGGTATACCAAGCATATGTACTGGTTATAGCAAAAGTATGGAGGTCATGCAGGCCCTTGGCTACATTGTCCAAAGCCCATGTGTCCAGTACTTGGCAGGTATTTCAAGAGAATAAAAAATAGCCTCTCTTCTCAAAGCACTGGGAGGTGTTTTATGGTAAAATGGCCTACAAACTTCTGTATCAGTCAATTAAAAATATAACCATTCTAAGAATGAGAACAGTATAAGGAGAATCATTGTATATTACATATGTTACTGTACAATTAATGGGTAGGCATACGATTGGAACGTGTTTCTCGTTTACTGGAACTTTATGGAAAACTAAAAGTAAAACTAAAAATTAAAAAAACGTATATAGGAAATGTCTCTGCACTCAAAATCTTTAGGGCATGTCATTTCGGAATGGCCCTAAGCCTGAGAACACTGCACTTTTTTGGGTGGGAGATTAAAGACTAAGTTCATCTTTTTGGGCAGAATTTCACTTTTCATAGTAAATAGAAAAGTGTTTTATAATGTAATTTCTGGCCAAACGATCCCAATGTGCTTATCTGTCACTTACCTCATCTTTAGTAGCTTTAAAGATTTATCTGTTCTGAAAAAAATGTTTTCTGCTTGCATTACTTCCTGTAGGTCTTATCCCAGCATGCACTGGCTTGCTGCATCACAAAACAGAGTGTGATTGGGCGTGTTTTCCATTCTGTATCACATCTCCCTCATTACTACACCACTTCTTGCTTTATTTCTACCCACTTTTTGTAAAATATGATTGTACAATCTTCTTTAGACCTACTATTAGCTATGTAGTGTAAGGGCCTGCCTGATTTGACAAATTTAATATATTTTTCAGGTGTGTCCTTGTATTCCCTAGTTTTTGGTAAATCTAAAGGAAATTGTTCAGAGATTGTACAATCAGATTGCATAGTCGAAAACCATTGTTATACAAGTACATAGGATGGACTGGATAGAGACAGCCAGCTGTCAGGACCCGTTCACATCTCCGGGAAGCAGGAACTCACTTTCCTGCACAGATTTTTTTGGGGGGTGTTTTGGAGCGTTTCTGATTGTCACGCATAGGGCAGCCCATTCACTTGAATGGGCTTCCCTATGTGAGAAAAATTCCCTAAAAGAGCTCCAGAACTTTTTCTTAGAGTGGAGCATGGTGCATTTTTATGACACTTTTTGGTGCATTTACAGCCTGCTGCCCGTGCGTAGGGTGGCATTAACATTTAATGACAACGCATGCATGATGTGCTTTTGCAGTGTGTTGCTAAAACGCACAGTACAACACAAATTTTCTGTACAGTTTGCCATGTGTTTGGAAATGCACAGATGTGAATGGAGCCTCACTGTTTTAGTGTAAACACACAAATTTCACTTTCAGGCCCCATTTACACCTAGCACAATAGGAGTGCACATGTTTTGCCTCTTTTTTCACAGGACACACATAGAGCAGCCTATTGATTTCAATAGGTTTCACTACACGCAGCAACGTAGCTCATGGGATATTTTGGAGTGCTGCAGTTTTCTTTATTTGGAGTGTTGTAGTTTGTGCGTTTTTCTGTGTTTGTCACTTGTTTCTTCATGCAACAAAATATGAGTTTTATTCTGTGTTTGGGGTGTCTTTAACAATTATTGGCACAGAAAACACAACTAGTTTATTTTTAGGTGTATAAAAGTGGCAATACACTGTACAGTCTGGGAACGGTGATCGCTGATTGCATTGAAAATGCATGAACCTGCAGAGGTAGGTGGGAGCAATCCCCTAGAAGAAAGGGGACAGGTGCAGGGTATGTGTTAATGAGGTCAGCTGGTCAGCTACTTCCTTCTACTGGTTCTTCTGAACTGAATGCCAAATTTAGGATGGCTAATTAGGTTTTCCTCAGGACACCGATGCTGAGGTAGGCATGGTGTAGAAAAAAGTGGTACATTAATGGTATATTGGTACAAAGGGAGATGGAATTTAGAAAAAATAAGTGAACTCTTGAAGTATAACTCCTATGTTAAAGGAAATATGTATTGGTATTACTATACCAAGGTTCCTGTTTGGGAATTCCCATATGCCTGAGTTGCCAACAAAGTTGTTGTTTTTTTTTTGTTTTTTTTTTTTTATGGCGATGGCATATTTTTTGTTAGAAAAAAACTGAAATGGGGAAGAAAAAACATTTAAATGCTGCAAGGAGAATGATGATAGAAAAACTAATGGTAGAGTGGATTTTCATTTATACACTGCTCTGTACAAACAGGTGCGAAAAGATGTAGTTCAGCAAGTGCACCACATTTAAAGCAACTCAGGTGCACTTATAACCACAGTAGAAAGTGTGTTTAGTTTTAATGTGCAGCAACCTTTTTGTCCCTTAGGATGTATATTTTCAAGCAGAATAACTAGACTAGCAGAAGAAGATTTCACATATAACAAATAAGGACACTTCAGCAGTCTGGAATAATAAAAAAATGCATATTGATTGAAAGCACCACAATTGATTCTTACCACTGCTGGACGGTTGTTGTGGGCCTGAGCATGCTCTGAGCAGATATGAGTTTGGGGAGAACTCCTCATCAGGGTTTGTGTCCATAATTTGATGAGAAGTATTGCTGTCTAGCAGAGGCATCTGGCAGCTAACAGGAGGAGGATTATGGGAGCTGGGCAATTGTGCGGATGGTAGGAGGCTAGACGAAGATGTAGATGGGATGGGGCGACCTGGGAAAGAGGAACAGGGATTAAAGGTCAGCAATGAAGGCAATGAACAGAGACACAGAAAGATTTATGTGTATGTAACATTTTGAGCACAAGAGATGAAAATACTGCAATTATGGGTCACACTTATTAAAGTAGCTCAGAGTCTAAGATAAACAATGTTATGCCAGATGTATAATTTACAAATTTTATATAGTCACTAACTACTAGAAAAGACAGTGGGGTTGATTTACATTTTGCAAAGTGCATTTTCACATTCCAAGGGAATTTACGCTTAGTTTGATAAATGTGTTGAAAACTCACTTTGCATAGAATACTAGATTACATGCAAGGAAAATAATCAAAAACAAACAGTATATTTCCGTGCACATTGCCAGATGATGGAAGTCTTAGTATAGCTTCACTACATTTACTAAGCTAAGTGAAAATTTAGTTTGCCAATTGAAAAGCCTATTTGCTTTTAGTAAATAAAATCCAGTATCTTTACAGAATTACAAGCAGAGTATGTATTTTTAACTTACAAATGATGCTAATACATTCATAGATGCTGTCTTCCTTATACAGGTTTGGTGTCAAAATAATAATATTATTTTTCCACTGAAGTGGGTCTCCTACCATGATTGCATTGTGCATTGCATGTGTTCATGGTAGTTTGATAAAGTTTGATACCAACTACCCATAATTGGTCACATCAACTACTAAGTTCCATTGCTAAGTTCCTGTTTAATGATGTGTATCGTAGTTTAAAAAATAAATAAAAAAATCAGTCCACTACTGATGGTGATTAATGTATGGCCCTTCTAGAGTTCAGTTTTTGTTTAGTTTTTTTCTTATATCATTGTTACTGCATTTGCAAACTTTATTTCTGATAAGGGTGATTTCACATTATGTGGTCACTTCTAAATCTCAAGTAGCAGACATAGGTCAGGACTTTTAAAAATTGTGTTTGGTTTGCATAGAAATCAATTTACATACAGTATAAGGCTTTATGCCCTGCGTTGCCATTGAGGAACAATGTTCTATAGATAATTTAAAATAGTTGCAGTTGTAGTGATGAATAGCTGTAGGTTTGTGACCTACAGAATGTAAAAGTCAGCACTCTTTGTTTCACAAATGTGCTAAAGTTAGCAACTTTACAGATCCATAAAAGTTTAAATTCTTTCACAAATCTAAGCTGAATTTAAAGGGAACTAACCAACCCAAGCCATCACTGAATACAATAACTGCTTTGCTTTGAAAGGATTCATGGTTTAAGTACACTAATGTGAAAAGTATTATACTGCTTATAAATGGGCATACCTTTTAGTCAGATACTAAATAAGATCTGGAAGCTGACTGTTCATGTAATTGTAGAAAAAGCCATGATTTCTGCTTCCAGCTCAAACTATTCTCCTTCCAAACTCCATTTTCTCGAATTGATTTAAGGGAAATCTCTAGCATACTCGAAAATGTCTGCTGACACATTTTTGTTACTTTACTGAGCTTATTATCACTAGCTTTTTAAATCATCCTCTGTCTGATTACTGCACATGAATCTGAAGCACCACTTGCAAAAATGACAGAGGACTTCATGCAAATAATATCTAAAAGGAAGAACAATTCCCTTTACCCATCACAGGCAGATTTCCCCATTCATTGTTCTTTGCTGAAGTGAAGTGAAACAATGAAACAGAGTGCTAAGGGCAGGTGACCTAAAGATTACAATGTTTAGTTACATGTCTATTTAGACTTTTAACTTTTGGAAAAAAATGTTAGCTTTGGAAAACGTTTTAGACATTTTAGAGAAAGGGGAACTTGATTTGAAAAAATTTAAATGAAGCCCAAGATAAACATGTCTACCTCAGGAATTAATGAGACAACATGGGAGAAATTTACTAAAATTGGAGCACTCAGAATCTAGTGCAGCTGTGCACGGTAGCCAATCAGCTTCTAACTTCAGCTTGTTCAATTAAGCCTTGACAATCAAACCTGCATGCTGGTTGATTTCTATGCAGAACTGCATCAGATTTTGCACTCTCCAGTTTAAGTAAATCTCCCCCCATATGTCATTATAATGGATGCTCATTAAACAAATTTGCTGTTAAAAAAACTTCCTTCTTGAGATCTCACAAGATCTTGGGAAAATACTTTTTTTCTTTTGAAAAGAAGACCAGTGTAATGTTTTACAGTGCATGTGAAATACAAGGTGCATGATGTCAGGCATTTCATCTAGCGCATGCACAGGATGACATACTTTTCAAAATGGCAACATGGGAGCACAGACGCTGGCTGCACAGAGCCAGCCTGAAAAGGAGTCAACAAAAAGGAAAGGCAGCATGGACATAGGTAAGTGTACTTGTTTATATGCAATGTATTATATAATAATCCCATTTTCTTGCAGGAGGGAGGTCTTCTTTAAGGATCGTGTTAGGGTTTGTTCACACTATAACTATAAATTGCATCATGACATGCATGATAATGTCTTTTACTGGAACACGTAGTAACTCGCTGTTGGTGTTACAAATGATACACATTTGAAAACAAATGTAATTGTAACTCTCATCTTGCATACATTTCATACATGGGTCCCTTAATACAAGGTGGTCATAAATAATTGTATGAGTACTCATTGTTGTTTGAATGAGGAACTTAATGAAGAATCTGAAAATTGTTGAGAATCTTCATTCAAACACCCAGCAAAAATACAAATTAAAAAACTGTAGATACTAGCGCATATTTATAAAGCAAGTAATGTGACTTTCACCAAACATTCACTGGTGGTGAATCAGTCACTGTCATTTAAAACACACACATCATGAAGATTTACCTGCAGTTATGTTGAGGAAAAGTCACATTTGCTTAATAAATATATCTTTAATGGTGGCTATCTGGTTATAGGGACCTACTGTAATGAAAAATATTCAAGTTCTATGCCCATATTCATTGTGAGCTTTCTATTATCTTGCAATAGAAATAATAAAAAGGAGAAATAAAGAAAATAAAAATACAAAGTAAGAGAGAAAGAAAACAAAAGCGCAAGTCATATAGTACAGCATGTACTGTAGTAGCCATGGTGCTTGATGCTTGTGTCCAACCAGAGTTACCATTGTATATCCTGAATGCACTGCACTGTGACTGGGAATAGCTTGCTAAGAGCAAATACTGTACACATTCACCAGACATTTGTCAGATTTTACATTTTAACAAATGTCCATGTTCAACACATGTTCAAATGTATGATGTGAGTTCACAGATGTATATGTATGTACATATTCTCCTTTTGTTTTAACACTAGAACTAGATTTTCCTGATTAGAAATTACAGCATGCCACCTTTACATGTTGCCTTGCATGTTCATGTTTAACACATGTACAACCCATGACCATGTTCCCATGTGTTCAATAAATTGAGATTTTTATTGTACCTGATTTATCTGTTTGGACCTTTATGACGTCCTCAACTAAAGTCCCATGGGCTTTGTTTTTATTGCATAAAATTCAGGGATGGAGGAGGGTCATTTGTCAGGCAACTTCTAGGCCATTTTTTCTTCTTTTTTCTATATGTCACCAGACATTTGTCAGATTTCATACAGTATATATATATATATATATATATATATATACAAATAAATAAATATTGTACAGGATATTACCAACATTAGTTACGCGTTTCCTATATTTACAATCTTGTAAACATAAACCTATGAAATGTAAAATCTGACAAATGTCTGGTGAATGTGTACAGTATTTGCTCTTAGCAGCTATTCCCAGGGACAGTGCATGTGCTGTCTGGAGCTCTCTATAGTTTTCCTGGGGACAGGACTGTCTGGAGCTCTCCACAGTGCTGAAAATATATTTTAACAGCTTTAGCACTTCTCCCTGACATGATCACCCAGGACACCAAAACATGTGAGCTAGTATCTCCAAGAGTGGGTGGTGGCATGGGGTGCTTATATGCTGCCTACTTGCCCCTATTTAACTCATTAAAAATGCATACAGTTAAGAAGTTAAAAAATAAAAGTCACACTTATAGAATAAGCTTTAATGTTATATCCTGTATTTTTACCGGTTTTATCCAGTGGCATCCTAAAAATATCTGGATCTCTTTCCCTTTTAAGCACTCTTATCCTTAAAGTGGAACTCCACCCAAAAAGGGAAGTTCCACTTGTCTGCCCCCCTTCCGCTGCCACATTTGGCATTCTTTGAGGGGAAGGGGTAGCAGATACCTGGTTTTGACAGGTACCCCCTCTCACTTCCAGCTGACCTCGCCATGGTTAACTCAGCCATAAGTTTGGCCCCTACTACTTTCCCTGCAACTGGGCCATTCACAGAGCGCAGCGTGATTTGTGCGTGCGCAGTAGGGAACCGGCTGTGAAGCCGCAAGGCTTCACTACTGCTTACTCTTAGTGGAGATGGTGGTGGCAGCACCCGGTAGCTGATTGAAAAATCGACTTGGGTAAAGATACCACTGGATTCCTGGACAGGTAAGTGTTCTAATAATAAAAGTCAGCAGCAACAGTATTTGCTGCTTTTTCTGCAGGAGCCTGGAGCTCCTTATTAAGTGGCATGAAAAAGCACAACCTTTCTCACTTTTCAGCCTATTGTTAAAAAATTAGGTGGTTCTGTGACCGTAATAGTATTAACTGAAGTTGGAGTTACATTTATATATAGGACAAATGCTACCTATCAATGGTGTGGCAAATTGTTATATATATTCTTTTTCAGGACATTACTTGCTAGATACTTCTGCTGGGACTGGGTGTTCATCTGCCCCTTTAATGTGACACACTGGTATACACCTTTGCACCTTTATGTGCTATTACCTATGTGTACTCCAAGGATCAAGCACACTTTATTGTTTTTTTTTGCCTTCATCTGGATCAACTGTGGGTATAAAATGAAGTAAATGGGGGTTTTCTTTTTCTTTTTTCTATATTGGTTGAACTACATGGGCTTGTGGCTTTTTTCAACCTGACTCACTAGGTAACTATATAACCCTGTAACCGTGTACAGCAGGCAGACACAAACTACTGTATATATACTTATCTACAGTCACATGCACAATTTCAATAAATGGTAGTTAGATCTATACCCTGGATATATCATTTTACTAGGAAATGGTTTAACTGCTAATGGACATTCCGGAGTTAAATTTATAAGCACCTTAAAAAAATAGTATGCCCCTCAAATACATATATATTTTATCTTTTGTTTTGTTTTTTAAAAAAGCCTTCTGAATGCTGGCTTCTGCTCACACACACTGCTGTAAAAAAAAAAAAAAATGAAGACCATAAATGTGACGGTTGCAGAAAAAGCCTCATTTATTTTTCAAAACACTTCACCTTTCCTCTGATACAAGACCCTTCAGTACGCTTCTAACCAGGACAGGCTGTTTCACCTGAAATTCCCTGGCTCCCTATACAGCTCGTAACATCCAGAGTCATACAAGGCCAAGTAAGGTCACAGAGCTGTAATATGTCATGCCCAATGAACACATTTACCTAATTTTCACATAAAGGTACTTTACACCTCTGTGTTAGGGGGATCTGCAAAGAGTAATGCAGACAGACAGTCAAAATGCTCTATAAGCTCCAATTGTCTACAGTTGTTAAAACTGACTCTATTTGACTGAAACATTTTGATTTTCCTACACTATTCCTACAAATTATATTCTTTCTTTTTGACATGCCACTATAAAGATATCTGCATTTAATTCTAAGCATAAAACATGCTCCTATTTTCACTCTGGCATGTGCAAAATAGATATTCTGCTGTGTATTGATGAAATACGTGTCACACAACTCATAAGGAGATGTAAAAATTGTACATAAATAAAATCTGTGCTGAACGCTGTTAAGAGCAGTTTTCTTGTCATCATTGTAAGGAGTAGTTAGGATAAATAAATCTCAACACTTACTGTCATGTTTGGGCTTTGGCAAGAATTGTATAATTCTGAAAATTCATGCACTTGTTTGAAAGGTATTACTGGAACATTATTAGTGCTACGAATATTGTTATCATTCAAGGGAGAAAATAATCCATGCTTTTAACTTGGACACCTCTGTGCACAATGTAAAGGTGGCCATACACTATACGATCTAATTGTACAATCACTTTAAGCCTAGGTTCTTATTGGAGAGATATGGCATGCAATTTGACATGTCAAATCGCATGCCAAATCAGCAGCAATTGCCGGCAATGGCAATGCCGCACCGGTTCAAAAAAGTAGCTTCTGTACCACTTTAGGCAAGTTTGGGGTGCGATTTGTATAGACATTTTTGCAGCAGCAACCTGCACAGATGTCTCTGAAATCACCCCCAAAGTCGGAACTGACATGCGGGAAGGAAATTGTGTGAGTTCAGCTGAACTCGCACAATTTCATTGGATAGCAGACAGCAGAATTTTATTTTATTTTTTAAGGGTCAGTTCACACCAGATGCAGTTCCGTGCAGTTCAGTACAGTTCCGTTTTTTTCTGCACCAATACAGTCAGTTCCGGTCAGTTTCCGGTCAGTTTCTGCAACGGAAAATGACCGCAACCTGACTGGAACTGACTGCACTGGTGTGAACTAGAGCCATTGGAATACATGGAAAACACTGTGCATGCATTTTTAGTGCATAAAAAAAGCACACGAAACTGAGCGGAACTGCGTCTGGTGTGAACTAGCACTTAAACAATAAACAAACGCGGCCTTTATTGCTAATGGCTTAAATAAATAAAAAATACTTATATTTTCCATTTTAAAACACGTAAACAGCTCAGCCACTATGACTCGGGCTTTATCATCAAAAGACGAGGGGAATCACCCATATTTCAATATTCTCTTCAATAACACCAACACTCTTCATTAATAAAGTAATTCAATGTTCAAAATATGTAAATTGTCCCCCTTAAATAAGGTGACACTGCCACTTAATAAATTAGCCGTGACTGAAGGGAGGGAGGGAAGCTCTGGGGCTCGGAACTCCATTTTTATTTGAAATTTTCCACATAGATCCCCCTAAACTGCCCAGATACAGTTGTATGCAAAAGTCTAGAAACCCCTGACAATTTCCATGACTGTCATTTATAAATATTTGGGTGTTTGGATCAGAAATTTCATTTTGATCTATCAAATAACTGAAGGAAACAGTAAAATTTCAGTAGTGAAATAAGGTTTATTGGATTAATATAAAATGTGCAATATGCATCAAAACGAAATTAGACAGGTGCATAAATTTGGGCATCCTTGTCATTTTGTTGATTTGAATACCTGTAACTACTTAGCACTGATTAATTGGAATACAAAATTGGTTTGGTGAGCTCAATAACCTCCCTGGCGGTATGATTCTGGCAGATTTTAGGTGCTGGAAGCGGTACCATTATTCTGCAAGGAAATTTGGCGTTTTATATTGCAGGCCTGTAATTCTTAGGAATAACTCACTTAAATCTGTCCAAACCAAAGTCTAGTAGACATTCCAGGTATGATAAAGTTCATAAAACAAAATCATAAATTATAATATAATAAATAACTATAAAATAATTATAACAAATAATAATATAATAATAATAAAAGTGTTTTTCAGTGTTTGATGACGAATTTCCCCACAAATCGATATTGCTTAATTCTGCGAGTGATTCTAATTTATTATCGCTGTTTTCTAGCTGGTCTAAAACCACTTTTGACATAAAGGGACACTTTTTGGTTGCTATGGACAATCTCCAAATTCCAGGCAGAAAGAACAGTTTTTATTATATAAAACTGCATGCAGGGCACTGGACAGACCACTAGGGACAATGGGGGTGTGTAATTTTTTTATACAGTACTGTAATCTGTAAGATTACAGAATACTGTATGTGTATTGTGTTTTAACTTTTTTGAATTTGGCGCCGAACTCCGTCCCGGTGTGTCGTAACGTTGCAGGGAACGGAGCTCGGCGGCACTCGGCACTGTGTGAATCGAGCGAGGAGACGGCTCGATCACACAGCGGAGAGGCATCGCAGGATCCAGGGGACAAGGTAAGTAACTCTGCCTGTATCACTGTGATGCAATCCCGAGTCTGGCTCGGGGTTACCGCTTTTGGTGCTGAAACTGCACCCCGAGCCAGACTTGGGAATACCGCCAGGAAGGTTAAGCCTTGAACTTCATTGACAGGTGCATCCAATCATGAGAAAGGTATTTAAGGTGACCAATTGCAAGTTGTTGTTATCTTTGGCTCTCCTCTGGCAACATGGGGGCCTCAAAAACACTCTCAAATGACCTGAAAACAAAGATTGTTCTACATTGTGGATTAGTGGAAGGCTACAAAAAATTATCGCAGAGATATAAGATGTCAGTGTCCACTGTGAGGAACATAGTGAGGAAATGGAAGACCACAGGCACAGCTCTTGTTAAGGCCAGAAGTGGCAGGCCACATAAAATATTGGAGAGGCAAAGGCGAAGGATGGTAAGAACGGCCAAAAACAGCCCACGGACCACCTCCAAAGACCTACAACATCAACTTGCTGCAGATGATGTCACTGTGCACCCTTCAACAATTCAGTGCACTTTGCACAGGGAGAAGCTGTATGGGAGAGTGATGCGAAAGAAGCCTTTTCTGCACACACGCCACAAACAGAGTCGCTTGAGGTATGCAAACGCACATTTGGACAAGTCAGCTTCATTTTGGAATAAGGTGCTGTGGACTGATGAAACAAATATTGAGTTATTTGGTCATAACAAGGGGCGTTATGCATGGCGGCAAAAGAACACAGCATTCCAAGAAAAACCCTTGCTACCCACAGTAAAATTTGGTGGAGGTTCCATCATGCTGTGGGGCTGTGTGGCCAGTGCCAGTACTGGGAATCTGGTTAAAGTTGAGGGTCGCATGGATTCCACTCAATTTCAGCAGATTTTTGAGAATAATGTTGAGGTATCAGTCACAAAGTTGAAGTTATGCCGGGGCTGTATATATATATATTTTTTTTATTATTTATTTCTCTTTAATCAGGGTAAAGAGGTACAACATTACAGTTTAGAAGCCAGCAAATAACTCAAATTATATTCATTCTTCAAATTATATTCATTTTACCTATATAATTAGATCAAAGGGACTTATTTTATCCGTACATTTTCCACCGTTTTAGTATCTTATTCTTGCCTCTTCTTTCTATTACCCCATTTTTTCTCTATCCCTATTTTCCTTTCCCCCTTTCCCTATCCCTCCCCATATTCCTTCCCCTAAACCCCGACCTCCTCCTTTCCTTGTCCATGCTAAGCGCGGGGAAAAACAAACAAACTGATTATCTCCCCAGGCGTGGAACTATCCGAGATGCCCTGCCTTCTATCTCTCCCTACCGAGCCTGCTCTTCTCTTTACTCTCCTAGTAACCTTTTGCCTTCTTCTGATTGTACAAATAGCTCCCATGGCGCCCATATTTCATTAATTTGTTATTTTCTATCCATCGTCATGGGTAGAAGTTTTTCCATCATTCCCACTCTCCTCACTTTATTAAGCCACATTGAAATTGGAGGAGCTCTTGGATCCTTCCAGTTTATCGCGATGCAGCTTTTTGCCGCATTTATCAAATGACACAAAACTGAGTTCATATATCTTTTAGGTGGAATTTGTGTGTTATGTAACAGGAAAAAAGCTGGTTCCTCTGAAATCTGGTATTCAGTAAATGTTTGAGTAATTCTCTGTACTGTCTGCCAAAACTGTCTAATTACTGGACATGACCAGAAAATGTGTATCATTGTCCCTTTTTCGTTGCATCCTCTCCAGCACCTGTCAGAAACTTCTGGAAAAAATTATTTAAGACCAATGGCGTATAGTACCAGCGTGTTAATATTTTATAATTTGATTCCTGTGTTTTCGTACACCTTGAGGATTTTAGAGACAGGTCTATAATGTTCTGGCATTGTTCTGGAGAGAAGGTTTGGCTTATATCTCTCTCCCATTTGGCCAGACATACCATTTTAAAGTCCTCTGAGGGTGCAGTCAGCATTGTATATATTTTAGACACAACGTGAGGGAGGGGCTTCCCTCCCTCACAGTATTCCTCAAACTTTGTTTGTGTTCGCCTATACCTCTCTGCAGGTCCCAAAGTTTCTAAGTAATGTCGAACCTGCCGAGCTTGCCATATGGGAATTTCATACTGCCCTCCTTGTTGTGTTAGCATACCAATTGTTGACCACTCTCTATCTTCTAAAAATGTGAAGCTTGAAAACAACCCTTTTCCCTAAGTTTCTAAAATATTTGTGATTCCATACCTGGTGGGAAATCTGGGTTTCCTAATATCGGGAACAGGGGTAAGTTTTTAGTAGATAATTTGAAATTCTGGCTGACTTTATTACCTGTCCATAGCGCCGGGCCTATCGTGAGTTTTTAATAAAGGAGATAAGGCCGTGTAACACCATAGTGCCCTATTTAGGGGGACTGGGATCATTAGCTGCTCCATAGTGACCCAAAGTTTATAATCCCTGTGTCTACTCCAGTCCTCTATCCTACTGAGTTGGGCAGCCAGATAGTATTTGTACATATCTGGTGCCGATATTCCTCCTTAGGTAGAGTCAGCAATGATCTACTTGTCCTTGGCCATCTACTGATCCAGATGAATTTAGTGAATAAGGCACGGACTTGGCTAAAGTAAGACATGGGGATTTTGATCGGCAATGCTTGGAAAAGATAAAGGAATTTTGGCACTACACTAATTTTTTAAATATTACATCTCCCAAACCATGAGTGCGTACCCCTATTCCATCCTTCCAACAATGTTCTGACTGTCCTACAGGTAAGTAATGTTATGAAGTTTAGTTTGAAGGTATCTGTAAAATTTGGGGGCGTTTGTGTTCCCAGATAGTTCAATGCTTTAGTTGTCCACCTAAACTTAAAACTATGCTCTAGGCCACTTTTTATGGAGTCCGGAAGTGCCACCCCCATCGCCTCTGACTTACCATAGTTTATTTTTAGATTCAACAGATTCCCATACAGTTCCACTTCTTTCATTAAATTGGGTAACGATATTTGTGGTCTTGCTAGTGAAAAAAGCATGTCATCCGCATATGTCGATACTTTATATTCCTTTCCCCCCAGATCAATACCCACAATATCCGGGTTCTGTCGATTTTTGTTTAACAATGGCTCTAATGTTAGAGTGAATAAGAGAGGCGACAGCCCCCACTCCCGCTATCCATTGTACCATCTGCTCACCCATCTGTTTTAAGACCTCCATCATAAATTTCCAATTTACTCTGTATTTTCTGAATCCGTATTAAAAAAAAACACTCAATATCTTCTTTTGGTTTGCCCGATGGATCAAGTTTAGCACTTTAATTGGGGCTGGATATTTCAACAAGACAACGACCCAAAACACTGCTCAAAATCTACTCGGGCATTTATGCAGAGGAACAAGTACAATGTTCTGGAATGGCCATCCCAGTCCCCAGACCTGAATATCATTGAACATCTGTGGGGTGATTTGAAGCGGGCTGTCCATGCTCGGCAACCATCAAACCTAAATGAACTGGAGATTAGGGATGAGCCGAACACCCCCCTGTTCGGTTCGCACCAGAACCTGCGAACAGACCTAAAGTTCGCGTGAACTTTAGAACCCTATTAAATATAATGGACTCGGACGTTCAAAATCAAAAGTGCTAATTATAAAGGCTAATATGCAAGTTATTGTCCTAAAAAGGGTTTGGGGACATGCATCAATGCAAAAAAAAGTTTTAAAAATGCCAGTTTTTCGGGGAGCAGTGATTTTAATAATGCTTAAAGTGACACAATAAAAGTGAAATATTCCTTTAAATTTCGTACCTGGGGGGAGGGGGGTGTATAGTATGCCTGTAAAGCAGTGCTTGTTTCCCTTGCTTAGAACTGTCCCTGTACAAAATGTAATTTCTGAAGGAAAAAAAGTAATTTCAAAGCACTCGCAGCTATAATGAATTGTATGCTCCCGTCAATATAGAGAAAAGTCATTGATAAAAAAAAAAATGCGTGGGGGTCCCCCCAAATTCAATTACCAGGCCCTTCAGGTCTGGTATGGATTTTAAGGGGAACTCCACCCCAAATTAAAAAAGAAAATTGCCTGGAGTTCCCCCAAAAATCCATACCAGACCCTTTATCCGAGCACGCAACCTGGCAGGCCGCAGGAAAAGAGGGGGTGATGAGAGAGCGCCCCCCTCCTGAACCATACCAGGCCACATGCCCTCAACATGGGGAGGATGTCCCCATGTTGATGGGGACAAGGGTCTCATCCCCACAACCCTTACCCGGTGGTTGTGGGGGTCTGCGGGCAGGGGGCTTATCGGAAGCTGGAAGACCCCTTTAACAAATGGGACCCCCAGATCCCACCCCCCCATGTGAATTGGTAAGGGGTACATTTTACCCCTACCATTTCACAAAGAAAGTGTAAAAAAAATGTAAAAAAACACACAGACACCTTGGAAAAGTCCTTTATTAAAAAAAAAAAAACACATTCCAGCGATGTAATCCAGTGTCCCGCGGCGATCCGATGTCCAGCACTGCAGTCTCCACTCCACACAAAACTTCATTGGCTGAGCGGACCTACACTTCGGAGGAAGTTTCCCATCAGGTCCGCTCAGCCAATGGCGTAGGTGGGGTCTGAGGTACGAGGGGGCGGAGGCGCCCTCGTATCTCAGACCCCACCTACGTCATTGGCTGAGCGGACCTGATGGGGAACTTCCTCCGCAGTGTAAAAAATGAATAGACCCGCCCCTTCTCACTTTCCCCATCAGGTCCGCTCAGCCAATGACGTAGGTGTAAGGCTGAGCGGACCTGATGGGGAATGTGAGAAGGGGCGGGTCTATTATTTTTTTTACACTGCGGAGGAAGTTCCCCATCAGGTCCGCTCAGCAAATGACGTAGGCAGGGTCTAAGATACAAGGGCGCCCCCCGCCCCCTCGTACCTCAGACCCCGCCTACGTCATTGGCTGAGCAGACCTGATGGGGAACTTCCTCTGCAGTGTACGTCCGCTCAGTCAATGACGTTTCGTGTGGAGTGGAGACTGCAGCGCTGGACATCGGATCGCCGTGGGACACTGGATTACATCTCTAGAATGTGTTTTTTATTTTTTTATTTTTAATAAAGGACTTTTCCAAGGTGTCTGTGTGTTTTTTTCACATTTTTTTTACACTTTCTTTGTGAAATGGTAGGGGTACAATGTACCCCTTACCAATTCACATAGGGGGGGGCGGGATCTGGGGATCCGCTTTGTTAAAGGGGTCTTCCAGATTCCGATAAGTCCCCTGCCCACAGACCCCCACAAACACCGGGCAAATCTTTATAACCTGGATCAGAAAGTCCATGCTGAGGGCATATGGCCTGGTACGGTTCAGGAGGGGGGCGCTCTCTCGTCCCCCCTATTTTCCTGCGGCCTGCCAGGTTGCGTGCTCAGATAAAGGGTCTGGTATGGATTTTTGGGGGAACTCCGCGCCATTTTTTTTTTTGGGGTGGAGTTCCCCTTAAAATCCATACCAGACCTGAAGGGTCTAGTATGGATATTTGGGGGGAACTCCACACCATTTTTTTTTTATTTGACGCAGGGTTCCCCTTAATATCCATACCAGACCTGAAGGGCCTGGTAATTGAATTTGGGGGGACCTCCACGCATGCTTTTAAATTACTTTTTTTCCTTCAGAAATGACACTTTGTGCAGGGACAGTTCTAAGCACAGGAAACAAGCGCTGCTTCACAGGCATACTATATATACCCCCCCCCCCCCAGGTACGAAATTTAAAGGAATATTTCACTTTTATTTTTTCACTTTAAGCATTATAAAAATCACTGCTCCCAAAAAAAGGCTGTTTTTAAAACTTCTATTTGCATTGATACATGTCCCCTGGGGCAAGACCTGGGTCCCCAAACACTTTTTATGACAATAACTTGAATATAAGCCTTTAAAATTAGCACTTTAGATTTCTCCCATAGACTTTTACAGGGTGTTCCGCGGCTTTTCGAATTTGCCGCGAACACCCCAAATTGTTCGCTGTTCGGCGAACGTGCGAACAAGCAATGTTCGAGTCGAACATGAGTTTGACTCGAACTCGAAGCTCATCCCTACTGGAGATGTTTTGTAAGGAGGAATGGTCCAAAATACATTCATCCAGAATCCAGACACTCATTACAGGCTATAAGAAGCGTCTAGAACAGTGGTTCTCAACTCCAGTCCTCAGGGCCCACCAACAGGCCAGGTTTGCAAGATAACTGAAATGCATCACAGGTGATATAATTTGCTGCTCAGGGATTGCAGTATTCTAGTCTGCATCTCACCAAGGTAATACTTAAAATCTGGCCTGTTAGTGGGTCCTGAGGACAGGAGTTGAGAACCACTGGTCTAGAGGCTGTTATTTCTGCTAAAGGAGGCTCTACTAAATATTGATTTTGATGCATATTGTGCATTTTCTGTTAATCCAATAAACCTAATTTCACTACTGAAATATTACTGTGTCCTTCAGTTATTTGATAGATCCAAATGAAATTGCTGATCCAAACACCCAAATATTTATAAATGACAATCATGGAAATTGTCAGGGGTTCCTAAACTTTTGCATACAACTGTACATGTGGTCACCTGACCACTCCAGAGGTCAGGTGCCAATGAGAAGCCTTCCTGCTCTTTTTCAACTTGAGGGAATACTTGAAACCCTGCTGCCGCAATCCCCTGAGGGAAAAGGTTCTTAAAACAGTTTTTCCCCTCTTTACCTTTCATTTCCGCTGTCAGTGTGAACCTGGGCTTAGGCCGGGTTCACACTGGGGTGACAAACGCTCCGACATTGGGAGCTCATGTCGCATGACGTGTGAAAATCAATGTTTCCCTATGGGAGCCGTCTTAACTGGTCCGACACATGTCGGTCCGACTTTGAAAATGCTCCCTGTACTACTTTGGTCCGACTTTGATCCGACTTCAGCCCATTGACTATCATTGAAGTCGGATCAAAGTCAGACCGCAGTCTTGCATGATCCGACTTTGGCATGCGACTTGTGCTGTGCTGCTCTTGAGAGGGAACTCCAGGCCAAATTTTAAATAAAATACCGGCATGGGTTCCCCCTTCAGGAGCATACCAGGCCCTTGGGTCTGGTCTGGATTTGAAGGGTCCCCCCCAAAATCCAAACCAGACCCTTATCCGAGCACGCAGAATCTATGTATGCTGTGTGAGAGAAATAACTTGTTATTATGACAATTTTGTGTAAAAAAAACATAACTTTGCAAAGAATTGTGGGGAAAATTACAACTTCAAAAAACTAACCATGCCTCTTACTAAATACCTTGTAATGTCTACTTTTCAAAAAGGGGTAATTTGGGAGGTATTTGTACTTTCCTGGTTTGTTAGTGTCTCAAGAAATGATAGGCTGTCAGTACAGGTTTGATCAATTTTCAGAGATTGGCACCATAGATTTTAGACTCTATAGCTTTCACAAAGACCAAATAATATACATGTATTTTGGTTATTTTTACCAAAGATATGTAGCAGTATAAATTTGGGTCAAAATTTATAAAGGAAAATTACTAATTTACAAAATTTTATAACCGAAATGAAGAATTTTTTTTTTTTTTTACTATTTTTTTTTCATTTATAGAACAAAAAATAAGAAACTCAGTGGTGATCAAATACCACCAAAAGAAGGCTAGATTTGGGTTAAAAATAGGACAAAAATTTCATATGGGTACAATGTTGCATGACTGAGTAATTGTCATTCAAAGTGTGAGAGCCCTGAAAGCTGAAAATTGGTCTAGTTAGGAAGGGGGTTTAAGTGCCAGTGGGCAAGTGGTTAATGACAATTACACGGTCATGCAACACTGTACCCATTTGAAATTTGTATAATTTTTTTTCACATATGTAGAGTTTTCTTTTGGTGGTATTTAATCACGGTTGTTTTTAAAATTTGTTGCTAAATAAAAAAAATAAAAAAAAGTGAAAAAAACATGTTTTTCTTTTTTTCTGTTATAACATTTTGCAAATAAATAATCTTTCTTCATAAATGTTGTCCAAATTGTATATTGCTACATTTCTTTGGCAAAAATAACCCAAATCAGTATATTATTTAGTCTGTAGTAAAGTTATTAAGTCCACAAACTATGGTATATATATCTGAAAATCGATGTACTGAAGTACATTTTTTTGGAAAGTGGACAGTCCGAGGTATTTAGTAAGAGACATGGCATGTTTTTTTTAATTTTGTGTCGCAATTTTTGGGAAAATTAAGAAATTAAAAATATAGTTTAATGATAATTAATAATTATTTTCTTTTTTCTTTTATTTAATATATTTATTTGTTCACATTTTATTTTTTTACCTACAGTGACCAGAGCAATACCATTATGTTTCTAAATAAAACCATGTGTACCATGTGATCACTGTGACCAATCACATAGCTCATCATAATAGTACACAATGAAAGGTATGAGTCAAAGCCTTTCATTTCAATTGTACAATTGTCATGTGATCTGCTGTGATTGGCCACAGAGATCACATGATCACACAGTACCGGCAGCTGGCCAGTACAGCAATCTGTCATCGGCTGGGTCCAATAGACACAGTGGGTGACACATTGTGCCAGAGCATGGCCCATGGGGTGTGTGCAAGGCGTGATCCTGGGAAAACATCATATTACAATAGGCTGGGCAGGAGGGAAATAACTACTTATAGCAACAGTTTTTTAGGGGGGGTAAAGGTTTTTCAAGAATGAATAAAAGATGACCATTGTATGCCCCCCTGTAAGTGTTACATTGTTTCTTCCAGTCCTTTAACTGACACTTTTGCTAGACAGCTTAGGCTATTAAAGGAAGATTAAAAATAAAACAAACGGTGCGCATGCGCAAAGCTCCCAAGATGGGCGTGTAAGCCGGGAGCTCCGCTCTGCCTCAGCCAACCAGCCACCCTAACACCAGATCCACTCCAGAGGGACACCCACAGACGGCGGGAATCATTCAGGGAATACCCCAGCACCATATCCATGCTAGGCAACTCAGTCCGCCAGGACCTAGGACCGCAAATTCACCGCCGAGGGAATCCAGGCCGAATCCAAGATGGCGGCCCCGTCTCAGCCATGAGACATACACAGTGGAGGACAGGCTAAAAGCAGGCAAGTCATTGCCCCAGAAAGGACGGGTCCCCCAGGGAGGTGGTGGTGAAACCACACTACTATAGTGTGAATGAGGAGATTATAAAAATATTGCACTAACAATCCCGCTTGTCAATCCAAGGACATGATATCCAGATTTTTGCGGACATCTCTCCCATGACCATTCAAAGGTGCAGAGCCCTCAAACCTCTACTAACGATTCTCTCACAAAGGGAAATCAAATACTGGTGGGCCTTCCCCTTTGCATTAAAATTCTCCTATAAAGGTAAAAAACACTCATTCACCACCCTCCCTGAGGGTGAACGGCTGCTACTCGCTCTGAAATTCATCATGCAAGACCCAGCAATGGACACCTCGAATCTTCAAGCAGGACCCTCTAAGCATCCCACTCCTGCTAGCCCGATTTCTCCCACGTGGAAATAACACAAAAACAGATGTACAAAGGACGCCCTACCCACCTGAGGACTCATTAACACTTTCTTTTCTCTACTCAGGGCCACGCCCTGCTGGGAGATCCCACATTGGATACCCCCCATGTTCCTAGAATTCCTTCTGACTCCAGTATAATGTTGCCTGAACCGTTTTTCTCCTGCAGGCTTGTTTTTTGCACGCTCATTCCTTCTTTTGTCTGTTGCAAACACTTAGAGCCTGGACAGAGGGCTGGATGAAAAACACTCAGCTTAACAAATGACACACCAGAGAAACAGTTCACATAAACTTTCTCAGGACCCCGGTTGATTCCCACGTCAACAATGTTGATAACACCTCCCTCCTTACCCGAATCAAGGGGAACAGTCTACTTCACTTTTTTGGAACAGAAGCCCCCCTCAGGGACTTCACTTGAAACACGCAAAAAAGGCCTTGCACTACTTGACTCTCCATCCTCCCCCCCCCAATCCCCGCCCCCTACTCCATCTTACTCTTCCCCCAACCTCCCCCCTTTCCCTATCTACCCTTGACCCTCACTCACCTCTTCCCGATTTTCTCAATATTGACTTATATTGAACTCTCCTGCTGGTTTTGATCCCTTTATTTCATAATGTTATAGTTTATTCAAATATGTTACCTTGCTTTATCCATTGTTTTCGCTTCATCACAGGGATGGCTTTGGCTGAGGCAGCAGCCATGTGCCTCCATCCATCTCCTAACCATGGCCACACTATGCTTGGGGGATTGACTGGTAGCCCACCTTGAGGGTTACAAATGTTTATTGTTTGGCGAAGTTGGGATGGATTCTTCCCCCTCCAATCATCGCAGGTCTCCATTCGACCAATGTGCTCTCCTTCCTAATCTTCTATCTTTCTCCCTCTAATTCCTTTTCTCCATTTTCCAGTACACAGATGCCGCATCCCCACCTCGTCACTCCAGGTCCCAGGTCCACCTTCTTGAACCTCTCGGAATTGCTAAGTCCCTGGCCATTAAGGGTAAGTTATATCTATGATGTTACGCTCCCCCTTTCTGCACACCATGCCACATAACAACACACTACATCCATCCCTGAAAGTGGTCTCACATAATGTTCAGGGACTAAACTCAGCTATCAAGAGGAGGAAAATTGTTCAATCATATCACACCCTAAAAATGGCAGTAGTTCTTTTACAGGAAACACATTTCCCAATAAGGTACTCCCCTTCCTTTCTACATGCTCACTATCCACAATTCTTCTTAGCAAATGCTGAAGGCAAGACAAAAGGTGTAGCAATTCTATTCGCCAAAACTTGTAAGTTTAAGACCACGCTAGTACACAAAGACCCTGAAGGGTGGTTTATTTTAGTGAAGGGGATGGTAGACGACCAACTATTTTCATTCATTTCTTACTACGCCCCCAATAAGGGCCAAGCAACATTATTTCAAATGATATTTCATACATTAGAGACATTAATGGAAGGAACGGTGATATTTGGTGGCGATTCCAATATCGCTTTCGACCAAAGTCTAGACAAATCGAAAATCCCGGCTAAACAACTATCCCGCCCCCCCAGAATTAGTTCTAAGATAGCAAAATTGATCTACCAACAAGGTCTGGCTGACATTTGGAGGGAACTCAACCCTACAAAATGGGACTACACGCACTACTCGAACCCCCATCTAACCTACTCCAGAATTGACCACATATTTATTTCTACTATACACATTCCCGTAGTACACAAAGCCTTTATTAAAGACACAGCCCTATCGGATCATTCCATGATGATCCTGATATTACAAGGTCACTTCAATAGACCTCCCCTATCCCATTGGAGACTTAATGAATCCTTACTTTATGACCCCATCACGGTTATAGAACTCGAAAAAGCGGTAAAGGAATATTTTGTCCTTAATGACACGGATGGAATCTCGGCTGAGACCATATGGGCTGCTCACAAGGCCACGATCCAGGGAAAGCTCATCCAAATAGCTACAAAATTGAAAAAAGAAAGAGCCCCGGATGTAGAGAAACTTGAGAGGGAGTTCACAGCTCTCTGCAAACGGCATAAAAAGGACCCGTCAAAAGTCCAAACTGCACAACTTGACACTGCAAGACTAGCCTTAAACCTAGCACTTACTGTCAAAGCCGAGAAATCCATTAGATGGACTGGCGCAAAATTTTATTTGCAGTCAGACAAGATGAGCAGAATGTTAGCCAATAAACTCTCCCCAAAATTTCGTACATTCACTCTCCCAAAAATAAGACTTCAGGATGGCTCCACAACCCTCAACCTCCAACGCATACTACATTCATTTCAGGAGTTCTACACTACATTGTACCAGGAAAACAATACGGCTAGGGAATCCAACATAAATTCCTTTTTGAATAACCTCCCTATACCTTCTCTCCATAAAGAACATGTAGATTTCATTGAAGCCCCAATATCAACAGAAGAAACCATAGGGGTGATTAAATATTTAAAAGGGGGTTCGGCCCCTGGACCTGACGGTTTCTCCACCCAATATTATAAAACTTTTTCTGACACACTACCCCCTCGCATCACAATTTTTTTAAATTCAAAACGTAAGGGGGAACCGGTTGATACTCACCTCAATGCAGCCTTTATCTCCGTAATACCCCAACCGGATAAAGACCCTGAACGAGTTGAAAATTATAGGCCCATTTCCCTGATCAACAATGATTTGAAGATCCTTACCAAATTTTTTAGCTAATAGAGTAGGCTCCTTTATTAACCGTTATATCCACAAGGACCAAGTGGGATTTTTGCCCCGGAGACAAGGCCCAGACCAAGTAAGGAAAGCCGTTGATATTGTCTCAATCCTCCAATTGGGGTGGGACAGGGGTCCTCCTCAGGAAGGCCTTCTGCTTTCATTGGACCTTCAGAAGGTCTTTGATTCCCTGTCATGGCCCTACCTTTTTACAGTACTGAGACGTTGGGGGTTTGGCGAAACTTTTCTGGGGTTTTTAAAAGCACTTTATTCTGATCCGGAAGCTAGGATCAAATTACAGGGTTACTACTCTGAACCAATTAAAATCGCCAGAGGGACGAGGCAAGGTTGTCCTCTATCCCCTCTGATCTTCGTCATAGAGATTGAAACACTAGCCATCGCAATTAGAACAGACAACAACATTAAAGGTGTCAGCTGCGGACAAACTGTCCACAAGTGCGCTTTGTTCGCTGATGATATCCTCCTTTTCATCACCTCCCCCAATCACATCTCTCCCCAACATAAATAAGCTCCTCGAGTCTTTGGGAATATCTCAGGGCTAAGGGTCAATATGTCCAAATCCCAAGCATTAAATATTTCCCTACAATCCACAATGGTTGAGCAATTGAAACCCTCATTCAAATTCAAATGGAGTAACTCCTCAATCGGTTATTTAGGGATTAACTTAACCCCCAAGATCGAACAAATATACAAGGCAAACTTCCCCCCATGTATTGAAAACTTGAGAATGACCTTCAAGCCTGGTCACACCATAAAATTTCATGGCTAGGTAAAATTCACTCGATAAAGATGACACTGCTCCCCAGGCTCCTTTATCTGTTTAGGTCTCTCCCGATAGCGGTCAGTAGAGATCATCTCAAATCTTTCCAGGGGAAAATAATTAAATTTGTATGAGGGAAAAAGAGCTATAGGCTTTCCCAAAGCATCCCTTATAGTCCTAAAACACGAGGGGGACCCAACCTGTTTAGATACTATCAAGCAGCTAGGCTGGCCCAACTCTCAATAATCTACTCTAGATACGAGAAACCTGACTGGATAAGTATAGAGAGGCAAGCGGTTTCTACACATACCCTAGACTACCTACTTTGGTGCCCCTGTAAATCCAGACCCTCGATCTTATCCCCTACGCTATCTCATTCACTGAAACTTTGGGACGACATAAAATATCTCACCTCACTGACATCAGATATAGAGCCATTAGCTCACATATTCCACAATCCGCAGTTCAGTCCAGGCATGGACATCAAATCATTCCAATGGTGGCTAGACAAAGGGATGTACAGGATCGGACACTTTTTCACCTTCTCTGGCCCTCTTTCTCTTAAACACTGCATGGAAAAATTGAACCTCCCAGACTCCGAGAGGTTTAGATACCTCCAAATCTCCCACTTCCTAACATCCTTATGGAAAAACAAACCCAAGCCCCCGGAGTTCACACAATATGAACGCTGGTGTGGCCAGGGAATGAAACAAAAAGGGGGTATAACCATAATCTACTCCTCATTGTCAGAACCCACCTCCAAATTCCCTTATATGGAAGCATGGGAAAGAGACTTGCAAGACACCTGGGACCTGGAGGACTGGCATAAAGCAGGAATGAGAGCATTTAAAGGTACTGTAAATGTATCATTAATAGAAGCAAATCTGAAGGTTCTGACGAGATGGTACCTGGTTCCCACCAGACTAGCAGTGATGTACCCCTCCACTTCATCTTTATGTTTCAGAGACTGTCAAGCCCAGGGTTCCATGTTGCACATTTGGTGGGATTGCCCGAAAATTAGAAGTTTCTGGAACAAGATGTTTTGCCTTATCCGGAAAGTATCAGGAACTCCAGTAGTGAAATCTCCCCAGATAGCTCTGCTGAATGCCAGCATACCCAAAACGACTAAATATACTCAAAAATGTATTTATTTATTTTTAAGATTATGTAGTGCAACTTGGATGCTACTTTAAAGTGGTTTGCATATTCTATGGGGCCAAACTTGTGCTGGAATCGTACCAAAATAGTATAGTAACCTTTTCAAAAATAGCCCTGTTGAATTGATTTGCATGGGCATCATTGAAAACACTGTGATTTTTCATGTCATTGGATTCTGTGAGACCCTGTGTAGTGTCCTGAAACTGTTCACCAATATTTTTATTTAAAGCTTCTTTAATGATAGCTATGCACGCTTAACCTCCCTGGCGGTATTTCCGAGTCAGGCTCGGGGTGAATATTTCATACCAAAAGCGGTAACCCAGACTCGGGATCGCATTGCAGGATACAGGGAAAGTTACTTACCTTGTCCCCTGGATCCTGTGATGTCTCCCCGCTGTGTTTGCGAGCTCGATTCACAGTGCCGAGTGCCGAGCTCCGTTCCCGAGCGTTGCGACGCACGGGGACAGAGTTCGGCGCCAAATTCAAAAAGTGAAAAACACAGTATAGATACAGTATACTGTAATCTTACAGATTACAGTACTGTATAAAATAATTACACATCCCCTTTGTCCCTAGTGGTCTGTCCAGTGCCCTGCATGCAGTTTTATATTATAAAAACTGTTCTTTCTGCCTGGAAACTGGAGATTGTCCATAACAACCAAAAAGTGTCCCTTTATGTCAAAAGTGGTTTTAGACCACCTAGAAAACAGCGATAATAAATTAGAATCCCTTGCAAAATTGAGCGTTAGCGATTTGTGGGGAAATTCGTCATCAAACACTGAAAGTAATGACAGCGACAATTCTGCAACTGAGCAAATTTCTGTGTTTTTGATTTGATTACATTATTGAATAATTGTTATTATAATTACCGCACAGGCGTATAACACACACCCTAACTAAGAGGGAAGTTTCCGGAAAAAATACTTTCCACAGCCCCCTGCGTATAACACGCAGGCACAGTTTACCCTCAATTTTCAGGGTAAAAAAGTGAGTGTTATATGCCAATAAATACAGAACATTATTATTTGCTATAATTATTTATAGTTATTTATTATATTATAATTTATGATGTTGTGTTTCAAACTTTATCATACCCAGGATGTCTACTAGACTCTTGTTTGGACAGATTTAAGTGAGTTATTCCTAAGAATTACAGGCCTACAATATAAACCGCAAAATTTCCATGCAAAATAATGGTACCCGCTTTCAGCACCAAAAATATGTAATAATTGTACCGCCAGGGAGGTTAATACAGGTTTAATCCTACAAGGTGTGTACATTTCAAATAATGAATAGTGTTTCGACTAAAAAACAAAATGAAAAAAAAAAAAAAAAGCTGGGGCATACATTATATGGTATACCACTCTTAATAAATTCTGCATATATACTGTTGCCAAACCACATGTAATACCATAGTAAATTATATTAGCATACCAATTGCTTGTTTGCATATGATCAATGTGGCTGTGTACATGCATATCCTTTAGTAAATCAGGGCCTATGTGTCTGTCGATTCATTGAACTGCACGGAAATGCATTTACTGTGTGGCAGACAGCTGTTAAGCAGTTAAGTATAATCATTAAAAGAGCTAATATACCCTGGCATTAGTAGCTAATCTGCAAATGATATTAATACAATATCAAAAAGGTAGAAGATCAGATTATAAATCTGTATAAAATGAATTTAAGGCAGATGTTGCAAAAGCAACTTCAAATATGACCTAACTGAAATAGAACTATACCTTTCCTTTAACCAACTACATTCTTTTTGTAGTGCATGTTAGAAAATTTGTAGAAAATAATAGCTGATTGATTGTGATTGGTAACACAAGCAATAGTCCTTTCAAACAGACTGCATATATAACCAACACCCTGTTGGATTAATTGTACAGACATGCCATTTTGTATGAATAGTTTTGAATTGGGGTGCTAATAAAATTTTGCATTCAATAAAAGAGCTAAGATTAACAAGCTGTAGTATTTAATATATATGAAAAAAAAAATCATGTTAAATATTTGTTCCAGGCAATAACTGAAATTCTGTCTGTTTCCAATGTAACGAGTTTATTTTGGATTTTTATTCACTCTTTTTTACTTCCTGATTGAAGCAGAAATATCTTAAGCCTTGGTAAATATTCCCAAGCAAAGCTCTGACCTACTCCAGTCAACCTCATTTCTAAGCAGCAAAATGAAAATCTCCACTGGGAACAGTGCATTTCTCCATAAATGTGTTCTGTGCATTTGCTTACTGCTCTTAGTTGCCTTTTGTGGCATTTAATAGCACTAGTTCCTACTAAATAGGTAACAATTAGTGAAAGACATACTATGGGACAGCTGTAGGTGGTGGCTATTGCACTTACAACAGTACACATTAAAACTGCAGACTTGACTATACATGAAATATTCTTCACTGGGGGATATCAATAGAATCCTTGAAACACATTTCTGATGCAGCTAAATACTGTATAACTACAATGTTTTATTAAAAAGGCTGTCACAATTTGAAATCTGGAAATCTATGCACCATTATGACTTACAATCAAAAAAGTGTAAGTAGAACAAATGTATTTTCTAGGTACATTGCATGCTGATTGAGTTTTTATGATGTTTCTAGTGATCAGACTCAGAAAAAGGAAAAGGCCAGATATGGCCTTGTATTTTCTTGCTCAGAATTATTATATGACCATACAGTGGGTACGGAAAGTATTCAGACCCCCTTACATTTTTCACTCTTTGTTATATTGCAGCCATTTGCTAAAATCATTTAAGTTCATTTTTTTTACTCATTAATGTACACACAGCACCCCATATTGACAGAAAAACACAGAATTCTTTAAATTTTTGCAGATTTATTAAAAAATTAAAAGTGAAATACCACATGGTCCTAAGTATTCAGACCCTTTGCTCAGTATTTAGTATTTGCACCCTTTTGATCTAATACAGACATGAGTCTTTTTGGGAAAGATGCAACAAGTTTTTCACACCTGGATTTGGGGATCCTCTGCCATTCCTCCTTGCAGATCCTCTCCAGTTCTGTCAGGTTGGATGGTAAACGTTGGTGGACAGCCATTTTTAGGTCTCTCCAGAGATGCTCAATTGGGTTTAAGTCAGGGCTCTGGCTGGGCCATTCAAGAACAGTCACAGAGTTGTTGTGAAGCCACTCCTTCGTTATTTTAGCTGTGTGCTTAGGGTCATTGTCTTGTTGGAAGCTAAACCTTCGGCCCAGTCTGAGGTCCTGAGCACTCTAGAGAAGGTTTTCGTCCAGGATATCCCTGTACTTGGCCGCATTCATCTTTCCCTCGATTGCAACCAGTCGTCCTGTCCCTGCAGCTGAAAAACACCCCCACAGGCTGATGCTGCCACCACCATGCTTCACTGTTGGGAATGTATTGGACAGGTGATGAGCAGTGCCTGGTTTTCTCCACACATACCGCTTAGAATTAAGGCCAAAAAGTTCTATCTTGGTCTCATCAGACCAGAGAATCGTAATTTTCACCATCTTGGAGTCCTTCAGGTGTTTTTTAGTAAACTTCATGCGGGCTTTCATTTGTCTTGCACTGAGGAGAGGCTTCCGTCGGGCCACTCTGCCATAAAACCCCGACTGGTGGAGGGCTGCAGTGATGGTTGACTTTCTACAACTTTCTCCCATCTCCCGACTGCATCTCTGGAGCTCAGCCACAGTGAGCTTTGGGTTCTTCTTTACCTCTCTCACCAAGGCTCTTCTCCCCCAAAAGCTCAGTTTGACCAGCTCTAGGAAGGGTTCTGGTCATCCCAAACATCTTCCATTTAAGGATTATGGAGGCCTCGGTGCTCTTAGGAACCTTAAGTGCAGCAGAAATTTTTTGTAACCTTGGCCAGATCTGTGCCTTGCCACAATTCTGTCTCTGAGCTCTTCAGGCAGTTCCTTTGACCTCATGATTCTCATTTGCTCTGACATGCACTGTGAGCTGTAAGGTCTTATATAGACAGGTGTGTGGCTTTCCTAATCAAGTCCAATCAGTATAATCAAACACAGCTGGACTCAAATGAAGCTGTAGAACCATCTCAAGGATGATCGGAAGAAATGGACAGCACCAGAGTTAAATATATCAGTGTCACAGCAAAGGGTCTAAATACTTAGGACCATGTGATATTTCAGTTTTTCTTTTTTAATAAATCTGCAAAAATGTCATCAATTCTGTGTTTTTCTGTCAATATGGGGTACTGTGTGTACATTAATGAGGAAAAAAATTAACTTAAATTATTTTAGCAAATGGCTGCAATATAACAAAGAGTGAAAAATTTAAGAGGGTCTGAATACTTTCTGTACCCACTGTATATAGGTCATTTCTATCTGACTGATAAGTTCAGCAGTACATAAGAACATTTTAAACAGCCATAATATGGCCCAATTCAAGTCTGTGGGGATTTAGTTTGTCAACATTGCCAATGCGGGAGAAGATTTCAGAGGAAGCTTTTTTTAGGATTAAGTGGGAGGCTTAGCTTAGATTAAGAGGCTAGGAAGGTGGGCTGAGTTTTTTTTATAAAGCCTGACTTCAGTTTAAATCTGCTAAATACACGCCAGGTGCATGAAAACCAAAGGTCTGCAAGGTCTTACAGTTTGCTTTCTTTAGGCTGGGTTCACACTAATGCGATGCGAGAACCCTGCAATTCCACTGCGGGTTCCCCCATTGCACCCGACTCACACGGCAGTTCACACTGCCATATGAGAACTGCTGGGGGGTGTCATACAACATTAACGACACCCCTATTTCAGCTTGCATATAGCACTGCGAACAGACAGTTTGGACATGAATCGGATCGCATAGTTGTGAACACCCATGCGATCCGATTCTGGTGCGGACCAAAAAAAAAGAGTCCTATGTGTGTTTGGTCCGAATGCGGTGCGATATCAGCCATACTATCTGTATGGCTGAAATCGCATTGCACGGACATTGCATGTGATTTGAACTGCAGTGCGGTGCGAATCACATACGATATCGCACAGCGCACTAGTGTGAACCGGCCCTTAGAAAGCAGCCACAGTCTAAGTAGAAACATTCAGTTGCCCTTTAGGGCCTCTTCATATCTAACCATTTAGTTGCAGTATTTGATGATAATGTTTTCTAAAAAAGTGCTAAACCATCATGCAAACATCAAAACAGAAGAAGTCTATGGAGTTCTACGGCATATGCATGTGCAGCAGTAAAAAGAGAACATTCCAGGCATGACAAGATGTCAGACAGGTAAACATTGTGATGGAATTCTGGGGAGTGACAATGTAAACTCAGTCACTGTCTCATTTAATATAATTGACTAAGTTTAAACGTATCACTTTATGAAGATGGAAATGATGGGCTAACAAAATCAATATGGTACCAGCAGAAAGGGATTTAAAGTTACTTGATTGCACCAATAATGTTAATATGTAAAAAAAAATTGTAAATCTTTAGAATGTCACAATTTACCTTTGCATCCATCATATAGAATGATGGCCATCTCCAGATCTAGCTGGGTGCATGAGCAAGGACAGACATAACTTTGTATGACATGTCAGGTCAGGGCTAGAATAACCATTAAGCAACTTAAGCACATGCTTAGGGCACCAAAGGAAGGGGCGTCACAAATCTGTCCCCCAGCTATCATGCATTTAAGGGTTTATGTGCAATTTAAAACATAGTGCACTTATACAGTTTGCTCCTTTTCCCTGAGCTAACCAATGCCACTCTTCCTGAGACCTGACTGCCAAAGCCTCTGATGTTTATTTATATCCTGTGCTGCAAGACCTCATTCTCCTGGCCACACAGGCACATTACAGTGCCATACACTTCTATGAAGCTTGTTTACCTTCATCTCCTGGCTGAAGGTAAATTGTGTATGCATTTCTAAAACTGATAGTGTGTTTCCAAACATAGAGTACATTACATGTATTTTTAACAATAATAACCACAGATTGCATAGTTTAACATTTATATTCTCAAATCAAGCATAATAAAAAACCCATAATAACAACTATGTGATATAGGCTGTATGTCTTGTCTAGAAGTAGATTTGTTACACCAAATTTGTTTTTAAAGGACTTATTCAAAAATGTTGCTATTAAAAATCTAGAAAAAAACATTTTAAAATGTAAACAATTATTAAGGTTTTGTATACAGGGTTTCAAGATCACAATAATATACTGTATTATTAACCACTTCAGGTCCAGCAAATTTTTTAGCGCTATGATAGTTTGACAATTATTCGGTCATGCAACACTGCATCCAAATTCGTTGTATATATTTTTTTGAGACAGATAGAGCTTTCATTTGCTGGTATTTAATAAACACGTTTTTTTTTACTTTATAAAAGGAAGAAAGACTGGACATTTCTTAAAAAAGTGTTTCCTATACTTTCTGCTAGAAACCATATCAAATGAAAATGATGAAATTAAGAAACATTTTGATTTTGAGGTCCAGGAAGTACAAGGTTTCCATTAATAGTGGAAGGTCCCCCTGGAATGAAATTGCATTTCACTGAAATTGCATTGTGAAACTCAAGACAATTCTATTATTGGTGGTCATTGGTACTCAAATTCTGCATCCAAAACAATCCTTTAGTCATAGGAAGTAAATGGCATTTCAACATCCCCATTCCTACCCCCCCCCCCCCATCATTTGTGGTCAGTGGAACTTTAAATCCCCCGAAGCAAATCACACAACCTTGGTTGTTTTGGGCATTTTATCCCCCACCCCAAAACAATTTCACAATCAGTTACCACCCTACCCCCTCATTGGTGGTTGCTGGCTGACACTGGAGGATTTAATGTGTGGATTTAATCATTAAATCTTCCTTCTCCCCTTCTCCTGTTCTAAATAGAAATGGGAAGGGAGGCTTGCCAATGTAAACAGTAACACATTATTTATATTGCTGATTGTTTTGGTTGGTCATTGCTCATGACATTTTAATTGGCTGTGTGCCTTTAGCCAATGTTTTTTGCTATCTAATGACAGTGGGAGCAGTGGATTTGTGTATGTGCCGGACGTGTGCACAATGTAAAGTTTGTAACAAGGCATATGGATATGGTTCCTGTAAGGGCAACATATGGATGTCTAGTTACAATGGTCCGACATAGGGAGGTTAACATCAAAGTGAGATTTTTTTTTTCAATAAAAGGGCTTTAAGAAATTGTTTCATTTTTGTTATCATAGTTGTGTGATTTTGTGAACACCAAAGTGTGAATTGTTAACTGTGCTTGCACTGATGGTTGCACTGGTCTATGTTTAAATTGTTTAATGTTATTTAAACTAGCTTATTTTAAGTAAAAATAATGATAAAGTCTTCACATAGGTTTCTCTTTATAACAAATGTGAATAGCCACTCATCCAGACAATCTACATGAACATTGATTACATTTATTTGCTAATTCATTTTCTTTAAAATCAGAGTTATTTAAATTTCTTTAGAATTTAAATTGGGTTCATTTACTAAAACCGAAGAGTAAAACACCTGGTGCAGCTGTGTTTTTTACAATTTTTTACATACTGTGACCAGAGCAGTACACCATAGTGACACTGTACTACTGTGGGGAGGTGATCAGATATTTTTTTTGCACACAGTGATTGCTTATATTATTTATTAATAATAACTGTTATAAGCAATCCTTTTTTATGAATGGCATTTATCCATCCAGTGTGTACTGTTGTGAATCTGTGATTGACCACAGCAATCACATGGTACAGATGCACTGTGATATGTCCTGTCTGTACCATGTGATCACTGTGACCAATCACAGAGATCAACACAATAGTACACAATGAATGGCTATGAATCCATTCATTGCGTACACTTGCCATGTGATATGTTGTGATTGGTAACAGCAATCACATGTTACCAACAGTGGCCTGGTACACTGATTTGTCATTTTTTGTGTGTGATGAAGACAGTGGGTAACAGATTGAGCCATAGCATGGCCCGTGGGATGCGCATAAGGTGCGATTCTGGGAGGACATCATATGACCTCCACCTGGGATGGCAGCAATCTCGCTCGGCTGTCATTGTACTATAGGCCAGGTGTGAAGCTGTTAATAATATTGGCCAGCAGGGAAACCCATCATAGTGATGGCCAATAGAATTTTTTGGGGGATGGGCTTAGTGACAGGTTTCAACACTACCTAGAAATGTTGGAGCTTTGCATGATCAGACTAGCCAGATAAAGAAAGCTGCTGCAGCTTTTTCTGGGTGCCTGTACTTTTCACCAGTCAATACCCTTCTATATTTTACAAGAGACAGAGTCTCTTTCAGACAGATTTTACTTCAGGTTTATTAATTGAGAACAATAGTAAAATTACAATTTCATGTTGTTTCTTGGAGGTGACTGAATCAGGTAACTTTTTTTAAAATATTACTTTAAGGTGATCAAATATCTAATTTGTCTTCTACATTCACACTGCCCTATTTACAATAAGCTTGCAAAATTAAAGGCAGGATTTTGGTCAGTGCTTATACCTAAGTAAACAACGCACAGCCTGAAAGAGATAATATGCTAATGATATGCTAACGAACACCTTACAGTCCAGAGGTGAAATATTGTTTCCAAATTAAGAGGTTGTTGTTGTTCAATGGCATAAAGCAAAGGCTTCCAGACTGCAGATTTCAATTTGCATTCATAATAAAACCTCTCTAAAACCTCTCTAAAACCTTTATTATAACAATTATGCCTGACAACAGAAGTAACTAAATGTCAGAAAAATATCTTAATTTTGTTTATTCAACTAGTTGATTTGCAACTATATATGATTTGGACTTAGCCACAAATTAGCAAGAACAATTTCCCATCTCAGAAGCTGTCAGGAGAGGCCACTCTTGCCAATTTATCTTCCTGCAGCACATCTCTAGTAGCTGTCACTCATATATGGGAAACATTTGGTGCTGATTGCCATTTTTCTATCCACTTCCTTTTGCCTCTCATACCAGGCAATTTGCTGCAAGTCAATCAAGGTTGAAGCAGACCTTGTTTAAATAAAGAACTGTTGGGCTATTTCACATCAACAATTTCAAAAAGACAGAATGTGCTGTATATTTTACATTTACATTTATAGTACTTTTCCATTTTTCCTTTCTTCACTAAAACGTAGCAAAAGTTACATGTCCAAACGAAAGCCACCAAGAGATTTAGACAACAAAAACAGTCTGCAAAAGTGCACTGAGCGAATATATATACATTTCCACTGTCCAAAATTCAATCAGTTTGCAGATATGTCTTACATTGAAAGAGTGCTCAAGTATGGGATTACTTTTTCCACTGTTCTTCCCTTGTAATTTGAGGGAGGGCAGCATGAAAGAAGCACCATGCCCCAAACTATTTGACCCTGATAACCCAGGTAAACAATTTTTAGTGTTAGCAACGTTCACATATTCATCTGGGATTTCCTGCAGAGTAACCATGCAACACTATTTTGTCTTGCAATAATAACTTATGTTGACAGATTTATATTATATTTTAGATCAGCCTTGCCAACGGACAGTAAGTCAACCAATCAGAAAAAAAGAATAAAGCCCATCCAAAAAATATTGTCATGACTTACAAGTAATGCCACAGACTTGTTAACCCCTTTCATAAATCTGTCTACCTGCCACCTGTCCTGTGCAGCATCTTTTAGACTGACATAGTACTGTTAGCATGAAAAACAAGCAAAATAAGCTGACTTTTTGAGATGCTTTACTAACTGCTTGGCCAGCTAGAAAATCAAGCATTTCTTACAATCACTCATTGTAGGTTAAATGCTCAAAACTAAACACATTTGGTGTGGCACCCTGGCACAAATGGCTAGCTACAAGCATGCCTGCATTCAATTTCTCTAGAGCCTAAGAGTGAAATGTGCATTTACTGACACCACAAAAGGGATTAAAGCATATAAAACTATTTTTTTTTAGAATCGGGGAAAGTTAAAACTTAAGGCAGACAGGTGAAATATTTCTAAAGTGAGGATCCAAAGTGCTAGATATTTTGTAAAACTCTCAATATTCAGTAATTAATATCTCATTATAGAAGAGATTCATAAACATACTGATTAGGGCAAAATACAGTTGTTGTTTAGAAAATATTAAACAAGAAGCCTATTGTTTCATGTCAGGTGTTGTTTAGACATATTGACAATAATGCTTTGTTTTTAAAAAAAAAGCTCATTAATGACAACGGGTACTTATATTGTTCAAAAAATGTTTAGAGGATCATAATCAGCTGCAAAGACGTTCCACTTTGATTGCTTTTTCGGATTAAACCATTTTTTTTATACTTAATGGTTTTTACAACAGCCCTTTAGAAGAATATGCTCTCATACATGAAAGCAGATTATCAACAAACATTTTCAGTATGAAATAATTGTGCTGCTTAAAATCATCCTGCAGAAAAAGAGTGAATACTTTTATTATCACAACTCCTGTCCAGCTACATTCTTTCACAAGTGCACTTATCAATACATCAAAACTTTTGTTTGTAATAGAGATTGACAAATAGATTCAGTCAGATGGGAGATTCAATGAACTAAAAAAAGGTATATTTAACCAAAATGTTTACATGAAGATTTTTCCAATCTACAGAGACAGATATCAAATGAATCGCTATTGCCCTTTCTGTATATGTCTCTATACAGATAAAATAGATCCACATGTAAATATTCATGCAATTAAAATTTGCAAATAACTGATTCTTTTGATTCAGTGTTCTTAATCTGATGATTTCATTAAATAGTTTATGTAGCAATTGGAATGCATAACTGCTGTACACTACTAGAACCTCAGCTTTTCCTGCCAGAAAGAAAAGTGAGGCCCTAACCCTGGAGGTAAGGAAGCGCTGAAAATATTTGTAACTTGGTTTAAGCAAAATCTACTCAAATAAGCTACCATAAACGTTCAGATAAGCAGAGTAAATCTCCATCTGCTTACATGAAAAAGCCATAGAGAATTTAGGCTCAATCCTAATTTGGTTTAAGCCCAATCTACTCAAAGAAGCTACCATAAACATTTTCATATAAATAGAGGGAAACCACCCTGAAAAAGATATAGTGAACTTAGGCTAAATTCTGGTTGCTTTACACAAGGATACAGATCCTTGTTTGAATTCAAGTGATTGTAGTTTTCATATGTATTGGATCTGGTGTTTAAGATTTATTACATTTTTTGAATGTGCAAAATTAAAAGAAATGTATACAAATGCTAGAAGTCTGGTTATTAAAATGGAGGAACTAGAACTTCTGATAAATGAGGAGGATTCTGACTTGAGGTTTTGACTGGTTTGCTATTGTCCAGGTTTACTCTCTGTATCAGAGGGACATGGTGGGTAGAAGATGAGGAGGGCTGTGTTTTGAAGAGTGTTTTGATAGTGAATATGAGGCATGACATTGCTAATGGGGCTGGTGAGGAGGTAAAGTCAAATTGTGGAAGCCCCAACTAGAAATAATGCTCTGCTGGACCTGCTAATTACATATTTCACAGAGCTGGTTGCAAATGTACTGTAAGTAAGGGGGAATTTAGGTAACAGTGATCACAGTGTAATTACATTTGCCATAAACTATAGGAAAAGGACACATGAGGGTAGGAGAAGAACACTACATTTTTAAGGAACCAACTTTAATATGCTGTGATCCATACTACATAACACTAAATTTGATCACATTCTTGCAATAAAGTATACTGAAGAGAAGTGGAAGTGCTTTAAAGGTAAAAAGGCAAATTAATGAGATTTTTTTTTTATAATACATATAAAGTGGGGATCGAAAGTTTTGGCACCCCAGGTAAAAATGTGTATTAATGTGCATAACGAAGCCAAGGAAAGATGGAAAAATCTCCAAATGGCATCAAATTACAGATTAGACATTCTTATAATATGTCAAAAAAAGTTAGATTTTATTTCCATCATTTACACTTTCAAAATTACAGAAAACAAAAAAATGGCGTCTGCAAAAGTTTGGGCACCCTGCAGAATTTATAGCATGCACAGTTTTTATAATATAAAAGTGCATGCAGGACACTGGACAGACCACTAGGGACAGAGGGGATGTGAAATTATTTTATACAGTACTGTAATCTGTAGAATTACAGTATACTGTATGCATACTGTGCATTTCACTTTTTGAATTTGGCGCCAAACTCCATCCCCATGCGTTGCAAAGCTTAGAAACAGAGCTCGGTACTCAGCAGTGTGAATTGAGCGAGATGACAGCTTGCTCACACCGCGGGGACACGTTGCAGGATCCAGGGACAAGGTAAGTAACTGTCACGATCAGGCGTCGGGCTTGAAGACCAATTGCAATAGCAGTGGCAGGACAGACATACAGGCAGTCACTTCTGGCAGATGACACAGGCTCACCTGAGGTGCGGAGTCTAAGTACTACCTGGTTTTCCCCAGAGCTCCGGATGGTGGAGATGGATTTAGCTGCAAGCTAGTACCAGGTCGCGGTCCTCAAGTTTGCCCCACCAGGGTGTGAGCAAGCCGGGGTCCAATAGCGGATAACAGACAAGGATGAAACAGCAGCGTGGTCAGAAAACAAGCCTAGGGATCAATCATAAGTGGCTGCAGGTTGGGATCAAGCAGTAGAGTAGTCAAAGAACAGGCCGAGGGTCAAACACGGGTGGTTACAGATTGGGATCAGGCAGTAGAGAAGTCCAGGAACAAGCCAAGGGTCAATCACGAGTGGCTGTAGGTACAGATGGCAGCAGAAAAGACAACAGCAAGGCAACGGCAGGGAAGGCACAATAACCTGGCAAAGAGAAGGTGCTGAGACAAGGCTTTTATAGGAAGTTCATGGGAGGAGCAAGGAGTTCAAGGTTCAACAGTAATCAAGACTCAAGGCAGGGTTGTCCATTGGATCAGGTTTGTCCAGCAGATCAGACAGGGAGCTGTCGAGCATCCCAGAAAGCTCAGTGGGAAGAGTCAACACCAGACACTGACGAGGGCCCAGGTCCTGACAGTAACTTCCCCTGTATCCTGCAATGCGATCCCGAGTCTGGCTCAGGGTTACCACTTTAGGTACTGAAATCTTACCCCGAGCCAGACTCGGGAATACCGCTAGGCGGGTAAAAAACATTCTTCTCCTCAGTTTATACTGATGAATAGGAGGGGTATAACAAACAAGAAATTTATGTTAAAAACTTTATTGAATGAGACCAGTGTTGAAAAATTACTAGAAAAACCTTATGTGAACAAATCACCAGGACCAAATGTCTTAAACCAGAGAGTTCCAACCATGTTATAGCCAGACCATTGTTCCTATTTTTTAAGGGCAGCTTACTGACTAGAATGGTACCAGCAGATTGGCAAGAAGCAAATGTGATGCCACCATTCTATAAAGGGCCAGGATACTGTATATACCTGGGAACTACAGACCAGTCAGCCTAACATTAATAGTATAAAAACTGATAAGATGAGCTGTAATTTGGATATATGAATGTGTGTGAGCGTATTGTATCTAGATTTCTGTAAGGCATTTGATAGAGTACCTCACAAACAATTTAGAAATTAAGGTCTTTTGGCGTCAATAACATATTATGTATCTGGATAGCAAACTGGGTGCAGCAGTGACTCCAGAGGGTAGTGATTAATGGCTAATTTTCTTTCCAAATGGTCTGGAGTTTTAAGATGGGTTCACCAGGGCTCGGTTCTGGGACCAATTGATCCCATAAAATATGATCAGGGGAAGTTGGTCACCAGTGACAGCAAGAGAGCAACTGTATTAAATACATTCTTCTCCTCAGTTTATAAAAATGAATAGGAGGGCTATAATAAAAAATAAAGTAATGTTAAAAACTGTTTATTGAATAAGACCAGTGTTGAAAAATTACTAGAAAAACTTAATGTGAACAAATCACCAGGACCAGATGTCTTAAACCAGAGATTTCCAACCATGTTATAGCCAGACCATAGTTCCTATTTTTTAAGTACAGCTTACTGACTGGAATCGTACCAGCAGATTGGCAAGAAGCAAACCATTCTAAAATGGGCCAGGATACTGTATATACCTAGAAACTATAGCCTAACATCAATAGTATAAAAACTGATGAGATGAGTTTTAATTTGGATAGAGGAAGGCATGTGGGCGTATTTTATCTAGATTTCTGTAAGTCATTTTATACAGTACCTCACAAACAATTTACAAATTAAGGTCTTTTGGCACCAATAACATAGTATGTATCTGGATAGGAAACTGGTTGCAGCGATGACTCCAGAGGGTGGTAATTAATGGTGTATTTTCTTTCCAAATGGTCTGGAATTGTAAGATGGATGCAACAGGGCTCTGTTCTGGGACCAATTCTACTTAGCTTATTCATAAATGATAAACTATAATTCTACAAAATCCCGATTCAGGCACATCTTGAGCATGCTGTCCAGTTCTGGTCACCAATCCTCAGGAAGGGTGTCCTTAAACTGGACATGTGAAACTCCCTTCCACAGTTGGTGGTGTTGGCAGAGCGTGTAGATAAGTTCAAAGAACATTAGATGTGTTTCTTAGTGAACAAAATGTACAAGTATATGGAAAACAGTAGTCACACTAGTCACACATGCACGCACACGTGCACACATGCACATAAGCACCCACACTCTCAGGTTAAACTAGATGAACCAGTGTCTTTATTCAACCTTACTAACTACAGTAAGTGTTTTTTATTTGAAAGGCAATACAGATGTCACCATTGTTTTAGAAATTTTGGCTAGTGCAGTATTGTCAACAAAATAACTGCAACACGCTTTATGTTGTACTATTTTTTCAGTACACAGTGTTGTTTTATAATGGGATATGTTATCCCATTATAAAACAACACTGTGTACTGAAAAAATAGTACAATATAAAGTGTGTTGCAGTTGGAAATGGCAACACTCAAGTTAAATATTAGATCTGATCATAGTCTATTGTATGTACATAATAGTAAGATAAGCATAAAAATAACCTGGTAAAATGTTTACAATTACTATATATACTGATGACCATCAGCATCCATGTAGATGTAAAAAGTATATTATACAAAAGAAGGTGAGTAATACTAATAATATTAGACTGAAATTACAGAGGTTTGCAATCGTACAGCAATAGAATACAGGGCATATGACTCTGCCTGTACAATCTGTTTGATCTAGAGAAAAAAGAAGGCTTTACATAAGGTGACACTGTTTGTTTGTCAGATTGGGGGGAGGGACCAAGTGCTGTACACATATATTTTTTTTTTTTACCTTAATGCAGTGAATGCATTAATGTTAAAAAAATAACTGTTGGCTTTTAGAACCACTTTGAAAGTAAGAATTCTGCAACTAGTTGGAGGCCTACTGCTGCTGTCAATCAGTTGGAGGCCTACCAGAAGCCTACTGGAGGCCTAGTTGGAATCTGATTTCTTTTAGTTATCTCTAAGTGACTGTACACATTAGTGTGATTTCATCTAAGCTATATGTGTTATATTTTAAACAACCATATCAGTATTGCCAAGTTATATTCATCAAAAATTACAAATTTCTGTGGAATTTAATGTGAAATGATGCTTTATAAGAATGTCTAATGCATGACTGAAGATGAGAAACCAGACAAAGTGGACAACTTGATTAACTTAAACATCTTTTTCCCAACAATTAGAAAGTCAGAGAGACAATTTCTCTCAACATTGCTGTTCTTTCAGAGACTATAGCAGTGTCTGCTTGAGGAATTCTAAAATATAATAGAGAATAGGAAAGTGACAAAACCCATTTGTGAAGATTTTACATCAGTGCTGCTATTGTAATTGTTCTTATTACAGTCAAATTATTTAATTGTTATAAAAAAGTAGGGGCATAATTCATCTTTATTAATTCAGCTCTGAATTCATCAGAAAAAATGACAGTAATATGTTTTCTACTTTCATGCATATATCAACTATATTCTACAACTATTAGATCTCTTTTTCATAAGCTAACTTCAAACAATGCTATAGCATAAAGAAATTCATAATGGTAGACAAGCACATCATGTTTAATGTATTTTATTTTATGTTATTTCTTTTAAAAATTTTCTTGGATTTCTTGTTTGGAATTATTAATTTTGTTGTAATAATGAGATATTTTACACAATGCAAATCTTTAAACTAGTCCAAATGTATACATACACTGCTGTTAAATCCCTATGCTACATTTAAATCCTTAGATTGACAACAGCTGTTAATATAAACTTAAACTTGACATTTTCAGGATGGTTCCACTGCAAAATATCATTATACTATACAGACATCTCTTTTGCAGGGAGTAAAGTAATCACTTTTGGTGTATATTAAATCTTTCTATAGATCAAAAATTGAGATAAAGCAAAGTCAGGATTACTCTAAAAATGATTATATGTGCAGAGTAGATTAAGGGATATGGGGACCTGGGGTATAATCTTTCCTAGTAAAACAATACATTATGCCCAAGACAAATTTGAAATGACAGAGAAGCATTTTATGCATCCCTGCAATTATTTAATGATTTTGTTTTGTAAACATAGAATTGCTGAAACTATGTGACTACTTTGAATGCTTTTTTACATCTTTGCTTATTGACTTTAAAGGAGTTGTAAAGGTACATTTTTTATTTTCTAAATAGGTTCCTTTAAGCTAGTGCATTGTTGCTTCACTTACCTTTTCCTTTGATTTACCTTCTAAAGGTTTGTTTTCTTTGTCAGAATTTCTCACTTCCTGTTTCTCCTCACTGAACTCCACACCATCATCCGAGTGGTGTGGAGTCATCCAGAACAGCTTACTGAACAGCTTACTGAGGATAAACAGGAAGTGAGAAATTCAGACAAAGAAAACAAAGAAAAAAAATATTTAGAAGGGAAATCTAAGGAAAAGGTAAGTGAAGCAACAATGCACTAGCTTAAAGGAACCTATTTAGAAAATAAAAAATGTACCTTTACAACTCCTTTAAGAGAGAACAATTATTATCCCAGGTTATTTGAAGCAAATTTGTAATAATTTTACTATGACATATACTTTTAGCTTATTTTCTTGTTTGTTGTTAGGGGAATGTCACAAGTGGAAAACAAGATAACTATAAGCAAAACTTTATTCCTTAGGACAATGTCATGTGTTACAATAAGATCCCCTGTGTCACTACTGAAGCAGTTATCACCGGGGATTGTAAACAGCTGTGGCCAGGAAGCCTATACAAAGGAATGACATGCTGTCAGCTGCAACATCCTTTCATAGATGTCTGCATGTCTGGCTATCCAAATTCAATCAGCCTGTCATTATTAATGAAAGATGTAGGCATTATAGATACATGACTGGAGGAATGATGAATTCAAGGAGAGTCATAACCATTGGTTCCTTACAAACAGTAAAAAGGGTAACTCCACTTTTAGGGGAAAAAACATAGCAAATAAAACATTTACTATAGAATATACAATTGCTACACAAGCTTTTTGTAATTTAACATTATATTTAAAATTACCCTTTGTTATCAAACCCATACTACAGCACTGTCATTTTCGGTAAAGTTCAATGCAATATGCAACCTGGAGGCATTCTGGACACAGTTGGTGTACAGAAGGCCTCCAAAAATATAATTTCTTGCTTGTCTGAACATCTCTGCTTTAAGATACAAGTCGGGTTTTAAGAATCCTCTACAACAAAATTGTTGGTGAGATACTCCCTAAGAAGTGATTAGTTCAAAAGAGATGCAGACATTACAAATTTTCTCATCAGAAAACTGAAAGTACACCGGTTGATTAACATGGACGGGTCACTCCAATTCAGAACCAGTATCCACATAATGGAATAAACAGCTTTTTCTTCAAAGCAAAAACAGGTAAAAATCTGCAGCAGTTTGTTATCATCCTTGCAATGTACATTGATCACCAAGAGAAGATTGTTTTCTTTTCACCAAAATTGGAGTTACAGTAGCCGATATTGTGTTTCCAGCGTGATGGGATCGCGCTGGAAATCACCGCTGCAAGGCTGTGCTTCTCGCGGAGCAATGTCCTTTTTTTCCCACAAATAGAGATTTGTTTTGGTGGTATTTGATCACCTCTGCGGTTTTTATTTTTTGCGCTATAAACAAAAATAGAGCGACTATTTTGAAAAAAAATCAATATTTTGTACTTTTTGCTATAATAAATATCCCCAATTTTTTTTTGAAAAAGGAAATTTTTTCTCAGTTTAGGCCGATTTCTTCTACATATTTTTGGTAAAAAAAGTCGCAATAAGCGTACAGTATATTGTTTGGTTTGTGCAAAAGTTATAGCGTCTACAAAATATGGAATAGTTTTATGGCATTTTTATTATAATTTTTTTTACTGGTAATGGTGGAGATCTGCGATTTTTATTGTGACTGCAACTTTATGGCGGACAAATCAGAAACTCTTGACACATTTTTGGGGCCATTGTCATTTTTACGCAGTACTGATTCAAAAAAGTTTTAGAAAAACGTAAAAAAAACCACAATCTCTGAGGGAAAGGAAAAAAAAGAAATAACAAACACACACAAACATATGTACATGGCAATGATAATATAACTAGCATAGTTAGTGAGATAAGACAGAGGGAGAGCTATAGACTGCCCCCCCGGCAGTCACAGGGGGGTTGTAAAACGAATAATGAGTAAGAAAACCCATATCTAAATTTAGGCTGTTATCTTTTGTGTCAAATAGAAGTATCATTTAGTTCAAAAGTTTTCCTTTCCTGGATAGCTCTGAAATTCCCTTTAAGAACTAAAACATTGAGGTCTTCTATAGCGTGGTCCGGTTTTGAGTAATGATGTCACACAGGTGTCAGAAACGACTGTATCTTTATGTTCCTTGATGGTATGTCTGTGCAAATTCATCCTTGTTCACAACATCTGTCCTGTTTCACCAATGTAAGCTCCTTTGCCAAATCTTTTGCATTGGATCAGGTACACGACATTACTGGAGGTGCAGTTGTATGATCCTGGGATATTGAAGGTCCCTTTTGTGTATGTGACACTTTTAGATAGAATTGATCTGATTGCACACTATGTGTGCTTGTTTTTCCTTTTTCTTTCTCAGAGATTGTGTTTTTTTAAACATTCTGCTAAAATATTTGTGAATCAGTACTACTGGAACCATAAAGAATGGGACATACCCCAAAAGCTTGTCCCGAAAAATTGTATGTTAGCGCAAATAAAAAAAGTATCACAGACAGTACTCAATTGTCTCTGTCACAAGTGCACTAATATGGCTACAATTTCCTCAAGCATGTGTAGTTGCCAAATATAGAGTAGAGTCGATGATCCAAGTTTAATTGGCAAATATAGAGCTGATGATCCAACATCCTTTCTAAAAATCATGTAATAAAGCTAAAAAAATGTATGTATGGAGGCTGTGAGCTTATGCCTTGTACACACGATCAGATTTCCAATGTAATAAAATCCGATGGACTTGTTTCATCGGAAATTCCAATCGTGTGTAGGCCCCATCTGACTTTTTTCCATCGGAGTAAAAAAATAGAACATGTTTTAAATTTTTCCGATGGGAAATTCCGATCGTCTGTGCGGAATTCCATCGGAGAAAAATCCACGCATGCTCTGAATCAAGTCGACGCATGCTCGGAAGCATTGAACCTCATTTTTCTTGGCTCGTTGGAGTGTTTTTCGTCACCGCGTTTTGGACGGTCGGAATTTAGTCTGATAGTGTGTATGCAAGACTGATGGAAGTCAGCTTCATCGGAATTCTGATGGAAAATTCCATCGGATTTTATTCCATCGGAAATCCGATCGTGTGTACAAGGCATAAGACTTTTAAGCAGTAGGTAGTATTTTTTTTAAATATGTTTCATGCAAAGGAAATTAACTTGCATTAATTCCATGAAACTGCAACCTGATGTCTGTGCGTAGCCTATAACATATAACTTCTATTTGGTGTTACCTTGAGTTGAACAATTAAAGAATGAAATATATCATGTCACTTGGCTAATACTGCTCTTACAAAATATGCAGTATTGTTCATTCTTCCACTTTTAGTATGAACAGAGTATCAAATAAAATTTCATTCTATCAATTAGCAAATTACTAGTGGTATAAATTATAACCATTTACCCTCTTAGCTACTTATCAAAAGACAGCAGGTGTTATCTGTTTTAAGGCTCATGCACAAAGAAATTCTGCATTTAGATACATACTGCACATTATTTCATATGGTTTTGAATGCAGCACCATTGCAATAAATAGGTAACATGCACATAGCAACATTGTGCTAAATTTTCGTCTGGTATGTTAAGATCTGCAATCAAAAAGTAGAAAATTCTACTTCCTTGGTCCAGATTTAAGCATATTTCATGTGTTACAGATAGAAACAGTTGTGCAAAAGTTTATATTTATTTCTACTTAGAGAAAAAATATTTGATTATTATTTATTTTTACAATAAATCCTATTTAGACAGTGACCATGAATGGACCAAGATACTTCACTCCTTCTGAGACCTCTACTTGCAGGGCTTTTCCTCAAAGCCACCTGCATTACAACCTATCTTTCCCCCTCCTCCCTACCCAATCCAACAATCATACCAGTCCCATTCCTTTGGGACATCACCCAGAAGTCCCTCAATGACACAAAGCCAGTCACTTATAAACTATTCAAAGCCCGAAGGACAATGTAAATTTGAATTGGCTCTAAAATCTCATATCTTGGTAAAAATGACCTTCAATTTTAATTAAACATTTTAATATTATTCTTCTGATGTCTTTTATATAATTTTATGTAAGTGTTTTTCGATTTGATACCACATATGAAAATTAAGTCTGTGCTGTAAATTAACCACTATAGTACACGTAATATCCATTTTGCCTGCTACAATACAATTGCTGCCATGTAATGATAATCTTTGCAATTTGGAAAGCATCATGGCGGAGTTAATCTTTCAAATATAATACAACATGGCACAAGCAATTAATGGTTTAAAAGAAGTGCATTTGTTATTTGGAATAAAAAGTAATTTATATGTAGTCATTCTGCCAAGAGACTTGCCCCTCTTCTGATATAAAGGATTCTAAAAATGCATTTATGTTTACTGCAAGAATAGGGGGCCACAGGTGAATGAACTACACTTCTTGAACAGGGTTCAAGGGCACAGGGTTTAGTGATACTCTCTCTCTTTCCATCACAAGATTATGGAGCACACGGCAAGCCAGGATCACTTTACCATGTTTTCCATGTCCTGCTGAATTGCAGACAGAAGAATACATCCTTTAGTGGTGCAGGCTCCAAAAGTGCACACCATCTTTTGACAGACACAACTCGGGTGGTAGCCAAGTACCCATTGTTTATGGGTTAGTCCATGTCCACTGTGGGGATGCATCAGGTTCTCCAAAATCCAAAACCCTCCCCTGCCATGATCACGACTGGCAGATATGGCTGATTTGTACCAGGCAGAATCCCTCTTGGTGGGATCCGTAAGCATCGCTCATACAGGCTATGTCACATTGCATATCCAATGAATATGCAGGAATCCCCAGAACTCCTGCAGAGCCCCAACATCAATAGCCACAAAATGAAAGTGAGAATCCATAAACCCAGGAAGCTGACTGAGAAGAATTTCTTTTAATTCAAATATTTTTGCCCAAATTAGGTGGCATCTTTACCCTCACATATTTTCCATCCAGGGCTTGTCTTTTCCAAAAACTCAATATCCACCTCTTCCCAAAGCCCCTCTTAATTTCTGGCATCAATATTTCATGTAGCTCCACCCAAAGTGTAAGACAAGTTTCCCATGTCACCTTGGTCACCGTACAACCAGGAGAAAATGGTGCAGAGAAGCAAAGGTCTGACCAGTCGCCAAAAACCTGAAACCTAAAATGCAATGATTAAATTATATGTTCAAAATATAAAGAAAAACATACATAAACACACACATACACACACACACACACACACACACAATATATACTATATATATATTATACGTAAATACATTATATAAATATATTATTTACACATACATTTCAATAGAATTATGAAGGATGATATGATACTATATACATGGCATTATGTAAAATCTTACATTCTGTCCATTTGGGAAAAAATTATGTGTATATTTTATACTATACACTATACTGTAAACATTGTATGCAATACTGTACTATATAGGACACGATGCACTATAAAAAAACAGGCATACATATAGCTAATGATTTAAAAGATTAGAACATACCTGTGTGTGACCAATAGTTGTTCCTCAGCTGATATATTCTTCCATATATTTATATCCAAACAGGTGAGTTGTGGTTGCCAAATCTCTAGCATTTTGTTAGTTGAGGTACAAATCTTGGTGAGGTTAAAAAACTTTTCCGGATATCTATGAAGGTTTCCATGCATTACAGCAGAAAAAAACAATTGTCAATCATGAAGATATCAAAGGCATTTGTCCGGTAGTGATGCCTGAATTGCTTTGGTTGTCTTGAATGAACCACTTGTTTGAGATCACCCCAGAGTGGTTAGATGATATTAAGGTCAGGAGACTGTGATGGCCACTCCCGATTCTTTATCCTTTTCTGCTGTAACCACTGGAGGTTCAGTTTAGCCTTGTTCTTAGGGTCATTGTCATTCTGGAAAGTCCAAGAGCGTCCCATGTGCAGCTTTCATGCAGAAGAATGCAAATTGTCTGCCAGTATTTTCTATTAATAAGCTGCATTCATCTTGCCATTCATTTTCACAATATTCCCACTAGCCAGCTGATGGTGGAACGCACGTGTCACTTCCGGTTGCCGGACCCCCTCAGTTGAAGTCGGAAGTGACAAAACGCCAGGGCGTGATCTCCATGGCACCATCAGTTGGCTTGTTTCGGGAAGCACACAGTATCGCTGTGTATTCAACACAGATTTCTCCCTGGGCAGCAGACTGGTGACTACACTCACTTTGTGAATTTTGCTTCATTGATGTTTAAAAATTGTACGTATTCTGTATGAGGGACGGGTTTATGGGCTTTCTATTAATAAATTCATGAAACAGGATTACGCTATGTTCACAATTTTCTTTATGTTTTATGAATATACTTGATCGGAGTGAATTATAGTTACCAAAACCACCCCCAGTGCTGATGACTGTTTTGCCAAGCAATATAAGGATCTCTTTTTAAAGGCTTGAGTTTGAGCGTGCCTCACACGGTGAAAATTTTGTGTTTTGGTGGATGGTGCACACACTGACCAATATCTAGAATCACCCACTGTGCTTAAAGAGCAATGTATACTGTCATCACATACAAATTATCTATTTGGGATATTGAGGTTGGTCAGAAGCAGAAATGGACTAACAGTAGCACTGTTTTAACATGGGACTAATGCAGTACACTATATGAACTTTCTTGTGTTAACCTTTTATATCTTTATAAATGATATAGGGTCTGGGATTAAAAGTAACATTTCTGTCTTTGCAGATGACACTAAGCTATGCAGTGGAATAATGTCCTTACAGGATGTCTCCAATTTACAAGCTGACCTCAATGCATTGTGTAATTGGGCAAATAAGTGGCAAATGAGGTTTAATGATGATAAATGTAAAGTTATGCACTTGGGGGCTAAGAATATGCATGCATCATACATAATAGGGGGAATACAACTATGGGAATCAATGGTGGAGAAGGATATGTTTTTTTTGTAGATAATTAGTTCAATAATAGCATGCAATGCCAAGCTGCGGTTTCCAAAGTGAGCAAAGTTCTTCCTTGTATTAAGAGAGGTATGGACTCTAGAAAGAGAGATATAATTTCCCCCTGTACAAATCATTAGTAGGACCTCATCTGGAATATGCAGTTCAGTTTTGGGCACCAGTTCTCAAAAAGGATATCGGGGAACTGGAGAAAGTGCAGAGAAGGGCAACCAAACTAATAAGAGGCATGGAGGAAAGATTAGAGGAACTGAATCGATTCCCTCTTGAGAAGAGGAGATTAAGGGGGGATATGATCAACATGTACAAATATATAAGGGGTCCATATAGTGAACTTGGTGTTGAGTTATTCACTTAGTAGCTGGCACCCATTGCGGTCCTGTTGATTTGTAAGTAATAGGCACCATCAAATTGAAAATAGTTGTGCTTTAAACAAAACTGGGTGGCTTCCATTATAAAATCCACCTGTCTGGGATGGGTAAGGGGATCTTTAGTCAAAAAATGTTCACCCATCTATAAACCTACTTCGTGGGGGAAGGAAGTATAAAGTGATGTGACATAGAGGGACACCCACATGTATGTTCGTTCCCATGGATAATATTGGAGTGTATCTAATACATGGATTCCATCTCTAATATAAGAGGGTACGTTTTGGGCAAGGGTCTGGAGGAATTGATCTATGTGGATAATTGAGGTCACACCCAGTACGTTCCCTGTTGCTGAACATTTCAAACGTCTGTGCCAGCAGGAACCGTATTGGATCTTTTCCTTAAATACTCTTGTGCTCAGCGATTTAAATGAAGAGATAGAAGCACACACCCTACTTTAAACACCTCATGCTTCCCGACCAAGTACATGCCTGTAGTGTTGTTCATTCAGTGCTTACCCATTTTCATTTATTTTTCCCATAGTGGACCCTTATAGTCTTCTCCCCAGATACTCAGGCCTACATGGCCGGTGTCTTTTTCCCTGGGGGGGGTGGTTATAGTAAGTAATTTTAGTGACAAGTTTAGTATAAAAATATTAGCTACCTTGTAGAAACTTTCCACCGTCCCTCTAGTTCCACAAGTGTTACTGCACACTTCTCCCTATATAAACCATGAGCCTGCAGTACCACCCCAGGCCTTCAGAAGGAGCAGACAGCTCAGAGCGCGTAGCCTGTTACTATCCAGTATTTCCAGCCACTCGGTCCCCTCCTGGTGATGTCACATACGCCCAAGCGTTCCATGCTGGTTTGGTGTTGACTTCTTTTACACCACAGGAACTTTTTTCCACCTCCACTGCTTCCCAGGGAACCTGAACCCAGCAGACCATGCAGGAGTAAGGACTCAGGACCTTCTGGCAGATGTTCCAGTTTACGATAAGCCTTCTTATATCTTACTTGTTGTAAGTATTTTTAACCATTTTTTTAATAAACCCCCTGTGATACTGCACTTAGATAGTGCTTCCCCCTTCCTTCCTTTTTTGTGACAGTTATTGTACGCACTGCTGTGCCTCATTTCTTTTCTTTATTGTTTGTATGTATGTCTTTAATATAAATAAACCTTTACTCGTTAAAAAAAAAGAACAGCTAAGCCATTCAGTAGAATGCACCTCATCTTGCCATATTATAACAATAACTTGTTCCTTATCCAATGTTTACATTATTCCAATATGTACATTTATTCTAATATAGATGATGGCTCATACAGATGCTAATACCTTCTGCAATTGAGACTGTGTAATTCATAACTTCTCACAACCTTATTTACTAAACAACACACACACACAAAGTAACAGTTTTGGTACATGCACTTTGTAAGCTGAATGTCACTTTGAAAAGTCAATTATTTAAAAGTTTAAAGCTGTGGTGTTCAAAATATGTTTATTGATCATATACATCAGAGAGTACCATATTATGAAAGAAACCTGTGGTAGATGCTAACATGTGCACTCCCTCTTGTGCCCCACACCAGACTTTTGTCCAATCCTTTATTTTTTGGTGGGTGTTCCTCAGCAATGAAAACATGGTGAGAAGTACAAAGTATAAAAAAGAGCTCCTGGGTTTAAAAAGGAAGAATAACTATGAACATTGTTAAATTACTTTATTTTTCTCTTTTGCGATCGATAACCATTTTATTAAAGATCAATGAAACTCTTAAATATAAGGGTTCAATAGTACTAGCACTGATAGCGTAAACAAAAAAATAAAAATAAATTATTTGAATTTATGCACAGATAAAAGATACAGTAATGGCATTGTATTGGCGTTATAAGCCAGAGGTGTATAAGGTTAGGTATCTACCTTTTACAAAAGAATCACATAGTACAATTCACAGAACAGCTTTTCGCCTTATTAGAAAGCTTCTAACAAAGAACATGAGAGATTTGCTTGGCTGTTTCTTTGACGGTTGATGAACAATACTATACAGTAGCTGCAATTGGGTCGAACAAGATAAAATAGAGGCAAAGTGATTTTCTGAGGTAGATAACAAAAGAACGTTTCTCAAGTACAGAAGTCATATAATCTTATGTTCTCTCTTCTTAGTGGGAACGAAAGAGTCGGGAGCACTGGCAGACCAGTCCATGCTGATGAGGAGGGGTAACTAAAATATCACTAGATGTTATATAGAAAAAAGACATGCTATTTTAAAGTGGTGTGCAAGTGTTTGAAATCCTTTTAATGAATCGTTTTTTTATTTTGGTGAAATACTGGCTTTATGTGAAATAAATATATTCAGTAAAAAAATGTCAATAAGCGTATATTTATTGGTTTGCGCAAAAGTTATAGCGTTTACAAACTAGGGTACATTTTCTGGAATTTACACAGCTTTAAATTTATGACTGCCTATCTCATTTCTTGAGGTGCTAAAATGGCAGGGCAGTACAAAATCCCCCCAAATGACCCCATTTTAGAAAGTAGACACCCCAAGGAAATTGCTGAGAGGCATGTTGAGCCCATTGAATATTTTTTTTTTGTCCCAAGTGATTGAATAATGACAAAATAAATTACAAAAAGTTGTCACTAAATGATATATTGCTCACACATGCCATGGTTATATGTGGAATTGCACCCCAAAATACATTCTGCTGCTTCTCCTGAGTACGGGGATACCACATGTGTGGGACTTTTTAGGAGCCTAGCCACGTACGGGACCCCGGAAACCAAGCACCGCCTTCAGGATTTCTAAGGGCGCAAATTTTTGATTTCACTCCTCACTATCTATCACAGTTTTGAAGGCCGTAAAATGCCAAAATAGCACAAAACCCCCCCAAATGACCCCATTTTAGAAAGTAGACACCCCAAGGAAATTGCTGAGAGGCCTGTTGAGCCCATTGAATATATTTTTTTTTTGTCCCAAGTGATTGAATAATGACAAAAAAACTAAAAAAAATACAAAAAGTTGTCACTAAATGATATATTGCTCACACATGCCATGGTTATATGTGGAATTGCACCCCAAAATAAATTTTGCTGCTTCTCCTGAGTACGGGGATACCACATGTGTGGGACTTTTTAGGAGCCTAGCCGCGTACGGGACCCCGAAAACCAATCACCGCCTTCAGGATTTCTAGGCACAAATTTTTGATTTGACTCCTCACTACCTATCACAGTTTCGAAGGCCATAAAATGACAAAATAGCACAAAACCCCCCCAAATGACCCCATTTTGGAAAGTAGACACCCCAAGCTGTTTGCTGAGAGGCATGGTGAGTATTTTACAGCTCTCATTTGTTTTTGAAAATGAAGAAAGAACTTTTTTTTTTTCTTTTTTTTTTAAATTTTCAAAACTTTGTGACAAAAAGCGAGATCTGCAAAATACTCACAATACCTCTCAGCAAATAGCTTGGGGTGTCTACTTTCCAAAATGGGGTCATTTGGGGGGGTTTGTGCCATCTGGGCATTCCATGGCCTCCGAAACTGTGATAGGCAGTGAGAAGTGAAATCAAAAATTTACACCCTTAGAAAGCCTGAAGGCGGTGATTGGTTTTTGGGGTCCCGTACGCGGCTAGGCTCCCAAAAAGTCTCACACATGTGGTATCCCCGTACTCAGGAGAAGCAACAAAATGTATTTTGGGGTGTAATGCCACATATGCCCATGGCATGTTTGAGCAATATATCATTTAGTGACAACTTTGTGCAAAAAATTTTTTTTTCTGTTTTCCGCAACTTGTGTCAACATATAAAATATTCCATGGACTCGACATGCCTCTCAGTATATAGCTTGGGGTGTCTACTTTCCAAAATGGGGTCATTTGGGGGGGTTTTGAACTGTTCTGGCATTTTATACACAACATTAGGAAGCTTACATCCACTCTTCTAACCACTTGAAGACAAAGCCCTTTTTGACACTTTTTGTTTACATGAAAACACATTTTTTTTTGCAAGAAAATTATGTTGAACCCCCAAACATTATATATATTTTTAAAGCAAAGGCCCTACAGAATAAAATGGTGGGTGTTGCATTTTTTTTTCTACACAGTATTTGCGCAGCGATTTTTCAAACGCATTTTTTGGGGAAAAATACACTTTTTTTAATTTTAATGCACTAAAACACACTATATTGCCCAAATGTTTGATGAAATAAAAAAGATGATCTTAGGCCGAGTACATAGATACCAAACATGACATGCTTTAAAATTTCGCACAAACGCGCATTGGCGACAAACTACATACATTTTTAAAAGCCTTTAAAAGCCTTTACAGGTTACCCCGTTAGATTTACAGAGGAGGTCTACTGCTAAAATTACTGCCCTCGATCTGACCTTCGCGGTGATACCTCACATGCATGGTGCAATTGCTGTTTACATATGACGCCAGACCGACGCTTGCGTTCGCCATTGGGCAAGAGCAGGGCAGGACAGGGGTGCTTTTTTTTTTTTATTATTATTAATTTTGCTTTTTTATTTCATTTTTAAACTGTTGCTTCCATATTTTTTTTTTTTATCATTTTTATTGTTATCTCAGGGAATGTAAATATCCCCTATGATAGCAATAGGTAATGACAGGTACTCTTTTTTGAAAAAACTGGGGTCTATTGGACCCTAGATCTTTCCTCTGCCCTCAAAGCATCTGACCACACCAAGATCGGTGTGATAAAATGCTTTCCCAATTTCCCAAAGGCACTTTTTATATCCGGGGGGGGGGACATTCCCTCCCACTGCTTGTAAAAGCAGTCCATAGGCTAATTAGCCACTAGGATTGCTTTTACATGAAAGCCGGCCGCTGGCTGAAAAGAATGATACCAAGATGATACCTAAACCCACAGGCATCATTCTGGTATAAACATTCAAAGTCCAGCAACATACCAGTACGTTGCTGGTCCTTGTTGGACATGTATTGTAATCTTTTTTTTCATGCAGCCTGTTGGCTGAACGAAAAAAAAAGATTGATCGGTGGGTATGCCCACCAGTAGAATACCACCCTTCATCCACCCACTTCTAATGATGGGCATACATGCACCATTTATATATGCCGAAGCATGGGGGCATCTTCCCGCAAAAGTTATGCCGCGTACACATGGTCAGACTTTTCCACGGGCAAGCCTCCGTCGGAATTTCGACCGTATGTACGCGGCATTAGGAGCAAAATCGCTCCTCCGCCCCTGCTGCCCCAATGCTTCGGCATATATGCTTTTTTTTTTTTAACTGTGGTGGTGAAATCACCTCCTACAGCACTGGAGTCGCAGGGATCAGGCCTGTCTCTGCGAACGCTGCAGTTATGTGTGTTGTGTTTTGCAAGTGACAGTGATCGATCGATACTGCACTTGGGTGGCCTGGCCTGGACGGAGGGGCAAAACGCAGGTGCTAGCAGGTATCTGGGCTGATCCCGCTAACACTGCGTTTTTGGGAACCCTAAACTGCTGGGGACGCTAGTATAGATCTGATCAGATCAGATATTGATCTGTTCAGATACTATACCACTAAGGGGGGTGTATGCTTAACGCGTGGGTGTTAGCGCTACTGGCACTAACCTGACGCTGCCTGGGGTGTGACGCAGACCCTCTCTGATGCTAAAACCTAATTGATATCACCCGCCGGGCGATCAGGGGGTTAAACCTTTATTGGGTTATATACGGCGGGTGCCCTGACACTATAAAAAGCAAACTAACTAACCAGCGTCACCCGTAACACTTATATGATAATCACTGGTGAAAGGGTTAACTAGGGGCAATTAGGGGGTTAAAACCTTTATTAGGTAATATATGGGGGTACCTGACGCTATATAAAAACCTGACGGCAAACCTAAAAAAAAATGACTGGCTACCTATCGGCATCACCGACACTAAGACAACGATCATAAAAACGATCGCTTAGCGACAGTGGTGATAGGGGGTGAAAGGGTTACCTGGGGGGCGATCAGGGGGTTAAACCTTTATTAGATAATATATGGGGGTACCTGACACTATAAAAACCTGCGGCGAACCTAAAAAAAATTACTGGCTACCGATCTGCATCACCGACGCTAAGACAGCGATCAGAAAAATGATCGCTTAGCGACAGTGGTGATAGGGGGTGAAAGGGTTACCTTGGAGGGCGATCAAGGGGGTTAAACCTTTATTAGGTAATATATCGGGGTACCTGACGCTATAAAAACCTGCGGCGAACCTAAAAAAAATTACTGGCTACCGATCTGCATCACCGACGCTAAGACAGCGATCAGAAATATTATCGCTTAGTGACAGTGGTGATAGGGGGTGAAAGGGTTACCTGGGGGGCGATCAAGGGGGTTAAACCTTTATTAGGTAATATATGGGGGTACCTGACGCTATAAAAACCTGCGGCGAACCTAAAACAAATTACTGGCTACCGATCAGCATCACCGACGCTAAGACATCGATCAGAAAAATGATCGCTTAGCGACGGCGGTGCTAGGGGGTGAAAGGGTTACCTGGGGGGTGATCAAGGGGGTTAAACCTTTATTAGGTAATATATGGGGGTACCCAACGCTATAAAAACCTGCGGCGAACCTAAAAAAAATTACTGGCTACCGATCAGCATCGCCGACGCTAAGACATCGATCAGAAAAATTATCGCTTAGTGACAGTGGTGATAGGGGGTGAAAGGGTTACCTGGGGGGCGATCAAGGGGGTTAATCCTTTATTAGGTAATATATGGGGGTACCCGACGCTATAAAAACCTGCGGCGAACCTAAAAAAAATTACTGGCTACCGATCAGCATCACCGACGCTAAGACATCGATAAGAAAAATGATCGCTTAGCGACGGCGGTGCTAGGGGGTGAAAGGGTTATCTGGGGGGTGATCAGGGGGTTAAACCTTTATTAGGGGGGGTTAGGGGGCTACACTGGACCTAAAACTAAATGTAGTGACACTTTTACAGTCAGAAATGTCACTGATTGCAGTGATCACTAAATAAATGGTCACTGCAATCAGTGACACTGTGACTGGGGGGTGATCTGGGGGGTGATCTGGGGGTGTCTGGGGGGGCCTGGGGGGCGATTTATGTGCCTATGTGTCCTGGTGTCAGTGTGCTGTTTTGTGCACTAACCTGCATCTTCTCCTGTATGGCGCTCGGTATATGTGAGCGCCGCAGGAGAGATGACATCACTTCCTCCTGCCTGTGTAAACAGTACACAGGCAGGGGAAGCTCTCTCATTTGCCGGGAGCGATCGAGAGGGGGGGGGGCGGAATCGAACGGCCGTCCCCTCATGCCGGATCGCTCCCGAAGGTAAAACGACCACCCACTGTAAAGAAGGGGGGTCCGATCGGACCCCCCAACTATACAAAGGCAATCACGTATATGTACGTGATTCTGCCTGTCGGTGCCATTCTGCCGACGTATATTTACAGTGGGCGGTCGTTAAGTTGTTAAGATATGTTGAGCTATCAGTGCCCCCCCACAGCCACCCAGTGGTCTGGCGGTTTTAAATCCCTGCTCCTCTACCTCTTCTCTATGAAGCAACTTCTGGGACAGACCGGTGACTCACTGTGAAGGCACTGACCAATCAGTCTGGCAATGGGTTCATGTCCCCTATTAAGTTTGTGTAAAAAAATACCCTTAATGCAAGTACTAATTGATGCATACAATGATAATTATCAGGACAGATTTAAGAATATTCAGAAGGAAGTTTCACCAAAGACACTATGCATGTCCATGAGACTCTTATGTTACCATTTCAGAGTATATTAGTCCTAGATGATTATACTTTCAGTTCAGGGGCCAGTGCCCTAGACCAGAGATCTTCAAACTATGGCCCTCCAGCTGTTGCAGAACTACACATCCCATGAGGCATTGTAAAACTCTGACATTCACAGACATGACTAGGCTTGATGGGAATTGTAGTTCCTGGACAACTGGAGGGCCATAGTTTGAAGACCCCTGCCCTAGACTGTGCAAGCAGAATATACAAAGGACTTTAGGAAGTCTATTGTCAAAACACAAAAACAAATATTTATGAATAAATACAAGTCAGCTAAATATGAATAAGTGTTTTTGGTATAAGGAAGCCCTCCATCAGGTCCATAGGCAAATCTTGCCATCCTAAGCTCTTCATACAAAATTATTAATTGCGTCATCATCCTGACATAAGAATGACATATATAATATGTTGTACAGCACGCAATCTACTTGTTTTTTTGATACCTAAATTAGGGCAAATATATCTTTATAGATATCTATTAAAGCAGGCAGCTTTTCTCTTCTATGTAACTAGACTAGGTAAGGACATTGGTTGCTATAAAGGAGATAAGGACTATTCTTTAGTTAGAAACTTCACAGAGGCAAATAATTGTTCAGAAAACAAATTTATACCATGAGGTTGTGCAATAAAAAGGATTGCAGGAAAATAACACTTTTCACAGCACTGCATAATATTTTTTAGAAATGTGTGATAAGATTTTTTATTATTTGATTTAATGTTTTTTTCAAATTAGTAACATAATACTTGCCTTATTGTTTACAAGTACAGATATAGATATCTATATACATGTTAGAATCTGTAGTCACTTTTGTTGCTTAGCTACCACTAATAACCATTTCTTTGTAGATAACACTGGCCAGTTCATTTCAATAACAATATTTGTATATCTAGTTACATCAATGGGTTTAATATAGTTAAAACAGTGTTCAAACCCCACATTTGTCTCCACGGTCCCTATAGCCTATTACTTTATATGTCAGGGCAGTGGAATCTACAAAAGCCAGTACACATTAGTAGTGTAGGCATACATACAGTTTTGTTGAAAACACAGACCAAATACTGCAATCCAAACTCTACTGTAGCATTACCTCAACGCTGAAGTGGCAGTTTATGTTTCATTCATAAAATAACGGTGTACAGCCTGCAGTGTCTTTTAGAGACGGAAGAGAACTCAAGCACATGACTTTGACAGGTCATATGATCTCGCTCTCTCCTTTCACCCACCTTTGTTTTCATTGAAAAAAAATCCTTTTGCTTGTGTCCCAGTTCAAGCTAAGTCGAGGGTACCTTTAGAAAACATACTGCTGTTCTTAATAAATATGGTTGAAGATTTTTTTTAATGCAATGCTGTCAGCTTTTTATATGGGGTCCATTGGTTGCCTCTATTGATCATTTTCAGAATTACAGATAATTAAAGAGAACCATTTATGACTGAGGTTATGCCAGCATCTGAATATTCAATCTTACATTAGTATAATTGTGGAACAGTCTTTTTATTATTATTGGTCAGCAATTATAAGATTTCAAGTAACAAATCACCCTCTGATTCAAGCTGACAAGTCAGACATAGGTTAGATACACTATATTACCAAAAGTATTGGGATACCTGTCTTTACACGAACATGAACTTTAATGGAATTAAGTCTTAGTCCATAGGGTTCAATATTGAGTTAGCCCACCCTTTGCAGCTATAACAGCTACAGGCCATTACATCGCCGAACACCGGACCCAAACCCGAACATACACGCAATTGTTCGGGTCCGGTACCCAAAAAATCAAATGTTCGGTACGGACCCGAACTTTACAGTTCGGGTTCACTCAACCCTACTCTTTGAACAAGGTCCTGGTCTCCCAGAAATCACAATGTTGTTCAGGCAAGGAAAATGGAAAAAAAGGCATCTCTCTATGTATCTGCTAAAATGGTGCTGGGAAGCCTGGCTCAGAGTGAAACTGCCTGGAATTTGCACATGTCAACTCCCTGGTTCTTTTCTGCTCCCAAGCCATGAAAGCTGAATATTGCACTGTTTTGAAGATATTCCAAAGATTTTAAGAAAAAAACACTGGGCGCAATAGCCACATAGATTACAGACTACCTGATCTGTGAAATCAACGAACTCAGGTGCCGCACCATTCAACTTTGGTGCTGCATGAATGAGACCACCACTGTGGAATATCGTTCTGTATTATGTGTTTTTGTTAAGAACCGGCTCAGGCATGCTATTAGATCAGCTTAAATAACAGATATGTAAATAAGCCTTAACGCCTTATGTAATAATAATCAAAAAGAAGGAAATGAAGGGTGAAAAGAAAGAGTAACAGAAAGGAATATGGGAGGAATAGTTCAAAAAAGAGACAGCCCCCGAGAAGATTTGTGTTGCCTGAAAACAAAGGACTAAAGAGAACCTGACCATGAAATTAAAGTGGACCTTCACTTTCCACACCTTTTCCCAATATGAATCTTTCCCCCCTCCTTTCACTTTCAATTAAATGCATTTTCATCTGCAAGCCCCCACTTTAAGATTGCTTGCCTAGGTGATAATGACATAGCTCCCAGGCTCTTTGGCCTCCTGGGATATTTACATCATGCATCCTAGGATGTGTGTTTGCCACTGTTGGAGGGCAACTGTCTCTTCCTGGTTATTTCAGCCAGCCCCTAATTATGCACATCATCAGGGGAGTTACTGCAAAAACCAGGAAAAGACAGTTGACTCCGCATTGTGTCAGAAAGTAAGACAGCATACCTTGTATGTCATCTGAATGCAGGATTTGGGTGTAAGATTTCTATGTGTGATGGCTTTTTGTGTTGTTTGATTTTCTATTCTCTACACACTGGAGATATATAAATTTAAATAGTGTGCAAATATATTGTTTCCTAAGTAAGTCTGCCCATTTCCAACCATTTAAGACTTAAAGAACTTCTTTGGCTACAGCATACACTTTCATTGTATAACATCAACATTGTAATAGCAATGCAAACAATAGTTACTATTGGCAATCCAATGTAAGCTTATTTGAAAAATGTCCTTTCATTTTGTGAGATCGGTCTCTCTACCAGTGATCTGTTTCTACATCTAAAGAAGGAATGCTTAAATGTGCATCCTCACAGGGTGACACTGTGGATGCACTGGTATAAATGTGCCAACGTCCCGATAATTATGGAGGAACACTGATTATACTAATAGATGGACTTTAAACGGCACATAGGTAATATGGTAAAAAATCTAGGGGTATTTTATTTGTAGAAAAACTATAAAATTACATTATACAGAAAATGTCATTTGTAATAAACATTAATACATGACCCGGAGTAGTGCTAAAATCTCACTTCCAAAATCTATAGTGGTAAACATAGACTCAAAATGGTTGTTAGAGATATATATCTAACAATCAAAAATTGCATTTGGTGGAACGATATATAAAGGAAGTGGGTAGCCTTAGTCCTGGGTCTAATATGTGGAAACGTAGTCTTGCTCTGCTTTATTAAAATGTCAAGAATGGACTCTTACATCACAAGAAAATAAAATGTGCAGTACGGGTGAATAGCGGCGTTATGTGGTTTGATGCCAGGAAAGGAGTGAGGCATCAAACCACAGATTGGAAGCAGCGGAAGAACAAGTAAGACGGCGCTCATAACGCCGCTATTAACCCGTATTGCACATTTTATTTTCTTGTGATGTAAGAGTCCATTCTTGACATTTTAATAAAGTCCATTACTTATTATACTACACCATCAGAGGCTTCTTTCTCATCCTATCCTCTGTCCCTGGTTGGAGCTGTGCTCACCCCCCCCCCCTTTCCTCTTAGGACAGCTGACATCTTTGGGATCAGCGTGAGTGGTGGAGGATAGACCAGTAAAGATTACAGTGGAGAAGAAACACAGGAGAGATAAGATCACTCTTAATGCCAGATATTTTGCTGCAGAGGTGAGAGTTCTGGGAGACTGGTGTAGGATTCACACGCTGGTTCAATACTACAATTGCTTAATCATTGTGTAAGACTTTTTTTCATAAGCCCAGTCATAACTGTTACTCTTTAAAGTAAGCAGTACTGTATGAGCAGAATACATAAAACTTGAAATACATTGCTATTATCCTCATTTTTACTTTTCAGAATTTAATGGAGCATAACTTTATATTTTGTTTCTAGGGAAACATCAAAATATATATATATATATATATATATATATATATATATATATATATATATATATATATATAAAGGCATTCAAGAAACACTCATGTGATCATGTAGTCATATCTAACATTTGTTAGTCCACAAGCCAATTGTTGTAGTGTTGTTGGAATAAGCAGTTACTTCTCAGCACATGCAAATGTGTGTATTCCTTTACTTAATACCCAGTATTATTATCAAAGCAAGAACAGATTTATAAAGACTAAATTATGCTATGACAAGCTTTGACAGGACAGATGTCCACAATATATTTTAATGCACAATATGTGGGAAGGTGAGTGTGAGAAAGTAAATCATTTTCAGAGTGTTCTGTAAGAAGGAGGCATCTGTTTCAGCTGATAATCACATTGTAGTTTTATGCACAGCCACCTTATTATGTTGTGTTCAAATAGATTTATATTAATATTCAAAGCCTCTAGAAATATACCTTAGGATGTAGTATAGTTCATTAAGGGGGACATAATTAGTGAGGTTTTGTTTCAGGTTGATCTGTCAGATACAATTTTTTTATCAAGAAATGTGGGTATGAGGGTAGCGTAAAGGTAGGCCCTCACAATTCATATTTGATGGTATATTGTGGTCTGACAGATCAAATCTGAAGCAAAATCGAAATGTATGTTTTAATACATGTTAGCGCACATTTCTGCAGCCATCACATTCTCGCTCACTAAGCTAATCAAATAATTGTTACGTTTCAGCTTTATTCACTAAAGCAAAAAATCACTATTTAGTAACACATATCACCTAATCACCATGTCCATTTTCTTTGTTTAAACAAATAAAATGTAAAATCTGATTAGCTACTATGGATCACAACACTTTAACCACCTCAATACAGGGCACTTTCACCCCCTTCCTGCCCAAGCCATTTTTTAGCTTTCAGCGCTGTCACATTTTGAATGACAATTGCGCGGTAATGCAACGCTGTATCCAAATGAATTATATTTTTTTCCCCCACAAATAGAGCTTTCTTTTGGCGGTATTTGATCACCTCTGCGGTTTTTATTTCTTGCGCTATAAGCAAAAGATTAGTGACAAGTTTGAAAAAAACACAATATTTTTTTCTTTTCGCTATAATAAATATCCAATTATTTTTTTTTTAAACAAATTTTTTCCTCACTTTAGGCCGATATGTATTCTTCTACATTTTTTTGGTAAAAAAATCGCAATAAGCGTATATTGATTGGTTTGCGCAAAAGTTATAATGTCTACAAAATAGGGGATAGATTTATAGCATTTTTATTATTATTATTTTTTTACTAGTAATGGCGGTGATCATGACTGCGATATTGCGGCGGACATATTGGACACTTTTGACACTATTTTGGGACCATTAACATTCATACAGCGATCCGTGCTATAAAAATGCATTGATTATTGTATAAATGTGACTGTCAGGGAAGGGGTTAACACCAGGGGGCAATCAAGGGGTTAAATGTGTTCCCTAGGTTGTGATTCTTATTGTGTGGGGGAGGGGACTGACTGGGGGGGTGACCGATGGTTGTCCTTATGTACAAGGGACACACCATCGGTCTCCTCTCCCTGACAGGACGTGGATCTGTGTGTTTACACACACAGATCCACGGTCCTGCTCAGTTACTGGGCAATCGCGGCTGCCCGGCCGGGCACGCGCATCGGGTCCCCAGTGACGTGGCGGCGCACGCACGCCCCCTAGTGGCTTGTGAAGGCGATCACGTCATATGACGTCCGCCCAGAACAAGAGGGTCTTCCTCCCTCCGTCATTTAACGGCGGGCGGTTGAAAAGTGGTTAAACTTGATCATCAACTCTATATTTGGCAACTACACATGCTTTAGGTAATTGTAGCTGTAGGGGTTAAATATGTGTCCTAGGGAGTGATTCTAACTGTAGGGGGAGGGGACTCACAAGGGGAGGTGACCGATCAGTGTTCCTCTGTACAAGGAACACACCATCGGTTTCCTCTCACCTGACAGGACGTGGATCTGTGTCCCCTAGCGGCCTGGGAAGGCGAGGATGTCATATGATGTCATATGACGCCCGCCCAGAATGAGAGCTGCACCATCCGGCCGTCATATGACGGCAGGAGGTAGGCAAGCAGTTAAACACACCATGATCATTGCCTAACAAATTTGAGGGCAAATTTTGCAGCAAACTCATGTTAATCTATTGTATTACAGGATGAGTGCAGTGATGTTTTGTGTTGGTACTAGTCAGTAGACATGTGCATTAATTTTCGTCCGAATGCATGGTATTTTCGTTATCGTTTTAACAAACGATAACAAACGTGCAGAATCCGAAAACTGACATAAACAAATGCTTTATTTTCGTTTTCGTTGTGACAACAGTTCGATATAGATAGGAGATTTGACATGAAGCTGACAATAGAGATCTGTGTCTATCGAACCTGTGGTCGAATGTGCCTAACCTTAGCTCTATTAGTCCAAGATTATTCAACAAAGAGAGAAAAGATTCGACATTATAGAGACAATAGCAAAAAAGGTTGAATGTGCCTAACCTAACTCTATTAGTCTAAGATTATTCGACATAGAGAGAAAAGATTTGACGTGAAGATTTGATGAAGCAGTCGCTGCGAGCGGACATTTATGGTCAAATGCTCTGCCCATAGCCTATAGAAGAATTCTAATGTTGGTTGACTAGTAATAATAATTAATAAATATAATTATTACTAGTGTCATACAACATTAGAATTCTACTATAGCTTGTAGGCAGAACATTTGACCGGAAATGTACGATTGTGGCGTCGTACAGTTTAGCTGCTCCGTCAAATCTTCTTAGAACATTCGACAGACACCATAAGCCTTCAATGACAGATTCGACCTTAATTATTTCGGATTTTCGGACGAATGCATTTTTTAACGAAGCAAAATAAGTAAAAAACAAATTTCGGGAGTAACTAAATAAATGTATTTTTCAGACAAAAACAAAATTCCGAAACAAAATATTTCAGTGTGCACATGTCTACTAGTCAGATTGGCATTTATTTATTTTCTTTTTTCTAAAAGGCATGGGTAGCTACAGCTATGTACATACTAGTTTGCATTTGTACTTAAAAAGGTTATCCTTGGTACACAGAATTAAAAATTTGAAGGCTAAATATAGATTTTTTTTTTTACATTTGCAGAAGCAACCATAATAGAGGTAGCAGGCAACATAATATAGTATAGAGAATAGGGGAGAACATAATCAAACCAGAAGAGACCAAAATGGAGATGTCAGACAAGATATCCCAGACAAAACTATCCTAAATTATACCAATAGAAAACGTTTGCATGCTAATGAAATTGCTAACAAATATGTCCATACACTTGCAGATTATCTAAAATATTAGAAGGCAAATTAAAGGTGCTCTGCAAAAAAATGACAAATGTATATATCGTTGCTGGCTTTAGTGCACATAGCTCCTATCACCTTTGGGAGCTATGTGCGGGATCTTTAGAATTTTCTAGCACCATTTGACTGCTGCAATTGTTATAGCATGGCAGTAAGAGGATGAAAACAATATTATGTCTGCAATCCAGCCCACAACCTGTTTTAAACATTGACAGGTAACTTTCAGCTATTTATTAGAAGTGACAGTAAAGCCACTCTATTACTTCTACAGCTGTCTGTTCCTAATTTTTTATAGTTGGAGGCAGTAAAGGCATCAGGCTGCATGCAGAAAGGCTGCAAGTATGTATGTAAATTCCTATTGTTCATATTCCTCAGAAACCCTAGATGTGGAAAAATCATTTTTTGGCTATCATTTAGGTTTATCTATATTAAAACCTAAAACAATTAGCTGTGATCTTGCTGTAAAGTTAGGAAGACATTTAAAAGTATATCGCATGTTGTTTTAAAATGTTTGTATAGTGTTTTTCTTTTGTGCAGACATATGCTAATTTTACCCAGAAGTATATTGCTGATTAGAAATTCCTCCTGTTGTGACCATTAGGAGGAGCAGGGTATATTAGAACTTTGGTGTACTGCCTTAAGTTAGCTATGATTAAGACCCTGTTTTAGAGTTAAAACATGTAAGTATACACATCCTTTAAGCTTAAACTTTTTTGTAACTTTTAGACCTTAAACTTTTTAGTAATTGTTGTAACTGTAGTCAAAGGAACATCACACTGTTTGGGGATAGTCGTATAGCCTTTACCACTCACATGCTGTTCTATAAAAAAAAAAAACATTCTGGTGTCCTCAAACAGACTTCCTTTGCTTTTTCTAGTTCATATTCAGTTTAGTGCACGCAATGAGACTCAACAGCAGAGTGATTACTTTTCTACATTTAATTCTCTAACTTGACTGATTTTAGGGTGGAAGATAAGTGTGATACAAATTACATAACATAATTAGTTTAAAATATCACCATGATACAGTTAGTAATAATCTTTTCTAGGGGTACCAACAAATATGCCCAGCCCATTTTAGAATAACTTTGTAGAATAACCCATATTTTATCTCGTTTTACTTTGTTTTACTCTTGACATACTAAAGGCGTGCAGGTATGCATGGGACAATTGCTTTAATTTCATAATTTTTCAGGATCAATGAAGCATTGTTTCAATGAGCTATAAGAGTACTAACAAATTTGTTCATGAGTTTTTTTGTAAATATTATAGTCAATAACGTGCATTTTTTTTGTGGGTAAAAAAATGAAAAGAATGGTCCAGCAGTGATAGAATTCATCTAATAAAAAAAAAGAATGTTCAGAGGACTGCATTCAATTAAAAAAAAAAACAACTCTTCAACTGTGACTATGATAAGAAGTCACTTATCATCCCCCTTAAAAAGTGTTTCAACAAGCTTAATAAATTCTAAATTACTTTTTGTTGCATTTGGGTTTTTGTTCATAAACACTTGAATAAATAAGGCCTTTGTTAACTCCAACAAGTAATTATGAAGTGCAATTAAAAATTCTAATTATGTTAATAGGCCAAAGAAAAATGACTGTGAGAGTCAGTGCCAATTACTGGTTGAAATGGATCAAAATTAGACCGTGGGGTATATTTGGTTTTCCACAATTCAGTTTTTAAAAGCAGTTTAATCACATAATTGTTATCCATTATTAAAACATTACTTCAAAATAATGTACTTTTTTTTGTTGCAAAAACAGTGTTTGTAAAGGTTTTCTGCAGGCAATTTTGAAAACTTAAGCAAGAATTTCATACATATTGAGTTGTCTACCTTAGTGATCAATGATATTCAAAACTTCTTAACGTACTCTAATAGCTTGAAATGTTTTTTTGCCAATATACATCCTCTATGTATTCATACTACCTATATTTGGGAAAGAACCCCTGTTAAATCTACCTCACCCTCTGCATCACTGTTGGGGGTTTTCCACTGACTTCTTGTCACAGGACCATGTGTCACCAGATCAGGGTGTGAGTGGAAATCTCCCAAAAGTCCAACAGAGAACATTAAAAAATGTCTTTATCTTTTCAGGACTTTAGGGGTAATATACTATAGCAAATATGCTGTTCACTATAAAAGGTACTTTTCTCTTAGTTTAGTGACTGTTGTGAGAGCACATCACCATTTTTTTTACCTACACATATACGTTTATACTACAAAGCATGTGATTTAGTGCAAGCGTACACCGTTTTGATAACAACTTCTGAAGCTCAAATAATAAAATAAACTGATACATACAAGTTCCCAAAAGACAAGGCATGGTACCAGACATTGAATTTTTACCATTAAAAAAGGGATCTAACTGCAGTCTAGTTAATTTAACTTCTATAGTTGGGATGATACTAGAGAGTTTAATAAAATACCACATTTCTAAACCAACTAGAAAACTGATTCACTTTATACTTCTGGGGACTAAAATTATTATTGCTAGATCTTGGAGGAAGCCCAGGGTATCCATTAAGGCTATACACAATAAGATCTCTTGGATTATGACTCAAGAGAAGATGGTTAGCATATCAACTAATTTAATCCCTAAATTTGAGGCAATATGGGAACCTTGGGCAGTTTTCTGTGGCGTTTCTTTGAAGGTCAGGCATGACCCTGACCGCTCTAATTCCTAAAGGGCCTCATGTTCAGCATGTGATTTCTTCTTATTTCTTTCTTCTTCTATCTTTTCTTGGTTCTTTTATCTTTTGTTTTATTTATTTTTCTTTTATTTTTGTTTCGATACTTAAACATGATTCAAAGATTTGATATCATTATTTACTGTGTTCTTATTGCGGTATTTCCGAGTCTTAAATTTGATGGGCGTTATTGTATATGAGTATAGTATTGTTCTTCATTAAGATTCCGAGTTCCTTTTTATTGGTTTCATATGAGGATGGCGGGCTGGGGGGGGGGGCTGACCTGGGCGAGGATGATCCCGTTAGGGGCGTCCAGGTGGGGTGTGACTTCCCTGAATGCCTATTTTTCATTTTTTTTTTTTTTTTAATCTCTTGATGAGAACATTGTGACATAAACAATTGGAAATAACCCTTTGTCATGTTTAAACAACAATTTTTTAAGATTTTCTGTACATGTCTTGAATTGAAAAATAAAAATTTATTAAAAGAAAAAAAATACCACATAGAATAATTATTTGCCAGAAAACAATATTTTAAGCAAAAGACAATATGGATTCACAAAAGACCAAAGTTCTCAAACAAATTAGATTTTTCTTTATGAGGAAAGTAAGTAAAGTAAGTAAAAACATATGTGTAAGTAACAAGATTCAGTTTGTAAATGGATAGACAACTGTCTTAACTACTTCCCACTGCACATAAATGGCCGGGTGGGCGCTTCATCTTTCTAAGTGGACGTTCCTGAATGTCCCTCAGAAGAAGCAGGATCACTCGACCGTGAGCCAGTGCAGCTGCGCAATCCTGATGCGTTTATGTCCCCCGGACACAGCGCATCTCAGATCGACAGGAGGGCTCTATAATTGGCACTCCTGATCACATGATGGCAGTGACCAATCACAACCATCATGTGATGTAAATAGAGAGCCGGTTGCTAGGCAATTAACTGTCCTTCTCCTCTCATGAAGCTTGTCAGTGAGAAGTAGAGCGGATCTCTGCAGTCGGCCAGTGATCAGTGTGTATGAGCTGTTTTTTACAGCTTTTTACACACTGATCACCGGGCTAGTGTCCCCAAAACAGTGCCCCCACAAAGTGTCCCCACACATTAAAACACCTGTCCCACATATGTCCCAGTAAAATCATTTGTCCAATTACCTCCTTCCTGCCCAGGCCAGTTTTCAGCTTTCAGCGTTGTCACACTTGACATTAATGACAATTGCGCAGTCATGTAACACTGTACTGTTTGAAATTTGTATAATTTTCTTCACACAAATAGAGCTTTCTTTTGGTGGTATTTAATCACCACTGGGGTTTTTATTTTTTGCTAAATAAATGAAAACAGGCTGAACTTTTGGGGAAAAAAACATGTTTTTCTTCATTTCTATTATACAATTTTGCAAATAAATAATCCCTCTTCATAAATTTAGGCCAAAATGTATTCTACTGCATTTCTTTGGTGAAAATAACCAAAATCAGTGATATTTTTAAGTCTGTAGGAAAGTTATAGGTTACACAAACTATAGTATATGTACTGTATCTGAAAATGTATCATTTCTGATGTACTGATGGCCTATCTCATTTCTGAAAAAGTCATAACAGTACAGATATCCCTCAAATTACAATTTTTTGGAAAGTAGACAGTCCAATGTATTTAGTAAGAGGCATGGCACTTTTTTTAGAAATTTAATTTTAATTATTATTTTAATTTTTTTGTCACAATTTTTGGAAATGAAAACATTTCTAGCTTTAATATCATGTTAGTATGTTTATATGACAACAAATCAGCTGGCCATATATTGGAATCCACAATAGAATGGTCGTCGTGGGAGCTGTACCAAAACTCTCTAGCAAAATTGATACTTTACAAAGGTCACATCAAAAATGGCCGCCAATGAGTTTCCTCACAGTGGCTCCAACAAAATCGCGATGGCCACATTTCCTGTCCCCAATACATAAATACATTTCACAAATGGCCAATCCAGTTTCCCTGAAGAAGTCACATGGTGTGACTAGTATGTAGGCCACCTTGGAGGTGATCGTGGACCGGAAGTGATGTGAGAGGCTGCTATTGCCATGTACCTTAGTACTTTTTGAAGCATTTTAAGCTGTTTTAATGTAAGCATAATTTAATTGAATTATATATGGCATTTTAAATACTACACAATGGGAGGCACTATACTCTATATGCTTTATTCTAACATGTTGATGAGCGCATGAAGAAAATGATGCCTTAAAGAGGCCAGCACCCGGTCTTGATTATCTTATCTGGGAGGACATGGAGAGCACTTTGAATTTGAATTTGAATACCAGCCTGGATGTATTATTTGGCGCATATGGGTATATATTAGGTGAGAGTTCTGTGAACACTGAGGTGACAAATGGAGTTTGGCATTACAGCACAGCTTTTCATCTGGAAGCGTGGACTTTGGTTTATCACTAAAGTGTTGATTTTTAATGATTGAAGACTGTCTATTTATCATCTACCTTGCACCCAGTACTGATCACTTATGTTGATATGGACACTTTTTTATTGGTGTGAGTGCTTATGATGACACTAATAGTTACTTTTATTATTAATTGTGTTAGCTTATGATTGGATGCACAGCATAATTTTATTATAGCACTTTTATACTGTGGGAAAACTATAGGTGTTGCAGCAACTCTTTATTTTCATCACATTTTGAAGACTATCGATACACATTGCACTTTAGATTAGAGGTTTTATCCACGCAGGTAGCACAGGGGTTCACTTTGTTCATCCTTTAGATTTTGCTTGTAGCAATGAATTTCACTTCTATAGGCAAGCATTTTTCCTGAATTAAATAGATTAATTCAGTGTGTATTGTTGTGATTAGCTGTGATTTGTCACAGCTAATCACATGGTACAGATGGGCTGTGATTTTCCCTGTCTATACAATGTGATCACTGTGACCAATCACGGCTAGCAACAGAATTGTACACAATGAATGGCATTAATCAAAACCATTCATTGTTTACAATTGTCATGTGATCTGCTGTTATTGGCCACAGCGATCACATGGTACTGGCAGTGGGCCGATATGCTGATCAGTCACCCAGAGCACGCCGGATCATGGCCTGGCGGGCCCGCACAAGGCGTGTTCTGGGAAAGACGTCATATGATATCCACCCAGAACAACAAGGCTCCTGCTCAGGTGTCATTTTACAATGGCCCAGGCTGGAAGAGGTTAACCTGTGGATAAATTATATCAAGATTAAAAGTAGTCTTGGGCACAACGGAAAAATCTGTTTAGTTTTGGATCGTTTCTTTTTGGTCCTGTTGATTCGTACTCGTTCGTAATTTTGCTAGACGGGATTTTTCGTGTTTGGACTAATTCGTATTTTCGCAAGCGACATTTTTCGTTGAATCGGAATGATTCGTATTAATGTAAGCCTTATTTTTAGTTCATTTATAATTCGTACTTTCGGTAGAGTACATTGTTTTTCGTTTATTCTGTTAACTCCTACTTTCGTAACTTTTTTTGGGTTCGTTGATTCGTAATTTTCCGTGTCTCTCTCACAACAACGCTGCCTATTATGCCTAATGTGCTTCGAATGGATTTGTACTTTTCTAAATACATAACGGTTATTTGTAACGATTCGAAATCTTGTATTTTACTTTTGTTTTTTACATGCGGCTATAGCCTCCGCCCCTGTACACCATTTTGAGAGGGAGTTCAGCACGGTGAGAGAGAAGCAGAGAGCAGAGCAGAGTGTTATTGTGCTTCGAATGGATTCGTACATTCGTAACTTTTTTCATAACAAATTATGCCGAAGACATTCGGGCATTCGCTATTTGCGATATAATTTATTTCGGATTCGGTTTTATTCGTAATTGCTTTGTTCGGAAATTCCAATGCTTCCAAATGTCCGAAAGTTGCTAAATTCGGATGAATTTCGATTTGTTACGAAACGAATTGCACAAGCCTAATTAAAAGTACAATTTCAGTGTTTGCAAATGACACCAAGCTAAGTACTGAAATAGCCTCCTTATAGGATGTCTCCAACTTACAAGCCAACCTCATGGCACTATTTTTGTGAGCAATGATGTGGCAAGTGAGGTTTAATGTTGATAAATGTAAAGTTATGCACTTGGAGGCTAAAAACATGCATGCACCATACATTCTAGTAGCAGAACAACTGTTGGAGTCATAGGTCGAGAAGGCAATTGGTGTAGAGTTATTCACTTTCAGGTCATTACAGAGGAAAAAGGGGAACTCTTTTATATCTGGAGAAAAATAAATTTAACCTCTGCATATGGAAAGACTTCTTCACAGTTAGAGCTGTAAAAATGTGGAATAGACCCATAACTAGTTTGTGCCAGGTCAATAGGTCGTTCTAAAATACTATTGATAAGTGATCAAGGAGATATCCAATTGCCTACTGGGGGATCATGAAGGATTTTTTCCCCCACTGGAGCAAATTGGACCATGCTTTATTGGGCTTTTGTTTGCCATCCTCTGGATCAACTGTGGGTGTGGGATTATGTATATGGTATTTTCTATTAGTCTGTGTTTTTTTTTTTATTTGGTTGAACTAGATGGACTTTTTTCAACCTGACTAAGTATGTAACTATGTAACTAAACTTAATCAGAAAAAAACTCTGCAAAAAAAAAACTGAAGACCTTATTTATCCACTGGATCACAAGATTCAATTTTGTGGACTTTATATATTTGCTTAATACTTTATATCACTGGACTTTCCAATTTTTTTTTTGTTTTTATTCATGGTGAACAGCAATTATATGTTTTTTTACACAGAGCAACTACTTTGGGATATTTGTACTGTATGTAACAAAAGTCTGTTGATGGATTGTGTTCCTATATGAGCCAACAAATCATGTTAGCCATTGAATTGGATGACATTGTGTACATGAAATCAGCATACCATATAAACTACCAGCAAATATTCAGGTAGTAGCAAGCTGACCATTACTTTATTGTTGTCACAAGCTTTTTATGTAAGCCTACAATATATAAAGTAGCACTTTTTAATGTAACTTACCACAAATAGGTTTATTTGCAACAACAAGAAATATGCCATTTTAAAGAAGTCCTGCATAAGCCCATTAAAGCATACTTAAAATGGATGTAAACCCACTCTCATCATTACTAAACTACTGCCATCATGGTTATCTATAAGAATATGCATGACTCCTGCATGTATCCTTACCTGTCAAATGTCTCCCCTCTATCTGTTATGAGACCCGAAAAACTGCAGATTCTGTGGGTGGGTCTGTTGTCTGGATCTCGGTGGGTGGAGTCGTGATGCCAGTAGACTCCCTGCCCACCTCTACACTCCCCTTGGCCAGGCATCAATATTTCCTACACTGAACTTCTGCTGGTCTTGTGGATTATGCCCTATGATCACTAACATCCAGTAAAAACCCAGGGAAGTCACCACATGACTTCAGCATGCCCAATCATGCTGAGGTGTGGAGCAGCCAATCCTGGGAGAGCTGGAGAAGAAAGGAGGAGGAGATCTGAAGTACACAGAAGGTCTCTCTCACACTCGTGCATGAGATATGTAAACCACCTGTCACTCATAGCAAGGGGGAGAAACGGACATCTATTTTTCTGTTTAACCATTTTTATGTCACTTAAAAAAAATAAGAGGACTGCTCAGAGCTGGATGAACTCTTTGTGTCAAGACTGGGCACAGATGATATGAAATCCTATACTGTATAAGGTGCAAACCTTAATTAATTTTTTTTTTGGGCTTTACATCCACTTTAAAAGCAGGGGTGTTAGGGTCAATTCCAAGTGAATAGCATAATACTCCTTTAAACATAGAATTCTGGCCATGGCCGCTTTGTAAACAACCTGGCTAAACTATGAAGACGATTTGATTTAAAAAACTGCTGCCAATCAGCACTTTCGCCATACTCTGATTTTAGCATGCTACTAATGATACAACTGCTAAAAAGTGGTTAAATTAGACATATTTTAACAGCTACAAAGAGGTTGAAATTTACCAAACTGCACACTGCTAATTTACACAGAATCATACAGTATATGCTGTTGTATTTATTAGGTCTTATTATTTTATCAGTTTTACCATTTGTGGTTTCTAGTTGTGGTACTGTATATTTATGGTAACTTATTTCTAGCATAACGGCAGCTCTATTAGGCATATAACATATATCAATGCATTCGATCCTGCAAGCTTTCAAATAAACTGTAATGAGGAGAAGAGATGGAAAAGTTCATCCTCCAGATTAGATCCTTGTGAACCTTCTCCCTCCCCAGATGCCATTTATTAATGCCTCATATCCCACCTTTTATGTGAGAATAGAAAGTGCCTAATAATGAAGCAGAAGAATAACAGTTTTGTATCCGATTAGCAGATACTCTGAATTGATTTCTGTCATCAGCTACATTTTCACAAACAGTTCATAGTGTGGGTGTAAACAGGTCACTTCTCATTTGTGTGTAATGGCAGTCGAAGATATTGTACCCAATTACAAGATGAGCCCAAAATGGTTTTATAGAAGCCTCTTAGGAAATGTATCTTTCCATTCTCACATTATCATCACTCCACCAATACTTAAGTACACATTTAACATTTCCACTTTAAAAAGAGCTTTTTATGCTGAGCAGAAAGGAAAGTGGTATTTTATCTTGCCATCATAATGAGCATACTGCTCTGTGCATGAAATCCAAGTATTTACCTATGCTTAGAAGAGGAAGAGCCAGCTGTGGGCGAAAATGGAATCCTAACAAGGCATGAGAAAACCCAGCAAGGTTGGAAATGCAGAAGGTTCAGCAAACACAACGGAAAGTCAGCTAAACCTGAACATAGCTCCAAAGTCCATTGAAGTCTATAGGTGCCAAGCTTTTGTTAAAAAAAACTGCATTCAAAATACACAAATTGCTTAAATATCATGGTTTGGAGATTCATTAAACCTTCATTTGAAGTTGTGGAAGCAATAGGATCTACTCCTTTAAAAGCAAACATTTTGTGTTTACAGACTGAAGCTAAATGACAGATCTGCACCAGCTTCTGTATGTTAAGAAACCAAGGTAACAATATTGTTTAGCTGCAGGATCACTACCACCTATAGAGAAAGTTCCTTTTCTGCTTCTGTTTATAAACAAGTCAGTGGAGATCATGGGCCAAACCTGAGCCATACCAGACCACTTGACATTGGGTAGCCAACATTGGGAGGGCAACAAAGCCCCCCCTGCAAAGCATCTTGTCCCTATGTTGAGGGGGACAGGGGTCTCATCCCTTATCCTCTAAAAGGAATGTGTAGGGGTTTGCAGAAGTGTCTTTTTGGAATCTGGAAGCCCTCTTTAGAATGGAGGTCCAAATATATCCCTCTCCCCTACAAGAGTGAGCATGGGGTACATAATTATTTTTCATTCACATAAACAAAAGGAAAACAAAAATAAATACACCCACATCATTGAAACAGTCCTTAATTTAAAAAAAATCACACAATATAAGTCAAACATGAATCATGTCATACAGCAGGCAAATATAGCCAGTTTGTTCTCCGAGTCGCTGAACTGCAGACAGCCTGGGTTCAGGTCAAACACATGATCAACCTGAACTCAAAGCTTATCCCTAATCCTGACTCACTAAGTTTCACTCCTTGCTTTGTCACAACTAAGGACAATAAAAGAGAACTGTAAGACATTGTTGCAAACCGTTATGAAGCACATCAGAATAAAGGACGGATTGTTTTACTGAAACGTATATACATATGTACCATGTATAAATAAACAAAAAAAATTAAATAAATAGATATACACATGAACAGTTTAAACAAGCAAAATATTGTATTGTAAACCTATATTTAAACAAAAGAACACATAATGTATTTTTGTAGTTTTGTCATCCTAGGCTGCTCCTTCCCGATTTAGACTAAATAACACCTCCCTATCTATTTACAGTATCTCTATAACATAAAGGAGAGGCATCCTTTCATTTGCTGAGGTAGCCTGGGCAGTACTGTTTTATTTTTTTTTGCACTCATCAAACAGCTATAACAAAAAAAAAATTTGTAATAGACCAAAAGGGAGTAAAAGAGAGAAATTAATTGTAAAAGCACTTAATTGTAATGCTGTTGATCCAGAAGACACAAAACAAGGAACAATTCCAGATCTATAATTACTGGTGGGGAAAAATGGAAGTCTAAGTAATTTACTGGAATAAAAAGTTGGAGCTGCCAATTTATGAAGAGAGGGGCCAATCAATGGAAATGAACTTTAATGGCATCTCAGTCTTAGTCTGTAGGGTTCAATACTGAGTTTGCCCACCCTTTGCAGCTATGACAGATCCAACTCTTCTGGGAAGGCTGTCCACAAGTTTCAGGAGTGTGTCTATGGGAATGTTTGACAATTCTTCCAGAAGCGCATTTGAGAGGTCAGGCACTGATGTTAGATATTAGATGTTAGATGAGAAGGCCTGGCTCACAGTCACCGCTCTAATTCATCCCAAAGGTGTTCTATCAGATTGAGGTCAGAACTCTGTGCAGGCCAGTCAAGTTTCTCCAACCCAAATTTTCTCATTCATCTCTTTATGGACCTTGCTTTCTGCACTGGTCCAAATAATTTGGTGGAGCGGGGATTATGGTGTGGGATTGTTTTTCAGAAGTTGGGCTTGGCCCCTTAGTCTTCCAGTGAAGAGAGCTCTTACGGCATCAGCATACCAAGACATTTTGGACAATTTCATGCTCCCAACTTTGTGGGAACAGTTTGGGGGTGGCCCCTTCCTGTTCCAACATGACTGCACCCCAAACTCGCTAATCAATGTCTTTATGGACCACATTTGTGCATATGGTCCATGAAGACATTGATGAGTGCATTTGAGATTAAGGAACTTGACTGGCCTGCACAAAGTCCTGACCTCAACCTGATAGAACACCTTTGGAATGAATTAGAGTGGAGACTGTGAGCCAGGCCTTCTCGTTCAACATCAGTGTATAACCTCACAAATGTGCTTATGGAAGAATGGTCAAACACTCCCATAGACACACTCCTAAACCTTGTGGACAGCCTTCCCAGAAGAGTTGAAGCTTTTATAGCGGCAAAGGGTGGGTCAACTCAATGTTGAACCCTACAGACTAAGACGGGTATGCCATTAAAGGCAGGCATCCCAATTCTTTTGGCTGTATAGTGTATGTCAATAAGCTAATAGTCTTCGTGTTGTCTAGCATTGCTTTTGCCCCACTATGAACAGGTAATCAGCAGAAATTCAAAGGAGACAACTTGTGCATGATCATGCCTCTGTTGAACTGCAACTTTGAGCAGTGGTGAGGAATTTCTTGGGGTTTGCTTGCTGTAATGTTTTTTCTGCACTAGATAAATGCAGATCACAGATAAGGCACACAGAAAACAATTGTTTTCTATGTGACTCGTTCACATTGCAACTTTGGTGTTGTGTGCAGTGCAGTGGGGAGAATTCAAAAAAACTACATTTCCCTGCAGTGCACTGGATTTCAACTGTATGTAACGCCACTGCAGCGCAACACACCATGGTGCTGGGTGAAGAAAATAATGAAGTAGCACAATGTGACACCTAAGAAAAGTTTAAAAATAGTAAGCAGTATGATGCACTAAAATGCACATTGCACCATTCCCTGCCGTTGGTCACACTGACAGCTGCCTGCTTGGTAAAACATTTTAGCGTACAGGCTAGTGTGAACCAGGCCTTATTCTCTTCTATATACTATATCATTAAATGAACATTTCCCAGCACCAAGATACTATTAAGAAGATGTTTGTGACCAAAAAGAGGAAATTAACTTCAACTGTTTATTCTGATTTGAATGACAGTTTATTGTCTTAGTCAATTTAATCATCAGTAACAGTTGTACACTAAAATAAGAATGCAATATGCTGAATCTATATACCTATTTAGTTAATTTTCTAATTTACGTAGCACTGACTGTTTATGCAGTACTTTCTACAGAATATTAATAGGTTCACATCAGTTCCTATCAATGAAGGAACTTCAAATCTCATGTTCCTCCAGGCCATTTAGAGTGGAAGTAATTTAACCTCCCAAAAAACTTTTTGGATTGCTAAAGTAGACCCAGTTGCATGGAGAAAAACCACGCAAACATAGGAAGAACATGCAACCAATTGCAGATTGTGGCTTTGATGGGAATTAATCTCAGTACACTAGGGCTGCAAAGCATATGAGCTGAAATGCATACACTTTCTAGATGACGCCAATAAGATTTTAAAGTATAAATAAAAGTAAATCTTTTGTTCTGAATAGAGTGGAGATGGATTAGAGCACCTGTCAGGCTTTTATTGCTGTATGTGGCCCCATTAGGCAGATTCACCCTCTCTATTTGTCCTGTTTAGTGTTTTATTGAGATAGTAAAATAAAATTTCACGTCTTGAGTTATTACCAAACAAGTGAAAAAGAATGTACATGAATAGAGAGAAAATCTTTCAATGGGTACACTAGCCCTGGTGACAATAAGGGATTCCCTCACTTCAGAAGGATTTCCTCTCACTTCCTGCTTTGGCTATGGGACAGGAAGTTAAGGGAAATCCCCCCAGTGGGGCACACATAGCAAACAAAAAAACTGTCATTACTCTAACCAAAATGAAAAAATAAGTTTTGTAATTATGAGAACATATATATGTTTTCACGTTTTATACTGACTTTTTTTTTAAATGTGTAGACTATGTATGTAAACAAACTTGTTCTCTATGATGTACAAATATATATGTATATTGTATCGGTTGCGTGCAGGTGATCAGCAATGTTTTCCGAAGTCTATATGGAATTAACAGAAATCCTTTCATGTCAAAACTATATGAGATGCTTAATAGTATCTACATATATATTTTCTATCATGCATCATCTTTGCTTTTTTTGTTATAATTGACCCTTGTTACAGCAGCATATCTGTAATACCACTTAGCTATCTAGGGTTATGTCCCTATTCATTTGTATATTCTTATAGAAGGCCTGCTGCTGCAGCTATCATTCTGCATGAGGGTTGCTGGGGTGCAACTTCCGACTTCCGGCTTCTCCTGTGTCTGATCACTGTAAACCGGAGATCTTCTCAGGGCATCAACACCACCGCTGCCCGTGAGCCTCTAAGCTCCCATTAGATCACTCCGGTGGCGTTCCCACCTAGTTTGTCCATCTGGGGATGCTACATGCTGACGGGTCCTTGTGAACCAGTTAGCCGGTACATCTTCCCCCTTAACCAGCTGTGGAACGCCTCGTCGCTGACGGTGCCGTTCATAGAGCCAATCCATCCCTATCCAATGCAGCTCCTCCCCCATTGCCTGGCAATCCACTGTGGCCATTTGGAGTATGAGATCTGCCCCCTTTCATCTCGTCATCTGAACATATAGGACATGGACATGGACAGGGGATTTCTATGCATGCATCTTCCAAACATGCACTCCGTGGCGATCAGTGACCAGATGGGCTCCCTCCAGTCTCTCCAGACCCCTTGGATCTACTCCGGTATTTCCTTATGATCTGGGCAACTGGAGCGATCCCATTGTCCCTCCCCCCTCTTTCCACCTGTCAGCGTGGCAGCAATTAGGCGGCTCTCCCTACATATAAGGTACATTTTCACACTCTCTCCTCAGCAGTGCACCTCTCTGCATGAGAGGGACTACGAGGAGAGACGCTTCTTTCAAACATTCAAAGTATTGTGGGAAAGGAAACTTTCCCCGTCATTTTGGGTTTTTCATCTCTTTGGTGTCCTTGTCTGACCCCGTCATTTATATGCCTATCTGGTATGCTTTTACCTAGGTTCCCATTGATGTGGATCAGGGTTTCTGTCTACACCCTAAGGCATTCCTAGGGATTGGTTTCCCCTCTTGCATACATTTGAACGGTGTGATCATTACACACACCAGTGAGATATCTTATCTCACTGTTTTTCATCTTGACTTACACATATGCACTACCTCTAAGTTCCTACCGGTTACATATATCTGGTAAGTGACTAAGTGTATATATTTTTATGTTTTTCACTTACACCAATCCTATCCCTTCACATACCATGCACACACTCTCACTCACATATCCCCTTCCCTTTTTCCCCTCCCCCTTCCTTTTTCTCTCTCTTTCCCTTCCCTCTTCTTCCTTCCTTCCCTCCCTTTCCCTTCCTCCCCCCCTTTACATATGGTATCATATGTATGCTTTTGTATGTTCACCATTTCCTTTTTCCCTTTTCTTTCCCCCCTCCCCTTCCCCCCTCTTCCCTCCGCCCCCTCCCCCTATGTTTGCCACATCACTCTCACTCTCCTGTTATTTATTCACTAGCTTTTTCATCCTTATACACCTAGGGATATGCCCCTGTTTTTCCGCTCAGGCTCAGCATGGGGGAGTGTCCTCACAGGCACGTAAGCCTCATTTGTCCGCCGCACTGACTCCTTGCAACTACAGCTTCTTGGTAAGTGTATCTCTCTTTAGATATTGATACACACTAAACACACGTAATGATGCCAATACACACAAAATATGTGAACTGTAGAATTTCTGTTTCTATACATTCCCCTGACACATGGAACACCGCTGCGCATGCATGCAACCATGCACATAGTTTAAAGTGTCTCCTTATACAATACAACATTACATTTTCATTGATGCTTATTGAAAATCATAAATGTACTTTTAGTGAACATGTGAACAGTATAATATGTGTGCTTTTATTTGTTCACCATTAATCTCTATCTATTTACTTATATTTATTGTTGATTTTTTGTTTTGCTTTTTGTCTCTTTGTTCTTCCTTTACATGTATTGGTTGTGATATGTATATATATATTCTACCAACCCTTTTTTTGTTTCTAGAACTTATATAATATCCTACTGTGCCATTTTCAAAGGCCCTGAGGAAGCGGAAATCCGTGAAATGCGTAGGCCCTCTTAATCTTCTTGTTTGGGAATTACACACCCTGATATTGATCTTCAGAACTGTAACTTGATTTTATCTCATGTTTTGAAATAATAATTTTTTGATATCACTGCCATATGGCAGAAAAATAAAAGTTGTTTATTTTTCTATAATTCTGGTATTTCTATATTTATTTACACCACTGAGGCACACACAAAGTCCCACCCTGCTCAACCTTTTTCTTGACACATAGTCGCATATTCTTAAGGGATGGTGCCTCAGTAGGAGCTTTCATACACCCCAACCCCTACGCATAAGTTTTGTATTTGGTTCTATTTTAACACTTTAAAAAAGCAGTGCCAGTAACACCAATAGTATCGATAACTAGGTAAACTAATGCCTGTTCCTAGGCTTACTTTTTACATTTACTGTATGCACCAGTGATATCAGTAAATAAATGAGTGAATATGTGCAAATGTCCATGCTTATATACAGCTAAAGAAAGATGAAGCCAGAACTATGACATACAGAAGACACTGACAAGCGAAAACTCTGAGATGTTCAACTATAACCCAAGGATATAAAACTTGTAAAGATGACTGACATATTACTCTGAAAGTTGACAGTTTAAATGCCCTTATTAGACTTGTCTATGTTTACAATCCTACTTCTAGGTATCAAAATGTTGCCTTGATCACTTTGACATCATCAGGCTATGTCTGGTATACCATTTTCAGTCCCAGGTCTAAATGCTAACAGGATGAATCAGCAAGCCAGAGAGAGAGAGCAGAAACATAATTTTTCTTGAAAATATGGTCACAAATATTAATGGCAGAAAAAAAATTACACAACAAAAACAAAAGAGAAAAAGTTAAATGCTCATGTGAATAAACAGTGCGGATTATAGAATGAGTTATCTGTGCAAGAAATGCCTTTGGCCTACTGCAGCTAGCTGCATACATACATATAGTGCATACATACCTACACACTGTTAGCAGCAGGGGGTCAATCAGTGCCTGTGTTTTCTTGTAGTTTGATGTGCCCTAGCCGTGTCTGACTTCCCATTCCACTGGTTTCTTTACTTGTGAACATGAATGAACAGTCAGCTATCTGGGACACCATAGGACCTCACAAGTATTCCCTGTCAACACTATTATGTTCCTACTGTCATTTTATCTCAGAGTGCGATACCACAAGTTGCATAGACTGTCTGCACCTGTAGTAATACCAGCAGTACAAACATGGTCCCAGCATCTGGGCATTATGAAAAAATGTACTCTTTGCACATTAGCTGTTTGCCTCATTAAGTAGTGATAGCAAAGTACAACATAAAAGTACAGAATATGTCAAAGAATGAAAAAATGAATTATGGTGTTTGTGTGTGTCTCTGTTTTTAATACTATGTACAATACAATTTATGATTTTATACAAGTCTCCATGTTTTGACCTATATAGTCAGACCTCTTTCTATTTTTTGGCTTATATATACAATACGGATGTTGGCCTAGAGTGTCACACTACTAATTTATACTTTTAGCATGTTTTCAGCCATGGAATTAGCCTACCTTTATAAGTAAGTGGTCATTCATTATATTATAAATGATTATACATTACTATGTTGTCAGGACATCTGGCACATTGGGGTTGATTTACTAAAGACTGTTCACTTTGCAAGAGACGCTGCACTTTTTAAGATACATTTGCCCAGAGCTTAGTTAATGAGGTGAAGCTCTGTTGACATTGATCATCCAATCATGTGTCAGTAAGTGAATGTTAACTGAGTTTTTTGCTAGTCGAAATTCAGCCTTTTCTTATTTACATTGCACATGCTTGGGTATTCAGAATGAACACAGCTATCATTTCCTATGCAAAGTGAACATTCTGTTGCGCTAAATGAAAATAATCGACTTTTTAGCATCAATGTCTGTATTTCAATGAAGATATTTTTGTACTGAAGTTTCATGTTTATTGAATAGGATTATCTATAATAGTTTAATGCTTCACCAACAGCTCTACTCTCATAAGAAGAATTATAAGAACTATTCGAGAATTATGTCACAGAGCTCCACACTTTGTGGTACTAAGTAAAAGGCAAAACACACATTCAGGGGAATTTAAAAAAGCTCTAGCGACACTTTTCTGGTGGTAATTCTGTTTAGGACTACCTGTGTATAGCTCATGCAAACATTTGTACCAGTTTCAGTAACATTATCAACACATGCACCAAATTCAGGTAGAACTATCACCACTTTAAGAACCTGTCTCTTAAGGAATTACCACCAGTTTACAGATTAGAAAACTGGCAGAAAATAAGACCAGCTTTGAGCTGGTGTATGGAAGCATGCTATTGCTTAGAGTGAGGCATGGTACACACGATCGGATTTTCCGCGGTCAAAGCATAGGACTTTTGTCCAAAGGGTGTTGACCTTGAACTTGTATTGCATACAAACGGCAAAGAATTGTCGACCAACAAACATGAAACTGCGTGTTTTTTCAGCTCTTTAGCGTCACCCTTTGGGCAACTTCTGTTAATGTTGTGTTATGGTTAGCATTGCTTCTGAGCATGCGTGTTTGTACTTTGGATTTTTTTCCGAAGAACTTCTGTACACACGATCGGATAATCCAACAGCACACATTTGTTGTCGGAAGATTTTAAAACATGCTATCCAACATTTGTTGTCGGAAAATCCGACAACAAATGTCCGATGGAGCAACAAAAGCCTGCCATCACACAATTCCCGTCGGAAAATCCGATAGTCTGTACGGGCCTTAAGTCTGTCATGAATTTCACAGCTTCCTGCACAGGGCTCCATCAGCTATCGATCAGGATATTTTTGATAACAGAAAAACAAACATTCCTGCGCACGAGTTGATCGTCAAGCAATCAATAGTTTGTAACGATGGCACTGGCTTTGCTGCCCTTCATGGATAGGGGTATCCTAGTAGCAAACAAAAAGAAAAAGAACAAGGGCGCACTTTTATTTAAAAGCAATGTAAAAGGCTGCTCACAAAATTATTAAAAAGGTTTGCTATGAACAAGTGGTTCCATAGATGGCTGCAGCATGTAGGACCCAAAACGCACTCCAAACGATCATGAAGGACTTTGATAGGAGTCACTGCCGCTAACGCGTTTCGAAGCGCAAAGCTTCTTCATCAGAGCCAAGCACTGCTCTTTTTCTTTTCATCGGTCAGGATATCTCCCAGTCAAAAGCTAAATGTACACAAAGAGAAAGTGGTGATGACATTACCCAAATATTGCGATAACCACCTTTGGAAAATTACTGGGTTTCCAGAGTGGGCTGATTCAAAACCCACTATTGGACTGAATAGCATCTACTGTCATGCTCTTTCAGTCAACATCAAGGTGGTGTTGATGTAGAAGTCTCTCAGTTCCCCGTCAGGCTTCTCCCATCACTCTAGAAAACTCCTTGATCATAAGCCTGTCAACTTGAAGTTCCAGGCATCAACAGATTCATGTACCTGTCTGTGACGAGTGCGTTAATTGGTCCCAAGCACCGACAATTTAGGTGTGGTGGCCGAATAGAATTCTAAAGGGTATCTATGGCACCCTTTATGAATTCCTCCTCTATTCTTAAATGCAAAAATTACTTCAGCAAGACCACATTAGTGCACATATTCAAACATTTCAACCAAGATGCAGCCATTGCAACATTTTGGGCTTTGTGTGTAAGTGTTACTATTTATGGAAGGACATATTAGGCCTAAAACGTTGGGCTATATGGCTGTAATGCTTAAAGAATTGTCAATTAACATCCTACAGGATTATTTTGCATTTGTATTGTATGTTGTAAGGATGCTTGAACTTATGCTTGCTCCCACAAACACCCGGTAGCACTTGTGTTTAATCACAACTGTACATACACAGTGCATCTTAGATGATAAGAGACTGATGATACATAATATGGCCTGCATGTGCCCCTGGAACATCTTTTCCTAGGAGACATTTAGCATGCAGTTTAGATAAAAAAACTAATCATGCATTGTAGCTGGTGTTTTTTGGTGTGTTCTTCTACAACCGGATAGTAAGCACATGTATATAAAATATATGAAACAGCCCTGTGTTCATAGAGAAAATAAATATAAATAAATAGAAAAAATAAATAGAAATAAGTAGAAATACTTACATTTATGATAAAAAAAGTTCATTCAATACAGAGTTAAAAAGAGGTTATACGTCTTTGCGTCAGTTCTGGTCTGGGGCCGTGGAACGCGAATCGTCCCCGGCTTCTTGGTTTTAAAAGGTTTTAAACATACTGAGAGTATGTTTTCAAATGTATACACTCAATAAAACTTTTGGAAAACTGTATTTTGCTATGGGAGTATCTTTTCTCTGCAAGTGGATAACACGGAACATTTAAAAGAGTAAAAGAGTAAAGCACAGAGCCGTCTCTAAAGACGTGAATCTGGATACTGCAGCACAGTGGCAAACACTGTGTACGTGAAATATCCCTTCGAGGGGTGAGTATTTCCGGTGAGTGCAATACCTAAAGAAGGGCACCATAAGAAGCTCCTGCACAAATTACACACTATTGAAGAGCACCTATCACTTTCTGCATAGATATTTTGCGTTTACAATAGACTGTATTAACTGTTTCACCAAAGGACCAGTCACTTTATTTAAAGTTGTACTTTTGTCACTTCATTATATGAATTCAACTAATTGTATTAACTGTTTCACCAAAGGACCAGTCACTTTATTTAAAGTTGCACATTTGTCACTTCATTATATGAATTCAACTAATTGTTAGTCACCAGTAGGGATGAGCTCCGCGTTCGAGCCGAACATACGTTCGACTCGAACATCGTGTGTTCGATCGTTCAACGAAGATTGAACGTTTTGGGTCGTTCGCGCCAAATTCGAGTGATGCGAACGGCCCAAAATCCTGGCGCTGTGATTGGCCAAGCATGCACTGTGACCCCGCATGCTTGGCCAATCACAGCGCCGGCAGCGAGGAGAGCCATAATTGGCCACAGGCAGGATGCCTGTGGCCAATTATAGCTCAAGGGGGTTTAGTACACGCCCCACACTGTAAAAGGCCGCCAGCGCGGCGGCCTTGTGTAGTGTGTTGGCGTGCAGGGAAAGACGTACATAGGCAGGGACAGTGTTAGAGAAATTGTGTGTAGGGAGAGAGAAGGATAGGTAGGAACAGTGTCAGTGATATTGTGTGTAGGGAGAGAGAAGGATAGGTAGGGACAGTGTCAGTGATATTGTGTGTAGGGAGAGAGAAGGATAGGTAGGGACAGTGTCAGTGATATTCTGCTAAACCTTGTGTGCAGGGAGAGAGAAGGATAGGTAGGGACAGTATCAGTGATATTTTTGCTAAGCCTCCTGCACAGTATACAACCGAAGCTAGCCCTTAGTGCTGTGATTTCCTGTTGTGTAACACAGGCAGGCATCTGCAGCACTTAAAGCAGGCGTAGTGTGATTCCTGCAAAATATACACCTGAAGCTAGCCCTTATTGCTCGTAGTTTTTTTTCTTTTGTGTTACACCAAGGGCTCTTTCACACAGGACGGATCAGTAATGATCCGCCCCGTGAAGCTCCGCTTGCTCAGCGGGGATCGCTGCGTTGATCCCCGCTGAGCCGGCGAATGACTGGGCGGTTCCTGCACACTGTGCAGGGACCGCCCTGTCAGAGCGCCGCTCTCCCCTATGGGGGGATCGGATGATGACGGACCGTAGAGTCCGTTGTCATCCGATCCGCAGACGGAAGGAAAAATAGGGTTTTCCTCCATCACACTTTTGCGGATCGGAGCAGGTCGGATGTCAGCGGACATGTCACCGCTGACATCCGTGGCTCCATAGGAGGACATGTAGCATCCGTTCAGGTCCGCCTAAAAAACTGACAGGCGGACCTGAACGGACCCTCCGTGTGAAAGAGCCCTAACAGGCATCTGCAGCACTTAAAGCAGGTGTAGTGTGATTCCTGAAAAATATACACCTGAAGCTAGCCCTTATTGCTCGTAGTTTTTTTTCTTTTGTGTTACACTAACAGGCATCTGCAGCACTTAAAGCAGGCGTAGTGTGATTCCTGAAAAATATACACCTGAAGCTAGCCCTTATTGCTCGTAGTTTTTTTTCTTTTGTGTTACACTAACAGGCATCTGCAGGGGCATATAAAAAATATATAATGTGGCGCTGTGAGAGAAGTAGTAAAAAACCCTACTTCATGTATAGCACAATGGTGCACATAAAAATATGGTGTCAAACTAAATGTTTGTACACAATAGGTGTACACAAATGAATGTGATAAAAATGTAAGTGAATACTAACAGTGAAATAATTGGTATGGGGTATAGGTGCACAACAAAAACCAGCAATTAAACTGGAATATTGATCATACCCATAATAAACAAAAATAAAAATGAAAATATAATGTAGGTGGAGACAAACTCATATAAGGCGTCACAGATGAGTATGTAGAATAATGTCCAATCTTATCACATATGAAAAGAAGTTCATAGGTCAAAATCCAACAAGGAGCTGCATCATTTGAAAATAGGTTTGAAGGGTGCATCTATCACATTTTCCCCTTTTTACATGGCTTGTTGTCGCCATATTGGTTTGGATTTCTTCCTTTTCGGGTTGGAAATACGGACCAGTGGTGCTGTCGGCATAAGGAAGGAGGTGTCTTGCAGATCCTGACTGTTCCTTGGGTCCACAGAGTGGACAAAGCTTTGTTGATCCACCACCATACGGTGAGCTGGGTCCACTCTGTCGGTAAGAGCATTTACTTCTCCCCCATTGGCCCAAGGTAAAGGCACTCCCGGGTGATGTCATATATCCTATATGCCTATAAAGAAAATGTGATAGATGCACCGTTCAAACCTATTTTCAAACGATGCAGCTCCTTGTTGGATTTTGACCTATGAACTTCTTTTCATATGTGATAAGATTGGACATTATTCTACATACTCATCTGTGACGCCTTATATGAGTTTGTCTCCACCTACATTATATTTTCATTTTTATTTTTGTTTATTATGGGTATGATCAATATTCCAGTTTAATTGCTGGTTTTTGTTGTGCACCTATACCTCATACCAATTATTTCACTGTTAGTATTCACTTACATTTTTATCACATTCATTTGTGTATACCTATTGTGTACAAACGTTTTGTTTGACACCATATTTTTATGTGCACCATTGTGCTATACATGAAGTAGGGTTTTTTACTACTTCTCTCACAGCGCCACATTATAAATTGTTTATACGTTCTATATATCCTGTCTGATTTTATGTTTGGCTGCTTCGTTTAGTATTTAGAGTTGGCGCAGTATTATTATTATTATTATTTAATTTGCAGGGGCATGTATTTACAATTATTGATCTAATAATTCACAGCAGGGCCCATTCCTGCGCTCACCAAGAGTAACTGTGAGGGCTTAAAGTGTTGTGGCAACACCACCACCACCACCACCCCCAAAGGCCCAATTTTTCAGCCCCTGTTCAACAGGGGCATGCAATTACAATTCTTAATCCCCTGATGAAGTCACGTGACAAGTGACGATACGCGTAGGGATTGGAGGTTTGCTGACAGACCAGGACCCGAGCAGGAAGACGAGCGAGGCGCTCGTAGGATACCCTGCAGTCACCTTTTAAACTTATGTGAGTGTTATATTGTGTATTTTCAATAAAACCTTTTCGGTACGGGACTATGCTATGTTTGCCATATCTTTTATTTTTTTGAATATGACGCCCATCTGAGACACCACTGCACTGGGATCCACACAGAGCCACAGATAATTAGAGGGGCGACGAGTTCAGCGCTCGTGGAGATGCTCCCACATTCTCTATCTGTGAAGTGAGTACCTTTCTGGCGTGTGTGTGCATCTCTGGACACTGGCGGTACCACACTATGATCCATTTTCTTTGATTTTATACATGCCATTGGGGAGGATTGCAGCAACAGGAAGGAGACTGGTACCATCCAAGCCACTGCCCACCTGTTCTGAATAAACCTGTGACCTGGTTGTGCTAAGCTTAATTAGCAACAAGGTAAGCTTCTTACAGGCACAGAGGTGGAGCACTGAAGAGAAATCAAGTTTCAAGCACTGAACTAATGTGTGTTTTATTTTGTCACTTTTTAATTTTGGTGACGGGAATCACTTTGGATATTTTTGGATTGCACGGTCTGAATTGGATTCTACTCGGACCCTTCAACCATTTACACTATATATATATATTTATATTTTTATATTTTTATGTTTATATATTTTTATATATATTTTTTTTATATATATATATTTTTTATATTTTTAAGTGTATTTACATATTAGTATTTTTCTTTGGATTTATCACTATTGGATATTTGGATATGGTTATGCGACCACATTGATCACATGATTGCATTTGAGTTTAATCAAGTCAGTCACTTTTATATAAGGTTATAATATTACTCAGGTTTAGTGTGTTATCAGTCACACTGTTCTCAGTTTTCCTATCCTCTCTTTGTTTAAACACAGCGCCAACACCATCACTGTTGTATATTGTTTTAAGTTTTTTTTTAATTGAATTCCCAGGTGTTTGGCAGCAGTGCACCCCCCCCCCACCAATCCCCCCCCTTTCCTGTTAGGGTTTTGGGTTCACTTATTCATTTCACTTTAGGGCAGCGCGGGAGTTTCCCCAAATTTTTTTCAATTACAATTCTTGATCTAATAATTCACAGCAGGGCCCATTCATGCGCCCACCAAGCGTAACTGTGAGGGCTTACAGTGTTGTGGCACCAGCACCACCACCAAAGGCCCAATTTTTCCTACCACTGTTCAACAATGGCATGTAAATATAATTCCTGATATAATAGTTCACAGCAGGGCGTTCCAGCGCCCACCAAGAGTAACTGTGAGGGCTCACAGTGTTGTGGCAACACCAACATGTAAGGGGCAAATTTCAGCAGAGTATATACGGCAGGCCCCTACTTTCAAACATGCAACTTACAAACGACTCCTACTTGCAAACGGAAGGAGAAAACAGGAAGTGAGAGGAAATCTACCCCTAGGAAGGAAAATTCTCTCCTGTAAGAGTTAATATGGGAAAAAGGTGTCTCCTCTCTACTGATGCTTTATCACCAATCCTTGTTTCAATAAAAACCCCACTTTTCAAAAACAGTTGTCATTGGGACGGAAAGTGAGGTGAAATGTTCTGAACAGGTGCACAGACAGCAAAACAAATGTTACAGGGGTGATAACCCTTCCCTATGTTTTTCAAAAAGCTTAAAAATATATTTGTTGGCTGGAGCTACACTTAAACAGTGTACCTGTTCAAAATTACAAACAGATTCTACATAAGAACAAACCTACAGTCCCTGTCTTGTATGCACCACCTGTATACGGCTGTTCAGAGTATATAGGGCCTTTTTTATTTTGTGTGCGGGGTTCCCCTTAATATCCATACAAGACCCAAAGGGGCTGGTAATGGGCTGGGGTAGGGGGGGGGGGGTGATGGGGTAGCTATGCCATTTTTCTCAAAGATTTTCATCCATACTACCGGGACCAGACATTACATTAAAGCCGCAAGCAGTTTTAAATGGCTTTTTTTTCCTTTAGAAATGTCATTTTGTGCAGGGACAGTTCTAAACACGGGAAACACATGGCACTTCACAGGCATACTTTAGACACCCCCCAGGTACGATATTTAAAGGAATATTTGACTATTCTTTTTTCACTTTATGCATCATTATAATGACTGCTCCCGAAAAACGGCCGTTTTTAAAACTTCGTTTTGCATTGATACATGTCCCCTGGGGCAGAACCCGGGTCCCCAAACCCTTTTTAGGACAATAACATGCATATTAGTCGTTATAATTAGCACTTTAGATTTCGAACGTTCGCATCCATTGTATTTAATAGGGTTCTAACGTTCGTGCAAACTTTCGGTCCGTTCGCGGGTTCTGGTGCGAACCGAACCCGGGGGTGTTCGGCTCATCCCTAGTCACCAGCTGTATCATAGCACCAGTCACTTTATTATTTTATTATTATATTTTTGCACTTTAGATGGTCTAGTTATATAAGTCACTGGTTAGAGTGCATCATTGGAGCACTCAGATCCCTGGTATAGGATTGTGTATTTTTTAGAACAGCGCCACACCTACTGTTTCAATGTATCTATCTGAATACAGAGTTAGCCATCAAAAGTATCAATTTAATGGAAGCCTAATAGAGCACAGTAAAATATGATGCAGCTACTGGGGTGGAAAGAGAAATAATGGTGGAAGAAGAATGTGAAGAAAGTGAAGGAATGGTGAAAAGGGCAGGGAGCCATTATGCAACTTATAAAGACTATGTAAAAAAAGAATCAAGAAGTACAAATGACAATGTTGTAGGTATTTGGGATCGAGGTACTCACAAAAAATCAACATTTTGTCTTTTTTTTTTTTTTTTAAACCTATCAGTCCTTGAATGCAAACAAACATTATATAAATAGCTGATCTGCTTGGAATGAACTGCCAGGAGGAAGACTGCAATCCAGAGGAACATTATATAAATGGCTGATCTGTTTAGAATTAACTACCAAGTAGCAAGCTACAATCCAGATAAACCTGTGCATGCAATTTCTCCAGCATGCACACAGCTACTTTGTGTCATTTTAAACTAGTAAGGCAAACTTGGTTTATCAAAAAAGTTGCACGCATTTGTTTTTCAACTGAATGCCTTATAAATTGGTGTTATTTTAATCCTGGTTTTGTTTTATTTTGTTCATTGCTCTGAAAAGCTAAGCAATGGATTTTTCACATCCATGAATCTATTTAACCAGATGTTCTAATAGAGCTACAGGGATTAATTCCACACTAACAGTTTCAGACCTTCTAAATGCTCCTTAAGTGACAAGTTCTATAAGCTAAGAGCAAAGCAGGGCAGCCTTCCTATAACTGATTTTTAAGAAATCTTTACAGTATGCAGATAAACTGTGTGTGATTATCATTCATGTTTGCAGGTTGCGTCTCGCTTCACTGCATGTCTCGGGTATTAAGTAGAGAAAGCATAAATATGAAAATGAACAAACTGTGGAGATTAAAGTCTGAGTATAAAAACTGTCCTTTCTGTCAATCATAGTTATCAAAATGTCTTTTTTTTTATAATTAGGGACAGAAAGGGCAACAAACTGCTTTCAACAACTGAATAAAACCTCAACATGTAATAGCAGGTAAAGTCCTTTGTGAAAAAAGATATAAGAAAAGAATACAAAATATATGCTTTTGAAGTAGGAGAGCTACATAAAAAGAAATATAAAATGAAATGCCTGAAATAACCTTAGATTTTCCTTCAGAAACCATGAGACACTTTTAATTTGCTTTGAATTGATTGAACAACAAACACTAAAATTTCCTGATATCGTTAATCAACTTGTAAGATTACATTTTAGGACAATACTGGGTTGAAATGGAATTAAGCATTATTCTCTTCAGTAATACTAAAAACTAAAGATTTTTAGTTCTGTTTAGGGAATCTAGTAAACCAAGCAGCACCCTTGCTACTGGACAGCTCAGCCAAGCTCTTGAATACACTTCGGCTACATTAGCACTCAGTAGTACAGTTTGGTCCAGGACACTCCCACCTGTAAATGGAAAATAATATAGCATATCAATGAGGTTACCCCCTCTTCCTATCCTTGCTCTCACTCTCAGAGTTAAAGAGGAAGTAAACTTCCTTTACCGCCTTTTACCTTTAGGTAAGCCTATAATAAGACTTACCTATAGGTAGTGTAAATATCTCCTAAACGTGCACCGCTTAGGAGATATTTACATTACATGCAGCCAGTGACACTGACACTGGCGCATGCGCGCTGAAGAAATGGCCACCCGTGCTGTTCCTTCCGAGCCCTGTGCCATGAATGGTGGCTCCTACGCACATGTGCGGGAGTGACGTTATCGCAGCTCCGGACAGTCACAGAGATGGAGCCCGAGAACCTGGAAGCAAGACAGGTGAAGATGGAAGCGGCTGCAGCGCTGACATTGCGGCACTGGAGCAGCTTTGTTTTAAGGTAAGTTTCACATCATGTGCAAACTAGCACATTATAACTTTACCTTGCAGGGGAAAAAAAAAAAAAAAACGCCCAGCAGTATACAACTGCTTTAAACTGTGTGTCTTGTGATTTTTTTTGCCATTTTTTTTCCAAGTACCAAGTCTGCATAAAAACAATATAAGTAAGCTCATTTACTACAGCCAGCTGCTCGTGCTGATATGTTAGAGCTCCACTTCACCAACTTGGATAGACTTTGCAGGTACTGCTTCTTTTTTTTTAAAACAAAAAACAAGGGACAGGGAAAACTGCCCAACAGCACGTAACCACGGAGTGATTCTTATAAATCCCACTGCAAAGCAAGTATTGTATAAAATGAGGCTACACAACATCTCCTCAATCTAACTGCCCTTCAGTGCTCTTGAGTGCCCTTCAGAGGGCAAAGTCTGTATAAAATGTGCCAAATGTGGTGGTGATGACCTTATTGGTATAAATAAAAGAGTATCAAGGAAATCTATGTGTGACCATGTGGCAAACCATAGATGATTGCAGAAGTTACAAAGTAAAAACTGAAAGAAAAAATATAAACAATGAGGCGGGTAGCACAATAGACTATACACATTGCCACTGATTACTAGCTAGAAGATGCAGCTTGAGGCTGAAGAAGAAGCAACATGCTTTGAAATGCGTTCCTATTTCCCAGCACACTCCCAGCGTTGTCAGGCTCCATCCAAGCTCTGGCTTGCATCCCTGGTCAGGTTGTCTCCCTGCAGCAGCAGATCCCTCCTGCCTGTTCTCTTCTTCCCCCTGCTCATGGCCGAAAAAGGAGATTTCCACAGTGGCTCCAGGCTTCAGAGGCAGCAGCTTTGACTTTTACCACTTAGCACAAGCTCTCCTTTTGTGTGTGTGTTTTTAATCGTTAATAAACATTGCTCACTTTGTTTACTACACTATGGAGGCTGTGCTTGTATTTTCCCTTTTATTTTCATTGCTTATTTTTTCTTATAAACTAGAGCTATATATAACCAGGTTTGAGAGCACAGACTTAAGTATCATTTTTGTGATTCTAATACTGTACATGTAGAATTTGTGGTATTCATACCACATGCCTGTATAATAAATATAATACTTTCTATACTCTGTACAAGTTAGTTCCGGTTCCTACTCCTGTTATGATATACTCATAGATGCACTTGTTAATAATGCACTCTGTAGCTACTCTGCCTCCCAGACTGTCTGTGCTATCTCTACAGCAGCCTGCGCCTTTTCTTCCATACCCTTATGCAGGGCTTTTTTTTCTCAAACAAAAGGTGCTGGAACTCAACCACGACCCCCAAAAAACCCTCCCCCCACACACACCTCACAAACAGTAGGAGGGTCTTAAAGGGGCATTAAATACCAGGATTGCATTACATACAGAGTGCAGAGTTCATGGGGGTTACACACAGAGTGCAGAGCTGTCACTAAACACAGGAACTGGACTTCTGTGTTTACAAGTGATTATGGTGAGCAGGCACCAAAGGGTTTGAGTCCCACCTGAAAAAAAGCCCTTCCCTTATGACCCCGCAATGCCTTTCACTTCTTCAATTTGTATGCTTAAGAATTCCATGCTTGCTGCTTATCAGGAGGATTTACCTACTGCTTAAAAGTGTGCTTTATTTATTCACTGCTTGGGGAGCATAATGACAGCTATCTATACTCTACCAGCAGCAGAAATTCTGGCAATGTGGACAGCATAATAGTGAATATACAGTGAAATTTATACCAGTTTTGAGAGAGTTGTTTTTACTTTTGAGTTTGGTGCTCTAATGCCTTGTACACACGATCGGAATTTCCGATGAAAAAAGTCTGTTGGACTTGTTTCATCGGAAATTCCGATCGTGTGTGGGCCCCATCGGAATTTTTTGTTTAGAAATAGAACATGTTTTAAATTTTTCCGATGGAAAAAATACCCGATAGGAAATTCCTATTGTCTGTGTGGAACTCCGATGGAGAAAAAACCCATGCATGCTCAGAATCAAGTCGACGCATGCTCGGAAGCATTGAACTTCATGTTTCTCGGCTCGTCTGAGTGTTTTACATCACCGCGTTTTGGACGGTCGGAATTTAGTCTGACAGTGTGTATGCAAGACAGCTTGAAAAATTCCATCGGATTTTAGACCATCGTGTCCAAGCGTGTGTACAGGGCATTTCAGATAAACATGACAAGAGACCAGCTAGTAGAAAAAACTTAGCCCACATTAGAGAAAGATTTCCCTTGGATCTTAATTTAACTCTAGGAAAGGGCCATTATTCATTTCAAGACAAAGTGAAACTGCTTTGGCTGAAGCAAAAACCCTCATTTAGTGGGCTACTGGCACCTTGCAGGTCATGAATTCAGAATCTGCCTTTTGTACTGCACACACTTGGCCCAATACAGAAGACCCACTGTGTGCACCAGAGATTATGTGATATAATTTAAAAAAAAACATTCATAGTATTGTTTTTAGATATAATTCATTTATTGGTGTCTGTATTTTTCAATGTTGAGGGAAAATAATCTTTTTTACTATGAACGGAATATGTGGTGTTCACACCTCTGATCAGTTGGTGTCACTATTTACAGTTATTACTTGTATATTACTTTCTTTACTCTTTATGAACTAGTTCTCATTTCTGTCCCTATTATCATGAAATTGTTAATAAAGTGCATTATAACTACTCTGCCTCCCAAACTACATGATACAACAGAAGAGATGAAGGGTTTTCTAATATTTTACTGAAAGCTGAAAACCCTAAGCCAACAAGCAGCAATTTTAAATTAAATGGGGCATCCCACAACATCAGTATGCAAGATACTGAAGAAAGGGCAGAAAAATGGCACATATTGCTGCAGTACTGAATTATTTGACTAAAGTTAGCTAGAAAAAGTTACATAAAATACTGTATATTTCCCATTCTTAACAAAAGCTTAATGAAATCTTTTCTTTTTTTATGATAATGTTACACAGAATAATATTTTGTCTACTATGCATTGTCTATTTCTATGTCTTGACAACATCCAAGGTAGCAGATTAGTTCATTCTGAAACATGCTGACAAATGTAGTTTAACAGAAGAAGCCTTAAAACAGAGTAAAATTAATGATTCTATCCTGTGGAGTTAGCAAAACCAACCTCATGCATGGTTGTAAATACATTGAGATGGAAATGTGACCAAATCACAGCTAAATCCATCAACCGCTTTCAGCAGCATATATTTAATTCTTCCAAATTATGTGAGACAAAGGGTCATAACAAATTTTGCTTAGTCTTTTGTCATTGTCCTTGTTCATGCTTTCACCTTTATGAAACAACAACTACCATATTTATCGGCGTATAACACGCACCAGCATATAACACGCACCCCAATTTAAGAGGGAAGTTTCAGGAATTTTTATTTTATTTTATTTTATGGTCAGTGTCCATCTGCAGCCTCAATGCAGCCTAATCTGTGTCCATCTGCAGCCTCAATGCAGCCTATGTGCCCATCTCCAGCCTATGTGCCAATCTCTAGCCAAAATGCAGCCTATGTGCCAATCTTCAGCCTAAATGCAGCCTATGTGCCCATCTCCAGCCTAGATGCAGCCTATGTGCCCATCTCCAGCCTAAATGCAGCCTATGTGCCCATCTCCAGCCTAAATGCAGCCTATGTGCCCATTTGCAGCCTCACCATCTCTCGTGCAGTGAGGGAATCACCGAGCCATCATCTCCTGTTCACTAGGCTCTCAGTCGTGTCGGCAGTCACATACACAGTCCCGCCTCCGCCATCGGCATTGGACCTGCTCCTGTGATTGATAGAAAACTGGTCCAATGCCGGTGGAGGAGGCGGGACTGTGTGTGTGATGTCAGAGCCGATTGAGAGTCGAGTAAACAGGAGATGATGGCTCAGTAAATTCCGGCTGCGTTTGGCAGCGGTCGTCCCCCTCCTTCCCCTCCGAGTCTGAGGTACACTATCGGCGTATAACATGCACCTGTGATTTCCCCCCTATTTTCAGGGGGAGAAAGTGAGTGTTATACACCAATAAATACAGTACTTCATATATATGTCCAATCAAACTATGTAGCTCAAACTGACTTTGGATATTAATTGGGCTCTGCTACATTATGTTAAAGGAGTTGCAAAGGTAGAAGGTTTTTTATCTTAATACATTCTATGCATTAAGATAAAAAGCCTTCTGTGTGCAGTAGCCCCCCTCAGCCCTCCTAATACTAACCTGAGCCCCATCTCTGTCCAGCGATGTCCACGAGTCCCTCGGCCATCCAAGACTTTCCCTCCTGATTGGCTGAGACACAGCAGCAGTGCGGCTTGGGTGCCCCCATAGCAAGCTGCTTGCTGTGAGGGCACTCGACAGGAAGGAGGGGCCAGGTACAGCAAAGTGGGACCTGAGAAGAGTGTGATCTGGGCTGCTCTGTGCAAATCCACTGCAACAGAGCAGGTGAATATAACATCGTTTTTTATTTTTATTTTTTTATTTTTTTAAACAAGACTTTATAATCACTTTAAGTAGACGTAAAAACTTTTTAAAAAATGTGTTAAAATTTGAGGTCTGTGGTTTGTGGACATGTACATGTATACCAAACACTGGACCTATCTACTGTAGCTGATTGTAAACCAAAGGGGGTTATTTACGAAAGTCAAATCCACTTTGCACTACAAGTGCACTGAAAGTGCACTTGGAAGTTCAGTCGCTGTAGATCTGAGGGGGACATGCAAGGAAAATAAAAAACAGCATTTTATCTGGCACATGATTGAATGATAAAATCATCAGAGCTTCCTTTAATTTTAGATCTTCCCCTCAGATCTACAGTGACTGCACTTCCAAGTGCACTTGCAGTGCACTTGTAGTGCAAAGTGGATTTGTCTTTTGTAAATAACCCCCAACGTCTTAGTTCTCTGTGAGCGTTGAACCTCCAAAATAAATGGCCTTTGTGCCTTCTGTAAGGTACAGTATAGATTACACACTATGGTTGAACTAGATGGCATTGTGTCTTTTTTCAACCTGACTAACTATGTAACAAAAAAAACAAAAAACGATTCTCTCTCAATAAGCAATGACATACATATGAACAAAACTAAATGGCATATCAAAAAACTCTGTATAATATTGTTATAAAGGAAGGGCAAGGTATGCATGAATATTTATCAGCATATGCAATCTTGTATGTTAGTTAGTGTTTGAACTTGTTCACATGAGCAGAAAGAAACAAACATGTACATTACAATATCTCTTCCATAGACAGTTCACTAAAACATTTTACAAATTAAGATTTGTTTATAGTTGCTTTTGTCTAACAATGGTTAGACACAAAACCATTAGAGAGTTTTGAAATTTTTACTTTAGGTCACAGCTTAGCTGAAATATGTTTGGATACTGAACTGTACATTCTATAGCATTCTTAAAGCCTGTATGCATGTATTGATACACATTGTGGGCGCATAATAAATTCTTTAAGAACACAATTTGTTTGTTAGTGTACAATGTTTGTACAACTGTACATGCATATCCTATAATGAATTGGTACATACAAACATTTGGTAATAAAATGCATTTAAAGTATAGCTAAAGTCAAACTTATTTTTTTCCATTAAGGATAGAGTAGGGGGGATTCTACAGTAGGTGTCCGCGATATTTTGTCAATCTCGCCAATATAGCGATGAGATTGACACCCTACGAGCCCCGTCGCGAGAGCCAGCTCCTCATCGGGAGCTGGCTCCTCATCGGGAAAGGAAAAATGTTGTTTTTCCTTTTGCAATGAGCGACAAGCATTGCTGACATTGAGGCCGGTGGACGGAGATCCGACATGGATTCCTGCCAATACCAGGCACTGTGTTTAGTATGAATCCTGAGGGGGGTCAAATTTTAAATAAAAAACCGGCATGGGTTCGCCTCCAGGAGCATACCAGGCCCTTCGGTCTGGTATGGATTTTATTAATTTTTTTATTTTTTTTATTTATAACAGAGGAACTGGTCCACATGGATCCCAAAAATAGACAGACATTGCATACATCAATACAATAAAGCATTGTGATACACCGAGAGATCCCTACCCTAGCCACACTGGGCTATCTAATAAGTCCTGCAGAGGTGTATCTCCCCTGAGAGGAGGGTCCACAACAGGGCTGTGATGCCTCTAACAGTGACAGATATGGGTACGCATGTCTGTGGGAAGAGGGTATGAGAGTGTCTGAGTCCCGTGGAGACAGGCTCCCCTCTAGTTTTCCCATTTACTTATAGAATGAAAAGAGAAAAATTACAGTAACAGAGAGTTTAGTAATATTGAGAGAAAAAGAAAAACAAAAGAGAATAAAAAGAAAAGGAATAAAGAAACAAAATAAGACACTCAGAGATATCCTATAGAGATTTAAGTAAAAAATAGTACAGAGAGTAGCAAGGAGGGGGTGGAAGGGGAAGGGCAAGCAGAAAATCAGGGTATGGGTGTTTACCCCATGGGGGCGGTAAGACCCCAATGGTTCGCCAAGGCGTCTCAATTCACCAGTGATCGAGCGTCTAGGAGAGTAGATGTCGGGTAGAATGTCATGTGGGTAGCTCAATCCCTCTAAGGGATTTTCCCTCGTCAGAATATTTGAATATGTTCCACAGTCGCCATGTCCTGGTGTATGTTTCCTGTCTATGTTGGCCAGTGAGGATTAGGTCTTCCATGTGATTAATGTTGTCTACTCTATGGAGCCACTGGGCAATTGACGGTGGGTTTGGGGATTTCCAATTGAGGGGAATGCAGGTGTCAAGGTCACCTGTGGCCAGGTGACAGATGCACACCGTAGGGGGACAGGAGTGCACCGCAAGGTAGTGAACCCTATGGCTGACTGCTGCGGATAGGAAACTGGGTGGTTGTGGAAAGCGGGACCAGAGGAGCACAACCGGGATCCTAACGGTAGCTAGAGCCAAGATTCCCCAGGGCGCGGAGTCTAAGACCCAGCAGGTCTTCTCCAGGACCTCTAGTGGTGAGGATGTTATGCTGCAGGCTGGGACCAGGTCGCGGCCCCTGGAGTTTCCTAGCTCACGCCCCGTAGGATAAGGGGAAAAGAGGGGAAGCAGCAGCACAAGATATGAGAGAACCGAATAACAAGCTGAAGGTCAGGGGCCACAAGCAGACAAGGATAACGAAAGAACGAGCCGAAGGTCAAGGGTCACGAGCAGACAGGGATAGTCGGGGACAAGCCAAATATGTAACAGAGAGACAGACGTAGCACATGGCAGGCAGGAACCCAAACACACAATTCCTAACAAACACGTTGATCAGCAAAGCAGGCTTGCAGTGCACAGGTTAATATAGTGTTCTGTGATAGGGCCTGGGGTGGAGTCTGGCTGGGAGGAGATTATAAAGGAAGCCAGGTGAAAGGGCTCAGGCCTCTAAGATGAACACATGGGAAGGAAGGTAAGCTGACAGACAAACACTACTGCATATCCATGACAGCAGGCTTTGGCCACGTCAAGAAGGTGTCGAACCACCGATTTTTTATAGACCTTTGCAGGTGTGTCATTCGCATGGAGGAGGAAATAGGCCGGCTCGTCCGGTACATTACGGTCCGAGAAGTTCTGGGTGATGCGGCGGACCTCCCCCCAGAAGTTCCGCAGCCGCGGACAGGACCAGAAGATGTGTAGAAGTGTGCCCTCCCCCTCCTCGCATCGCTAGCAGCGATCAGTGGTTGTAGGAAACAATTTTTGCAGAAGAGAGGGTGTCATATACCAACGCATAAGGAGTTTGTAATTGGTTTCCTGGGCTCTGGTGCACAGGGAAGATTTGTGCGTGAACCTAAGTATATGCCGCTTCCTAGTGTCAGAAAAGTGGCAGTCTAAGTCCCTCTCCCACTTAGTAAGGCTCGGAATTTGATAGGTTCCCTGCGGCTCATTCAGCATAGCATAGGTCAGTGATAGCGTATGGTGTATCGTCCCCGTCTCCATACACAGGTCTTCCAGAGTCGTGACGGGCTGATGTGAATCACTAGGGGAGGCCAGTCAGGAAGTGAGTAAGCTGGAGTGCCCTCATGAAGTCCAGTCTGTACGGGCCTCCCCGGTCTGATAGCTCCGCGTGCATCCTCCACCTCCCTTGCACATTATAGTGGGATGCCCGGTAGAGCCCAGCTTCTCGTAGCATGAGGAATTTCCTGTCATGCAGGCCCGGGATGAACTGGGGGTGACCAATCACCGGTCTCAAAGGTGGTGTCGGGGACGAGAGGGAGGTTTGGGTCAGCAGTCGAGAGCAAACACTCACGGTATTGCCTATCAGGGGGTGTTTTTTGAGTGTCGGTGGCAGCACTGAGTGGCACCAGGGCACCCCGGGGAGGGGTATGTCACTCTGGTCCTGTTCGAGGCACGTCCACAGTTTGGTGTCCCTGTGTCTGCACCAGTCCAGGAGCCTACTGAGATGTGTTGCATGGTAGTACGTGCGGACATCTGGTAGTGCCAGACCCCCGTGCGTCTTTGGTAGGGAGAGTATACTCCTCTTCAGGCATGGATGTTTCCCAGCCCAGAGGAATCGGGTGAAAGCCGCATGGACCTGCCTGAAATAGCTCCCAGGAATTGATATCGGAAGGGCCTGCAAGAGGTATAAGAATTTGGGTAGTATCGACATTTTGAGGATGTTACAGCGGCCGATCCACGAATGGAGGCCGCCGTCCCATCCATTCAATAATCCCTGGACCGTCTTCAAAAGGGGTGGAAAGTTAAGAATGAACAGTTTTGACAATTTTGCAGGTATAGACGTGCCCAGGTACCTCAGGGCTGTGTCAGTCCATTTTAAGTGAAAACTGTCATTGAGAAGCTTAAGTTGGTGTGGCGCTATCCTTATGCCCATTGCCTCTAACTTGGTGAAATTGATCTTTAAATTGGATATGTGTCCATAGACGTCAAATTCTCTCAGAAGGTTTGGAAGAGAGATTGTGGGGTTTGTAAGGGAGAACAGAAGGTCATCTGCGTATGCAGACACCTTATACTGCGTACCGTGTACCTCTACACCAGTGATGTCCGGATTCAGTAGGACGTGGCATAGGAAGGGCTCTAAGGTCAGGGCGAACAGTAGGGGCGATAGGGGGCAGCCCTGCCTGGTTCCATTTTTAATCAAAAACGTCTCAGATAGTACCCCGTTCGCTCTCACCCTGGCCCTCGGTGCTGTGTAGGCCGCAGTAACCCAGTTCAGCATCGTCTCTCCCAACCCTATGTGTCTCAGCGTAGAAAACAGGAAGCTCCAGTTAACCCAGTCGAATGCCTTTTCCGCGTCGGTCCCAAGGAAGACACACGGCATTTTGCTTTGACAGAGACAGAGAAAATAGGGTTAAAAAAAAAATTACAATAGGGAGGTACAGGAAAAGTAAATAGAGGGGCAGATCCCCTGTAAGAGAGAAAAAACAAAAATAAGTTAGGAGGCTGGCACCAGAGGGTGCAGCTACTGGAGAAAATCTAGTATAGCCCTAATAGCAGAGGTTCTCCCCAGGGGTAGCCTGGTTACGGAGCACAAACCTATGTGGGGTGGTGGACAGACAGGGCCAGTAGATAAGCTCCCAGCCCTTCCCACGTCCCCCCGGCAAATTAGTAATGTAAGATAAAACCATAAACCGGTAAATCAGTGCAAATGAAATGAAATACCAAATGAACATGTACTTGAACAGTAAAAAATATACAGAACTAAATAACAGTGCAATTAACATTAGCAGCAATATGATAGGTAATGCAAACTTCTGTGAAGTGTGAGCTTCATATCACATCCCCAACCCGCGGCAGCTCAACCCCCGCCCCTCCCCAAGTCCAGAGCTTGCATGTCCCAAGCCCCCGGAGGTGTTCATTTCAGCCTGCTGCGGCCAGGGCAAAAAATAGGAGGGCTGCATTGCCGTTCCAAAATGGTTGCTCAGCAGAATCACCCACGTTGCCGTCCCCTGCCCCCTCCCCAGGGTCGGAAAGGAGGAGACCCCCAACACCCCCTCCCCCACAGACAGTCTCAGCCAAACACCCCCCCCTCCAGGGCCCCACATCTCCATAGGCACAACAGTGCCGGCAATGAAGTGATCCAGTGTCAAACTGTAAGGAGCGCCATAGTCATGTGCAGGGGGAGGGGCATAATCAATACAAAGTGCAGGGGACATCTAAGCCGAGAGGAACCAACATATCTCCCCCATCCCCGCCATGTCATAAGGTGCAGTCAGACCGGGGGGGCAGGCCCCCCCCTCCGAAGCCTCGGCGTGCGCTCCCCAGTATGCACAACATCACAAGTGGGTCGGAGGGGGAGGCAGGGGGCACGCACATCTCCCCCCGGGCAGGCCACGTTCAGGGCCAAAGGCCCCGGGGAAGGCCGGATCACCGGCATGCAGAGGACAGCGTCTAAAGCAGCAGCTGGATCAGGCAGTGCGGGGGGATTAGGGGAGAGCGCGCCCACACGGATCAGGGAAGGGTGGCCCAGGGCCTACTCACGTGGCGGGTCTCTAGAGGCGAATAGGCGTCTCCTTCTACCTCTCTGTCGGTGGGGTGGCAGCGGACCATGCTGCGCAGAGATGCCGGATCTGCCCATCTGGCGTGGGAGGATCTGGAGCCAGTCCGGAACCTGTATCGGCGCCACCTCGAGAAAGCGGAAGAGTGCAGGTAGGTCAGTGGTGTTCTGCAAAGTAAATGTCCCGGATTCCCCGTGGAACGACACTGACAGAGGATAGCCCCAGCGATAGGTGATCCCCTTCTGCTTTGCCACCTCCAGCACTGGCTTCAGTAGGGCTCTTCTCCTCAGGGTCGCCCTCGATAGGTCCGGCAGTATCCGGACCTGTGATCCGCCCAGCTCGACATCTCCATGGTCCCAGGCTGCCCGCAGTACCGACTCCTTTTGAGTATACCTATGGAGCCTGCACACCACGTCCCGCGGCCTGCTTGGATCAGTAGGCCTAGGGCCTAAGGTTCTGTGTGCCCTGTCTAGAAGTATATCCACGTTTGGGTCCTCCAGAACGGTCCGGAAGACCTCCTTCACCGTGGCTCCGACATCCTCCAGAGTTTCGGGGATCCCTCTGAGCCGCAGGTTGCAGCGGCAGCTATGGTCCTCGATGTCCTCCAGGTGCAGTTGGAGAGCGATTGCGGTATCTCGGTGCTGGTCCCTCGATCATTCCAGGGCAGACACCCGGCTCTCCAGGGAGGACAGCGAGGCCTCTCCCGACCCCACTCACCTCACCCCTCACCTCTTGTATGTCCCTCCTGTGGGTCTCCTCCAGCCGGAGGATCAGGGCCTCTATAGCCGTCTGGGTCGGGAGGGCCTGTAACATCTCCCTGATATCCTGGTCTAAGACTGCGATCTCCGGCTGGTGTGGGGACGCCATCCCGTCCTGCCGCTGCTCAGCAAACAGGTCCTGAGAGCAGTCGGAGGGCGCTAGGGTTCCCGGGAACATGGTCCCTCGTTTCAGATGTCTGGGCCTTCTGTGGAGTGCCACGTGTTGAGCCTCGTGCCGCCACCACAGTGGCTCCGGGGGTCGTCTCCTGGAGGCGCTTAAAATATTTGTCAATCTCGCCAGAAATCTTGCCCGCTGGGGTCCCCCTGGTCACAGCTCGCGTTCTGTATTTGTTGGTAGAGTGCATACCGGTGTAATGTCCTGTTTTTTTGCCGGAAAGAGAGGGCTCAGGCCGGGAGCTCAAAGAGAAAGCTGCCTCACTCAGCCATGTCCAGGCCACGCCCCCCTGGTATGGATTTTAAGGGGAACCCCGAAGCCGAAAAAATGTCATGAGGGTCCCCCCAAATCCACATCAGACCCTTATCCGAGCATGCAGCCCGGCCGGTCAGGAAAAGGGGTGGGGACGAGCAAAGCACCCCAAAGCACCCTGTCCCCATGTTGATGGGGACAAGGGCCTCTTCCTGACAACCCTGGCCGTTGGTTGTCGGGGTCTGCGGGCAGGGGGCTTATCGGAATCTGGGAGCCCCCTTTAATAAGGGGGCCCCCAGATCCCGGCCCCCCACCCTATGTGAATGAGTATGAGGTACATTGTACCCCTATCCATTCACCTGGTGAAAAAAAAATGTCAATAAAAAAACACTACACAGGTTTTTAAAGTAATTTATTAGGCAAATCCGGGGGTCTTCTTCTGATTTTGGGGGTCTTCTTCCGACTTCGGGGGTCTCTTCTTCTGCTCCCCGGTGTCGTCTCCACGCTCTCTGGTTCTTCTCCTGCTCTCCGGTGCCTTCTCCACGCTCTCCGGTTCTTTCTGCCTTCTGCCGGGCACCTCCGCTATCTTCTTCCAGCTGTTTTGCTAGCGGGGGCCCGGTCTTCATCGTAGTCTTCTTCCCTCTTCTCCTCTTCGATGTTGACATGTCGCTTCCACCCGCTGTAATGCCGGGTGCGCGGTTCGCAATGATTTATATAGGCCTCTTATGACGTCACAGTCCCATCATGCTCTGGGTCCCATCATGCCCCGAGAAGAGGCCCTTTGGGGTGGGGGGCCGCAGGGCACCCCCCTGCCCCAAAGCACCCACCCCCCAATGTTGAGGGCATGCAGCCTGGTACGGTTCAGGAGGGGGGCGCTCGCTCGTCCCCACCCCCTTTCCTGACCGGCCGGACTGCGTGCTCGGATAAGGGTCTGGTGTGGATTTTGGGGGGACCCCATGCTGTTTTTTCGGCTTCAGGGTTACCCTTAAAATCCATACCAGACCGAAGGGCCTGGTATGCTCCTGGAGGGGAACCAATGTCGTTTTTTTATTTGCCGTGGAGTTCCCCTTCAGGATTCATACTAAACACAGTGCCTGGTATTGGCGGGAATCCACATCGGATCCCTGTTCAATACAGTGTCGCGTCGCACACGGCCTGAGCCTTCTCGCTATTGCAGCGAGCGCGAGATGTCGGCACCCTGTAGCCTAGAATCTGCGCAATGGGATCGCGATGGAAATACATTCTCGCAGTCACCTACTGTATGTCTTATTTCTCTTTCTCTGAACTTAATTTTCTTTCTAGTCGATTCAAAAAAAAGGCAGGTGACATCTTCAAATGTGAGGAAATCGAGTTGTTACAGAACAGGTGTCCCCATTGAAAGGCGCCTCCTCTATTCCTGTTTCAATAGCAACTGAACATTTTGGAGCTACCCTCAGTGTTATTACCTGTGACATTGGTGATCTGGACAATTAGAGAAAGAGTGAATTCTCCTAACAAGTGCACAATCAGCAATAAAAACCTGACAGTGGCTCTATCATCTCATCACACTAAGGTCCCTTTCACACAATCGGCCCACATAGATCCGTCTGTCCGATTTTCAGGCGGATCTGAGCGGATCACCCATTGACTTGTATGGGCAGGTGGATGTCAGCGGAGATGTGTCGCTGACACCCGCCTGCCATCCGATCCGACAAGCTCCACTGAAAACATGCTGTCCATTTTCATCCGATCTTCCCAAAGAGAACAGCGGGGCTCTGACAGGTCCATCCCTGTACAGTGAGCAGTGATTGACCTGCCATCCGCCTGCTAAGCAGGGATCAACTGAGCGATTCCCGGCTTAGCTAGCGGAGTCAACTGAGCGGATCCGCCCCGTGTGAAACGGGCCTTAATCAAAATAAAAAGTTTTGCTATTAAATACATTTGTTACCAAAAGTTTTTTTTATGGTCCTGCCTCAGAACCAGAATTCACAAACAGGGTTTGCTAGAAGTGAAATCTGTATCTAAAGCAACTGTCTGATCCAAAAGGGGATTCCTAGCTTACCGGGAAATTCCTTTTAAGGTGCTATAGAAATGTAGCATCAATGTGGGCATCTATCACAGCACTAAGTTATACTTGGGCTAGTAGATGTGATGTCTCCTGTGTAATTAATCTCTTGCAGAGGCAATGTTCTTGTAACACATATCTGCACCTATTATATTCATCTACTGCACAACACAGACACAGATGTGACAGCTATATTAAAATGAAGAACTGTGCTTAGAATTAACTGTTCTGTCTATAACATAACATTTCAAGTCTTACTTTTGCATGAATAGCTGATTAATTAATTTACAAAGAAAAAAAAATGTTCCTTTTAACATTGACTTTTTTGTTACAGGGTGCACAATACAACTTATGATAGCTGAATTAATAAATTAATTAAGCTAATTTGAATTGGAGAAGCATGTATAATACACCTTTAATGAATTTAACATAATCAAATATTAATATTGTTTTGTGTGATTTGACAAATAAGTTGATTACATTTTTTAGTAGAGAGGAAACTAGACATAATGTATATATCACATTTCCTTCAGTTTTCTTGCCAAAACATTGCCAAGTATTTCATGTTGATGTAATGAATTATAAAGTATATTCAAACAGTCTGGAAAAAACTTAAAATTTTGTGAAATATTAAGCAAAAGTTTTGTTTGTTAATAGCATCGCAAATGAAGAATCACCTCATCCATATTCATGTCAATTTGTTTTCTAGATCCTGCTGCAAAAATATAATTATATGCATCTCTAATAAGTTTGGTACCTTGAGCTGCAGGTGCTAGCACGTTGTATGTTTATTACCATATTTTAAGTCCTTAAAAAGATTACATTAATTCCTATGGTAATTTTAAAACCCCAATGCATCTTGAGTTTGGAGTGGATGCTAATCACCAGAGGATAGCTGATTTCCTAACATTCCTGCCATAGAACACTAGCTGAGATCGATTAAAATATTCTGTTTAGGTTCTAAAAATAATTTTTCTAATTCTCCTTGTTGATACTGTGGGAATTATTAATCCCCTGAGTTACAAAATGATAAGATTCACTTTTGGTATACTAGAAATCACTTATACTATATTTTAATAGCAGCTTATTATTTGTTTTAAAGTTATATATATTATATATAATATTTTATTAATTTCCTTGTTGCTGCACTTAATGAAAAAAATGTGCCTAAAACACTTCCGCCCAACCAAAGGCTGCCAGCGGTCATCAGCTTGACAGAAATCACAAATCTTCTTCCAGCTAGCTGGGAGTGGCATGGCCACAGTGCACTCAAATGCAAAAAAGTCAATATTGTTGTCAAGGGCATCTAGACTTACACTATATTACCAAAAGTATTAGGACACCTGTCTTTACAAGCACATGAATTTTAATGTCATCCCAGTCTTAGTCCGTAGGGTTCAATATTGAGTTGGCCCACCCTTTGTAGCCATAACAGCTTCAATTCTTCTGGGAAGGCTGTCCACAAAGTTTAGGAGTGTGTCTATGGGAATGTTTAACCCTTTTCCCAGAAACGCATATGTGAGGTAAGACACTGATGTAGACGAGAAGGCCAGGCTTAACATCTCTGATAAAATTCATACCAAAGGTGTTCTATTGGGTTGAGGTCAGGACTCTGTGCAGGCCAGTCAAGTTCCTCCACCCCAAACTCTCTCATCCATGTTTTTATGGATGTCCCAATACTTTTGGTAACACCGTGTATATTGTTATATTTCTGTTTTAAGAACAAAAGACTGAGCACAAGCTAAAACTTTTGTTTTGGGGCTTGGGCACCTTAGGTTGCCAAAGCCTACTACATTTAGTATCATTAACAGGGAGGTCACACATGAGGATATAAATGTGATAGGAAAAGCTGTCAGCTTTCCATGAACTATATTATATTATATTTTTATGGGCACTGGTTTCCTTTTTTCTGTAATGTATGTTGCCAGACCATACCCAAGTGTCAGAGATTGTAGAGGAGGAGAGTGAAAACAAGACAAGACTTGTCGAGAGGCAGAGGTAGCTTGCAGAGATGTGAAGGGAGCAGCCATTTTATTCCACAGCATGGCACTGCCCACGGGTGTTTTTCTGAATAAATAGGCCAAGCCTGACTGCTGGTAGCGACCAAAAGCAATGCCTAAACCATATGATCAAGAAGTACCTAGGGGTCCAGGGCAGATTAAAACAAAATTCAGACTGAGGACATCAAGTTTTAGATGTCCAGATTGAACCACGGGCCAAGGTTTTCTCACTATGCATAGGAGCATTTGGTTTGATCTGCAGCCAGTGTGCCATCAGATAGGGCATTCACTGCAGTGGGTAGTTTTGTGACAAAAAGACAAGTTTGTCTGTCATTTGAAACAGTTAACCAGTGTACTTTAATAATATTGAACCAGTTCTGGATCAACACTGAGTATGATACCCCTGGAGCTAATGCTATATTTCATGGTGTGTCTTCTTTTAAAAAAGTGTTTACTGTGTTTGGATAAGTACAATATTTAGCTGGATTTTTCCTGAAATAAATACACCCTAATTTTGATTTTTGAATTAAAAACTGACTTCTTTTTAAAATGTGGCCTACTAAAATTGCTTTCCACTGTGTATGAAGTCGGTACAATATTTTACTTGCATTTATTCTGTGAATTACTTAGACTTTAATTATGATGTCTTTATTAATAGCTGCCTGGTGTCTCCCTTTCTAAATGCAGCCTAGTAAAAATGTTTAAGAAAGAAGTCTCACCAAAGGGTTGTTTTCTTTATCCTGTCCCCCAGGGATTAAACTGTATGTAGGTTCAGTATATCCAGAGCTAGCATGGTCGACAGTGGGCTGCCCCTCCCTCCATCACTGTCTGACCTTGCTGCTCTGTGAACAGACGATTAGTTTGTTACTGTGTTTGACAGTGTTGGTCTTTGGCAGCAGGCATGTGCCTGATACCAGTGGCATCAATGCAGGGGAAGGGGGCATGTCTGCATGAGTAATGTCAAATGCACCCACAAGAGGCTCTTATGGTGAGTGTTAAAAATGTACTTCCAGACCAACATGCTTGCCTTATCCTTACAATGGGATCCTATATCCTTGTTGGATGCTTAATATATTACAACAGTAGAAGTGGAAAGACTCCAAGGGGTGGAATAACACGCAAAGCATCAAGGTGTGATAGCTGATCCAGGAAATTTGGAGATAAGATCTTACTGTGGCAGCCTTCACAAGGTTTTCCAACTCTACCTTTAGCTCAAATACCCCATTTAGCCACACTGACCTCTTATTAAATATATGGCATCAGGGCACAGGCCTGCTCACAGCTGAGGGGGTGGCAATAACAGAGCTCTGCTTGAGATCCAGACAAGGAATACCTGAATATTTGGCTTCATGCGGAGAAGGAGCTGACAGATGGAAATAGCATGCAGAAAGATGTGAATTACCAGAGAAGCATTCAGAGTTTCTTTTTACTAACAAAGATAAGTAGTAAAACTGGAAGTAATAGACTCGAAGTTTCGTTTTTATCTTGAAATAAAAATTAAGTTTCATCATTTGAGGGATAACACTTTCTTTAAATACTGTGTATGGAGCCAATACAATATTTTGTGTGCTGTTGGCTGTTGTCTCACTGATTGAAATAAAATAAAACAACTAAAGCCAAAGGTGCTTAAATACTGTGTATTTGGTCTGTACGATATCTAACTGGCTTTTTGTATGTGAAATGAATACATTCTAGGGTTGATTCCTGTGTTAACAGTTGACCGCTATCTCTTCTGTTCACAATGGGGCCTACCAAAAATGCCTAAATACTGAAAATGTAGCTTGCATAATATTTCTTATTTTTTCTGGGAAATATATACTTTCAAGTCAAACCTGCAGTATGTATAATTTTTAAAATGTAGCCTACTCTAACTGCTGCAGTGATTACTTTCAATATTTATAATTTTTTTTGTGTAAAGCCCCGTACACACGATCGGTTTGACTGATGAAAACCGTCCGATGGATGGTTTTCATCAGACCAACCGATCGTGTATGGTACCCATCGGTCTTTTTTCCATCGGTTGTAAAAAATAGAACTCGGTTAAAAAACCCACGCATGCTTAGAATCAAGTCGACGCATGCTCAGAAGCATTAAACTTCATTTTTCTCTGCTCATCGGAGTGTTTTACGTCACCGCGTTTGGAACGGTCGGTTTTTTGACTGATAGTGTGTGGCCAAGACTGATGAAAAACAGTTTCATCAGATTTCCGATGGACAAATCCATCGGACGAAAATCCATAGGTTATCCGATCGTGTGTACGGGGCTTAAGAGTAAGTTTTCCTAAAGCTTTTAGATCTGTTGTGGCTTTTACTTCCACTATTCAATTCAGACATATTACTAATAGGAAAAAATCAATTGTAACAGCCAAAACAACCTAAAAGGTCTTTCTTTTTAAAGTTGAAATTAATCAGATTGGGATGCTGTTGCATTTAAACCAATCAATAATGTAACAGTAAAAAACTGATTACATGGTTGCTATCTCATATTGGTCTGTACCATAGACAAAGCAACTATTACCCTGGCAAAGGTGTACGCTCCTAATAGCCACCAGATACACTTCCACAATAAGGTGATGAAGAAAATCTGTAGAGTGCAAAAAGGATCCCGGATCCTATGTGGGGACTTTAACATAGCTCCAGATCAGCTGCTCGACACCTCGAACCCTAGCCCTAGACATCAATCAGCAATGAGAAAATTATTTAACAGCAACGATCTCTATGATGTGTGGAGATGCCACCATCCTACAGAACGGGAATACACCTATCATTCATCTGTACATAATACTTATAACCGCATTGATTACTTTTTAACTGACAAATGGTTGTTACAAAAAATTGGGGACTCTGACATTGCACCCATAACATGGGCAGATCATGCACCCACGAAAATACTATTTCTAATACCGCATCCTTTCCAACACAGAAAATATGGAGAGCTAATGCTCACATTCTAAAAACACCTAACTCCCTTCAGCAACAAATGTTTATGACATTAAACACGCAGAATCCCAGAACCAATCTCACCTTTCCAAAACTTTAAAAACAAAACTTCTGTCTTTAAGACAGGAACTTAGAGCCCTTCTGCTTGACTCATTTGAGAAACACCACAGACAACTCAAAGCACATCATTATGCCACAAACAACAAAGCCGGCAAGGCTATGGCACTGCGGGTACGCGGGCAATGCACCAAATCCAAGATCCAAAAATCCCACATGTTCCACCCTATTTCTAAGGAAAAGCTACATGCCCCAAAGGCGATAGCAGACGCATTTAGCTGCTATTACAGCTCTCTCTATAACCATAAAGATGGCCCCTGCAATACTCAACCCTCACCTGAAATGATAAATCAATTCCTTGACCACATCAAACTTCCTGCGCTATCACCCAACCAGAAAACTGACCTTAATACCCCGTTTACCATATCTGAAATTGCCAAAGCGATTGACTCCTTACCCAATTGCAAATCTCTAGGCCCAGATGGATTGCTAAGCGAAAATTAAAAGCTACTTAAGGATACACTATCCCCCCACCATTGTCAGATGTTCAATGATGGTGCCTACTCTTCTGCCTTCCCTGCATAAATGTTGAAAGCCCTGGTTAAAACATTGCTAAAACCTGGGAAGGAACCCAATGTTTCTCAGAATTTTCTCAAATATTGATAATTAGTTGTATGACAAAATAATATTTAAACGCCTTACGAGATACATACCCTCTCTTATCCACAAAGACCAAGCAGGGTTCACCAAAGGAAGACAATCAGCCGATGCAACTTGGTGCCTAATCAATATCATACACTTTGCAGAACATACTAGAACGCCTTCTCTGCTTCTCTCCCTAGATGCAGAGAAGGCAATCGGCAGAGTGCACTGGGGATATCCTAAAGCAATCCTTTGGTAAATTTGGATTCACAGGCACTATCCTATCCACCATCTCTGCCCTCTATTCCCAGCCATCCGCCCAGATATATGTAGATGATATAACAAATGGTACACAGCAAGGGTGCCCCCTATCCCCTCTCATTTTCAACCTGGTCATAGGGCCCCTAGCAGAATGGGTTTGCTCAGACCCACTCATCTCAGGCATAACAGTTGACAATTCTGAACATCGCAGGTTTATTTGTGGATTACGTTATACTAATGATCACTGACCCCATTAACACCCTACGGAGAATTCAAAATACCCTGGCTGACTTTGGAGTTGTTTCCTAATACCGAGTCAATGCCACAAAATCCCTTATTCTAGACTTGGGAGTGGATGGGACTACTAGAAACCTGATATCCACGAATATCCCATACCAATGGCAGGACTCGGGGATAGCCTACTTGGGTATAACCTTGACCAAGTCTGCCAAATAGATGTTTTACACCAACTTCTAACCTTTCAAAAATTAGTTTGTGCAAGATCTCCAATCCCTATCAAAATCTGATCCCCAAACATTACCTTTGCTCATTACAATCTATTTTGAACAACTATATATGGCAAGGTAAGAAATCCCAGTCCGTATACCTTATGATAACTAAATACAGATCAATAGGGGGTTCCTCTTTACCAGACCTGACAGACTATTACCATGCGACTATCCTCTCTCAACTGAAAGACTGGTTCCATCCATCCACAAATTCCTTGTGGGGAGCTAGAACGTGATGCCATACCCCACCACGACTTACAGCTCTGGCTCTATAGTAGGTGCCCTAATATGGCTCTAATCATATACTGTATCTCACTCCCACAAGCAAAGCCTCTGTTCCAGCCTGGAGAAGACTGACTTCCTCCATCTGGGAGAATATGCCAATCACTAGCCTTAACCCATCTTTCTCTATTCTAAAGTACCTTATCCCAGACATTCGACTCTCTGTGTGGACTAAGAATGCATCCACCACAATTAATTTGCTCTATGAGAAGGGAACCCTTAAACCATTCACTCAGCTGGAAGAGGAACTAGGGCTTAAACTCTCTGACTTCTATCAATACCTTCAGAAAGCCCACTGTCTTCATCATAACACCCAAGTCTGTCCTTCCATTCCTACATGGGTATGTGTGTTCCTAAAACCAACCACGAGCGTAGCCAAGGTAATTTCGATTTTATACTCCACATTAAGGGAAAAGAGTATATTTACTAAATCCTCTCCGTTAACCAAATGGGAACAAGATTTAAGCTCTAACTATTCACCAACCCAGTGGTCGTGTGCGTTAAAGTCTGTGTACAAAGTCACATTAGAGATTCCCAAAAAGTTGAACACTCAGTATAACCTTCTGTGAATGTTACCTATCAAGAAATATTCACACACTGATTCACTTCTATTTCTTTAAAAACTTTCTGGATTTTCTGATAGTAGAGAACACCACATAGTCACTATAGTAAGAATGAACTGTGTGAGCATGAGAGCATAAGAGCATATTGTAACCCAGGTCCAACTCTCTAGATTTCTGACTCTGTGCTCAATAGGAGTTATTTAAATTATTGTATGACTTTCTTTTCTGACAGACTAGCAGTCATGAAATCCCTAGTTTGGAAGGCAATTTTTTGACATCACCTTGGCCTAAAGGGCTTGATATTTTCAGACAGTTAATATTGCTTTTCTTTTAAAATGTACAGTTTGAAAACAAACAGCTGAATACTGTATAAACACATAGGCATGTAAATTAAATTTACAAATAAATCTGTTTTACAATCCTTCTTATGACATTCTATGGTTGAACTAAATGGACTTGCGTCCTTTTTTCAACCTGACTACCTATGTAAATATGACGCTATAACTTTCCTTTACAGCTTAAAAAAGTTAGTTGCCTTTAGATTTTAAACTGTGTACATAAATATACCAGTTAACCAATGAATAGTCGTTTTTTTACTCCTTTTTTTTTATGAGTGTTTTTTGTGCACTGGTACCTTGAATACAATCTTTGCTATTGTATATTTTTCTGTTTTATCATTTGACAGTTAAATCTGCTAAACACAGACGGGAGGTCAAAGATTATCTAGCAGAGAGCTGTTCATTGTTAATAACAAGATGTTACATTATGCAAAAGTGTGCTGTATGTAAGCAGGGAATATAAAAAAAATGTAAAGCACTTTCATTAGGAAAAATCCTGTGAATAATACATAATGCCCTGTTAAATATTATCCAACTTAAGCAAATGCTCAAGATTTTTAGAAAAATACTTTGATTTTTAAATGATTGACAAATGTGAATTTGTCTTAAGCTCACCAGCATGAGCGATTGCAACTTAAAATACATTAATTGTGAAGATAACACTGTGGATGATTTTCTAATGAAGCTGAGCCTGTTCAAGTAGAAAGGTGATTATTTACTATGTAAGGTGAATGTTGGCTTTGCTTAGTGAATACATCTGTGTGCATTTGTACTTGCAAATGCACCCACTTGGTGATTAGATGGGAAACCCCAGCGGGACTTCCCGTAATTAGCTGGAAGAGGCAGTCCCATTGAAAGCAATGGGTGCCTGCCAGCTCCCTCAGCTATGCCCACTCGCATGTAATCGCTAATGCAGCAAATACATGCAAATGATTTGACCTGGACGCAAGCAGTCTTCATCCAGCGCTGATCACTCACATGTGATTGCTGCATGAACGATTACATGTGAGTGGGCACGCTTAGTCAGCAGTCTCCTATTGCTGTCAATGGGGCTGCCTCTCGCAGGTAATCATGAAAACCCCTGCTGGGATGTTCTCATCTAATTGTCAAGTGGGTACAATTTGCATGTATGGATGCACCCTTAAACATCCAATCAGGTGCAAGCTAAAGTCCTGTTTATTTATTTATTTATATAACTTTTAATTCACTTGCTAACAATGAATTAGCTGAGAAGTCAAAGCAAAGAGATATCAGTATTCTACTGCTCTCTTACTGTTTGATAAAAGGTTTGTGTTGGGGGGACCAAGGTGTATTGTATTGTTTAAAGCATATATAAACTCTCACATTGTAAAAAAAAATAGGATAAATATCTTTTTTTTTATATATATGATCTCATACCCTCAGTTCTCAGCTGCATAAGGATCTTAGAGGAGTAGGGGAGAAGAAGCAGCAGAACACTGATCTTTCCAGTAAATGGCTGTGCAAGGGGGTGAGGAGTGTATCAGCACAAGTCTGATCACTGGAGGAGAGCAGGCTGAGTTCCCAGCACAGCTTATAAAACTGGCCACCCTGTGCTTTCATGCCTAGTGTGGTTAGTTTTAGTAGGAAAGCAAAGTAACTGGCAGGATCACCAGGTATTTCACACAAGGAAGCAATACAAAGAGAGATGAGGGTACATTTTTATACAAGTACATGGTACCACTGACACATATCAGGAATATTACATTTTGGGTTGACATATTATTTAACTGTAGTGAAAAGTAAGGTTGTGACATCTGGCTGTGATGTCTGGCAGGGCTGTTAAAATTTCAGGATTGGGTTGAAAGATATACAAATTCTTTGGCCGCTCAGTTAGCAACCCGAAAGGAGCCTGGGTGGCAAATTGCTGACACATGCATACCACCTACTGTATCTTTCTGAGATGAAAAAGAGGGAAACCTTTTAGATCAAGATACATTGAAAAAGGACATACCCCTTTCATACCCCCCAGTTACATGAACCATAAGAATTTGTTACCAAAAATGTGTTGCGGTTTTTTAAACACTACTTTTTTATACTGACTTTTTAAAATACCAAAATTAAAAATAAATACGGTAGATTAGATGGCTTTTGGTAGTTACATACGGTATCATGATGACAATATGTATCCCCCCTATTTATTTAAAGAGTGTGACTGGAGCACTGGGAAGAAAATGGTGTTTGGTTAGAAAATGGGGTTTTGTGTATTAGAGTAGTAATTTAGGGTAATCGGTTGCATTGATCTTACATGTACAACTATATTTTATGTTCCCCCCTTTGTCCACAGCCTTAATCACCAGATCTGTATTTGAACGTAGTGTTTGAAGTGCTGTCCTCTCATCAAAAGACAAATTGTACGAAGGACAGTGATCCCACCTGAGTTTCCTATTTTCGTAGGTCTCTGCTCGTACAAAGCAGAGTTACCTGTAATCATCTGCAGGATAAGCATGTGCAATTCTATAAAAGTTCAGAAGGAGTATACTATGTAAAGACCGGACTGTGTAACTTTTCTTCACTGATTGGTGACTGTGAGAAACTTCTTATTCCTCGCATGTTTTGACATCAGTCCTTTTGTGAGATGAAGCAAGCAAAGTGTTCTACCATAACCAGCAGCTGTGTTCTAGGATCACCAGATTATAGACAAATGGTAAAGACAATATCTCAATGTTAAAAATTGACTATTCCCAATATGCATATCAGGATTTTATTGTACATTTTGATGGGAGTAGACCCATAGACCCGGTTCACACTGGGGCGGCACGGCTTGTCCAGCGACTCTGCCGGGCGATCTCCACATGACTTCAGAGGTGACTTGCAAAATGACTTCTGTATTGAAGTCAATGCAAGTTGCCCTGAAGTTGTCCCAAAGTAGTACAGGAACCTTTTTCTAAGTCGGAGCGACTTGAGTCGCTCCTATTAGAACGGTTCCATTGTACAGAGTGGAGCGCGACTTGTCAGGCGGCTAGGTCGCCTGACGAGTCACCCCTGTGTGAACCAGCTCTTAAGTAAACTAAATAATTCACACGGATGAGATATTTTCCTTGATATATTAAAGTTGGCCTGAATTTAACCACTTCCTTACCGGGCCTATTCTGGCACTCCTCTCCTACATGCAAAAATCATATTTTTTTTGCTAGAAAATTACTCAGAACCCCCAAACACTATATATGTTATTTAGCAGACACCCTAGGGAATAAAATGGCAGTCATTGCAACTTTTTATCTCGCACGGTATTTGCGCAATAATTTTTCATGAATTAAAAAATAACAAAACAGTAAAGTTAGCCCAATTTGTTTGTATAATGTGAAAGATTATGTTATGCCGAGTAAATAGATACCTAACATGTCACGCTTTAAAATTGTGCACACTCATGGAATGGCGCCAAACGTCAGTAATTAAAAATCTCCATAGGCGATGCTTAATTTTTTTTTACAGGTTACCAGTTTAGAGTTACAGAGGAGGTCTAGTGCTAGAATTGTTTCTGGCGCTCTAACGCATGCGACGATACCTCACATGTGTGGTTTGAATGGCGTTTACATATGTGGGTGGGACTTGCATGTGTGTTCGCTTCTGAGCGCGAGCTACCGGGGACAGGGGCATTTTAAATTTAAAAAAAAATGTTTTTATTTTTTTATTTTACTTATTTTTTTTATTTTTGCACTTTTAAAAAAAATATTTTTGATCACTTTTATTCCTATTACAAGGAATGTAAACATCCCTTGTAATAGGAATATATCATGACAGGTCCTCTTTATGGAGAGATGTGGGGTCAATAAGACCCCACATCTCTCCTCCAGGCTGGTCACCAGATTAAGGCTGGTCACCAGAAATCTCAATGCTTCCCATCCTGCGCCGGACTATCGTTTCTCCGGGTCCCGATGACATGGGAGAGTCCGGAGAAGCACCGGAAGGCAGCGGGAGGGGGGGACGTCCCCTCCCATCACCTATAAGAACAATCAAGTGGTGGAACTGCCGCTATGATTGTTCTTATGGTGTACAGAATTGCCGGCTGAAAATAGTGATATCTGAATGATGCCTGTAGCTGCAGGCATCATTCAGATATCCTCGCTGAAAGTCCAGGATGTCATATGACGTCCTTGGGCGGGAAGTGGTTAAGAGCGAATATTCATTTTGGCATAGAAATCAGGTAATTGTAGTCTTTGTCTTGACTTCTTTGGGAAAAATAGCAGTCAACTTTCATTTTTGCGAGAGTGTCTAAAGTCTCATAATTGCATATCTGCATGGCTGCCTCTGACAGCTAGTCTCGGGAGATTGGAATTGATATTTCATGAGGAAACTAATATGCTGCTCACTGTTCTCTTTGCTGGAGGTTCTGACATGAGGTAGCAATCCCTTGCCTTTACCAAAATGGCTGCCCCCACACAGAGACACAGAACAAGGCATGGAAAGTCAGTAATGGTGAAAACATAAGATACAGGAGAAACACAGAAAACACTAGTGAGTAGTATTTTGCAACAAGCCTGCTTTTTTTAGGCATAGCTTTCAGAGTTCAATTAATTTTTAAGTATGCACAGTACACTTTTCATCAGCTTTTAAAAATCTGTACACAATATAGGCAAAAAGGGAAACAATCGTTAGGCTCAGCCTTTCAGCACTATATCTAAACATCCAACAGCGATCTTCAGCATAGTAGACTTTTTACAGAACTTTAAATACTGTCTTTTATAATCAATTAAATTTCCCTTTAAGGTCTTCATCCCCATATCATAGTGTTAAACATTAGGAATGGACAGATGGACAGATCCTCCTCATCTATCAGTCTAAAACATATGAATGAGTGATACCCTCAAATAATATTCATGTTTCTTCATGTATCCTTTCATGAAGTAATACATTTTAGATCTGAAGCTTTAAAGAGTTAGTTCACTGTGTATGATGTGACTGTCCTGACAAAACAGGTTGGTTGGAGACTGGAGGAGAGTGAAAGAAGGAGGGGAAAAGAATGATCATGCTGACATCCTGATTTTCAAAGGTGAGAACAAAAGCGAACATGACAGGCCCAGTGATCAGTCAGCTGGTAGTCATGGGGTCTCATAGACTTGAGATCATTAGGTGATCAAGGCAAAGCCATTCAGGGGTATATTTATTGTAAAACTTAACCTTTCTATCTTACCAAATAATCAACTCAGCACATCGATTTTAACATATCACCCATCTATTTTAACATTGCTGGTGTGCTATGCCTACAATCCAATATATATTATATTTACTTTAACTAAAACAGATCACTGTACACATTTTGAGATTACACATACAGCATTTTTAAAAGTCAAAATATGGTTTACCTCAAGTAGTGATATGTGTTTTGGTAAAAAAAAAACACTTTCTCCTGAATCTTTTTTGAAGCATAATTAATTCTTTATAAAAGCTTGTATTTCTACGGGGAACATTTTGTCTCTGATGCCAAAGGCAAAGAAGCAACTCCACACTAGCAACCTTTGTTTTTACAGTTTTAGCAGATTAAGTAACATTCGGAAAAAGCAGCATGCTTTGACAATCAAGGTAGGAGAAGCTTTAGAAAATGCATGCACCAGAAACCATGTCTACATTAGTATGACTTGTTTGTGTGTTTAAAAGCCATTTCTGTAATGTATCCTAAGTCTATTCTTATTCTGCCTGGTTCACTAAAGTGGCTTTTTCAATCTTTCCAAGAATATGGCTTTTTAATTAGCATTTTCAACTTTGCTACAGTAGACCTGACAGATTATTAAAACTAGCAATCATAACAAGTGTAGATGGACTCCCTGTGTTGCTTTAATCAGCAGAGTTGCTTAAGTCACTATGCCCTAGTGTTATGGACTTACAGGTTGATTTATTCAAGCTAAAGATTTTTTTTTTATCTCAAACCCCATAACACAGCAACCTATAAAAACTTTACTGGTTGGAATTGGCAACAACTCATTTTGTTTTCATGTTCCTAGGCTCAGGTTTCATGAATCACCCCTATCATATTATAATCAGGTACAAAAATTATTGGCATATCAATGCAAGGAATGTGCATAATACCTTAATGAAGTAAGTTAATTTAAACATAATTACCTACTGACTGCTAAGGGACCATGGCTTGGTTCACCAACAGGCTTGGCAGAGCCCTAACTATATGTATAGTCGCCACAATGCGTATTGTACTTTGAATGTTTTTCTTTAGCTGGTCTGCCTCTGACTTTATCAAAATACATTGGACACACAACTAAGTAAGGACAGCAAGCAAAAGATGACTCCACCAAAGAGTTCCATCATAAGTCCATTGATACCAGTGGTTTCCACTGCTCGGAACAGGATGGGAGACCTGGACTATCCCCCCTTCTCAACATTAGCCCTGCTCCTGGATGCTACAAGATAGCTTGGTTGACAAAGACATAGGGGTACAGATGTGACTGCTGAATAAAACATAATAATGCTGTTGGAAAGATTTGACATGGGGAGGGAGAATGAGATTTTTAGGAGGGAGATAAGGGGAGGAGGGGGGATTGATGGTGGTATTGCTGGCTTTGAGAAAGGCATGCTGAGCTTGCTGAGGTAGAGCTAAGAAATGTGGCTACAAGTGGGAAATTTTTTGTCAAATTAAATAAACTCACAAAAGGTAAAATAAAGTCTTTGCAGATATATACAGCATGTATCAATGAATTTAAATGTTTTACAAAGCTTTGTTTTGGTCTGTAGTAAATATGTATGTACATAGGAACAGACATGTTTGATCATTGTACATGCACCTTAAGAAAAAAAGAAAACAGCCTAACAACCGTTATGCAGCATTCTGCTTTCTCAAAGGTTCATTACACATGCAGGCTTTTCTTGCTCAGTAGTGCGGTACACAACTGTGCTTTGCTACTCCCCTCTAAAGGCTAGTCTACTGAAAAAAACAAGAGTCTGTACAAAGCTTTTGGAGCTAATCGAGGCAATCCTTAAAGGTAACTACTGAAAAGCTACCCTGGCTTTCATTGTATTGTTGTCACTAGATCAGTATGACACTCAGACAACTAACATTTTAAGAAGGTCAGCAAGGGCAATCTACTTATTTATCTCAGTACAAATTTATTTGTTACAAGGATTCTCACATATGTGCTATACAGAAAATGACTCGGCTGAGCTTTTACAAATCTGAAATATTCAGATAAGTACAACAATAGTAATTAAAAATGTGAACTTACCGAAAATTTACTTTTTGTTATTGTTTAATTGACCCACACAAAATCATTAACATTTTTAGGTAGCTCTCTGCTAGCACAGGCCAGAGGGATCGCCAGAGGACCAGATTTCTTTACAGTTGCAGCCAATATTGTTACTAATAGGCCTGGGGCCCTTCTCTGCCACATGTCTCCTCCATGGTCATTAGCAACACCAATAATATTGGTTGGGACTGCCTGCTGATTTGCTCAGAGGATGTAAAGTTTGCTTTAGAGAAAACATTCCACTAATTCCTTTTTCTGGTTTCAAAGATGTTAAAAATGTTTTAATTTCCCTTTCTTAATCTTATAAAATGATCCACTGCAAGACTGGACTGAGATTATCTGACACCATTAAGTTATGATCCATTCATGTATAAAAATTTTAGAGCTATACACTATATTTCAGAAAAAAACAAAGAAGGACATTAAGCATCTCTACCTGGTATCAATATCTAAGTGCTAAAACCAACCCTGACAGAAGCACACTGAAAAAGATGTCATATAGTGGCTGAGCTAAATCATTGCAAACTATTCTTCATCTTAAAAAACATCATTGTCAATCAAAATGTCTGTTGCCGCCATGTGTGGAGGACTAAAAAGGTGATGGTGTGTATATATAAGAAAAAGACTTGGCAGATAAGACTCTGAAAAATGCTGTTGTTTACCTTTGACATTTATCACCTGACAACAGTGAAAAAAGTTCCCTTACAAGACAAACAGCATGCAGGTCTTCCTATATGAGGTGATTTCACACTATAAAATGGACAAACAAAATCTTTAATGTTGTATTAATAGTATTTGAAATGCCAAGACACAAGTATTGTATCTAAAGCTAGACTTTTTTTGTGTGTTTTGAATAGTGTGGTGAGGAATTTAAAACCTGGAGAAATTTACCTTCTCTGTTTGTCCTAATAGCTATTGTCACTTGGACTGAAGTGAGGAAAAATACAAATTTCTGTGTTGTCACCAAATAGGGGAAGAGGGGAAAGCTTTCAGTAGGGACACTTTTCAGGTTACATTTGTCTAACAGGAGCATGGAGGATCAGGTTCCTGTTTACCTGGACCTAAATGAGCATGTAATCCTTGCAGTGTTGGGATAGCCCCACTGGAATAGAGGAATGACAGTTAAATATATAGGGTATCATCATAGGCGTGTGCAGGGGGTGTGCCAGGTGTGCCAGGGCACACCACAATCACTGTTTGCGGTGTTGCTTCCCCCTACTGTCTGGGCTTTCCCCTGTGTTGTGCCCCCCCACAGCAGTGCTGCAGGCTGCCCTCCTTTCCACTCCTCTCCCCCCAGCTGCTGCGGGGGATATTTCAGGGTGGAGTTGGGGAAAAGGCTAATCAATATGTAATGCACCTCCCTTTTCTAAATGAACACAGTGAACACACTCACTCACTGTGTTTAATCATAACTGAAGCATAGTAAACTGTGTATACTATGCTTCAGTTTGTGAATGAACAGGAAGCCACTCAGCACAGAGCACTTCACTGTTCAGTACAGCTGATGCTGCATAGAAAGGCATGAGTGTTTGAGCTTTTGGGTGCACTCCTATGGATATCATAAATATTAAATATGATGCAGCTTACGTACCTTAAGTAGAGATATTTTGTTTAATATGGAAGGATTTAGCATTATAAAAGATTAATGTTACAACAATATAACAGCAATAAGCAATCACAACAATGTTATTTATGTTCTGCTAATTTTACTGGTTCATTCTGACACCTGAAGCCACTTTCAGATCTACAAGTCTGCTGGGGGACCAGGCTGAATGACCTAATGCAATATTTCAGTGCATGAGATACATCCAATAATCAATGATTGCATAGTTACATAGTTAGCCTGGTTGCAAAACGACACAAGTTCATCTAGTTCAACCAATAAAAAAACACAAAATCACATACAAATAGAAAAACTCCATGTACTCAATCATATACCCACAGTAGATGCAGAGGAAGGCAAAAAAACAAACAAACAATAAAGCAACCAATTTGCTCCAGTGGTGGAAACAAATCCTTCCTGATCCCCCAGGAGGCAATCTGGTGTTTCTTAGATCAAATATCCCTGGTGTTATTACCTATAAATATTAGTATCCTGCTATATTTTGTGCATTTAGGAAAGAATCCAGGCAATTTTTTAACCACTTCCCGCCCAGTCAATAGCAAATTGACGTCCGGGAAGTGGTTCTGTTATCCACACTGGACGTCATATGACGTCCTGTGGGATAACAGCCGCCGCGCTCCAGGGGGGCACGCATCGCGGCGATCGGTGGAGCGGTGGGTCAATCTGACCCACCGCTACACTGATCTCGGTAAAAAGCCTCCGTCGGAGGCTTTTTACCATGTGATCAGCCGTGTCGAATCACGGCTGATCAGGAAGTAAACAGGAAGAGCCGTTGATCGGCTCTTCCTCACTCGCGTCTGACAGACGCGAGTAGAGGAGAGCCAATCAGCGGCTCTCCTGACAGGGGGGGTTCGCGCTGATTGTTTATCAGCGCAGCCCCCCCTCGGATACCCACACTGGACCACCAGGGAAGCCCCCAAGGACCACCAGGGAAGCCCTAAGCATGTGGATGGCCCCCATGGCCATCCACATGTAGTAAAAAAAATATATATATAAAAAAAACATAAAAAAATATGCCAATCAGTGCCCACACATGGGCACTGACTGGCACGATCATGCCAAGAAAATAATGTGTGGTGGCTGGCATTGCTAGGCAGCAGTGTCACCAGTGCCACCTACTAGTGTCCATCAGTGCCACCTATCAGTGCCCATCCATGCCCATCTGTGCCCATAAGTGCCCACCTATCAGTGCCCGTCCGTGCCACCTATCAGTGCCACCCATAAGTGCCCATCAGTGCCGCCTATGAGTGCCCATCAGTGCCGCCTATGAGTGCCAATCAGTGCCGCCTATGAGTGCCAATCAGTGCCACCTATGAGTACCCATCAGTGCTGCATACCAGTGCCACATATCAGTGCCCATCAGTGCCACCTATCAGTGCCCATCATCAGTGCCCATCAGTGCCACCTCATCAGTGCCACCTCATTGGTGCCACCTCATCGGTGCCCATCAGTGTCGCCTTATCAGTGCCCTTCAGTGTCGCCTTATCAGTGCCCGTCATTGAAGTAGAAAAGGTACTTATTTACAAAAGAAATTAACAGAAACAAAGAAAAACATCGTTTTTTTAAAAAAAATCGCTCTTTTTTTATTTGTTGCGCAAAAAATAAAAAACGCAGAGGCAATCAAATACCACCGAAAGAGAGCTCTATTTGTGGGAACAAAATTATAAAAAAATTGTTTGGGTACAGTGTAGCATGACCGCGCAATTGTCATTCAAATTGCGACAGCGCTGAAAGCTCAAAATTGGCTTGGGCAGGAAGCTGTATAAGTGCATGGTATTGAAGTGGTTAAGCAATCTACTGAGCTGGTCAAAACTAGTTCTTGAGAGAGTCTATTCCACATTTTCACAGCTCTTACTGTGAAGAAGTCTTTCCGTATATTGAGGTTAAATCTCTTTTCCTCCAGACATAAAGAGTGCCCCTGTGTCCTCTATAATGACCTGAAAGCAAATTACTCAACATCAAGTTCACTCTATGGACCACTTATGTATTTATACATAATGGTCTTTATATATGTTGATTATATCCCCTCTTAATTTCCTCTTCTCAAGAGAGAATATATTCAGTTCAGCTAATCTTTTCTCATAGCTGAGCTTTTCCATACCTCTGTTTGGTTGCCCTTCTCTGCACTTTCTCCAGTTCTCCAATATGTTTTTTTGTGAACTGGTGCCAAAAACTAAACTGCATATTCCAGATGAGGTCTTACTAATTATTTGTAAAAGGGCAAAATTATCTCTCTCTCTGGAAGCTATACATACCTCTTAAGCCCTGTACACACGATTGGTTTTACCAATGAAAACAGTCCGATGGACTTTTTTAATCGGACAAACCGATCGTGTATGGGCCCCATTGTTTTTTTTTCCATTGGTGTAAAAAAATTTAACATGTTTTAGGCCTCATGCCCACGGACGTTTTTACAGCTGCGTTTTTTACAGCTTAAAAACGCCTGTGCATGTTATTGTATATTTATTTATTTATTTTTTTTGAAAAAAAAAAAAAAAAAAAACGATGTGCGTAAAAACGCAATCGTTGCGTTTTTGCACGTTAGTGCGCGTTTTTGCGCGTTTTTTGACGCTCGCGGTTTTTCTGCCTAATTCTGACGCTGAGGAACGCACTGGTCCTGTTTTTTTTTTACAGCTTAAAAACGTCTATGCTATTTGCAGCTCAAAAACGTCTAGGTGGGCATGAAGCTATAGACTAACATGGACAGGCGTTTTTAAGCTGTAAAAAACGCTCAAAAACGCAGCTGTAAAAACGTCCGTGGGCATGAGGCCTTAAATTTATCCGATGGAAAAAAAAAACGATAGCAAATTACTATCGTCTGTGGGGAACTCCATCGGATAAAAAACCCACGCATGCTGAGAATCAAGTCGACGCATGCTCAGAAGCATTGAACTTAATTTTTCTCGGCTTGTAGGAGTGTTTTACGTCACAGCGTTTGGAACGGTCGGTTTTTTGACTGATGGTGTGTAGGCAAGACTGATCGAAGTCAGCTTCATCGGATTTCCGATGGAAAAATCCATTGGTTAAAAATCCATAGGAAATCCGATCGTGTGTACAGGGCTTTATAGAACAGTAAAGTATTTTACCTTGTACATTGCTTCCCGGTGAGCATGTTTTGTTCTGTGTCTCTGCTCTGTTTATTACAGGCTGTTTTTTTATGTTGAACATGTGACCAGCAGAAAAGGCCTAAGGCTGGTTTCACACTGGGGCGGTGGGGGCGGTGGCGGTATAGCGCCGCTATTTTTAGCGGTGCTATAACGTCGGGATTGTTGAGCTATTCGGCCGCTAGCGGTGCGGTTTTAACCCCCGCTAGCGGCCAATAAAGGGTTAATACCACCCGCAAACCGCGGCTACAGCCACAGTTTGCGGGCGGTATTACCGCGGTATCCCATGCATTTCAATGGGAAGGAGCGGTGGAGGAGCGGTAAACACACCGCTCCTCTCACCGCTCCAAAGATGCGGCTAGCAGGACTTTTTTTACCGTCCTGCTAGCGCACCGCTCCAGTGTGAAAGCCCTCAGGGCTTTCACATTGGAGAGAAAGGAGCCGCTGTTTAGGCTCGGTTTGCAGGCGCTATTTTTAGCTAAATAGCGCCTGCAAACCGCCCCAGTGTGAAAGGGGCCTAAAAGCTCCTCCTGCTTATGTTTCCCTGCAGACAGGCTGGGAAAGATCTGATTCATGTGACAGCTGTATATCGATTAGGAAAAAGTTCACATCCCTGCAAGCTGTATGCTGCACGCTGAGGTGCACATCCTAAAGAACCCCAGGCTGGGTCATCAGCCCATGCGAGTTTGATCTCCTATAATAAGAGATCACGTCCATCTGGTAAGCGGCTGTGTTTGCTAGAGGTGGAGGTGCTTTACTGTCATCACGTTTTCCATAATCATTGAGGACAAGTGTGGCACTGTGGATTTGTTTACACTGACAGTTTCTTTGCCTACTTTACGTTTGGACTTTCCTGGAATTAAGAACCACATTATATTTAATATAGCAATTTATTGATTGAGATTCACTTATTCACTTTATATTCCTTTGTATTATCATATATGAATTGGACACTTTCATGCAATGATATACTCATATTATTTATTCACTGTCACGTATGGTATCATCATTCTCAAGTTTTAGCGCAACTTTTCCTTTTAATATAAAGTATTTTACTAGCTTTAGGAACTGCAGCTTGGCATTTCATGCCATTATTAAGTCCATGATCTGCCATAACACCCAGATCCTTTTCCACGAATAATTCCCACAGCTGTACTCAATTTAGTATGCATGATGTGTTTAGCCCCCAAATGCTTAACTTTACATTTATCAACATTAAACCTCCTTTACCACATTTTTTCTCAATTAAGCAGTGCATTGAGTTGGCACATAAGTTGGAGATATCCTGTATGGATGCTATTCCACTGCATAGCTTAATCTCATCTTCAAAAACTGAAATTACACTTTTAATTCCAAATCCTATATAATTTATGACTGTATTAAAAAGTAAGGGTCTCAACACTAAACCTTGGGGTACACTGTTAATAACCTTAGACCAATCAGAGTATGAATCGTTAATCGCTACTCTGAATACAGTCTTACCTAGACTACATATTAGCTGCATGTGGGGAACTGTGTCAAACACCTTTGCATAATCCAAGTATGCTATATCCACAGTCAATCTTTGGCCTAAGTTTTTGATTACTTACTAATAAAAAGAATTCAGATTTATGTGACAATTTCTGTCTTTCTGGCTATTGCTTAAAATATTTTTTTCTAGAAAAACCTAATCTATTCCGTCTTTTATTAAACTCTCCTGTATCTTCCCAACTATAGAAGTGACAAGAAGCAAGCACAAGAAAAGTATGAAAAGACCCCCTTCCCATTGTTTTTATCAGATAGCAAAAGTGACACCCTGGGAGTATAAATGATGATTTCAGTATTATACTGCCATGATAGTATAGCTTCAGATAGATCAACGTCTGTAATGTATGTATGTGAATGGATCCAGTGTCAGTGGACAGTGTAATCTGTACATAGGCTGAAACAGGGCATGCTACATTTAAGCAAAGTGATAACACCGGAACAGGTCAGGCAAGCACCAGAATCATTCCAAAGGAATATCTCTTAGTGCTTTTAGAATACACTAGTTTTCATGAAGCCTTAACAAGGGTCACCTAGGGAATTCTATCAGGATTCTATTAATATCACCTGCTCAAAGCCTTAAAAAAAGGGAAGGCATTTACCCCCATAATGTGTTGGCTGTATTTAATGCTCTTAACCATTAAAAGTTAAAACAATACCCTAGTTGACACTTTTCCAATTTGTAGCAAAATTGTGTGCTAAGTCTCTTGTAAGCTCAAAGTTGCAGTGGCGAGTCTACAGCAAGAGCTCTGCAAGTCTACAGTATTAAAATTCATCCACAGTGACCGCTGTTGTGGGATGACTATTGCACAAGATAACTGAACCAGAACTTGCAGCAGTTTGCAAAGAAAGTTGATCTGGAGACATGCAATGCGGACTTGCTGCAATTATACAACACATTTGTGAAGCCTGACAAGTATAGCAATAGTTTAGCAAGTATTTTTCAAACTTGCAGCACAATTGCTTGCTATCTGGGAGGTGGATTTTAAAAATAACACATCACAACTGCCTCCAAATGTTTGGAACGCAGTTGTGGCAAGGTCCTATTGACTTCAATGGACATATTTGACAACCCCCACCTGCCAAATGTGACATGCTGAGTTATATTTGCTGCGCCTTGAAGAGAAGCATTGGGACCGTGACAATGTGTGGCCACCGTGTTAATTTGTAGGTATGTGGCTGAGAGGTGGTAAAAATGCAGATAAGCCACCTGATTTTGGCACCCCTTTGCCACTTATGAGAAAGGGGCCTAATACATCATGAGCAATGGCCACTCTGGCAATTATATTCTTGCTCAGTCTTAGGACAGCAGGGGTTATTGGTTTACCCCAATATATTTTCCATTTGCTGTTATGAGGAAATCAATCAGAAACCTTTATATAATAACAAAAAAAACAATATTTTACTTAGAGGAAATAAGGGTGCTCTGGTGGAGGAGGATAGCTGGCCAGATGGATGATAGTGATGAGATGGCACTTCTGGCAGCACTTTGGCCAGAGGAGAAGCAACTCTAAAGATATAAAAAGGAAAAGAAAGGCGCCTCTAAGTGCAGTATGCAAAATGTAATAAAGTGCACAAAGGCTTAAAAGCACTTACAAGATCGTTGAGTGTTAAAAGACATGATAAAATCAGGAGTCCTCATCTGTGGCATGTGTCCATTCTTGGCACAGTGGTAGAGAGCAGTGTAGAGCCGTCCAGCAGCTGTACAGCATTCTCGTATGTGTTGGAGAGAGGAGGCAGCAGGTAAGCCTGTATTCCAGGTTCACTGCAGGACACACAAGGCTGATGGTGTCAGTGGGGAGAAGGGGGCGGTAACGCGTTTCGGACCACGTGCGGCTACTTTGTCAGACGATCTTGTAAGTGCTTTTTACCCTTTGTGCACTTATTAAATTTTGCATACTGCACTTAGAGGCGCCTTTCTTTTCCTTTTTTACAATATTTTACTTGATGTTGCTCTTTGAATTTGGAAGTTGTAGGCATGTGTCTACCTGAATTAGATAGAAATCTAGGCATCCGGAGGTCCTGCCTACATTATCAATAATACAGTATTTTTTATCTGCAAAACACAATACTCTAAAGCAGTGTTTCTCAACTCCAGTCCTCAAGACGCCCCAACAGGTCATGTTTTCAGGATTGCCATTATTTTGCACAGGTGATTTGATTAGTTTCACTGCCTTAGTAATTACGACAGCCGTTTCATCTGAGGGAAATTCTGAAAACATGCCCTGTTGGGGCACCTTGAGGACTGCTCTAAAGGTTGTCTGAATACATTTCTGTATAGTGGAATCAACATTCCTGCTGTATATGCTAGTTATTCTTGCCATTGGCTATGCTCTATATTAATAGCAGTGATTTGCTTGTCAGGCAAATATAAATACAACATTAAATATTTCATCTACTGATAAATATTGATCTTTTCACATGCTAACTTTATTTATTGCATCAAGATATTTGACAACTTAGAAAAAATATTGACATCTGGCATTAATGTGAAACTGCACAATAAGATAAAACTTTTAAGCAAGTTTGTTTTTGTTCATTATCACTTGAAATGTATTGTAGCAGTTTCAAATTATGAATCATTATGTGCCTATGTATGCATTTGAAATTTTTCAAACATGTATTTACTTCTCTCTGCAATGCTGCTTATTGAGGGATGCTATGTATCACCTTGCATGCTTCCATGTGTGGGAAACTAAGGTGGAATCCAGTCCAGGTTTTCTGGGCCACCTTGGCAGTATGGGTTTCGAACTGGATTTTTCTTTCCAGCAGGTGGTATAAATAATGTAGAACTGGAGCAAGAAGTTGCTCTTGGCCTGGGACTCAGGAAGACAAGCTTGAGAGAGTTATGGATATGGAAATTGCTTTGTTTGTTAGTGATTGGGAGAAGCCCTTCACCTGGAGATAGGAATCTCTTCTGTTTAGTTAGTGCCTGGATGGCAAGGATTCATTTTCTGTTTTATTTGTTTGTTTTCCATGCAATCTTTTAAATAAAGCTGGCTACAGGTCAGACTTTTAAGAAAGACCTGCCGTCTGGACCACCTTTTTTCCATAGAAGATGAACCCCATTTGAGCCAACCCCCACATATGCCATAGTATTTTGGATGACTGAAGACCTCCTATTAGTACAGGGTGTCATATACTTATAGTGTAATTATGCAGAAAGCAGCAATGGCATAATCAGGTCAGCACTTGATGCATCATTGAGGAACACCCAGTGCCAAACAAGAGATGAGCACGAAGACCCTATATGTATGTCTGTTTGTACTCGACAGGACAGAAGACATCTGAAAAAAAAACACAAAATACATCCCGTACAGAAAATACACTGTGAAAATACACATCTCACTGATGCTTAATCATAACCCATAATCATAAGGGTTATGATTGAACGTCAGTGAGAGGTGAAACACATTACCTTTGCCTTCTGTATGTGCTGATGCCCTGCAGATGTCCTGTGAACTGATGTAAATAAATAAGATGTTTTTTTAGCCATGATTTGAGATGTGCGGTCATCCATACTTATCATTTGCAGTATCTCTGCTGGGCAGTATGTGGTGGACCGACATGAAGTTGTATATCTCTCCCTTTCAAGTTGCAGAGAAAATACTATATTTTAACAAAAAAAGCCAAATGTTCCTGAATTTTCCCCAAAAACTATTTTACAAAAGCAACAGTCAGTTTTTTTGATCCCCTTAATGCTCTGCTGCAAAAGCCATTTTTTCAAACTGCACACACATACCAAAAGGCACTTTTTATGTAAAAAAATCTTTTAAACCCTCAAATATTATATATTTTCTGAAAGCAGAGATGCTGTACAGTAAATTAGTGGTAGTTAAAAATTTTCATCTCACACAATGTTTGTATTACTGTTTATCAACTCTATATTTTTATTGAAAAATCCCCAATTTGTGGGGTAAAATATAAAAGATGAGGCGGTGTCTAGTAAATAGATACCAAATATTTCAAGCCTTAAAATGATGTGCACCAATTAAATGCTGAAAAACTGCAGTACCCAAAATGTTCCTTAGATGACACTTTAAAAGCCATTACAACACATCAGTTTACAGTTAATCATGAATTAGTGTCCTACTCCATTGTACACAGGGATACCTAATATGTGCTGCATAAATGCTGTTAACATACTCGTGCACACCTGACATTGCATTTGTGTTTGTATGTGCATACATGAAGGGCCTTGAGAATTTAAACTTTTTTGGGTGTTTTTTACTTATTTTGTAAATTTGTGTTCTTTAAACTTTTTCTATTTTTTTGTAGCTCACTGTATTGCTATCACAAAGAAGCTGACAAGCCACCTATGTGCTACCATAGTAGAGGTGACAGATCTTCTTTAAAGGGGTTGTAAGGGTTTGTTTTTTATTTTCTAAATAGGTCCCTTTAAGCTAGTGCATTGTTGGTTCACTTACCCTTTCCTTCGATTTCCCTTCTAAATGTTTTTTTTCTTTGTCTGAATTTCTCACTTCCTGTTTCTCCTCATTAAACTTGCCCCCATCATCCGAGTGGTGGTCAGTCAGCCAGAACAGCTTACTGGACAGCTTACTGAGGAGGAACAGGAAGTGAGAAATTCAGACAAAGAAAACAAAGAAAAAAACATTTAGAAGGGGAATCGAAGGAAAAGGTAAGTAAACCAAACCAACAATGCACTAGCTTAAAGGAACCTATTTAGAAAAAAATAAACCTTTACAACCCCTTTAAGGAAACATCAGAGGTCTTTTAAACCCCTAATGTCGCCCATGCACTTTGCTGAAGCCAACTAAGCACAGACTGTGCTGTCCGTGCCAGAGCTGCCGGGTTTCATAGCTCTCAACCAGGAATTACTCAGAGTGCTTCCAGATTCATACTTCATATGGGAGAACAGCAAATAGATGTTGGCTGCGCTCCCACTGCTTTTCATTCTCACTCTCTATGGAGGTCCTATGCACCTAGGAAAGATAGGTAAGTATTAGAAGGGGTATCTTCATGTAGATGTTGAAATGATTATGCAGTTCTACACAGTATTCCCAAACCACTTTTACAAAAAAAATGCAACCTAATGTAGAAATGTAAACAAATTCTTGGCTGTTATAGCAGCCGTGAGTTTGTTTATATGAAGGTAAATTGGGTATCTTGCGCTCAGGGAGGCAATGCCCTTAGTTTGTAATAATGTACATTTGATTAGTCAGTATTTAGGTAAAAACAAAGTTGAACCACGGTAAGGGGGTGATTTAAAAAGAGGCAGCCATCCTCAGAGTGTGTCCAGCAACTCTGCAAGGAGCTACCCAGGCCGTGCGAGGAGCCTGTGGGATGCAGTAGAGCTGCCAAGACTACATATCTAAGATGAGCATGACTCCCGTTTATATCTTGTAAGTGTTTTTAATCTTGTGCAATAAATGATACTGTTTTAATACTAAACTTAGAGAGGCGCCCCCCCCCTTGTGAGTTTGTTTATAGGCTGGTTGCCCTCACCCTAACAGTTATGGTAATGGAAGCAAAAGGATTAAATCATTCTAAAAGTAGCATAAAAGAAAATTGAACACACATATAAGCCACTTCTTTATAAAGAGATGTTTGGTGATATGCAGAGCCAGAACATAACTACGAGATTTTGAGACATATTGTAAAACCTTTATGTTTTATGATACACTCATGTGCAAAAGCTTGAGCACCAGGCACAGATTCCATGGTCCTCGGAACAGAGGTTCCAATAATAAATAACAGTACATACATTACTTTTGTATACATACAGTATGTTTCCTTTTTTTCTTAAAAGAGCATAGTGTACAGCACTAAGCATAGCTTGGTATACAAACGTCTCATTGCTTATCAAGCTGGTCAAATCAGGTTTTTTTTTTGTTTTTTTGTTTTTTTATTCAATTACAATGGTAATTGTTTTACAGGAACAGAAAACATAAAAGCAAAAAGCAGCATTACTTGAATATGCTTTGTGTAAAGAAAAAAAAACATTGACCATCTATTTACAATAAACTAGATAGGTCCAGGGATAACAATTGCTGTGTTCCCACAATGAAAGAGTGCCATACAGATTTTTTTCTGCTCCTGGTCATTCACTTGAGTAAATCAGCCCCACTGTATTTGTACTTGTATGACAATGATTGAGATATTAATTTTGTAAAGTCCTCAATGAGAAAAGGGTACTGAGATCTTTGTTCTCAAGATGGTTCTTTGTTCTCTATAACGTGCTTTGCGATACAGTATGTGGATTTGCAATTAATGTACATTTTTGAACGTTTCAAGTCTCTAACTTCCATAGCAGCAATGATTGATTCTCTTTTATGATCCATGTTTTTCGGGAGCTAGTGACAAATACACAGATTGCAAATAATATCGCTGTTTTTTTATTACTGTGTCATTGTAAACAATTGTTCCCAGATAGATGGACTTTAAGTAGTGGTATTTATATTGTACACAGTATGCTGGAAGCACAAATAGTTTTCCACATTCAGCATTTGTAAAGGTACAAGATTATATCATGACCAGCTCATCATAAGAGGTGGCCTGGAAAAGTATTTGCTTGTACTTGTAAATGGTTTGCTAATACCTTCAGCAATTTTTAGCAGAAGGGTACGAGATTGGATTTAGTTGCTCTCTGAGCATACAAGATTATTGCCACTGTATTTTAGTGGGATTGAGTTTTTTTTTCTTTTTGAAAGGGTAGGGAGCTCTATAGCATTTGATAAATTGATATGATGGTGTCTTAAATAAAGTAATAAATAACAGAAAATATTGAAAACCTTCGGTCTAGTCACAGCTGCTGGATGGATCACTTGAAAATAGTGTTATTGTGCTATATTCTTCCACTGCAGGAAGCACATGACAAATTTCATGCTGGCCATTCTTGAAAAGCAATTCCAGGCAAGATGGGAAATCAGTCCATCAGTAGCTCATATTACCCTGGAAACATTGTAACAGTGTCAGAATGTCTCCTCAGTCTGTCGTGCTCTGTATTCTGTGTAATCTACTGTTTGCCTTGATTCTGCAAATTCCTCACATGTGCTGATGAGTGACTGGAACTTTTGCTTTTGGGCACATGATTTGTGTTGTTCAACTTCCTTTTTTTCTCCTCTGAGACACAGGGAATAACCTGCATTGAGTGGGAGTTGTAATAGAACAAGTAGAATTTATAAAATCCAGATTGCCAGAAACAGATTAGTGCAATTTTCTGCTCTGTGAAATGCTCGCCATCGCTCTGTGATAAATATTAATTTGCTGATCTCAGATCAGAAGCTGGCAGAGTACAGAATGTGTGCCTATATTTAAATTATTACTTGTGTACCAGTTTAGGTTGAGCCCAGGGATGTAATTACAGTTCAAGGGACCCCATGACAAAAATTGTATAAGGTCCCCCAGAAACCACCCTGCTGTCATTATTCATAACAGGAACAGGTAGTAGGATGGCTGTCAGTGTAGTCTGTACATTACTAGGACCAAGTGCTTGTGGACAGAGGTTGTAAAGGCAGAAGAGGGGAAAAAGTGCTAGGAATTTACTTTTCTCAATCATTTACAGCTAACCACTCTGACATCAGTATCCTACTAGTCTTTTTTTCTGCATCTCAGATAACAGGCGATCCTACCCTTTTAACTGTAACACTACAGAAAGCAAATGCCGAAAGAGGTAGTCTAGTATTCAGTAAAAAGAAAGAAAAAGTTGTAGTAGCAAGAATTTTGATGAACTAAAAAGTTGTCAGTTGTTAGTTGAGGAGATCCTCTGGGACTGCATTAGTAATATAGGGTTAATTTCAGTGCTGGCCGGAATGACAGCAATATATCCACAATACAAAAATGCTTAAAAACGTCTCCATACTGGACAGCGTGCAAATGGGATCTGTGACCAGCAACAATGATTTTGAACCCTCATCGTGTACATCTGGCATCAGCTTTTCCTAATTGGAAATGTCATAGGGGATACAGGGTCAGTGTCAACAGCAACCTCTGCACTCCCTAATTAAAACCATGTGACCTCCAGAAGATTTGCCCCCCCCTTTCATGACCAGGCCCTTTTTTGCAATACATCACTACGTTACTTTAACTGGCAATTGCGCAGTCATGCAATTCTGTACCCAAATACATTTTGTGTCATGTTTTTCCGAAAAATAGAGCTTTCTTTTGGTGGTATTTGATAACCAAAAAAAGACCGACAACCAATTTATTTTATTTTCTGCTATAAAACGTAAGCAATAAAAAAAATGTAAAATCACATTTCTTCATACATTTAGGCCAATATGCATTCTGCTACATATTTTTGTTAATAAAGTAAGCATATATTGACTGGTTTGCGCAAAAGTTATGGCTTCTATAAACTATGGGATACATACTGGAATTTTAATTAATAAAACATTTTTATACTAGTAATATACTGTAGCCCTGTCAGGACAGAGCTCTCCCTTGTTTACATATACAGAGCTCTGTCCTGTGTCTCTGCTCGAAGATCGGTGGGTACCGGCAGACGTCAATTGGCTGACACTCACTGATCAGCTCCTGCTGTGACAAATTACAGCAGAAGCGGCGTGCGCCCCTACCCGAAAGTGCAGAATCACGTATATATACGTGATTCTGCACAGCGCAGCTGCTCTGTAGCAGTAAATCTGCTATAGGGTGGTCGACAAGCCGGTAATAATACAGTGATGGATACATGTGATATTTACATGAACAATGCTTTTCTATGTTTAAATTGGCTTAAAAAGTGTCCACTTCCCCTATATCAGCCATGAGAAAAGAAACAAAGGGGGAAGCACCTAAGTGCAGTATTAAAATAAGGCAATTTATTTGCAAAGGATTGAAAACACAGGATGTGAAATAAAAGATAGCTCATCATTTAGATGTACAGTATCGGCCACTCATCTCCATCCTGCAGGCACCGCCAAAGGATCCAGACAGCTGTCATTGGTGTAGTTGGGCATGGATGCCTTGTGAGACCAGGAAGTCCTCGCTGAACAGCGTGGATTGCACAGGTGAATGTGACATCACCCGGAGAGAGAGAAGACCAGTATAACATGCTGTGCGATGGGAGCCTCCAGTTCCTTCTGCAGGCCTAACGATGCATTGCTGTATACAGCTATATATAGAGCCACGGCCATGGAACTACATGGACCTGCAGTACTATTAATGAGTGTAAATACAGTATAAAATACAAGAAAGGAAAAAAGTGAATATGAAAGTTTGCTAGATAACAGGATAACAGGATCCTAACCCTAAGCATAGTATACATAAATAGAAATAAAAATAAAAACCTATCGCTATATATAAATATATATTTATACATAGTCCATAATGGGTGCATATAGTAGGATAATAAAAGGCATACTGTACATATACATATATATGATAGCTATCATCATCAGTCAAAAACATTCTGTATACGTATTGTATATCGTTATTAGGAAAATGTACCGAAAGGCAATAATATATAGAGAATACATACGGCTGGTACACAGATCTATAAATGTGCTACATGGTACTTACTAGGAATGTGGAAAAAAAAAACCCATAGACCTTATGGCTCCGAAATCCCTTATTAGAGGGGTCCACTAAAAAATAATCACGGGGTGGTTTTTAAAACAAGGTAACATTACATGATACATTTACTGTGATAGACACATGTACTGTATACACATACAGGGGGAATGATAAATGTGGTCTAATGTAAAAACAGAATATGTAATTTTTGACCCATGATAACATTTAATCAGATGTTATAACACATGTACTTTAATCTTTTTGTTTAGTCCCCCAGGGGTAAGGGTTTGACGGGAATATATCCAATACGTTTTTTGTTGGCACAAACATTTAACACGTTTGGCCACAGGTAATGTTCTTGGGATGGCCTCAATTGCCCATACCTTCAGCCCCCTAGTAGATCTTTGATGCTCAAGGGAGTGCCTTGGGACACTATGTCATCTCCAGAACATTACCTGTTGTCAAACGTTTTAAATGTCTGTGTCGACAAGAAACCTTGTTCTAAAAACCACCCCGTTTTTGTGTTATTTTTCAGTGGACACTTATGGTCTCCTCTAATAATGTTTTTCGGACCCATAAGGTCTTCGGTTCTTTTTTTACATTGACAGTAAGTACCATGTAACACATTCATAGATCTGTGTATCAGCTTCAAGGAATTCTCTATATATTTGCCTTTCAGTACATTTTCCTTTACTAATGATATACCATACATATACAGAATGTTTTTAACTGATGAGGATAGCTGTCATATATATTGTATGTATATGTATGCCTTTTATTATCTTACTATATACACCCATTATGGACTATTTATAAGTATATATTTATTTATAGCAATATATTTTTAGATTTATTTCTATTTGTGTAGACAATGCTTAGGGCTAGGCTGTTGTTGTCTAGCATACATTCATATTCAGTTTTTTATCCTTTCTTGTAGTTCTACAGCTGTGGCTCCCTATTCATTATATATAGCTGCATACAGCAATGCAATCTTAGGCCTGTAGAAGGAGCAGGAGGCTCCGAGCACGGCGTCTGCTATACTTCCTGTCTTCATTCTCTCCCAGTGACGTCACATCTGCCTGTGCCTTCCATGCTGGTCAGTGTGGACTTCCTGGTCTCACAAGTCATCCATGACCATCCACAGCTGCCTGGATCCTTTGGCAATGCTTGTGGGATGAAGACGAGTGGCTGATACTTTATATCTAAATGATGTGAGTGTTTTTATTCTTCTGGGAACGAATTGCCTTATTTTAATACTGCACTTAGGTGGCGCTTCCCCCCTTTGTTTCTTTTCTCATTTCTCTCACACAGAGCTGGCCAAACTCTGAAGATGGTCGGCCGCAGGTGCATTATTTAATACCTACTAATTATTATGGACTGTGGAACTTTATGGACTTGATGGTTACTTTATATACTTTAGTGCCTTCTTAGAGTATTTACATGTCAGCTGGGCATCCACTCTCTGTGCGCCAGAATATCTTCACCCCTATGATCGGCTATAGCAGCCATGCGGGCTGCAATTTATTGTTAAACCATTGCTTGAACCTCTGTGTTACCTTGTCACAACTATGCTACCTATTTCACTGTTAACCTGTGACTTAAAACCTGTGCCAAGATTATGAACATACGTATATTCCCTAACATGCAATAAAATCTCGTTAAAACAGGTGTTCTTAACACTTGTCTCCAGGACCCACTAACAGGCCAGATTTTAAGTATTATCTTGGGGAGATGCAGACTAAAATACTGCAATCACTGAACAGCAAATTATATCACCTGTGATGTATTTCAGGCATCTTGCAAACCTGACCTGTTAGTGGGTCCTGAGGACAGTAGTTGAGAACCACTGCTTTAAAACAAAACCCATTCACCCTTTAGGCATTGTGGGGAAATACATTTTTAAAATTTACAACAGAGGCACAGAACTATGTTTTTTTTTCTATCCTTGCCAGCCTGACAGTTCCTTATTGCAAACAATCAGCAGGTATTTATTTACTAAAGCTGGAGAGTGCAAAATCAGGCTCACTTCTGCATAGAACCCAATCAGCTTCCAGGTTTTATTGTCAAAGCACGATTGAACAAGCCAAGGTTAAAAGCTGATTGGTTTCTATGCAGAAGTGAGCCTGATTTTGCACTCTCCAGCTTTAGTAACTAAACCCCTGCGTGAATATTATATAAAATAATATATCTAAAAACACAATAAAAAAATAAGAGCTACACTTAAACCATTGTTTTCTCATAGATACAGTATTTTACTTTAAAAAAGCAATATTTTATTATAATTATTTATAATCAATTATACATCTTAAAAAATAGGGTTACTAAACTTCTCTCCATCTATGTTCACGTAAATACGTAACAATATTCGGAGCAAGCACTGACTAATATTTGTGATGAGTCTGTATCTTATATAAAGTGCAATAGTTCCATTGTTTTTTGTCTTATACTGTATTAACTTCTTTAGTAAATCACCCACTTTGTTTTGGATGTTTGATTTATTTTTTTGAAAGGATAACTATACAGGACATGCAGCTAGAGAGGTGGGTTAGGGCTTGTTTTAAAGCTCTTTTACTGTTTGTCAAGATGTAAACCGGAGCTCAGCTAGGTGGTGCTGTTGCAGAGCTTTTTTGGCGCGGAAATGCAGTGTCAGACGCTGTGACATCATGGTGTGAGAGGGAGTGAGGGAGTGTAAGAACAGCGGACCAGTCCCCCCTCTGTGACTGAAAGCAGCAGCGGGTGACCCGGGGACTGAGAGACTTGGCAGGAGCGGGACATTGTGGTGGTGGAGCGGGAGTAACTGGGGACAGTATCACCCCACAGACGTGGACAGAGGAGGCGAGAGTAAATCCAGCCGGCCCGGGAGGTGGAAGACTGACCAGGAGAGGTGGCAGGTAAGTGCAACTGCAGACTGGAGGGCGAGTGCGAGGGGGAGTGTGACAGATGGACTAGAGAAGGGGCGGAACTGAAGGTTACTGACTGACTGCTGCAAGTGTCATATTACAAGGGGCAGATGTGCAGAGTGACACAGGGAGACACAAATAATAAAAAACTGACTGACAGTGTATGTGAGTACCTGTGTATTGTGAGTACCTGTGTATGTAAGTACCTGTGTTTGTGAGTACATGTGTATGTGAGTAGCCGAGTGCTGTGAGTACCCAAGTGCTGTGAGTACCCAAGTGCTGTGAGTTCCCGAGTGCTGTGAGTACCCGAATGCTGTGAGTACTCGAGTGCTGTGAGTACCCGTGTGATATGAGTACCCAAGTGCTGTGAGTAACAGTATGCTGTGAGTACCCGTGTGCTGCGAGTACCTGTGTGCTGTGAGTACCCGAGTGATGTGAGTACCCGAGTGCTGTATGTACCAGTGTGCTGTGAGTACCCGTGTGCTGTGAGTACCCGTGTGCTGTTAGTACCAGTGTGCTGTGAGTTCCCGTGTGCTGTGAGTACCTGAGTGCTGTGAGTTCATAAGTGCTGTGAATACCCGATTGCTGTGTGTACCAGAGTGATGCGAGTACCCATGGGCTGTGAGTACCCGTGTGCTGTTGAGTATTAGGCCTCATGCCCACTGGCGTTTTTACAGCTGCGTTTTTTGCAGCTTAAAAACGCCTGTCCATGTTATTGTAAATATTTTTTTTTTTTTTTTTTTTTTTTTTTGAAAAAAAAAAAAAAAAAACCGTCGGAGCTAAAAACGCGACCACGCGTTAGTGCGCGTTTTTTGCGCGTTAGGGCACGTTAGTGCGCGTTAGTGCGCGTTTTTGCGCGTTTTTTGACGCTCGCGTTTTTTCCTGCCAAATTCTGACGCTGAGGAACGCACTGGCCCTGGGTTTTTTTTACAGCTTACAAACGCCTATGCTCTTTACAGCTCAAAAACGCCTAGGTGGGCATGAAGCTATAGACTAACATGGACAGGCGTTTTTAAGCTGTAAAAAACGCTCAAAAACGCGGCTGAAAAAACGCCCGTGGGCATGAGGCCTTAGTGTTAGGAAGCTAGTTGTTAGTTAATTGGACAGAGTATAATTCCCAAGCCCCATTAAATTAGTGGGTATGATGACCAGCGGGTATGGAGCTGCAACTCGGTGTACATCTTGGGGCATGTATGCGTTCCTTGATAATCCGATCGAGGGTGAATACTGACACGCAAAATTTAAGCACGTTGATTCCCTGGAAGCCCAAGTGCTATATCTAGGGAAGCAACTGTCAGCACTGAGAAGACTCTCCATACTTAAGGAGAGTTGGGATTGTACCCAGCAGGTGTCGGCAGGGGCCAGCACAGAGGCAGGTGGAGACAAAGAGGTGCAAGCACCAGAGCAGAGTAGATGGGTGACAGTCAGGAAGAGAAGAGGGGAAGGAGTCAGGGAGCCTGATCCTGGGCTGGTACATCCCAATAAGTACGCCACGTTGCATGATATTGCGGAACCCAGTCAGGGACCAGCACGTGGCCATTCACTAAAAAAGAAAAGCGGTTTAACCTTAAACTGTGTAGAGGGTTCTTTACTGTAAGAGTGGTAAGGAATTCTCTTCCACAACCAGTGGTTTCAGCAGGGAGCTTAGATAATTTCAAAAAATATTAGATAGGCACCTAAATGACCAACATATAGGGATATACAATGTAATATTGACATAAAAGCACACACATTGGTTGGACTTGATGGACTTGTGTCTTTTTTCAACCTCACCAAATATGTAACTATAGTCTGGGCACACGTGTACTTTAACCACCATTTATGTACATTGGTGTAAAAACAAAAAAACTGTGCTGAATAAAAACCACCAAAAGAGTGTTCTATCTATCTCAAAAAATTATAAACATTTCATCTGGGTACTGTGTTGCATGTCTGAGTAATTGTCATTCAAAGTGCGAGAAACTGAAAAATTGCCTGGGCAGGAAAGGGGGAAAAGTGTCTGGTCTTGAAGTGGTTAGTGGCTTGGAAGCTGCATAGCCTACCTCCTCTTGATTTCTATTGTACCTCCAATATTTACAAATTATTTCACTGTGAATTCATTTATAAACCATATATTATTTTCATACTGACTGAGACTATAGAGTTAGTTTCCCTTTACTTACTGTCTCGAAGTTGCCACAGGAAGTGAGAGGAAATCACTCTAAAGTAAGGGGAATTACCCTTTTAGCAACAGATGTACCTAATGGCTAGGTTAACTTTTACCACATGTTCTGGGTAAAACCTGTAAAATTTTGATCTCCCATCACTTACTGGTTAAGTAAACGCTTACCACATGTTCTGGGTAAAATATGTAAAACGTGCATTCCCATCTCTTTCAGTTTCATTAACATTGGTCACCAAGATAAAGAGGAGGTAAGACTCTCCAGAGGGAACACAGAAAGCAAAAGCTCTAGGACCTTGCTACCCTACCCAGAAGTAAACAATATGTAAACTTCAAGTAGCACATTCATGAATTCTGATTGAAGGCTATGGACTAACACCAATTGCATATTGCTCTGTGACTTAATAACATAGCTTTACATGTTTATTCATTAGTCTTGAAACGCTTAGTGCTTTGCTTCCCATAGATCAAAATGAAGTTTTTATTGCCTTTGATCTGTTAAGTACAGTTGAAGATATGTAAGGTTTTTGTTTTATGGGATGCCTGTGACTGTTTTAGCTCTTAGAAATACAGTGTAAGGTTAAGACACTGCTATCTTCTACACTCCATCAATACATCTTTAGTAGAAAAAAGGGACACGCTGATTGTTGAATGAAATACATAAGGGATAATACTGCGCATAACTCTTTTGACTAATATTCACCTTCTGTACTGCATTGTCATCATCATACTTATTAACAATGATTAAAGCAGTGTGCTTGTTATGGAAAATGATGTATAGCCTAAGAAACAAATAACAAGCCAAAGCAGTTTACATTAATTGCAATGAAACACAAGGAAAAGCATTAATGATGCCTAAGAGATGCAGCTAAAATGTTTCTGCCAGCATAAAACTATGGCAATAACAGCTTTGGAGTGTTGCTTTTTTACATATAATTTTAGAAGATCCACCAGAAGAAAGTTAGGCATAAATGCAAAAATTTCTGCAGAAAGCAAAATAGTTGGTCAGAAAATAAATTAACTGGAAATATTCCCAAGTGAATAGAAACAGTGATACGTTTTAATGGAAGAATAGAGTGCTTAAATGTGAAGCGTGTTCTGGGAATGACCCCAGACCATTTTTTAAGATTGTTGTTGTAATCCCATTCCAAGTAAGCGCTATTACTTTTAATGCAACTATCTCTTTTCAGGCTGCAATGATGTACATCTAACTTAAAATAGAAAGTAAAGTATGGCTGACCTAAAGCAAAGGTTGTAAGCTATCATGAGCAGGCCTCCCTAAACCCTTTTGTCTTGAATTGTATTGTAGTTTTTTTGTGTCCCTTTATTTCGTAAAGCACTGTGAAAATTGTTGGCACTATATACTGTACATCCAGAGTAATAATAATGATAATAATAATAATAATATGGTCAGAGTTTAAAACCACATATGTGATGTAGGTCCCCATACTCATTAGGCCAATCTCTCAAATTTTCCAAGCATTCTCTGGAACATTAAAAAAATTCAAATGTTGAGTTTGTTGAATCTTTTATATAGGCCTTTCTTTTGATAGGGTGACAACACTTTTCCTTATACAGTGAAATCACGGCAGTATGGTCACTCTTGCTGCTGCTGTAGCTGCTTAGATGAGCACCATTGACAGTCCTGACCAGTGAATAACCAGGCATAGCCCCACCTACAGCCCTTTAGTGAATTGCTTTTTTTATAAGAGCTTTTGTAAATTATGTAAAAGCCCTGCTCAATTCAAAGCACCGCCTTTAGCACTGTCTAGTAAGGTGCAAGAGAAATCCAGCTTCCCATGTGCATTTATCATTAAGAAAAGAGGTGAATTAAGCAAATTATTTTACAACATGTACAGAAAATGCTTGTTTATCACTCTGGACTGAATGAAAAAATAGAGTTTAATTATGTCTGATTTCCTTTTGCAGGGCACAATTAGAACAGGCATGTGAAGCTGATGTTTTCTGGGCTATATACTTTATGGTTCATGGCCAGTTTAAGTACTTGAACTGTGGCCAAAATCTAGCATGACATGCATTTTTTCAATATCATAAACACATCATTTTTTTTCGAGTTCCTTGTAATAATTTTATTACCTGTTCATGTTGTCAGTAGATCTGTTATTTTTCCACTTTCTTTAACAGGGTGATAATACTATTTGCTCTTCAGTTCACACAGAAGCATTGTCACCCTGTGGACAGGTTAGTTTAGAGGGCCATATATATATATATATATTTAGCTGTCATATTTGCCTACATTCTAGAACACTTCTAGACAACCCATTTCCTGTAAGGCCAAGCTGTGATGGACCCGCCCCAAGCCTTTGATTGGGCACCAAAGGAGAAGCAAGAAAGTGACAAGATCATCTTTCTGTCACCCTGATACCCTGATTTCTCCACTATCAGCATGCTCCTTGTCAGCACATTTACTACTTGGGTCCTTCTGCTGCTTCTTCATCCCCCATGCTAAACTTATGTTTTAAAAGAGGCTGTGCAGGCATTATGGTGAGGCAACACACAAATTGCAAGAGCAGGAGATTAGAAATCCAATCAGCAGACTGTCACCATAATTACAGTACAAGAAGAAAAAAAAAAAAATTTTGTTTTGCTTTTTCTTGCAGAGATTTCAATAAATTATTGCAGGCTGCAGATTTAGGTGAAAAGATAATTTTTTAAATAACACTAAATTACAAAATGGGACCTGTAGCAATTATGTACGTTTTATAATTTGTCGATGAACCTTTTTTTTTTTAAAGAACACATTTTACAGTTGCAGGCCCCTAAGAAATTCTACTAATTCTACTAATGCTTTGAGAAAATATGTGAGAATGTTCAGAAGCTTTTAGTTTCCAAGACAAACACACCTAATTATAAAGCATACCTATAAATGGAAAGCGTTAGGAGGCTATTCATGTGGATGAGGGTGAATTAAACAATAGCATAAAGATCTGTTTTCCTTCCTGTTTGATTACGAGTGAATTTAGAATATGAAAGATAGATGTACGGTACATTTAAAAAATACCACTAGAAAATTACTCTAAAGAGGTTCTAAAGGCTCACAGTTATTTACCTTCATGCATTCTATACATGAAGGTATAAAACCTCCTCTGTGCAGCAGCCCCCCCTCCTAATACCTACCTAAGCCCCATCTCGATCCAGCGAAGTGCAAAAGAGCTTTGGCTCTCCAGGGACTCTCCCTTCTCATTGGCTGAGACAGCAGCGAGAACCATTGGCTTCAGCTGGTGCCAATCACAGCCACTGACCCAATGAGGGGAGAGAGGGGTGGGGCCGAGCTGCTGCTCTGTGTGTGAATGGACATGCTGAGCCGGGGCTCGGGAATGAGTCTGCTTGGGTGCCCATATTGCAAGCTGCATTCTCTGGGGGCACTCGGCAGGAGGGAGGGGCCGAGAGCACTGACGAGGAATCCGAGAAGAGGATAATCGGGGCTGCTCTGTGCAAAACCATTACACAGAGCAGCTAAGTATGACATGTTTGTTATTAAAAAATATAAATAATAATATCACTTTAAGGTCCTTTTGCATTAATGGGTTTTTGATCAGTTTTTCAGTTTCAAAAATGTGGAAGAGTAATGCATTAAAAAATACATCTCTTTTAAACCCATGAACCTCTTTACACTGGTCAGTTGTGTTTTTAGCTACTTTCACACTGTTCTGTTTCAAAAATGCAGAATCTTCTGCTTTTTTTTACTGAAAAACTGATCAAAAACTGATAAATGTGAAGGGGCCATAACATGCACCAAACATGCACCAAAAATGCAGCAAGCAGGACTTTAAAAAATGCAAGTGAAACGCAACTGACTGGTGCAAAGAGTTTCATAGGATTTAAAGGGATGCATTATGCATTTTGACAATGGAGCATTGTGAAAGCAGCCAAAAGCGCAACTGAAACACAGTTGACTGATGTGAAGAGTTCCATAGGATTTAAAAGGATGCATTATTCTTCTTTTTTTTTTTTTAAACTAAAAACTATAAAACTGAACAAAAACTGATCAGTGCGAAGGGGCCCTTAAAATGATTTGAGGTTAGGGTGAAAATTTGAATAATTATGTAAAAGTAAAAAATACTTAATAATTAAGTAAACACTTGCTTTGATGACCATACTATCTGTGCACAATCTCAACCATAGACCTACCAAAACTATGTAAAATATAAGCCTATATCAACTATCCAATCAATGTGTATCCAATTAGGCAGGCCCTTGCATTACATATTTCTTGGTTAACCTAAAGGAGATTATGCAATCAGATTGTAATATGTGTGGTGAGCTTAATTTGTAATAGGGAAAACCAAAAAAATAAAAATGAAATAGAAAAACAAAATTAACTAGTAGGAATTACCCAACTATTTTAATAGGCAGCCATCTGGTTTTAAAAAATTGCTATTAAAGTCAAATGCTGCCTCTTTCAAACTATTGTAACCATGGACACAAAGGAAAACTCTATATACAGACCATTATAGCAGGCAGACCCTCTCAATTACCATGAAGTAAGGAGGAAGTGATTGTAATTTATGTGTCAGTTTTAACAGAACAGCAGCAGGTAAAAACATTGTACAGTAAACCCCCGCTCTATCGCGGTTCAGTTTTTGCGGTCTGGGTATATCACACTATTTTAATTAGGACCTATTAATTCTGATATTGCGGTAATATTTCGCCATTTCGCGGTTATGTAGCGGTGAATCAGTACTGTACAGTATACTGTTAGCACAATATTTTTGTGTTTTACAATGCTGTTGTTCTCTCATTATCTTTTATGTGTTTCTATTGCTTAAAAGTGTGTTTAAAGACCTTTAAATGCTATTAAAAAGTTAAGAAAACATGCCTAGGGTGTATTTAAATAGGGTCTTTCTATTTTGCGGATTTTCACTTTTCGCGGGTGGGTCCGGAACGTAACCCCCGCAATGGATTGGGGTTTACTGTAATGAATTTCTATAATCATTAGAAATAATCTGTTGTGATGCAGGTTCCCGAAAGATGGAAACACAGTGAAAAACAGGTGTGTGTTGGATGCTAATGGGTTTTAAGACACAGTTGCTCCATAAGAAGTCAAAGATAGGACTTCTTTTGTTTTTTTTGCAGTAAACAAGTATATCTAAAGTGGGCCCTTTTCTTTTAATGCTAAACTCCTAACAGTTGTGTGGAAAATCGATTTAATCCAGTTATACGTTAAGAAAAAACTTTAATTGCATGTGTAATGTTATTAATATAATTACCTAAATGTGTCTTGATATGAGCATCTTGTAATCTTCTGCACAGTAGACTGGGAAAGGAAGGGCTAGTCAGGCTCTGCTACATGCACATGTGCTGACAGGGAACATGTTAACAGAAGGAGAGCGAGAGATGACTTTTCCAGTCTGCTGCTGCTTCTTCACTATCCATTCACAAGGTTGGGACCAAGAAGCTCACATGCTGTGGAGCTGTGGTTGAAGCCTATTAAGGTGGCTCCCATAGATGACACTCATTGAGGCATGGGAAGGGGATGGAAGGGTGGCACTATGGGAGGAGTGTCAATACAGCACATTCTGTCCTCAATCCAGCTCAGTAATATTAAGCCTGTCAAAACCTGAGGCTCAGCATTAATGCCCAGTTGTGCTGGGGGTAAAAAAAAGATCTCTTTGCCCATCAAAGGTTTTAAGTTGTATTTTTTAACTGCAGTAGAACAAAGAAAAATCGCCGACCTGACTATGCTGACGGACAGGGTTTTGCACTAGCAGTACTTGCTGGACAAAATGTTTTAATTCTTTGACAGAAACTCAATTCCTGTCTGATAAAACCATTGTCACCATGACAGTACGTGAGGGGAAATCTCTCTAACAGAGCCCCAGACAGCAGTAAAAACCCAATAGGGGTTCTAATCCTTCCCAACTAAAGGGAACTATTTCCCGGCTAAAAGGAAAAGGTTTGGCTAGACATACACTTTGGCTTAAAGCGGTTGTATAGTCAGATAAACATTAAAAAAAATTGTAAGGTAAAAGGCATAATGAACTAGTATGCACCGAATACTAGCTCATTATGAAATACTTACTTTAGAACGAGGCGTCGGTAACTTACCTGGTCCACACCGAGGGAGATGACATGTTGCCTTGGCGTGTCTTCTGAGTATCGCGGCTCCAGCGCTGTGAGTGGCTGGAGCCACGATGTCGTCACTCCCGTGCATGCGCGTGGGGGACTTCTTTCCGGCAAGGTCCGGCGTCTGCCGGGCCTTCAGCTGAGAATTCCCTGTGCGCATGCGCCGCTGCAGTCAGCGGCTCATTGCGAGGGGAATATCTCCTAAACCGTAAAGGTTTAGGAGATATTTTTTTTACCTACAAGTAAGCCTTATTATAGGCTTACCTGTAGGTAAAAGTTACCAAAATGACTATACAGCCGCTTTAATACAGGAAATATAAAAAGATTACACTTTTTGACATTATGAGGACACACTGGTTTAATTGAGTTATGTACAGTTTAAGTAAACCTGGTAAAGCCAGTACTAGTTTATTTTAAAGTAGTTGAAGCTGCAACAAAGAAATAGGTCATTGACCAAATAGCCCTCTGTGTCCAGCACTCAGAAAATAATTGTAAGTCAACAGCATTCAGTCACGTTTTTATCCTCTACAAAATACAGTAAAAATACATATAATTTAGCATGACTATTTGCGCATAATGTTCTGCAAATGACCCTTATATTTACATGTATTTTTCTAAGGTCTAAAATAAAGGTTTCTACGTTTATTTACTCCACTATACCAGAAAACATGTTTTTATTAGCTAGACAAGCAGCCAAGATTTCTTCTGACTGAGAGTAGATCATAGGAAGAAGGCCCATATTCTTTTCATATTTTATTATGTTCTGGCTCAAATAAAAGAAGTTGATCTGCGATTTGGCAAAGCAAACTACCAGCACACGCTTCAGGCACTTTTTTTTTTTTACAGAGCTAAAATGGGTACAATATGCTATAGCAATAAACTCATATAGGAGAAAGTTGGCGCTGGTACCAGAGACAATTGGGAAACTATTACAAATGACAATGAATAATAAAACCAAGGAAGTAGATGACAAAGGATAAACATAAATGGATGATATAAAAGGTTCACTTGAGACTATAATAAAGTCATTTTAGTCCATCCTGGAGCACATAGAAGGCAGCCCAGTGAAGATAGGAAGCAAATCCTGGAGGAGCTGAAGGCAGAAGCACAAAGGCGCCACTCTAAGTGCAGTATCAACAATAAATTTAATGGATAAAACAAGGGGGGAGCATGTATATACTCACAGACATGAAGTAAAAGCAGGCAAATAAAATGGAGAAGTCCGTGGCTTATCCGTAGCAGAGCAGTGATGCGGGACAGGTGGCGCCAGTGGAGGCCGACGCTTGCTGGACCGTAAAGCACCGATGCAAGGAGGAGCAGGGGTGGAGGGATACTCAGCGGGCATGAGCTGTGTAGCTGGCCGTGAACTTCCGGGTGACCAAGGGACCAATAGGCTCCGGATTCCGGGTGACTGGTGGGCCAATATGTGAACGCGTTTTCGGAGCATGCGCTCCTTCTTCAGACCTCTGAGGTATATATATATGAGATGTAGGAGGGGTAGGTGCTGATACCTTCTCTCTCTATCACTTTCAGGGCAAGTTCAGGAGCCCTTCTTGGACTAGGTTCACTTCTTATTCTTTTTTTTTGCTAAATAGTGGCCAAAGAACTGCCTGAATTTTATACTCACAAAGCTTGCAATACTTTCAACAACTTGCTTGACTTGCTTAAAGCATAGTTCCAGCCTCTTAATTTTTTTTAAAAATGTCAGCAGCTACAAATAATGTAGCAGCTGACTTTTAATATAAGGACACTTGCCTGTCCAAGGATCCCGTGATGTCGGCCCCCCAAGCCATTTCGTTCATCAGTTCGGGTGCAGACGCCAGCATTGCAACATAAGGGACACTGGCAGTGAAGCTTCGTACTGGTGCATGCGTGAGTCATGCTGCGGTTTCTGAATGGCCCCATCATCTTCTGGGACACACACAGATGCCAGAAGGCAGCAGGGGCAGGAAGAGGGGCCAATGCAAATCCGGATATGATGTGCCTTCACCGCAATGGTGTAGGATGAAAGCCTTGCTGGAAAAACAAAAAAAAGGTACACCCCCCCAAAATACAAGGGAGGGGGGTGTGGGGTTTGCTCGATTGGATTACACCTAGTTTGGTTTTAGCCTGGAACTCCGCTTTAAACTTTCATCTGTTGCAAAAATCACAATAATGTGACAAGAGATGAGTGAGACTAAACACTTCAGTTTCCCAAAGTAGAAAATCAGGAGATTGTGGCAACATTGCCCCATATTGATGAAATCTATTGGAGTCAATAGGGACAACTAAAGTAAGGTGGATTTGGTGTTTTTTAAGTGTTGTAATAGGCTGTAAATAGCTCATAATGGTTACAGAAGCTACTTTAAACTATCCTGGGCCTGTTTTTGTGGGAAAAAATAACTAATTGTTAGTTTAATTATGTTATATTTTAACAGAAGGAAATAAAAGACACAGTGAGAAACAAAACTTTAAAGCACCAGTGCACAAATATATATATATATATATATATATATATAAACACAAAATAAAATAAAGTGAGCTTCCCTAATACAACCCCACCCAAAAAAAAATAAAAAAATGTGAAAATTTTCACTCTCATTGATGATAGTTTCACAGTGAATTACATTTTACCAAAATCACTCATACTGAAGTATAATAGTTGCTTTTCATCCAAAACGTAACTGTTCAAGCCAAATTTATAATAATCCTTCTATATTTTCTCCCTGCAACTTTGCAAAAGGAAAATATGATGCATGCTGTGAAATCATTGTTCTCTATGTAATATCACGGATACAGTGTATGCGGGTGCACGCAAGTACTGCAGCAAAAAATAATAACTATATGTGCTTTTTTTTAAATGAGGCATTTAGAATGCCCCAGTTGCTGACAAGCCTGGTCACTAGTTGATATTAATTTTCCTGCACACATAGTTTAATGACTCGCTTCCTATCCAGTACCAGGAAATTGTGTTTGATAACTGACCTGTATAGGCACGTTTATAGAAATTACAATACGATTTAGCCAAAGCTCTTTACAGCAAAGGCACTCTCTTTACTCAGTTCAAGTTACAATTTGATCATGTGCTTTTCAGAATGCAACTTTGGTTTAATCACTTTTTAATGAAATCAAGTTAATAGTTTTCTCTGCTTCAGTAGGTAAGCATTTTTTTTTCTTACATTCTTTTTACAAAATGAACATGCACAAACATTGCTCTTTCCTAGCGCATGCAAGATGTATGCTTACTAAATACAGATCCTCCTTATGTACTTTAATGGAAAAAACTGAATACGCTCCATATTTATTATCCATGGTAAATGCTCTTGGGTAAAATGCATTCTAAGAATTATATTTCTGCATAAACAGATTCCCACGGAAGCATTAAAGGAAAATTCTATGTTACAAAATGAAGGTTTCAAACAGAACAAATGTGACCAGATACTTCCTTTGTATTATATGTACTGTTAGCTAAGCCATGTATGCTCCAGCAATGAGTTAGCAAGGATAGTCAGGCCTCGTACACACAACCGTTTTTCTCGTCCAAAACAGTCAAGAAAAGTGCCGCGAGAGTTTTTTTGTCTAGAAAAACGTTCGTGTGTATGGTTTTACGACTAGAAAATTGCCGAGAATCTCGACGAGAAAATAGAGAACCTGCTCTCTATTTTCTCGTCAGGATTCCAGATTTCCTCGTCGTGTTTCTCGTCGGCCTGTTTTGTGACGAGAAAATGGTTAGTGTGTATGCTTTTACGACTCTTCCAAAAGCGCGCATGCTCACAAGCAACTATGAGACGGGAGCGCATCTTCTGGTAAAACTAGCCTTCATAATGGAGAGAGCATATTCGTCACGCTCAAAAAAATTTCATCGTTTAAATGTTCTGCATTGAAATCTTCGTTAGAATGTTACATTAATCAAAACGAGTGACCTTCTTTTGCTGCTGATATTCACACAGAGTTATGCCTTATCTTTAACCTTTTTCATGCTGCTCTTTATAAGATTTATGTGTATTATATCGTGCAAGTTTTTAGGAATAATTTAAATGGTTAGATTTTTCAAAATGATGTTAATTATAATTTCACAATGTTTTGATAGTGATCTCCCATTTAATTATGGAATCTATATTAGTTAAATTTTCCACCATGTTTTGGTGCTAATCAGATTTAGTTATTCTTTTGGGGGGGTGATATCTGTCCCTTTTATTGTCAGTCAAATGTATCTGCTTACTCCAAAGCTTGATTTTGTTTATTTAAAAATACACATAGTCAAGTATGAACTTAAACAAAAATCACATTTATTCATGTTTATAAATTAAATAAAGAGAATGCAGCGCTGGAGAAGCTGCTGCCATTTGTGCATCCCAGGGACCCCAGAGCACACAGCAACCCTGTGTGGACACTAAAATTGGGAGCTTGAGAAGGCCAACATTTCTGAACACAATCTGATGCTGGCCTCCCAGAGGTCAGGAACAGCAGCAGGTGATATATATGTCCCAAGTGTGTGGTACTACAACAGGCTGCCTTCTGTCCGACCACAATGAAGCAAGGCCATCACTTCCTCTTCTTCCTGGCAACCTTCCCTGCAGCCTTTCCTGAAGCCTTCCCTGCAGCCCTCCTTCTTTGTTTGGCTGGAGGCTGGCCCACTGGAGGGGTACTCCTGTCAGGAGGAGGAGATGGAGGTGTAGCAGAAGGGGGTGGGGCAGAAGAAGAAGGTGGAGGTGTAGCAGAAGGGTGTGGGGCAGAAGAAGAAGGTGGAGGTGTAGCAGAAGGGGGTGGGGCAGAAGAAGAAGGTGGAGGTGTAGCAGAAGGGGGTGGGGCAGAAGGTGGAGGTGTAGCAGAAGGGGGTGGGGCAGAAGAAGAAGGTGGAGGTGTAGCAGAAGGGGGTGGGGCAGAAGGTGGAGGTGTAGCAGAAGGGGGTGGGGCAGAAGGTGGAGGTGTAGCAGAAGGGGGTGGGGCAGAAGGTGGAGGTGTAGCAGAAGGGGGTGGGGCAGAAGGTGGAGGTGTAGCAGAAGGGGGTGGGGCAGAAGAAGAAGGTGGAGGTGTAGCAGAAGGGGGTGGGGCAGAAGAAGAAGGTGGAGGTGGAGGTTGAGGTTGGGTCAGTTGGGCCACCTCACATATGGCGGTATTGGGTGTAATTTTCTCCATCACCCCCTTGTTGAGCAAGGTGATGAGCAGGGGCTCGCATAGGAGGCGTTGCTCCATGCTCATCACCTTGAACTTAGCCTCCACTAGGCCGGCAATGGCCTCTTCAGGGGATGTAGGCTCCTTGAGGGTGGCATGGGCCTCTTTAATAAGGGCCATTGCTGCCTCACTGGTGGTCCTGTCCCTCCTGCCTCTTTTGTGAAGCCGGATGGGAGGCACCTGGGATCTGGTGCTTCTCCTTTGCCCTGCCACCTCCTGTCTGCCACTGGGCCCTGCCACCTCCTGTCTGCCACTGGGCCCTGCCACCTCCTGGCTGGCACTGGGCCCTGCCACCTCCTGGCTGCCACTGGGCCCTTCCTCCTCCTGCCTGACAGTTTCCAGACCCTCCTCCTGGCTGATTTCATCCTGTGTATGAAAAAGGAACATAGTTTAATATGTTGGTTTAATCTTTGCATCAAACTTTGTAATCCTGATTGAAGCAATTAGAATGTAAATGCATAAATCCTTGCTTTAAATTTACCACTACATCAGATTGACTATTCAGCACCCAATTAAGTGCAGAATAATGTCTACAGATCTTGATTTCACTTGTGGAATCCAAAATAATGTATGTTTCTCATCCTGACATATTTGTCAAACATTAATTTTATCCCAATACATTTTCAGTTAATACTATACCTGGCTCCAGATGGCCAAATCAGGATCATCCAGGATGGCTGCCTCCTCTTGCTCCAGAGAAGGCTCAGGTTGGCTGCAGGAAAGTCTGGGGGGAAGAGTGGAGAGTGATGGCCTTGTGTCAATGTGGTCATCCAGGAAGGACATCCTGTCGTAGTACCACAAAATCGGGACATAAACATCATCTGCTGCTGCTCCTGACCTCTGAGAAGCCAGCACCTTAGAGCGTTCAGTCCTGTAGGTACCTCTCAAGCTCCCAATTTTAGTGTCCACTTGTTTTGCTGTGGCTGTGGGCACCTTGGTATGCACAAATGGGAGCAGCTTCTCCAGCGCTGCTTTTCTCACCCCTTTTTTTTTATGTATGGGGTTTTTCGTCTCCCACAGAGCCGGCAGCTCCCTTACCCGGTCAATAAATTCCGCCAGGAACTCTTTGTCGCTAATAAAGACATTCATATTGTATCTGCAAGTTAAATAAATTATATTTAACTAATGTGAGGCAAACAGTCTAACCTCCTTAACATCCTAGTCACCATATATATCCTCCAACAATCTCAAGACAGTATAGGCCAACAATTTTTACAAGTCACAAAATCACATACCTTCGTTCGCACGTCCGTCACTTGAACTCCTCTCTCCGCACACCGAACGTACTATAGTCACATGTGTGTTTGCTATATACACACCACGCATGCGTCAAAATTCGAACACATCGCTCCGCACACGTCGCCCGCCCATGACGTTCTAAATAACATCTTTTCCCCGCCCCTTCTCTTTCGGCGCGCAGACAGATATGGCGGAGTTACAGCAGGTGTCTGATAATTCCGCAACTAACGAGGAGACAAGCCCGGAGACCGAGGACACGTCACGATCAAGGAGGAGATTCAAGGCATCGAATATGTCTTTGGCGGAGATGGCGGAGATGGTGGACATCTTGCTCAAGGCTGATTATGATGCCAAGCATGGGCCGTATAGCAAACCAAATAGAAGGAAGGCCAAAAATCCTCACTAAAGTTGTGAAGAGTCTGAGGGCGAAGTTCGGGGTGAAACGCTCAAATGAGCAGCTCAGAAAGAGGTGGTCAGACCTCAAACTGAGGGAGCCAGACCAGTTGAGGAGCATAAAGAGGATGCTCGCTAAAAGTAAGTAAAATGTAGACTTTTCTGCTATTAATCTTTTTATAAACTGACATGTTTTTTTTTTCTCATATTGGACTCCCTTCCAAAATGTAATATTTTGAACTTGGTTGGGCACAGTAATCGTTCGTTACGTTACCGACACTTCGTTCGGCCACTATCCGCGGTTTTGGTTTATTTTAGAGCCACAAAAGTAATTAGACATCTGCCATTTTTGATCAAATATTGTTGATAATTTTTTAGTCTAGATGATGTGTTTGTAAAGAGAATGAAATGCAAACTTTTATCAGTGTAAAGGAGAGGACACTCAGCAGCTGCTTCCACATCTGTACTTTGGAGCACTATAGTGTGGGCCACCAGACCCGCCTTTTTTGGGTGTCCCACACAGGTGCATCAGAGAATTTTTGTGGTGCCTCCATGTCAAAAAAATTACATCCAAATGTGAATACTAAACATATTTGGGGTCATAAATAATGCATTCTTCTTTAAATTCCGCACAAACACACACTTGTACCCCACTTCCAAGCAATTTAGCCTGTTTTTATATTAACAATGAGATTTACAGTGTGATAAATAGACCTTTGGTTTTATTCTCATAGGGGAGAGAAGACTGGGAGGAGGACACTCCAGGGAGCACATGCACCCCACAACTTCCAAGCAACCCCAAACTCCCAAAGACCCACAACCGAAAGATGTGCAGGAAGTTGAGGTGGAGGAAGGAGAAGTGCAGGAAGGAGAGGTGGATGACGTTGTGGATCTGGTCACCACAACAGGTCAGTATCTGTCACCACAGCTTCAGGTAAGAGAGGTAGGCCTGCAGAGTTATAATACATTTTTTTTTTGGTTTTTAGGGGATGTAAATGTTGTGAAGGATAGTACACGGTTCTCTGCTGACAGTGCCCTCCGCCTCATCCAGCAAGTGATGGAATGTAGCACGGAACTGGACCTAATTAAACAAAGAATCCATGTGATGGAACAAACATTTAACGACATTCTCGATGTTTTGGGGAGAATTCAATAAGCCATCCAAACACATTTGTTTTTACATGTTTGTTTTTGTAATTTTTTGAATTTCAAAACCAGCCAAAAATTGAATATGCACACAGTGTGTCAACATGTGCTATCTGCCATCAGGGGATATCCATGTACGTCTTTTGTGGGTGCAACCCCTTCCTCGTATCAAAAGTCGGTGAACTGAGGAAGGGGATGCACCCCCAAAACACGTCCATTGATCACCCCTGATGGCAGATAGCACATGTTGACAATAGGGATCAGGATTGTAAACTTCCTAGATGAAAAAAATCCCAAATGTGTGCATATTCAATTTTTGGCTGGCCAAGGGGTGGCAGGACCCCATATTAGGACGGGCACATAGAGACATAGTTTGTGTAAGTGAATGTCTCCGATTGCTCAGAGGTATCCAATGTTGTAATTTTTGAAATGCAACTGTTATTTTTGTATTTTCATAAGCAAAAAATTGCCGGGTTGGGGCCAGGCCAACCCAAAAGTAAAAAAAAATTAAAAAAAATGAAGAGAATGTGCACAGAGTAAAATATTTGACCACAAACAACGTGTAGCTTCTTTTTATAATACCCTCTAAGCTTATTTGGTTCTTTTGTAAGGTTACATAGTGAAATAGTTGTTATTTACTAAAGTAAAATACACTTGCCACTACAAATGCACAAAGACAAACTAGGAGACAGGAAAGATCAAATAATTAAAGGTTTAAACAAGCTTTTTATTGGGATACTTAGACATAGACTGGCATAGGAATTGCCCCCCTACCCGTGAAATACTCCATGTATTTGTCCCGAACCTCACGGGCATTTTGGGGGGGCAAGCCAAGACGGGCAGATTCCAGGCCCGGAAGGGGATTTGCAGGGGAAAGTCCAGCCTCTGGCAAAACTGAGGCCATATATGAATTAGATTTGCGGCAAAGAAAATTGTGTAGCACACAGCAGCATAACACTACATAGTTTATTTTGTAGTCCGCCAAGTGGATGGAAGTCATAAAAAGGCGGAACCGGCTGGCCATTATTACCAGCCGGTAATTGAACACCCTCTTCTCTGGGGTCAGGGTCCTCTGTGGAAATGGCCTCATAAGATGCCGTCCGAGTCCGAAGGCTTCATCAGCCAACAAAAACAAAGGGGAGTCCTTCAATATTCCCTGCATCCGGTGGCAATGCAAGGTCGTCACTCTGGAGACGGAGGGCAAACTCTGTCTGGATGAAGGATCCCCCATTGGACATCCGGCCATTCTTCCCTACATCAACATAGAGGAATTCATACCGTGCTGACACCACCGCCATCAGCACAATGCTATGAAACCCCTTGTAGTTGTAGTAGTAGGACCCAGAACGGGGTGGCGGCACGATGCGGACGTGCTTCCCGTCTATGGCACCACCGCAGTTGGGGAAGTCCCACCGCGTGGCAAACTCCAATGCCACAGTCTGCCATTCCTGTGGCGTGGAAGGAAGCTGTGGAGTGAAACAAGATGAAATAATATTAGAAAAACAAAGTCATACATTACAAGGAAATTCTATCCCAAAAAATTAGAGGCCAACATCAATCAAATTATACGTTTATTAAGGTGTTTAAAAAAAGTATAATGGAAGGCTCATTTATCATATCATATTCATCACCCCCTCTGATGGGCCATTACTAAATATTTTGGGGGGGGGGAGATGTGTTTGGCCACAGGATAGCATTGCAGTGGCGGTGCGTCCAGAGTGGGCGCTGGAGCACTGCCCCCTCTCTCCTGTGCCCATCACTCAGAACAATACATAGGTTCATGCGTTGCATGAACCTATGTATTGTCTATGCCGCACACTATTCAGGTGGATGGCCTCTTGTAAAGCGACCGACATATGAATCATTGCGGCATTTAGAGGGTTAAAATTGCATAGCAGAAACAGGTAGTAAAATAGTCTTGCACATTACAACCTGAGGGATGTAATTGGCTTCCTAAAAGAAAAATCGGGGACGCAGGGGGGGGGGGGGCATTCCTTGGGTAAACACTGACAGGCTGCTCTGCCAATCATGTTCACCAAGTCTGTTTAATGGTAACATGATTGGCTGATGCAACATGAAGGGAAGGAGAAGACATCAAGGACAGAAGAAGGATGGCGCTGACCACAAGAAGGTAAGTGCAGGGCTGGGGGAAAACTGGCTGCATTAGAGGGGACTAAATGGCTGCATTTGAGGGAACAAAATGGCTGCATTGGAGGGGACAACTGGGGGCGTTTAATAGGCACCAGAGCAAAAAAAGGAGGAAGTTTATTTCCTAAATTGGGGTTTGAACCCCCAAACATTTGGAGCAACAGGCGCCCCTGCTGGAAAAGTTAGTGAAGGGAAATATTTATGGAGGAGAAAAAAGGGGCAATCTAAAGCTTCCAACATGCATGGGGACAAAGGGAACATTCTCAGCATATTACAATCATGGTAATTAGGGAAGGATGAAAAAAAAACAATACATTAGCATACATGTAATACATAAAATGTGATGTTAAGGGAGCAAACTTACCCTAATATAGTCCTCCTGCAGGACTTGGATGATGGCAGAACAGGTGTCTGGGATTATGAGGCCCAGAGCCTGGGGGGAGATGCCTGTGGTGAACTTCAAGTCCTGAAGACTTCTCCCTGTTGCCAGGTAACGCAACGTGGCGATGAGCCTCTGCTCAGCACTGATGGCTTCCCGCATAACGGTGTCCTTCCTGGTAATATAGGGGGACACCAAAGCCAACAGTTCCTTAAAAACGGGGTCAGACATCCGCAGAAAATTCCTGTAGTCCTCAGGATTATTCTTGACGATCTCCCGCAGCAGAGGCATGTGGCAGAATTGGTCCCGCTGGAGCAACAAATTCTTGGTCCATGAACTCCTCCTCACACCATTCATGGACTGGTCTTGGTCCAAAACAAGCAGACCAACACCAAGCGCACGCACAGCACGAACTCAACGACGAGAACGTCCAGGCGACATGGCTAGGAAACGGTCGTCTAATCAGAACGTACAGAGCAGAACGCACTTTAGAACAGCAAGGCCTATGAATAACAAACTGAAAATGAGAAACGAACAGGCAAGAACGCACTATAAAACAGATACGACCTGCCTAGACGCCCTGAAAGTCAAGATACGAACCCACAAGCACAAACTGAACGGCAGAAAACGATCTGAAAAGTACGAAGACTGAAAAGCGCGAATCGTCTCTTCCCAAACTTTTACTTCACACGCGGTAACACGAGATCAGCAAAAGCAGCCCAAGGGGTGGCGCCAAGAAAAAAGATCTTCCCCTTTATAGCGCCGTCGTACGTGCTGGACGTGAGCGCGGAGAACAACGAGGAAATTGGGAAATGACAGTGTGTACGCATAGAAAGCTTGACGAGAAAATCGACAAGCTTAACAAGAATCTCGTGTGTACGAGGGCTCAGGGGCATAAACCCTGAGCAACCAATTTCACCTCACTTTACTCACTTTACTTAAAGCAACTCCAATGTCTGTGTAAATGAAAACAATACTTTGTCACCTCTAATAGTGCGAAACATCCACAATGATTGTAATCCAGCTTCACTTTTGAACATATGTATAGAAAATATAAAGACAAGTTATAAGTGCATTTAAACAAAAATGTTCTTTTACTTGCCGTGTTTAACCCAGAACTAGATATTGGAATTATTTTAAACAATAGTTTATCCTATTGAAAAGAGAGTTGTGCATTAGTTCACAGGTAAACATTTGAGGCCAGCTTTGGCTACAGTGAATAAAATGGAAAAAATTGAATTTTAAAAAAAATAAATACAAACCTCTTTGAGGTTCATTTGCAAAAAAAATAAAAATAAAATAGATCATGCTAATTTTGCACTTAAATGGGGCTTCCCTTGCTTGCTCCCAACAGCTGATTGAAGGGAAAGGACAGTGAAGAAAGAGTAAATATAGGGAGAGGACATTAAAGTAGAACTCTTGTTTGACCCACAGGTTTGATTTAAGATTTTTAGCAACAGATAAGTATATGAAGGAACTGTGAATGTATTGTATTTAACCACTTGCTTACTGGGCACTTAAACCCCCTTCGTACCCAGACCAATTTTCAGCTTTCAGCGCTGACACATTTTGAATGACAATTGAGCGGTCATACAGCGCTGTACCCAAATTATATTTTTATCATTTTTTCCCCCACAAATAGAGCTTTTTTTTGGTGGTATTTGATCACCTCTGCGGATTTTATTTTTTGCGCTATAAACAAAAAAAGACAGAAAATTTTGAAAAAAACACAATATTTTTTTACTTTTTGCTATAATAATATCCCAATTTTTTTTTTTTTAACTATTTTTTTTCTCAGTTTAGGCCGATACGTATTTTTCTACATATTTTTCATAAAAAAATTGCAATAAGCGTATAGTGATTGGTTTGCGCAAAAGTTATAGCGCCTACAAAATAGGGGATAGATTTATGACATTTTTATTATATATATTTTTTTTACTAGTAATGGTGGTTATCTGCGATTTTTGTCAGGCCTGCGATTTTGCGGCGGACATATCGGACACTTTTGACACTATTTTGGGACCATTCACATTTATACAGCGAACAGTGCTATAAAAATGCATTGATTACTGTATAAATGTGACTGGCAGGGAAGGGGTTAACACTAGGGGGCAATCAAGGGGTTAAATATGTTGCCTGTGAGTGATTTCAACTGTGTGGGGGAGGGGACTGACTGGGGGAGGTGACCGATCTGTGTCCCTATGTACAAGGGACACAGCATCGTTCTCCTCTCTCCCTGACAGGACGTGGATCTCTGTGTTTACACACAGAAATCCATGTCCTACCTTTGTAACAGCCGATCGCGTGTACATGGCAGACATCGTGGCTGCCAGGCACGTGCATCGGCAGCACGTGACACGGCGGGCACAGCTGTTCCCTGCCGCGCTCCCTCAGCAGCGTGCAGGGGGAGTGAAACAGGCAGGACGTCCAGGGACATCCACTCAGCACTTGAGAGCCTCGCTGCAGACGTCTTTCATCTATAGCGTGGGTCTCAAGTGGTTAATCATTCTAATATTGTTTAACATCTGTTCTATTTCCTGTGAAGTTGTGTTAAGTGCTGCTTGCCCTTTCCTAGGGCTGATTACACTATCCCTATCCAGCAGTGGATCCTGTCCCTACACTATCCACTTCACAACTGCAGTGGGGCAGTTTATTAGCATTTCCTTCACTAAAGGTGGTCACTGAGGTCATCCAGTGTTGCAGTGCCCAATTGGACTGCTGCTAGCTTGTGCCACCTATGGAGGCTTGAGAGGAACAAAATTCCACTTACTCTCTATTCCCTCTGTACAGTAGTCAAAACAGCGCCACCTATTGCGGGGAGGGAAAACTGCACCTGCCTACATGCATGTGTTTATAAGAATATAATTACCACTATGCATATACCTGGATATTTATGTATTCTTCACTTACCTTTTACTGCCTTTTGTTTGCTCAATTCAGTATATTTGAACATCACAGATGTTTAGTTCTAACTTTTCAGAACTGCATCTGTGATGTTTAGTATGAATTTATCTTTTTCCCTAATACATTCAGTCCTAAAATATAATCATGATAACCTAAGCATAATCAATATACTAGGGAGAAAATAGAATATATTATTTCAAAGAATGGTGTAAATAAAATATAGTACATTATATCAGTGTTTTTCAACCGGGGTGTCACCAGGAGTCCTCAGGAGTGCCGCGGCAACAGCCCGATGTTAGCGATTCTCTTGTTAACTCCTGTAATTGAGGAGAAATAGAGCTCTGTTAACTCCTGTGTATAGATTGGAGGCAGAGAGCTCTGCCCGCACCTCCCCTCTGTACTACTGCTGGGAAAACAGAAAGCTGTGCTGGCCACCCGGCCGTGTCCTACAAATGGATGATGTCATCAGTTGCTAAGGACAAGTCGGGCAGCCAGCTTGGCTTTCTGTTTTCTAGGAAACAATACAGAGAGGAGAAGAGAGCTGGGAGGAGGTGTGGGAAGAGCTCTCTGACTCTGCTTTATACACAGAAGTTAACAGTGCTCTCCTTCTCCCCAATCACAAGAGTTAACAGAGGCTCTAACACTGGAATGTACAGGAAGGAGAGGAGCTGGGCGGGAGAGAGAGAGCACACAAACCACATCTCCTGTCTCTTTATATCTGGCAAAACAATCCATATGCCCCCATTTAATATTCTATGGGTGATATATTGATGATGTTATCATCTGGGATGGTCCAGCATCCTTGGTTCATCATTTTGTTGAACACTGCAACCCGAATGACATGGGTTTGCCATTGACAGCGGTTAGTGATGCAGACACATTAGCCTTCCTTGACTTACTACTTTGCCATGATGACTGGACCATTCATGCTAAGAACTATAATAAACCGATGACAGGCAACTACTACTTACATTACAAGAGCGGCCATCACCCTCAATGCATGAGTGATATCCATAAAAGTCAATGCTGTTGGTTAAAACATAACTGCACGAGAGAAAAGGATTCTGTCGCCCACCGTCAGCTTGTTAAAAATACATTTTTAGATAAGGCTTTTTATTTTTATCAACATAATGACGCTCTAGTTGATAGAGACACCATGGCTACCCAGACTATACAACCACTAAGGTTTACCACCAAATTCCATACCAAATTTAGAAAAATGGAACACCTTAAATTCACTCTTACTAATTGACCCATAGTTTCTTACAGGCATGCCAGAAAATTAAAACTCAAACTGCACCAAATAAAATGAAATTAACTGCGCCCTACTGCTAGCGCCACATTGACCTCCTTCAACATCAGAGGCATGTATCAATGCCGTAAATGTTTATGTCTCACATGCAAACACATTAATCATGGACAAAAATTTTTTGGGTCTAAAGGAAAATTCTACACCTTACCTGATTTGAATACAGGTTTATCTGAGTTTGGTGAGAGTGGTGAGAGTTTGCCAGGAAGGGAGGGGGTGAGTCATAAGAGGGCCAATGAGAGCTACAGGACTGCAGAGCTGGAGGTGTGCCTCTGTGTGTCTGTGCAAATCCAGGAAGTGAACAGGCAGCAGCTTCAGCAGCCCACAGTTAAAATGGATGCAGCCAGACTCAGTGGAGGGAGATTTCTGCAGCATATTTGGCAAGTACAGAATCACAGTATATTCAGTCATGGCCGTAATTGTTGGCACCCCAGAAATTTTTCCAGAAAATAAAGTATTTCTCACAGAAAAGTATTGCAGTAACACATGTTTTGCTATACACATGTTTATTCCCTTTGTGTGTATTGGAAAAAAAAAAAATAAGGAGGGAAAAAAGCAAATTGGACTTAATGTCACACAAAACTCCAAAAATGAGCTGGTCCAAATTCTTGGCACCCTTAACTTAATATTTGGTTGCACACCCTTTGCAAAAAATAAATCAGTCGCTTCTTATAACCATCAATAAGCTTCTTACACCTCTCACCCGGAATTTTGGATCACTCTTCCTTTGCAAACTGCTCCAGGTCTCTCTTATTGGAAGGGCGCCTTTCCCAACAGTAATTTTAAGATCTCTCCACAGGTGTTCAATGGGATTTAAATCTGGACTCATTGCTGGCCACTTTAGAACTCTCCAGCGCTTTGTTGCCATCTATTTCTGGGTGCTTTTTGACGTATGTTTGGGGTCATTGTCCTGCTGGAAGACCCAAGATCTCGGACGCGAACCCAGCTTTCTGACACTGGTCTCTACAGTGCGACCCAAAATCCTTTGGTAATCCTCAGATTTCATGATGCCTTGCACACATTCAAGGCACCCAGTCCCAGAGGCAGCAAAACAACCCCAAAAAAAATTGAACCTCCAACATATTTCACTGTAGGTACTGTGTTCTTTTCTTTGTAGGCCTCATTCCGTTTTTGGTAAACAGTAAAATGATGTGCTTTACCAAAAAGCTCTATCTTGGTCTCATCTGTCCACAAGATGTTTTCCCAGAAGGATTTTGGCTTACTCAAGTACATTTTGGCAAACTGTAGTCTTGATTTTTTTTGTCTCTGTGTCAGCAGTGGGGTCCTCCTGGGTCTCCTGCCATAGCGTTTCATTTAATTAAAATGTCGACGGATAGTTTGCGCTGACATTGATGCTCCCTGAGCCTGCAGGACAGCTTGAATTTCTTTGGAACTTGTTTGGGGCTGCTTATCCACCATCCGGACTATCCTGCGTTGCAACCTTTCATCAATTTTTCTCTTCCGTCCACACCCAGAGAGATTAGCTACAGTGCCATGGGTTGCAAACTTCTTGATAATGTTGCGCACTGTGGACAAAGGCAAATCTAGATCTCTGGAGATGGACTTGTAACCTTGAGATTGTTGATATTTTTCCACAATTTTGGTTCTCAAGTCCTCAGACAGTTCTCTTTTTCTCTTTCTGTTGTCCATGCTTAGTGTGGCATACACAGACACAAAATGCAAAGACTAAATCCCCGTACACACGATCGGTTTAACTGATGAAAACCGTCCGATGGATTGTTTTCATCAGACAAACCGATCGTGTATGGGACCCATCGGTCTTTTTTCCATCGGTTTTAAAAAACAGAACATGTTTTAAAATTATCCGATGGATAAAAAACCGATAGCAAATTCCGATCGTCTGTGGGCAAGTCCATCGGATAAAAAACCCACGCATGCTCAGAATCAAGTCGACGCATGCTCAGAAGCATTGAACTACCTTTTTCTCGGCTCATCGGAGTGTTTTACGTCACCGCGTTTGGGACGGTCGGTTTTTTGACTGATGGTGTGTAGGCAAGACTGATGGAAGTCAGCTTCATCGGATTTCCGATGGACAAAACCATCGGATTAGAATCTATAGGATATCTGATTGTGTGTACAGGGCTTAAGTGAACTTCTCTCCTTCTCTCCTTTTTATCTGCTTTCAGGTGTGATTTTAATATTGCCCACACCTGTTACTTGCCCCAGGTGAGTTTAAATATGTGTATAGCAAAACATGTGTTACTGCAATACTTTTCTGTGAGAAATACTGTATTTATTGGCATATAACACTCAATTTTTTACCCTGAAAATAGAGGGTAAACTGTGCCTGCGTGTTATACGCAGGGGTCTGTGGAAAGTTTTTTTCATGAAACTTTCCTCAGAAAGTTAGGATGCATTCTATACGCCTATGCGTATTATACGCCGATAAATACGGTACTTGATTTTCTGGAAAAATTTCTGGGGTGCCAACAATTTCGGCCATGACTGTATAAAGTCATATGCTAAGTCGTTGGAGGGAAGCTTCAGAATGGCAAATATGTTTTTATTACAAATTATGTGTGCAGACTGCAGTTCCTCTTTAAGATTAAGAAATTACTCTTAAGATTAGGGGGCCATTCAGACCTGTCAACTCTAGTGTCTAAAGTACTGGCACCTTTTTTTCTGACACATGGTAGTGTGTTAACATGTGTTGCAGTGTGCTCTAATGCAGGAGTGCTTGGAAAGTGCAGTGGGGTGCTATGTAAAATGAATGTCACTGCAATGCTTCTAAACACATAAGGTTCATTACCACATATTGTAACGGTGTGAATCAAGCCTGGAACATTCTTTTTTTTTGTTTTTATACCTCTTGACTCCCAATATTAAGGTCGCCTAAGAGAGAGCTTCCCACCATTATCAGGGGCTGCACTGAAAAACACCTTGCAACTTTCCCCCCTGACTCAAGTGATGTTGAGCTGTGAGAAGCAATGAGCATTGTCTCATTAGGCTTAAACTTGCTTTGTAGGCAGCTTCTGGCTGACTATTAAAAGCAGTGCAAGAATGAGTTGTTTCATATGGGCATGAGCACCTAAAGAGTACATTTACTGTGGAAGCTGTGTCCAAAAAAGACAAATGGAGGTAGGGGCATTTTCTGAATGCAGTGGGTCTGTGTGCAAAGGTTGGGCCTTCTTCCTCAAGCAGCAGTGCCTCGTGAATTTTCAGCCAAGGCCAAGGCCCTGAAAGCAAACCTCAGACCTTAGGCCTTGAAACTGCATACTATTACTTGGTTTTACTAGGTTTATCAAATATATTTTACTATTGACATTTTTGGGGGAGACCGGTGAGGGATGCCTGCTTACTTGATCAGCCTTTTGTCAGCACTGTATCATTAAATCACTGTCACTAAAAAACACAATTCTTACACACATTTTGTAGTCTGCCTGTAAACAATGCTTACAATCAATATTTTAAGATTACTCTACAGAAACATATGAATCATTTTGTGCGTATGTGATCAGCATATTGTCAGCACCCCACCATAGAAGCACTTCCCCTTTTTTGGGGGGAATATATATAATTATTTATGTTTTTTTGCAGTGAAGTTGTCATCATAGGAGCTTCCGCCCTGCTCCTCTACTCCTTACATATCAGTTGCATCCCACATAAGCTTTCTGTGCTTCTCATGCCCTCTTAGTAGAATTGTGTGGATACCTACCTGTTCAATGACTTGCTGAGGAGCAAAGCTAGCTTCCTCCTCTCAGAGGTGCCCTCCTGATTACTGGTGAGCTAATGACTGGTGGAATAATAATTAAGAAGCAACAGTAAATCAGGAAACAGATCCATAGAATGAATGTCATAGGAGCAGAGAGATCCTTGCACTGAAGATCCTCAGGCACAGATTCCTCTCCAGCAAGCACAATAGCAAAATCTCATGAGACTAGTCAGTGGCTTAGAATCTAATACTACAGATTTATAGCTATTAAACTACAGAACAAGTGAACTGCCATTTATCAAGAGGCAAGCATGGTAGATTTTTCACTGTGTTGCTTGGCAAAGTTAACATTTCTAGATGAAGTATATGCCCAATTTAATAGAGGAATATGAGCAGTTATTAGCTATATCACAGACGTATAGGGAACAGGAACTCACAAATCCAAACGCCTTTTGCAGATTAACTAGAATAGTTTATACGTATATTATCAGGGATATATAATACAAACATGGAGAAATAACGGTTACAACTCTAAAGATTCTTAAGCTATTTTCCACACTTTACATTACAAGCTCTTATACAACCCTCACTGACTAGCTGTTAATTACAGTAATTTAGTATGGTGCTAATGACACATCTCTGGGGGAATAGATGGACGATGGCAATATCCTTATTTGCTTTGATGTTGATGTGAAGAGGCAGGAGTACAGAAATGATTTGTTAGGGATCACACAATTTTATGATGAGAGGTAGATGGAATCAAAACATTGCTTAATGTCAACACATTCTGTAGGAATATCGAACAAGCCTACTAACAACAGCACACAAACTGCTTTACCTTATTATCGTCTTCTTCAAAAAATAGTGTCATTAATAATAGTTATCATAGAAGCCCAAATCATTTTAAACATACAATTTTTCTTATTGATTTTTGTCTTTTTTATTTTGCAATGTATGATAGCATGTTAACAGTTGGCTTATCTGTCAATATATCTATCTATCTATCTATCTATCTATCTATCTATCTATCTATCTATCTATCTATCTATCTATATTGTGAATTCATCAATACATAATGCTTTAATATTTATAATATAACCGCCGTTTCCCTTTGAATACTATCAATATTTTTTGTGGGGTAGCAGAATCTTTTTTTCTGAGGACTGTCCCATAATGCCACTGTTGTCACTTGCTTCATTTGCAACATCACTGGATTAATAATGTGCTATGCTTCAATTCTGCAGATTTTAGACCACTGGCTTTCACATTTACCTAGGTCTTAAGTAGTCATTAGTGACAGTGTATCCTATCTTTATACAATAATGGTCATTACTGATGCATGAGCTAAACAGAGGACTTTAAAATGGAAATCCACCTGTTGGTCAAAGTGGAAAATGCCTTTAATTACAAGCTAACTGTGACCTTATTAACTTATATGATATAAGCTTAAGATGAGTTTAAGAATGATTGTACCGGAAAAACTGAAATCTGTATCCTTTTTGGAACATTAAATAACTGAAAATGGGCCTGCACAAAAAAGGCTCTCATGTGAATTTATTACCACAAAAATACTGCTGGCTAAGCTGGTTTTAGTGCAAAATCAATATATTTATATTTGTTTGTGTGTCCATGCATTGTAAATAAAACACTCTTATCTAACTGTAGTAAACCACATAGACTTTCTTCAGTTACATTCAAAAACATTGTCACACAACAAGAAACTTTGGTGTTTTCAAGTAAATAATCACTTTTGTTGAAATAGCATCTATATGCTAAGTATGCAAATCTTAGCAAAAACTTGGCTCTGACAACCCTCACTTATTGTGTCATTATAAAAACCTAACTGATTGATGAGCAATAAAGCATATGCTATAATCTCTCATAACTGCTCAGAAATCAATTAGGGGAGAATGGGGCTCCAGGCAAGATAGCAGCTTTGCCCCATCCTTTTGATTGTCATTTTTAAGAATTGCAATAGCACCAGGAAGGCCTCATGTGCATTCTTTTCACTGGCATATCTCCTTTCCTTCAGACACCAACTGCTTATAAATTAATCACCCTTGCAAAGTGTCAGGCAGGTGCACAGAGGAGCATAGAATATGTTGAGGTAAGGAAATTAAAAAAAATAAGTTGACCAGTTGATGTTGGCATCACAATGACTTTACCTTATACTAATATTTAAAATAACCTACAGAAATCATTGTTAGCTACATGGTACTTGTATACATTGTTACATAGGTAAACCTCTGATATTGATCTGAAATAAGGACAGCTCTAGAGAAAACAGGACAGAGAGATTTTGGTTAAAATGATGTAACATCCCTCTAAGTAAAAGACAGTTGGGAGGCATGTCTATATCATTGGCAATCACTAAGCATGTACACATTATAAGCACTTTTGTTTGCAATGTATAACACGTATGCTTAGCTATACATCCATCTTATAGCGGAGGTTCCGCTGTCCATCGTTTTTTTTTTTCTGTGCATTCACTGGTGTTTCAGATAACAACTTAGTACTCACTTGTTTGGCGCTGTAAACCATCCCACGTTCGTTTTCGTTTAAAAGATACATTTTTAAAAAACGATCCTGGCATTTTCCATTTTGCTTGTGGGCATTGTGAAGCCCACAAGCACGGACTTCCGGGAAGCGGTGAATGCTCGAGAAATTTCACTGGACGGCGTTCCGCATTGTCTCCTGGGAAGCATGATACTGTGCTCCCAGGAGACATTGCGAAGACCTCCCAGCAAACACAGCGGCGTCGGGAGAAAACAACAGAAACGCCTACTCCCGCGGGAGGAAAACCCGGAAGTCCATCTTAAGACATCTGATTCTCGGTAATTAAAGCAGCACTAGTATTAATATTAGGCATATATTATTAGGCATATGTGCAATGATATGGATAAAATAAAGTTGATATTTTGGGTGAACCTCCGGTTTAACCGCTTGCCGACTGCCGCACGACGATATATGTCGGCAGAATGGCACAGGCAGGCAAAAGGACGTATATACACGTCCCCTTTACGAATCGGCATTGTGGACGCTCGCCGCTGCCGCGAGCTCCGTGACTCCGACCACGGGTCCTGTGGACTCGATGTCCGCGGGGATACCTGTGATCGTGTTACGGTGAGGAAGAATGGGGAAATGCTGATGTAAACAAGCATTTCCCCAGTCTTCCTAGTGACAGGACAGTGATCACAGCTTCCTGTAATCGGAAGCAGTGTTCAGTGTCGTGTCACACACAGCACATGCCCCCTACAGTTAGAAGCACTCCCTAGGGCACACTTAACCCCTTCAGCGCCACCTAGTGGTTAACCCCTTCACTGCCAGTGTCATTTTTACAGTAATCAGTGCATTTTTATGCACTGATCGCTGTAAAAATAACAATGGTCCCAAAAATTTGTCAAAAGTGTCCGATGTGTCCGCCATAAAGTCACAGTCATGATAAAAATCGCAGATCGCCGCCATTACTAGTAAAAAAAATCTGCATTGTATTTGCTAGAAAATTCATTAGAACCCCTAAACATTATATATTTTTTTAAGTGGAGATCCTGGAGAGTAAAATGTAGAATAACATTTTTTTGCAGTTTTTTATGTCACACAATATTTGCACAGTGGCTTATCAAACTAAATAAAGACATAAAAAATACACTTTAATGAACACTTTAGTGAACACAAACACAGCATGATACCAAATTTTTTGGTACAATATAAAAGATGATGTTGCGCTGAGTAAATAGATACAGTGCCTAACATGTCATACTTTAATATTGTGTATGCCTGTGGAATGGCAACAACTAAGGTACCTAAAAATTTCCATAGGCAGCATTTTAAAAGCCTTTACCAGTTACCAGTTTAGAGTTACACAGGAGGTCTGGTGCTAGAATTATTGCTCTTACTCTGATTTTCATGACGATATCTCACATGTGTGGTGTGATCACCATTTACATACTGTATGTGTGCAGGACCTACGTGCATTCATATTTTTTCAATTTTATTATTGATTTTATTTGAAAAAAAAATTGACACTATATCTATTTATTTATTTTTTATTTAACTTTATTGCTATCATAAGGGATGAACAACATCCCTTGTGATACCGTTGACCATGACAGGTCCTCTTTGAGGAGATCAAAACAGTAACTTTCTGTGCTCATATGTGTTGCTTAATGAAAAAAGAGGGTCTGCCCTCTTGACTAATCTTGCACAACCATATTGTTGCCCTCTTAGGACTATGGGTATCTTTAGGCAAACTATACAACACAAAATCCACCATAATCGGCAGATGGCATGGGAAGACCTCATTGTGTACAAGAACAGCTGATACATTTTGAGGGTCAATGTACTAGCCTTTGTTAGTGGGAGGAGACATCTGTTAACTTAAAGGGAAACATCGTGGGCATGATAATTTATCAGAACCTTAACGACGGGCATTGAAAGCACTAAAGGATATTCCAGAAGTCACGATCAAGCCCTCCGACAAGGGGGGGGGGGCAACATCATGATTATGGACAATTCCTTCTATATTGAGATGTGCGATAAAATTGTATGCAACAAACAATGGTATTGCCAAATCAGTGCAAATAAAATTAATAGGTTCTACCAGGAATTGTATTCCTTGGTTGATGCCGCTCTTGCACAAAATATTCTTAAAAAAATCTGATTGAGGCGCATGCGTGACTTTCTGGCATGGCGGACGTGTTCTGAGTGAGCTCCGGGTCCCCGCCGCTCTTCGTGACCTCCGCACAGCGTCTTTAGCATATGATTGATCCGGGGGTAAGCCTGACACTACACGCTACTCCCTGGGCGCCCCATGGGAAAGATTGGTCAGCAGCAGCGCAACTATAATCCTCTGTTTGGGCCGCGAGCGGGAACGGAGTTGGACCACTTCATTACTAGGCCGCAATCCGCGGCCTCGATTTCGCCTGCTGATCCCTTTGCCGCGATGGATCCGTTCCTGGATGCGGAGGATACAGGTCTCCCTGTGATTAATGGTACCTCAACTGTGAGTTACGATACCCACATTTCTCCGGAGGTTCTTACCCCTGACATATTGGATAGAAAATTGGACTCCAAACTGCAGCATCTGCTTCTGCAGATTACCCGGAACATCGCGGCGGAGGTGAGCAAAATCTTGGCAGAACTGAGGGGGGAAATCACTCAAATAGGGGAACGTACTGATACCCTGGAACACAAGTTTGATGAAATGGTAAACTATGTGCAGGCCATAGAGGAAGAAAACTACAATCTCAAACACTCAGTCCCCCAATTACAACTCCAGCAGGAGGATTTAGAGAACAGGGAGAGACACCAAAACCTTCGCTTTCGTGGTATCCCTGAGACGGTGGGGGACTCCTCTCTACGCCCTTATCTTCTGGGGCTATTTAATGTTTTGGCTCCCTCAGTAGTAGATGTTGACTGGCATCTGGACAGGGCTCATCGCTCCCTAGGCCCGAAACCTCCAGCTGGCGCTAGGCCCAGAGATGTGATCGTGAGATTCCATTATTATGAAAGTAAGGAGTCCCTGAGCCTGGCCACGCGTAATAAATCTCAAATTTCTTACAAGGGGACGAAGCTACAGATTTTCAGTGATCTATCCCCTATTACCCTGGCGAAGAGAAAAAACCTACGTCCAATCACAGCACACCTGCAGCTACACAAGGTTCTCTATTACTGGGGTTTCCCCTTCCGCCTCATTGTGTCTAAAGATGGTGTCCAATACAGCCTGCGTGATCTACAGGAAGGAGAAGCTTTTATGAAAAGTCTTGGCCTTCCCCCCCTGCCTTAAGATGACTCCCTATCTGCGCCTCCTCAAAATCGCCCTTTCCCGTCCACTCCAAGCCGCCTTTGGACCCCTGTGAGGGGTCAATCGAGGAAGCATCTCTCCACCCCTCAACACCCAAGATCTTCCAGGAATCCTCCTTGAGACCTTTCAGTCGGGATCTCTGATCCTTGCCTGCTGTTTTTTTTTTTTTCCGTTGAGTCCTTGGATGGCTTAATGCTGCGAACTGGACTTTAGGTCTGGAAAGTTACCCACACTCTTGTGTTTGATTCCTGTCCCATGGGGAATCATTGTTCTGATACCTTTTTGATTAAAATGTTTTCAACAACAAACTTTTTCATATGTTTGACAATTTCTTTTTGAAGCTTTCTTTTTTTTGCTTAAGGAGATGCGGCGGACTCCCTCTCCACTCTTGGACTTCCTTGCTGGAGGGCCCTGTGCGCCCCTACTGGACCCTTGACATTGTTCAGGGTCTCCTGAGATGTGACCACGTCTCAGGCTCTCGGTTGAAGTTTTTTCTTTTTTTTTTCTGTTGTTCAGGTACTTTTTCTTTTGGTTTTGCTTTTTTAACTCAATGCTCATATGTCAGCCCTACTGGTTGAGGTCACTTTTTTTCGTAAATTTTTTCTTTTTTTGTATAATTTCTCCTTTGCTTATGATACACAGGTTCTTTCTAAGGTACCGGAGAGACTTGGATCTTTGTCACATGTGTACACGTTTACCTTTTTTCTCCCCAGGTTGTCTGAGAATATGTCTATGTAATTATTTTATGCAATCATTAGCTATTCTAACACAGGTATATCTATGTCACTGAGAATTTTGTCTTATAACGTAAAGGGGCTGAACTCTATTCGGAAGCGCTGGATTGCTCTGAAGGAGTTCAGATCCGCAGGTGCAGATATAGTCATGCTCCAGGAGACTCACTTTAAAGCCGGAGGTTCTCTGAAATTTGCTTCTAAGTTTTATCCTACCTCCTTCCTTGCTTCCGACTCCACGGGCAAGGCAGGAGTAGCTATCTTAATCAAAAAATCTTGCCCCATCAGGGTCAAAAATACACATGCTGACCCCCATGGGAGGTACTTTATCCTGGATTGTGACTATATGTCCTCCTCCTTTACTTTGGTTAACATTTATGCGCCTAATGGTGGTCAGGTTGATTTTCTAAATAAGGTTTTTGATCTACCTCAGTGTCGTCCTCAACCCTTCATGATAGTGGGGGGGGGGACTTCAACCTAGTCATGTCTCCTAATAGGGATAGACAAACTGTTCTTCAGGGTGTGCCCCCATGGAGGATTGTCTCTACAGCCAATTCTTTCCGTAGATGCATTAGATCCCACTGACTATTTGACTCGTGGAGGATAAAACACTCTTCCGCTAAACAATTTACGTTCTACTCCATGGCCCACAAAATGTTCTCACGCTTGGATCATTTCTTTATCTCTGCCCCACTCATCCCCCACATTATTGAATCTGTCATATCCCCCATTACATGGTCAGACCATGCCCCTATTACTTTAGATGTTATGCTATCCCAAACTCCATCCAGGTCGTGTCACTGGAGATTAAATGATCAACTCCTGCAATCTGAACCCTCCCGCACAACATTAGCAGCTACCCTGAGGGAGTATTTTCTACTTAATGTGGGGACAGTTGCGGATTTCTCCACACTGTAGGAGGCACACAAGGCGGTCATTCGGGGTGCATGTATTGCCGAGGGTGCCCGCCTAAAAAAAGACAGAAATAGTCTCCTGAAATCTCTGGTGCTGACCTTAAGTCGGCTGAACGTCAACTATTGTGTAGGCCCACGGTGCCGAGACTCTGAAAAGTTACGTCCCTTAGAGAACAAATTAAATCACTACATATGGGTAAGGCAGCTAAATCTATGCTCTGGGCAAAACAAAAGTTTTATGAGTACTCCAATAAACCCCACAGGATGTTGGTCAACAAGCTTAGGCCACGCCCATTTCACTCCTTCTCAGACTATCTTCTCCAGCCTGATGGCACTAGAACTCATTGCCCCCTTGAGATGTCTAAAATCTTCGGTAGCTTCTATAAGAAACTTTATAATTCTCTTACCCCTGACAATCATTTTGACTTTACTCAAATGAAATTTGACGAGTTCTTTGCAGAATTTAAGCTCCCTAAAATTTCAACATCAGACCTAACTGACCTGAACTCACCCATAACCACCGAAGAACTTCATATCATAATTAAGGAGCTCCCATTTCATAAATCTCCAGGCCCTGATGGATTCCCCTATTCATACTATAAAACGTTTGAAGATATCTTGTCTCCTCATTTGTTAACCCTTTATAGTACTCTCCTTGAAGGCCAATCTCCCCACTCTCAGTTTTCTCACTCCTATATTTCTGTTATACCTAAACCGGGGAAGGATTCCTCTTCCCCAGACAAATATAGGCCTATAGCACTCCTAAACTCTGATTACAAGGTTTTTACCAAAATTTTCGCATCTAGTCTTTCAAAATACATTCCTAAATTGATCAACAGAGACCAGGTGGGTTTTGTCCCAGCCAGACATGCTGGTGACAATACTCGCCGCACTATAGATTTGATTGATCTCTTAGATAGATCCTCGCGACAGGCTTTGGTTCTAAGCCTGGATGCGCAGAAAGCGTTCGATAGACTTAGTTGGCCCTACATGTTCTCGACTCTCCTGGCTTATGGCTTCAAGGGTCCTTTTTTAAGTGCGTTGCGGGCATTGTACTCCCGAGTTACGGCCCAGGTCCAAATGTCTTCTTTTCTGTCGCCTTGCTTCCCGATGACAAATGGCACTCGCCAGGGCTGTCCCTTATCCCCATTGCTTTTTATTCTATGTTTAGAGCCCCTGGCCAAGGCCATTCGTTCGCATCCGGATATTCGTGGGGTGGTGATGCGACAGAGGGAATACAAACTATCATTGTTTGCAGATGATATCCTGCTCACTATTACTCACCCATTGGTATCGCTCCCATCTTTACACAATCTTCTCTCCTCCTTCGGTGCTATTTCGGGCTACAGAGTTAATACCACAAAGACTGAGGCTCTCCCTATCCACATTCCCCCATGTTATTGTCCCAACTTATGGATTCTTATCATTACAAGTGGTGTTCCACCTCTCTCAAATACCTGGGGATACATCTTACTCCCACATACTCTACCCTATATGCAGTACATTTTCCTTCATTAATACTAGATATTAACAAATCGCTGCAATCTTGGGCCAAATATCCACTCTCACTTCTTGGGAGAATTAATGTTTTGAAAATGTCTATTTTACCACGGTTTTTGTATTACTTTGAGACACTGCCAGTAGCTATTCCCCTATCCCAACTTAAATCTCTACATAGGTCCTTTTTAAATTTCATATGGAATGGTAGGGCTCACCGCATTGCAAATTCAGTGGTTTTTGCTCTAAGGTCTAGGGGGGGCCTGGGAGCTCCGGATATACTTAGGTATTATTATGCCACCCACCTTAGGACTATAGCTTCCTGGTCTACTTACATGCCCCTAGCCATTGGTCTGACATTGAGAAAGGTGTGCTTTTTCTGGCTCACCCTTGTTCCCTGTTCTGGTCTCTCCCCCTACACATTGACCCTATTTATAGACGCCAGTGTACGGCCCCTATGAACTTCACTCTATCGGTATGGCGTAAATGCCTCAAAATGTATCCCCTCATGTCATTTTGCCCTCCCCTTATTAATGTTTTATTTAATCCTTCCATCCCGGATAGTTTATCCTTAGTTCGTATTCTTCCATGGGTCGATGCCTCTTTGTTCCAACTCCGTAACCTAGTTCACCCTGTGACCCGTAGATTGCACCCATTTAAGTTTTTCCAAGAGAAATTAAATATCCCTCCTCAATTATTTCATTTCTATCTGCAGATTAGACATTTCCTACACTCTAGATCCCCATCTTTGACTTTAACTGCTCCCACCCCCTTTGAATATCTTTGTGCTCAGGGTCCCCATCAACTTCATTTGGTTTCCTCTATCCACCGTATCCTCCACGAGTCAATTACCCTTACTGAGGACACTCATCTATACATGAAAAAATGGGCCCAATTAATAGGCAGACCCATGGGTCCTCAGTTATGGGACAGGATATGGTCGTCTGTCTTTAAGTCATCCAGATGTGTAGTTCAGAGAGAGACGTCATTGAAGGTCCTCATGTTCTGGTATAGGACCCCTGAACTTATCCATTAATACGATCCCTCGATTTCCAAAAATTGTTGGCGTTGTAATAAAGAGGTGGGGTCACTGTTCCATATTTTCTGGCAATGTTCACTTATCCAGCCCTTCTGGCTAGAGGTAATGAAGCTGGTACAGAAAGTGGTGGATGTGTCTCTGCCGCTTGACCCTCTGCAATATTTGCTGGGTCTTCCCTTTAAGGGTATCACCAAAAATGGGAACAGATTGATTTCTTATATTTTCCTGGCTGCTAAGAGACTGATCCCTCTCTGCTGGCTGTCTAATGCCACTCCCCCTTGGTCCAGATTTCTCCAACTTGTAGCTGAGATCCGCAGGATGGAATACATGACGGCCTCTGTACACGATACTATTCCCCAATTTGATAAGATCTGGGACCTGTGGGATTATTCAGAATATGGAACACTACACTCGGATAATGATTAGTACTGTTTCCCCCCCCCTTCCTTCCCCCTCTCACTCCTGATATTTCCGGTACCGCTCCTCTTAGATTAGTGTCCTCTTATTGGTTTTACCTTAAATCTCCATTGGCTCTTTGTTTGTGACCTCTGTTATATATTTTTTATTCCCTATGTTGTACATATGAGTTTATCTCTTGAATTCCTGTGCTATGCAGTTCACCCCTGTGTTCTGTATGTTTGGACACTTCAGTTGAATTGTTTCTATTCATTTTGTGAATTTTGACATGTTGGAATTATTTTGTGATTATTGTCATTTTCTGAAAATCTCTCAATAGAAATACAATAAAAAAAAATTAAAAAAAATCTGATTGGGAGTTTATCAGAACGAAAACACCAAAAAATCCTACGTTCTATTCCCTCCCCAAATTACATAAATGCATCAAAAGCCCCTCCGGTAGGCCGATTGTATCTGGCAACGGATCTCTAACAGAAAACGTAAGTATTTTTGCGGATGCTCACTTACGCCCATACGTCATTGAACTACCTAGTTACATCCATGATACACTGCATTTGCTACAAATCCTGGACGGTCTATTCATTGCCTCCATGTCAACCCTAGTGGCTATTGACGTGGAGGCACTCTATAGTTCCATACCCCATGACAGGGGTCTATCATGTATTGGACATATCCTTTCTCAAAACAGCCATTTTGAAGCCAAAACGAATGAGTTCCTGCTGGGTGCTCTGGATTTCATTTTGCACCACAATCATTTCACGTTCAATGGTTCCCATTTCCTTCAGGTACAGGGCGTTGCGATGGGGACATCCTGTTGCCCATCGTATGTCAATCTGTACCTGGGGGAGTGGGAACGTATGATCGGACAGTCAGAGGCCTTGGCCCCCTTCATGAGCAACGTCAGCCTATGGTATAGGTATATTGACGATGTTTTGCTTGTGTGGGATGGGCCTAGAGACCAGTTGGACCTATTCCTGACCAACCTGAATGAAAACAATTTCAACCTTATGTTTACAATGACCTGGAACGAGTCATCCATCACATTTCTGGATATCACTATCCATAAGGATGCAATGGGTCATCTCAGCAGTAGCTTGTACAGAAAACCGACTGCAGGAAATTCCATCTTGCACTCCAGCAGTTTCCATCCTGGGGCCCTGGTAGCATCCATCCCATACAGCCAGTATCTAAGGATACGTAGGAACTGTACTGATGAACGTACCTTCAAGAGGGAGGCAGATTCCCTTAGAGAAAGATTATCTCTACGGGGCTACTCAAAAACCTTTTTTAAAAAGGCTTACAAAAGAGCAATTACTAAGACACGAAACAACCTACTTTATCATCCAGCATCTAAAATCAGCAAAGTTAATCCTATATCCATTGTGACAAGGTTCTCAAATCAACAAGATGCGATTCAGAGAATCACAAAAATATATTGGCACGTCCTCACTATGGACCCGATCATCAGTCCATATGTGACAAGAAATCCATCGTTCACTTTCAAAAGGGCCAGATCCCTTAGAGACCTTTTTGGTTTCAATTGAGTTTAAAACTTGAGGTAGACGTTGCCCTTGCAAGAATCCATGCACTTTTGCATGTGGAGGATGTAGGTATTGTCACTTTATGAACACATCTCGGAACGTGACCTTACCTAATGGTGATCGTTACGTTCCCAGACATTATGTAAACTGCCAGACTGCTGGTGTGGTCTATCTCCTCCTATGTGAGTGCTCCTGCTTCTATATTGGAAAGACCATACAGCGTTCTGGCAGCAAGCTTATCGTCACATCCTGTCAATGAAGGCATGTAATCCAAGCCTTCCACTTGGCAGGCACATGATGGATTTTCATGATGGCCACTTCCCCAAAATCAAGTTTATCATCCTAGATGGGCTACATCCAGGGATGAGGGGTGGTGACACCAATAAACTGCTGCTACAATCTGAACAGAGGTGGATCTTCCACCAAAATGCCACCAAACCCCCGGGGTTGAATGGGTCTATATCTTATAGACCATTCCTGGAAGGATTCTCATCGGGTAACTCAGAGTGGGAACCTCCTGATTAGTTTCCAGTCTTGGCCGCTAGATGTGAAATGTCTTCCCTTGTTTCTTTTCCCTGTTATTTGCCATGTTTTTATCTGTGGTATTTAAGTTAATTCTTGACCTTATATTTTTCCACAATGGAATTTCACTTCCTCACTACCTGGCAACTGTGTATGTGGAGTTGAGGAAAATATTATACCTCTTATAGAGGAGTATGTGTATTAAAAAATAATCATTGCACCTTATGGTGTTTCTGAGATGGTGTTCTATGTACTCTGAATTGTTCATGTATATTTGGATGTTTGGTGTTTTTTTTCTTGGCCTCTACTTTTACTTCGCTCGTTCTTTTTTTTTTGTTTTTGTTTTGCTTTGTTTTCCTTGATTCTATGAGCACTCTGTTCCCATAGTTTTTGATATGCCAGACACTACAACAGTGCAATCATTAATATTATAAGCACGCCAGTTCTCTATACCTAATTACCTAGTTGTTTGTAGGTACTGTGATTGGCATCTCCCCCCTTCCAGTCATAAGCCATCTGGGTTCTTTGCCATCCCTCCCTTCCCGCCCTGCATATTTCATTCGGCACAGGGAGGGCCGTTCGGTGTCCTCTGACACATTCGTCCCTCATTACCAGCTTGGTCATGTGTCTGGTTTCCAGGGATACGACCTTAGCCACCTCTGCATCGCGAGACTCCGCCGCGTGACGTAATTTAGGGAGGACGCCCTGCATACACCAGAGGCGATTAAGGGAGGTGACTGCGCGTGCCGCCGAACTCGGGAGGCGTTTCCTTTGGGCCTGTCCTTCATGACTCTCCGCCCTACTCACCTGGTTGTCTGATTAGGACACCCATTATAAATAGCCAGACAAGCATCAGCCTTTCACTCCTGTCAGCAGCGGAGCCACTTGCAACTTCAATCTGGGTGTAGCTGGGTAAGCCATTCATTTAGGTTATCGTTATTTTTGACCAATATACAAGGAGATTGGAATCCTTGACCCCTTCTCTGCAATTCTGTATTGTAGATTTCTGACATACACATATAGGCTGCCAATGCATAGGTGCTCTGTTTTTTGGGACCTTTGTTATACTCAGGTAAAAAAGGTCAAAAGATATGCAGCGCTAATAAATGTTGAATAAAGTAGAATCTTTCCAAAAAAAGCTGATCAAGATCAACATGTGAACAATATAAAAACCTTAATCAAATTTGATAATGTGAATTAATATAGAAGACATTCCATAATTGAAAGAAAAACCAGGTGTTTGAGTGATATGAAAGTCCAAAAAAAAAGGAGAAGTCCATGTACAAACAACTCCAGTAGGTGAAGAAAGTGAATGAATTATCAAAAATAAAAGTAGGATATTCCAAGAAGGTGATGAAAGACTTCTTCCCGAAAGGAGAAATGGTAGATACAGGTATGACACCCAGGTGGAGGATATGTATATCCTGCTTACCAGATGGCCGTAACTGTGTGGAAACAGTCTCACCTACAGTAGCACAGGGAATAAGGTTTCCCCACAACCCTTTACTCTCCGTGGCAGTAACTCCTCATCCGACCTTTAGCTTTCCTTAGAGACAGCTCTGTCAGACATCCCTCAGGCTGTGACTGAAAATGTCTTCCATAGAAATCAGATTTCTATGGAAGACATTTTCAGTCACAGCCTGAGGGATTATGGAATGATTATGGAATGTCTTCTATATTAATTCACGTTATTGAATTTGATTAAGGTTTATATATTGTTCACATGTTGATCTTGATCAGCTTTTTTTGGATAGATTCTACTTTATTCAACATTTATTAGCACTGCATATCTTTTGACCTTTTTGATTTGTATAGTTTGTTTGTATTTAGCTATATTTGCTAGCTGCTATTCATCCCCCATTATAACCATATCACAATTTATTTTATTCACTTTGTCTAGTGCAGCATAGCCCTAGGGCTTTTTTTCTTGTCTTATAGCCCGCATCATATTTCCTTTAGGGAATTGTAGGTCGGTTACAAGGCTTATTAGCTCTATACTTTTTTGATCTTACTATATATATTCATCTTTCTAGAACCGCACTTGGCAATCTATAGCCTATATTTTGAAGGGATACATATGATCTCTGGCTGCCCAGTATCTACCTAACACCCTTTTGTTTGCAGAGTGGCTTTTTATTGGACAGTGAGGTTGCAACAAGTAGGCTTTTGAACCTCTTATCTTGTTTAGGGCTGTCAGCAATACATGTATGGATACAAATTGAATGTCCATTATCTCCTATATGTAGAGATATGGGTATCCTCTTGGCTGGACCGGTTAAATCAGATAGTCCCACTTTCCCCGCCGTTGGAGGTTTCTGGACGGTCCCTACGCCCTCTGTGAAAGTGCATCGGCTGGGGGACACACCATCTCCTGGGTTGGTTTGGTCGTGCCCTTTTCCATTGGGTCTTGACTGCTAGAGGGAGCTCTACCCTAATAAGTTTTTTATGTGTTTTCAACCAATTTGCTACTGACGCTTGACTAGCCTGCATATCTTGCATATATGGTTAGTAGTCTTAGGAATACTCATATATATTTCAGATATTGTACATATATGTTGCAGTTAGCATAATAAACACTGGGTATTGCTCCTATAATTTATTTTCTCCTTTTCTTTCTCCTTCTGTTTTTTCCTCTTTTTTGTTGCTGAATACAGATATCATGGTTGTTATAGTGCAACTACCCACCCCTGAAGAAGAGGTTCTACCCCCTAGGGGCAATCAATGCAATTTTTTTTTTAATATTCTTTTTATAGGTGCAGTGATTTTAATTATGCTTAAAGTGAAACAATAAAAATGTAAAATTCCTTTAAATACAGTGCCTGGGAGATCTTCTTAGTCTTCCTGTAAAGTGGCACATCTGTTCCATGTATAGAAACTGCTGCAGTAAAACTGAGATATATAAAGAAAAAAATGACATTTAAATTATTTTCCCGGCTGCAAGCCATTGCCGGAAATACAAAAATGTTTAAAAAACGATGTGGGGTCCCCCCAATCCATACCAGGCTTTTTGGGTCTGGTATGGATTTCACACACCAAAATAAAAAAGAAATGGCGTGGGGTCCCCCCAAAATCCATACCAGACCCTTATCCGAGCATGCAGCCTGGCAGACCAGGAAATGGGGGAGAGCAAGCCCCCCCTCCTGAGCCATACCAGGCCACATGCCCTCAACATGGGGGGTGCTTTGTGTTGGGGGCCTATGCCCCAGAGCCCCCCTGCCCCAAAGAACCCCCCTATGTTGAGGGTATGTGGCCTGGTATGGTTAAGGGGGTGGACACTCACTCGCCCCCTCTTTCCTGGCCTGCCAGACTGCATGCTTGGATTGGGATCTGGCATGAATTTTGGGGGGACTCCACACCATTTTTTTTTAATTCTTGTGTGGGGTTACCCTTTAAATCCATACCAGACCCGAAGGGCCTGATATGGTTCGGGGGGGACCCCCACACTGTTTTTTTTCTCAAATTTTTCTATTGCCGGCAATGCTTTTTTTTCATTCAGCTGTCAGTGGGGAAGCCTGCTGACAGCTGATGACTCTTCTGTTGTTAAGGACCTGGTGGGTGGCTTTCCAGCCCACTTCTTGACAACCTGCAGTTATTCACTGTGTGCTCGGCGGGCGCACATTTGGCCGAGCGCCCCAAGCAGTTTGTTTGGCCCGAACAGTTCGCCCATCTCTAATCACAATGTCTGGCTATAATGTAGACCTTATGACTCCCATAAGACACTGGTCTCATTGGAGACAAATTTGTCATTTATATACTTCTCGCCCAAATGTATCCAGTATTTTTCCCCAACCCACTACTTTTGAAACCATGCTTCTTCAACACCTCAGACATACATCGTTTCTTGCCTATATTCAATTATTTCCTCTTTATCTCTTTCTAACCTATCTTCCTATACTTCCGTTTTGGAGAAAGAGCTCCACATTAGAGAAGGGGTTCCAACTTATCACCAGATGATATAGATGCCCAGATGTCCTCAAGCAAATCTTTCCATCTTACTCTGATACCTGCAGGAGATGTCACAACACTAAAGGGAACAAGATACACGTATGATGGGATTTCCACCCAATCAAGCCTTTTGGACCAACATATTTAAGATTTATTGTAAGGTAATGGCAACACGACTCTTCTAAAATAGCCTTGCTCTCCATAATTCCTAGCCCAGTCTCACTTGCTAAAAAAGATGCTGCAAGTGTGGTTATCCGCCAATATTAGAAATCACCAGCCAACTTGCAGAGTGGGAAAGTTGGGCACTTTCTTGAAACTGGAAGCCTGTTATCACAGGAAACTGACAGATTTGTATATGTTAGGAAAACATGGGCTTCTTCATCTATGTTCCATCTCTTGTCTGCATTTCAAGATTGAATTCCGATGTATTTTCCTGCACCTTTGTAGAGCCATCATGGAGTACTTACCTTTCACCCTCCTTCTTCTCTCACCTACTTATACAATTTTTTTTTATTTCCATTTTAACCTATTATATGTTTTGGAATTACCATTGTATCATCCTATGACTGAGGTGAAACCAGACTTGTCTGTTTCTGAACCACTATACTTTATTTTTATGTACTGGAATATTATATATACCCAGTGTAACTATTTCTACACACTTTTATATACCTTTGCTATCTAACAGCTTTGTATTATACTTGCTGAATCATTGTTCAAAATTCCTTTTGTCTAAAATGTCAATAAACTCAGATTGAACTAAAATTAAGCTGCTATTTGTTTTAAATAAAGGTTCACTTTAAAATGAAGTTAAAATTAAATGTCAGGCCCGCTTAATCTGTTGCCCCTCCCCCCAACTACCCCAATGTAAAATGTTAAGTGAAGGAAAACAAAATGATTACAAAAAAACGGTAGCAAACTGGCTTCTGCATGTGCCTCATGGAAGAATTGTATAACAATGAAGAATACTATGACAATGCACTCCTACACAGTGTCTTTTTGTGAAATTTTGGATCCTTAGCTTTCCAGCAACATAGTCAGTGCCTAAAGAAAGCATTTGGAAGCTGGGGTTTATGGTATCTTTTCACAATGCTTTATTTTGGTGGTAGTGGTGGGGCTGCAGAATAAACTAATATTGCATTTTCATGTTTTTCACTTTAAAGTAAAACAATGGCTGTGTATTTCTATATTAACATTTTGTTTGCATATGTAAACTTCAGCATCTAGGTAAACAGTTACGCGTTCAATTTAGGAAATATAAGCTTCTTCTCATGGATACACAGTCATAAAAAAAGATATATATCAGGTATAAATACCACAGGATTATGTGCAAAGAACCTTTAAAAATCATACTTTTATTTTATGGTCTGAAAAAACTGGCATATTGTTTAAAAGACATCTAGAGCAATCAAGCTCTACATAGAGCCAGCACATTGCTTTATGTAGATATCTGATGTGGCTTGGTGCAAAAGCAATCCTAAACATTTGTGATTCTAGTTATTTTGTTATCGTCTACCAACAGTTGGCACCAAGGAAATATAAAATTGTTTCAAAATTGCCTGTGGAACAAAAAAACATCTTTATGGATTGAACATGAATTAAATTGATTAAAAATCAGTCTTTTAGATAGGAGTGTATCTTTTATTTTAAATATACACTTTAATTCATAGGCTGGTGTTATACTGCTGTAAAACAATGGAAATGTCAAAGCAGACTGAAACATTACACAAATTATGGTTTTACTCATTAAGTATGTTAAGGCTTCCATTTATTTAATTACCACATGGGATTGTTCTAGTTAATTTACCAATACATAATGAAAACAGTGTAAAACTACTGGACTGCTCTGTGTGAAACTACAGCCTTTGTGAAGTGGAACTTATCTAATAGACAAAACCTATACTGATGCCATTGCATAATAATAGTTAAGAGTTCTTGCAAACTCTTATTCTATAAACAGTAAATCTACTAATGAATAACTCATTTCTAAAGTTCTAATTTTAACTTTCTTCTGTATTGGATTATTGAAACATTGAAACATTGACAAAGTTGGGCTTGAATAGGGAAAATAAAAAATACAAGTAAAGTTAAAATATACAATTTGGGCCTCAGCATATTTAGTATTTAGGATCCATTCCAATATGTGTAGAAAAACACAGTCCTATAAAACCTCCAGATTCCCATGATCTTTACTAAAAAAATGAATACGTGATCATTGGAATCCAAAAAACTAAAATAAAGTTTATATGGTCAGGACTTCAGTTTTTCTCCCAGGTAAATTTGTAATACAGAAGTCTACTCCTCTTTTCTCAGAAGGTAATTCATTTCACTTACTTTACTTAAAATCCAGAAGAGGTGTTAAATGCATCCGCTGCAGCCTTCTTGCTGTTTCTCAAATAGCATGAATATGCAATTCTGTGGAGCTACTTCTATAAAGAAACTCAATTAGGTTCAGACTGTTTATAAATGGTTCAGTCTGCCTGATGATGTATAAAACAGAAGAATTCAAAAATCATATCCACTGATTGTAAATATAAGAATAAATCTAGAAACGTAGAAAGGGAAGGGAATGAACTTTGTAAGTTGGAGAGACCAGAGGCAAAGGCTAGCAAATACAAAAAACGGGTTACCCATGACTGCTCCCCCCACCCTGACCCTTATGTCATCACTCTGTTCGTGCTGATAATAGAAAAAATATATATTAAAAGTTAACTCTAGGTCAGCTCCCACCTCTGATCTTTTGATATTTTTTCCTTTTTTTTTTTTATATGAGCAGGAGTAACAGGGTGTTGATGTGAGAGCCTGGAGGAGAAATGGGGGATACCTAAGCTGTAGCAACAGATGGCTCAAAGGGCTGAGGGCTTCCACATTGCAGGAAATGCTGATTTTCTGCCAGATTAAAGAAGCTGACAACTCTGCTTAGGGAAAATAAACTACAGAAGGGTGGGCTACTTCAAGCTAATACTTTGCTGATTGGAAACATGTATTTACTAGACCTTGCTGTATGTGTTGACAGGGTTTATTTAAGCATGCCTGGAATGCTTCAAGACTAGCATTAGCAATTCACTGACTGAATTTACTTTTTCTTTGAATTACTTCTAGCGCTGTATTTTCACTCTTCTTACTCTTGCATATTTATAGGAATAGGTCCACAGAGGAACCAGTTACAGAGGTGGAAATTTGAAAACATCTGAGCAACATATGCTCTTGGAATGTCCATTAGTAAAAAGTACTGAATAATTTTGAAGAGACCCAAAAGTAACTTGAAGCCCTTCTGTACATGATTACACCATCATATGCCCATTGACATTTACAGAAATATAATGGTGTTTATGTTTTATGTTTGAAAAAAGTACACCTTTAAGGGTATTTTTGATAAGTACCAAGTGAACATGCCTATGGGAAAGGAGATTGTATATGTAAATAACATCATGAATCTATGGCTTGTCATTGAAGTATCAGAAAGCTTTATAGGCACCAGTATGATTCTTAGCTTTCAAGAAGGGGCGTCACACTAAGTCCTCCCTACCATTTTGTAGGAAAGATATCCAAGTTTCAGACAAGTCGGGATGCTTAAAAATATTTTTCCACACTAGTGAAAGCTAAGGCCTGTCTTTTGAAGAACATTAAGGGATTGAACAAAGCTGAGCAAGGAAGCATATTTCAAAGATATAAGTATACTAGAACAAGAGGTCATATTCTGAAGCTGGAGTGATTGAAAACTCAAGGCTAATTGGAGAAAAGTTCTGGTTTACTGAAACGATAGTGAATGTATTTAAAAGAGAAATGAGAAGAAGTGGAAAAAAGAAAAAGGGAAAAGGAAAAATACCACACAAAACATAATTCAAAAATGTTTCCAAAAGTATTGTCAAAATTTAAGCTCAATTATATTAAGATGTGTAAACTCAAGTGTATTAAGATCTGATGCTGACATAGGTTGATTATATTACATCTTTGGTTTTATGAGTTTAAAATATATTTTTAAGGTGAGTGAGCTTTTTTTGTGTATGTTTCGTATATTTACATTTTTAATTCAAACTACTTACTGTTTGCTGCTATGCAACTAAAATAATCAGCAACATTTTTTTCTTTTTTTTACAAGGCTGTTTTCGTTTTCAGCCTTTACAATATTTTATATGTATTAAAGCAGTCTAGAAATTTAATTTAAAATACTGCTCTAAATGCATCTGCTAAAGCGATTTCTGGAGCAAGTCAAACAACCCAGTCATGATCTTACAGTATTTATTATGTGACCGGTGTGCACTTCTGCTATAGCATAATCACTGCTAGGGATGAGCCGAACACCCACCCAGTTCGGTTCGCACCAGAACATGCGAACAGGCAAAAAATTAGTTTGAACACGCAAACACCATTAAAGTCTATGGGACACGAACATGAAAAATCAAAAGTGCTAATTTTAAAGGTTAATATGCAAGTTATTGTCATAAAAAGTGTTTGGGGACCTGGGTCCTGGCCCAGGGGACATGTATCAATGCAGAAAAAGTTGTAAAAAAGTTTTTTTCGGGAGCAGTGATTTTAATAATGCTTAAAGTGAAACAATAAAAGTGAAATATTCCTTTAAATTTTGTACCTGGGGGGTGTCTATAGTATGCCTGTAAAGTAGTGCATGTTTCCCGTGCTTAGAAAAGTCCCTGCACAAAATGACATTTCTAAAGGAAAAAAAGTCATTTAAAACTACTCGCGGCTATAATGAATTGTCGGGTCCCGACAATACAGATAAAAGTCATTGAAAAAAACAGCAAGGGTTCCCCCTTAGTCCATTACCAGGCCCTTTGGGTCTGGTATGAATATTAAGGGGAACCCTGAACCAAAATAAAATAAACAAAGCATGGGGTCCCCCCCAAATTCCATATCAGGCCCTTCAGGTCTGGTGTAGATATTAAGGGGAACCCTGCACCATTTAAAAAAAAATGGCGTGGGGTTCCCTCCAAAAATCCATACCAGACCCATCAGTCCTGGTATGGATTTTAACTGGAACCCCACCCCCAAAAATTCATACCAGACCCTTATCCGATCACGCAACCTGGCAGGCCGCAGGAAAAGAGCGGAGACGAGAGAGCGCCCCCCCTCCTGAACCATACCAGGCCACATGCCCTCAACATGGGGAGAATGTCCCCATGTTGATGGGGACAAAGGCCTCATCCCCACAACCCTTGCCCGGTGGTTGTGGGGGTCTGCGGGGGGGCTTATCGGAATATGGAAGCCCCTTTAACAAAGGGGACCACCAGATCCCCCCCCCTATGTGAATTGGTAATTGGTACATTGTACCCCTACCATTTCACAAAGAAAAAGTGTGAACATTTTAAAAATGACAGAAGACGGCTTGGGACAAGTCCTTTATTAAAAAAAATAATATTCATTAAAAAACCATTCCAGCGATGTAATCCAGTCTGTCCAGCGTTGTAATCCATTCTCGATGTCCAGCGATGATCCATTCTCCAGCGATGCTCTCCACTCCAGCGAGGAACGATGCACGATCCTCCCTGCACCGAAGGCACCCGGCGTAATGACGCACAAGCTGTTTGACAGTTCTTATATAACCGAGGGCGGGCCACCCCCATGATGCGTTAGAGGGGGCGGGATCACCCCCGGGAAACCCCCGTGATGCGTTAGAGGGTGCGGGGTCACCCGTCCACGTTTTTTTTTTGCTTCCGGGTTCCCCTTAATATTCATACCAGACCCAAAGGGCCTGGTAATGGACTAAGGGGGGAACCCATGCTGTTTTTTTTTTCAATTACTTTTATCTGTATTGCCATGACACGACAATTCATTATAACCGCAAGTAGTTTTAAATTACTTTTTTTTCCTTTAGAAATGTATTTTGTGCAGGGACTTTTCTAAGCACGGGAAACATGCGCTACTTTACAGGCATACTATAGACACCCCCATGTACGAAATTTAAAGGAATATTTCACTTTTATTGTTTCTCTTTAAGCATTATTAAAATCACTGCTCCCGAAAAAATTGACGTTTTTAAAACTTTTTTTGCATTGATACATGCCCCCTGGGGCAGGACCCAGGTCCCCAAACACTTTTTATGACAATAACTTGCATATTAACCTTTAAAATTAGCACTTTTGATTTCTCCCATAGACTTCTAAAGGGTGTTCCGTGGCTTTTCGAATTTGCTGCAAACACCCCAAATTGTTCACTGTTCGGCGAACAGCCAATGTTCGAATCGAACTTGTGTTCGACTCGAACAGATAGCCATCCCTAATCACTGTAAATTCATGTACAAATATGTCCAAACATATGCCAGATAAGTTATTAAACCCCCGGAAGGTTTTACCCCCTTCATGACCAGGCCATTTTTTTGCGATACGGCACTGCATCATTTTAACTAACAATTGCTTGGTCGTGCAGTGATGTACCCAAAAAAGTAGATGTCCATTTTTCCCCACAAATAGTGCTTTCATTTTAACGGCATTTGATCAACTGTGCGTTTTTTATTTATTGCACTATAAACAAAAAAAGTGACAATTTTAAAAAAATATATATATATTTTTTTGCTTTCTGCTATAATACATATGCAATATAAAAATTGAAAAAATCGAATTTCTTCATCAATTTAGGCCAATATGTATTCTGCTACATATTTTTGGTAAAAAAAAATCCCACTACATTTATATTGATTGGTTTGTGCAAAAGTTATAGTGATTACAAATGATGGGATATTTTTTATGGAATTTCTTTTTTATTTATTTTTTTACTAGTAATGGCAGTGATTTTTAGTGGGACTGCGACATTGTGGCAGACAAATAGGATACCTAACTAGGGATGAGCCGAACACCCCCGGGTTCGGCTCGCACCAGAACCTGCGAACAGACCTAAAGTTTGCGCGAACTTCAGAACCCTATTAAATACAATGGACTCGAACGTTCAAAATCAAAAGTGCTAATTATCAAGGCTAACATGCAAGTTATTGTCCTAAAAAGGGTTTGGGGACCGGGTCCTGCCCCAGGGGACAGGTATTGTAAGGTATGAACCAATATGAACTAATATTCATGATTAGAGTTCTCCTTAAATATATATGTTGAAATATATATATTAGTACAGAATATGTTTTTCTGAACTGTAAAGCAGAATGTGACCTTGTGGTCAAACTTATCTTTCTTCTGTTTTAACTGACAGGCATGTATATTTAGGTTGAAATGTAACTTTGTGGTTAGGCTTTTTCCGGGAAAAAGTTTATCTCTTCTGCTTTAACTGCCAGGTTGAACCGCACTGACATATGGTGTTTCTTATCTTCCTGTTTCAAATGTCAGGACATGTTCAGTTTGACCGCAATTGACGTATGTTGATTGACCGATTTTGCAGAGGTCAAAAAATCTGTTGGAGTCTATTTTTGTCTAACTCATGGTGTTTCTGCTTATTGCTGATTGGTTCACACGAGGGAGGCAACGCTTCTTGCTGTGCATAAAAAGGACATGTAACCATTAAACGATATATTCTTGTATACCTATTCACTGTGTATTGGTGTCTTGAATATCCGACCAGTCAGAGAGACTTCCACAGATCCCTGAGTCCAGCTCGAGCCAAGAAGGTCCAACAGAACCAGAACCTTTCAAGTGGTGTCAGAAGTGGGATGATCCAATTGAACAGGTAAGACCCCCTTTAATTATTATTGGGAACAACAGTCTTGCCTTGTCAATTGGTTCACCATAAAGTAGACTCTCGAGAAAACTACAAGTTTTCTGGGACTCTGTTAAGATTGAAAGGTAGATTTAGAATAGATACAGAGGGTCTCGCTAGGTTGGCCAGACCAGGTTATTAAATTGAGAAAGAATCTTAAATTCTTCTCTACATAGGACGGATCTGTGGAAACTCTATATCTAAAGGTGTACACAAAAAGGGTTACCTTTTTTAAATGTCAACTGTATATTGTTGTCCTGAATGTAAAACTGGTTTATTGTTTGCTTACAAAGGGAAGACCACGTCATTAGTGGCAATTGTTCCAGGGGGGTATCATGTCAAAATTGGCAAGGGTCCTATGTTCCAGGGATCAAAACAACATATGTTAAGGTTTAATATACACAACATACTACCCCCCAGTCCGGTGTTCGAGGGACTAAGTGTAGCAGAAATACAGTGTCTGGTTGTATTTAAAAAAGGAGAACACTGGGTTCCTTGTCATAAATCTATAAATTGTCATAAGTTTAAGGACATTTTCCACCCCTGGAACGAAATAGAGAAAGCAAGACAGAATTTTTTTAATTTTAAAGTATAAGTATTATTGTTTGCTATAATGGGTAATCAAGCAGGAAAGGAAGCTGAAGGTAAGCAGCACCAACCCTCTCCGATTGATTACATTAAAGTCAATTATGGGAAAAATTATACTGATCCTTTTTGGTCACTAGTTTTAAAAAGAGCACATCAGTTAGAAGTGCCATGTTTGGGGGAATACGGACAATGTTCCGAGGAAGAGTGGGAGGAAGTGACCAGAATATGTGGCCAACATAAACAGTATAATTATCCCATAAAAGACCTTGACAAAGATTACATGACTAAATGTTGTAAGATTTGGGCAAAGGGTATGAAGGAATATAGAAAGAAATATACAAGTGTAAAAATGGAAAAGAAAGAGCAATTAGAAGACGCAATAGAAAGTCCATCAGCTCCCCCTAATTTTTATCAAGAAAAACCCCCTCCATATGCTATGGTAAAAGATGAATCCCTTGTCCCAAAGAAAATATACCCCTTGTTAGATCCAAATGTTATAGCAGGAGTATTAACCATAGCTAAACAAAAGGGAACTAATTGGTTACGAGAGGGGGAAGATAGAAGACAGATACAGGAACGTTTAAGTCAATTAGTAAAGGAGGAAGAACAGTGTATTAAAAAAGAGGAAGATGAAGAAAAAGTGATAGAAGGAGATAGAAGAGAGTTACAGGAACTTAGAGCTAGATTAGAAGAGATAAAGGGGATAATACGTGGATTTAGAAACTCGGGCTACCCAGAAACCAATCTAGTAAAGAAGGCTGAATATATATCTGGAGATGGGTTAAGTAAGGATTTTCAGAGTAGCTTCAGTATGACCCCTCAACACCAGGCACCCACATCCTCAGATGATGAAAATGATCTGACAGCTTCAATTAGTCAGGCTTTTCCTTTCATTACAATGGGAGATACACAGGTACAAATACCATTACCATTGGGTACGGTCAAGGAAATTAGAGACACATGTCCCAAACCAAGAAAGGACCATAGACAGGCAGTGACCTTTCTGCAAAGATACTGTTCAGGAACAAGAATGTCTCCTGAAGATCTTAATACCATAATTCAGAATGTAGACCCCGATTCCCAAGCTGACATAAATATAGGTCAATGGGCCAAGGACGCAAAGTTATATGAGGATCGGGAGGATTGGAATATTTTTTGGAACTCATTGTTACAGGCTTGGCTCAAGGCATATAAAAACACCACTATGTTGCATGATTTGATATCTTGCAAACAACAGTCAGGAGAGGATTTCTACACCTTTGTCACTAGATTACATAAATTATATAAAAGTTGTGGAATAGACAATGATCACCTATTCGTGAGCACAGCCATAAATAATGGAGATCCAAGGGCCACCCAAATAATCAAACTGATAAACACAAAATGGGCGGTAATGACCTCAGATAGATTCATAGCTGACATAAAGGAGAGGGCATCCTCAGGGGTATTTAACACCAAAGGAGGATTGTTCACCTCTATTACAGAAGAAAATCCAAACATAGCTATGGTTAGTGGACCAAGTTCAGGAGCCATACCTAGAAGGAATTATCCTCCCCATAATCAGGATCAGGGTTGTTTTAATTGTGGGGATCCAAACCACTGGAAATCAGAATGTCCCCAAAGAAAGGGAGCCAGGGATAACTTCCCTAGGGGATGTAGGGGAGGCTACAGAGTGAGATCTCAACCAAGATCTCAGTATCCGCCCCGAACAAGATATGACACACAACAACAGCAGCCACAACAGAGATCCCAGTCAGTTCCAGTACACCCCCAATATAGGCAACAACAGCAGCCATACCAAAAAAGATCACCCAGAAACACCACAGAAGAGATACAGGTACATTGGCCAGGATATCAGGACGAAAACCCCCAATAGGGATGCCCAGGGCAGTACCCATCCTTGGTGATGCATTTTTTCTCCTCACACTGGAAAACCCTGCCTCAAGTGGTTTTAAAAGTAGAAGGCAGGGTGGTCAAACTATTGCTAGACACAGGAGCATCAAACTCGTGTCTTAAGGACCCCCACTTTGAAAGTAAAGAATGCACTGAGGGATGCTCTATGGGAATAAATGGGACAAGCGTCAATCACAAAATCACACCACCACTGCTAATAACGGACATGCAAGATAATTACCTTACTGAAATGTCCTTTGCAGTTCTACCAGACTGTCCCCTGTCCCTCATGGGAAGGGATTTAATGTCTGCATTACAAATTATTGTAAAATTTGACCAACAAGGGGGCATCATAGCCAAATCGGCTAAATGCGACCTCACTATGCCAAAAAGGAAAGACCTTTTGGGTTACTTTATGTCACTGCCAGCCACATTAGAAAACCATGACATCTGGGCAGGAACTAAAACGGAAGTAGGACACATACCCTGTACACCTTATGTGCCCACAATGCGGCCTAATACACTCCCCTATTATCAGAAACAATACCCATTGTCTACTGAAAAGGTATCAGGAATACAGCCCCAAATAGAGGAATATAAAAAGTTGGGAATCCTCAGGGAAATTGTCAGTCCCTGGAATACTCCCATTAATCCAGTTAGGAAAGTGGATGGTACCTGGAGGTTGGTTCAGGATCTGAGAGGGGTAAACAAGCGTGTGATTCCTCTGCCCCCATTGGTATCTGATATTACCTAAATTTTTACCAATATACCTGCAAACTCCAAGTGCTACACCGTATTGGATCTTTCAAATGCATTTTTTAGTATTGATGTTGATCCACAATTCCAACACCTATTTGCATTTGTCTGGGGAGGGGGTCAGCTGACCTGGTCACGCCTCCCTCAAGGGTTTATTGATAGCCCCGCGGCTTTTAGCATAGTTTTGAAAAAAACTATGGACGATTGGACGCCCTCTGAAGGCTCCACAATCCTGTTGTACGTAGATGACCTACTTGTTTGTAGTGAGAGCAGGGCACAGTGTGAGAAGGACACAGTAAGCCTGATGAATCACCTCGCCCTAAAAGGTCACTTGGCGTCTAGGAAAAAGATCCAGTGGTGTAGGGACAGAATTGAATATCTTGTATTATCACAGATGGGACAAGATTGATATCCCCGGCACGAGTCCAAGCTCTCCACTGTCTCGGCCCACCAAAGGACAAAGCTGCATTGCTTTCCTTTTTAGGCTCAATCGTCTACTGTCAACAGTGGATACCTGACTGTTCTTTATGGGATTCCATTTTACGTCCAGCTACAGCTGTATTGGCCCAACCCCATGGGACAAACTTAAGACCAGTGGCATACCTATCAAAGAAACTGCCACTTCAGGTACAGGGAATGCCAGGATGCCTGCAAACTCTTGCAGCATATGCAATGGCAGTTAAGGAAGCTTCTAAAATCACTCTGGGCACACCCACTATTCTCTATGCCACACATTCAGTAGCACAATTGTTACAAAATATGCATACCCAGCATATGACAGCCCAAAGGTCCAGTGGGTATGAAATTTTACTTCTGAATACAACACATTTGGAAGTAAAATCCTGTTCAGAAACCACTCCCGCAATACGATTGCTACACGCACTATTGCAGCTTCAATATGCTGAACCAGAAGTAAACCATAATTGTAATGACAATTTACTTCAACAAACATTGCCAAGGGTGGATTTAACTGATAAACCAAACCCAGATTTCCTGGATGTATTTGTGGATGGCAGTTGTTCCAGGCCTAATGATAACACATATAAGACAGGCTATGCAGTAGTGATGCTACCTGATGTTGTGATTGAGGCTTCTCCTTTAGGGGCCAATTCAGCACAACAAGCTGCGCTCCATGCACTCACCAGAGCATGTCAACTATTTAAAGATAAAGATGTAAATATATATACTGACAGCAGATATGCTTTCGGCATAATTTTCGATTATGCACTCATTTGGGAAAAACGAGGATTTAAAACTGCAGACAACAAACAAATTGCCAATAAGGAATTTGTTCTTACCCTACTCGCAGCCCTACAGATGCCCAGAAAAATCAATGTTATAAAAGTAAAGGGACATTCATTTGACAAGTCCAAAGAAGCTCAGGGCAACGCCTTGGCAGACAGAGTTGCTAAAACAGCAGCCAATTCGGCACACGGGACCCAGCCCAATCTAACACTGTTTTCTACAGATTTCAGTTCACCAGAATTCCCAAATACTGTGAGAATGTTACAGGACAAAGCATTACGAGAGGACATAGCTTTCTGGGAAGGTCAGAACTTGACCAGCGTGCCAAGTGGCATCTGGTCAAGCAAGGAGGGAGTAATAGGTATACCAGAGTCAGCTGCCCCTCTTTTGATTTCTTACTTACATGGTCCAGGTCACCTAGGAAGAAAAACAGTTTTGACAATGTACAGACAGTCTTTCAGCATGGTCAATGATACACACCTCGTTGCCCAGTTGATAGATTCATGTCTTACTTGTGCACAAAACAATGTACAGTGCAAGAAGCAGGGTATACATGGAAACTTGCCCCCCCCCCCCTATAGGCCCCCTCGAAGATCTACAAATAGACTTTACACATATGCCAAAACAGAAAGGAAATATAAAATATCTTTTAGTTATAGTGGACAAGTTTAGTTCTTGGGTCGAGGCTATCCCAACTACAGGAGAGACAGCCAAAATAGCATCAAGAGCACTAATAAATCACTGGATTTCGAGGTATGGGTTACCAGCCAAAATCTGGTCAGACCAAGGTCCAGCTTTTACAGCTGCTCTTACCCAGGATCTTGCAAAACTCCTGGGCATTCAATGGAAATTACATATTCCATATCATCCACAAAGCGCAGGAATAGTGGAAAGAATGAACAGAAATATAAAGGATAAACTTAAAAAGGCAACAGAAGGAACCATGAAAGGGTGGATTGATTACCTCCCAGCAGTTTTGTTTCAAATTAGGACAGCCCCTAATTCTAGAACAGGATTGTCACCATTTGAAATACTTATGGGTAGGCCAGCACAGAGGAAACCTGATGAGGGAGAGGAGGTTAATCTTTATTCTTTACAGGAAGAGTACGTGAAACATCTGGTAAGTAGCCTTAGTGAAACAGAGGACAAGGTTGCTGTCACTTTCCCTCCTCTCTCCACAGAGCCTACACATCCGTATATCCCAGGAGACAAAGTAATGATAAAACAACTTGCTGTCCGGAAACAACCAGGCCCTATCTTCCAAGGACCATTTGAAATTCTGAAGGTTGCCAGAACAGCCGTTCTTACAGATCAAGGACCACAATGGATCCATGCATCCAGACTAAAGACATTTCCAAAGGGAAACTGGAAGAAGGTGAAGGAGAAGGCAAAGACCCCTGTTCTGGAGAGTATTCCAGAAAAGGATCCGGAAAATACTCCCTAGTGGACTATAAAAAACAAGAAACTCAGAGTTCCATACCCATAGACACTAATGGTCCAAGAGGAGGGATCACATCGGGAAAACTTTTTATTTTTTCCTTAATAACCACATTGTTTATTTTAATGCTCATAATCATAGGACACTGTTGGTCAGATAATTCTAACAGACCAAAAAAAAGTATGGAAGACAATTTTAGTGGTAAAATGCTGCTGCTTAAATTTAAATATGCTTATGCTCAAAAATCAGGATATGAAAAATGTTGGATATGTAGTAAACTCCATCCTAGCACTGCTAGGATTCCCCTAATGGCAGTACCTCTAAACTTCACCCCTCTCCTAAACGGCACACCACCTGTCGTCCTTACAAATGTCACAAGAACGTTTTCAGATAATACCCTTACTTTCCAAATTATTGGTAGAAGTCATTCCCCAGACTGGTGTTTTAGGTTGGGAAACTCCACAAAGGGAGCTGAAGTATGCCAACAAGCTACAATTAACTTTTCAATGACTTCAATTGAAAGCCATTTTTTCACACTTCAGAACCTGCCCTAAACACCACTCTAATAAACTTTCTTAACTCCAGTTCCACTTCCACAGTAGGAAAATTATTGTCAAGTCTAACCTTTTCTGGTTTTTCTGATGAAATGATGATAATATTCAACAAACGACCTTTAGCTCTAGGAGACAGTATTTATATTTGTTGTGGAAAAAGTTGTCACCCTTGGATCCCCACTGAACCCCAAGGATGGTGTCATCTTGCATCCCTAGTCCCCATTATGGACATAGTAGGAGATAGCAAGGGAACACACCTCCTTGAAGCTAGCATGCATCCTAGGAACCCCGTCAAACACCGAAATAAAAGGGAGTTATTTTTCAAAAAAGATATGGCTTGGGCCTGGTTCCCTTCCTGGACAGGTTGGGGGATAGATTTAATGAAAAGGCTTAATAATTATACAAATATTATAGATGATGTATTGGTAAAGAATTCTGATGATATTACTAGTTTAAACATTGAAACTAGAGCAATCAGAAAACAATTAGAACTTCATGATCTTGCTATTGAAAGCATGAGTGCTGCACTCACTGGCCTGTGTGAAGTTACGGAGGATTATGAGTGCTGCACTTGGATCCACAACACATCTGTTTAGATTCCTGATTACTATGATGTAATTGCCCAACATAGGAAAGCAGTAAATCAATTGCAACAGGAGGCGAGGGATATCGCGAAAACATGGAGCCCCTTTGGAGAGGGAGGATTCGGGGGCACAGGTATTTTCTCGTTTCTCAGACAAATGGCTATAACAGTAGTAATGGTGTTAATCTTCAATCTACTGTTATATTTAGTATTTAAATTAATTGTCTGGGTAATATGAAAGATCTCTAGTAAAAAGAGACAGGGTTTTAAGGAAACAATCTTGATGATGTCCACGGTACATACTAAACAAAAATGGTATAATGAATAAATCTAATGATCTATGGGCTTCAATTCTTGAAGCCATGATCATAAGGAGGGGTTGTAAGTTATGAACCAATATGAACTAATATTCATGATTAGAGTTCTCCTTAAATATATATGTTGAAATATATATAATTAGTATAGAATATGTTTTTCTGAACTGTAAAGCAGAATGTGACCTTGTGGTCAAACTTATCTTTCTTCTGTTTTAACTGACAGGCATGTATATTTAGGTTGAAATGTAACTTTGTGGTTAGGCTTTTTCCGGGAAAAAGTTTATCTCTTCTGCTTTAACTGCCAGGTTGAACCGCACTGACATATGGTGTTTCTTATCTTCCTGTTTCAAATGTCAGGACATGTTCAGTTTGACCGCAATTGACGTATGTTGATTGACCGATTTTGCAGAAGTCCAAAAATCTGTTGGAGTCTATTTTTGTCTAACTCATGGTGTTTCTGCTTATTGCTGATTGGTTCACACGAGGGAGGCAACGCTTCTTGCTGTGCATAAAAAGGACATGTACCATTAAACGATATATTCTTGTATACCTATTCACTGTGTATTGGTGTCTTGAATATCCGACCGGTCAGAGAGACTTCCACAGATCCCTGAGTCCAGCTCGAGCCAAGAAGGTCCAACAGAACCAGAACCTTTCAGGTATCAATGCAAAGAAACGTTTTAAAAACTGCAGTTTTTTGGGGAGCAGTGATTTTAATAATGCTTAAAGTGAAACAATAAAAGTGAAATATTCCTTTAAATTTCGTACCTGGGGGGGTGTATAGTATGCCTGTAAAGCAGCGCTTGTTTCCCGTGCTTAGAACTGTGTCATTGTGTCAAGTGTCATTTCTGAAGGAAAAAAGTCATTTAAAAGCACTTGCGGCTATAATGAATTGTCGGCTCCCGGCCATACAGAGAAAAGTAATTGATAAAAAAAAAAACAATGCGTGGGGGTCCCCCCAAGTTCAATTACCAGGCCCTTCAGGTCTCGTATGGATATTAAGGGGAACCCTGCGTCAAATTAAGAAAAAAATGACATGGGGTTCTCCCCAAATATCAATACCAGACCCTTCATGTCTGGTATGGATTTTAAGGGGAACTCCACGCTAAAAAAATGTTTTAAATGGCGTGGAGTTCCCCCCAAAAATCCATACCAGACCCTTTATCCGAGAACGCAACCTGGCAGGCTGCAGGAAAAGAGGGGGGATGAGAGGAGCGCCCCCCCCTCCTGAACTGTATCAGGCTACATGCCCTCAACATGGGGACGATGTGACCCCTCAAAGCACCATGTCCCCATGTTGATGGGGACAAGGGCCTCATCCCCACAACCCTTGCCTGGTGCTTGTGGTGGTTTGCGGGCAGGGGGCTTATCGGCCCCCCCTATGTGATATTGGTAAGGGGTATTTCACAAAGAAAGTGTAAAACATTTTAAAAAAGCACACAGATACAGTTGGGAAAGTCCTTTATTAAAAATAAAAAAATAAAAAATGTAAAACCCATTCCAGCGATGTAATCCAGTCTGTCCAGTGTTGTTCTCTATGTCCCGCGGTGATCTGATGTCCGGCTGTAAAGGTATGTACTTACCGAGGCCGAGATGCCGAGAGTGGTTCACCTTTGCGACTTGACGCACTCCACCCCCTGGAGTTGAGACAGGGAGTGGATGGCGAGAAGCGGCACCGGCTACCGGCAGGTGGTGGGTACTTTTAGACGGTCCGGTAGTGTTGAGTAGACTGAAGAAACAGGCTTCAAGCGGGAACTAGTCGGATTGGTAAAGTTCAAACAGCAGGAGATAATGGAAGCCGGTGCAGGTTGAGTCCGGGTTGCAATTGCAAGGTAACAGTCCCGGCTGGGGGTCTAGCACAGTAAAAGGCAACAAGTCCAGAGAATACCGGGAACCAGGCAGGAGTTCAAAGGAAACGCGGAAGTCCAAAAGGTACAAGCAGGAGGTCAAGGATTGTAGACAAGCAGCAGATCCGAGTCACAGGCCGAGGGTCAAACACAGGAGAAGGCAGAAGTCCGTATAGCAAGCCGAGGGTCAGGTCCAGGAGAGAGATCAGAGGAGTCAAGCCAATCCGGGTCACAAGGAGATTTTCAAGATAGTTTTCCAGAGTCTTGGGTATACAGGAAAGCTGACAAACCAGCAACTTGTCAGTGCAACTGGATCTCTTTAAATAGGCCCGCCTGGATTCCTATTGGTGCGCCGCCGCGCATGCGCGCGCGCCGCTGCGTCGGCGCGCGCACCCGAGGACGTAGAAGCGCCGTCCCGCGCACGCGCATGCGCCGAAGCATCATTCCGCCGCGCGTGCGCATTGGGCGCTGATTGGCGCCGTTGGACGGATTTCCCTGACACCGGCGCTGCCGTCTCCTCCAGTCTCCACTCCACACAAAACCCCCATGATGTACGAGGGGGTGGGGTCACCCGTCACATCATAGGGTAAGCCCCAGCTTTCCCCGCTTGCCGGGGAATAGCCAATGACGTAGGCGGAATCCCGCCTACGTCATTGGCTATTCCCCGCATTTTTTTTTATTTGACGCAGGGTTCCCCTTAATATTCATACCAGACCTGAAGGGCCTGATAATTGAATTTGGGGGGACCCCCACGCATTTTTTTATTTTTTTTATCAATGACTTTCAATGACTGTTCTCTGTATTGCCGGGAGCGGACAATTCATTATAGCCGCGAGTGCTTTTAAATGACTTTTTTTCCTTCAGAAATGACACTTTGTGCAGGGACAGTTCTGAGCACGGGAAACAAGCGCTGGGGCAGGACCCAGGTCCCCAAACACTTTTTATGACAATAACTTGCATATAAGCCTTTAAAATTAGCACTTTAGATTTCTCCCATAGACTCTTACAGGGTGTTCCGCGGCTTTTCGAATTTGCCGCGAACACCCCAAATTGTTCGCTGTTTGGCGAATGGGCGAACAGTCAATGTTCGAGTCGAACATGAGTTCGCCTCGAACTCGAAGCTCATCCCTTTACCTAACTGACACTTTTGACACTTTTTTGGGGACCAGTGACACTAATACAGTGATCAATGCTAAAAATATGCACTGTTACTGTACTATTGACACTGGCAGGGAAGGGGTTAACACCAGGGGTGAACAAAGGGTTAATTGTGTCCCTAGGAGGTGCTTACTAACTGTGTGGGGATTTCTCTGACTGGGAGAACACAGATATCCATGTTCCTGCTTAGCAGGGACACAAGATCTCTATGTTCTCAACTGTCAGAATGGCGATCTGCCTTGTTTACAGAGGCAGATCGCCATTCTTCCTCCCTGAGGAATGATCGCAGGGGGGGGGGGGGGGGCGGCGGACATCGCATTCGCCAGACCTGTTGATTGGCTCCCCCTTTGTCCAATCAGCGTGCACACGTGCCTCCAGGGGCGCGCATGCCCCCAGAGGCTACTGCACAAGGCGATGTACAGGTACGTAGGTTTGCGTAGTTGGGCCGCCTTGCAGCAGTAAATGTGCGGAAGGTGGTCTGGAAGTGGTTAAAATATAAAATGGTACAAATGCTGTAGGCCACGCTGTGCAGAGGGTACAACAGTGAGTGTATGCCTACCATAAACCATACACTGCTACTTTTGAAAGTAGGTTTCAGTGTTAAATACTAATACTGTAGATACTTCGCCTTTTATCATGGGATATTTGACTTTTGGGCTTTCCTTTATTTGGCATGTGCACATTTCATTACTTAGAGAACAATTATGCTGCATTTCACATTGAAGTTTTTATTTTAAAGAGGTTTTTTTAACACGCACATTTCGTAGTGCACAGTCAAGGAATATAAGGCAAAAACATTAGCAATGAAAACAAATGAATCTGCGCTTGGTGTTGGAAAAACAAAAAATACACCTAGTTTTTATGAGTCTAGCTGTGAGATTTTTTCGTCGATACAAAGTTCAACCATTTATTCATCAGTAATAAAAATATCAGCAAAATTTCGATGTATTTATTAGCACTGAAAACTGGGACTGCAATGTATGTAATGTACTGTATGTATGTACATGAGTGCACACATTGGCATATTAGTATGTTGATTACAAATTCTGCCCACACCTACATCTGGGCACCCATGCAAATCCATATTGCAAGTTTTGCATTTATCTTCATAGTGATTTCTTACTGTCATTGTGCATTTTATTTTAGTAAATCAAGGACAATAAGTGTAAACCCATCATATACTGAATGTATTAATTTGGACTATATATTACTTTTTGGTCCATACTTTTTGGTTAATTCTTCAAAATATATAAATATTATTTTCTTAATATACAGTATAGTAAGCAATTGTTGCATGGGTAACTTTGTTTAATTTTGTTGTAAAATACACAGATTGTAAATCTAACCACTGATATCTCTAGCGTTACAAGAAGCAGATAAATAATTCAAATGCCTGGTGCCAACCCAAAACTGAACAATGCTTAGGCAAATTTGGGATTTAAATTCACGAGCTATAGGTTTCATACAGGAAAGCATTTTGGTAATGAACTATGAGCACTGATTTCTTAACCACTTCAATACCAGGCACTTATACACCTTCCTGCCCAAGCCAATTTTGAGCTTTCAGCGCTGTCGCAATTTGAATGACAATTGCGCGGTCATGCAACACTGTACCCAAACAATTTTTTTATCATTTTGTTCCCACAAATAGAGCTCTCTTTCGGTGGTATTTTATCGCCTCTGCGATTTTTATTTTTTGCACAACAAATAAAAAAGAGCGGACATTTTGAAAAAAAATAAGTTTTTCTTTGTTTCTGTTAATTTTTTTTTGTAAATAAGTACCTTTTCTACTTCAATGATGGGCACTGATAAGGCGGCACTAACGGGCACTGATAAGGTGACACTGATGGGCACCGATGAGGTGGCACCAATGAGGTGGCACTGATGAGGTGGCACTGATGGGCACTGATGATGGGCACTGATAGGCGGCACTGATGGGCACTGATATGTGGCACTGGTATGCGGCACTGATGGGCACTCATAGGCGGCACTAATGGGCACTCATAGGCGGCACTGATGGGCACTTATAGGCGGCACTGATGGGCACTTATAGGCAGCACTGATGGATACTTATGGGTGGCAATGATAGGTGGCACAGACGGGCACTGATAGGTGGGCACTTATGGGCAGAGATGGGCACGGATGGGCACTGATAGGTGGCACTGGTGACACTGGTAGGTGGCACTGATGACACTGGTGGCTGGCATTGCTGGGCATCACATGCCATGATGGTGCCAGTCAGTGCCCATTTGTAGGCACTGATTGGCATATGTTTTGTGTGTATTTATGCATGTGGATGGCCATGGGGGACTTACCTGGCCATCCACATGCTTGGGGCTTCCCTTGTGGTCCTCCTAGCAATGCCAGCCACCACACATTATTTTCTTAGCATGATCGTGCCAGTCAGTGCCCATGTGTGGGCACTGATTGGCATATTTTTTTTATGTTTTTTTTATATATATATTTTTTTTACTACATGTGGATGGCCATGGGGGCCATCCACATGCTAAGGGCTTCCCTGGTGGTCCTTGGGGGCTTCCCTGGTGGTCCAGTGTGGGTATCTGAGGGGGGGCTGTGCTGATAAACAATCAGCGCGAACCCCCCCTGTCAGGAGAGCCGCCGATCGGCTCTCTTCTACCCGCGTCTGTCAGACGCGAGTGAGGAAGAGCCGATCAACGGCTCTTCCTGTTTACATCGTGATCAGCCGTGATTGGACACGGCTGATCACGTGGTAAAAAGCCTCCGCCGGAGGCTCTTTACCGAGATCAGTGTAGCGGTGTGTCAGACTGACACACCGCTCCACCGATCGCCGCGATGCGCGCCCCCCGGGCGCACGGCGGCTGTTATCCTGCAGGACGTCAATAGACGTCCAGTGTGGATAACAGAATCACTTCCCGGACGTCAATCTCCTATTGACTGGGCGGTAAGTGGTTAATGAAAAAATAAAAAGTAGAGCTTTTATCAGTTTTCAAGTCAAAGATCCAAATCATGGAAGAACATTCAAACTGCAGTATTTTTTTTCTCACTGCATAGATCTTGCACACCAAAAAGGACTAAAATGGCAAAATATTATAAATATACAGTATAAGTGTTATATTAGAATCTATATCAGATTTATTTTTACCTTTTTAATTGGTAAATTTTAAAATCAAGTATGTTAACAAGCAAAATTCCCCAATACCAAATCTCCAAATGTTGGAGTTGCAAATAAAAAAAAAATAAACTCCATAAACACAGTACTAAGTTCTTTAGGATAATCAAAACTTTTCTACTTCCAAGACAGAGATAAACAAATGGTACAGGAGTTATATAATAACTTAGTAGGCAACTTTAAGCTACTACTGCAAAAAGGGACATATTACTTCTTAGCCTTTTCTGGCTCATTTGTGCCGAACAAAATAAAATCTCTATGGTTCACATAGTTATGAGAACATCAGCAGTTCCTTTCAAGACAGTGCATTATCGTAAAAACCTTTCTGTTGTTCTTTTTAGTATATATCATTGTCCTTGCTGTCACACTGCATCACTGTCCTTTATTTGCTGCTTCCCTTTGTCTTGTCACCAAACCGTCATACAGAAATATAACTTTGCCAACTTCCTCTTGACCTCAAGAAACAGGTTAATATTTTTATGTCCACATACACACAGATCTTCCATGAGAAGAATATTAACACAAAAAAGCTCAGCTCGGTGAACATTTTTCAGGTCTTCTCATGAGGTGTCTTGAACAACACTTTAAATCTGTAAAGCCCCGTACACACGATCGGTTTAACTGATGAAAACCGTCCGATGGATGGTTTTCATCAGACCAACCGATCGTGTATGGTACCCATCGGTCTTTTTTCCATCGGATGGAAAAAATAGAACTTGTTTTAAATTTTTCCGATGGATAAAAAACCGATGGGAATTTCCGATCGTCTATGGGCAAGTCCATCGGTTTAAAAACCCACGCATGCTCAGACTGAATTAGGAGACGGGAGCGCTCGTTCTTGTAAAACTAGCGTTCCTAATGGAGAGAGCACATTCGTCATTCTGCAAGTTATTGCTTCGTTTAATGCAGCGCATGTTTTTTTGCTTTAGAACGGTCTTTAAAATGTCATTTTGGCAGCAGAACTTTCTCCTGATTTCTGACAAATGTATGTCTTTCTTTTTTCTAGTGATCTTCGGAATAATTATTAAAATTCTGCAAGGCCGACCTCCCAAATTACACCTTTATGTTTTTTGACTCTTAAAATTTGTTGTGCATTTTTTGGTGTGTCAATTTCTCAGAACAACATAATATTTAATTTTAGAAAAATCATGGAGGTTGGTGTCCCTTGTTCTTAATTACACATTGTATTTATGCAATCTTATTGCTACTTCTCAAAAAAACACATCAGGCATGTAGGTTGGCTGTAATCAAATTTCCCTTTATTTTGGAAAAAACAAATCAAAAACCGAAGGGCAACTATTCCCAAATTAGCAGAGAATATAAAGTCATTAGATCCCAAATGCAGACCTGACTATGATCAATAATAAAATCAACAACAGCATGAAATCAGGAGCAGCAGCCAAAGACATACATCATCCCAAGCTGTGGTATTCCATCAACCTTCAATTTCTGGATGAGCAGCTCGAGGCCAGGGAATCACCTCCTGCTCTTTCTTGTAGCCTTCCTTCCACGCCTCTCTGCAGCGTTCTCTCCACGGCCCCGTCCACGCACCCTTGCAGGCTGGGCCACTGTGGGTGGTGATGTGGCAGGAGGAGGAGGAGAAGGAGGAGAGGGATTGGGCTGATGTGAGATATGGGTGTCCTCAGTCAGCAGCCCCCTCGCCCCCATGTGTACGGCCATATAGATGAGATGCTCACAGAGGGCCCGTTGTCCCGCCTCCATTCTGAGCAGCTTATCCGCCAGATAGGTGCTAAAACCCTCCGTAGGGTTGAGGGGGGCCCTCATAATGGCAGCAGCCTCCTGAATCATCTTTAGTGACTCCTCCTCCACTTGTGTCATCCGCCGTTGTTTTGGCGGTCTGACATGGAGGGGAGCCACTTGGGAGACGGTGCTGCCACTAGGCCTGGGGACCTGCTGAGTCCCACTTGGCCCTGCCTCCTCCTGCCTGTCACACTCCTGACCCTCTTCCTCCTGGCTTGCCTCATCCTGTTTATAAAATAAAAAGTAGATTTCTATTATTTGAGGAATCAATCACACACAATTTTTAACTCATTACTGGTTTATTTTGGAGGGGGGGTGGGATCATTTATGGCTAAGCCAAACAGTTCAACTCCATATTACTTAGTGGACAATAATTAGCATCAAAAATACTATACGGGGCTGAAGATGTGAAGATCTGGCTCTTCTAGCTCGGGAGGCTCCTCCTCCGCCTCTGCAGGGGTGGAGGGAAGGGTGGAAGGAACGCTGGAGGGAAGGGTGGAAGGAAGGGTTGAGGGAAGGCTGGAAATAGATTCCCTGGCCTCGATCTGGTCATCCAGAAATTGAAGATGTCTGTAGTACCACAGCTTGGGCTTTACTACATTGTCGGCTGCTGCTCCTGATCCTTGAAATTACCGACGAGGAAAGCCCGGAGGCGGAAACGTCCCGATCCTGTAAAAAAAGATACAAGGCGACTAATATGTCTTTTTCTGAGATGGCGGAGATGGTGGACATTCTGCAGAGGAAGGATTATGACGGCAAGCATGGCCCATACGACACCCCTAATCTCCGGAAGTCACAAATTATGGATAAAGTTGCAAAGACTCTCTATAAAAAATATGGAGTCAGGAGATCCAAGGAACAACTCCGTAAAAGGTGGTCAGACCTGAAGCTCAGGGAGCCGGAGCAGTATAGGAAGCTTATAAAAAGCATAGAAAAAAGTAAGTATATTTTACTGTGTTCTTTCACATTGTAATATGTATTCTTCCATGTTTTGCACCATGTGCTTGTCTTGACTGGGTTCACATTTTGAAATCTCATCTTTTATGTTAAGTGGAGAGTCCACTTATTTGGCCAATGTTTTGACCAATAACTTGCTGCTCTTCCCCCAAACATGTTTGGCACATATCCACGTAAACTACATGTGGGCATGCCTCATTTTACTTCAACAATGTTTATCTACACATTGTTGGCTAGATGATGTGTTGTAAGGAAATTTAGAATGTGACTGAAAGAAGAAACTGTATTCTGGGTAAAGGAGATGACACTCCAGCAGTTGTGTACTCTTTTTTGTTCTTCAGCAAGATACTATACTCTGGGCCACATGACCAAATTTCTTAACGGTGTCACACACAGGTGCTCCAGTGGATACCTTGGTGGTTATCCAAGTGTATTTGTGAGTGTCCTCAAAAATAACATGTTGCTTTGTTGAGTTTGCAAAATCACATATGTTCATGTTGGAACTCAGGGCCAAATATCAATTGTACCCCACTTCAAAACATTGAGGATCCCTTTTCAGGCCTAAAAAAAGTCTGTGTGCTAAAGTATATATTTTGTTGTAAATTCCCATAGGGGAGAGGAGAGTGGGAGGACACCATGCTCATGAGACGAGTAACCCAACACCACAGAAAATCCCCGAAGCTCCCAAAGCAGACCAAGATCAGCAGGTTCAGGAAGCGGAGGTGGAGGAAGCGGAGGTGGAGGAAGGGGAGGTGGAGGAGGGAGAGGTGGAGCTTATCAGCACAACAGGTCAGTGTCTGTCACCACAACTTCAAGGTAAATACAGATGTAGGACTGCCTAGTGTAAAACCTTTTTTTTTGTTTTAGGGACTGAACGTGGGGGTGTGTCAGAAAGTCCAAATCCGCCATTCTCGAGTGCCAGCGCCAAAATAATCATTCAGGAAATCATGGAATGCAGTAGCGAAATGGACATTATGAGAAAGAGAATGATTGTGATTGAGCAAAAATATAAAAACATGATAGATATTTTGGGGAGAATAGTGTGAACCCCCCCCTTTTTGTGTTTTTTGTTCTGCGTCTGACATTATCTCAGGGATTTCCAACATCCCAAATGTGAAGATGCACACACTGAAGACTCAACATGTGCTATCTGCCGTCACAGGATATCTATGTCCCTGTTTTGGGGGTGCAACCTCTTCCTCCCTCCTCAAGTAGGGGAGAGGAAGGGTTTACATCCCCAAAGCACGACCATTGATCCCCCATGATGGCAGATAGCACATGTTTACCCTAGCCATGGGATCTTGTTGAAGATACCCATTTGAGCCCCCAAAGAAAGTGTGTTTGTTAACATTTGGGATGGATCATGGGTACCATCACCCCATCTCCAGTTGTTATTTTTCACAGTGTTATTTTATTACTTTTTCAAACTAAAAAAAATGGCTTACGACCCATGCATGTTTCTGCCAAAAAGGCCGCACCTAAAAAAAAAGGCTAGTATTTCTAAAAACCAAAACAAAATGCGGTGCAAACAATAAAAAATATTTGGGAAGTCTAAAAAAGGTGTGCCTTGTTCTTTCTATGCTCAAGAGCAGTTCTGAAGATGCAAAAACCGTGTTTTTCGCTCTGAGTTTTGAGGCTATTTACTAAGGACAATTACACTTGGCACTACTAGAACCTGGGAGACACATAAACCCAAAATACAAGAATGACAACACAAGTTTGTATGAATTCAAATTTTTATTTTATTTTAAAAAGGTTTAAGAATTGGTCAGATGTGGTCTGGCATTGCGATGGCCCCCCTACCCGTGAAGTACTCTACGTATTTCTGGCGTACTTCACGGGCACTTTGGGGGGCCAAGCCAGTACGAGCAGTGCTGAGGCCGGTCAGATTAATCAGTTCAGATGGACCGGCCTCACGCCAAAACGATGAAACATAATTGTTTGCAAATTTGCGTAGAAAATTGTGCAATATGCAGCAGCAGTAGACGATGTGGTTCAGTTTATAATCCGCCAAATGTATCGCTGTCTGGAACAGGCGGAACCGGCTGGCCATTATCCCGAAGGCATTCTCCACAACTCTCCGGGCTCTGGCCAGCCGGTAATTAAAAACCCTCCTCTCCGGGGTGAGGGTGCGTTGGGGAAACGACCGCATCAGGTGTGGTCCTAGTCCAAAAGCCTCATCCGCAATGAAAATGAACGGGAGCCCTTCAACGTTCTCTGCATCTGGAGGCAGTGCAAGACCCCCAGCCTGCAGACGGTGAGCGAACACCGTCTCCACGAATGATCCGCCATCGGACATCCGGCCGTTCTTCCCCACGTCCACATACAGGAACTCGTACCGTGCCGACACCACCGCCATTAACACTATGCTATTAAAACCTTTATAGTTGAAATAGTATGGCCCCGAATGGGGTGGCGGCACTATGTGGACGTGCTTCCCATCAATTGCCCCTCCGCAGTTGGGGAAATCCCACCGCTGGGCAAATTGGGAGGCCACAGTCAGCCATTCCTGTGGTGTGCTAGGGAACTGTGGAGTCAAACAAAAAGAAGACATTAGTACGGTTTATGGTTACAGTGCAAGCAGATGACACACCAAAAAACATTGTTGAGTAACATTATTATTTAAGGGAGTTTTTCAAAACAATAAACAAAGGCCCACTTAGCAGATGCCTCACCCCCGCTGAGTGGACATTCTAAAATAATCTAAGGGGGGGGGCTAAGGTGATTGTGGGGGATACCAAAAAAGGATCTACCACTTTGCTGAGCTTGATTGAGAACTACTAATTTTTTAACATCTTTAGGGGGGGAGGGAAGGTTGTCAAACTACGAGGGCAATGACCCCCCAAAAATGAAAAGGAAAATAGAAGGCCAGCTGGGTTTGCACCCACGATAGCATGCTGGAGAGTTTATTGGAGGGAAATAGGCATGTAGGGCCCAAAAAGGGATTTACAGGTAAAAAAAGGCATGTGGAAAATGGGAACATTACCAGGATATTACAAACAGGCATATTTGTGTTAGGAGGAAAAAAAATAAAAAAAAAAGAGAATAAAAACATATAATGTGAGGTTAAAGGAGCATAATTACCTTCATATAGTCCTTCTGCAGGACCTGAATGATGGGCGAACACGTCTCAGGGATAATGATCCCGAGAGCCTGGGGGGAGATGCCTGTTGAGAACTTGAGGTCCTGCAAGCTTCTCCCAGTCGCCAGGTATCTCAACATGGCAATAAGCCTCTGCTCGGCAGTGATGGCCTGGCGCATCACAGTGTCCTGCCTCGTGATATAGGGGGACAGCAAATCCAACAGACGGTGAAATACGGGGTCCGTCATCCTGAGATAATTCCTGAAATCATCAGGGTTATTCTCATGGATTTCCCACAGCAGAGGCATATGGGAGAATTGGTCCCGCTGGAGCAACCAATTCTTAGTCCATGAACTCCTCCTCACCCTGTTCACAGACTGAACTCGGGTTACAGTGTTAACTGCAACACCAAGCCCAAAGCCAGCACGAGCTCAAGAACGAGAACGCACTTCAAACATGGTTTTAAACCGGTCGGCTGGTCAGAACGCACTCAAACAGAACGCACCGTGGAACAGCAAGGCCTGAAAAGAACGATCTGAAAAACAGTAAACGAACGGCCAAGTCGGCACTGCAAGGCAGTAACGACCTGACTGCACGCACTGAATCACAAATACAAACCCACAAGCACAAACTGAACAACAGGAAATGATCTGCAAAGCACGGAGACTGAAAAGCGCGAATCGGCTCTCACCAAACTTTTACTAACACGCGGTAACACGAAATCAGCAAAAGCAGCCCAAGGGGTGGCGCCATTAGATTTGTTCGGCCCTTTTATAGCACGTCGTACGTTTTGTACGTGCCGTCGTTTTGTTGCCGTCGGTTTTTAAATTGATGGTGTGTGGCCAAGACTGATGAAAAACAGTTTCATCGGATTTCCGATGGTCAAATCCATCGGACGAAAATCCATAGGTTATCCGATCGTGTGTACAGGGCTTTAGGGCAAAGATGCTGAACAGCAAGGATTCATTACCTATGAGAATCTCTTTCCCTATGGCTAAAAACACACAGTTGCTGGATGCAAGAGAGAAGAACTTCAGTATCGAATGCATTCAGACACTCAGTTTGGCTGCATCTTAATACAACAGCTTGCAAGTGATACAATTCCTTCTCAATGTGGTTGTATGAATTAAAGTTACACTAAATTATATCCTTATTCTCCTAAAATAATGTATACACATCTACAACCTAATGGCCCTGTAATCTATTTTTCATGAAATAATTTTTATTGGGTTTTCCTGCCTTTTAGTAATGCCCTCTGTTAGCGTCCAACCCTCTTCTTTTCCTGCTCATTTCCATTTGTTTGGAACAAGCAATGCATGTTAGTTGTGGTCATGTCCCCTGCCCTATAAATACTACTCCCATAGTCCATAGTAGTTCATCTCAGGAGTGTGCAAAACAAAGTGGCTACATTTCTACATAGGGTGGGAACATGGAGAATGAACATAGCTACCCTCTAGCAGAAAACAAAATTAATTTGAAGATCTTGGGGAGGCTGAAAGCAATTGAAGGTACATCTTGAAGTAAGACTGGTATGCTTCAATAGATTTTTTAAACCAGAACTTAGTGTCACTTTAAGCCTTTAATTATATTGCAGATCTTATGTGCATAGTGTAGTAGAGTAGTGTTCATCATTCATGAGCAATGTACAGTCAATTTGCACTGATAATAGTATAATACTGGTGTGTGCCAATGGTTTCCATTTACTAAATATAACAGAGCACTATAGAACAATAGAACATATTAGTGCTTTCATGTGATTGACATAATTTTATAAACTATCCAAAAGGAGGCTTAAAAGACTATGTTTATTTTATTGCAATTTACAATGTATCTATTGCTCATCTTGAGAGGTTAAGTTCACCTTTTACATAAACTGGCCTGTGCAGACAAAGGTCCCCAGTAGTTTAAAATGCACTTTGCTGTTTGTAAAAATACTATTTAAACACTTTCAAACTGCCCCATAGCAGATATACTGCCAAAGGTTGGCTGTTCTGTTTAGAATCACGTATATACAGTATGTATATGTGATTTTGCACTTGCGCCTAGGGTGCACGCGTGCGCACTACCAGCACGCTGCTTCTGCTGTGATAACTTACAGCAGAAGCTAATCTGTGAGTGCCAGGCAATAGATGTCCACTGGAACCTGTCGATCATTGGGCAGAGACACAGAACAGAGCTCTGCCTATGTAAACAAGACAGGGCTCCATTCTGACAGAGGGGAAGTGATGGATTTTGTGTCCCTAATAAAATCCATCACTTCCTCTATTAAAAGCAGCACACAGTTTACACAAAAACACTGGCTAGGCACACCATTAACCCTTTGATTGCCCTAGACCCCTTTAACTCCTTCCCTGTCAGTGTTATTAGTACAGTGACAGTGCATTTTTTTAGCACTGCTCACTGTATCAGTGTCACTGGTACCCACAAATTTTCAAAAGTCTCAGTTAGTGTCCAATTGTCCATCACAATATCACAGTACCTCTATAAGTCGCTGATCACTGCCATTGCTAGTATACAAATAAATAAATAAATGCATTAAAATTCTAGTATATACAGGGGATACAGTGGATATAAACAGTCTACACGCCCTTGTTAAAATGTCAGGTTCCTGTGATATAAAAAAATGAAACAAGGATAAATAATTTTAGAACTTTTTCCACCTTTAATGTGACCTATAAACTGTACAACTCAGTTGGACAACAAACTGAAATATTTTAGGTAGAGGGAGGTAAAACTAAAAAAATAATAATAATGTGTTTACATAAGTGTGCACACCAATAAACTAATACTTTGTTGAAGCCCCTTTTGACAGTCTTTTCTTTTTTGGGTATGAGTCAATCAGCATGGCACATCTTGATTTGGCAATATTTGCCCACTCTTCTTTGCAAAAACACTCCAAATCTGTCAGATTGCGAGGGCATCTCCTGTGCACAGCCCTCCTCAGATCATCCCACAGATTTTCAATTGGATTCAGGTCATGACATTGTGGGGGAAATAATACCACGTATGTCAGGTGCTGGGATAAGGTAAGATAAACTTGTGACATTGGTGAATAGGACAATAATAAAATTAATCTCCATAACAGGGTCACAGACAAGCATAAAAACCTGACAGAATCACTAACCACTCAGCATAATCTCAATATAAAAAAAACTTTAGCTCTGTATTATTCTTCTTATTATTATTATTAATATTATTAAATGAAATTGAGAGTCTTCATCCCCCCCCCCCTCTAATTGTTGACCATCATTAGGAAATGTATATACATAAGAGCAAATTAGAAAGGCAATACTATTTTTTTAGGTTAGAGTGGAAGTTAATTGGCTCCTGAGGGTTACAGAAGTTCCTTTTAACTATCCTTGAGCCAGAAAATGGTCCTTTATTAGACTAATTTTTTTTTTTTACTTTTTTAACAGAAATAGGAAACAGACCTCAAAATAGGAAACATGGACCTCAAAATGAAGACAACCAAAGTACCCTAAACACACCCCAAAACCCACATCCTCTGAATAAAGAAAAGAAAAATTGAAAATTTTTAAGCAAATTTCACCCAAGCAGAAAGCACAATTAAGGGTTTCTGTTTTAAAATTATTTTATTCTACAGATTTAGCTGTCAAAATCACCTCTCCCATCCCTAGGTATAAAAATGATTATTGTTAATTATAATAACTACTGATATGCAAAGTAGCTTTTCTACTTAGATATTTCATTTTGCTACTGAAAAAACAACATTCTATCTGAAATTCATTCAGATGACTGTTAAATCAATCTTTTGTGGTTCATCTACATACTTTTACACTTTTTTCTTTTTCCATCAAACTAATAAAAATGTCCCTGATCTCTTCACTGTCATTTCTCATCTTCTGTGCAATAGCTGTCACCTTCCAGTGACAGGATTCATATTGTTAGGCAGAAAAAGCACCAGCAGGGACCTCCGCCACACTGCTTTTGTACTGGAGAGACCATACTCTGACGTGTGTGTTTTTCTTCATACAGTGGAATTCTGCTGAGCGTTTTTTACTCCCATATGGCCCTATACATATGTTTGCCTCTGCACTAACAAATATATATGGCAATAACAGCAGCTTCTCTCTAAGACAGAATGACTGCTCACTTATTTTAGCGTAAACACAGTACATTCAGCAGATGAACACTAAAGATGAACAAAAATGAATTGGTGTTTAAAATAAAATGACCATGTTTATTTTTTCTTACAATTTACAAGTTTGGGCATTTTTGGCCTCCTAATGTGTGTGGCGTGTATTCCTCTGACGTGGTTTTATTTCCCCCACATGGCATGTCATGGCTGCAAATAAATCCTCATCTTTAACTTTATTTAGACTTTATTTTTAGGTTCCCAACTGCAAATCTTTTGGAACAGAGAACTGTCATTCCCACTGTCAGAAAATCAGAGCTGACAGCTAGGTACTTTGTTCACAGAGGATTAGTTGCACTACAATGAATTTACAGCTATCCAAAGTAATGTGCCTTAGCATTGCTTAAAAATGTCGACATTGCTTGTGCATTAATCCAGGTGGCATTACCACCTCTGGTACTGACCTAAGTTGTTAAATTGCTGGGAACACAGGCTAAGTAGTTCTTCTTATTCTTACATTTTTACCTTTACAATTTTTATACCATGAATTAAATTTTCTGCCATAAGTAAAAATCAAGTGAACATGCTGGGAATATAACCTATCTTTTTTGTTTTTTGTAAAATAATATTTTTAACAAGAGGTTTTGATCTTTGATCTGAAATTTGCCTAATTTAGTAAAAAATATTTTATTGATGAAATTGTTAGTTCACTTACTTAAAAGGCAACTTCAATTTAAGTGCAATTGTCTTTAACATGTTTTCCCTACCCCTTTTAGTTGAGGCCACCTATCTAAATACTTACCTTTAGCTTTGCTCCTGAGGGCTTTACTGTGTAGTTCTGACCTGGTGCCACTCCTCGCACTATACACTCCCATGACTGTATTCCTCTTAATGACTGTGAGCTACTCTGGGTATAGAAAAGCCAAAGGATGAGTGGAGTGGTCAGTATTCAAGGTCCTAATTAACAACAATTCTCAGAAATACTTAGCAAGGTGCACATAAAGATTAGAATTATTAGCATCATACAAGAGAAGCTGGGAAGTTACCTGTCAGAATGAAGGGATTACCAAACAAATGGAGATGGTATACAGGGATGACAAAATGTATTGTATTTCTAAGCATCTTTGATCTTGGATTCTTTATAACAGAACAGTCTTTGCCACGAGCGACAAAATGGCAAGAGAGAGATTATATGATGTGTTTTTCACTATACATTGTCTATAGATGAGTTCATTGAAACCTTTGAAATATAGTATCAACTATTCAACTTTATCTCTTGCCAAGTTTGTCAGACAGACAAAAATGTAACCAACGCAGTATATATTGCATCTGGTAATAGAATTCTGAGATTATTAATTGCAACCATTTTTGTCATCTGTTGTAATCCTTTTTTTTGTGATTCCACTGAATTTAGCTAAATCTCTCCTTGTCTGGACATTAAAAAAATGTTTAGTATGCCAGCATTTAGGCCTTCGAATTTGGAAATAACAGCCACTCACAAGAGTTAAAAATTAACAAGAGCAAATAAAAATAGTGATTTCGCTCAATGCAGTGCACTACATTTACAGGAAAATCCAGTATTCCCCAGACATGCACTGTAACAGATTGGGACATAAAATATGAAACCAAAGCTAGGAGCAGAATTATTCCCCAATGCCATCTACCTTCAGAGGAGCAATAGGTCTATCTCTGTTTTATTAAGTCCTAAATGAACAGAATGACAAAAATGTTGTTGAGCTCCCTACAATGTATAAACCACTAAACTTGTTTTGCCATGGAGCAAAATAATTCATAGAGATTGTGAAAACTTTTATTTGTCAGATGTATAAAGTTCAATTGGTCCACTGATACCCACAGAGAAAAATGAAGAAATAAATTCTGAAAAATAAGTTGGTGTCACTAAGACAGATTATGGGGAAGAGTCCAACAAAAGCCATATTGCTCACCAATAGACATCTGCAATAAAGCTCAGAATTAGGACAGGATGCCTAAAATGTCACTGTCTACAGTTAAAGAGGCTGGGAGACAAGAACAAATCAAAGCAATGGGAAACATTAAAGTGGAAGGCAAGTCAAAACTTAACTAAGCCTAAATCTACACCTAACTCTATCCTAAGCCTAATCTATCTACTCTGTAAAAGAAAATATGTCTATACTTACCTATTCTGAAGTTGCTTCAGTCCGGTCACAGGACCGCCTTCAAGCACCGGCTTCAGTGTGGAGGACAGACAGCCAATGATGGATGCTCCATAGTAAGCCTATGGGCGATGGTATTGCCCTGGATCTGCAGCTCTTGTTGGTGATCTCTCCTTTACACTAAAGCTGATGCCGGTCATGTGACCAAACTGGAACAACTTCCTATAGAGAGCTTTCCTTTCACAGGATAGATAGAAACGGCTTAGAATGGGGTTGGGAGTAGACTTAAGTTTAGTTTTGGCGTGCCTTCAACTTTATTCCATTAAACAGGTAAAGGTGCTGATAACTATGTACTCTAAGAAAAACATTAAATCATCATATTTAGCATAAAATGCAAGGCATGTTTTATTGACAGCTTCTGTATAGTAAAAGGATGCCAAAAATAAAGCAGCGGTCGACATCACCGTGCCTCAACACATAGAATATACCATGAGCTTTGCAATACTGCAATATGCTGAAGAGCATTCTGGTGGGATTTTGAGTGCCCAAATTTCTTGGTAAGGAGTTTAAAGGCACAGTGATGCACACTGCAGCTAAAGAAAGTGGGGAGAAACCAGGGCAAGGTCATTTTTTCTGATAAAAGCAAATTTCTAGCAGCCTTTTAAAATAAGTTTTATTTGGGGTTTGTCAGTATAGTTGCACTTTAAAGAAAAAGGAGCCTAAAATCTTTAATCTTTGTTTTAGTTTAGATTTAATTCTTATCATATTCTTATCATATTCCTGACTTGGCCATTAACCGGTGTAGTGATGAAGGCAACTTACAGTTCTCAAATTTGTACAGTGACATTCATATCGTATTATGCCCTAAAACATGGTGTATTTCCCAACTCCTCTTCCAACATGTGCAAAGCAGTAAAATAAACACAAACAATAACGTGTGTGCATAAAGGTAATACTGTATATTTATAGAGCCAGATTGGTACTAAATATTATCAAGCTCATATGCCTTGATTGTGGATATAGAAATATTTTTCATACATACATTTACAGAATATTTATATTAACTTAAAAGTAACTCTCTTTGTTGACTACAGATAAAACTAAAATGACATCACAGTTAAAAAAACATCAAAAAATCCACTTATTTAAAGCTTAATACATTTAAAAAAAACATTATCACAAACACACAATTATTTGTAGGTTGTATAAAAATGAATGATTATAAAACAAGGTCATCAAAGTATGCTTTCAGGTTGGTCATTTTTTTTCTACAGTATAAAGTTAGGATATGGGGTAAGTGGTAAGGAGCAGAGAGTCTCCTTTTCCTAATATAAAAATCATCAATTGAAGCATCAGCTAAGATCTGCTTCCATGCTGGTCTTTACTGACTTCTCCCTTCCCTTCAGCCAAAAAATGAAGGAGGTGGGGGATTTAGTACCTGACAGGAAACAATTCTGTGGTCTGGATGGATAACAATCCATTAGCCCACCTCCAAACACCTAAGCTTGGTGCTCTGGAGTAATGTCGGGCAGCTCATCTGGCAAAGTTTGAATTCTCTTTACATTATAACCCTGGAAAGAGTAACAAGAAAGCAGATGCCCTATTCTGGCACTCACTAGCAGGGACTCACCGAGATATGGAAGAAAACACTGAAGAGATAGAAATCCCTGACTTTACTAGAGAAAAGTTTAAGCATAGGCCACAGGTGAAACTCATTCACCTACTATAAGAGTATAACTGGGCAGAGACACAGAGAGAGGAACCAGTAAAAGTAGAGGTAAAGTTACAGAGATGGCCTAGTCCCAAAGAAAGATTGTATCTACTATCAGAAACAAACTGCTAAGTGAGTGGCCTGTTTTGCGCTGATTGATAGTATAATGTACTGCATAATAATGTTTCCTTATGACTCATCGGTGGCCTGGTAGGTTGTACTGCCAAGGTACCCAGACCCTTTCCATGGCAGAGAGAATCCCTGGGTAATCAGGATACTGGGATGTCCACAAAATAATTCACCTGAGAGACAAGCCACGTGTGCAGATCTTTTCCAGTCTGTAGACAATGTGTGGTATCGGTTCTGGGCCAAAGGGTGCTGAAGCCCAAATACCACTTCATATAATGAGAAATAAAATTCTGAGAGGCTTAACTCATGAGAAACAAAAAAATTGACCCATTGGTCTAGAAATACAACCATACAGTACATTCCTTGACAGGCTGCTCACCCTACCATGTTATATTTGGTTGTACTCGAGGAATGCTAAGTTACCCAAATTACCTCTCTCAGAATCTCAGAGAGACCCAACCTGATATTACAGAGGTAGCTGGGATAGGAATCTGCCGCCAGGTAAATGGCCCTCCACTGACAGACCTGGCATGTGAGCAGAGGGACAGGAGCCTAATAGCATGCAGCAAATCCAGAAGACCCAACTACTGGTGGGAGCTCCTCCTCAATTACTACAAGAGTGCTCCAGTTTCAATGGGGTGGCCCTTTTTCTTGGGCGTTGGATTCCTCCAGCTCTTGGGTAGAGATGGGCTGAACACCCCCCCCCCCCATTTTCGGTTAGCAGCACAACTCCCGAGCAGGGGAAAAGTTCTTTGCCGAATAGTGAACTCTATTGAAGTCTATGGGAAACGAACATGAGAAATGTAGTGTCCCCCCAAAAATCCATACCAGACCCTTATCTGAGAATGCAGCCTGGCAGGCCAGAAAAGGGGGGGATGAGCGAGTGCCTCCCTTCTGAACTGGACCAAGCCACATGCCCTCAACATGGGGGGGTGCTTTGGGCATTTTAACAGAGAAGTGTGCTGTTTAAGAGCATAATGGCAAGTAGCTGTTTGTGTTTTAAACTATTTAAATGTAGTAGTGATTCTCAGCTAGACACCCCAGTGTTATACAGTCTTATATAGACTAGTCTATGCAGCCAAATGTTACCTTGACTGAGCCACAGAGACAGTTCTGTTATGCTTGTGTAGCTTTCATAATCTGTTTTCTATTATTCTGGAGTGCAGGCCTGCTTTTTGCCATCCTAAACTTGCTGTGCATTGTTGCTGATCATTCAGTCAATGACCTATTCTGTGAAATATATATTCCCACATACACATATATATATATATATATATATATATATATATATATAGATATAGATATATAACTATATCTATATATATATCACATATATACCAAAAATACTCACATAAAGAACCATAATAACCAATAATACCTTTAAGCTCTAGAGACACAGCTATTTATCTCGTTTGTTACTTTTGCAACTTCTGCACTTTCTTTGTTCAAACTCAAAGGCGAGATACCAGGATAAACTGTGTTCAGGACAAATAACAATTTCATTTTTCATTTCATGTACCTGATCATATCTGCACACAGAAATGAGAAGATCTCTAGGAGAGCTAGCATCTGTGTACACAGTCTTGCTACCTGCTGCTATGAGTTAGTGTGACATAAAAATAATAATTAGCAACAGTTATTTGTTGCCATTGAAATCCATTCTTTTTTACCTATTCTGTCTGAAAAACACATCAACTATATAATCTTCATATTAAACTATGACAAAGACCATATGCTGTCATTTGTGTATTTCAAGCCAAAATGTAAAGAGCTTCTACTTTGTCTACATTTATTACAGTGATGTTAGTTAAAAATGCTTTGACCTCTGATTCAGAATCCATGGGTAAAATAACTCAGACTTTTGGCATAATACACTTACAGAGACACAAATTACATTTAGGAAACTGAAAACACAATGGTTTATTAAAATAAAGCAAGCAAATATGAGCCCACTTATAGAACAGGGGAATGCAGGTTGGTGTAAATTGTCAGAAATATGACGTTTGTTCTTCTGTTTACAGATTTTTTGTTTTGGAAACATCTCTATAAAGAATTTTTATATCTATATGAATAAAGAAGCTAGTAATGGAAAAGGGTGGGGCTGTCAACTGAGGGTAGAAAGCATTATTGCTCAAACAGGGAAAAGATAAGCAAAGGAAGTTGGCAATCTGAAACAGATACAGTCAGCTGCAAAAAAATTATATTTTTTGTGCTACCAAAAATGTTAGCTACTAGTCTAAGCAAAGGACTTTCTGACTTGTCTAGTTGTGAGTATATAGGGGCTTCACCTCTCCCACCTCACTTCCTGCTATGCTTATGTAGCACTACCCCCGCAGGAGCTGCTGGTTTTAATTTTGGGTCTGCCGTTACCTGCCTGTTCACCATATCTGCCATAGGGGTCCCATTAGAGAGTTGTTCACAGATGTCCGCACCAAACATTGAGGCCTCGTACACACGACCGAGAATCTCGTCAAGAAAAAACACGTCATTTTTCTTGACAAGATTCTTGGACAAGAAACTTGTTCCGGCCGAGTGTACAGACGCTGCATTCAAAGAACCCGCGGTTCTTTGAATGGAGTGAACGCGGTGACGTCATCGACTACGACGAGCGTGCGCTCGTCACATTCAATGCCGTCACCGCCATCTTGCTACACCCTCCCTATGCCTAGGAAACTACCACGCATGCGTCAAAGTCATTTCGAGCATGCGCGGGTTTCCACGGCGAAAGGTAAGTGTACACACACACACACTTTTCTCGTCGAGAAACATGCTTACAAGAATCTTGACGAGAAAATAGAGAGCAGGTTCTCTATTTTTCTCGTCGAGATTCTTGTCAGTTTTCTTGACGAGAAACCTGATAGCCGCGTACACACGACCGAGTTACTCGGCAAGAAAGCTCTGCCAGCAAGTTTCTTGCTGGTTCTTGCCGATAAACTCGGTCGTGTGTACGAGGCTTACGTCTCTTTTTCCAATGCTTTTATTAACAACGTCAGATAGAGGGATGGAGTGTTAGGGGAGATTCAGGTACCTTGTTTTGCGGATCACAGGTACTTCTTTGATCCAGAGAACAAAGAGCTTCCACAACTGGATCTAGCAACCACCGGATAGGCCTCTCTCACTGACCTAGCAGCCGGTGCAGTGCTTGGTCATAGTCTCTGCCACAGACTTGCTGAATATCCTAGAGTCATTGTACAATCCTCTGCCACAGGATTGTATAACCAATAACTTTTGCAAAGTCAAAGAACAGTTACACAGTACCAGTCATCCGGCGATACTGTGAGGTAGATTGGCCGGGATGCATCCTCCAATTGAGTCTCCAATTGGTCGGCTTTGACAGCACAGGACCACCCCTGGACCAGTAGACACCAGAAACTCCTGGGCCTACTTTCAGTAACAATGAAAGGCCCCGAGGCAGCAAAAGTGATATGACATACCTTAGACGAGGAGGGCCATCAGGTCAGAGAGACCTAAAAATTGTGTCTCTACCTTAAGTACCCTCTCCCAGAATGCACAGCGGGGGGAACCACTCCCACTGGGCTGTTTCTGGGTAAAGAGGTACTCAATACATCCAGCCCGTTGCATTTCCAACACTGGCCGGTGGTGACAGTGACACCCACGGCCAAGTGGAAAACACACAACACAGCTGAACTGGAACAGAAACCAGCAATTTAACTTGATCAATCTGAGCTAAACTACAGCTCAGACAAACCTAAATTTACATATAGCGCCTATTCATTAGGAGCAGGGCACTACACTTAGTAGTAAGAAACTGTGTACTGGCTAATTGTACTGAGGGGGCATCAGGCAACTCTTAAAAACAGTTCATAAAAAAGGGGGGGATAATGCGCTAATGTGTAATAATACTAAATAAACATACAGTGACAAAGTGACAAAAATATGAATAAAGTGCAAGAAAAAAATGTGCATATCAAAATATCACAATATCTCTAACCATAATGAAAGAGAAATGAATAATCTATATCCAATAAATAAAATTAGTATAAACACCAGTGCAATACACACTGAACGTGATGGTTCAATAATGCAATGGTGAAATATTGTATGAGCTCATAAAGTCCATAGATAGATAATAAAGGTGAACAAATAAGTGTAGTCCTTAATTAGGATCAGGGTCTTCTAGGTAGGATTCCAATTGGAGTATTGAACCACTGATATATCCTCCACCTGTCTCTCAATATGCTCACCTCAATGAGGAATAAAACTGGCTTAGTATGGGGTCTTGTCTTTCTCTTTCAATCTTCTCCACTCAGATAGCCAAAACAATCTGACCACCACCAATCACGCTATCTGCAAATGGAAGGGAGGGGGAGGGGGCAGTGGGGGAACAGACAAGAAACCTCCAATGGTGTAGTAATGTAGTAAAAAAGTATAGGGTTTATTAAGAATAAGACGGTGGACTCTTACATCACAACAAAAAGATATAGGCAAATACAGATAATCGCGGCGTGCAAAGCGCCGTCTTACTGTAGTTCTGCTGTTTGTAATCCTGGATGTGATGCCGCAATCCTTTCCCTCATTGAGGTGAGCATATTGAGAGACAGGTGGAGGATATATCAGTGGTTCAATACTCCAATTGGAATCCTACCTAGAAGACCCTGATCCTAATTAAGGACTACACTTATTTGTTCACCTTTATTATCTATCTATGGACTTTATGAGCTCATACAATATTTCACCATTGCATTATTGAACCATCACGTTCAGTATGTTTATTTGTTCAGGTTCACTGATTTGCATGTTATTGCACTGGTGTTTATACTAATTTTATTTATTGGATATAGATTATTCATTTCTCTTTCATTATGGTTAGAGATATTGTGATATTTTGATATGCACATTTTTTTCTTGCACTTTATTCATATTTTTGTCACTTTGTCACTGTATGTTTATTTAGTACTATTACACATTAGCGCATTATCCCCCCCCCCTTTTTATGATTTGTTTTATGTGTAGAGTGAACACAGATCGATTTTGCAGCCATTGTTTTTACCTCAGTTTCATTTATTTACCCTTTATTAGCACGAAAGACACACATTCTCTTAAAAACAGTTGTCATATCTCTAACATTATCATTCAGGCAAAATTGTAGCTACTAGACTAAGCAAAAGACTTTCTGACTTGCCTAGTTATCAGTATATAGGGGACATGTGTCAAGCACAAGGTCTGTGGGCTGAATCCAGCCTGTCAGGCCATTTCATGTAGCCGTCACACCCAGGGCTTTTTTCAGCCAGAATATGATGGAACTCAGTCCTGCCACCTTTGGCTCTCACTCTGTGCTCCCTGCTCACCACTGCCACTTGTTAAAACAGAAGCCTTCTCTGTTTACAAGTACATATTTAGTCTCAGTGCACTCATGAGGGGGAACAAGGGAGATGCAGGTGTAGTGTGGAATTGGGCATCACTTGGTAAGCTGCACTGTGACCCTCATCAGTGTAGGAGCCGCCTACACTGCGGGGAGGTACTAGAGCCAGGCCAGGTAGGTGAGATGCAAGGAAGCTTGGGGGGGAGAGATGAGGGCTGTGGAGGGAAATATGTGCAAAGGTGGGGGGGTGGGGGAGATTGGTGCAGAGGTCAGGGCCTGTGAAAGAGAGCTGAACCCCACATACTGTGCATAGCACACTCCTAAACACTACACTTCATATGTAGACACTTCAACCCTGAAATCTATACACAGCGCATCCATGAAACCTATACTCGGTATGTAGCACAGCCCTAAACTCTGCAATGTAAGTGGTGCACCCCTGAATTCTGCTCTCTGTGCATAAGTCACACCTGAAACTGCATTCTGTGCATAGCACACTCCTGAACTCTGTACTCTGTACATAGCACATTCCCTGGACTCTGTACATAACACACCCCTGGTATTTATTGCCTCTTTAAGATCCTCCCACTGCAACTTGGCTACACCCACCGTTCAATGCAGTTTGGCAGGGTGGGGCAGGGTGTGGTTGAGTTCATCCACCTATCCTCTGAGAAAAAAAGGCCTGGATAAAGTTCTATAGTCTTACAGATACAACTGGCCTTTTGAGGGCAACCATAATGCTTATGCAGCCCGCAATGAAATTGAGTTTGACACCCCTCATATAGGGGCCTAATCTCCCCCACCTCACTTCCTGACATGCTTAGTAGTGAGCATCTGTGTACTGACTAAATGTACTGAGGGGGCATCAGGCAACTCCTCAAAAGAGTTGTCATATCTCTAAAATTAGCCTTATAGGCAAAAACTATTAACTTTGGTCCTCATTTATACGTGAAAAAATTGAGGTAAGTAAACATTATGGCATCTAACTAGGCTTCCAACTCCAATTTTCTGTCCTGTACTGTACATATAAATTGTATTGATTGCTATAATTCTTTTTTTTTCCACTTTTTGGGCTGTCATATGAGTGTATCTATATTCAACTTTATATTACCCTCTACTACAAAACCCAAGAGCCTCTATATTTAAAGATGTTCAGCTCCTTCACTTATAGTGTGTTTACCTCCATGGTTGAAATTGTTTTACACAACAATTCTTCACTAGGGTGGAGCGGACCTGAACTGTAAAGTTTGGGTCCGTACCGAACTTTTGGGTTTTGGGGTCCCGGACCCGAACCCGAACAATTGACTGTATATTCGGGTTCGGGTCCGGTTTTCGGCAATATGTATGTACTGTAAAGTCGCGCTTGTTTCCCGTGCTTAGAACTGTCCCTGCACAAAGTGTAATTTCTGAAGGAAAAAAAGTCATTTAAAACGCACTCGCAGCTGTAATGAATTGTCGGCTCCCGGCAATACATAGAAAAGACATTGATAAAAAAAAAAAAGCGTGGGGGTTCCCCCAAATTTAATTACCAGGCCCTTCAGGTCTGGTATGGATATTAAGGGGAACCCTGCCACAAATGAAAAAAAAATGCGTGCGGTTCCCCCAAATATCCATACCAGACCCTTCAGGTCTGGTATGGAATTTAAGGGGAACTCCACCCCAATTTTTTTTTAAATGGCGTGGAGTACCCCCAAAAATCCAGACCAGACCCTTTATCCGAGCACGCAACCTGGCAGGCCGCAGGAAAAGAGGGGGGGACGAGAGAGCGCCTCCCCTTCCTGAACCGTACCAGGCCACATGCCCTCAACATGGGGAGGATGTCCTGTGGTTGTGGGGGTCTGTGGGCGGGGGGCTTATCGGAATCTGGAAGACCCCTTTAACAAAGGGGACCCCCAGATCCTGCCCCCCTATGTGAATTGGTAATCGTGTACCCCTACCATTTCACAAAGAAAGTGTAAAAATTTGTAAAAAAAATACACAGACACCATTGGGAAAGTCCTTTATTAAAAAAAAAAAAAAAATAAAAAAAAAAAAAACATTCCAGCGTTGAAATTCAGTGTCCCGCAGCAATCCCGATGTCCAGCGCTGTCCAGACAAAATGTCATTGGCTGAGCCCGTGCGGACCTGATGGGGAACTTCCTTGGCAGTGTATTAAATGAATAGACCCGCCCCTTCTAAAGTTCCCCATCAGATCCGCTCAGCCAATGACGTAGTGTAAGGCTGAGGACCTGATGCGGAACGTGAGAAGGGGCGGGTCTATTCATGTATTATGCTGCGGAGGAAGTTCCCCATCAGGTCCGCCCATCCAATGACGTAGGCGGGGTCTGACATACGAGGGGGCGGACCTGATGGGGAACTTCCTCCACAGTTTAATACATGAATAGACCCGCCTCTTCTCATGTTCCGCATCAGGTCCTTAGCCTTACACCTACATCATTGGCTGAGCGGACCTGATGGGGAACTTCAGAAGGGGCGGTTGTATTCATTTATTACTAATAAACGAATACACCCGCCCCTCCTAAAGTTCCCCATCAGGTCCGCTCAGCCAATGACATAGGTGTAAGGCTGAGGACTTAATGCGGAACGTGAGAAGAGGCGGGTCTATTCATGTATTACACTGTGGAGGAAGTTCCCCATTAGGTCCGCCCCCACCTACATCATTGGATGAGCGGACCTGATGGGGAACTTCCTCCAGTATAATAAATTAATAGACCCGCCCCTTCTCACATTCCGTATCAGGTCCTCAGCCTTACACTACGTTATTGGCTGAGCGGACCTGATGGGGAACTTTAGAAGGGGCGGGTCTATTTATTTAATACACTGTTAGGAAGTTCCCCATCAGGTCCGCTCAGGCTCAGCCAATGCCTTTTTCGTCTGGACAGCGCTGGACATCAGGATCGCCGCGGGACACTGGATTTCATCGCTGGAATTTTTTTTTTTTTAATAAAGGACTTTCCCAATGGTGTCTGTGTATTTTTTTTTACAATTTTTTACACTTTCTTTGTGAAATGGTAGGGGTACAATGAAGTTCGGCCGAACCCGTTGAACCCGAACATCCAGGTGTCCGCTCAACTCTATTCTTCACACAAACTAAACTAAGTAATGTGAAAAATAAATATTAAGGAGTAGTAGGTAAGGTAATGATAGAATTATTTAAAAAAAAAGCCTCAAACATTGCTAAAATCAATTACCAGATTTTCTTCAATCAATTTTTTCATAATAAGTGTACATAATTAAAACCTATAATTAGCTGGGAGTCAGTATATGTGTACTTGTTAAATGGCTAAAGAAAATTTTTATTATATTAAATCCAAACATTTGTATAACATAATACTGTACATACATTTAGGTCAGCGATGCATACTGTAGTAAATTCTATTATGGGTGCTCATTTTACATGGTATTCAATTTGAGAACAGCTTATAAAGTTAATGTTCAGTTAAATTTGGTAAGTAGTCTTCCATTAACTTATTATAATCTTCACTCTAAGTATCAATCTGTTCCTTTGTATCATGTTATGCCCTGTACACACGATCGTTTTTTCCGATGAAAAAAGTCTGATTGACTTTTTTCATCGGAAAAAACGATCGTGTGTGGGCCCCATTGGACTTTTTTCCATTGGTGTAAAAAAATAGAACATGTTTTACATTTTTCTGATGGAAAAAAAAACTATAGGAAATTCCGATTGTCTGTGTGGAACTCCAACGGAGAAAAAAACCCACGCATGCTCAGAGAATCAAGTCGACTCATGCTCAGAAGCATTGAACTTAATTTTTCTATGTTTTACGTCACTGCGTTTTGGACAGTCGGAATTTTGTCTGATGGTGTGTAGGCAAGACTGATGGAAGTCAGCTTCATCGGAATTGCGATGGAAAATTCCATTGGATTTTATTCCATCAGAAATCCGATTGTGTGTACAGGGCATAAGAGTAGCAACTCAAAGAGGAGGCAACTTATATGACAAACCAACTGCAAGAATGGACTAGTATATATTTTTTTGTTTGCCTGTGGGTTTCAGAGTACTTACAATTTCACATTAAGTACTCAAAACTAAAAATAATAACCTGTAATATAAACAACAGGGCTTTGCAGAATATTATAGTTTCATAGTTGGTAAGGTTGAATAAAGACACTAGTCTATCCAGTTCAACCTGTGTACTTGATGTGATGGGTGTTCATGTCGATAGTCATTTCCCATATCCCGGTATATTGTGTTCACTAAGATGCACGTCCAATATTTTTTTTTAATTATCAATACTTCTTGCTGACACCACTGATTGTGGAAGAGAGTTTCACATCCCTACTGCTCTGACAGTGAAAAACCCCCTACGGGGATACCTCTCAAGGATAGATGCATGTGTTCTTATGTTGTTGTATTACCTCCCCATCAGAGCAGAAATCAAGCTGTCAGCAGCCCAAATAGAGACTAACTTGTCTCTTGATTGAACTCAGAACTATTAACTGACACTCTCTCCAGGCTTTTTAATATATCAGTTTTATAAATGTCTCTTATTAGGATGATGCTAAGCCTGATCATAAATAGGATACTTCTGCTTAAACAGAGAATCAATACAAGCAAGAAAACAAAAATCAAGTAATCAAGCCATAGGGCTGCTCCATGAGGGCAGTTTAAGAGTGGAGGCCGGTACTACAACAAATACCTATTGGTAACTGGTTGTCATTAAACTCATATACATTGGTATGATTTATTAAACATTACACCCCCCCCCCCCCATTTGGGTGTGGACATGGTTGTTTTTTAACAGTTATGGGTAAATATTTGCTGTAGTTTTGATTTATAAATGATGTCCACGGAACAGTTAAACATTACATAGTGATGCTTTAGTTTTACACAAAAGATATATTAGGAAAGGCCATTTGAGAGGAAATTAAGGTTTCTTGTCTTCCTATAACTGATAGGACTTAGATATAATAAGCTTGGTAGGTTTGAACTCCATTGTTAATTTTATTCTCAGAGTTCTGCAAAAGTTGCTCAAGTCCAACTATTGAATGAAATATTTAGTTGACATTATTACACCTACTAACAAGTAAAGTATGGGCCTGTTCCAGAAAGCTCAGAATTATTCTGAAGCTTTTCAGAAATAAATGGTGCTAATAGTAGTAAAGGAGATAATATGCATTGCCATTTTGCTCAATAGAACACACTTTAGTATTCTAATAAATTTAGGCTGTTAAGAAGACAAGTTGCATTAATGGATGCCGTAACTTGTCTGGTATGACAGAACTTAGAAATACTTTATTCATTGGCTAAATTGTTTGAAATGGAACGTAAATTTAAGATTAGAATACAGTATAAATGCATAATATTTGTCAACTTATTATTCTCCACAATATTAGCTATAATAGAAAAAGAGCTGTAGCTGTAAAATATAAGGTGGATTTGACTAGAGTTTGAGTGCTCACTGCCATCAGTCATAATAGCTTCAAGTGGATAGAGCTAAAACCTAAAGCCAATCATTACAATATTAACAGCTTAATGGGCCACTTCAGAAAAGTCAGCCATTTCACATTAATGTATAAGGAAGAACTGACGTGGCAGGGGATAAACTCATTCTTTAGAGCCAGGCAGGCACTGTATTTTTTTAATATTTCCTGATGTATTTTGCAAAATATAATAAAACATTGTGAGATTGTGATTTCCATTAACCACTTTAGCCCCAGAAGGATTTGCCCCCTTAATGACTAGGCCATTTTTTGCGATACGGCACCGCATCACTTCAACTAACAATTGCGTGGTCGTGCGATGTTGTGCCCCAACAAAATTTACGCCCTTTTTTCCCCACACATAGAGCTTTCTTTTGGTGGTATTTGATCACCTCTGCGGTTTTTATTTTGTGCGTTATAAACAAACAAAAAGCAACAATTTTGAAAAAAATATTTATTTTTTTACTTTTTGCTGTAATACATACCCAAAAAAAAGTATTCATCAGTTTAGGTTCATATATATTCTTCTACATATTTTTGGTAAAAAAATCGCAATAGGCGTATATTGATTGGTTTGCGCACAAATCGTGTACAAAATAGGGTAGAGATTTATGGCATTTTAATTTTTTTATTCTTTTTACTAGTAATGGCGGCGATGTGCGATTTTTAGCAGGACTGCAACATTGTGGCGGACAGATCAGACACTTTTGATACTTTTTTGAGACCATTGACATTTATACAATGATTAGTGCTATAAATAGCCACTGATTACTGTGTAAATGTCTCTGGCAGGGAAGGGGTTAACACTAGAGGGGTTAACACTAGGGGGCGGCTAGTGGGGGTTAAGGGTTAACACTAGGGGGCGATCAAAGGGGTTAAATGTGTTCTCTAGGTGTGTTCTAACTGTAGGAGGAATGGGCTGCCAGGGAGATGACAGAGATCACTGTTCCCATCTGGGAACAGTGATCTCTGTCATGTCACCTGTCAGAACAAGGAATTACCTTGTTTACAAAGGCAGTTCCCCGTTCTGCCTCTGTAATAGGCGATCGCGGGCTGCCATACAGCTACGGCGATTTGCGCAGGAGAGCCGAACAGCCGCCGTCGTTAAAGTGCTAACTATTGGACAACAGAATACACAAAAAAGGGCTAATTTACTAAAACAAGTAAAGAATGTTTACTTTGCAAAGGGAATGTTTACTGAGCTTAGTGACTATGATGATGTTTTCACTCTGTACACCCAATCATGGGTACTTAATAATGTAAAAAAAAAGTTTGCATGTGATTTGATGATTGACGTGAGCATAGCTTCAACTTATTAACTTTGCAAAGTGAACATACTATGCTTCTTCAGTAAACCAGCAACCACTTATTAACCACTTCAGCCCCGGGAGATTTGCCTACTCAATCACCAGGCCATTTTTTGCTATACGGCACTGCGTCGCTTTAACTGACAATTGCAGGGTCGTGCAACGTTGTACCCAAACAAAATTGATGTCCTTTTTTTCCCCACAAATAGAGCTTTCTTTTGGTGGTATTTGATCATCTCTGCATTTTTTATTGTTTGCGATATAAACAAAAAAAGCGTGAATTTTGAAAAAAACACAATATTTTGTACATTGTGCTATAATAAATATCCCAATTATTAAAAAAAATATATAATTTTTCCTCAGTTTAGGCTGATATGTATTCTTCTACATACAATAAGCGTATATTGATTGGTTTGCTCATACGTAATAGCATCTACAAAATAGGGGAAATGGCATTTTTATTATTTTTTTTTTTTTTTTACTACCAATGCCGATGATCAGCGATTTTTATTGGGACTGCAACATTATGGCGGACAGATCAGACACTTTTGACACATTTTTGGGACCATTTGCATTTATACAGAGATCAGTACTATAAAATGCACTGATTACTGTATAAAGGACACTGGCAGGGAAGGGGTTAACAGTAGGGGGCAATCAAGGGGTTAACTGTGTTACCTAGGGAGTGATTCTAACTTTGGGTGGATGAGACTGCCTGGGTGAGGAGAGCGATCGTTGTTCATACTTAGTATGAACAACAGATCGCTCTCCTCACCCCTGACAGCACGGAGATCTGTCTGTTTACATTGACAGATCTCCGTTCTGTCTCTGTGTGGAGCGATTACAGGTGCCCCCTAGTGGTCAAAAGGCGAACTGACGTACATCTACGACAGTTCGCCCAGGGGAGCCAACCTGCCGCAGTATAACTGCGGCGGCTGGTTCGGGAAGGGGTTAAGGTGTTACTAAACCCAGGAGCCTGCAGTCACTATATCTGGTCTCCCACAGTACACAGAACATGGAAATGCAATTATTTTAGTAAATTGAAACAGCTAAATACCCTTTCTCATCATCAGTATATAGCTGTCTTGTGACTTCTATCACTGTCAGCTGATCACTAGTTAAAGCTTGTTGAAGGAGTTTTCATACTGCACTGAGCTATCTTATTAGGATGCAGGACCCCTGACCCTCTGTCTGGACAGTGTTGATTGGCCCTGTGCTTATCACAAGCACTCTCACAAGAAAAAAAACTCTCTAGCAATACACATCAAACTTAGCATGTGCAGCCTGTCTTATCCGAACATGTTCTGGAGTCAGTGGAAGAAGGGGAGGATCAGTGGAGACAGGATCAAACAGCCTTTTTACACAATACAGATGATTAACCCCTTAGGTTCCACAGTGAGTAAAGCAAGCATGCTTAACTGGATATACAGACTGATTTTACTGTTGTGGGTTTAGTAACACTTTAAATTTTGACAGAAGTGATAAGCACCTGAGGTGCAAAAGGATTTACTTACCATGTGCAGACAGATGTCAGTGCATGATAAACTTTTAGTGAGTTTAAAGCCAAACTCCAGTTTAAAGCCGACAGCACTGTGGCAAAGTATAGAGTCCCAATTTCCTTAGAGCAATAACCTTCCATTTCACAGTATATTGCTGCTGTACAGGTACATCAGGCTAATATCAAGACTGATTCAGATGCCATTGTGAATATATAAGAAATACATTTCATTTTTTATACTACATGTGCCTAGAGTTCAGCTTTTAAATTTCACGTTGCTTCTGCAACCTGTTATCTCAGGCATAAGAAAAAAAAAATCCACTTTTTAGAATCCCCCAGGGTAAAACCAATGAAAACTAACACTTGTATTGCATCATAGCACTTGAAGGCTACATTCACATGGGTGCTTAGGACCTGATAGCAGATTGCGGTAACAGGAATCTAAGGCGTATGTGAACAACTGTGGTCAGGAAGCCTTTACAACACAATGACAGGCTGACAGGAGCTGTGTCCACTGCTGTTCCGATGTATTTTCACAAAGGTTACCTGCCACTAGGAACAGATGATCGACTCTGGACCCATTCTTCCTGTGCCCAGAGCTCATCTGTCCCTAACCACAAGTAACCTCTAGATGTAGGGACACATGTGAACAACAGGGATCAGTCAACGCTTTGGTCAGCCTGTCATCACTGTATGCAGGCTTCCCTGCTGTAGCTGTTCATACATCTATGATTTGTGCCACAAGAATCTGCTGTCTGCTCCTAATTGCCAATGTGAATGTTGCCTTAAACAGTCAATCCACCTAAAAGAGATGCTTCAGTTATTGCTGTTGTCTGTTGGTTTAGGTCAACTGCTAGATTCCCATATCTCTTGGACACAACTTACACACCATAGATTCCATCTCTGTTATTAAATTCTCAAGAACATATTAAAGTGGTTGTAAAGACAAGACCTTTTTTACCTTGAATTGCCTGTACTGAGGTAAGAAAAAGTCCCAGAATTTGTGTCACCCCCTCACCCCCCTATGTACTTACCTGAGTCCTGAGTCGAACCAGTGCTCTCCTTGCAGTACACAGAGGCAGTAGTGTAAGCCATTGGTTGGTAAGTATAACATGTTGATTAGCAAGTATAACATGTTTGTTATTTTGAAAAAAAAAATTGGCTTTACAACCGGTTTGGGAATGGGAGTCAAGGCAAAATTTTACTTGCTTGCAAATGCCACAACATGTGTACAGACCTGAGCCTTTACAGGGCAGGGTTTGGATAGGTTGGTGTTAGGCTTAGCTTTTTGGGGTTTAATGTTGGGGAGGGTTAAGTAAACAATTTAGGTATCTAAGGTTTTTTTTTTTTATTAAAATTAATATCCTTCCCCCGAATGACTCCTTAGCAAGCCGATTGCTATAGAGGCACCCACGTTTGCATGCTTCCAAGCCGGGCTGTGTAAGTCCATAGAAACACATAGCACTGGTAAGCCAGACCACTACACCACCACACAAATTTTTTCACTGACAGCAGCAGGTGCCTATGGCTTCCACTGCTCTTAGTGTATCTTGTGAGACCAGGAAGTGAGAGGAGCAGTGCAGCAACCGAGACGGTGATAGGAGTCAAGTGTTTAGGGATGAGAGTGGGTAGAATAGGTCATGGGGAAATATTTATCTTAATGCAGAGAATGTGTTGTATGTGTTGTATATGTGGTTGTAAACCTCACATATACACAGTGAAGTGACTGGCCTTTAAGTGATTCACAGAGATGTAACAAATCCTTCTACTTAAGTCGTACATGTTTATCTGCAACACCCTCTCCTCTACAACTGTTCAAAGTGCAGAATTTAAACAGCCTGTCTGAGAATTCAGAAAGCAGGGGGGAGATGATACACTCTGCAGAACTAAGTGGGAGTTAATTGGAGGGGAGGGAAGGGACACCCCCGCCCCCCCCTACACACACAGGAACATAGCTGATGCTGTCAATCACAGACTGTGTACTGGAGCAGCCTCTAATGCCACCTTTTTACCTCTTGCTGTCAAGAAAATGTGCCAGGAGTGATTCATGCTGATAGCAGAGGACCAAGGCAGCAGACAGAGATAGCATTTAGTGTTTTAGGTTGAGATGAGTACACACTATAGAGGGATATGCTTTGTTTAAATTTCATGTCTGAGGTTAACAAACACTTTTTGAATTTAGAACCATTTTGAAAATATATATTTTTTTAAATGGAAAAATTAAAGATGGCCACACACTATAGAACCTGATTATATAATCTCCTTTAGATCTGTTATAATCAATACAAATTGAATAGAACATTTAGGTTTGTCCTCATATTGCACATATTTGTTAATTGTAAAGGAGATTGTACAGAGTTTGTATTATCAAATTCTATAGTGTTTGTCCAGCTTAAGAGTCATAAGTCAGGTTACTGGCTAGGTTAATGTATACATTTTAGAAAGAGTAGTATTTGGGCGACCAGTTTGGAAAGAGCATAAGTTTGGCCACAACATTGCCTGTTTGGCAAACATCCCGCCCACACCCAAATTTTCGAACATCCTGCCGAGTGCCCCACAATGCACTGTAATTGGCTGAATCAATGCACCTGACCACTGGGCACAGTAAATAGCTGGAAAGCTGGCCGCTACATCCTTAACAATGGATAAGTCATCAGCTGTCAAAGGGCTTCTGGGCTTCAGCATGCACCGATCTGTGATGTCATATGAGGCGGTGACGCCAGGTGACGCCAGGTGGCTCCGTCCCTTTCCTATTTAAAGGGTAAGTTCACCTTTACAGAAAAATCTGTAAGGTGAACTTTCACAGGATCCCCTCCTCACCCCCCCAGTCCCGCTGACCTGGATCACGGTAATCTCCTGTTCTGAGCCCCGGTGTATCTGTGTCAGGAATCCGGGGCTTCAAAATCCCCTCGGCATCCATGCGTCTTCTTCCCAGCTGAGAAGACCTGCTACGGCGCCATCACATGACCAATTAGAATGCTCCGAAATGTTCCTCCTGATGGGGTACATTTTGGAGATTTAGCTGCGGGGATTTCTAAGCCCCGAACTCCTGACACGGATACACCGGAGCTCAGAATGGGAGATTGCTGTGATCCAGGTCAGCGGGACTGGGGGGGGGGGGGGGTGAGGAGGGGGTCCTGTGTAAGTTCTCCTTACAGATTTTTCTGTAAAGGTGAACTTCCCCTTTAAGAACTGTCAGATGGCAGAGCAGGCAGTCAGCAGTTAGCCTTCTTCGCAGGTATAGCTTTTTTTTTCTCTTATTTTGAGTCCAAGGGTGTGGTGGTTTTAATGAATTCTCAAAAACCGTGTGTGTGTTTTTATTAGTTTTTTTACACTTTTTTTGGGTGTACAATGTACCCCTGCTCATTCACATGGGGGGCGGGATCTGGTGGCCCCCTGGTAAAGGGGGATTCTAGATTCTGATAAGCCCCCTGCCCACAGACCCCCACAAACATAGCCCAGGGTTGTGGGGAAGAGGCTCTTGTCCCCATCAACATGGTGACAAGGTGCTTTGGGGTGGAGGGGCAGAGCCCCCCCACCACAAAGCACCTGACTTGTTGAGGGAATGTAGCCTGGTATTGTGTAGGCTACATGCTTGCACTTGCCTGTCCCCTCCTTTCCTTGCCTGCCGGGCTGCATGCTTGGATAAGGGTCTGGTATGGATTTCGGAGGGGACCCCACACCGATTTTTTTTTTATATTTGGTGTGGGGTTCCCCTTAAAAACCATACAAGACCCAAAGGCCTTCGTATGGATTGGGGGACCTCAACTCCATTTTTTAAACATTTTTGTATTGTCAGAACTGGCTTACAGCCAGGAAAATCTATTTAAATGTATTTTTTTTTCTTTATATATGTCAGTTTTTCTGCAGCAAGTTCTATACATGGTACAGATCCGCCACTTTAACAGGTGAACTAAGGGGACCCCTCAGGCACTGTATTTAACCACCTCAATACAGGGCACTAAAAACCCCTTCCTGCCCAAGCCATTTTTCAGCTTTCAGCGCTGTCACACTTTGAATGACAATTGCGTGGTTATGCAACACTGTACCCATATTTATTGCGCTATAAACAAAAGAAGAGTGACAAGTTTGAAAAAATAGCAAATTTTTTCCTAAGTTTAGGCCGATATGTATTCATGTTTTTGGTAAAAAAATCACAATAAGCGTATATTGATTGGTTTGCGCAAAAGTTATAGTGTCTACTAAATAGGGGATAGATTTGTGGCATTTTTATTATTATTTTTTTTTTACTAGTAATGACGACCATCTTCGATTTTTATTGTGACTGTGATATTGCGGCAGACATATCGGACACTTTTGACACTATTTTGGGACCATTCACATTTATACAGCGACTCGGGAACCGATACGCATGCCCGGCGGCCGCAATGTTCGCCGGACATCCGCGATTGCCTCCCGAGTGACGTGGCGGGAGCGCATCGCTGGTGGCGAGCGCGCCCCCTAGAGGGCCGAGAAGCCGAGGACGTCATATGATGCCCGACCAGAGTATGAGCCGCCCAGCTGTCATTTGACGGCTGGCCGGCGGCGAGCCGTTAAAGGAATTTTTCATTTTTATTGTTTCACTTTAAGCATCATTAAAATCACTGCTCCTTTAAAAACTATCTTTTAAAAAAAAAGTTGCATTGATACATGTCCCCCGGAGCAGTACCCGGGCCCCTATACCCTGTTTATGGCCTGTAACTTGCATATAGGCCTTCAAAATGTGGACTTTTGATTTTTCAAGTTCAATCCCATGGACGTTAATAGGATTTGCGGCTCAGGTTCAAACTTTTTCCATGTTCGGGAGTTCTGGTGTGAACCGAACCGGGGGGTGTTTGGCCCAACTCTAATAAAGAGATATTGACACTTCCATTGCTAATCCCTTTTTAAAAATGCTAGCTAAACTGGTTCACTGGCTCTCAGTATCTCACTTTGGTATTTTTGAAATACAGTGGAACTAAAACAAGTATAAAGCAAATTAAAATTGGGAACAGTCAAAAGTCCTTATGTCTATACTTGTTCTAGGTCATTGACCTGAGTAGTGTAGATGAATTGAGGTCAAGGCAGCCCATAATAGCCAGGCACTGAGAATTTTTAGAAAGACAGATTAGCAATGGCAGCCTACATATTTCTCTCGGTACAGTTCTCCTTCAAGGTTATGAGATGGGGACATATAGAGAAGAATCTTTATACAGTGTGTTGTTGCTACCAATAGCTGTCTATCAGGAACTAGCAATGCCAGATATGAAAATCAGGGCAATGACTTTACTAAACTCCACCATTGCAAGACTGATTAAGACTGGTTGCTATAGTTACTGTGCTTTATGTTTGCAACTCACTCTGTTTTACTGAATAAGCTGGTTGACTTGCGCTTGTTCCCAGAAGCAAGAAATTTGTTATATAAATTACAGACTTTATTGGCTAAATGAACAGAGCTAGCTGTCAGCTTTCCTAAATACGTGTTTTGTAGAAAGCTTGCTATTAAATCTACTTAACTAAAATAAGCAGTAATTTATTTTCAGGTCCAACCCTGGTGACATTCTACATTAAGTATTTTAGAAGCATTTTTATTTTATAAGTTAACTGTGAGGTGATTGGCTGCCTCAGCTACCAATTAGAAGGGGTAACTAACTATACTTCTCTTAGGTGCATTATATATTAACCTCTCCTAGCATCTATCTAGTTTACATTGTTATAGTGCAGTGTTGACTCAAATCACACAGACAGCAGGGATGGCATTGTAAAAAAAGTTAAATTTTATGAAAATTACAACCGTTTAAGAGCAAAAACTGATTGGATAGTCAAATTAATCAGTCTGAGGCATTTGTAAAACCAAAGCCTGGAAAGAAAACAGACTACCTATGCAAAATCATTAGTTCTATTTTCTAAAAATATGAAAAAAAATCATATAGGTTCTTTTAGATTGCCAAGGTTAACCATTGTCTTTATAAATGCTTAAAGAACTGAACTGAAAATCCAAAACAGCAAATGCATCTCTATAATGGAAGATTGAAAGCCTATTCAGTAAAGCCCTGTACACAGGATCGGATTTCCTATGGTTTTTAAACTGATGGATTTTTCCATCGGAAAACCGATGAAGCTGACTTCCATCAGTCTTGCCTACACACCATCAGTCAAAAAAACGACCGTTCCAAACGCTGTGACATAAAACACTCCGATGAGCCGAGAAAAATTATGTTCAATGCTTCTGGGCATGCGTCAACTTGATTCTGAGCATGCGTGGGTTTTTTAACCGATGGACTTGCCCATAGACGATCGGAATTTGCTATTGGTTTTTTATTCATCGGAAAAATTTAAAACATGTTCTATTTTTAAACACCGATGGAAAAAAGACCGATGGGGCCCATACACGATCGGTTTGTCCGATGAAAAAAATCCATCGGACTGTTTTCATCGGTAAAACCGATCGTGTGTACGCGGCTTAAGAGTAGCAATTCATGTATTTGTACAAATCACATCAGATACTTTTTGGCCTATGAAAAGATTATTAAATCCTAAAAATGTGCATGCCACACAGATCCCAGCAACACCTTAGTAATGTGGTGTCTGCCAGGTGGAACCACAGCATGTGGCAGAGGATGCAGGCATCCCACAAATAAATTGTTGAGTGTTGAAGAGATTGCCAGCAGGTGTAGCTCTGCATAAGAGCAGAGAATGTTAGTATTATGCTACTAGAACAGTAGCTGATGAAGGGAATTCCAGCTGAAGCAGTGAGCCAATCAAGAGTAGGGGACTGTTCACACCATGTTGTTGCAGTAAGGCATTATGTTACTATGTGCATTCCTGCAACATATTGCAATTCATGTTAAGTGTGTTAGTGTGATGCAGTGTTATTCATTTATTAATGTCACTTCAGTTCCCCTTCTTACACATGTGCATTGCAGAACAGAGCAACATAGTAACATACATGGTCCTGCTCTGCCAAAAGATGGTGCATTGCTGTGCATTATGCTAATCTGCAACGAACTTCTGTCAGCAGAGTGGGTTGTATTGGAGAGCCATTCAAATTAATGACACAACATTGCACCATGTTTAAATCTCCCAATATAAAGTGTGGAAAATCAATGTCAAAGTCTAAAAAGTTCAAATAAACTCCATAAAATGTCCACCATTATTTAAAAGAAGTTTCAGCTGTGCGATTTCCTTATGAATCCAAATTTCACACATGATGTGCCCATTCACCTAGTGACACTCTGGGGCTGATTCACTAATAACAGTGCGCTGCGCTGGTTGATCCCTTAATTGGTGCGCCGGATAACTCCTTCATTGGGCGCAGGAACCAGCGGCGCACTGTTATAGTAAATACAAATGTCAGCGGCGCTCTATTGAAAATGAATGGTTCCCTATGGGAGTCCATTGATTTGAATAGAGGTCGCCCGGGAAGTCGGATGAAGCCGATCCGACTCGCGGGGCGACTCGTGTGCCGGCTGACACAGGGACAGCGCGACTTTGTGAGGCAACTTGGACACGACCTGAGCGTGAAGCAGCCGCTCAAGTCGTGTCCTAGAGGCAACTAGCTGGCTGAGAATGTCTCCAGCACGATGGCATCGCGCTGGTTCTCGGCAGCCTCGCTGTCCCGTGTTTGGTATGGATCATGAAGGGGAACTCCAGGCCAAATTTTAATGAAAAAACCATCATGGGTTCCCCTCCAGGAGCATACCAGGCCCTTAGGTCTGGTATGGATTTTAAGGGGAACCCCCTAAGCCAAAAAAACGGCGTGGGGGTTCCCCAAAAATCCATACCAGGCCCTTAGGTCTGGTATGGATTTTAAGGGGAACCCCCTAAGCCAAAAAAACGGCGTGGGGGTTCCCCCAAAATCCATACCAGACCCTTATCCGAGCACGCAACCTGGCAGGCCGCAGGGGAAGAGGGGGGGACGAGAGCGCCCCCCCTCCCTCCTGAACTGTATCAGGCCGCATGCCCTCAACATGGGGGACTGGGTGCTTTGGGGCATGGGGGCGACCTGCGGCCCCCCCACCCCAAAGCACCTGCCCCCATGTTGATGGGGACAAGGGCCTCTTCCCGACAACCCTGGCCGTTGGTTGTCGGGGTCTGTGGGCGGCGGGCTTTTCGGAATCCGGGAGCCCCCTTTAATAAGGGGGCCCCCAGATCCCGGCCCCCCCACCCTATGTGAATGAGTATGGGGTACATCGTACCCCTACCCATTCACCTGGTGGCAAAAAAAGTCAATAAAAAACACAACACAGTTTTTTTAAGTAATTTATTAGGCAGCTCCGGGGGTCTTCCTGCCGGGCGCCCCGCTATCTTCTTCCAGCTCTGTTGCTAGCGGGGTCCCGGGCTTCAGCGTCATTTTCTTCCCTCTTCTCTCCGCCTGATGTTGCCTCGTCACTGTCCGCCGTTACAATGCTCTTGCCGCGGAGTGCACCCACTTATATTGGCATGGGGCGTGGTCACCGGGTGATGCCACCGCTGACCCCGCCCCCGTATGATGTCACAGTCCCGGGGAATGATGGGACTGTGATGTGCTATGGGGGCGGGGTCAGCGGGTGGCATCACCCGGTGACCACGCCCCATGCCAATATAAGTGGGTGCGCTCCGCGGCAAGAGCATTGTAACGGCGGACAGCGACGAGGCAACATTGGGTGGAGAGAAGAGGGAAGAAGACGACGCTGAAGCCCGGGACCCCACTAGCAAAAGAGCTAGAAGAAGATAGCGGGGCGCCCGGCAGAAGGCAGAAAGAACCGGAGATCGTGGAGAAGGCACCGGAGAGCGGGAGAAGAACCAGAGAGCGCGGAGACGACACCGGAGAACAGAACAAGAGACCCCCGAAGTCGGAAGAAGACGACGCTGAAGCCCGGGACCCCGCTAGCAAAAGAGCTGTAAGAAGATAGCGGGGCGCCCGGCAGGAAGACCCCCGGAGCTGCCTAATAAATTACTTTAAAAACCTGTGTTGTGTTTTTTATTGACTTTTTTTGCCACCAGGTGAATGGGTAGGGGTACGATGTACCCCATACTCATTCACATAGGGTGGGGGGCCGGTATCAGGGGGCCCCCTTATTAAAGGGGGCTCCCGGATTCCGAAAGACCGCAGACCCGACAACCAACGGCCAGGGTTGTCGGGAAGAGGCCCTTGTCCCCATCAACATGGGGACATCCTCCCCATGTTGAGGGCATGTGGCCTGGTACGGTTCAGGAGGGAGGTGGGGGCGCTCTCTCGTCCCCCCTCTTCCCCTGCGGCCTGCCAGGTTGCGTGCTTGGATAAAGGGTTTGGAGTGGATTTTTGGGGAACCCCAAGCTTTTTTTTTTGTTTGGCGCGGGGTTCCCCTTAAAATCCATACCAGACCTGAAGGACCTGGTATGGATTTTTAGAGGGACCCCCACGCTATTTTTTTTTAAGTTTGGCGTGGAGTTCCCCTTAAAATCCATACCAGACTTGAAGGGCCATTTTTTTTCATTTTGGTGAGGGGGTCCCCTTTGAATCCATACTAGACCCAAGGGCCTGGTATGGACCTGGGGGGTGACCCCACGCTGTTTTTTTTTCTCAGTTTTTTTTTTTTAGAGCCGGCAATGTTTATTTTTTTTACATTTCCTTTAACAACCAGCTATAAACAGGTTAAAAAAATAAAAAATTGCCGCAAATTCGCGGTACTTGCGTCTTGGATGCAGGTCCATTGAATTCTCTTACATCCAAAACACTGTTTTTGGCCTGGCAAAAAAAATCTGCAGTTGCGTTTAAACTTGTTTTTCACAAAGCCTAAAAATGCCTTCAGACGCCAAAGATTTCCACGTTTCAGACGCGGTCCCGGCGTTTAGCCGTATTTTAGTTTAGAAGCGTTTTTAAAGGTGACCTATTTTTTTACATTGATAAACTCCAAAATTATGGCAATTTAGGAAAAAACATTAAAAATATATATATCTATCAAAAAATGTCATTTTTAACATTTTTGACACTTTCTTTGTGAAATGGTAGGGGTACATTTGTACCCCATTACCATTTCATACAGGGGGGGCCGGGATCTGGGGGTCCCCTTTGTTAAAGGGGTCTTCCAGATTCCGATAAGCCCCCCGCCCGCAGACCCCCACAACCACCGGGCAAGGGTTGTGGGGATGAGGCCCTTGTCCCCATCAACATGGGGACATCCTCCCCATGTTGAGGGCATGTGGCCTGGTACGGTTCAGGAGTGAGGGGGGGCCGCTCTCTCGTCCCCCCCTCTTTTCCTGCGGCCTGCCAGGTTGTGTGCTCGGATAAGGGTCTGGTGTGGATTTTTGGGGGGACTCCACAACATTTTTTTTAAAATTTGGGGTGGAGTTCCCCTTAAAATCCACACCAGATCTGAAGGGCCTGGTATGGATATTTGGGGGGAACCGTACGCATTTTTTTTTATATTTGCGGCAGAGTTCCCCTTAATATCCATTCCAGACCTGAAGGGCCTGGTAATGGAATTTGGGGGAACCCCCACGCTTTTTTTTTTGTTTTTATCAATGACTTTCAATTACTTTTCTCTATATTGCCGGGAGCCGACAATTCATTATAGCCGCGGGTGCTTTTAAATGCCTTTTTTTTTCCTTTAGAAATGTCATTTTGCTGGCGCACTGGGAAGTTCAGAGCTGCGCCTGTTCAACTTATGCAAATTGGTTTACGTGACTTGACATTTACTAAGATTTTGCCGGCGCAGTGTCTTGGCGCAAGGAAACAAGGAAAATTCCCGCGCTGAGTTCAAAAAAACCTCCCGCAGCTCTAATCGTACTTGCCGGCGCAGCGGGCTGGTTTTGAAAAATTTACTTTCTCACTCTATTTTGGGCATATTAGTTATTTGGGCAGGTGTCACTACACTTCCTCACATCACCCCATGTCACCCCCATTATATTCTCACTTCCAGCTTCTTTATATTTATATTTTAACATGCCGTGCGCCAGGTCCATAGTGGCGCACTGAGCGCCTCCTCCCATCCGCCGACAACACTATAGTAAATGGGAAATAGGGCTGCGCTACCGGCACTAATGCTTTGTAAATACCAAAAAAGCCATTGCACACGCAGATGCGCCGATACTCATGGCGCAAACGTTTTGTAAATCAGCCCCACTGACTTCTCACCTTAAGTATAGACCTCTAAGTTATAGGAGGTCTGTAACAGATTGTGTACAACCACAACCTTAATGCTCAATACATCAAGGGTTAATACATCAAGGGTTAACCATCAGGCGGTCTGACAGGTCACCAGAGCTCAAGAACACAACAAAAAAATTCCCTAGTGCCCACTGTAAAAATTCCACAAATGCTAATAAAATACTCACATAAATAAAACAATAACGTTAACATATCATTAATCCTTGATCTGCATAACTTTTAATGTACTTAGCCCACCATAGCCCACGATCCAGGTACCTATTGCGGAGTTGGAAACGTGAAGTACCAATAAGGTTGGAGCTTGCCTGATTAGATAACCATGCTGTTGTTGGACATCATTGCTGATCTCTGCAGAACGTCATACTGGGTATCTGGCTTGATCCTATCATGGGCTAAGTACATGCACAGTCATGCAGATCAAGAATTTGTGATATGTTAACCGCATTGTTTTATTCATGTGATGTGAGCAGGGATGAGCCGAACACCCCCCTGTTCGGTTCGCACCAGAACCTGCGAACAGACAAAATGTTCGTGTAAACTTTAGAACCCTATTAAATACAATGGACTCGAACGTTCAAAATCTAAAGTGTTAATTATAAAGGCTAATATGCAAGTTATTGTCCTAAAAAGTGTTTGGGGACCCGGGTCCTGCCCCAGGGGACATGTATCAATGCAAAAAGAAGTTTTAAAAACGGCCGTTTTTTCGGGAGCAGTGATTTTAATAATGCTTAAAATGAAAAAATAAAAGTGAAATATTCCTTTAAATTTCGTACCTGGGGGGTGTGTATGATATGCATGTGAAGTGGCGCATGTTTCCCGTGCTTAGAACTGTCCCTGCAAAAAATGTCATTTTTGAAAGAAAAAAAATGCATTTAAAACTGACTCGCGGCTATTAATGAATTGTCGGCTCCCGGCAATACATACAAAAGTCATTGAGAAAAAAAAAAAAAAAAGCGTGGGGGTTCCCCAGAATTCAATTACCAGGCCCTTCAGATCTGGCATGGATTTTAAGGGGAACTCCACCCCAAGTTTAAAAAAAAAATGGCGTGGAGTCCCCCTAAAAATCCATACCAGACCCCTTATGCGAGCACGCAACCTGGCCGGCCGCAGGGGAAAAGGGGGGGACGAGAGAGCGGCCCCCCTCCCTCCTGAACCGTACCAAGCCACATGCCCTCAACATGGGGAGGATGTCCCCATGTTGATGGGGACAAGGGCCTCATCCCCACAACCCTTGCCCGGTGGTTGTGGGGGTCTGCGGGCGGGGGGCTTATCGGAATCTGGAAGACCCCTTTAACAAAGGGGACCCCCAGATCCCGCCCCCCCCCTATGTGAATTGGTAACGGGTACATTGTACCCCTACCATTTCACGAAGAAAGCGTAAAAAATTTTTTTAAAAAAACACACAAACACCTTGAAAAAGTCCTTTATTTAAAAAAATAAATAAATAAACATTCCAGCGGTGAAATCCAGTGTCCCGCGGCGATCCCGATGTCCAGCGCTGTCCTTCATTGGTTGTGCCTGAGCGGACCTGATGGGGAACTCCCTCTCAGTATTTTAAATGTATAGACCCGCCCCTTCTAAAGTTCCCCATCAGGTCCGCTCAGCGGACGAGATGCGGAACATGAGAAGGGGCGGGTCTATACATGTATTACCAAAGTGAGAGCAGTTCCCCATCAGGTCCGCCCCCTCGGTATGTCAGACCCGCCTACGTCATTGGCTTGAGCGGGGAACTTCCTTCACTGTGTAATTTAAATTTACATAGTGAAGGAAGTTCCCCGCTCAAGCCAATGACGTAGGCGGGTCTGACATACCGAGGAGGCGGACCTGATGGGGAACTGCTCTCACTTTGGTAATACATGTATAGACCCGCCCCTTCTCATGTTCCGCATCTGGTCCGCTGAGCGGACCTGATGGGGAACTTTAGAAGGGGCGGGTCTATACATTTAAAATACTGAGAGGGAGTTCCCCATCAGGTCCGCTCAGGCACAACCAATGAAGGACAGCGCTGGACATCGGGATCGCCGCGGGACACTGGATTTCACCGCTGGAATGTTTTTTTTTTTTTTTTAATAAAGGACTTTTTCAAGGTGTTTGTGTGTTTTTTTAAACATTTTTTTACGCTTTCTTCGTGAAATGGTAGGGGTACAATGTACCCCTTACCAATTCACATAGGGGGGGGCCGGGATCTGGGGGTCCTCTTTGTTAAAGGGGTCTTCCAGATTCCGATAAGCCCCCCGCCCGCAGACCCCCACAACCACCGGGCAAGGGTTGTGGGGATGAGGCCCTTGTCCCCATCAACATGGGGACATCCTCCCCATGTTGAGGGCATGTGGCTTGGTACGGTTCAGGAGGGAGGGGGGGCCGCTCTCTCGTCCCCCCCTTTTCCCCTGCGGCCGGCCAGGTTGCATGCTCGGATAAGGGGTCTGGTATGGATTTTTAGGGCGACTCCACGCCATTTTTTTTTAATTTGGGGTGGAGTTCCCCTTAAAATCCATGCCAGATCTGAAGGGCCTGGAATGGATATTTGGGGGAACCCCACGTCAATTTTTTTTTTATTTGCGAAGGGGTTCCCCTTAATATCCATTCCAGACCTGAAGGGCCTGGTAATTGAATTCTGGGGAACCCCCACGCTTTTTTTTTTTTTTTTATCAATGACTTTTGTATGTATTGCCGGGAGCCGACAATTCATTAATAGCCGCGAGTCAGTTTTAAATGCATTTTTTTCTTTCAAAAATGACACTTTTTGCAGGGACAGTTCTAAGCACGGGAAACATGCGCCACTTTACATGCATATCATACACACCCCCCAGGTACGAAATTTAAAGGAATATTTCACTTTTATTTTTTCATTTTAAGCATTATTAAAATCACTGCTCCCGAAAAAACGGCCGTTTTTAAAACTTCTTTTTGCATTGATACATGTCCCCTGGGGCAGGACCCGGGTCCCCAAACACTTTTTAGGACAATAACTTGCATATAAGCCTTTATAATTAGCACTTTAGATTTCTCCCATAGATTTTTCGAATTTGCCGCGAACACCCCAATTTGTTCGCTGTTCGGCGAACGGGGCGAACAGGCAATGTTCGAGTCGAACATGAGTTCGACTCGAACTCGAAGCTCATCCCTAGATGTGAGTATTTTATTGGCATTGGTGGAATTTTAATAAAAACTTTATAGTGAGAAGTATGAAAGTTCCCCTTTGTGTTTTTGAGCTCTGGCGACCCATGAGACCATCTGAAGGTTAACCCTTGGTACTCCTTTCACAATGATGTATTGAGCAGGAAGGTTGTGGTTGGAGCGCCACTAGGTGGATGGGCACATCATGCGTGAAAATTTGGATGCACACGGAAATTGCACAGCTAAAAAATTAACTTTTGTTGATTAACGGTAGACATTTTATGGACTTTATTTGCACTGTTTAGTCTTTGACATTAATTGCCCACACTTTACATTGAAAGATTGGCACATGTTTCATTTTATCATAGCGTGTATATCACAAGGCACATTTATGCTTGTATTTATATTATATTGCATTTGCACGTTAATGTATATACGCTGTTATTTGCACAACCTACAGAAAATATTTACCAACGTTTCTGATCATTGTTTTACACAGCTTAGGCAGGCCCTTACACTGTATAAGTGGGAGCAAGATGTACACAATTTTAAAATATACAGACTGTATATAATGTGTATAGTTAGCTTTAAGATGACGTACAATTCTGTATAAATTAATAGACTGTAAAGCAGATTTTAATAGCATTGGGCAGCTTTAGGTACTGTGAGGGGGTTAGCTCGGCAGCGGGTGTGGGTGACCCCCGGGATGGGCTCCCCACACAAAAACAGGCCCAGCAAACGGAGGTTGTGGTTTTCAAAGTCAAAAAGGTGCGGTTTATTTTCTATTTACAGTGACAAAACACAGCAAAGCAAAAGAAACATAAACAAAATAAATCCTGGTCAACTTGACCTCTAACTAAACATACAGGTTTCCTAACTAACAACTGGGATCAGCCTAGTGCTGTCCTAGTCCCTAAGTCCCTGGTTTTAAATGTCCAAGCAAATAGCCACACAGGCTTTGTCTCACCGCACAGGGGTTCACTCTCCCTAGACAGTCCACACAGGTCTGGTTCCAGGCATGAGCAAACACCTAATGAATCTGGGAGTTTTTATAGAGGCCTTAAACGAACTGACAGGCTTCAGCTGGTCTACTCAACTCCCTGTCTGCACGACGCCCAGCACTCTCCCTAGAGGTATGAGTCATCCATGAGCCCACTAGCCTTAGCTGGGCTTATACAACTCTCCGCCTAGTTGTATAAGTCGGCGTAAAGCCTGAATCTGGGCGAAATATATCTACCCCCCTGGATGCAACCAGGTGACTTTACCTTCCTGCTGTCACATACCCTCTCCTCTTGTTTTAACCTCGGGGTTGGAACACCAGCAATTAGGCATTCATGTACTCGAGACAAAGCATCCACATTCCCCATTTGAACGCCAGGGCGATGCTTTACTGTGAAGTTGAATTCCTGGAGGGCCAGGAACCACCTATTCACTCTTCTATTTGTTTCCTTGTTTTGAGCCATCCACTTTAACGGAGCGTGATCCGTAACCAAGTCAAAGTGCCTACCTAGCAGGTAGTACCGAAGGGAATCTAGAGCCCACTTCACCGCTAAACACTCCTTTTCAACGGTGGCGTAATTTACCTCATGGGACTTCAACTTCCTGCTGAGGTAAATGACTGGGTGCTCTTCCCCGTTCCAGACCTGGGACAATACTGCTCCTAACCCCACATCTGACGCATCACTTTGTACGACAAAGTCTTTAGAGAAGTCGGGTGAGTACAACACTGGCTGGCTACATAAGGCTTGTTTCAAGAATTGGAATGCTGCCTCAGCCTCGGGGGTCCATTTAATCATGACCGACCCTTTCCCCTTCGTCAGGTTGGTTAGGGGCACAGCCTTAGAAGCAAAGTGGGGAATGAATCGCCGATAATACCCAGCGATTCCCAGAAAGGCTCGTACCTGCTTCTTGCTGTTGGGACGTGGCCAACTCTGGATGGCCTCGACTTTGTTGAGTTGGGGTTTTATTACTCCCCTCCCAATGGTGTACCCAAGATATTTGGCCTCTTCCTGCCCAATGGTACACTTCTTGGGGTTAGCCGTAAACCCCGCTTCCCAAACAGAGTCCAGGACTGCTTGCACTTTTGGCAGATGTGAGGCCCAATCTGTGCTATGGACAATTACGTCATCCAGGTAAGCCGCAGCATACTTCCGATGGGGCCTCAGCATCTGGTCCATTTTCCGCTGGAATGTGGCCGGCGCATTCTGTAACCCGAACGGCATTCTTTTATATTGGAACGCCCCGTCTGGGGTTACAAATGCGGTTTTCTCTTTGGCCGACTTGGCCAGGGGGATTTGCCAATACCCTTTTGTGAGGTCAAGAGTCGTCATGTATCGGGCTGTTCCCAGCCGGTCGATCAACTCATCTATACGTGGCATGGGGTAGGTGTCAAATTTTGTAACTTTGTTCAACTGACGAAAATCGTTACAAAATCGCCAGCTCCCATCCGGTTTAGGCACCAACACAATGGGACTAGACCAATCACTTTGGGACTCCTCTATCACCCCTAAGTTCAGCATTTTCTGTACTTCCTCCCGTATTGCCTCCCGTCGGGCCTCTGGGATCCGATAGGGTTTTAACTTCACCCTTTCACCGGGCGGGGTAATGATGTCATGCTCTACCCCAGATGTTTGTCCCGGCAGCTCAGAGAATACCTCCTTGTTGCGAAGCACAAACTCCTTAACCTCCTGTTGTTGGGGTTGTGACAAGGTGGCTGCTATTCCAACCTCAGGAATCACGCAACCAGTTTGAGCTGGTGACCAAGTGTCTGCGACTAGGGACTCTCTATCCCTCCAGGCTTTCAACAGATTAACGTGATAGATCTGTTCGGGCTTTCGCCTTCCTGGTTGTCTGACCTTGTAATTCACTTCGCTCACTTTTTCCATTATCTCGTAGGGGCCTTGCCATTTGGCAAGGAATTTACTTTCAACCGTAGGGACAAGTACCAGTATCCTATCCCCCGGGGAAAAGGTACGGGTCTTGGCTCCACGGTTGTACACTCTCTGCTGTGCTAACTGCGCTTGGGCCAAATGTTCCTTCACGATGGGCATTACCTGTGCAATTCGGTCTTGCATCAGGGCGACATGCTCAATCACACTCCTGTGGGGAGAACTCTCACTTTCCCAAGTTTCCTTGGCAATACCCAACAGCCCTCTTGGGTGTCTCCCATACAGTAACTCAAAGGGGGAGAATCCCGTAGAGGATTGGGGCACCTCCCTAATAGCAAACATCAGATAAGGAAGTAGACAGTCCCAATCCTTTCCATCTCTATCCACCACTTTCTTCAACATTTGTTTTAGGGTTTTGTTGAATCTTTCAACCAGCCCATCGGTTTGGGGGTGATACACAGATGTACGTAATTGCTTCACTTTGAACAATTTACACAGCTCCTTCATAACCCGGGACATAAAGGGTGTACCTTGGTCCGTAAGCAGTTCTTTACAAATACCCACCCGGCTAAACACAAGAGATAGCTCTTTGGCTATGGTTTTGGCCGAGGTATTTCGGAGAGGGATCGCTTCTGGATAACGGGTGGCATAGTCCATTATAACTAATATGTACTGGTGCCCCCTAGCGGACTTGATTATAGGACCTACCAAATCCATGGCGATCCTCTCAAACGGGACCTCAATGATGGGTAGAGGGACCAGCGGGCTACGGAAATGTGGCATCGGGGCCGACCTCTGACACACAGGGCAGGAGGAACAATAATTTTCTATGTCCTTCATCACCCCCGGCCAATAGAATCTCTGTAATACCCTCTCTCGGGTTTTCTCTGTCCCCAGATGACCTCCAAGAATGTGCCCATGAGCCAACTCCAACACCAACTTCCTGTAAGGTTTGGGCACCACAAGCTGCTCAACGGTTTCTTCTGCCCTTTTTGCCACCCGATACAGTAGGTCCTTCTCTACGCTGAAGTATGGGTAAGTGCAGGTATTATCTGGGTTCACTAACTCGCCATCTATTTTCACTACGTTTTCCCGTGCCTTTATTAGGGCGGGGTCTTTCAACTGTTCTGTGGCAAAGTTTTCCCTGTGAACCTCAAGATCAGAAAACTCCACAGACGGTAGGTTTTCGTCTGAGGAGGTGGGCTCCTCTCCAGTTTCTTGAGTCTCCCCTGCCAATACTGATAAGGGAAATTCCGGAGAGTCCTCACCACTCTCAGGGGAGTTCTGGCTATCACATTCCTGGTACATAGGGGCACCAGTGGGGGGCTCAGGATCATCCCACAGTTCCCAGAACTTCGGAAAATCCCTTCCCACAATGGCGTCATGCGGTAACTGAGATACTAAGCCCACTGGATGAAAGAGGGTACCTTTGGGGGTCTCGAAACACACTGTAGTCACTGGATACTCTCGGGTGTCCCCATGCACACAAATAACAGCTACCTTGCTATTCCCAGAGACCTCTGTTTTAACTAACTCAGCCTTTATCAGGGTCACAAGGCTACCTGAATCCAGCAATACCACAACATTTCTACCATTAACACACATTTTGCATAAATGTTTCTCAGTTCCTCGAATGGCAGTGCATGCGACTGTCGCACACAGCGACTGACGTCTGCCCGTCAGAAAGTCACACTGCATGGGTTCCTCCACAACCGGGCAATTGGCTGCAATATGTCCCGCTTGCCGGCAGCGGTAGCAAACGATCCTTCTTGCCGCCTCTTGAGCCGCTGATTTCCCAGGCTGTTCTCGCCAAACTTGGGGTAGAGCTCCCACCCTCTCACTCTCTCCACCCTCACCCCTTGGAATCCTCTTATCCGCCCCTGGGGATGGTCTGGTCTTAGGGTGGAAAGTCAGAGTGTCTCTGGAAGAGGCCGTCAGGTTCTCTGTAGCCAAGTATTTCTCCACACGATCCACAAGACCATCGGCCGTCTCTGGGTCTCCATGGCTTACCCACTTTTGGATGGCAGTAGGAAGAGCTCTCAAAAACCGATCCATTACAACACGTTCCACAATCTTTGGTGCGGACAAAGTCTCTGGCTGTAGCCACTTTCTGCTCAGGTGAATGAGATCATACATTTGAGACCTGGGGGGGTTTTCCAAGCTGGAAAGTCCAGTTATGCACACGCTGAGCCCGGACAGCCAGGGTGACACCCAGCCTTGCCAATATTTCAGCTTTTAGCATCACATAGTCTTTTGCTTGGTTAGGCTCTAGGTCATAGTAAGCTTTCTGCGATTCACCAGTTAACAGAGGAGCCACCAGTCCAGCCCACTGCTCCTCAGGCCACTTTTCTCTTTCAGCGGTCCTTTCAAATGTGGTCAAAAATACCTCTGGATCATCCTCTCCAGTCATTTTTGTCAATAAACGACTGACCCCAAAGGACGCGGTATTAGTGGGACGGCTTTCCTCACTGGTCTGCGGACGTTGCTGCATTACTGCTTCCATCTGTTGTTGTAGTCTCTGCTCTTGCTTCTGCAACAGGTCTATGAAGCGGGCCTCAGATTGCTGCTGGGCTTGTTGCTGAGCCTCCAGACTCTGTTGCAAAGTTGCGTTTGTCTGCTGCTGGGCTGCAAGGCTCTGTTGATGAGCTTGCTGCTGGGCTACAAGGCTCTGTTGATGAGCTTGCTGCTGGGCTGCAAGGCTCTTTTGCAAACCTGCATTTGTCTGCTGTTGATTGGCATTTGCTAGAGCCAGCTGTTTCAGTATCTCCTCCATGCTGGCTTAAAAAAAAACTGCCACTGGTTCTCCACCAACTGTGAGGGGGTTAGCTCGGCAGCGGGTGTGGGTGACCCCCGGGATGGGCTCCCCACACAAAAACAGGCCCAGCAAACGGAGGTTGTGGTTTTCAAAGTCAAAAAGGTGCGGTTTATTTTCTATTTACAGTGACAAAACACAGCAAAGCAAAAGAAACATAAACAAAATAAATCCTGGTCAACTTGACCTCTAACTAAACATACAGGTTTCCTAACTAACAACTGGGATCAGCCTAGTGCTGTCCTAGTCCCTAAGTCCCTGGTTTTAAATGTCCAAGCAAATAGCCACACAGGCTTTGTCTCACCGCACAGGGGTTCACTCTCCCTAGACAGTCCACACAGGTCTGGTTCCAGGCATGAGCAAACACCTAATGAATCTGGGAGTTTTTATAGAGGCCTTAAACGAACTGACAGGCTTCAGCTGGTCTACTCAACTCCCTGTCTGCACGACGCCCAGCACTCTCCCTAGAGGTATGAGTCATCCATGAGCCCACTAGCCTTAGCTGGGCTTATACAACTCTCCGCCTAGTTGTATAAGTCGGCGTAAAGCCTGAATCTGGGCGAAATATATCTACCCCCCTGGATGCAACCAGGTGACTTTACCTTCCTGCTGTCACAGTACCCTTTAATGGGAAAGTCCAGGCCAGTGATGCTTCCAACTTGTGCACTGCTTATGACTAGGGAGCAATAATTAGGACCTCTAAAAGCTGGAATTGTTTATTGACACTCAGAAATTTTACAGTCTGCTCTCTTTTGTATGGTCAGCTTAAAAGCCCCGTACACACAGGCTGAATATCTGTTAAATATTGGCTGGTTAAAAAAAAAACAGCCGACTTTCAGCCCATCTGTATGTCGGTCTGTTCGACAGAAGCCATCTGTTTGGACGGCTTCTTCTGTCAGACGAGCATGCTGGAAAACCAGCAGCTGACCGACTCCCGATCAGCGCTCTCAGCCAGGGGCAGGGGGGCCGTCCCCCTGTCAGAACACAAGAGCTCAGCGGGGAAGATTGCTGCACTAACTTTGCATAGTTAGTACAGCAGCTCCGACCAGAGCTGACAGTACACTCATAGTGTGTACCAGGCTTTAGATATGTAAAGGACATACCGGTAAATCATTCCCTTATCTTTGGGGGAAAAGTGGTGACACCTGTTAATGTATTTGCTGCATTTAATTATCTCACAAGCCATAAAGCACTTTTCAGCTTGCCTTAATGATGTAACAACAGGTTGAAGGACAGACAGACTACTCACTGTTTTCACTAAACCCTCCACAGATCTATAGTTAACTTTATTATTCCCTTTATAATGGTTAATCACTTCTTGCCAGTTATCCATCTTTCAAATCTAAACCCAAGTGTCACCTAGAAACAAATTGGCATTAATGAATCTTAGCTTCACATAAAAAAATATATACATTTTTTCAGAACAACAAATATATCTGTGGGAGATTTAAATTAACGCAATTTAGCTGTTCATTTAAACGAAGGTAGGGGAAATTAAAAGCTTATATTCCTCGGTGAGAAGATCAAATAGCTATCCAAAGGGCTGCTGTGGGGAATTTTTGTCTCTTTAATTGCTTTCATTTCTGTTTGAATGCTCCCTTGTACTTTTTTGTTTTCATACCATTAGTTTCCAAGGACAGAGCCCATCATTAATGCTGAGCAGAATGCAGTGACATGCAAATGGTACAGACGGAAAAATAAAATAAAATAAATAAATAAAGGCATCACAAAGTACAAAGTATTTCACCTTAGCAGAGAAAATTGTAAGCAATGCATGACCCTCAGCTGGATAAACAGCAAAATGAAGGCCGGGGCCAAGTTCTATCAACACAGAGGCAGGCGTTTGGCTCATTTTGTGTTTGGCTAGAATCTAGTGTTAAATCCAATATAATCATTTTACTAAAAGCATATCAATCCTTAAAGTAGCATAACCATGCAAATATACTGTAAATTAAAGGCAGGTAACAGAGGCCTATGCTTCACACAAAAACATTATTTTATGAAGATATCTTAAAGTGCAACTCACATACAATTAGATGTATATTTTTTCATAGTAAGTGCATGGACACTAAGTATTGTTTAAGTGTAACAATGCCAATTATCTGTTTCTGGTTTTGTTTTTCCCTCCAGAAGGATTGCACCATCTTTGTTTAGGCATCATCTGGGGGCAGATTCTACTTTTTGGACTGAGATGCTGGTTCAAATAATACACAATCATCCTGTGACTTGCTACAGTGACAGTGTTGCAGTGTGATGATTGGGGAGAGGAGGAAAGGCTCCTTACTTCATATAGCCACTGGAGTGGAGCTCCAGGACAGCTTTTTATCAATAAAGGGTGGACTTTTCTGAAAAAATATATACTATTTCTGGATATTGTGCCGTATCAAGAATCTATTCATGAAGGCAGCCAACCTATCAGAATCCATCTTTTACCAGTATGTCTTTAGCAGAGGGAATTCATTGATAAGGGTTAATGTACATTGTATTTAAAAATAACATATTTGCACTAAATAAGACCTATAGTGTAATAGAGCCTTTGTGCACTGAATTTGTACAAACAATGCAGACTGATTTGGTATTGCTAGGAGCAAGTACTTCTGCAAATGCTTTAATGTTTGGAACAAACACCGATTTTGTTTTAACAAAAATGGTCAGTTCTCTCATTTGTCTCATGTATTTATTTTGTTATTTCCTCAGTGCACTTTACTTTCTCAAAAGCAGATTAAAGTGTTACTAAACTCACAACAGTAAAATCTGTCTGAGTATAACAAGCATGCTATGCTGCCTGTACACTGTGGAACTTAGGGGGTTAATTCTCTGCATTGTGTAAAAAGGCTGTTTTATCCTGTATGCACAGATCCTTCCCTCCTGCATGGTCTATCTGGGGAAGGCCAGCTAACACAGGCAGGGTAGCCAACCTGCACATGCTCAGTTGTGTCTTTTATGCTGGAGAGAATATTTACTTGTTCTCAGAGTTAGCCAGGTCACATGATATTGACATCACACATGTGGGCATGTATACAGGCTGTAGTGGAAATCTCCTCCTACCTGAACTCTCAGCACTGGAGAAACTGTGCAGTATATCACTGACAGTGGAATACAGATCAGCCAAAATGGTAGATAGTGGCAATAGTTTATTGTAAAAAGAAGATTTATAAGCTGTGGGCACTGGGGGGGGGGGGCAGATGAACGATTTTCACATTACTGGGTTCAGTAACACTTTAAATCATACCTTATTTTCCCCCATCATCAATGTCTAATAATTGCATTATTTTTTTTTTTACTCAATAGATTTTTATTGAAAATTTTCATTTTAAACAAAGACATGAAAACATATATAATGACATATTTTACAAACTTGCAATCCTATAGACATTTGGTACAAAGGTTCACATGAACCCAAGATCTAAACTAACCTAAAGGTCGGTGAACATTCTTAAACTTATGGTAAGTGTGTTAGATCAACTTTTTGGAACTTCACATTTATCGGGCACTGTTATGCCGAAGAATAATCGGAGTAAATTAAAATAGGTTACTATGAAGCGGTTCAAGATATGGAAGGGGCTGGGAAGGCCCTCCCCGCTCGGGCACCCCTAAGGGGAGCATAATAATTGCATTCATAATAACTATAAGAGGACCCTGTACACACACAAAAAAGGATACTGGATCTACATTTGAAACTTCTGCAGATACTGAATCATTCAGTGGAACAGGCTATATCTGACTTCAAAGCTATGTCCATCTTTCTGACCATGTTTTATTTTACACCCATATTAAGGGTGTAACATAAAACATATTCAGAGCCCACAGCCCCTCACCGCAACACCTCCCCCCCTGCACTTACACAATCTGGGGGTTCTTCACTCCTACAGATCCTATCATATTTGAATTTGGCACATCTTTAAGTGGCTCTTGCGACACAACCGTATCATTCAATCACAGAGATCTGTGAGTTAAAAAGCAGCAATTCCAATCTGCCACCATCAGAGGAACCCATAGTGCTCAATGTGGCACAAATAGGTATGTTTGAGAATGTTTCTCCTGCATTAAAGCAGGTAAGAAAAAGTGTTCCCACATTATCAGCTTACCATCTAAAGCAGAGCTAAACTCTGCAATACTTACCTCCCTTCAATAATTCATTGCCCCTCAATGGTGCCAACATCTTCCAACCGTCTTCTTCTAGGTGTCAAGTTGTGGCCATTCTCATTGGCACGTGCTGGATGGCATTACTCCTGCATATGTCCAGGAGTGCAATTATCCAGGCACACAGGTGTTTTGCCAGAATATAAACTGATCTTCACTTGCAATGTTTAGTTTACATTGCAAAGAAGATTGCAAGCAGGCAGGTAGTTGTTGTTTGTTTTATTACAGAAGAGATGTTGCATGTCTCTTTTGCAATAAAGAGCCTGCCTGCTTGCATTTTTAAAGTACTGATCAGGTAGATTATGAATGAATTTCAATAATTTGTGTTAACATTCACTAAAGTGTATTTTTACCCAGTTAGGCCCCTTTCACACCAGCAGGCCATATGTCCGCTTTTTCATCCATCCGTTTATGGATGAAAAAGGGACATACATTGGTCCCTATGAGATCTTGGGTGTTAGCGGATGAACATCCGCTGACACCCGATCTCATCCGGGTCCGCAATCCTCCGATTCTGCAGACGGAGGAAAATCCTATTTTTCTATCCGTCTGCAGAGCGGATCGGATGAACACGGATGGACAGTCAGTGTTCATCCGATCCCCCCATAGGGGAGAGCAGAGATCTGACAGGGCGGTCCCTGCACAGTGTGCAGGGACCGCCCTGTCATCCACCGGCTCATCGGGGATCAGCGGAGCGATCCCCGCTGAGCAAGCGGAGGTTCAAGGGGCGGATCTTCACGGAATCCATCCCGTGTGAAAGGGGCCTTAAAATGTTAGGATTAATAAAGACATGTATGTATTTTAAACTGTTAATGTTTAAAATTGAAGATAGAATGTCTACTACAACATGTTTGTGCTTTAAAGTTACAAGCACACACAGGTAAAAAGTAAAAATAAACAGCCACCTCTCCAAGGAGAAAGGATGACCCACTTAGCCTTACCGTGGTGTTCTTAGAAAGCTTAGGATTCCAAACTCAAAAGTAATTGTTCACATGGGTGTACTTAAGTGTACACCTGTGTGAGGGACATGTGTGCCCACACAGGGATGCAAAGGTGTTCCATGTATACCAGTGCAGGCAGTCCATCCACATCAACTGGGATGCAGCAGCTGCATGGATATAGCCACTATTCACAATTTGACATTCATGTTGGGGCTGTGTGTGGGTCCCAGAATGCAGACAGTATGCATTCGGGACCAACACGCGCACACTCACGTGCACCCGCACAGATGTCAAATTGGGAGCAGTGGCTGTGTACCCTTAAGTATGCCTGTGTAAACGAAGCCTAAAAATATTCTCCTTTGTCATCCTAGCAATGTCACCCTTGCTAAGATATAACAGCCATAAGCCAAGATATAACAGTTTACTTGTGATATTTGGCACTTAGAATTTTTATGTTTGGGGGCACTAATTGGTGAAAACATCACTTTATTTAGGTTCCGATTAATCAGCAATAGTGAAATGCTGAGGTCAGTCTGGTCTATTTCAATCAGACTGTCAAATTAATGTTATTGTTAACTTATATAATCTTGTCTTCAAATGAGTCACGAGACGAAGGTTAATGTATATGTGTATTAACTGTATTAAAATATGTACTTTTATACGCTATTTAGCACAAAAGAGTTTTATTTAGTAAGCTGGCTGCATTTTAGGTATGCATCCTGTTACATAGGAGAACTTGTAAAGTGTTATTCATTTTTCATTTTTTTGATTATTTATTACAGGTATTTACTGTATATAGCATTGACAATTTACACAGCACTCTAGATATATTGTGCAATCCCATCAGTTCCTGCTCACAAGTTGCTTACAATACAAGGTCCCTACATACGCATACTAGGTCTAATTTAGACAGGAGCCAGTTACCTACCAGCATGGAGTTTGGCATTGGAGTTTGTTTAGAAAAATGAAAATCACACACACAACCAAAGGCAAAAATAACTTGTGCTGTGCAAGCAAACACATATGCACAAATTTGGGTCTCATTCACACTTGTGTATTGTGGTCAGAGACAGGCAACTAGTATTTTTAAAATGCAATCAGAAATAGCACCTGCATATTATCTCAGTTGTACCATTGCCTTCACTTTATTCATTGTCTGTAGGACCACTAATCCACATGTCTACAATGTACACGCATATCATCACTAATTTCTTTAGTGTAATGTGACAATAAATTGAACTTATGGTAAATAATGTATCACAACTGTGTCTTGTTTAAAATGTCCAGTCATCTACCCACATATATTAATCTGCATACACAACGATCAATTAGGTGGTCCTCTACATGCTAATGCACTATAGGTCATTCCAAGGCTGTCTCAAATCAGCAAAATTACTTTGCTTATTGACTGTATTGTAATTGGTCCCCTTTGTGCATCATGATGTGGTGTCACATTGCCTGCAAAAATAACAATAGATACTTCGATCCTCCAAGGACAGCCATGTAACTCATGATCCGTCCACTCGCACTGCTCTCAGAGGGGTCTAATCGGGATGCTGTATCTCAGAAGGAAATCTTAGATGCTGAACCAGAAAGTGATTTTAGAATTAATCTGATCCACATTTCAAGAGGATTATTAAAGGTGATTTTGTGTTTCAAAATTAAACAATATATGAAACAACAAAACTTTACAAATTCACTTTGGAAATAGAAAACCATTTTTTATTTTACTATATGTGATTTATGATATAGTGCATTAAATTAGACGTGATGACATGAGCATTGCTATTTTAATATACATAATATAATATTATGTATATTGCATTTATTATACAGTTTACAAAACTAAACCTTTATTTGATGTTCCTTTTGATGCTCAGGTATATATTTAACATAAAGTGGAAAGTGGAGTTGATTTACTAGAGGAGTCAAGGCTGGTAAATTAAATAATCACTTCTCAAATTGTATGTTAACTTTGCAAACAGATTTTTTGTAAATAAGAGAAAGTTGGGTTCATTTTAAATACCCAGCTAGAAAAAAAATCCCACCCATATGATTGGTTATTTAACAATTTCCCAACAGTGCCATAGCTGAAAGACAGCTACAGTGCCGCTCTGTTGTTCTGGGAGGGCGTCCATGGACATCCTCCTGGAACCACGCCCCTCGTGTGCCCCCTGGGGTGGACGCCCGGCACGCTCTGTTAAACCCTGTGTCCTTTGGACACAGCCGATCACAGTTCGTGGTAAGGGGCAAATCACATTGGTCCTTTTTCATGAACATGTGATCAGCTGTATCCAAACAGATTTGTGGGTTATTGACAGTACTTTCCTCATGCGCTGTCACAGCGCGAGGAGAGGAGATCCAGTAACCGGCAATCCTGACAATGGACAGGCACACAGCTAAACAAGGCAGCCCCATTAGTGCTGCGTATTAGTGCCCATCTATGCAGCCTCATCAGTGATCGAGAAAAATCACTTATTTGCAAAATTTTATAGCAGAAACTAAGAAAAGTTATTTTTTCCAACATTTTCTGGCTTTTTTAATTTGTTTAGTAAAAATTTTAAAACCCAGTAGTGATTAAATAACACCAAAAGAAAGCTCTATTTGTATCAAATAAATGATAAAAATGTCATATGTGTACAGTGTTACATTATCATTCGAAGTGCGGCAGCACTGAAAGCTGAAAATGTACCTAGTCAGGACGGGGTATAAGTGCCCAGTAAGGAAGTCATTAAAGTGAATATATAGGGGGTAACTAATGCGCAAAACCAAATGACTCAAAATGATAACAACACTAAAAACACAAGCAGCTGCCAACAACTAAGAGGTGTTCACACACCAGTAGGATAAGTAAATAGGGGGTGTAGTGGTGCTTACTAATGATTAATAGCTAATAATGATCCACCTGGATGTGTAAATCAAATATGCAAACCAACAAATGTGCAAAATAGCAATAGTGCATCTATGCAGATAAATAAGAAAAAGAATAAGCTCCAAATTAATTGTGATGCAACTTCAAAATAAGAATAGTGCATAATACATAATTAATAAGAATCCACTTAATAAAATTGCTATTTAAAAAAAAATCATGCAAAATATCCATTGTGAGTCTCTTGTGCAAAATAGGAGTCTCTGTGCAAAATAATTTAAAGTGCTCAGAGACTCCTACTTTGCACAAGAGACTCACATTGGATATTTTGCATGATTTAATTTTCATTTAGCAATTTTATTAAGTGTATTCTTATTAATTATGTATTATGCACTATTCTTATTTTGATGTTGCATCACGTTTAATTTGGAGCTTATTCTTTTTCTTATTTATCTGCATAGATGCACTATTGCTATTTTGCACATTTGTTGGTTTGCATATTTGATTTACACATCCAGGTGGATCATTATTAGTTATTAATCATTAGTACCGTAAGCGCCCCTACACCCCCTATTTCATTAAAGTGAATACATGTTCACCTTATTCACTGACATTCACTTTGCACAGTGGACAAACAATTTGCTAAGTGAACAATCTCTACTCCTTTAGTAAATTAGCCCAGATATCTTTTCATGACAATATACTGTAAATGCTCCTTCACAGTAGTATAGAATACATATGCGACCTGACAGCTTCAAGCTAGAATGCTCATATAAAGAGGAGCCTCATTATTGAAAATGTGCACCTAAACTGACCACATAAAATGCATGTGGTGTAGTTTCTGAACAGCACATACATATTCTGGAAAAACAAAACAAAAAAACATACTTCTTATGTTTCTCTAACAAAATCAACTGTACACTATTAGAGTACCTTTCTAAAGATCCTTTATTTTCAGAAAATTTATGTCTTGGAGAGATCTTTGCACAAAGTCTGTAACATGCATATATTAATTAGAAAATTGGATCAGCTATCTGAAGGGCAAACATTGAGTGCCCAGCAGTGAATGGCTTAATGCAGGGAAGCATAGACAACAAGTTTTTTTTCTGGGTGTCTGGTTTGTTTTGCATATTAAGAGCCTCTCAGCTTCAGAAACTAAGACAACATCTAAATCTTAACAGCTTTGACATTAGAAACGATAGAAAGTTTTTGTTTGAACTGAAGGTCCTCTTTAATACTGAGTCTGAATAAAACAAGTGACATGGCCTTTTAGAGGGTATAAAATGTGGCTGCCACAACATCCGTACCACATTGTGTGCTGTTTCATAATATGCAGTAGCAGCATGGGCTTGGCAGTAAACTTCAGCTTTATTACCAGGCAGATCACTCTGTCTTTCTGGCTTCATTAATACAGCTCTGTAATACTCACAAACTGGCTTAGACAGCAAGACACAATAGTGCTTCCTAGGCAAAGCACAATGTAGTTAAAATATCATCAACAAAAACATATTTGAGAATAGAAGAGAATAATTATGGAAAAAATATGCTCATATTTAAAAGAATGAAAGGAAATGCACAATGGTTCCTATTTATAAAAAGCTGAAACTGATATTTTGCCATTTTTCTAGGAAATAGAAATTCTCACAGTTTTAACCTATTTTGTAAACAGTTCTGAGCAATTTCTTTGCTTATATTTTTCATAGTTCAATAGGGATGAAAATAATTCCCTTTGATTTCTTCAATTGATAAAGATATAAAGTCATTGTGCTTTTTTTTTAACTAGGTATAATCATTTTTTTTTATAATGTGAACCCTCAAGAAGGAAGTGACTTTCCATCAGCTTATTATGGAAGGTTATTCATATCTCAAAACCTCTTTTGGATATTAAAAATGTATTGTTCACATACAGCCTTTGTACTGTATGTGAGCAAAAAACATTGACCAGGGTTCTAACCCTTCTCTATTTTTTCAAAACAAAAAGAAAATGTTTTGGTTATATATACACTGTACAACAAGAACAACGCTGCCAACAATTGTACCAGAAACAAGAACACAACACACCAAGATTCTTTGAGAAAGTGGTATGCCTAGTGTAAAACATGTCAGAATTGAACTTGTTCCCTTGGCTATTTTATTAAAGGAAGAAAAATATTTAGCATCTTGTTGTGCAGTGTTCCTGTTGCTGGTAACATTGGTGGCTTACATGAAGATGAGCCGAGCCAATACTTGAAATTAATTGAGTGTAAAGCTTGATCTTGCCTGGAGTGGCATGTGAAATATTTGATACAGTTAAGCCCCGTACACACGGTCGGACTTTTGGCCAACAAACTTCATCTTGAGCAAGTTGGACCAACAATCCGACCGTGTGTACGCTCCATCGGACAAACTTTTTTTGCTTTTTTCTTGTTTTCATCGGACAAAAGTTGGGTCTGCAAACGGACAAACTTTTGCCCAACAAAAGTCAGATGAAGCAAAGTCCGACCGTGTGTACAGAAAACCATCGGACTTTTGTCCGATGGACAAAACAACTAATGTTAAAATCAACCAACAATAGCAGAAGTTGACCAAAGGGTGGCGGTAAAGAGCAGAAAAGAGCTGAAAAACCATGTGATGTTGCAAAAAGTTTTGGGAAAGTTTACAGAAAAGTCCGAGGTGTGTATGCTATGGGTGTTCCAGACCAACACCTTTCGGACAAAAAAAACACGGAAAAGTCAGATGGAAGTCTGACCGTGTGTACGGGGCTTAAGTTGCAAGTGACAGCTTTGGGGGAAGGGTTAAATATAAGCTATTTACCTCCCTAGGTCAGTCTCTAGATCCACTGCAAAATCTGGTCTCGGCCACTGCAAGCTTCTTGTGAATTAAGACAGGCCACATAGAATTCTAAAATGCTATGGGAATTTTACCACCACACATAGCAGATTAAAGGAAACAAATTAGAGAAGGCAGCAATGTGAACAGGGAATCATACTACACAGTTTCACATTCATTAAAACAGCAATGATACAGCTATATCCCTTGTAAGTCCTGGGAGTGTTTTGTTTATCTATATTATTTTGAACTTCCTTTGCAGTGCATCCAGGCTATTTTTGCTTTTCTGATCATGTGGGGGTATCCTTTCACTCTATATTACACATATACAGCATGTATGTTATGGCAGGTTCCCAGCACTTTACCCAAATGTGAAGAGTTTTATGTTGGTTCAGTTACCGAGATGGCTGCCTGTAAGAATTAGAGAAAAATCAAGCCACCTAAGAAATAAAACAAAATGCCCCCAAAGAAAGATATTTTTTCTACCCAGACTGTGTCCAACTGATATTTACTCAATTTATCATCTTACACTAACAAAATGTTCTTCAGTACTGTATAATTACAATGAGCAGTATGTGAGGAGAATTTTTATAAGAGTAAGCTTGTGCACCATTTAACAATCCACTTAGGCAAGATCTGTGTTTTTTTTTCTCTACCAGCCATTTTAAACACTTGCTAAATTTAGGTTCTCATTTTCTCAAATCCTGAAAGCACAAAGGATAAATGGGCTCTTTCTAGGATTCAACTATAGGAGTCAAAAGTTACACAGAGGTTGCATTTATAAAGGGACATGTATTTTTTGTAACAATAGGCACTGAAAAGAGCTACTGTACTGTAGTCACAAACTGTCTCAAACAGATGTGTAGAAAACATAATAGATGCTATAATAATATGAGGACTACATTTTTTTTAACTATTACATGATATCCACATACTTTTAGATAATATTAATACAATTTTCCATGCATGGATCACTGTTGAAAAATGTATTAGTGACAGTGACTAGATTGTCATAATGCCAACCCTCATTCATGAGAGCTGGGGTCAACATAAATCATGAAGAAGTTGTTGAACATGTGCACAAGCATCATTAAAGGTCTTCTGAATTAAACTGTGGTGAACATGCTTACCAGCCTTTGCAGTTCAAGTCTAATATTTTATGTGGGATATCTAAAAATAAGTGTTCCAATGTGCAGGTAACTGGTTTAGTGCATACGGTAACTTAAACACAAAATTCACTGTTAGAATCGTCTCTGTTCAGATAGGAAACATGGAACATTCTCTATCCTTTTCTTTCAATGTCCCTCATCACTATGGTTGAAAATTATCATTGATTTGCATCTACCATCCCTTAGTAATTCAAGTGCCCCTATCCAAAATGATTGTTTTCAAATGAATATATACTATTGTATATTGTATAGCCTGATTTAATCTGTACACTATTAATGCCATAATGCAGTGAAGATCTTACTAATGGGCTGGTCTTTTGAGGTTATAGTAAACCACAAGATCACACTATGGGTACAAGTGAGTAAAGCTCACATAATGAGTAAAAGTTGCATGGCCACACTATTGGGTAACTTTACTAAAACTGGTGTTCACAGAATCTGATGCACCTGTGCATAGTAACCAATCAGCTTAAAACTTCAGTTTGTTCAATTACGCTTTTACAATACAACCCAGATACTGATTACTTACTATGCACAGCTGCACCAGTTTTAGTAAATATCCCCTACGTGTTATCTAAAAAGTGAAAACAGAAATAGTTATGTTCTTTCTGGCATGATTTATCTCATTAAAAACAGATTTGCTTATAAGGAGGGAGAAAGACAGGATTGAGTCACTGCTCTAATTTGGTCAGTTCTTTGTGTAAACTTTGGACTGAGCTTTTGAGTCCTGGGGAAGAAAGGAAAAAAAATCAGGAAGGAAGACAGAAAAGAAGGAAGGCAAGTAGGGAGGGAGGATGGAAGAAAGGAAAAGAAAGAGAGAGGGAGTAAGGCCATCAGGGAGGAAGGGAGGATGGAAGAAAGGAAAGGGAAGGAGGAAGACAGGAAGGAAGGAAGGATTGATCTATGTCATTAGGTAATGTTATATGATTAGAACTGTTGGCTGTCAGGATATACATGCCGATGGCTACGTGATATAGAATACAGTTATTTGTGCCCACCCCATGTATCCCTTTAGTATGATCCACCCATTAAGTATTACAGCTGTAATGAATGCATTAGGCATAGGAAATGTTGTGTATTGCTGTTTTGAATTCTAGGCACCATCATGTATGAATTGTCCACTGATGCAAAGAAAATGTTTAATAAAATATCTCCTGAATATATTTTCTACTGCCATGGATTGAAGCACAAACACAGAATGTAAAACATACTAATTGCATAGTATACAGTATTATATTATGTGAAATGTATTTCAGCCTCTTCAGCTGCAAAGTATACATGAAATGATGCTGTTGAAGTTCAACAAAATATTTGTCTTTCTAAGTTCTGTCCAATTTTGCTGTGAAATCTGAGTGAAAATAGTGAACAATAGACAGATTGGAATGAAACCCATTGAAATATAGTAAAATTACCTCACTATACAGTATAAATATCGGTGTACTATGAACAGAGTCAAGAGTGGGGAAAACTGCATTTACCTTTTATAATGCAAAAAGTCAATAAAACTACCTTGAAAAAAGTTCAATCTCTAGTTTTACTGTTAAAGGGGTTGTAAAGGTTTGTTTTTTATTTTCTAAATAGGTTCCTTTAAGCTAGTGCATTGTTGATTCACTTACCTTTTCCTTCGATTTCCCTTCTAAATTATTTTTTTCTTAGTCTGAATTTCTCACTCCCTGTTTCTCCTCAGTAAGCTTGCCCCCATCATCCGAGCCGTTCTGGCTGGGGGTTAGTCAGCCAGAACAGCTTACTGAGGAGGAACAGGAAGTGAGAAATTCAGACAAAGAAAACAAAGAAAAAAAAACATTTAGAAGGGAAATCGAAGGAAAAGGTAAGTGAACCAACAATGCACTAGCTTAAAGGAACCTATTTAGAAAAGAAAAAAAACAAACCTTTACAACCCCATTAAAAATGATGTATTACAGAGGTGTTGCTTAAATTTGTGATGATATATAATGCAAATGGTGGGAAATCTTGAACACAGGAATATTGTATACCAAATACAGAAGTCAACAGTTAAAAAAAGGGACATGGGGAATCCAGATTTTTTTTATAATGGTCAGTCCCTGTTATTTTTGCATGCCTTGGGAGTTTAAAATGTAGTCAATGTTTTTAAGGAACTGATGTCTAGATGTCCAGATTAAATTTAATCAGTGTGAATTGGTTAACTTGACAATAACTCTGACCACTTGCCTATCCAATTAATTGTACATGTTTTTTTAAGGATGTAACATTCCCGTATATAATAAACTTTTTTTAGGAAATATGTTTTACTATAAGCTGATAAATGTCAAAGTGCATTTAACACTTTTTGTCAAATTTTAAAACACTTTTATTTAACTATTTTGCATAAACTTTAATGTACAGTGACAGCTGCAGCCAGATAGTTTGTTTGACCTATTATTTCCAAAAAATGTCTTAAGGGTCTATGCACACTGCCTTAAAAATTGCTGCTTCTACATGAGTTTTGTGTTTTGCCTGTAGAAGCAGCTCAATGTTATCCTATGTGTCCATGCACATTAGGATGATTAGAGGCATACTTTAGGCTCAGTGTTTAGAGGCAGGAAAACAAAAACTCTTCTGGTTTGCGTTTTTGATTAGAGCTTTCTGGCAAAAAAACCCGCAAAACATTCCTAAGCTCTCCTAAACTCGTGTACAAAATCACTCTATATGAGCATCTTTTTTCTGCCAAGGGAACTAGCATTTTTTAAAGCCCAGTGTGCATAAAGCCTAAATTTAATTTTTAACTGGGCTATTTTCACTTTGTAAATAGAGTAGCTTTATGAAGAAAACATACTGTTGAAGACATAATGAATAGTGAACTACAGTATATATTTTTGTTAATTTCAGAAATAATCTCTATATCTCTAACTATTTCTACTGCCTGCCAGCAGCACTATGCTTCTATTTCCTAGACTATGCTAAAAGAGCTTGGCATAACTGGAACCCACCAATCCCAGCAACACCTACGTGTTCTAAAGAGGAAACTTGGGGCTGATTTTTAAAGCAATGGTATGATCTTACTGTGACCAAACTGCTTTTTTAAGGGGAAATATAAAAGTGTTAACCACTTCAGCCCCGGAAGATTTGGCTGCTCAACGACCAGGCAATTTTTTGCTATACGGAACTGTGACGCTTTAAATGACAAACGAGCGGTCATGTGATGCTGTACCCAAACAAAATTGACATCCTTTTTTTCCCAGAAACAGAGCTTTCTTTTGGTGGTATTTGATCATCTTTGCGGTTTTTATTTTTTGCACTATCAACAAAAAAAGAGCAACAATTTTGAAAAAAAACAATATTTTGTACTTTTTGCCATAATAAATAGCCCCAATTTTTTTTTTTTTTTAAAAAGCAGATTTTTTCCTCAGTTTAGGCCGATATGTATTCTTCTACATATTTTTGGTAATAAAAATTGCAATAAGCATATATTGATTGGCTTGCACAAAAGATATAGCGTCTACAAAATAGGGGAAAGATTTATGGCATTTTTATTATTTTTTTACTAGTAATGGCGGTGATGGGACTTAGTATGAACAACGGATGGCTCTCCTTACCCCTGACAGCACGGAGATCTGTCTATTTACATTGACAGAGGTCTGTTCTGTCTCTGTGTGGAGCGATCGCGGGTGCCCGACGGTCATCGCAAAAGCCGGGCACGTGCATTTTACAAAAGGCGAATCGACATATAACTACGACGGTTTGCCCAGGGGAGCCAACCTGCTGCAGTATAACTGCGGCAGCTGGTCTGGAAGGGGTAAAGCTGAACCTGCTATGCGGGTTATCAGCTTTGGGTATCTGGGCTCAGCTGCAATAAAGATAACTTCTCCTCCATTGAGGGAAAGTTTTTTACTTATTACACTGCATGTAACATAATCTGTGAATAGGGGAGAAAATCCTGTGACTGATCAGACTCTTCCCTATTTACAGATTGTGTTACATGCGGTGTAATCAGTGAAATAACATTTCTTATCAGAGGAGGAGGGATAAGTCCCCTTATATGATCATCTTTAGCGCAGCGAAGCCTGGAGACCCAAAGCTGTTGACCCCCACAGTGCCAGAGAATAAGCAGAGGACAGGGGATCTCTGCAGTAAGGATTTCTACATGCTTCACTTGCTTTGGGACTCGGAAACAAGCAAAACGTCATTCATCTCATGAAATGGTAAAAAAAACTGAGAAGAGAAGTGCCACATCACATAACCTGTTAAAGTCATGTGCCCAGCTTCTCCAATCTCCACCAATCATGCAGTATTATCTACAGCTTTGTGCAGGGAATACAATATGGGAACACAGGCTCCGCACCATGCATTTTATGAATGTTACATAAAATATATGCAGTGTGGAATAAAAACTAGACATGTGCAATGCGCGGATGCCTGAGGGAGAAGTCGCATCCCCTTAGAGCTCCGCTCCCGGGTTAAACAAACCGGAGAACCGACCGCTGCTTTTTACCGCAAACGGCACCAGCTCCCGCGAATCCACACCAGGTACACTTCGGCGTATTGAGGATGGTCACGAGGGGCCCAAAAACGAAGTATAAGATTGGTACCTCTAAAGATACACTGGCCCGGCAGACATCCAAGATGGCGGCGCCTGGTACCTCACAGACTCGCACACAGCGGGTTCCTAAATCCCTGTCACACAGTGTCAAAACTCTGGACACAGCTGGTGAGATTGATTCTGACTATGAAACTCCTGAAAATGTTATTCAGTCTAACATGTTTAGACAATTTGAGAAAATGCTTCAGAAAGCTTTGAAACAAACTTCAGACCAGATAACTGAGAAGCTGACAAGGGAGATTAGGGAGCTGGGGCATAGAACAGCTGAACTGGAAATGCGGGTAGATGATATAGAAACCACCACACAGCATTATGATGCTACTATTGAACAGCTTAAGGATGAGAACTCTGTATTACAAAACCGTTTGGAAGACCAGGAGAATAGGGACCGTCGCTCCAACCTAAGAATCAGAGGTCTCCCTGAATCAATCATAGACTTACAGGGAACTATATGTGCACTGTTTCAAGAACTGTTACCAGGTATTTCACCTGAGAGATTGGAAATGGACAGAGTCCACAGGGCCCTAACTCAATGCAAACCCAATGGACCCCCTAGGGATATTATAGTTAAATTTTATTACTATAAAACAAAGGAGCAAATACTTGCTGCTGCTAGAGGTAAAAACACTCTTGAGTTCCAGGGCAATATCTATCAGCTCTTTACAGACCTCTCCCCTCTAACTGTGACTAAGAGGCGTTCTATGAAACCATTGCTGCAAGTACTTCAAAAGCACCAAATCATATACCACTGGGGGTTTCCATTCTCTCTCCGCTTTACACACTTGGAAACTAGATATACCTGTCGCACGTCCGATGAACTACGGTCAGCCTTAATTGATCTAGGCCTGATGGATCACACCAATTCTAAGGAGCAACCTCGTAGACGAGCGGCTTCTAGATCACCTCCAAATGAAACCGACTTGGACCCAAACCCCTCTGGTTATACCAGACAGAATCTTCATAAAAGAGGACGTTTTGATAGTCAGGCACCGATAAATGTCGACTCAATGGATTGATTGTTCAACTTTCATTAATCTTATCCATGTTTCTCCCCTTTTATAGGGTACTAGCCCCATTGCTTTATTCTGAAAAGCATTGCACTATCTATGATTGAAGAGTTAGAATCCTGTTCTCCATTTTATTTATTTATTTATTTTTTTGGTGGTGTCTCGTTACTGACAAATATGTCTATTTCTTTAATTTATATGCACATTATATATGCATATTAAATTGTACTTATGAAATATAAATTTAGGTATTTATTTAGGGTTTTAGTCAGCCAGAAGGTTTATATTTCATTTACATTTTTGAGACAAGTGTTTCTAGTTTTTTTTTTTTTTTTTGCTCGTCTCCTTACTGACAAATATGTCTATTTAGTAATTTATATGCATATTATATTGTACTTATGAAATATAAATTTAGGTATTTATTTATTGTTTTAGTCAGCCAGAAGGTCTATATTACATTTACATTTTTGAGACAAGTGTTTTTTTTTTGTTTTTTTTTTCTTTTTCTTTTCCTATTTATGTAATATAAATTTATGTATTTAATTTATGTTTTTGTCAGCCAGAAGGCTAAAATTTCATTATTACTTCTTGAGACGAGTGTTTCTTGTTTTCTCTGTTTGTCTCCTTACAGACAAATAAGTTTATTTCCTTGACTTATATGGTCATTGATATAGATAGATTATCCTCCTCCCTCCCCCTCCCCCTTTTTTTTTTTTTTTTTTTCCTTTCCTCTATATTTGCGAGCTTGTTTATTAATTATTTCGCTTGAGTAGACGGTTTGCTTCACAAGTGTTAAGATTAATATTTTCTAGCCTCCTTATGGACGCATTCATCTAAATATTGACTCAACATAATTCCCGTCGTTGGTATGTTTCCTTTCTCTCTCTTTTTTGTTTATTGCATCTCCAGTCTTCTTGATAGAGAAATATATAAGTTTACTATTATAATACTTAAGTGTTCTCCGGCGTTGTTTTTCCCTCCGGAACTTCTTGTGGCCCCCTACATACCCCCTGACTCCTGCTACTATTATGCAGGAGTCGGTCGGTGACCATGGAACCCCTCGGAGATTTTTTGTTATCTCTCCGAGATGTTCCTGCACCCTACTAGTACATCATTATTTTATGACATTAAATGCAGTCATTAGGGCTACCTATTTATTTGGTTTCTTCTTTATTCTTTCTTTTCTGTCTTTCATTTCTTCTCCTCTTCTGTCCCCCTTGGTGGCGGTTCAAACTCCTAATATGGGTTTCATTAACCCTTATATAAAACTTACCCTTACTATGTCATGGCCCCCATAAACATTTTGTCCTTAAATGTACAAGGCTTCAACGTTCCACAAAAAAGAACTAAAGCTCTACGTTCCTTTTCAGCTAGAAAAGCTCACATCATTTTCCTTCAAGAAACACACTTTATCAATAACGCCTCCCCTAAATTTCTTTCCTCCTCCTACCCTCAATTCTACGCAGCATCAGCTACAACTAAGCAACGTGGGTCCCTGATTGGATTCCACCGCTCTACACCATTTACCCTTAATACACAAATATGTGACCCTGAGGGTAGATATGTTTTATTAACAGGCTTTATTGCTGATACTGAAGTCACATTAGTTTCGTATTACGCCCCAAATAATCGTCCTGAAGCTTTTCTATCACATCTTTTCCAACTAATCGAATCACATAAATTTGGAACAATAATATTATGTGGCGACTCCAATACTACCATCTATCCCTTCTTGGATAAATCCCCGTCATCACCTAACTCTCCTACCCATAAACGGTCCTTCCAATCTCTACTTACTTCTTTTAATTTTGTTGATACCTGGCGGGAACTTAACCCAAATTTTACACATTATTCTTATCCACACAAATCCTTTTCACGAATAGACCATATTTTCCTCCCCTCTAGTATGCTCCCTGAAGTAATATCCTCTAATATAATCCCATTTTCATGGACAGACCATTGTGCGGTTACTGCTACAATTACCTCTCCAATACCTAGGTCACATGACACCACTTGGTGTATTAACGACTCCATCCTAACTCACCCCTCACACCGCTTAGATATTGAATTGGCTCTTAATGATTATATCTCATTTAATGACACTACTGATGTCTCTGCCCTTACACTATGGGAAGCCCATAAAGCTGTCATTCGGGGCAGCTTGATACAAAAGGCGAGATCTATTAAAAGAGATTGCAAGATTCTGTTCACCAAACTTGAAGCAAATTTTAACGCTTGTCATTTGGCTCATCAAGCTACCCCGAATGCAAACACTAACACTAAATTGGAAAAGGCCCGGCTTGAGTTGGATCTTTTTCTGACAGATTCGGCAGACAAACTCTTACGCAAGCGGCAACATACCCTATACCGCAAAGCCAATAAGCCCGATACCCCTATGGCCCGCAGCCTCAAGTCTATTGATCGTTCACAGACTGCATTCCGCCTTAGAACCTCCAGAGATGCATACACCAGTAACCCATTAAAGATCTTGGAAATCTTTCAATCTAAATTAGCTAAGCTCTATGACCCTGGCTTAATCTTTGATAAAAACAAAGCAGACACGTTGTTCTCAGATGTTACACTTCCCACAATGACACCTGAACAGTGTGAATATTTGGAAAGTCCCATAACGGCCTTGGAAGTTAAAGCTGCTATTAAAGAATTGAAGCCTCACAAGAGACTGGGCCCCGACGGGTTTTCTGCACTATACTACAAACAATTTGATTCGATTTTAACGCCTCTATTGACTAGAGCCTTCAATTCTTTGTTAGCTGGTCATTCGTTCAAAACCGAAACACTAACTTCCATCATAGCAATGATTCCCAAACCTAAATCTGACACTACCTCTTGGTCTAATTACCGCCCCATATCTCTTTTAAATCTAGACATTAAGTTATTAGCTAAGATCCTGGCAACTAGATTAAATAGCATTATAGGTAAACTTATCCATCGTGACCAAACTGGCTTCATGCCCTTGCGTCAAGCAGGGGATAATGTCAGAAGAGCACTTTTATTAATTCATGCCGCCAAAAAAAGACATATCCCAACTTGCCTTATATCATTAGACATTAGGAAGGCGTTCGACTCAATCAGCTGGCCATATCTACAATATACTCTTCAAAAATTGGGTTTTGGGGAAAATTTCTTAACTTGGGTCTCCTCACTATACAGCACTCCGAAAGCTTATATTAAATATATTAAATATATGGGTTACAAATCAGCTATGATAGATATTAGGAGAGGTACTAGACAGGGTTGCCCTCTATCCCCTTTGCTTTTTGCCCTACTTATTGAACCCTTAGCATGTATCATTAGAAATAATCCTAATATCAAAGGAGTAGAATTAGGTGGACATCACCACAAATTGAGTCTTTTTGCAGATGACATCCTGATTTTTTTATCCCATCCCCATGTGTCAGCCCCAAATCTAGTAAATACTTTGGACAAATTTGCAAAGATTTCTGGATTGTGTGTTAATCATGCCAAATCTAATGCCCTTAATATTTCCCTTTCGCCATCTGAGTTACAACAAGCTCAAACGTCTTTACCTTTCAATTGGGAATTGCACCATATTTCATATCTCGGAGTCCAACTCACTTCTTCTATATCCAACTTATTTTCAGCTAACTACTTACCCTTATTGAAGTCAACTACTAATCTGATGAAACAATGGTCTTCTCTTCCTTTATCTTGGATTGGGAGGATTAACGCTACTAAGATGTCAATCTTACCAAAGTTCCTTTACCTATTCCGAGTTCTCCCCATACATATACCTCCTTACTTCTTGAGACTCACTCAAAAGAGAGTGATGTCTTTTATATGGGGCTCTACAAAACCCCGTATACCCAGATCGACTCTTTATCTTGATAAATTGAAAGGTGGTCTTGGAATTCCTAACTTTTCCTCATACTACTTTGCTGCTCAGCTAGCACAACTCCCCAAATACCATTCTACAACAGAATCCCCTCTATGGGTAGCGATTGAATCAGTGGATATTGACCCCATTTCTGTGAATAATTTGCTCTGGTTAGCTCCTAAAGATAGACTAAACTTATCTAACCCCGTAACCAAACATTCTATAGCTATCTGGGACAAATATAGATCCACAAAAAGCCTACAATCCACTCATAACCCTCTACTCTCTTTTCTTCGAAATCCCTCATTTTACCCTGCCTGGAAATTCCCCCTATCATTTGCAGCCTGGTCCAAAAGAAACCTACTTCAATTTCACAATCTAGTCTCCTCCAATGATATTCTTACGTTCCCAACATTATGTGATTTATACAAACTCCCCATGAAGGAGCTCTTCCGCTATCTACAAATTAAGAACTTTTATACACCCCTCGTTGACACGGGATCCCCTCTTACCCAAATGACTCAATTTGAACGTATCTGTAACAGTGATCCCCATACTAGAGGATTAATATCACTTTTGTATAAACGCATCTGACGATACTTTACCATCCTATACGACTAAATGGGCACATGACATGGATAGAACATTCAGTAAAAGTGACTGGGATAATATATGGTCAGCTACTAAGCATTCCTCGCCAAACTGTTTTGCGTTGGAAACAAATTATAAGGTCCTTTCTCGATGGTACCTGGTTCCAGCCAGGATTGCCAAATTTGCCCCCATGTACCCAAATTTATGTTTCAGAGGCTGTTCTGAACCGGGCACGCATTTCCATATTTGGTGGCAATGTCCAATCGTTCAATCCTTCTGGAGTAAAATATTTAACATGGCCTCTACGGCCTTGGAAATACCAATCCCGCCAGACCCAGCACTGGCTCTCCTCAACCTCAAACCTCCTGAATTGAATAAATCACAATTCATATTACTACTACATCTCACCACGGCGGCTAAACAATCTATAGCCAAGGCCTGGAAAACCCAAACTTTAGTTGTGGCTGAAACTAAACATAGAATTAACAGAGCCCTTATCTTTTCCAAAATGTCTGCTATTGAAGATAACAACATTACTACATACAATAAAATATGGAAACCATGGATTAAACACTTCCTACCCCCTGATTTTGATCAATTATTGTTGATGCCTTGTTGAAATACGTTAATATATCTATTGATATAATATTTAAACGGGGCCTTGATTTGTCTGGACCGCCACCCAGGGAGACAACCTTTACCTTTATCTCTATTTTTCTATACCCATACCTTCTTTTCTACGACGCTGCAATCATACATTTCCGGTCGAATGTTCCGCCTACAAGCTATAGTAGAATTCTAGTGTTGTATGACTACTAATAATTATATTTATTAATTACTATTACTAGTCAACCAACATTAGAATTTTTCTATAGCCTATGGGCGGATGCATTTGACCGGAAATGTACGATTGCAGCGTCGTACAGTTTAGCTGCACCGTCGAATCTTCTAACTTTCGACAGACACCAAAAGCCTTCAATGACAGATTCAACGTTTGTATGTTTTTCGATGCTTTGTCGAATCTTTGTCGTTCATGTTGAATTGTCAAGTTAGTTCTAGCTATTTTACTGCTCCTCCTCTTTGGTTACAATCAGCCAATAACATTCATCATCATCATTATTTTTATTTTACTTCCCCCACCCAATTCCAGCAGCGATCTTTTCTCTCTATGTCAAATCTTTTCTCTCTATGTCGAATCTTTTCTCTCTATGTCGAATCTTTTCTCTCTATGTAGAATAATCTTGGACTAATAGAGTTAAGGTTAGGCACATTCGACCACAGGTTCGATAGACACAGATTGTTATTGTCAGCGTCATATCGAACTGTTGTCGCAACAAAAACGAAAATAAAGCATTTGTTTATGTCGGATCTTTCGGTTTTCGGATTCTGTGCTTTCGTTTTCGTTTGTTAAAACGATAACGAAAATACCTGAAATTCGGATGAAAATGCATTCGGACGAAAACTAATGCACATGTCTAATAAAAACACCAGTGCCCCTGCTCTAATATAAATAAGTACCTAAAGCTGGCAGGTTTACAACAGAATTTTATTTTTTATTTAGATAGCTATCATTTAAAAAAAAATTCAGACCACTTACTACCAAAATACCCATTAACCAAAGTAACATGAAGCAGTAATGTGCCAGAAGGTTGGGCCACACTAAAAACAACTTTGGTGTGTCTGCAAAATAAGTTCTCCAAACAATCAGTGAGTACCCTCTAGTGGTTTTACAAACTAATCTTTTCTAATCTTCTCACAAGTTTCAGGTAATGAGAATCTCTATTTCTTGATAATTGTATGCTCATATAAGCACTGTTGGGGCAATCTTTAAACAAAAGTATGATTTAACAACAGAAATTGTCCAGTATATTGAATAATTCTACAAAATGCAGGTGTTTACTGAAAATTTTAATTTGTATGATATCACCATACCATTAACAGCTTTAACAAATAACACTTAAATACAGTATTTGTTGTGTAAAATAACACTTGTGTAACCAGCATTAAGTGACAGCTGTATAAATTATGTGATGGCTTATGAAAAAGTATATCCGTACAGTATATATCAATATTAATAACAGTATAACAATGGTGTGAATGGGGGCATGATAAGAAAATATAAATTTTAGTCAAATCAAAGGGGGTATGCTCTAACAAGAAAAGACCATGGACTCATCTTTTTTATATATGAATATTAAATAAATACTGTCATTCAGTCTTAAAAAAATAAGTATTATATAATTCTGTTTTAATGGCTACATTTGGCTCTGTTTTGTGACAGGGCACGGTCTGATGCCATGCTATGCATTTATGTGGCATCTGTAGAGAGCAAATGTGAAACTGCTTTTTGCTCTTTTTAAATTCTTAACTGCTTCATGTGAAATGGATTAAACATATGCCAATGTGATTAGAAGGTTGAGCTTCAATGTATTCTTCCGTGTTCCTTTCCTTCCATTTCACAAAGCTACGTGTGCCTTCCAATTGCATAATGTTCTCTTGCCTTTACATCAAAAGCCTGGCATTTCTGAATCAATTAAGGATCACAGACAGCCATGTCGTTAAAGCTCTGAGAGAGGATTTGTTATTATCCAGTTATTGTATCTGAACTCATAGTTTAGCTGCCCAGTCAGGCTTTAGACTTTAAGTGGCACATCCTAAAAACAACAGGATTAGTCTACATTGAGTCCAAATACCTGCCCTGTTGACACATACTCTGATGTGGTCTTGCTGCCAGCAACCTTTGATGCAATCAGAAAGGAAAAATTATAAAAAAAAATAGCCAAAGAAAACAAACCAGGATTACATTGCTCTAGCTTTTACAGATGAGGTAGGATTGAAAGATAATCTAATTATATGAATATTAAGAACCACTAAGCATCTTTTGTTGCAATTACCAAGCTTTCACACATAAGAGAGGGCATTTTTCTTAGCACTTTGTTAATCCATCAACCGTTTAGCATCAAAGGAAAATTTGGGGAAAAAAATAGAATGAGTGAAGTAGGTTTATACAGCAGTGATATTTTTTTTTAACTGAACTTCACAAAATTCCTTTGAACTTTAAAATAAACTGAGGCAATAGAGAAATACAAAACAAAGTTCCATTTTTCTTCACGAACACATTAAGGACTTTTGAGCTTGGCTCCAAAGCTTCAGCAATGCTGTTTTATAATGCAAAAATAGCATGACCATCCCTTTCATATGCCTGTGAATCAGCCATCACTCATTCTGTGCTTCTGAAGCTACCTAGATTAGTGATATTCAGACTTTCCCATATTTATGAAACAAGATAGATAGTATGCATAAAAAACTTATTTATCTTGCAGAATGGCATTGGGGAAACAGATGAACAGATAGACTTGGTGGTTATACCAAAACGTTAATCTATATATTCAGGCAGCCATGGAATAGAAAAAATTTACAGTGAATTAAAGTGTATGTATAGCTAAAACTTTATTTTCTTTAGTTCAGGTTATTTTCTTGCTGTCTGTGTCTAGGACATGCAAAAGAAAGTGAGAGGAAATCTCCTAAACTGAATGTTATTCTCATCTTAGACAGTTGTCACCAGAACAGGTGTCCCATTTTAAGATTTCCCCACACCTCTTGATCTTATAACAACTCTATAATGTAGGATTTTCCCTTTCTTTCTACCTTGGTAAAAAATTGTTACAAAAAACAGAAGATTAAAGCCGTGTACACACAATCAGTTTTACCAATGAAAACAGTCCGATGGATTTTTTTTCTTCGGACAAACCGATCATGTATGGGCCCAATCGTCTGTGTGGAACTCCATCTGAGAAAAATCCATGCATGCTCAGACTAAATTACAAGACGGGAGCAAATTCCGATCGTCTATGGGCAAGTCCATTGGTTAAAAAACCCATGCATGCTCAGAATCAAGTCGACGCATGCTCAGAAGCATTGAACTTCATTTTTCTCGGCTCATCGGAGTGTTTTATGTCACCACTTTTGGAACGGTCGGTTTTTTGACTGATGGTGTGTAGGCAAGACTGATGGAAGTCAGCTTCATCAGTTTTCCGATGGAAAAATCCATCGGTTTAAAAACCATAGGAAATCCGATTGTGTGTACAGGGCTTAATTCTCCACAGTGGGGAAACAGACTGCAACAAATATTTGACATAGGACCAAAAAAGTTTTGCCTTCATGTACATATTAAAAGAATGTCAAGATAGGTAACTCTAAAATGACATGCATTGTATTACATATTAATGCACTTTCCTTGCTTTCAGCACTGTTCAGTGGGCACTAACATATCATCACCTCTTTCCATCGATTTTCACTTGTTGACTTCTCTCATCTCATTTTAAGTAATTCAAAGAAAGATGGTGTTTTAAAATGCAACGTTTATATATTGTATATGTGAGCAGACAATTGGCAATGGAAATGAAGAGTGGATGGACAGTACTGTTCTGAAATGTTAGGCAAATTTAAAACAGAACTTTAGTCCTATTATTTTAGCATCTTCTTTTTAGCACCTATGTCAGTTTAAGAATGGGAAACTATGAACTCTGACTCTATTGCTGTATTTTTAGTCTAACAAACGCTTCTTGCTGGAGGGGGGACCGATAACCTGTTTACAAGAGGAGAAGAACAGAGAAAGAAGGAATCTATAGAAGGAAATAGTCATCCTGCATGTAACATGGCAGGGGTGTGTGAATCACAAGAGTGCATTGTAAGGATGAGCTCAGGCGTTTTTGCAACTCCAAGTGCCCGCGCTACACAGGCAGTAAGACATTTCCCGATCTGTAGCTGCACAAATCGGGAAATATCTCACTACCTGCGATTAGCGCTGTGGAGTGTCAGCTTCCTGGTGGGCGTGGGCACATGGAGTTGTGAACACACCTGAGCTCCTCAGTGCATTGAATAACACATTTAAAAAAAAAAAAAAGCATATTGGCTATTATAGCAGCAAAGGTGGTGGTGGTTTATTTGGGCAATATGCTGGGGATGTCCAACAACCTCATATAGGTGTGGTATTTTTTTTAAATGCATACATAGCTGTTTGTAAATATAAGCAATATTTTCAATCTGGTATGGTACACTTGCCAAGTTGAGATTTTTTTTTTTTAACATTTAGAAAGGTTCTCTTTTGACCCTCTGTCCCTTTACCATTTCAAGCAGTATATTAGAATGGACCTGCTAATGTTTTGTTAAATCTTTTTCCACATATTTGTTGTTTTCTCTATAACATATATTGTAAACATTATTCTAAGAAATGTAAAAAACTGTGGAAAAGAATAATAACACACATTCACCTGCTGCAACCAACCAGTTATCAGCTATATCAGCTCAGAACTGTCAGTCTAACAACAGCTGTTACCTGAATAGCTGCTATGGATCACTGTTCATTATTTCTGTCTGTCTGTTAAATAAAACCTATTGTGTTTGGTTAAAGAATCATGAGAGTACCATAATGAGGCACGGAACTGTACACAGGATTGAGTGCGTGATACTGTTTGTTTATGCTGTATAACTAGGGAATTGTTTTTGTTTACAAATTATTTTTATTGGGTTCCAGTTCAAAATACAACAATATCCTTGAGATGAATTATTGACATACATAGCCACTCGTATGTCAGACCCCGCCTACGTCATTGGCCTGAGCGGACCTGATGGGGAACTTCCTTCACTGTGTAATACATTAATAGACCCGCCCCTTCTCACGTTCCGCATCTGGTCCGCTTAGCCTTACACCTAGTCATTGGCTGAGCGGACCTGATGGGGAACTTTAGAAGGGGTGGGTCTATACATTTAATAGACTGCGAGGAAGTTCCCCATCAGGTCCGCTCAGGCTCAGCCAATGACGGATAGCGCTGGACATGGGATCGCCGCGGGACACTGGATTTCATCGCTGGAATGTTTTTTTTTTTTTTTAATAAAGGACTTTTCCAAGGTGTTTGTGTGTTTTTTTTTTACATTTTTTTTACACTTTCTTCGTGAAATCGTAGGGGTACAATGTATAGGGGGGGTGGGATCTGGGGGTCCCCTTTGTTAAAGGGGTCTTCCAGATTCCGATAAGCCCCCTGCCCGCAGACCCCCACAACCACAATTGACGCAATTTCCGGCCAACCCAGAACCAGTGACGCTACTTCCAGTTTCGGTGGAACGCACGCTGTGTACCCGGAACAACACTGACGCTAATTTATCACTGCAGTCCAGTGAGTCTCTTTGCTAGCAGCGCCATGCTGTCTGTTTACTAGCGGTACTTCACATGAATGTTTTTTTTCCCTTTCTTTCCTTATGGTTACTTAAATGCCTTTGCTGCTGATACTATGGAGCCTATCTACATGAGATGAAGTTTGTCTGGACTTTAGTTGGTGAGATCTCGTATTTATATTATTCCCCTATCTGATGAGTGGGGCCATAAGAGGGGAATTTTAATCAAGGAACCAACATCTGATTTCTGGAGTGGAAACACTCAGTTCTCCAGGATTGGTACAGCTGCTATTTGATGAACTTTAAAGTTTGTTCACTTATTATTTTCACATATTTCCATTTATGAGCACAGTGGATACACCATTAATTGATTATATGTCATATGGTAGTAAGCTATTCACTTATAGATGTTTGTGATACAAGTGTTTGTGACACATTTCCTTTTGTTTATATACCTTTCTGCAAGCGCTGCAAATACCTATTTTTTTCCCACAACCACCAGGCAAGGGTTGTGGGGATGAGGCCCTTGTCCCCATCAACATGGGGACATCCTCCCCATGTTGAGGGCATGTGGCCTGGTACGGTTCAGGAGGGGGGGGGCGCTCTCTCGTCCCCCCCCTCTTTTCCTGCAGCCTGCCAGGCTGCGTGATCGGATAAAGGGTCTGGTCTGGATTTTTGGGGGAACTCCACGCCATTTTGTTTTTTAATTTGGGGTGGAGTTCCCCTTAAAATCCATACCAGACCTGAAGGGCCTGGTAATTGAATTTGGGGGGACCCCCACGCTTTTTTTTTTCTTTTATCAATGACTTTTCTATGTATTGCCGGGAGCCGACAATTCATTAATAGCCACGAGTGAGTTTTAAATGACTTTTTTTCCTTCAGAAATGACATTTTGTGCAGGGACAGTTCTAAGCACGGGAAACAAGCGCAACTTTACATGCACACTATACACACCCCCCAGGTACGAAATTTAAAGGAATATTTCACTTTTATTGTTTCACTTTAAGCATTATTAAAATCACTGCTCCCAAAAAAACTGTAGTTTTTAAAACTTTTTTTGCATTCATACATGTCCCCTGGGGCAGGACCCGGGTCTCCAAACACTTTTTATGACAATAACTTGCATATAAGCCTTTATAATTAGCACTTTAGATTTCTCCCATAGACTTTTCGAATTTGCCGCGAAAACCCCCAAATTGTTCGCTGTTCGGCGCAAAGCTCATCCCTAGGATTCCACCTCCTTCCTAGCTCCCTTATTGATGTAATCTCTCACATTCACTTGTACATTATTCTTGATATATAGGCATACCCCTCCCCCTTTTTTACCCTCTCTATTCCTGCGATAAAGGGAATACCCTTGAATGTTTGGCAGCCAATCATGAGAGCTGTTGAACCAGGTCTCTAACATTCCAACAAAATCGAAATCCTCCTCATTCAATAGTATCTCTAGTTAACCCATCTTGTCCAGATCTGTTCCATGATAGCTGCCTCTGGAGGACATCCTGTTTCGTCTGGGTTTTTTCTCCCCCTCACTTTCCTCCTCTGCTCCATCTGGCACCCAAGTCACGTCAGTGACCTCATCATCATCACCCCCTCCATCTTCATCATCACTGGAGCCAACTTGCCAATACACTGTGGCTGGGGGAACAAGACTGCCAATGTGTTGTTTATCAGTGTTCTTCCCTTTATGTAGGCTCATGTTACTCCCTTCCTCTACCTCAGAACCAACATCCGAACATCACAAACAAGTAATGTCTGTGCATCGTCAAGAACCAAGTGGCTGAAGCTGTGTTAAAATAATTCAGCTGACTTCTCCATGCATGATGCTGGGGCTATGGCAGGAGTAGCTGTGAACATAAGCCACTATGGCAGCTGCTGTGGACTGCACACTAGTGTCAGCTAGGGTCATAGAGGATGAGGATTAATTAGTAAGACAGTCCACCACCTCCTCTACATGTTGTGGCTGGATAGCACAGGCAACATCACTAAACAGAGACAAATGTGCCATGCCTGAGGACAGACCACATCCACCTTTGCCTGTGGACACAGACGTTGCTGGCCCCCTCATAGTGGCATGGGAATTTCTCCCTCTCCTTGTTGGCCACCCATGAAGAGGGAGGGTGCTTATTATCCAAATTTAATAGATACTGGGAAATGTGTAATTGGGTGCACTTTGTTCAATAAAAAGAGGTGTTTGGGGCACTTTAAATCGAGGACTTCCACTGACAAAAATGTAAAAAGTAAAAAATAAAATAAAAAGGGGAACCACCGCATCACAGTCAGAAAGACTGTGTGACAATTAAAAAAAAAGGGCAGGCACGAGACAATAAAACAAAACAAAACAAAAAGTGCAGCAAAAAAAGGGGGGTATATTTCACTGTATACAGCACTAAATGTTATATAATGCTGTGTTAAACACTGCACTACACTAACACTACACTCACACTACACTCACACTACACTATACTCACACTATACTGACAAACTACACTATACTCACACTACACTGCACTATACTCACACTATACTCACACTATGCTCACACATCACTAACACTGCACTAACACTGCACTGACACACTACATGAATGGGTGAACAGGCGATGTTCAGGCCAAACTTTTGCTTGACTCAAACTGTTGGCCCAGCTCTACTATTTTGTATGAGGACCATAATTTGAGCAGTTTTAGTTTCTAATGCGGGTAAAAACTGGAGAGTAATTTGCATGGTATAGGGAATGTAAGGATGGGGTCAATTGCATGCCTAAATAAGGCAATTAAACATTTTTTTTTATTGTTATGGTGGTGGGCATTATCAGGTTGATTAGCGTAGCTGTACATTTCAGAAAAAAATATATATTTAAGCCAGAGAGAACCTGAAAAGTCTCTAACACCTAATAAGATTAGGAAGTGAGACCACTGGATTCACAGTCGCTCTTTCTATATACGTTGATATTCAAGTTATTAAGACCTTCCTTAATTTTTAATGGGAGTTGAGGCCTTGTGCATTATGAGAAATTACTTGGATCTCCATTAGTATTTAGATGTCTGTCCCACATCACACTGTGCATGCTCCCCATAACTCGGGACATTGAATGCAATCATTACTAAGCAATGTAGAATGAGGGAAAAATTATTGATTCTGTTGTGACTTAGTATGTGTACATGCAATGCATGTTGATGAAATAGTATGTTCCAGGTTTTTATTCAAAATTATATATTTTTAGTTAAATTGCCAATAAGCTAGGCACCAAAACAAAGGAGACCTGAAGTGTAGGTTTCTTGGATTGGATGGCCTGATACAATGGGCTGCGGGTTGTTTAGGGATGTCCCTGGTAGGTGATAACCACAAAGACATTTTACAGTCTATTTTCTTGACCTAGCCAGTTCTGGAAGGTATTAAGCTTGGGGTTATATGGATCAATAAATCTTTTTGCTATGATGGAATTTAACAACTTGTTGACATCTCTCTGATTAGCAATTTAAGTGTCATATATACTGTATACTGTATATATAAAATCAAACTCACAACAAGTTCTGTATGTAACAGCTCAGCATCAAAGAGATTTATTATCAGAAAAACCCTATACCAGTTGCGCATGCTTTTGTTAGTTGAGCAAGTTGCAGAGGAAACAGTTAGGGGCCCAATACATCTGTCCATCTATTGGTAGTCTAAAATGGAAAAATGACTACATTACTATTTAGTTGTCAATTTCTAATTGTTCTCCTTTTGAGTCATTTGCACAGCAGGAATGTATTTATTTCATGACTCTTACCACCGCATAATGATTTCATGCATAAAAGGTCATTTCCAAGCAGCTTAGACATGAGAGACACCACTACAGAAAAAAATTGTGCTTGTTTAGTAAACTAAAGAGAAATTAGGGATGTCCTTACATGTACAAATACGTCCAAACTGAATAAGGATTTGGACTAAAAAAGCTTTTTATCCCAAGGGTTGAAAAAAAGTGGTACTAGTTATAAGAAAGAAAATGTCAGCGTCAGTATAGAAAAAGATTCTTAATTAGAAGAGTAGCTAAGTTGTGGAGCTCCCTAGCACATAAGGTATGAAAATAAAATCAATAACAGAGTTTAAGAAGGAATTGGAAGGTTTTCATAGCAATAACATTTCCTCTGTTATAATTACTAGAGAATAGCATAGTAATATTGTAATACCATTGCAGGGTTAGAAAGGGACATTTTTTGCTGTGTGGTGAGGTTGATTTGGTGGACATTTTTTTCAGCCTGGTTTACTATTTACCTATGTTTATAGTAAAAACTTTTTTATTTTAACAGTTAATTTTCCTGCCTGCTTTAACATTTAGAAAATTTGTCTTCTAAAGCCCTGTACACATGATCGGATTTCCTATGGATTCAAATCCGATGGATTTTTCTATCGGAAATCCGATGGAGCTGACTTCTATCAGTCTTGCCTACACACCATCAGTCAAAAATCTGAACGTCCCAAACGCCGTGACGTAATACACTCCGACAAGCCGAGAAAAATTAAGTTCAATGCTTCTGAGCATGCGTCGAGTTGATTCTAAGCATGCTTGGGTTTTTTGTCCGATGGAGTTCCACACAGACGATCGGAATTTGCTATAGTTTTTTCCCCATTGGATAAATTTAAAACATGTTCTATTTTTTCTCACCGATGGAAAAAAGACTGATGGGGCCCATACACATTCGGTTTGTCCGATGAGAAAAGTCCAGACTGTTTTCATCGGTAAAACCGATCGTGTGTACACGGCATAAGTGTTTTCACCTTGCTTCCTCATGGTCCATGATGCCAGCTGAAGTTGTGAGCACAATATACCCAAACTGACATGAAGACAGGAGATTGTTTTACTAGTTTTCCAGATCCTTTAGCTGAACATCAAATCTGGGACTGATGACACAAAAAATTTCAGGACCTGTGATCATCAACTATTTCAAACTCACCAATGTAACCATGCTTCATCATTACTGTATCACACAATCACTTTTGGGCACAGCCTGATGAGAACCTGGTGCTCACCACGTTTCTCTTCATTGTTGATGCTTTGAAGACCATCAGCAAGCACGTATATGTGAACCATGGTGTGGCGGAAAGAGGGCAATTCTTTTTTACAATGTTTATTTTTTTTAAATTTCTAATCTCATTATGGACTTATATGAAAAATTGTAGCTGTGAGATTGCTTTAAAATTATCCCAATATATGTTTCTTAATTCTGCCATGCAGCTCATTTCCTAATTATAGCAAATCCTATAGACATCCACTGCACGGTAGCATTTTTTTTAGCTTGATTATTTAAAACAATAGGGGTATAGATTGAAATGTAGAACCTGTATAATCAACTTTATTCATCACATTTGAGGCACCTTAATTTAAATTCTGTGACTGTTCCCTATATATATATACTATCAAACTGTTTAATGGTATTACATTGGGTTATATTTACCTGTCTTTATATCAATGACCAGCTAAATGTACATAAGCTGACTACTAAAAAAGACATTGATGGAGTTAAGCTGACTAGATTTGATAGCAATCACTGACCTCTTCATTATTATGTCTCTTTAGCATGACATACATAAGTGATCTTTTATAGCTAGCTAGCATTCTAAAATCAAGGCTGGCTGAAGGTCACATCAGGCAATATAATAATTTTTGTTTATGCAATAAATGTAGTTAGTTACCTTTAACCCACAACAACCTAACAGCACACTCACTCTTTGAAATGTTATTCAAGTGTTCTTATTTACTCTTATGCCCTGTACACACGATCGGAATTTCCGATGGGATAAAATCCGATGGACTTTTCTGTGGAAATTGTGTTCAAGCTGTCTTGAATACACACTGTCAGACCAAATTCCGACCGTCCAAAATGCGGTGACGTAAAACACTACGACGAGCCAAGAAAAATAAGGCCTTTTTAAAAAAGCTAATTTCATAAATATGAAATGAAAGATTTCATAAGAAAAGTAACATTTAATATGTTTTATGGATGAGATAGAAGTGCACAAATAAGCCAAATCTGTAAAATTTCTTGAAACATCTTTAACTTTTGTGCTTGCCTTACCATACATGTATTGTTCCTTGTGATATACAAGACTAAATAAATAAATCGCAAATGAACTCATCCCTATTTTTGTTGTATATATATATATATATATATATATATATATATATATATATATATATATATATAAATATATATATATATATATATATATATACATATATATATATATATATACAGTTAGGCCCATATATATTTGGACACAAGCACAATTTAATTTTTTTCAGGTATTTTTTCAAAACATATTCAAGCAATAGTTATATAATGGATATGGGCTGAAAGTGCACTCCTCAGGTTTAATTTGAGGGTATGTACATCCAAGTCAGGGGAAGGGATTAGGAATTACAGCTCATAAGAATAGCCACCCCCCTTTTTCAAGGGACCAAAAGTAATTGGACAGTTGAATCAAATGCTGTTTCATGGCCAGGTGTGGGCTACTCCTTCATTATTTATTCACCAGTTAAGCAGGTAAAATGTCTGGAGTTGATTCTAAGTGTGGTATTTGCATTTGGAATCTATTGCTGTGAACCTACATCATGCTTTCAAAGGAGCTGTCCATGCAAGTGAAACAGGCCATTCTAAGGCTTCAAAAATTAAATCAATCCATCAGAGAAATAGCAGCAACATTAGGAGTGGCCAAAGCAACAGTTTGGTACATTCCGAGGAAAGAAGAATGCACTGGTGAGCTCAGCAACATAAAAAGGCATTGATGTCCACGGAAGACGCAAGTGGTGGATGATTGCAGGATCCTCTCTATGGTAAAGAAAAACCCATTCACATCATCCAGACAAGTGAAGGACACTCTACAGGAGGTGGGCGTATCATTGTCAAAATCTACAATCAAGAGAAGACTTCACAACAGCAAATACAGAGGGTTCACCACAAGGTGCAAACCATTCATAAGCTTGAAGAATAGAAAAGCCAGATTAGACCTTGCCAAAAAAACTTCTAAAAAAGCCAGACCAGTTCTGGAAGAGCATTCTTTGGACTAAGATTAATCTGTACCAGAATGACAGCAAGAAAAAAGTGTGGAGAAGGCTTGGAACAGCTCATGATCCAAAGCACACAACGTCATCTGTAAAATATGGTGGAGGCAGTGTGATGGCATGGGCATGCATGGCTTCCAGTGGCGCTGGGTCATTGTTGTTTATTGATGATGTGATAGAAGAAAGAAGCAGCCGGATGAATTCTGCAGTGTTTAGAGATATACTGTCACCCCAGATTCAGCCAAATGTAGCAAAGTTGATTAGAAGGCGCTTCACAGTACAGATGGACAATGATCCAAAACATACTTCAAAAGCAACACAGGAGCTTTTGAAGGAAAAGAAGTGGAATATTCTACAATGGCTGAGTCAATCACCTGATCTCAACCCAATTGAGCATGCATTTCACTTGCTGAAGGCAAAACTAAAGGCAGAAAGACCCACAAACAACGAACAAAACAAGTTAGAGCCTGGCAAAGTATCAGAAAGGAGGAAACACAGTTTTTGAAAATATCCATGGGTTACAGACTTCAGGCAGTCATTGCCAGTAAATAATTCTCAATAAAATATAAAAAAATTATATTTTATTTATGATTATATTCATTTGTCCAATTACATTTGAAACCCTGAAAGTCCATGGTTGCAGTTCTTAAAATTTTGTACTTGATATTTATGTTCAACCCTTTTGCCCTGTACACACGATCGTTTTTTCCGTGAAAAAAGTCAGATGGACTTTTTCATCGGAAAAAACGATCGTGTGTGGGCCCCATCGGACTTTTTTCAATTGGTGTAAAAAAACAGAACATGTTTTAAATTTTTCCGATGAAAAAAAAAAACGGTAGGAAATTTTGATGTGTGAAACTCCATCGGAGAAAAATCCACGCATGCTCAGACTAAATTACAAGACGGGAGCACTCATTCTGGTAAAACTAGCATTCGTAATGGAGATAGCACATTCGTCATGCTGTAACGGACTGAAAAGCATGGAGACTGAAAAGCACGAATCGGCTAACACCAAACTTTTACTAACACGCGGTAACACAAAATCAGCAAAAGCAGCCCAAAGGGTAGCGCCATTGGATTTGAACTTCCTATTTATAGTGCCGTCGTCATGTTGTACATCATGGCGTTTTGGACGATTGGAATTTTGTCTGATGGTGTATAGGCAAGACTGATGAAAGTCAGCTTCATCGGAATTCCGACGGAAAATTCCATCGGATTTTATTCCATCGGAAATCCGATCGTGTGTACAGGGCATAAGAATTAAAGCTGAAAGTCTGCACTTCAAATTCATTTGGATTGTTTCATTTTAATTGTATTCTGGTGACATACAGAGCCAAAAGTATGAAAATTGTGCCTGTGTCCAAATATATATGGACCTAACTGTATATATATATATATATATATATATATATATATATATATAATGTTTTAATATAATATTTTTATATAATATATATAGATATATCTATATCTATCTATCTATCTATCTATCTATCTATCTATCTATATATAAATATATATATATATAGATAGATAGATAGATAGATAGATAGATAGATCTATAGCTATATATATATAGATATATCTATATATATTATATACTGTATATATATCTATCTATCAGAAAACATGTTAAATGGGATGGCTTTTATGATTTAGAAAACAGATTGTTTATTAATTAATTATTTTATTTCGAAATAAATGTTAAATGGTTAATCTGCATAGCCATTAAAATGTGTGTGTCTATCACTAATATAAAAATTCAGGCATCTACTTGACAAGTCTTCACTCTGTCATAGAGAATTAATATTTATAAAAGGATCAAAAATGCACATTCGAACATCAGTCAACTCTCTGCATCTAATCATGGATTACAAAGACCAGGTCAGTTTTATGGTTTCATTTAAACAGAAAGCCTTGCAGCTCTATGGGTAAATGGTTATCTAATGTGTAGAGGGTGTATACTTGAGAGAGTGTAAAGGGGTTAAATAGTTAATATCAGAGTGAATATGCTATCACTATCCTTATCTCTATTGGAATTTACCTTCTGTTGTAAGTTTTACCTGATTCACTGTCTCTTATTTAATGACAGAGACCTGAGTCATACAGATAAGCTCAAAGGGATGCTAATAGATGTCTCCTAAGCTTTGCACTTAATTTCTTAAGCTAAGCTGTGCTACCTATATGGAATAATATGTTACATGGTACAGTTATTTTGCAAGAAGTTAAATGCAATTATATATGTAAAACCATTTGGATGAAAATGATCAAACTCACTGGCTTAAATGTTAGCCACCTACCTGGGTGATGAATTATTTATGGTAATATAATTTTACCTACAGCTCTGTGTGACTCTAGAACTCTATATGCACTTAAAAAAATAGTTTACATTAGTTTACCTATGGATAGCCTGGATTTCTTCCACAGCTCAACAGAATGCTGACTGGTTAATTTAATTCTTTACCAAACTGGTCCTTTCACTGCCAAACCCATTTTTGTGTTGTTGTTTTTTCAGATTCAAACATTAGATATTTTCTGAAAGTAGAGAGCCTGGAGAATATAATAATGGTAGCTCAAAATGTTTATGTTACATGATATTAATGCAAAGGATTATCAAGTGCAATTTTGATAGTTTTAGGGCTCACAATATTTTACCCACATTTTGGATAACATATAAGAAATGAGGTTGCGCCAGTAAAAAAGATCTGCATTCCTGTGAAAAAGCAATGAATTTTGGTACCCAAATTTTTCTATAAGCAACATTCCACAAACCCTACATGATTTTGAATTATCCCTGAATAATGGATTTAGAATAATGTCTATCCCTCCAGTGTCCACAGTGATATGTAAGATGTGTAGCAAATATTCCTTTTTCATATATAGGTGCCCCCAACACTTGTGTTTACATTCAAATGTACTTGTGTGTGAAGGTGGGGCAGGCTAAAAAAAATAATATTTTCAATATTTCTTTATTAAATCTTTTCCAGCAAGTTACAAGGTAAGTGGTAAAGGTATAGGTGTCAAGTAAATGACAATCTAATTGAGATAGTATTGTATATCATTATACAGCAATGTGAAAAACAGTATCAAGTAAAACTAGGAAGTTATACATAGTAACAAACAACAGTGTAATATCTCTATTTGTCAGATCTGTATAACAGTAGTCAGTACCTAGGGCAGGTAAATATTAAATATCAAATGTAACCTTGGGGGAAATAGAATTTCCATTAGGCAGTAAATTTCATAAGTTATAGAGGTGATGAGAAAGCCATTGATACTAAGAGTGGTAGTAATCTGAGTAGGAGTTATTTTTGCATGTGAACATACGGTTATGTGTACATTAGAGATTGACATCTCTTATGATGTCTGCTATTCCTGGTGGGGAGGTAGAGCACCAATTATGTGCTATATGACATTTGGCTGCAAGTAAAATATGCAGATTTATTGTTCTAAAACAACTTTAGGAGGGGTTGAGAAGATAGATAGAGCAGGGCTCAGTTTGCTACTAGCGAGTTAGTACTGTATGTTCACTTATTGTGAGTGTAAAGTGTTAGTGTAGTGTTAGTATAGTGTGAGTATAGTGTGTCAGTATAGTGTAGTATAAGTATAGTGTGAGTATAGTGTGTCAGTATAGTGTAGTGTGGCAGTATAGTGTGAATATAGTGTAGTGTCAGTAGACTGTGAGTATAGTGTAGTGTGTTAGTGTAGTGCAGTGTTTAACACAGCATTACAAAACTTTTAGTGCTGTATACCCTTTTTCTTTTGGTTGCAGTGTGTTGACTTTTTTTTTGTCTTCTGCCTTCTCCCTTTTTTTAAATTATCAGCTGTACTTTTTCTGACTGCGACGCTGGTGTTCCCCCATTTTGTATTCTATTTTATAGTTTTTACATTTCTGTCAGCATCAATCCTCAATATAAAGTGCACCAAACAGCACTTTTCATTCAATAAAGTGCATTCAATCACACATTTCCCAGTTTCTATTTAATTTGGGTAATACGCCCCCCCCCATCATGTCTGCAAGGCCAACAAGGAGAGCCCCCATGCCATTATGAGGGGGCCAGCAGCGTCTGCGTCCTCAGGCAGGGCACATTTGTCTATATTTAATGATGGTACTTGTGCTATCAAGCCACAGCATGCAGAGGAGGTGGTAGCAAACCACTAATTTGATTTTGAATTAAACAGCACACTATGTATAGAACTCACAGATTTAAAAACCTGTGACATTAAATGGGTGTAACTCCTGGCCTGTCAATCTACGCTGCACAGTAGATGGATCAGACCAAGAATCTGAGATCAAATCCTCCCACTGCAGCGAGTGGTGATGCTTTACTGAGAACTACAGTTGGGAATGCACAAGACCGCTTGCCAGGGAGAGAGAGGACAAAGCAGACACCGGTCTTATGAACAGGATATGCAGAGAACAGAGGGTTCATCACAGAACAAAGAAGGCTGGATTTCTGACTAGCAAGGGGACTGTGTACTATAACACCAAGAAATTATGTAAAGGTATGGAAGCACCTGTATATACTGTATATAATGTATATAGCAAAACAATTATACCTGAAGTTTTTTTTTAACAACAAACTTCTCTATACTTACCTGCTTTGTGCAATGGAATTGCACAGAGTGGCCCTGAACCTCCTCTTCTCTATCCAGTACCCCCACGGGAAGCTGCTTCCCATGGGTGCACTTGTGCATGCATGCTCCTGAGCCCCACTGCTGCATCCATTGATACAGACAGCGGGACTCGACCCCCCCCTCTCATCACTGGCTGTGATTGGCAGCACTGGCTCCCAGTGCCCCAGCAAAGTTAGTGAGACGCAGAACTGAGGGGACAAAAAAGCTGCAGATGTGCACAGTGCTAGATCAAATGAAGGCTAAGGTAAGTATAAGGGATGGTGAGGGGCCAAAATTGATGCCTAGACATTTTTTTACTTAATGCAAGGAATACATTAAGGTCAAAAATGTTTAGGTTTTAGAACCACTTTAACTTTATTTTCATCACATAGGATGTGATAGTGTTTTGTTTTGTATATAGTTTCACTTGCCACAGAGGCCAGAGAAAGTGACAGCCAATCTCAGATGTGATGTAATGCATGGCACTGCTGGGTTCTTTCTACCAGTCACCAGTGAACATCAGAAGATGTTAACTGGTCTTCCTTCCCTCTACCCAACAACACCTTCCATGGGGGTCCTGGGCCTGCAGAAGCTGGTAAATATGGCAGGAGGTCACAATATTGGGGGTTCATGGAAGCAATTGGGCAGTTGTTACTTTTTCTGTGTCACTTTCATCTGTCAGCAGCTTGTCAGATTTACAAGCACTGCATGTGTAAAATTAACTGCTGCTGCCAACATGTATCAATAGCAGCAAAAGGGTTAACAAGTGTTACTGTATGTGCTTGTATGACTATGGTAAAGGTTTTAGGCTTTAGGCTTTTCTAAGGTAGGGAAGTATATAGCAAACTAGGGATGGGAGAATCTTACCAAGCTTGCTCTGCAAATGGTTTCTGCATTGATTATGACCTTTTGTAGGGCTAATAAGGAAGCTAATGTCAAACAAAAGGCATGGGAAGAGGGGTACTGCCACATGGGACATGTACTAATGCCAACATTTAAAAAAATATACTTTGTAGCCTAATATCCTCCCAAATACAGACTTTTCATCTCTGACTAATGGCTAGAGCATACACTCACAATATGGATGTTGTGAGCCCACCCATTTTTATAGTGAGGAAGCTTAATTATCCATTCCTTCAGATTATGTTGCTTGTGACTTAGTTTACCAAAAGCAAAAGTTTATCCTTTGGCGTCCTCACAATTCTAATTATACAATCTTCTTTAGATTAATCAACAACTGTGCAGTGCAAAGACCTACTTGACTAGATTTATTATTTTGTTGATAAATCTTAAAGAAAAAATATAAAGATTGTACTTTGAGACTGCAATGTGTGTGGCCAGCTTTAGAAAATGTTTCTTAACAAGTATTATCTAACAATTGGTATCAGTTATTGAAAAAAAATCAAGAGTCATGTATGTATTGTATAATCCTCTAAATTATGGAAGTACAATGAGATAAAAAAAAAAAAGCTTTGAAAAAGCAATAATGGAAATTACTTTAATTAAAGATCAGGAAAAGAATATAGGATATTGCAGGTCATACCTTCATATGATTTGATATCATCAACGAAGAGTAAATTATCAGCAAGCTGTAAATGATTGGTCTGTAGAGCTGCTAGAAATGAACCCAATAATCCTTAGTATTCCCGCAGTAGCTTACATTCTGTATTACCTTAAGCCCATTTGGATATTAATAATCCAGTCACCACCTATGAAAAAACCTTGTCTTTGTGCTTTCAGTATTAAAAGATTTCTATGTATTTATTATTTTAACCTTAACTTACTTTAGAACAAGAGAAAGTCATTAGATTAGAGAATACTTTCATGCCAGAGAATACACCTAATACTTTAGAGCTGGAGTATTTAAAAGGTACTTCTCAAAGAAACATTTGCTGGCATGACTGTTAAGACCCACAATAAGGCTCCTATATATTTTTTAATCTTAGTTGGCACTGCTCTGCCATTGGCTACTTTTGACAATATATTTATTGTTTAAGCATATGTCTTTGACAATTACTGTATACTCTAGTTTAACATATTGGTAATTTATGAGCCATAATATGATTGTATATCAGAATTCTAAACATGAACATTTACTAATGATCCCAACTTTCACAGAGAAAGTGACAAAAAAAGAGAAAGCATGTACTCTATCCACCCTCCTTAAATAAGGCCACTAGAACAAATCATATAACATATATCCCAGTGGCTTTGGGGATTGTCTCAGTTGCCCAAATTTTAAAACAGCTGCACCACTCCTCTACATCGTTACACAGGCAAAGTAACACTTACAGTACTCAGCTCTGCAAGTCATGATAAAAGTTTGAATTAGACACATTCATGCCAACGCTTCTCTCCTTGTCAGTTAAAGCAGTGCACGCTCAACTCAAAACAGGAGTGCTTCTACTGCTGACTGACTAACTTTAATGTTAAGAATTGGTCATGGGCACAATGTAAAGGGCAGAGCTGCCGAACAAAATGAGTGACAGACAGTTAGAAGGACCTGTAAGAAGCAACCTGCCAGCTTTTTGAATTACAGTCAGTAAAACTTGGTACAGACAAGTACATGCCCTAGGAACTGGAACTTTCTATAGACAAGTACATGCCCCAGGAAATGGTAGTCCAAAAAAAAGATATTGTTGGAGGGTTGCATTTACATAAAAATAATAGAATTCAGTTTGCAAATGGAAGTGGCTTGTTTGCTGTTCCGCCACCTTTTACAGTATACGTAAAAAAAAAAAAGAACAAAAAGAGGCTTGAATCTCCTCAGGGGACACAGACAGCAACAAAACAAAAACCTCACAAAAGGTCTATCCCTTCACCACTCTAACCAAAAAAAAAAAATGCCTTTACGTACGCTTTAATGGCAGGACATTTCCAAAGGCATCACATAGCAGAAACATGTCTAAATTACAATATATTAAGTACTAGAAATGTAAAAAAATATATATCAGTACTACAGTTAGAAATCGTGTCCAAATGGTGTCCTCTCTGGAGCTGAACATATGCTTAGGGACTGCCCATCTCCCCCAAACAGTAACACTATGTAATAGGAATGTGTTATTTTCACAAGGAAAAGCAGTAAAAAAACATACAACAATGTATTCTGTTATGATTAGAATGCCATTCACGTTTTCACTGGATTGAAATCATGCCAGTAACTAGCAATTATATTGTGATTTTAAAGCAGCAGCTTGTTGATCTCTTTCAAAAGTGAACATACTGCATTGCACATCGATTATGAATCTATCTATACATTTCTAGCTTCACGCAATAGCACTGGGAAAATCCTTAGGAAGCAACAATTTATTGTGCTTTTCTATCCTTGAATGCTGATTTTATACCGCATTGGTAATAACTATACAAAAATAATCTTGCCTTAAATAGCTTGTACACTCAAGGTTGAAAACAACTTCAGGGCTGAGCTAGGAATTGAGATGGAATACTGCAGAGTATTTTGTACATTTCTCAGATGTGTACTGAAATATTATTATTATTTTTACAATATTATGCTTATCTATATTATAATTCTGGCAAAGTTGATTATATTTACCACTAAAGTAGAAAACATGCTTAAATGTTCACTATATATACTCTGTTAACACATCAGTTTTTATTATCATAATATTATTACTATTGATTGAACAACTGCAAAAAAACACAGCCAGACATTGATTAACCCCTTCAAGCCGACGTAACACATATATGCGGCCCCCACTAGACTGGGCATTTTTCTGCAGGGGCTGCAAATTTGCGCATTTCCCTTTGTGCTGGCAGTGCACTGCATGGCGCACTCCCAGCACAGAGACCGGGGGTCTAACCATGAGTCCCGAGCCCCGTACTAATGATTGGAACCCGGAACTCCCGATTCCAGGTCACCTGATCACTGTGATAGCCTATGATTGGCTATCACAGTGATCAGTCACTGTGAAGCAGGCTCCCCTGTTTTATTTATCTTTAAATCAATATATCTCTCTCTCCTTGCAGAGAAAAAAAAAGTGTGTGTAAAAAAAAAAAAAAATAATAATAAAAAATATAATAAAAAAATATAAAACAAAACCTAAATCAAGGTTTGATCTAGAGCAGTGCCAGGGTGAGTGTTTGGGTCAAGGTCAGAATTTTTCGATGAAAAAAGTCTGACGGAATTTTTTCATCAGATATTCCGACTGTGTGTGAGCCCCACTTTTTTCCATCAGAGTTTAGAAATAGAACATGTTTTATTTTTTTCTGATGGAAAAAAATCCTATCAGAAGTTACGATCATCTGTGTGGAACTCCGACAGAGAAAAAACCACGCATGCTCAGAATCAAGTCGACGCATGCTCGGAAGCATTGAACTTCGATTTTCTCGGCTCGTCGTAGTGTTTTACGTCACCGCATTTTGGACGGTCGGAATTTGGTCTGACAGTGTGTATGCAAGACAGTTTCAACGGAATTCCTATGGAAAATTCCATCAGATTTTATCCCATCGGAAATTCTGATCGTGTGTACAGGGCATAAGAGAAAAAAAAATATTGGTGTGTTTTATTTGTAAAATTACCAAATGTCTGTACAATACGTCAGTATTTCTCAACTCCGGTCCTCGAGGTGCCCCAACAGGTCGGGTTTTCAGGATTTCCATTATTTTGCACAGGTGATTTGATCAGTTTAACTGCCTTAGTAATTACCACAGGCAGTTCATCTGAGGGAAATCCTGAAAACATGACCTGTTGGGGTGCCTTGAGGACTGGAGTTGAGAAACACTGCAATACGTAACCCTCAATTAAAAGAACAACTTCCTCCTGGGGTACAGTGCTATGCAATCAACCTACGGACTCCAATGAAAAGTTTAATGGCAGTGGCATCAAAAATAGATTAAAGTATAGCTGACAGATCAGTCAGTATTTCAGCACCCAAATTCCTTTCATATCAAATTTATCTTAAGTACACATTGAAGGTATGTGGGGGATTGCCCATAGGTAGTTAACTGTCTTCTGAATTAAGCTTGTTGTTCACAGACCAAAGGCACTTTTCAGACAGGACTGTACACTAACCCATGTACTCGGACAATAGTTGAAGTAGAGCAGTGTCAGTTATGTTCAGGATTTGTTTTATAGGTCATTTAAATTTATAAATATAGGCTAATTGATGTTGGATAGTCTAAATGGGACTGCAGAAATGCAGACTGCAAATAATCTCAGACACACAAACTCTTTTGGCATATGCCAAAACTTACAGTATATATGCCAGACTTAAGCCTGTAAGAGTACATAGATCCTTTTAATAAACCACATTGTTAATGTTCAAAATGTCCTATCAAATCATATAAGTACAGTGATATGGGGTATCTGAGGAAATGCATTCAAAGCATCCAATCATCACTAAACAGCATCTTATAGAGTGATGAACACACTGCTTCACTGGTCACCTGGCAGAAATGGAGCTAAAATTATTCTGTAAAGCTTTAGAATACTTAAAAAATCATATACCAAAAAGCATCTGTTATACCAAGAAACTGGAAAACATATTACAAATTTTAAGTTGGTGAACACTAAACAGCATTTGGCTGAGATGCTTTAGAAATTTACAAGAGCTCCCAGTGTTTCTAGTGAATCAAACCAAGTCTTCAAGAACAATAGTTTCCTTGGGCTAGCCCCAAGCATAATGAGTCAATCCACCTGTTGCCGGCTTTGCAATATGCAAAAATTTTTGTGTTGTTTTCATTTCCATGAGCACAAAAACACCAGCCATGCTATAATTATGTTTAGAATGCTTAGGCATCTATGTGCTGCGTTTTTGTTTCTCACAGCAATTTTTCCAACAATTTCACTAAATTATGTTCAGCAATGTTTAAATAGCAAAAGCCATATAGTTAGGTGTTTTAAATAAACAAATTTTATGGAACATTACAGAAAAAAATAATAATCTAAACTGAGATATGAGTTTTATGTTGTAAAGCAATTGCTTTGTGAGAATAACTGTAGCACTGATGTAGTAAGGGATTTACATAGCAATAATGTTAGCTTAGAAGTATAAGGCAAATGCCAAGGGACTGTAACTTCAGGTATTGACTCTGCAGGTGACAGCATTTTCTCGCATCATCCACATAATCAATATATTTTAAGATCACTGAATTGGGAGATAGAGAGATACTCGGCTTCCAGACTGGACAGAAAAGAAGAAAGCATCATAGGAAGAATAAAACAATTAAGTAGTGTAGAAAAGCAATTTCTTCATATTTTTGTAACTGTAAAATCTAGGGAGAAGTAAGATGATATTTCTTCCTTTGAGACAACATTTTTCTATTTGAGGTACCTAATGCTTACAATCAATTACAGTACTTTTGTTTCTTACTTTGTCTACAAAAGATAATGTAGTATCAGGAGTTATGTAATTTTCATAATCACCACCTGAAACAGACTTTACAAAAAATGAATAAATAAATAAATAAAAAACTGCTGCATTGGGTCTGACTCTGGAAGGCATAATTTTAGGCATCATCACAGTACAGTCAAAAAAATTAATTACTTCTATAACAGCAATAAGGTGTGTTAGTAAAAGATTCTGAAAGTGTACAGGTAAAGGGGACCAAATACACAATTTAGCTTGCAGTATTTTGCTCATAGTCTAACCACCCATATTAGAGAGGTCATGTCGGCTGTAGCCCCCACTGTCTTAATATTATATTAATAACATAATTGTGCTGTAATCTACAGCAGCAACCAAGTGTTCCTCATCAGTATAGATTAGTCACATCACTTGGCTGTAAAACATGGCAAAACCACTTATTCCTTTATCAGTGTATAGCAGTCAAGACACTGTTCTGTAACCAATGAAATATGCTGATTACCTCAAATCAGTGTAGAGCAGGCACATAAGATACACTGAACAAGACTGCTGTGCTAAAATCTATATCGGTCACACACTTAGCTCTTTCACTAGTGTACAGCAGTTAAAGCATCCATAGCAACCAATTACTGTTATTGCATATTGCTGAATTCTTTGTAACCGTGGTGGAGTACAAGGCTTTTGAACTTAGATCAGCTGGTTTTGAAGGGCCAATAACGAGAACTTTGTTATGTGTCAGCCCCTTCGCTTTACAAAAGTATGTTTCCAGCAGTCATTTGTCAGTGTGTGTTGGAGTCATTTAGGGAGATCCTAGCCAGTGTTTAACTGGCTGAAATACTTGCCAATATCAGCTGCCTGCAAAGCTTTTCATCTGTGAAACTTCTGTGCACCGAGGTTCTTTTCATGGCATCATTCAGGGTGTGTGCAAAATGGTGAGCGATGATAAGGTGTGGCTTACAGATACAATCCCTTTCATGTTCCACCTGGAAAACACACTCTTTTGCCTGATAGACCGTGCACTGGAGGCACAGCAGAAGGAGGAAGAGGAAAAATCACTGCTGTTTAAGGCCAGCGGGATCCTTTGCCTACTGCCTTTATCCCTATGAGGCATAAGCAGCAAAAGGCAGAGGAGGAATATGAGGAGAAGCTTTGGGTTACTGTTAGTGAGGGGAGGAAGAAATGGGTCAGGCTTCAAAGGGAATATTTCACTCCTCCCAAAATGAGATCGTTGAGCACAGTGTTGTCCTCAGTAAAACAGATCCTCTGCTGTAGGCAATTTAATGCAAATATGGTCCTTTGAGCACAAATGCCTGTGCAAGGACCCTAATATTTGGGTCATCAAAGAGATGGGCTACTACTGAGTGGCCACTCTATTAGATTCATACCCGATACAAAGATAAAATGGGTGATCTCTGGACACCATGCCTGAGGAACCCCAAAATGTGGCACTTTGAGGAGATGCTGCACAAGAACCTCTTTGCCACATTTCTTGATGGTGGAAAGATCACCTCTGATTACTAATGTAGGCAGCGCTCACATAAAGCACTAGAATCACGCGATAGCTGATTACATCAGGTCCAGAATTGTCAGACCTTTGGCTGTCAGAACAGACCAAGATTTTGACATGACAGGAAGGTGTTTGGAGTTGTAGATATGTATAAGTATTTGTTGGTGTCTACACTTCATACCTGCATAGTTTTTTCCCCTGAAAAAGTTTGTTTTAGGTTCACCACACCTGTTACAATCTGGCTGTACAACCGCCATTGGATCCACCAACAACTAGGTAAGCATGGGCCTGCCTGATTCGATACAGATTGATTACATGTTACAAATGTGATCCAAGAAAGATTGTATGGTCAGGTTGTAAGGCATGTTATGAGCTTCAGACATAGCTACACTTATTATGTGTGCTGCATTGTTTTAGTAAAGTTGTGTGCATTCATTTCAAATAGAGTTACAGCAAACATACATTGAAACATTACTTTATACTCCCTTTAAGGAAACCTATAAGGGGAATTCATGAGCTGTCATTGCTGAATGATCATCTTTGATAATGTTTGTTGCTTGGCTGTCTTTACCATAAATAATATCTGAGACACTGGCCCAGAGCAAAAGGAGGCATGTGTAGGATACACTTAACCCCTGAGGCATGTGAGGATCACTCAGGGTGGACTAGCATTTACCCCAAGGCTGAGTTCATGGCTAGAATGAGGGATTAAGACACCTTTGGTACCAGCCACTTTTTTATTTTATTTGTTTGTTATGGTTTTTCCCACGTACAACAAAACTTTAAAAAACTATGAAACAACAAAACCATAACAAAATATGACATAAGAGTGCTATCCGGGGTTGAAATGAGATGATGTGTCATAGATACATAGTAGAGGCATAGGTAACACTTGAATCATTGAGGTGTGGCTTAACATAGTGGGTATATCAAGTGATGATGGGACATGTCCAGGAAACCTGGGAGAAATCTCCCGGGGATTGGTTACATCTCCAACAATCCTTCATAAAAGGATTGGTTCCTTTTATGAAGTTAGGAGGGAGTAAAGTAGAATCTATGTACTATCTTAAATTGAATGAGTTTGTCTCATAAGGAGACTCATATCCAGAAGGGAAAATCCCAAACATCATCTTAGTCATTATCATCTAGGTATTCGATGTCACACTAACACTTGGCCTTAAGAGTAGCTTTTAGTAACCACACCCACTGATTTTAGTCTCAAAAGGAAGTAAATTTAAAGTCATCTGACGGCACTGGATACTGCAAAATAAAGGATAGCTGACACACTGGAGACCAGCGTGAGTGATAGAGGATACTTGCCAGCAATACCTACAGTGGAAAGGAATATAGGAGAGATGAGATTATCCTAAATGCCAGATTATTCAGTATAGAGGTGAGAGTTCTGGGAGACTGGTGTAGGATTCCCACCATGGTTCAATATTCCAATTGTAACTAGATTACGGATGAAAAGAACACTGCTATTGAGATATCTGATCCAATAGAGGATTGAGCACTCATTTGAAATACCTGTTTGGGACTTTAAAGAAATATTTCATATCATCTTTCAACATACCAATTGCACTATTGAACTTTTTTGCGTTATTTGCACATGTTGAACTTTTGCACTCTTTGCACGATTGATTTATTTCTGCTGACACTGTGTCTCACTATATTGCTTTTGGGTTTTCATGGACCTAGTTAGTCCTTGATGCATTCAGCACTATAGCACTTTATTTAGCCTTTTGCACTTTATTTGGAATTATTTATATGTGTTACGGTTCATATTGTTGTATTAATCTTTAGCACGAGATCACTATTATTATTTATTTACTACATGTGTAAGGTGAACACTGGCAGTTTTTGCAGCTATTGAACACTGTACCTCAGTTACATCCACTTATTACTCTTGAGTAGCGCGAAAGACACACCCATAATTTTTTATCTGTTAAACACCTACTACATAGATTTTAAGATAATAAATATGAAACACACCTAAATCATACAGGAGTTAATTTACTAAATCTAATGCAGATCTGCATAGATACCAATCACCTTCCATTTTTTATTTATTTTTTGTCAAAGCTTAATTGAACAAGCTTAATTAGAAGCTGATTGGGATACCATGCACAGATGCACCAGATTTTGCACTCTCCAGTTTTGGTAAATCAACCCCACAGTGTTACTACAATGCACCTCTCCCACAACACATCTAATTGTGCAGTAGGTGACAGAGTCATTTGGATTGTCGAATAAAGGAACATGGACACACCTTAATTTTCATGTTTCCAACATCATTTGGAGTAATGAGCTGACTATATGCAACATTGTGATAAAGATTCAAGCATATTAATTCTGTTAAAGAATCTCTTAAGGTCCCTAACAATGTCTCCTATTCATAAAGATTTTATGTTGAGTATTATTTCCGCAAAAGCAGAACATGCAGAACTCACACATACATTTTTTTTTAACACCAATATAGATAATGCCCATGTCCCTAATATGTAAAGGAATATCTGTAAAAATGACACAAAAGTAGATTGTGTGTATGCTAGTACCCTTGGTGATACAGTATTTTACAAATACCATTAAGTAAGTTGCTTCTATTGATTCTAGTTTGCTTTAATGAAGAGAGCGCTACAAAATAATCCAAATGTAAGAACAGTTTGTAGCATTTACACAAAAGTTATTGAAAACAATCCAGCTTAAGATGTTAAAGCGGAGGTCCACACAAAAAGTGAACCTCCGCTTTTCGGATCCCCCCTCCGGTGTCACATTTGGCACCTTTCAGGGGGGAGGGGGTTCAGATACCTGTATAGTACAGGTATTTGCACCCACTTCCGGGAATAGACTCCCACGGGAGTCACGCCCCTTCTCGCCCCCCCCCCCCCCGCTGTGTTCTGGGAAACACACAGGTCCCGGAACAGAGCGGGGACCACTGAGGACGCGCTGCGCTACTCATGCATGCGCAATAGGGAACCGGGCAGTGAAGCTGCAGCGCTTCACTTCCTGATTCCCTCACCGAGGATGGCGGCGGGGGCAGCTGAGAGACGAGCGATTGCTCGGCTTCGGCTGCCAACATCGCGGGCACCATGGACAGGTAAGTGTTCATTTATTAAAAGTCAGCAGCTGCAGTATTTGTAGCTGCTGGCTTTTAATATTTTTTTTTTTTAGGTGGACCTCTGCTTGAAGATCTCTTGGTGGCTAATATCCTTTATAATCCATTTATTTTTACTCTAGTAACTTACTGACCAAGGGGGCTGGTATGAGCAAATTCACTATTTACACACAGTAAATTTCTGAAACAGTATATGGCTTTTTACTTAACTTCTTTATTTGATGACTCATGTAAAAAAGTTATACTGTTTGTCAGGGTAATTGTTGGAAGCAGTTTACAAACTCAAAGCTGTATCTATGCAGATATGTGATGTCTCCAATAACTTAAATAACAAACCTTCTGCTCCCCTATTACCCACTGTACCTGGAGTGTATTATGAGCATTATTTTGCTAGATGTAAGTTACTTTGGTAACCTGAAACAAAGGAATCTGAATCATCAGCCTAACAGTGTCAATAGACTTATGGCCTTCAGAGCAAAAGCTGTTCCTATGAGGTTAAGAGATCATGTGGAAACATAACTGCCAGAGATGAAACCGTGCAAATCTTCTTTAGGCAAGTCACAGAGAGTGCTAGTCCTGCTTCCTTCTCTAAGTAGCAATTCTAGCTATGCTGCAGCTGATATAGAATTAGATCTAATTGACACTGTGCAAAGTTTACCTGTGCAAAGACACTCTTTAGAGAAGATTTCTTGACCAGGGTTTCATAGAACCAAGTGGTTCCTTCATGGGGACTACTATTGGTTCCTTCAGCAATGAAAATGAGTGCGTAGATTCCCCCCTGGTTTGTTTCAGAGAATACTAGTATTCTAAACATATTGACTTATTATTTGTTGCTAAGTTTTTCGTGAATATGTATAGTTATATAGAACTCTGTCATTTACAGATGCCAGATGAAGAACCTACCATGTGATATTTTGATGTTCTCTCCTAGAGAGGTGTTGCAAACATGCAAGTCTCTTATTTGTGACAAATTAGTTCATTCCTAGCTTATGCTTACTCTCTGCCATTAGAGTTTATTTCAGCACAAGAAGCAAAAAAATATAACAAGCTAAGAACTAAAAAAAAGTTTTTGACCTGTAAAAACAAAAATCAGCAGGGGATTTTTACTAAAGCTGGTGCATACAGATTCTGATGCAGCTGTGCATAGTAACCAATCAGCTTCCAGGGATTATTATCAAAGCTTCAGGCTCGGTTCACACTTGTGCGATGAAGGAGCCCTGTATATCCACTGCGGGTTCCTGCATCGCACCCGACTCGCACAGCAATTCACACTGCCATTAGCAAACTGCAGGGAGTGTCAATAAATTGTTAATGACACCCCCATTTCAGCTCGCATATCGCACTGCAAATTGTCAGTTCAAACATGAATCAGATCACATGCGATCCGATTTTGGTGCGGACCATAAAAAGTGTCCTGTGTGAGTTTGGTCCGAATGCGATGCAATAACAGCCATACTATCTGTATGGCTGAAATTGAATCGCACGGACAGTGCATGTGATTTGCACTGCAGTGCGGTGCGAATCACATGCGATCTCGCAGAGTGCAGTAGTGTGATCTGGCACTTACTGAACAAGCTGAAGTTAGAAGCTGATTGTTTACTATGTACAGCTGCACCAGATTCTGTGTGCACCAGTTTTAGTACATCTCCCCATTGCGTACCAAGGACCAATAAGTAAACTTAATTTCATCTGTGTGTTCGGCTATATATGAATTTTGTCCATTCAGAAAAGCACTATATATTGGCTGGATCACTGAAAGTATACATATTAAATGAAAAAAAAATGTAAAGAAAAATCTGACATTTTCCTACCTATCATATCTGGTTTAAAGTTGACGTAGAAAAATACAACTAAACCTAGTTACTAGATTCTAGTTTAAGAATCCCATACCTGAACAATTTCAGTTGTAGTACAGATAAAGTTTGAAAGTTTGTAAATGCATAATTTTTATAAAAAGCTTGACAGAATGAAAAGGAAACCTTTAAGAAAATTTTGATTACATGTTATGTCAACATCCCACATTTACTATTCTAAATAGTAATGAAGGTCAAGGGAGCTAGCAGCGGAAAAACAGAAGGCTGGATTTATATAAAAAGATGCAAAATTTATGCAATATATCCAGATTTGACATTTAAGTGAATATGCTGCTGATGCCTTAGAGGAACTACTGCACAATTTAATTTCATATTAATTTAGTTTAGGGAAAAACACGATAGTATGATTCATGAACATACTATAATGAAAAAGGGAGTCCTTTGTAATGAATCAAAAAGCCTATGACTTGGCACAAAGAAAAATAGAAAGGGAGACATGTGCAATAATCAGCATAGCAGATGTGCTTAATGAATAACAAAGATGTCCCTTTTAACAAAAAACTCAATTTTTCTAGGGTCAACAAAATTACTCTTATATTAATTTGTTCTGCTGTGGGAATGTTGTTAATTCACTCATTGGAAGTGTAAGTTCTCAAAGTGTAGAGTAATTTAACCACTTGTGTCCACAATGCCATTTCTAAAAATACATTTACCCCAGAAACATTTTAAAAGGCACTTACTTTTCCTGCTTGCTATGTCCACACTCAGATGTCACCACTAATTATGTGTTACAATGTGTATATGCGTTACAGTAATATATATATATATATATTGTGAGGGGGTTAGCTCGGCAGCGGGTGTGTGTGACCCCCGGGATGGGCTCCCCACACAAAAACAGGCCCAGCAAACGGAGGTTGTGGTTTTCAAAATCAAAAAGGTGCGGTTTATTTTCTATTTACAGTGACAAAACACACCAAAGCAAAAGAAACATAAACAAAATAAATCCTGGTCAACTTGACCTCTGACTAAACATACAGGTTTCCTAACTAACAACTGGGATCAGCCTAGTGCTGTCCTAGTCCCTAAGTCCCTGGTTTTAAATGTCCAAGCAAATAGCCACACAGGCTTTGTCTCACCGCACAGGGGTTCACTCTCCCTAGACAGTCCACACAGGTCTGGTTCCAGGCATGAGCTAACATCTAATGAAGCTGGGAGTTCTTATAGAGGCCTAAATGAGCTGACAAGCTTCAGCTGGTCTCATCAACTCCCTGTCTGCACGACGCCCCACACTCTCCCTAGAGGTATGAGTCATCCATGAGCCCATTAGCCTTAGCTGGGCTTATACAACTCTCCACCTAGTTGTATAAGTCGGCGTAAAGCCTGAATCTGGGCGAAATATATCTACCCCCCTGGATGCAACCAGGTGACTTTACCTTCCTGCTGTCACATACCCCCCCTCTTGTTTTAACCTCGGGGTTGGAACACCAGCAATCAGGCATTCATGTACTCGAGACAAAGCATCCACATTCCCCATTTGAACGCCAGGGCGATGCTTTACTGTGAAGTTGAATTCCTGGAGGGCCAGGAACCACCTATTCACTCTTCTATTTGTTTCCTTGTTTTGAGCCATCCACTTTAACGGAGCGTGATCCGTAACCATGTCAAAGTGCCTACCTAGCAGGTAGTACCGAAGGGAATCTAGAGCCCACTTCACAGCTAAACACTCCTTTTCAACGGTGGCGTAATTTACCTCATGGGACTTCAACTTCCTGCTGAGGTAAATGACTGGGTGCTCTTCCCCGTTCCAGACCTGGGACAATACTGCTCCTAACCCCACATCTGACGCATCACTTTGTACGACAAAGTCTTTAGAGAAGTCGGGTGAGTACAACACTGGCTGGCTACATAAGGCTTGTTTCAAGAATTGGAATGCTGCCTCAGCCTCGGGGGTCCATTTAATCATGACCGACCCTTTCCCCTTCGTCAGGTTGGTTAGGGGCACAGCCTTAGAAGCAAAGTGGGGAATGAATCGCCGATAATACCCAGCGATTCCCAGAAAGGCTCGTACCTGCTTCTTGCTGTTGGGACGTGGCCAACTCTGGATGGCCTCGACTTTGTTGAGTTGGGGTTTTATTACTCCCCTCCCAATGGTGTACCCAAGATATTTGGCCTCCTCCTGCCCAATGGTACACTTCTTGGGGTTAGCCGTAAACCCCGCTTCCCCAACAGAGTCCAGGACTGCTTGCACTTTTGGCAGATGTGAGGCCCAATCTGTGCTATGGACAATTATGTCATCCAGGTAAGCCGCAGCATACTTCCGATGGGGCCTCAGCATCTGGTCCATTTTCCGCTGGAATGTGGCCGGCGCATTCTGTAACCCGAACGGCATTCTTTTATATTGGAACGCCCCGTCTGGGGTTACAAATGCGGTTTTCTCTTTGGCTGACTTGGCCAGGGGGATTTGCCAATACCCTTTTGTGAGGTCAAGAGTCGTCATGTATCGGGCTGTTCCCAGCCGGTCGATCAACTCATCTATACGTGGCATGGGGTAGGTGTCAAATTTTGTAACTTTGTTCAACTGTCGAAAATCGTTACAAAATCGCCAGCTCCCATCCGGTTTAGGCACCAACACAATGGGACTAGACCAATCACTTTGGGACTCCTCTATCACCCCTAAGTTCAGCATTTTCTGTACTTCCTCCCGTATTGCCTCCCGTCGGGCCTCTGGGATCCGATAGGGTTTTAACTTCACCCTTTCACCGGGCGGGGTAATGATGTCATGCTCTACCCCAGATGTTTGTCCCGGCAGCTCAGAGAATACCTCCTTGTTGCGAAGCACAAACTCCTTAACCTCCTGTTGTTGGGGTTGTGACAAGGTGGCTGCTATTCCAACCTCCGGAATCACGCAACCAGTTTGAGCTGGTGACCAAGTGTCTGCGACTAGGGACTCTCTATCCCTCCAGGCTTTCAACAGATTAACGTGATAGATCTGTTCGGGCTTTCGCCTTCCTGGTTGTCTGACCTTGTAATTCACTTCGCTCACTTTTTCCATTATCTCGTAGGGGCCTTGCCATTTGGCAAGGAATTTACTTTCAACCGTAGGGACAAGTACCAGTATCCTATCCCCCGGGGAAAAGGTACGGGTCTTGGCTCCACGGTTGTACACTCTCTGCTGTGCTAACTGCGCTTGGGCCAAATGTTCCTTCACGATGGGCATTACCTGTGCAATTCGGTCTTGCATCAGGGCGACATGCTCAATCACACTCCTGTGGGGAGAACTCTCACTTTCCCAAGTTTCCTTGGCAATATCCAACAGCCCTCTTGGGTGTCTCCCATACAGTAACTAAAAGGGGGAGAATCCCGTAGAGGATTGGGGCACCTCCCTAATAGCAAACATCAGATAAGGAAGTAGACAGTCCCAATCCTTTCCATCTCTATCCACCACTTTCTTCAACATTTGTTTTAGGGTTTTGTTGAACCTTTCAACCAGCCCATCGGTTTGGGGGTGATACACAGATGTACGTAATTGCGTCACTTTGAACAATTTACACAGCTCCTTCATAACCCGGGACATAAAGGGTGTACCTTGGTCCGTAAGCAGTTCTTTACAAATACCCACCCGGCTAAACACAAGAGATAGCTCTTTGGCTATGGTTTTGGCCGAGGTATTTCGGAGAGGGATCGCTTCTGGATAACGGGTGGCATAGTCCATTATAACTAATATGTACTGGTGCCCCCTAGCGGACTTGATTATAGGACCTACCAAATCCATGGCGATCCTCTCAAACGGGACCTCAATGATGGGTAGAGGGACCAGCGGGCTACGGAAATGTGGCATCGGGGCCGACCTCTGACACACAGGGCAGGAGGAACAATAATTTTCTATGTCCTTCATCGCCCCCGGCCAATAGAATCTCTGTAATACCCTCTCTCGGGTTTTCTCTGTCCCCAGATGACCTCCAAGAATGTGCCCATGGGCCAACTCCAACACCAACTTCCTGTAAGGTTTGGGCACCACAAGCTGCTCAACGGTTTCTTCTGCCCTTTTTGCCACCCGATACAGTAGGTCCTTCTCTACGCTGAAGTATGGGTAAGTGCAGGTATTATCTGGGTTCACTAACTCGCCATCTATTTTCACTACGTTTTCCCGTGCCTTTATTAGGGCGGGGTCTTTCAACTGTTCTGTGGCAAAGTTTTCCCTGTGAACCTCAAGATCAGAAAACTCCACAGACGGTAGGTTTTCGTCTGAGGAGGTGGGCTCCTCTCCAGTTTCTTGAGTCTCCCCTGCCAATACTGATAAGGGAAATTCCGGAGAGTCCTCACCACTCTCAAGGGAGTTCTGGCTATCACATTCCTGGTACATAGGGGCACCAGTGGGGGGCTCAGGATCATCCCACAGTTCCCAGAACTTCGGAAAATCCCTTCCCACAATGGCGTCATGCGGTAACTGAGATACTAAGCCCACTGGATGAGAGAGGGTACCTTTGGGGGTCTCGAAACACACTGTAGTCACTGGATACTCTCGGGTGTCCCCATGCACACAAATAACAGCTACCTTGCTATTCCCAGAGACCTCTGTTTTAACTAACTCAGCCTTTATCAGGGTCACAAGGCTACCTGAATCCAGCAATACCACAACATTTCTACCATTAACACACATTTTGCATAAATGTTTCTCAGTTCCTCGAATGGCAGTGCATGCGACTGTCGCACACAGCGACTGACGTCTGCCCGTCAGAAAGTCACACTGCATGGGTTCCTCCACAACCGGGCAATTGGCTGCAATATGTCCCGCTTGCCGGCAGCGGTAGCAAACGATCCTTCTTGCGGCCTCTTGAGCCGCTGATTTCCCAGGCTGTTCTCGCCAAACTTGGGGTAGAGCTCCCACCCTCTCACTCTCTCCACCCTCACCCCTTGGAATCCTCTTATCCGCCCCTGGGGATGGTCTGGTCTTAGGGTGGAAAGTCCGAGTGTCTCTGGAAGAGGCCGTCAGGTTCTCTGTAGCCAAGTATTTCTCCACACGATCCACAAGACCATCGGCCATCTCTGGGTCTCCATGGCTTACCCACTTTTGGATGGCAGTAGGAAGAGCTCTCAAAAACCGATCCATTACAACACGTTCCACAATCTTTGGTGCGGACAAAGTCTCTGGCTGTAGCCACTTTCTGCTCAGGTGAATGAGATCATACATTTGAGACCTGGGGGGTTTTCCAAGCTGGAAAGTCCAGTTATGCACACGCTGAGCCCGGACAGCCTGGGTGACACCCAGCCTTGCCAATATTTCAGCTTTTAGCATCGCATAGTCTTTTGCTTGGTTAGGCTCTAGGTCATAGTAATCTTTCTGCGATTCCCCAGTTAACAGAGGAGCCACCAGTCCAGCCCACTGCTCCTCAGGCCACTTTTCTCTTTCAGCGGTCCTTTCAAATGTGGTCAAAAATACCTCTGGATCATCCTCTCCAGTCATTTTTGTCAATAAACGACTCACCCCAAAGGACGCGGTATTAGTGGGACGGCTTTCCTCACTGGTCTGCGGACGTTGCTGCATTGCTGCTTCCATCTGTTGTTGTAGTCTCTGCTCTTGTTTCTGTAACAGGTCTATGAAGCGGGCCTCAGATTGCTGCTGGGCTTGTTGCTGAGCCTCCAGACTCTGTTGCAAAGTTGCGTTTGTCTGCTGCTGGGCTGCAAGGCTCTGTTGATGAGCTTGCTGCTGGGCTGCAAGGCTCTGTTGATGAGCTTGCTGCTGGGCTGCGAAGTTCTGTTGTTGAGCTGCAAGGCTCTTTTGCAAACCTGCATTTGTCTGCTGTTGATTGGCATTTGCTAGAGCCAGCTGCTTCAGTATCTCCTCCATGCTGGCTTAAAAAAAAACTGCCACTGGTTCTCCACCAACTGTGAGGGGGTTAGCTCGGCAGCGGGTGTGTGTGACCCCCGGGATGGGCTCCCCACACAAAAACAGGCCCAGCAAACGGAGGTTGTGGTTTTCAAAATCAAAAAGGTGCGGTTTATTTTCTATTTACAGTGACAAAACACAGCAAAGCAAAAGAAACATAAACAAAATAAATCCTGGTCAACTTGACCTCTGACTAAACATACAGGTTTCCTAACTAACAACTGGGATCAGCCTAGTGCTGTCCTAGTCCCTAAGTCCCTGGTTTTAAATGTCCAAGCAAATAGCCACACAGGCTTTGTCTCACCGCACAGGGGTTCACTCTCCCTAGACAGTCCACACAGGTCTGGTTCCAGGCATGAGCTAACATCTAATGAAGCTGGGAGTTCTTATAGAGGCCTAAATGAGCTGACAAGCTTCAGCTGGTCTCATCAACTCCCTGTCTGCACGACGCCCCACACTCTCCCTAGAGGTATGAGTCATCCATGAGCCCACTAGCCTTAGCTGGGCTTATACAACTCTCCACCTAGTTGTATAAGTCGGCGTAAAGCCTGAATCTGGGCGAAATATATCTACCCCCCTGGATGCAACCAGGTGACTTTACCTTCCTGCTGTCACAATATATATATATATATATACAGTATATACTATACTACTAGAATGTACTGTATATATTAAATTCTGTTACATATTATGATCAACTGTCTCATATCTAATTATAATTTAATCTATCTGTTGATCTGTCTATTAAAAAAATATTGTATGTCTAGCTTTCATAGGGTTAAGGTTTAGGATTGGAAGACATCTATAGTATTTGTTTTCCTGTATTCCTATCAGGAGCAGAGAGCAGAGAGACAGATTGGTATATTTATAAAGCAGTAAGCCCACGTTCACATTTAACAGATTTGGCATGCGATTTGACATGTCAAATCGCATGCCAAATCAGCGGCTAATGACACCGTCTGAACTGGTGCGACGCCGACTTTTTAAGCGCCGCACCAATTCCCAAAAGTTTTTTCTGTACTACTTTTGGCGACTTCATGGATGACTTGAATAGACATCTGTGCAGGTACCTGCACAGATTTCTGTCAAATCGCCCCCGAAGTCCGACTTCATTGCCGATTTGAAATTGTGCGAGTTTAGCTGAACTCCCACAATTTCTAACCTGCAGCAGTGTGAACCTAGGCTGAATATATATCCGCAAAAATTCACTGCTGGTGAATTTTCCTGGTTCGTATGTCAGAGATTAGTGTCAGTAGGGCAGTGGACTGTGTCAGTATTTTTTTTTATGGCACACCCAGCACATCCTGTGTGCATGCCTATGATCACGAGGTATATGTATCTGAACTGAAAAAAAAACTGAAAAAAAAACTGCTGAAACCATATTTCTTCCCCTGCCAGGGTTGTGTTATCAAATACTTGATATTAACTCTTGTAGAGACCTGCAACAAATCATAAAAAAAATTGCTGGTTCCTGCAAGTTCAGTTCTGAAACAGATCATTTAACACTTTCGCTATCCAAGCCTTTTTTTTTATTATTATTTTTGCACACACATAAAAAATGCTTATTTTAGGCCTAAAGTTTACTTAAAACCCCTAAAATGTTATATACTAACAAAAATAAAGGCAATGTGGCCATACTCCGAACCAATAAAGTGACCGTAAAGTATTAGTGCAAAACACCTTATACAAAATTATTACATATGGAAAAAATAAAATAAAAAATAGTATCCGTGTGAATACAATGTGTAAAAACCACAAAACACACAAAACTGCCCAGTAAAATAAAACAAATATTATAAGTATCCCCCTAGGCATAAAATACGCTGCAAACCAGTGTGTGTGTGTGTAATATGTGCAATACTGGTGTCACCCTCTATGGATATTATAGAGATATACAGCCTAAATGTGTAGCAAAAACCCTAAAACAAAGAAGTGTACACAAAAAATGCAATATAACAATAATGGTGTCAAAATATTGAAGTCAACCACAAAATGCAATGAAAAAATGCAAACCAAAACTCATACAAGTATTGCAGTATTATAAAGGAAAACCTCCTAAATACATACATAAATACATACGCATATATTGGTATTGCAAAAACTGTATGACAATATAAGTGATACACTTCTGGTGGTTAGCAAAACTCAAAGTAAATATAATAAATGTCAATACACAGATCCTGTAAATCTGTGCAACAGTTTACATATATTAAGTGTGTGCTTGATAGAGTGCACTTCTTCTTTAAATCACATGCAGTGACTGGATGCTGTTTATAACACCCTGTGAATCTTTCACTAGTAAGGATGGCAGCATATCTCAAAGATTGGATTTGGTTTGCATTTTTTCATTCCATTTTATGGTTGACTTCAATATTTTGCAGAGGGTGACACCATAATTGTTATATTGCATTTTGTGTGTACACTGCAGTGTTTTAGGGTTTTGCTACACATTTAGGCTATATATCTCTATAGTATCCATAGAGGGTGGAAACAGTATTGCACATATCACACACACTGGTTTGCAGTGTATTTTAACCCTAGGGCGCAATGTGGGGAAGCTGGCCGCAGCGTCCTTCACAACCAATGATTCATCATCTGACAACGGGTTTCCCCGCTGACAGCTAAATAAAAAACAACACACATCCCTCCCCCCTACCCCAAAGCACCTTGTCCCCATGTTGATGGGGACAAGGGCCTTCTCTCGTCAACCCTGGGCTGCGGTTTTCGGGGTGTATGGGCATTTAGCTTATCAGAATCTGGAAGCCCCCTTTAACAAGGGTGCCCCCATATCCCGGCCCCCCCCTATGTGAATGAATATTGGGTACATCATACCCCTAACTATTAACCAAAAGGGTGTCAAAAAGAAAAGATCACAAGAAACAGTTTTTGACAAGTTCTTTATTAAAAAATTTAAAAATAGTGTCCCTCGATGGATATCCATCACCAATGATGAGCCTGCCATCCCGAAAAATAGAAAAAACACGCTCTGCATATTTAAAATCACTGCTCCTAAAAAAAAAGATTGTTTTAAAAAAAAGAAAATTCCCCAGGTCAGTACTCAGACCCCCATACCCCTTTTATGGCCAATTACTTACATATAAGCCTTCAAAATGGGCACTTTTTTTTTTATCCTGTTCAGCTCCCATAGACTTCAATAGGGTTTGCTGTTTGGGTTAGAACATTTCCCCTGCTCGGGAGTTCTGCTGCAAAACTGAACATAAATGATTTGGTTTGCAAACAAAATGTATATAGTACGAAATGTACTTCTCTTTTCATATCTTTTACAATACTAGGTTAATCATCCTAAAAAAAATCTGGTTATTGTACAACTCTATACAGAAGGTTATATTTCTCCATCACTGGAAAGTATAGATTATTGGAGGACAAAGTGACTATGTATATAATATGTATATTAGTAGTGCAATAACATTTCTTTATGTTCATAGTAAAATGTGTTTGAACTGACATGTTTAAAGTGGTTGTAAACCCTTAGAATTTTTTTTTTAAAACTACTTGTAAGAGAAAGGCATAATGAGCTAATATGACTAGCATAATAGCTCATTATGCATCACTTACCTTAGATCGGGGCCATTGAATGCCGTCCTCGTCTCCCTCTTCAGCCGCATCCATCGCTGCGGTGATAGCCAGAAGGTTACTTCCGGGTATCGCCGCACCAGCCAATCACAGCGCCACTCCGGCGCTGTGATTGGCCGGAGCGGCGGAGACGTCACTCTGCGCATGCGCGCGAGAGCGTCACAATCGGCTACGCCCAGCGATTGCTGGGAAGTAGCCGATTTTATGAATGGGATTAACCCCATGAATGCGCCGTTGTCTATGGCGCGCATGCACCGTAGACAGCGGCGCCTGTAATTTTTAGTAAATATCTCCTATACCGTGTAGGTTTAGGAGATATTTCTTGCACCTACAGGTAAGCCTTAATCTAGGCTTACCTGTAGGTGCAAGTTGAAAAAGTGGGTTTACAACCACTTTAAGCAGACAGTATTTGTAACTTTCTGTATCAGCTTTTGTTTTTACACCTTCTTCTTTGCAAAAAATGTGAACAGTAAATAAACGCATCACACACTTTAAGAAGTCCTTTTTTAAAGTCCCACAATGTAAATCAATCATCAGTCACATTGCATGGAAAAGCAGATCCTGTCGTGATGAACCACCAATCCACATGTCTTTGAGCAAATATGTCCATGACCATTGGCCAAATTTGGCCAAGGCCATATCTGGTTAGTGGTGTCAGCCATCATCTCCACTTCCTTTGTTTACATTTTGCTGTTAGCTGGGTGTTATGTCTCGCTTAGACACCCCCCCCCAGCATGCATCAGGAGAAAAGGGTGAAGGGTCATAGTGATCCAGCACAAACATCACACTGGGAATCCCTGGCTGACAGCTGAATGGACCGGGCGGGGATCATTGGCTGCTGGGAAGTCAGGTAATTTTCCATTATCTATACCTCAGATAAACACCTTCAGGCTTATGCAGTTAGGCAAAACATGATATATAATAACTACTCAATGATTTGTGTATCAAATTAAAATCTTATTGGTCTTGGATTCTTTCCCAACTGTACACAATATAACTGGGTACTAACATTTAAAGGTAAAGTTGATCCAGGGAAAATCCAATTGTCTCTCGGGGGATCAGGGAGGAATTTTTTCCCCTGCTGTAGCAAATTGGATCGTGCTTTGCTGGGTTTTTTTTTTGCCTTCCTCTGGAACAACTGTGGGTGTAGGTTTGTGTATATGGGATTGTATATTCTTTTTTGCTTGAACTTGATGGACTTGTGTCTTTTTTCAACCTGACTAACTATTTAACTACGTAACTATGTTTATGTTTTCATCAATGCTTTTTTCTCTCATATTGAATAAGCTCACTTACCTAAATATCTAAAAAAAAAAAATTTCATTCAGACAGGAAAATATTTCAAAGGAAAATAGATTTTTGTATATACTTGCCAAATAAAACTGTCAATCAAACTGTAATCTAGTGTTTGCTGACAAGCAGTAAAGTAGTTGAAAGGTTTCTGGGGCAAATTCAAATACAAAGCAGTTGTACAAGCTAGTACAAGCTAGTACATATCAGGTACATAGTCGAACACCAAAAAATATATGTAAAAAACTAAGAATTGCGTGATGCTCACATAAATTAAATCACTTGAAATTAGAGCAATGCATTTAACCCTTTCACTGCCACCAACGTAGAATGTACATTGGTAGCAGAGGGGGTTTTTACACACACATATTTATATTTATATGCGTATGTATGTGTATGTATATGTGTATGTATATATGTGTATGTATATAAAAAAAAATCAACTGTCCGCTATCAGATGGAGGTGATCCAGTGGCTGGGCAACAGCCTGATTACTTCCAAACACTCTGGTAATGGCCACCCCCTGTGCATGCAACCCGTTATATATCCAAGGCTCCATGTGCCCATCAACGTGCCTAGGATTGGCATGGAAGATGCTGCCTGGTTAAGGTATTGAAGCAGAGCAGACATACAACCGCTCTACTCTGCTTCTTCTTGCTGACATGGAAGCAACATGTAAAACATAACTTCTGGATCCCCTTTTTACTTCCCCCAGCTTGTATGGCCCCTCATGTCTCATTAAAGAGAATTTGTCACCAAAAAATTGTAAATTCATGCATCGGGGAAGCCTATGCAATAAATTGTTGATTGCCCTACACATGTTACACATCGCTATGCACGTCGGAGGAAGAGCAATAATTCTAGCACCTGGGTAACTCTAAACTGATGACCTGTAGGTGCTTTTAAAGTGTCACCTATTGAAAATATAGGATACCGATATTTGTTGCCATGTGTGCATGCAATTTTAAGTTTTGACATGTTGGGTATCTATTTACTCTGCATAAGGTCATCTTTTATATTTTACCAAAAAATTGGGACATACTGTATATTTTTTTTGTGTACCCTAATATTAACTGTATTGCATTTTTTTACAGAAATTTTGCATTTCCTAAACGGTTGCATTAATACTGTATGGTATAACATAAAAAATTGAAACTACCACCATTTAAGTCTATACCAAATATATACTGTTTCAGGGTTTTCGTGTAACCACCATGGCCAAAATAATTTTTTAAGCATGTGTGCAAAAAAATGCAAAAAAAGACTCTGGCAGCAAAAGAGTTAAAGAATATCGAAAGGCAAGACTAATATGTGGCAGGTGGCGTTTTGGAGCAAGAAGAAATCATTCTGTCAGAATTTTTTTTTTTAAAGCTGAATGCCAGGCTTTCATTCAGCCATATACAGATGTACATGCTCCTCACCCATACTGAAATTGTTTACTATGATTTCACTGCACGATGTGAGGTTCTTACGGTGTGTATTAGAAGTTGCAGCATGTCAAATAAGGCCCACCTCATTTCCTGGCTGAAGGACATTCAGCATCATCTAGCAATTTCTTCTACAGTCTGACTGTCCCTGGCCTGCCCCCTTAACTCATTGGATTTTAGTTAATTAAATCATGGATGCTCGGTATCACGTGTAATTGTTACCCAGGACAGTCTGCATGCAAATACAGCCTTCCTAGGAACACCCACTCTTCCACACTAACATCCACCCATCAAGGCATTTTGATATTTGCATAACTCCTCAAAGGACTCATCCCATTGCTTTCATCAAGGCTGAGGGTAAGATCTGGAAAAGAGAGAGGCAGGGTACTGTGATGTTTTCAGGAAGCTATATGTTCAGTGTACTAAAATAAAGAGTTAACACTGGGCTTGCGCAGTGCAATGGAGTTTGAAATGCAAATCCTGTAGATATTCTCATTAACACCCTGGTCAGTCTTCTGAATTTAGGTGTTCATTTGTCTATTTCCAGTTCTGGCATTTAGCTCTCATACAACACCAATATTATAACTCCAAAACCAATAATGTATTTTGGGAGTTAATGCTAAGAATGGGTCACTCCTTTGATAACAAGTGTTAAGGAAGTTTAAACCTACCACTAGGGATGAGCTCGGTGTTCGATCGTTCGACGAAGATCGAACTATTTGGGCCGTTCGCGCCAAATTCGAGTGACGCGAACGGCCCACAATACACTGCGCCATTGCAGTGCAATCCCGGCGCTGTGATTGGCCAAGCATGCACTGTGACCCTGCATGCTTGGCCAGTCACAGCGCCGGCAGCTAGGAGAGCCATAATTGGCCACAGGCAGGTTGCCTGTGGCCAATTATAGCTCAAGGGGTTTAGCACACGCCCCACACTATAAAAGGCCGCCAGTGCGGCGGCCTTGTGTAGTGTGTTCCGGCGCAGGGAAAGAGAAGGATAGGCAGGGACAGTGTCATTGTGCTATTCTTTGTGCTATTCTTGTGTGTAGGGAGAGAGAAGGATAGGCAGGGGACAGTGTCAGTGTTATATTATTTGCTAAACCTTGTGTGCAGGGAGAGAGAAGGATAGGCAGGGGACAGTGTCAGTGTCATATTCTTTGCTAAACCTTGTGTGCAGGGAGAGAGAAGGATAGGCAGGGAGAGTGTCAGTTTTCATATTCTTTGATAAACCTTGTGTGCAGGGAGAGAGAAGGATAGGCAGGGGACAGTGTCAGTGTCATTGTTGCTAAGCCTCCTGCACAGTATACACCTGAAGTTAGCCCTTATTGCTGTGTTTTCCTGGTGTGTTACACTAACAGGCATTTGCAGCACTTACAGCGGGCGGAGTGTGCCTCCTGCACATTATACACCTGAAGCTAGCCTGTATTGCTGTGTTTTCCTGGTGTGTTACACTAACAGGCATTTGCAGCACTTACAGCGGGCGGAGTGTGCCTCCTGCACATTATACACCTGAAGCTAGCCCATATTGCTGTGTTTTCCTGGTGTGTTACACTAACAGGCATTTGCAGAACTTACGGCGGGCGGAGTGTGCTTCCTGCTAAATATACACCTGAAGCTAGCCCGTATTGCTGTGTTTTCCTGGTGTGTTACACTAACAGGCATTTGCAGCACTTACAGCGGGCGGAGTGTGCTTCCTGCTAAATATACACCTAAAGCTAGCCCGTATTGCTGTGTTTTCCTGGTGTGTTACACTAACAGGCATTTGCAGCACTTACAGCGGGCGGAGTGTGCTTCCTGCTAAATATACACCTGAAGCTAGCCCGTATTGCTGTTTTTTCCTGGTCTGTTACACTAACAGGCATTTGCAGCACTTACAGCGGGCGGAGTGTGCCTCCTGCACATTATACACCTGAAGCTAGCCCATATTGCTGTGTTTTCCTGGTGTGTTACACTAACAGGCATTTGCAGAACTTACGGCGGGCGGAGTGTGCTTCCTGCTAAATATACACCTGAAGCTAGCCCGTATTGCTGTGTTTTCCTGGTGTGTTACACTAACAGGCATTTGCAGCACTTACAGTGGGCGGAGTGTGCTTCCTGCTAAATATACACCTGAAGCTAGCCCGTATTGCTGTGTTTTCCTGGTGTGTTACACTAACAGGCATTTGCAGCACTTACAGCGGGCGGAGTGTGCTTCCTGCTAAATATACACCTGAAGCTAGCCCGTATTGCTGTGTTTTCCTGGTGTGTTACACTAACAGGCATTTGCAGAACTTACAGCGGGCGGAGTGTGCTTCCTGCTAAATATACACCTAAAGCTAGCCCGTATTGCTGTGTTTTCCTGGTGTGTTACACTAACAGGCATTTGCAGCACTTACAGCGGGCGGAGTGTGCTTCCTGCTAAATATACACCTGAAGCTAGCCCGTATTGCTGTTTTTTCCTGGTGTGTTACACTAACAGCCATTTGCAGCACTTACAGCGGGCGGAGTGTGCCTCCTGCACATTATACACCTGAAGCTAGCCCGTATTGCTGTGTTTTCCTGGTGTGTTACACTAACAGGCATTTGCAGCACTTACAGCGGGCGGAGTGTGCTTCCTGCTAAATATACACCTGAAGCTAGCCCGTATTGCTGTGTTTTCCTGGTGTGTTACGCTAACAGGCATTTGCAGCACTTACAGCGGGCGGAGTGTGCCTCCTGCACATTATACACCTGAAGCTAGCCCTTATTGCTGGAGTTTTTTTTCTTTTGTGTTACACTAACAGGCATTTGCAGCACTTACAGTGGGCGGAGTGTGCTTTCTGCAAAATAAACACCTGAAGCTAGCCCTTATTGCTGTTTTTTCCTGTTGTGTAACACAGGCAGTCATCTGCAGCACTTACACCGGGCGTTGTGTGCTTCCTGCTAAATATACACCTAAAGCTACCCCTTATTGCTGGTTTTCCCATCTCCCTGCAGGCCATTGCTATGTCTGGAAGGCCAACAAAGAGAGGCAGACAGTCACGAGCCAATAAAAGAGGGCAAGCAGGCTCTGTGTCTGGGGGCAACAGTGCTGGTCGTGGACGCGGTGCATTGTCATCAGCACATGGCCATGGGACACACTTGTCCTTCTTTTCGGCAGCTGGACGTGTTGAGCCGCATCATGCCGAAGACTTGGTAGAGTGGATGACCAAGCCCTTCTCATCCTCCTCATCCTCTCTCACCCAGGCTCAGGGTACTGGCAAAGCAGCTGCCAAAGCGTCCTCTTCCCTGGTATCAATGTCATCATCAGTCACTCCTTCCCTAGACCCACCATGTCCTCCTGAGGAGTCCCCCGAACTGTTTGAGCACAGTGTTGGGTACATGCTCCAGGAGGATGCCCAGCGTTTCGAAGGGTCTGATGATGATACACAGCTAGAGGAAGGCAGTAGCGTGAGAGCAGAGAGAGGGGATGCTCAAGAAGGACACCAATCTGGCAGTCATGTTCCAGCATCTGCAGCATACTGCCAGATTGGCTCCAGTGATGAGGAGGGAGGGGATGATGAGGTCACTGACTCCATGTGGGTGCCTAATAGGAGAGAGGAGGAGGAGGAGGATGAGGAGGAGGCACATCTCCAACGAGGCATGATTCCCTCGGGGGGCCAGCGTAAGGGCAGCACACCGACTGAATCACACCGCAGATCTCCACCTGTGCAGGGCGCTGCCTCTGCCCGTTATTCAAAAAGTTCTTTGGTGTGGGCCTTTTTTGAGTCGAGTGCATCAGATCACACAGCTGCTGTTTACAACATATGTCTCAAGCGTATATCGCGTGGCCAAAACATCAGCCGCTTGGGCACCACATGCTTGACCAGACATATGTTGACCTGCCATGCAGCTCGTTGGCAAGCCTACCTTAAAGACCCACACCAAAGAACAAAGCGGACCTCTCCTTGCACCGCATCAGCTGGGATCTCAAACCCCACTATACCTTCAGTTCTCTCTGAAACCTGCACTGAGAGGAATGAAGGTGTAGAATTAGGTGTGTCACAGCCAAGTACTTGCGGGCACTCTGCTAGCAGTACACCGACGTCCGATTCTAGCAGGCAAATTTCCCTGCCCCAGCTGCTGGACCGTCAAAAGAAGTTCACTCCCAGCCATCCACATGCCCAGCGGTTGAATGCTAGCTTGGCTAAATTGCTAGCGCTTCAACTGCTGCCTTTTCAGTTGGTAGACTCGGCCCCCTTCCGTGAGTTTGTGCAATGTGCGGTTCCTCAGTGGCAGGTTCCCAAACGCCACTTTTTCTCACGGAAGGCGATTCCGGCTCTCTACCGGCATGTGGAAGGCAATGTCTTGGCCTCGCTGGACAGGGCGGTCAGTGGTAAGGTGCATATTACCGCTGACTCATGGTCCAGCAGGCATGGACAGGGACGTTACCTTTCTTTCACAGCCCATTGGGTCACTCTTTTGGCAGCTGGGAAGGATGCAGGACAAGGTGCAGTAGTGTTGGAGGTTGTTCCGCCGCCACGCCTCCAAAATGCTACTACTGGTTGTGACACACCTCTCTCCTCCACCCCCTCCTCTTCTTCTTCCTCCATGGCCTCTTCCTGTGCTTTGTCCTCGGAACCAGCGGTGCTCCGTAGGCGTTCAAGGGGCTACGTAAGTACGCAGGCAAAAAGATGCCATGCCGTGCTTGCGCTGGTGTGTTTGGGGGACAGGAGCCACACCGAGGCAGAGGTTCTGTCTGCTCTGCAGGGGCAGGCCGAGAGGTGGTTGACGCCACGCCAGCTTAAGCCAGCAATGGTGGTTTGTGACAATGGCACCAACCTCCTCTCCGCCCTCCGACAGGGACAACTGACCCATGTGCCCTGTGTGGCTCATGTCCTTAACCTGGTGGTGCAGCGGTTCTTGGGCAGGTACCCGGGCTTACAGGATGTCCTGAGGCAGGCCAGGAAAGTCTGTGTGCATTTCCGCAGATCTTATAATGCCAGTGCTCGCCTGGCTGAGCTGCAAAAGGAGTTGAACCTGCCCAAGAACCGCCTTATATGTGACATGCCCACCAGGTGGAACTCAACGTTGGCCATGCTGCAGCGGCTGCACACGCAGCAGAGGGCCATCAATGAGTACCTGTGTGACTACGGCACCAGGACAGGGTCAGGGGAGCTCGGGTTTTTTTCACCATGCCAGTGGGGCATGATCAGGGATGCATGCCCTGTCCTGGCACCATTTGAGGAGGCCACGAGGATGATGAGCAGTGACAGTGCATGCATCAGGTGAGCAGTGACAGTGCATGCATCAGTGACACTGTACCTCTTGTCCACCTGTTGGAACATATGCTGCGTGGAATAATGGACAGAGCACTTGAGGCAGAACAGAGGCAGGAAGAGGAGGACTTCCTTGCCTCTCAATGCCCCCTTTACCCAGACAGTGTTCCTTCGGTCCCACCCATTGCACAGGAAGAGGACGAGGAGGAGGAGGAGGATTGTGTCAGCATGGAGGTGGAGACTGGCACTCAGCATCATCAGCAGCAGTCTTTTAGGGATGATTTACAGTCCCACGAAACCCGTGGACTTGTACATGGCTGGGAGGAGGTGGCTGCGGATCAAGTCGTCCTTAGTGACCCAGAGGACTCCGGACTGAATGCCTCAGCTAACCTACGCTACATGGCCTCCCTGATCCTGCAAAGTCTGCGGAAGGGTCCTCGTATTCTTCGGATCAAGGAGAGGGACCATTACTGGCTGGCCACTCCCCTTGATCCACGGTACAAGGGTAAGGTTGCGGACCTTATCTTACCGTCGCAGAGGGAGCAGAGGATGAGACAACTCCGGGAGGCCTTGCAGAAAGGTCTGTGCAACACGTTCCCAGAGACTGGGAGGTTACAAACTCCTGTTCTTGGACAACGAGTTGCTGAGGCTTTGGTCAGTCAAAGAAGGAGCGGTGGGGAAGGTGGCCGTCTGACCGATGCGTTCAGACAATTCTTTAGTCCGCAGCCCCAAGGTATGATCGGTTCCAGCAACCATCGCCAGCGTCTGATATACATGGTGCAGGAATACCTAGGTGCAAGGTCAGACTTGGACATCTTCCCCACCGAAAATCCTCTGGCTTACTGGGTCTTGAGGATGGATCACTGGCCAGAGCTTGCACAGTATGCAATTGAGCTACTGGCCTGTCCTGCATCCAGCGTTCTTTCAGAACGCACATTCAGTGCTGCTGGAGGATTTGTCACGGATAACAGGGTGCGCCTGTCCACCGACTCGGTTGATCGACTGACCTTCATAAAGATGAACCAGTCTTGAATCACCACCAGCTACCAAACACCTGAAGCTGATATAACAGACTAATTTATTTTCAAATGTCACATCCCTTCAAGACTGATGCTGATGCTGAGTGACTGTCCTGTTATGTTGACTGACTATCCTCCTCCTCCTCAATGATCCGATTGATGATGATAGCTTGGAAGAACATTTTTTTTGGGTGCCGCCACCAGTGGCTAAGGCCCAATTTTTCAGCCCCTGTTTAACAGGGGCATGTAATTACAATTTTTTATGCAATGCTTTGCAGCAGGGCTCATTCCTGCACTCCAACTAGAGTATCTGGGAGAGGTTGCAGTGTCGTGGCACCAGCACCAGTGCCTAAGGCCCAATTTTTCAGCCCCTGTTTAACAGGGGCATGTAATTACAATTTTTAATGCAATGCTTTGCAGCAGGGCTCATTCCTGCACTCCAACTAGAGTATCTGGGAGAGATTGCAGTGTCGTGGCACCAGCACTAGTGCCTAAGGCCCAATTTTTCAGCCCCTGTTTAACAGGGGCATGTAATTACAATTTTTTATGCAATGCTTTGCAGCAGGGCTCATTCCTGCACTCCAACTACAGTATCTGGGAGAGGTTGCAGTGTCGTGGGACCAGCACCAGTGCCTAAGGCCCAATTTTCCAGCCCCTGTTTAACAGGGGCGTGTAATTACAATTTTTGATGCAATACTTTGCAACAGGGCTCATTGCTGTGCTCCAAGTACAGTATCTGTGAGGGGTTGCAGTGTTGTGGCACCAGTGCCTAAGGCCCAATTTTTCTGCCCCTGTTTAACAGGGGCATGTAATTACAATTCTTGATCTAATAATTCACAGCAGGGCCCATTCCTGCGCCCACCAAGAGTACCTGTGAGGCCTTACAGTGTTTTGTCAACACCACCACCACCACCACCAAAGGCCCAATTTTTCAGCCCCTGTTCAACAGGGGCATGCAATTACAATTCTTGATCTAATAATTCACAGCAGGGCCCATTCATGCGCCCACCAAGAGTAACTGTGAGGGCTTACAGTGTTGTTGCAACACCAACATGTAAGGGGCAAATTTCAGCAGAGTATATTTGGCAGGCCCCTACTTTCAAACATCCAACTTACAAACGACTCCTACTTGCAAACGAAAGGAGACAACAGGAAGTGAGAGGAAATCTACCCCTAGGAAGGGAAATTCTCTCCTGTAAGAGTTAATATGGGAAAAAGGTGTCTCCTCTCTACTGATGCTTTATCACCAATCCTTGTTTCAATAAAAACCCCACTTTTCAAAAACATTTGTCATTGGGACGGAAAGTGAGGTGAAATGTTCTGAACAGGGGCACAGACAGCAAAATAAATGTTAAAGGGGTGATAACCCTTCCCTATGTTTTCAAAAAAGCTTAAAAATTTATTTTTTGGCTGGAGCTACACTTAAACAATGTACCTGTTCAAAATTACAAACAGATTCTACATAAGAACAAACCTACAGTCCCTGTCTTGTATGCACCGCCTGTATACGGCTGTTCAGAGTATATAGGGCCTTTTTTATTTTGTGTGCGGGGTTCCCCTTAATATCCATACAAGACCCAAAGGGGCTGGTAATGGGCTGGGGTGATGGGGTAGCTATGCCATTTTTCTCAAAGATTTTCATCCATATTACCGGGACCAGACATTACATTAAAGCCGCAAGCAGTTTTAAATGGCTTTTTTTTCCTTTAGAAATGTCATTTTGTGCAGGGACAGTTCTAAACACGGGAAACACGTGGCACTTCACAGGCATACTTTAGACACCCCACAGGTATGATATTTAAAGGAATATTTGACTTTTTTTTTTCACTTCATGCATCATTAAAATGACTGCTCCTGAAAAACTGCAGTTTTTAAAACTTCTTTTTGCATTGATACATGTCCCCTGGTGCAGAACCCGGGTTCCCAAACCCTTTTTAGGACAATAACATGCATATTAGTCGTTATAATTAGCACTTTAGATTTCGAACGTTCGCATCTATTGTATTTAATAGGGTTCTAACGTTCGTGCAAACTTTCGGTCCGTTCGCGGGTTCTGGTGCGAACAGAACCCGGGGGTGTTCGGCTCATCCCTACCTACCACCGATGACACAAAGGTTTTCCTTTACTAAAACTGGAGAGTGCAAAATCTGGTGCAACTCTGCATAGAAACCAGCCACCTGACAGCTTTTTTTTTTCCAAAGCTTATTGAACAAGCAAAAGTTAGAAGCTGATTGACTACCATGGAAAGCTGCACCAGGTTTTGCACACTCCAGTTTAAGTAAATCAATTCAAAAGGGTCCACAGTCACTGTGGTGCTACTAAAATGTTACCTATACACACACAGGTACGCTTCCTTCAGATGTCATATAAATAAATAACTGTGAATAGTGACCACAATACTACTAACATTATGCCACAATATTCAGAGAACCATAAGCCAATTTTGTATGAAACTGTTTGTTCCTGTTACCTATTTTGGCATGTAAGTCTATAGTCATATTAGATTTTATGAGGCAGAATTTCATTATCAATCAGTGCTGTCTAAAAAAGCCATATTTAGTAGTTTTTTTGTTTTGTTTGTTTTGTTAAAGCACATCTAATGGGCAAATGCATTTTAATATGAGTAAGGTCCCAATAATTATTCACTTGCACCTTGCCCCTGTATTTCATTTATTTTTGAAATGTCGGAACATAGGGGTCAAAAGAAGGTTAAAGTCAATAATTAATTTTCATTAGCAATCATCAGCTTTCCATGCTGCTAGACACTGCTCATTGTGGGTAAAGCACAACAGAAACACATGATATTAATGGGCTTTCAGACATGTAAAGAAAGAAATAGAGAATAATTTACCGTAAGTTTACTTTTTTCCGTTCTCTGTTATCAGGCTCTAAGAGATGTTTACAACTTTTGTTAATAAGTTTTTCTGCTTCTCTAAATTACTTTTACAATAGCACATCAGCTGTATTCATTACCTATGGCTGGCAATGTTAATTACTTTTGTACGACTAGAATTGATAGCTTTTTTATGGTAGCTACAGACTGTGAACCTAAAAGTATATTATCGTAAAACCTTAATAAGATTACAATTTGATGTGTATAAATGCACAGAAAACTAACAGATCATATACTTCCATCTTTATTTCATTCTATCATTCTCACTTAAAGGAACATAATAAAAAATCTAGTGTATATGAAAAACCAGCCTACCCAAAATGATTCTAAATGGATAATGATAAAACCCAGCAAAAAATTACACACCTTTTTCGCTATATTAAAATCTAGGCAAACAAGGGTCTGCCTTTATTATTCCAGCTATACATAACATAACAGATGCCAGATCTCACAAAAAAAAATATGTTTAAAAGTTTTACAATTGTGATGATTAGCTAAAACCCTACAACACCCCAACATTTCACAATTCAACAAACACAGAAAACGTGATGGTTAAATATAAAAAAAAAAAAAAAAATGTTCCAGAAAAATAAGATGAAGTGCTAATGCAAGCATTTGCAGTATGTGCAGAACAGGTCAGAACCAAATACATGCTCAGATATCTCAAGTTCATCTCATTTAAATTTTAATTTGATGTTAACAAACTCATAAGGAAAATAATTTCTCTGCCAAGTGATACTTCATCAGATTTAAAATAAATAAAACAAGAGAAAGAGATGAGACTTAATTTCATTGTATTTGAGACAAATTTGTATTAGTGATTAATATGTGCCAGCAGATTCTAATTAGATCTTTTTTTTCTTTTGGATTCTATACTATGCTATGTCCTCGCTAAATTAGATTTTAGCTGCAGAATATTATTGGCACACACATCTTATCCCTCATCTATCTGGAAAAATAAGAAGAAGGCCTGCATTTTTTTAATTTCTTAGATTTGGCAGTCTTAACAAAGAACTTCTAAGTGGTGGGAGAACTCCTGCTGTCATTAAAATGCCAACCACATGTCTAGTTTGTGTTTTACATCTGATGTTTCTGAGTCACACCTTGTAACATATCTGGGGTGTGCAGTTTGATTAAATCTATAAACCAATTTGCTAAAGCTTGCATAATAACCAGTAATTAGAGGTTAGATACTCCATCAGCGGTGCATTCCCATTCATAGGATATCAATATCCCATGCATTTTCAGTTACAGGATACAGTTGTTTTATACAAACTGTGGTAATAAACAGGTAAATGGGGCATTTTTCTTAGCCCACCAAAAGAAGAAGACTCTTGTTAGAACTGTCAGATCTGCTACAAAGCAAACTCAAAAAGCTTTGGCACTACTAAGTGCTCATGCACACATATGTTTACAGGTGCAAAGCTCCTCTATCATAAAAAAACATTTTTCCAAGCCCAGGGAGCCACAGGTGGCATGTGCAACAGACCATAGAAGTGAATGGCTGTACAATGCTTTTTTGTATTTGGGTATTCATCATACATGTATGCATGAGTAAACACCAATGAAAAAAAGCATCAGCATTTACCCAAGTACAGCCACTTACAGCCATTCACTTCTAAGGCAGGCTGTGTGCCCCACTTGTGGCTCCTTGGGCACAAAAAAGCTCTTGGATTTTTATGCTAGAAAAAGTTTCCACTTGCAAAACTTCTCTGCATTTTGAGCCTTCATAATACTATTATCTAGTTATATAGTTACATAGTTAGTTAGATTGAAAAAAAATACACATAGTTATACCAATATACAGAAAAATAAACAAATAGAAAACTTCCATATAAAATCATATACCCACAGCTGATCCAAAGGAAGGTAAAAAAAAAAAAAAAAACTCCAGTTAAGCATAATCCCCAAAAGGCAATTAGATATTTCTGTGGATCAATAGTCCTTGTTGTTATTACCTAGAATTGTTGATATCCAGTTATATTTTGTGAATTTAGGAATACATTTAGCTCCTTTTCAAAACAATCTACTGAGCTGGCCAGCACTAATTCCCAAGCCAGTCTATTCCACAATTTCACAGCTCTTACTGTGAAGAAGCCTAATCCAGTATTGTTTAGGGAAAGTGTATTGAATGTTCAATGAACACATACAGTGTTCATATTTAGCTATTATTGCAGTGTTTACCGTAACATAAATTTATGGGAATTTCTCATATATATATATATATATATATATATATATATATATATATATATACTGTATGCTTTTTTTTTATTCTGATAATTTATTCTCCATTAGACTTTACACATGTATGACCACATTTGGATCCAGTGCCACTTAGTGAAAGGCACTCACAGTTGCTCTCTGTAGTGAAATGAGGGACAGCCACACACTGATGATGTCACAATGTTTGCCAATTTATTCTACACGTGATCACAACTGTAGCCCTTTTCCAGAGACTACACCCTTTATTGCATTTCACCTAAAAGAGCTTTGGCATAGAGACTTAGTTTCTCTACAACTAGGCCCTAATGGCTGAAATGCATTAGAAGGTATCTGGGCAGGGTTACTTAGATGTGGTGATGAACTTAGTGGGAAAGAAGCTTTGACCCAGAGAACTGTCCCCCCATTTTCCAGTCTCCTAAGTACTACTCGGCAGGGAAATTACAGGGTAAGATTTAGAAATGTACTAGTCAAGAGCGTACAGAAACACACCCTAAAATCAACAATTAATTCTTAAAAAAATCTAAAATTTATGTTTCAAGACTTGCAGATTACAAAAAATCTTAAAGGGGTTGTAAACCTACATTGGTGAGTTGTACCTATAGGTAAACCTATAAAAGACTTACCTATAGGTACTGCAAATATCTCCTAAACGTGCGCCATTTAATGGATATTTTCTGTACACTGCGCCGAGGATCTCATCGGCACATACACTGGGAAGAAACGGCCCTCCGTGATGTTTCTTCACTAGCGAGTGCCGTGACTGAAGGCTTCCGTGTGCAAGTGTGGGAGTGATGTCACGTGACTCGGCCAGTCACAGAGCTGTAGTCCGCGGCCCCGGAAGGAAAAGGGGCGAACATGGATGCGGCCTGCAGCGGGGACAGGTCAGTGTCATTTAATGTGCTAGTATGCGATGCATACTAGCATATTATGCTTTTATTTTGCAGGGGGAAAAAAAAGGAGTTAAAACCCATCAGGGTTTACTTCCTCTTTAAAGGAGAAGTCCAGCCTAAACACGTTTGGCTGGGCTTCTCCTATGGGTCACATTAGTGCAATTCGTTTTGCACTCCTGTGACCCGTTTTCAGCAGAGAAAGGTCTAAAGTCCGCACTCTGCTGACGTCACTGGAATCAGTCAAGGCACCACATCATCATGACAATAAAGTCTGGATCCGCTAGGTGCCTGGACCGATGCCTGTCTCAGCCCCTCCACAGCTCAGTGCCCCAGTGAGCGTGGAGGAGCAGAGAGGAGAGCTGCTGATTGACAGACAGTAGCTCTCCTCCCAGGGATCTGTGAGAACCGAGTCATCAGTGATACTCAATCGCTTGTTTCTCAGTGGAGACGCCGGGGGACAGATGAAGCATTGGTCCCATGCTGCATCCACCTAGTATAAAAGAGGAAAAAAAAACGTACTTCTCAAGCCTCAACACTGCAATTCATTCAAACCAACCTAACAATATTTCTGAAGCATTCTGCAGGGATAGGGAAATATTAGGATACTAGCAGTATGAGTTATAAATGTACTAGTTATGAATTTTTAAAGACCATATTTCCGTATAAAAACTCACCCAATATTCAAAAATTAACTACATTAAAAAAAAGATTGAGTTTCAAGACTTACACAACACTATAAACCTTAAGGTAAGTCTCAACCCTACAATGCATGCAAGACAAAATAACAATACTTATGAACTAGAAGCATTCTGCAAGAAAGATGAATATTATTTCTATCAAATGTAACAATAAAGTGTCAGTAAATACAATCTGCATACTTCAGAAAGGTTATGAAAGCCTACATGATTGAGGGTGCATTTCTCAAAGCATGTGCACATTTTTGCATGCATGCTTACTGCTGACATTTGCACCAATATGACTAGTTATGCTAAGTCTTGCCAGGGCTCAGTGCTCAATGGTATTCAGCAGTTTTCCTATGACCTGAATCCCCTATGAATCTCTGCCTGGCCTCTGCCTGGCCTCTGTGAGCTTTCTTCTCAGTTTGTTGCATATTCTAAACAAGCAATGAAAACACGTTAAAACAATTCCATTCACATCAGCTCAACTTGCTGGCTAGATAGAAGTCTACATAAGATTAGCATGTAATATTTAATATTTATTGGACTATAAAAACGTGTCTTGCTTTTTTTTAGTCCTGACATTACTAAACATAGAAAACATGTACAAATCCTTTAAAAATAGAACCTTTTAAATTATGCTAAAGTCACCAGCAAAGCTACAAAGCAGCAGTCACCACAGGGAGCGAATATATCTTCATTATTAAACCAATCCACTCCATGCTCCTTGAGAGCCTGCAGAGTGCATCCTGTAACTTTTTTAACTTCTCAGATTTAATTTTCCATGCCCAAACCCTGTGCCTTAGCTGTCAGTAAGGGCACTCTCAGTTGGATCATGAAATAGTAAGAGTCGGAGAAGTTAAAGCTACAGCGGCCTCGACATAAAATCAGAGGTCTTCCTGGGTGCACAGAGCAGGATTTGATTTACAACGGAGGTACCTACAGGTAGCTTGACCATATAGTTATGTTTGGTAGTGAATTTGGCATACTGTGCTAACCATCCAAAGAAGTGTGTTCATATACTTTTAACCCCCTAAGCTTTAATATTTTTTTCTCTGTTGTGGTTTGGTTCTTGAAACAATGAGGCCAATGTTACAGTGATTGTTCAATAAAAGAAAACATACTTTAAAGACAATTAACATGCATTTGGCCCTTGTCCACAACTGTGAGGGTTTGAAGTAGCGCTACTTCATTGCGATTTCAAAGCTGCACATCAGAATGATTTGCAATGCCGATTTCATTGCAGCTTGCGACTTCATTTAACAAAAGACTACGCAAGTCACAAAGAAATCAGTAAAAAGTAGTACAGTAATCTTTTTCATAATCGCTGCGACATGAGTCGCAGCAATATGAGCGGTTCCATTGCTGGCAATGGGATGCGACTTTTCATACGATTTGGAACTGTCAAATCACATGACAAGTCGCACTGGTGTGAAAGCATATTTTTTTGCACTTTCAGTGCAGGTCCTCCACTTCCACCCCACAGCTGAGATGCACGCCGCATACACGCCGAACACCACGGAGCAATTCATTGGTGACGGACCGGCTTCTGCTCTCCTTTAAGCTGCTTTCGCTACCCTGCTGTATCTTACACTGCACGTGATATGTAAGTGCTGCATTTTAAAAGATTAAAAGATGTTACTACACTATCTATGCCTTTTTGTGGCTCTGTTCGGAGGAGATAATATTTACAGATGATTGGGAGATGAGCTTAATATAAGGAACATCTATACTATATGCCATTATCGATCGGATTGGAAATTTGGCACATCTATCAATAGATGATGTTTACTGTGTGATTTTTGGACGAACATATTGGAGGTCCTAAAGACACCCCATAATATATGCCTGGGGGTCACTTGGTGGCCAAAGATATTTGTTGAGCATTTAGAATTACCACTTTGTGAAAAAAAAACATAATAAAAATTTACCTTTAAAAAAAAAAAAAGAATTACCACTTTGTGTGAAGCACTTATATTGAAGCACTTTTGCACTTTAGAAAGTCACGGTGATTGGATTATACAGAAGAAGAATATTGCCTATTTAATTGTTGCACACATTATTGTTTAATATTAGTATATGAGTTGTGTATTTTCCATTTATGTGATGGTACACCTATCTTAGCTCTCATATTGGTACAGTGTACATTTCATGTCAGTTTGATATATATCACATATGTCTTTTGCGCCCTTTTTCACTTTTTTCAGTGCAGTTATACCTAAGGGCCTATTTAATAATGTAACCACACATAATTTACACAAATTTCACCCATGAGTCATACATTTTTCCAATTGGGTTCAATTGGAAAGATGAGTGAATCCTGGGTAAAAGTTGTGTGACTCTAGCGTTGTTAACTCGTATAAAGATTGTTTTACTCTCCACCACCACCACCATCAGTCCCCTTGAAGACCGGCATTCTTCATAATGTGAATTTTGGAATTCTCATGACAAAATACACATATTGGGTCTTGTTTAGAGTTGAGCGGACACCTGGATGTTCGGGTTCGACGGGTTCGGCCAAACTTTGGAAAAAAGTTCGGGTTCGGGACCGAACTTTACCCCGAACCCGAACCCCATTGAAGTCAATGGGGACCAGAACTTCTGAGGACTATTAACGCTGTGTCCCGTGCTTAGAACTGTCCCTGCACAATGTGTCATTTCTGAAGGAAAAAAAGTCATTTCAAATTCACTCGCGGCTATTAATGAATTGTCGGCTCCCGGCAATACATAGAAAAGTCATTTATAAAAAAATAAAAAAAAGCGTGGGGGTTCCCCCAAATTCAATTACCAGGCCCTTCAGGTCTGGAATGGATATTAAGGGAAACTCTGCCGCAAATTTAAAAAAAAATGCGTGCGGTAATTGAATTTGGGGGGACACCCACGCTTTTTTTTTATTTTTTATAAATGACTTTTCTATGTATTGCCGGGAGCCGACAATTCATTAATAGCCATGAGTGAGTTTTAATTGACTTTATTTCCTTCAGAATTGACACTTTGTGCAGTGACAGTTCTAAGCACTGCTTAGAACTGTCCCTGCACAAAGTGTCATTTCTTAAGGAACTCGCGGCTATTAATGATTTTTTTTTTTTTTTTGCGGCAGGGTTCCCCTTAATATCCATTCCAGACCTGAAGGGCCTGGTAATTGAATTTGGGGGGACCCCACACTTTTTTTTTTTTAAACAATTACTTTTCTATGAGTATTTAGAACTGTCCCTGCACAAAGTGTCATTTCTGAAGGAAAAAAGGTCACTCGCGGCTATAATGAATTGTCGGCTCCCGGGAATACATAGAAAAGTAATTGATAAAAAAAAAACAAAAAAAAACGTGGGGCTCCCCCCAAATTCAATTACCAGGCCCTTCAGGTCTGCTATGGATATTAAGGGGAACTCTGCCGCAAATTTAAAAAAAATGCGTTCGGTTCCCCCAAATATTCATACCAGGCCCTTTAGATCTGGTATGGATTTTAAGGGGAACTAGTAACCCAAATGTAAAAAAAATGGCGTGGAGTACCCCCAAAAATCCAGACCAGACCCTTTATCCGAGCACGCAACCTGGCAGGCCGCAGGAAAAGAGGGGGGGACGAGAGAGCGCCCCCCCTCCCTCCTGAACCGTACCAGGCCACATGCCCTCAACATGGGGAGGATGTCCCCATGTTGATGGGGACAAGGGCCTCATCCCCACAATCCTTGCCGGTGGTTGTGGGGGTCTGTGTAAGCCCTCCACCCGCAGACCCCCACAACCACCGGGCAAGGGTTGTGGGGATGAGGCCCTTGTCCCCATCAACATGGATGAGGCCCTTGTCCCCATGTTGAGGGCATGTGGCCTGGTACAGTTCAGGAGGGGGGGTGCTCTCTCGTCCCCCCTCTTTTCCTGCGACCTGCCAGGTTGCTTGTTCAGATAAAGGGTCTGGTCTGGATTTTTGGGGGTACTCCACGCCATTTTTTTTATTTGGGGTGGAATTCCCCTTAATATCCATTCCAGACCTGAAGGGCCTGGTAATTGAATTTGGGGGAACCCCCACGCTTTTTTTTTATTTTTTATAAATGACTTTTCTATGTATTGCCGGGAGCCGACATTTCATTAATAGCCGCGAGTGAGTTTTAAATGACTTATTTTCCTTCAGAAATGACACTTTGTGCAGGGACAGTTCTAAGCACGGGAAACAAGCCCTGCTTTACATGCATATTGCCGAACACCGGACCCGAACCCGAACATACAGTCAATTGTTCGGGTTCTTGTCCGGGACCCCAAAACCAAAAAGTTCAGTACGGACCCGAACTTTACAATTCGGGTCCGCTCAACCCTAGTCTTGTTTATTAACCACTTAAGACCCGGACCATTATGCGGCTTAAAGACCTGGCCACTTTTTGGGATTCGGCACTGCGTCGCTTTAACTGACAATTGCGCGGTCATGCGACCTGGCTCACAAACAAAATTGGCATCCTTTTATTCCCACATATAGAGCTTTCTTTTGGTGGTATTTGATCACCTCTGCGGTTTTTATTTTTTGCGTTATAAAGAAAAATAGAGCGACAATTTTGAAAAAAATTCAATATTTTTTACTTTTTGCTATAATAAATATCCCCAAAAAAATATAAATTTAATTTTTTTCCTCAGTTTAGGCTGATACGTATTCTTCTACATATTTTTGTAAAAAAAAATCGCAATAAGCCTTTATTGATTGGTTAGCGCAAAAGTTCTAGCGTCTACAAAATAGGGGATAGTTTTATGGCATTTTTATAAATTATTTTTATTTTACTAGTAATGGCGGCGATCAGTGATTTTTTTCATGACTGCGACATTATGGCGGACACATTGGACAATTTTGACACATTTTTGGGACCATTGTCATTTTCACAGCGATCAGTGCAATTAATATGCACTGGTTGCTGTGAAAATGACACTGGCAGTGAAGGGGTTAACCAGGAGGCAGCGCTGTAGGGGTTAAGTGTGCCCTGATGTGTTTTACTTACTGTGGGGGGGCATGGCTTAGCGTGTGACATCACTGATCGTCGTTCCCTATGACAGGGAACAGACGATCAGTGACAGGCTCACTAGGAAGCACTAGGAAGTCACGGAGAAGAGGACCAGGTCGCCGCGGCGCACTCGCGACCCATGGCTGGGCTGTTAAAGGGGACATACCTGTACGCCCATGTGCCCAGCCATGCCATTCTGCCAACGTACATCGGCGTGCGGCGGTCCTCAAGTCTTTAACACAATATTAAAATATATCCAGCTTAAAATTTTAGCTTTCTGCTTAGACTTTATCAATAGTAAAACTGAAAATATAGGATTAATAGTTGTGTGGGGAAAAAACATGATTGGTTACAATAAGAAAGTAGGATTTGCAACAATGAGGAAATATTTGACATAATAAAATCTCGTGACCCTGACAGTGCTAAACCATCTTAATTAAAGGGACAGATTTTGACCCATAATTCATCAATTAAAAACATATTCTTCCCAAACTCCTGTCAATTATAGCTACTCTGCCAGAAGCAGAATTTCCCATGGGCTTTCTTGAAACAAACACCTGGGGTATGTGCAGCTATTAATAGACAGGAGAAATTACAAAAAATGTCACAATCCATCATGAAAATAAAGATACCCTCAAACTTCTTAAAAACATAAAAAAATAAAAAATAAAGTAGATGAACAGATTTCATTTTGTCTCAGTACAAAGTAAACTATTTATCAGTGAATGACCTTGCCAGTTTAAAGCTAGTCATGTTCACATTATATTTGATTTCAGCTGTATAACTCACTCTTTTTTAGCAGCTTTAGGTGTCCGAGAGCTACTGTGTCACAAATTGGATTTATGGTGAGCTACAGATTTCCAGTTCGACAGATTAGGTGCACTCTTATTAAATAACGATAAAAAACACTATTTCCAATCACCTAAAAACTGTGATATTTCTCGTTTTGACTGCATACCATATTTACTTTATAGGCTTTTGCAATGAGGAGCAGTAAGCATCAGTTTTTAAATGTGTGATTTTACCAAGGTGTCCTGCGATGTAATGTGTGGTGTAATTATGAGAATAACACATATTTAAGGTTACAAGAACACTGCAGTGCGTTTTTTGATGCTTAATACATTTTTATTTACCCACCAGGGTACTAGCCTCTACAAAGAAGGGGCTCAGCTAGAATGCCCATCAATACTGGAGAGGGGTGCAAGAAGGAAGCAGTGCTTTGTAAATAAATGGAGCCTGCATTATTTTTTCTTGTGTTGTGGTGTTTGTGGCCCATCCATCATAAATGGGTGTTTTATGGCAGTGCACCACAACACACAGAGAAGGAAAAGTCATGCATTGCTTCTTACTGCTCTGTGGTGTGAATGGACTTGTAGACTAGCCATACACTACTACTCTTAAATGGCTCAAAAGAAATTCAAGCAGTGTATATGGTCCTGCTGGTAGGTTATTCAATCCACTTTTTTCAAAAGAGCCTGTCCAAAAAATGTTGGCTGTATAGCGCTTGCATCCAATCTGGTACTGGCACTGTTTGAGTATTCTGGAATACAATTGCCTGGCAGGGAAAATTCATCCTTCCACACATAGATTGAGGAATATGTTCAATTTATTTTGTTCAGCCCACTGAAAAAAAATCTTTATGTGTATTGCCAGATTAAACCTGCATGGGTAACAGATTATCACTAAATAGCATGTGTGTGTTTATTTTTTTTTACATCCTCAAATACCAAAATAAAATGTGAAGCAAAGCCACCCCTTACAGGCAACATACAAGGTCATTAGTTTAGCCACTTTTCTCTCAGTTGTGAAAATAGTACATTTTGTTCCACAATAAGAGATTGAATTTCATTCAGCTCTATATTTTTTTTTTTATGTATATGAGCTTGATTTGCATGTGTGTTGTTGCATTTTATGTTTTTGTAATGGAAAGTTTTTCAAATACTGTGAAGAGAGCTAATTTCAATTTCCTTTGCTGCATGTTATTGCAAATAGCTCTTTTAGCAGCATGTTAAAACCAATGTCCTGTGTCCTACTTAAATCTTGAAAACCAAAGTCCTTTTTCACTTTAATCCTTGTTTCCTATAGGTTTTTGTTCATGACTGCAACGTACGATCCATATAATTCTGTTATATTAAAGCATCAAAGTAAATAGTAAGCTTTTTGGTTGGGAAGCATTTATGGGTCACTGTGTGTGCACATTATTTATCGTCTCTTCAGTTCAAATAATCATATTCCAAGCTGTAGCAGTATGCAAATATAATCTTTATGCCTTAGAAACTGAAGAAACGGAAGTCATCAATAAGGTAAGACCTACAATATATGTAAATCCTAACCTTGTAAAGCATGCCATTTAGTTTAAAATATAACTAAAAGGCAAACAATTGTGTATAGACTTTTAAAACAATTCTGATCAATGTAGAATAGCAGGCTAAGTTCACAGCACAGCCAGAAATCTGACCACTCTGTTCTCTCATGCCTAGTGTGGTCAGTTTTTAATAGGAAAGCAGAGTGACTGGCAGGAACATAAAAGGAAACAATACAAAGAGAACAGGATACTTTTTATACGAGTGCACAACAGAAGACCCTCTGGCGAGACTTTAAAGGGCAATGGCTTCAAAAAATGCGTATGCAAAAATTTAAATTTATTAATACAAAATATAAAAATATAGACACAACATTTGCTGTATCGACAATTTACAAAATTATGATTGATATAAGATGTTGTTCATAATGAGCTCAAAAAAACACAAATTTACATCACTCTTGTACAAGTGGAGAGAGTGATACTCGACGTGTTTCAAGGTCATGCGTTATTCCTCTTCATATTCCACCTGATTCTATATGGTCAGTAGACAATGTATTTAATGCATAGATTAATTGTCTGTAGACAAATCTATGTCCATTTATATGTATGAATATATTCTTTAATTGTTTTTCTTTATGAATTGTAGATGTCATAAATATTCATACCACTTCTCCTGATGAAGAGGAATAACGCATTACCTTGAAACGTGCTGAGTATCACTCTGTCCACTTGTACAAGAGTGATGTAAACTAGTGTTTTTTTGATCTCATTACGAACAACATGTTATATTAAACATAATGTGGTAAATTGTCGATACAGCAAATGTTGAGTCTTTATTTTTAGATTTTGTATTATTACATTTATAATTTGTATTTACATTTTTTGCATACGCATTTTTTGGTGTCATTGCCCTTTAAAGTCCCGCCAGAGGGTCTTCTGTTGTTTTCTGTGTCTTATATTAGGAATGTGGGCAATTTCTCCTATACCCCACTAGAATTGAACTATTTCATATTTTTATACTAGTGGTACAGCAGGCACATATAAGGAAAATAAAATGTTGGGTTAACATATTCTTTAATTCGTAGGTTGAAAACTCTGTTTTCATTAGCACAACTTTTTGGCCTCCATTTTGTTAAGATTTGTAAGCATTTGTGTCTCCTATACAAAGCAGTTCTCTGGATGCACTCACAATTTATTCCCCTTGTTATCCAATCTAGCTGTACTATGCATAGAGGCTGTTGTAAATTTCTTATTGCTAATTCTCTTACGTTACAGCTCTCTAGCAATCACCAGACAGCTGCTGTGAAAACTCCACTTTATTTCTTTTTTTATTTCTGTTTTACATTCCTTAAACTCCTTAGCGGTGTTCCCGAGTGTGGCTCGGGGTGAATTTTCTGTACCAAAAGCGGTAACCCCCGAGCCACACTCGGGATCGCATCGCAGGATCCATGTACAGCGTACTTACCTTGTCCCCTGGATCCAGCGATGTCTCTCCGCTGTGCGAGCTGTCTCCTCGCTCGATTCACAGTGCCAAGCTCCATTCCCTGCGAGCGGTGTGACGCACGGGGACGGAGCTCGGCGCCAAATTCAAAAAGTGAAAAACACAGTATACATACAGTACACTGTAATCTTACAGATTACATTACTGTATCAAATCATTTTACATCCCCTTTGTCCCTAGTGGTTTGTCCAGTGTCCTGCATGCATTTTTATATTATAAATACTGTTATTTCTGCCTGTAAACTGGAGATTGTCCATAGCAACCAAAAAGTGTCCCTTTACATCAAAAGTGGTTTTAGACCAGCTTGAAAACAGCGATAATAAATTAGAATCACTTGCAGAATTGAGCGATAGCGATTCGTGGGGAAATTCGTCATCAAACACTGAAAGTAATGACAGCGACAATTCTGCAACTAAGCAAATTTCAGTGTTTTTGATTTGATTACATTATTGAATAATTTTTAGTATAATTACATTATTATTTATTATAATTATTTATAGTTATTTATTATATTATAATTTATGATTTTGTGTTTCAAACTTTATCATATCAGAGATGTCTACTAGACTTGTTTGGACAGATTTAAGTGAGTTATTTCTAAGAATTACAGGCCTACAATATAAAACGCCAAATTTCCATGCACAACAATTGTACCGCTTTCAGCATCAAAAATCTGACATAATCATACCGCCAGGGAGGTTAATCCCTCATTGCCCCTTCGGCCTATATATCTATATAATATATATATATTCAAAAGAAATTCAGACAATCATCAAAGGAGAGATGATGTCAATATATTCAGGCAGAGCAAAAGTTTGATTTCCAGTTTTCGTAACTAGGGATTATCTATTGATTGTCATAGAGTTGTGAGATGGCAGAGGGAACAATAAATAGATTATAATGGCCTATATGCACAGGTACTGGTATTTCTGATACAACAGGGAATTGCAGAGCTTACTTTAAATTATTGAATTATTGTTTAATTAAGCTTTGACAATAAAACCTAAAAGCTGATTGGTTACTATGCACAGCTGCACTAAATTCGGTGTGCACCAGTTTTAGTAAATATCCACCTATATGTCTAAATGATATGGAATCTCGATCTTAAATAAATTTAGTTTACGTAATAAGCAATAGTATTTGTTATAGGAAAGTAATATGGCCAGTTTGCCTACAAAGAATATTTTGAATAGACATGACAGAGTTCAATCACCAAATAATAACAAATAAGACTCAAATTTGAACATAAATATTTAATGTTTTTACTTTACTTTCCATTAATAAGTGTAGCACCATAGGTAGGTGCTAGAGGTGAGGATTTTTGTGTGGTTGCTGCCAGGCAGGTAAATTTAGGCAGACCTATGCTTCAGGCTAGGCCTGCTTGTTTTGATCTCGGGCAGGGAGTGGTTGGTATAGCAGTGGGTGTGACCACCTGTGTTTCAGTTCTTGGGCGCCTCCCCTACTTCCAGGGAGAATGTTCTGGAAGAGGGGCAGGGCTGGGAGCTGGAGTGACAGGGAGCTCATGTGAGGAGCCCTGACCAATCCCCAACTGGAATTTGCAGGGGGCAGGCCTCCTTCATAAGCTCAGGTCCAGCCCACTGGAGGGGAGTTGTCGGCTGGGAGAAGTGAAGAATGGAGTGCTAGATCACAGCAGGAGGCCCATCCCTATCTGGGGGGGGGCGCAACTTGGTGGAGGAGCCCAGGAGCTGGGAGGGAGCCTCATCCTTACACTGTCATGGAAGAGGTGTCCTGGAACAGAGGGGCTGGAGAAGCGATCGGAACGCATGTCCGGTTAAGTTCTTCACCATGGACTCAGGGCAGGAAAAGGTCGGTGAGTGAGGCACAGTGGATATCTGGAAAAGGCATACCAGGGGAGCTGGGTGCGAGGCCAGAGGAGAGACTGTGGGGTTTTGAGTCAAATCGATGTGGCCTGCGGGCACAGGATTTGCAAATCGGGCTAGCTGGGATCAGTAGTCTACCAACTAATGCAAGCTGCTATTAACCAGTCAGCAAGTTCAGACCATTCAGAGTGATCCCTTGTGTAAATGTAAAGATGATGGGGCGGAGGAACTAGCACAGTTAAGTTTTGTGCAGGAGAAGAGTCCTGGGAGCAATAGTCTGCAGGAGTTGCTGCAGAGGAGGAGTGACAGCCTGCAGGAGTTGATGCAGGAGAAGTGACTGTGAATGTTAACTTCAAGGCTCAATTAATTAAATGATTCTTTAAATATGATGGCAAAGTGATCTGTTCTATGGGCATCCCATAACCCCTTTCCACAAACAAGTTATATCCCCCAAATAAACAAAAACAAAACAAAGCAAAATTACTGTTCATTGTCTCTGGGAGTGATATATGGAGGTCTGGCAGCAGGGTGATATGGTGGATGTTAGTAACTAGTAGCAACCATCCGCTACATAAGCAAAACCTTCTCCACAGCTTTAATGCTCTCACTTATGTGGGATACGACTATTTACAATGACCACATTGGTGACAAGTGGATCATCCATCACAAGTTAGCCATCTACGTGACACAGCAAGCACAGGATTTATGGGGCTTATGTATCAACAGTGTATCAACTGACAACAAATGATGTCTCATATGATGATAAGCGAGCAACACATTTTCTGGCTAGCATGTTTCAATTGTACATAATTATTTATTTTGCCTTCTTTTTCCCAATACAAAAAGTGATTTCTTCAGCAATTCTAAGTACCTTTTAACATTATTTCCCTCCTTCCATCAAAGTATATCTCAATCTATTAATAAAATCCTCCTTGTTGCATTCAATACACTTTCTCTTCTCATATTAATGTTCACTCTCTATCCAACTTTATTTTCACTCTTTATCTAACAGCACTTCTCTTTTTAACTCCCTGTTACTATTATTAATAAAACATTTACTGAACACCTACAAAAATAACACATCCAGTTACTGTTGTACAAAAATAATATGCCTATTGAAATTATATTTAAGAGAGATTCATTGAAAAGCAGATCTATGTTTTTTATTTGTATTTTGCATATTTTTCAAGTCAAGTGTCAGTTCTCACAGATGTAAAACCCTTGAGCTTGTCAGGGTTGGTATATCTGTCATCATGCATACATCTGGAATACTGTGTTACAGCTCCACCATTCATGATTAAATAAAGTTTTCCTGGAATCTTCCAGTACTTTATGTCATATGTGAGTGTCAGAAAACCACAGGAGTACAATAAAGCAAGCTGTCAGCACACATCATTAATAAGAAGTGCCAAAGTTTTCAGTATTTCCTCTATGAAAGCCAATGATGTAATTTATAAAGTTGCAAAAAGAGCAAATGTAGGTAGACCATAAGCTCTGCAGACCAGTCTATATATAACAATAGTCTCCATTATCATTTACCCTATCATATTGGTTTCTACTAAGAAAGTCTTTCTTTACAGAATTTCAGAAAGGTTTAAAGGGCTAGCTTAAGTCATCAATCAATTGAAAACAGGATACAATGCTAAGCAGATGATAGTCTTCGCCAGTCACATATATCTGACATATCATAACTTAAAGTTGTTTTGTTATCAAATTTACCCCATATAAGTAAGGAAAGTAAATAAGGTGAAGTTGAAGGGATAGGTATTGCACTCAGGAATAGATCACTTGTTACGTGAGATGTGTGTTGCCATGACATCATCGGAGCATACGCTCTGAAGGTTCGGTTTACAGTGCCCGCACCGGAAATAGCAGCTCCCACGCGCATGCGCGAGAGTGGCGTTATCACGGCTCCGGCCAATCACATAGCCAGTGCTTGCAAATCCGGAAGACAGACAGGGGGAACATGTCAGCCATCTCAGCAGTGACTTTACAGCGCTGGAGTGCTTTGTTCCAAGGTGAGTATATCATAATGTGCTAGTATGCGATGCATACTAGCACATTATGCCATTGCCTTGCAGGGTTTTTTCTGAAAATCAGCGGTTTACAGCCGCTTTAATGCTTGGGAAAATGTACAGTTTACTTTGCTTCACTGCAATGTATTGTAACACTCGGCACTTAGAATGGCATCCCAATAAGCAAATAAAGTTAGCACCAATGGATCTAAGCTACAGTGCACCACAACAAACATTCTATGTGCTTTAGGTAAATGTTTTGGTCTACTGTTGTGTTCTAGTATTATAAATGAATGGGCTAGATTTACACAATATATGTTCATACAAGAAATACTGCAGCACTGCAAAGGAACTGTCAGATGTAAAGTTGGCCAATGGCCATAATGTATTTTTCATTATTGGTAGTACACTGCTTGGTGGCATGTTAACCATACATGATTAGTATGTTTTTCAGCTTCAATATTCTAGACAGATTAAAGCTAATAAACCACATAAAGACCACATTATTGGGTAAATGACTAGATGGTTAATGCACATAAGAATAAGGCATGCAAAAATTAAATTTTCAATACCTGTCGAGGCAATTTTTTTTCACTTTATCACTGCTTGCACATTTGGGCGAACAGTTGGACCCAAGCAAAAGTTTGGCCTGAACACCGCCTGTTCTCCCGTTCAGTGAACACCTGAATTTGCGGGGCACTTGGTGGGATGTTCGCCTGCCAAATGTCCCACAATGCACTGTGCACTGCACAGTGCATTCTAAGCCCTGTTCAGGTAAGGCTTTGCCCGATCAGGGCACAGTAAATAGCTGGTTGTTAAGAAGCAGGCCGGGAAGCCAGCCGCAGCATCCTTAACAACGGATGACTCATCAGCTGTCAACAAGCTTCCCTGCGGGCAGCTGAATGAAACCTTTGGGTCTGGTATGGATTTTAAGGGGAACCCCAAACCAAAATTTAAAAATAAAGGACGTGGGGTCCCCCCAAAATCCATACCAGACCCTCATCTAAGCATGCAGCCTAGCAGGCCAGGAAAGGAGGGCGGGTGAGCAAGTGCCTCCCTCCTGAACCATACCAGGCCACGTGTCCTCAATATGTGGGGGTGCTTTGAGGAAGGGTGGGCTCAGCCCCCCACCCAAAGCACCCTGTCCCCATGTTGATGGGGACAAGTGATTTGTCCCCACAACCCTGGGCTGTGGTTGTGGGGGTCTGCGGGAAGGGCGCTTATCAGAATTTGGAAGCCCACTTTAACAAGGACCCCCAGATCCCACCCCCCATGTGAATGAGTATGGAGTACATTGTACCCCTTCCCATTCACAAAAAACAAGTATCAAAAAGATATAAAAACACAGACACAGTTTTTGACAATTCCTTAATTAAAAATAAAAAAAACAATGTCCCCCGATGTAGATCCATCATCAATCATGATGCCCGCCACCCAAAAAAAGAAAAAAAAATATCCACCCATGATGACAGCTAACTGCCAACTGCAAGCTCCGCTTTTTGACAGTTCTTATATAGGTAGGGGGCGGAGTCACCTGGAGACATCATCTGGTGGCACCGCCTCCTTGTGACATCACCGACCCAGCATGCAACGGTCGGTGACATCACATGGGGGCGGTGGCACCAGGTGACATCACCAGGTGGCTAAAGCACTCCCACATGTTAAGGGCATGTGGCCTGGTATGACTCAGGAGGGAGGTGCATTTGCTTATTCCCCCTTTTGCTGATAAGGGTCTGGTGTGGATTTTGGGGGGAACCCCACACCATTTTTAAAAATAATTTGGCATGGGTTTCTACTTAAAATCTATACGAGACCCAAAGGGTAACCCTACACATTTTTTCTTGATTAGCAGCTGCAGCCACTGATCAGTGTATTTTGATATGGCTACATATGGTGGGTGCTGTTGTCAGAATTCAGTGTCCTGGCGGGGGGGATGCTCCATCCATCTCTTTTAGTTTGCATTTAGCCTACTATGGCCAGCTTAAAACTGTTAAGTGTAGCAAAGATACAGAAAAAGAAAAAGAGGAGAAGAGGCGGTAGAGGGGTAAGGGAAAAATTAGGTGTCTGTAAGCTGAGTGTTGGGCAAGAACAAGGGGATGCTTATCACTTTACCGTTTATCATACAGATAGATAACTAGCTTTACTGGCTACAAATCTGTTCTGATTATTATAATACAGCAAACATGCAAAAATAAAATGTTAGGATGAATGCAATATAATGGTTATATGCACAATATTGCAATAAAACAACACAAAATAAAATCTTAAAAAAGCTAGGATAATTTTTCTTTTAAGTGGTTTACAAAATACATGTCTGAATATACCGACAATTAACAGCTTGCACAAACTTCTTTTACCTACATCTTTACTTTGAAAGTAATTAGCACATCATGCAATATTTGCAATTCTAATACTAGCTACTGTAATTAGGCTCTCATTGCCATCTAATAAAATTAAATGTGGGCCGTGCAATTACCCCTGCTACTGCACACTATCTTCATTGCTGCCATCATACAATTAAACACCTGATTTACTGTGCAGTCACATAAAAGGACTATCATTTGTACAAAACAAAAAAAAAACAAAAAAAAAACAATCAATAATGAGTGGGTAAAGGCTTATGCGGCGTACACACGATCGTTTTTCATGCCATTTTTTAAACCAAGTTTTTCTCGACGTTTTTTTTTCATGTTTCCTCTCAAGCCTGTCTTGTGTACACACGATCATTTTAAAAAACGTTCAAGCAAAGCGCAGTGTCGTACAACACGTACGACGGCACTATAAAGGGGAAGTTCCGTTCAGATGGCGCCACCCTTCATGTTAGTAAAGTTTGTTGAGCGACGATTCGCGCTTTTCAGACTCGTGCTTTTCAGTCCATTACAGCGTGACGAATGTGCTATCTCCATTACGAACGCTAGTTTTACCAGAACGAGCGCTCCCGTCTCATACTTGATTCTGAGCATGCACGTTTTTTGTCTCCTCGTGAAAGCATACACACTATCGTTTTTCACGTCGTTAAAAAAAACGACATGAACAACGACGTGAAAAAATAGAGCATGTTCGAAATTTTTTATGGCCATTTTTCACGTCGTTAAAAATGCTCTGGAGCATGCACACGATCGGTTTTAATGCCCATTTTTAAAAATGCCATTTTTAACGGCATGAAAAACGATCGTGTGTATGGGGCATTAGGCTCTGTCATCACCAGCTGGCATGATGTTATCTGTCAGAATCGTTTCTTTGGACTGTTTGCTTGTTTGTTTTTTAAGTTTCCAAAAAGTCTATAATGGAATATATGGTGCTTCAGCCAAACCATGCTTTGAGAGAGTGAAAACACAGCCTATTAATGTAGAATAGCAGCAGCTTTGAGAAATTCTGGTGTTGTGCATTTCTGATTTATTTTATGCAGGATTTTCAAATACATGTTCTTAAACTACAAAACACCTCCAGACCTGCTGTGAGAATGAAAAAAGGGTATATAAATATGTGACTCAGAAAGTACACAGTGTTACTATAATTTCTAAAGTTATATTTGTCAGATAAACACAGTTTTTTGGGGAAATTATATATATATATATAGTGCCTGATTTGTCGATTTATCAATTTTATTGGAAGTCCACAAATTAGATATATCAGACATTATATCACAATTACTCTATAATTTTTTAATACAGTATTCCATGCATTCATAAGGCTGAATTCACAAAGCAGTTCAACCATCTGCAGAGTTTAAGCACACAGGCTAAATGGCTTCTTGTCTCTTGGACACAACAGGAAGTAAGGGGAGACTTCTACAAACCAAGAGAACAGAAGAAGAGGTGTCATAATTAGAAGATGTCCCCTTACCTTACCTTTCTCCTCCTAAAAAAAATTGTATTTTAAGTGATTTAAAATGTTCCTGTTTGTTTGTGCTGTGCTCTTGGTTGAGACAGCACTTATTTCTGGTGAGTTTCCACTTATTATGTTTTCTGTGTATGGAGAAGTTCTGTAATGGATTAATTATGGTGACACAGATGAACTGTTAATAATCACTTTGGACATTCTATTTGTTTTACCTTACTTATTTTTGAAGATATGGTGGTAACTGTTGTTTTGCGTATTTATAGCACTACAAATTTTTTATGTTTGGTTACATCTCTAGATGACATACTGTAGATAGAAGATTTACACTGAGGAACATTTACATTTTTTGTGTTTTTGTATTATTCTTTGTGGGAATGTGTAAGGGGTACTAATATATATTCTGTATTTCCCTAGGGGATGGATATCTGGGGATCCCTTATTCTAAAGGGGACTTTCAGATTCCTATACGCCCCCCCCACAAACTCCCACATCCTCTTGGGTGCAGGTGATATGGGGATGAGGTCCTTGTCCCTGAACATGGGGAAAAGGTGCCTTGTAGGGGGGAAGACTTTATCACCCCCCCCATCAAGGCACCCTCTAATTAATTAAATGCATGTGGCCTTGTATGGTTTAGGAGAGTTGCAAATTTTCTGCTCTCTCTTTCCTGGCCATCTAGGCTACACGCCTGGATAAGTGTCTGGTTTGAATTTTAGGGGACACCTCATACTTCCCCCCCCCTCTTTTATGGGTACTGTCCCTTTAAAAAAAGGGAACCATTGAGGATGTAGGTGATGTCATTGATTATATGTGGTCATGACTAAGCATGGTCAATGACATCACACAGGATGCCCGGCTGCTTTGTTTAGAAACAGCAGCCAGTGATCCAACTGTAATTTAACATTGGTAACAAGGCAACATTATCACGCAGTGGGTCATCATGGTGTCAGGGAAACGTGGTTGAGCAGTGGGTCATTGCAATTGATGGTGAATCTACATCACATTACAACTTTTATCACTTTCCCCCTCAAATCTGAATTCACAATTATGGCAAAAGCAACTTACAATAAAGAAATAAGGATGTGTTTATTAAATGAGGATTTCATACATAATTTTGTCATAAAAAACACTCTGTGAATTAAATATTAGGTATCCATCTATATTAGTTGTGATAGAGCAGTGGTTCTCAACCCTGTCCTCAAGTACCCCCAACAGGCCATGTTTTCAGGTTTTCCTTTATCTTGCACAGGTGCTTTAAATCAGAGTCAATGGCTTTGTATTTTGGACAGCTATTTTTTCTAATGCCACGTACACACGATCGGTTTTTCTGATGAAAAAAGACCGATGGACTTTTTTCATCGGACAAACCGATCATGTGTGGGCCCCATCGGTCTTTTTTCCATCGGTATCAAAAAATAGAACATGTTTTAAATTTTACTGATGGAAAAAAAAACGATAACAAATTCCAATCGTCTGTGGGGAACTCCATCGGAGAAAAAACCCACGCATGCTCAGAATCAAGTCAACGCATGCTCAGAAGCATTGAACTTAATTTTTCTCGGCTCTTCTGAGTGTTTTACGTCACAGCGTTTGGGACGGTTGGATTTTTGACTGATGGTGTGTAGGCAAGACTGATGGAAGTCAGCTTCATCGGATTTCCGATGGAAAAATCCATCGGATTTTATTCCATCGGAAATCTGATCGTGTGTACAGGGCATAAGAGAAATTCCCAAAACATGGGATGCTGGGGGTACTTAAGGATAGGGTTGAGAACCACTGTGATAGCGCATAATAAGAAAAAAAACTTGTTGACTACAATTTCTGCCTAATTGTGATCAAAGCAGTGTTATATAAATACCAGTTACAGTGGTTACAAAAGATAGCAGGGTGAAAGAAAAATGGCTTATCATTTTTCTAATTTTCTTTCACTGTCCAGTCGTATGCTGGAGGAGGGACAAAATTTAGTTGTAATAGAAAAGTCAGGTTTTCAAGTTTCCTTTGCTGTCTGGCTGAACAGTGTACATCTCAGAAATGAATGCACAGCAATACAAATCCTTTGACAGGTAAAAGAGGTCCTATATACAGTATGTATGTAATATGTGTATTTAGCTGTTTGCTTGATGATCCACTTTAGACCCCAAACTGTTATTTCTTGATGAAGGGAGAGCATTACCTATTATGGAGAACATAAAAAATTAAAACATCACTAATTATCTTTTTTTACAGAAATTAATTCTTACTCAACTTTAAGGTCTGGCTCAACTTTTACAAGGCATGAGAGTCTGTGCAGAATAGTTATACAAATTGATAGAAAGCCATAGGGCAGTCCGTCAAGCAGTTTTCGATTTGGAGTTGGACAAAGAGCAAGTGCATGCCTTTGAGGAAACTAAAATGGGATTCTTAAATGGCTCTTCAAAGAAATGAATTGATTCATTCACCAGTCCTCAGATTGTAATTTAAAAAGGTTAGAAGCTTCGTTTTTGAAGTTGTTTAAGTTTAAAGAGACAAATGCTTCATTTAAGTTGTCACTTAACTATAGATACATTTAAAGACATAAGAATGGTTCTTTATACTAATTAACTGTAGAAGTCAATACAAAAGCCCTTTTTATTATGATATTTATCTTAAAATTGTTAGACTTCATTCAAACACGGTTAGTTGAGCTATTAGAAAGCATGTTAGCATAACTAGAAAGAAAAACTATCTGTCTAGGAAGCAGATTTCAACAAAAATGCAAATAATAAAATGGCAATGTTGATTTAAAGTTTAATTTTACATTCTTGAAAATGCCTAAAGCTTCTTTCATAAGCCTACTTGTGCACCTTAAAGGGACCTTGTTGTAACGTATCACAATTTATAAAAGGCATACCTAGAAAAAAAAAAGTGAATACTTACCTTTACCACTAAACATGCCACCAGAATACCATTCAGGAGAAAACATCCACTGAAGTTTGAAGACAAAACCAACACTTCTAGAAGTGTTGATTTCCAGGGTTCCCTGAAGTGTTTACTGGTTCCTGTAGTGACATGGAAGTAAGAGAGAGAAGTGTTGGTTTTCTGTCTGGCTTCAGTAGGGGAACGCTCCAGGTACACCTTTTCTGAATTGTGATACTTAATGGCAGAGTCGCTTAAAAGGAAATTTTTGGGGAGAAACTCAAAGGTTGCTTCTGCTTTCGCTCACTTCCTGTTTAACAAATGCAAGTTACCACTTCAAATACTTCAAATAGTTGACCCAGAACAAGTATGTTGATAAGGACTTTTAATTTTTATCTGACTTTCCCGATCTGCATGCTTGTTAATTTGTGACATTGAAAGGGATCTAGTAGATGCAGATGAATTTACTATTTGTTCTGCTTCAAATGATCATTACAAAAATCCAATTGTTTAAAAGTATCACATCAATCAGTATGATAAATTGCAAAGAGAATCTATGAAAGTACATAGAATTTTTTTTTTTTATATAAGGTATAAGTTGAAAATACAGAGTTGAACTATAAAATTTACTTTCTTACCCTCAGATAGTAAAAAAAAAATGTGTAAATGAACTCCGTAATAAACAGTAATATTTTTTATAAATGGCAAGTTACAACAAAGCATTTTTTGTAATAATGATGAGCCAGCAATCAAAAGCATCAATGTCTACAGAAATTCTAATGTAAAACTATTGTGGAAGGCCTACTATAATGTTTGATGCAACAAGGCAACATTAACTTACGCAACGGGAAAAAATAACAGCAAGTATATATGATATTTGTCAACCTGTCTTCAGTCTTGCACATGTAATTGTATACAATTTTTCTTAGATTTAACATGTCACCATTTCAGCTTAAATGCATTACCATGTATATAGCCAACTGGATGCTGTCTATATTGAAGGATGTTGTTCATAAAGTATAGAAAAGGAATTGGAGAATGGGTAAGAAAATGGAGGAAAATAATCACCATCGAATACAATATTTTTAAGCTGACAGCCCACTGGATGAGAAAGCAAGTGCAATTAACCATTTCAGAACATTTCTGCAATTGTCAATCAATCATTTTACAATTTTCTCAACAGATGTAAGAGTTTTAAGAGTAGCAATGTATGTATAGCACCTTCCCAATCATCACAGAGGATTACATTTGGCATGCATATTCACTCATTTATATTATCATTATCTTTATATAAATTACAAAATTTCCACAAAAAAATAACTTATTTACAGATTAAAGCATAATCATGGCTCTACACACAGTGACTATTTGATAAGAGGATTTACCTGGTCAGATGCCAAAGATGGTTCAATTCCACACCAGTGGTGGTGGTGTGCCTGCATTGATTTGATTGCTTTTAATCACTTCCATACAGGGCACTTATACACCTTCCTGCCCAGACCAATTTTCAGCTTTCTGCACTGTTGCACTTTAAATGACAATTGCGCAGTCATGCTACACTGTACCCAAACTAAATTTTTATCATTTTTCCCCCACAAATAGAGCTTTAGGAGGCATGGATGGGCACAGATAGGCAGCACAGATGGGCATGGATAGGCGGCATGGATGGGCACTGGTAGGCGGCACAGATGGGCACTGATAGGCGGCACGGATGGGCACAGATAGGCAGCATGGATGGGCACGGATAGGCGGCACGGATGGGTACTGATAGGCGGCATGGATGGGCACTGATAGGTGGCACGGATGGGCATGGATGGGCACTGATAGGTGGCATGGATGGGCACTGATAGGTGGCACTGTACAGTAATGTGTTGTACTAATGGATGCCAATCAGTGCCAAACAATAATGCCTGCCAATCAGTGGTGCCCATTGTGGGCACTTATTGGCATCCATTGTGGGCACTGATTGGCATCCATTAGGCATTTCTAGTGGGCACTGATTGGCATCCCCGGTGGTCTAGGGTGGCTTACCTTATGGTGGGCATCCCTGGTGGTCTGGTGGCATCCCTGGTGGTCCAGTGTGGGCATCCTCGGGGGGGCTGCACTGATAATCGGTCAGCACAAACCCCCCCTATCAGAGGAGCAGCTGATCGGCTCTCCTCTACTCGCGTCTGACAGACGCGAGTGAGGAAAAGCCGATCACCGGCTTTTCCTGTTTACATCGTGATCAGCCATGATTGGACATGGCTGATCATGCGGTAAAGAGTCTCCGTCGGAGACTCTTTACCTAGATAGGTGTTGCGGGGTGTCAGACTGACATCCCGCAACAACGATCGCCGCAATGCGCGCCCCCGGGGGCGCGCAGTGGCTCAATATCCTGAAGACGTCCAGTCAGGATATTGAAACCACTTTGCCGCTGTCATTTTGCTATAGGGCGGGCGGCAAGTGGTTAATAACAAAAGTCATTGACTTCTACTATAAAATATAAAAATGTGTGGTACAATTGACTGGTTTGTTCAACCACAAATAATTCTTCCTCTAAAGCTAAATGGATAATGAAATCATATCAGAACATATGATCTTTTCAACAATCTTTCACTGGAATGATCTGAATTTTCCAAACAATCCATTCCTTTAAAAATTTGATGTAATTGAATTAAAATCTAAATCTAAAGAGATGAACACATTGGTGAAAGTGACTTATGTTCGACAGATTTAGTCAAAACATAATTTCAGTAGCCAACTGGATGGAGTGTAAGTTAAAGTATACATTTTCTTCTTGTTTTCAGTTTCTTGCACCTAAAATACAGCCATGCATTTATAAAGATCATGGCCATACATGTTACAATGATACTATACATGATTGTACAATTTCTGTACAATATGCTTTCAATTTAACAATATTGTTTAATAGGAGGATACACCTAAACCATCCAAAAATGTTGTACAGTATATATTTGTGCAGATCCTCGTTCTGCTGTTGGTAGATCTGCAGGATTTTGTACTATAAAATTGGAAAGTGTATGGTCGCCATATATTATATATATATATGCATTTGTATTTTTAGCTAAAATATAAAAAAAAGCTTAGTTTTTAGTTCCATGCTTATTTCACAGTTAGGCTGCTTTCACACTGGGGCGGGCGTTGACAGTAAAACACTGCTAGTTTTAGCAGCGCTTTACCATTGTTTTACTAGTGGAGCACTTTTAACCCCCACTAGCAGCCGAATAAAGGGTTAAATGCGTCCGTGTAGCGCCGCTGCCGAAGCGATTTGCAGGCGCTTCGGCAGCGGTGCCTGTTTATTTCAATGGGCAGGAGCGGTGCTCCTTCACCGCCCCAAAAATGCTGATTGTAGGACTTTTTTAAACGTCCGCAAGTGCAGTGCCCCAGTGTGAAAGCACTCTGGCTTTCACACTGGGACTGCAGGGGAGGCATTTTTTAGGCGCTTTACAGGCGCTATTTTTGTCCCAAAAGGGGTCTTAAGTGGGTAAGGTTAGTGTGTTTATCAAGGTTGGCTGAATGAAAGCATCTCATGTTTGCTGAAATCTACTATCATTTCTTGTTTATTGTCCTCTGTATTTCTGCTGCTGACAGTCTCTGAAATATCAAGCTGCAGCATAATGGAGGAGCTTAAAAACAGCACTGGTGCTTCATTTCAGCTTTTTTGGCATGTTGGGTGTTAAACTAACTTTACTGCAAGCAAAAAAAAGCATTTTTCTCTTTAGCCTGGGTTCACACTGTAGCGATGTGGGAACCATCACAATTCCAGCGCCGGTTCCCGCATCGCATTTCTCCCGCAGGCAGTTCACACTGCCTTCTGCAAACTGCTGCAGGTTTTACTTCAGTGGTAATGGCACCCCCAGATCAGTTCACAGATTGCAGTGATCCGACAATGATCCAACTGTGGATTTGGACGGCGCTGGGAAAAAAAGTCCCTGCACCTTTTATGTGTGAATCCAATGAGAGTTCAGCCATGCAAACTGTATGGCTGAACTTGAATTGCACAGACATTGCATGTGATGTGATATGCATGTGTTCACTACAGTGTAAACCCAGGCTCAATGCTCTACTTTATGAAAGTGGTTGTAAACCCTTTCATATACCCAAGTGACTGGGCTAGGGTGATACACAGAGATGAAAAAAATCCTACTACATAAGTTGTTCCTGTTTAACTCTAGAATTTACAAAGCTTGTCTGAGCACTCAGAAAAAAGGGTGCGGAGAGATGAAATTACTCTCTGTATAGCTCAGTCAGGAGAACTCTGAGATATAATTGGAGGGAAGGGACAACCCCCTTCCCCTTTACACAATACGCAGGAACAGAGCTGATAAATATAAAAAATATCTATCCCAATGGTTAAAAGACCAAAAACACATTTGGAATAACTAGGATATCACAGTGCATTACATTTATGGCTCAAAATATCAATTTTATGGAGTACACCTTTTTCATAAATACAAATCAATGTCTATCTCAGGAACCTTTCTCCTGTAATTAATATATACAGTATGTATTTAGTTGTCCTTATTTCTAATCTTAAAATGACACTAATCCTAAAATGTCACTAGAAATAAAAAAAGTGCTGCTAACAGGTTTAACCCTTTCATGACTAAGCCTATTTCTGACATTTGTTATTTACAAGTTAAAATCCGTATTTTTTGCTAGAAAATTACTTAGAACTTTAGCAGAGAATCTATAGAATAAAATGTTGATTGTTGCAATATTTTATGTCACACGGTATTTGTGCAACGGCCTTTCAAATGAAATTTTTTGTGGAAAAAGACATTTCATGAATTAAAAAAAAAACTAAACAGTAAATTTAGCCCAATTTTTTTGTAAAATGTGAAAAATTTGGTTACGTTGAGTAAACAGATACCAAACATGTCACACTTTGAAATTGCGCATACAAGTGGAATGGCTACAAACTACAGTACCTAAAAATCTCCATAGGCGACGCTTTAAAAAAAATTAATGGTTACCAGGTTAGGGTTACAGAGGAAGTCTAGTAGTAATTATTGCTCTTGCTCTGACGATCACGGTGATACCTCACATGTGTGATTTTAACACCGTTTTCATATGCGGGTGCGACTTATGCGTGCGTTTTCTTTGCTGCGCAAGCTCATGGGGAGGGGGGCGCTTTAAAAACGTTTATTTATTTTTTTCTTATTTTTTATTTTTTTTACATTGTTTTAAAAAAAAAATAGATCACTTTTATTGCTGTCACAAAGAATGTAAACATCCCTTGTGACAGTAATAGGTGGTGTCAGGTACTCTTTATGGAGGGATCGGGGGTCTAAAAGACCCCAAATGCCTCCTTTGGACTTCAAAGTATTCAGATTGTTTTTTTTTAAAACCAATGTCATTGGCAGCCGAGTAAACCGGAAGTGACGTTGTGACGTCGCTTCCGTGTTTACATACAGGAGACTGGAACAAAGCCGTTTCCGGCTTCTGTCCAGTCTGTCTCTTGCCGGTGAAAGTGCCGGATCGTGGACCGGGTCTCCCGATGGGATGGGAGGCCCCGTAAGCGTGGCAGAAGGCGGCGGGAGGGAGGATGTCCCCCCACGCTCCTCCGGTATAACAGCCAAGTTGTTATCCCTGGAAAGCCGACCGCCCGCTCTAAAAAAAAACGGTACCAGGATGATGCATGCAGCCGCATGCATCATCCCATATAACCCCCTAAAGCCGAGGCTGCGTACACTCGGCGCAAAGGGGATAAAGGGTAGGCACCCTATTTGACAGGGGAGCTATCATTCACATGCACTATGGCTGATTGCTGACCACTTGCTACTTAATGCTACTTAATAGGCAAGCTCTGACATTTCTTTATAGTGTTGGAGCCCCACAGCCATTTTAACCCTTATAGATCTGTCCCCTTGGGGAGTTGGGATGGGGACAGGCTGGCTTCCATCAATACTAGAAAGTACTAGCATTCGGCTTTTGCAGATATAAATGATTCTAGGCTAAGGCTGTATACTGTGCTTTCAGTTGGCAGGTGGGACTTTTATTGCAGATGAGACATATTATTGGGTAGATTTACTAAAGTCAAACAGGCTGTTCACTTCGCAAGGGAATTTTCACTTTTCACTTTCATTTAGCTTAGGTAATAAGGTGAAGCTCTGCTGACTTCCATAATTAAAATGTACAGTAAAATGTGTATGTGTTGGGTTCTCTGCAAAGTAAATTTTTACAACATTCGCTAAGTTAGCGTAAAATTCCATTTGCCTTTGGTAAATCAAACCCATGTCTCTTCTGCAACAAACAATCCTTACTTGCCTGTCAGTAATCTTCTATATAATGTACACATCAGTGTACACTTTTTAGTACTGCCAGGATGAACAAAAACCTGCAAATGTCCAAAAGTTATTCTGGCATGGCCAATAAAGATGGCTGAAGATCCCATGCCTGGAAGAAGACCAGGCTAAGATGTCAGTAGCAGAGGAGGGAGCTTGTTAATAAAGCATCACCATTGGGAAACTGAGTATAGTTTCCATTTCCATAATTCAATGGCTGAATGCAAAAGCTTTTAATGGTCACTGAGTTTCTGACCCTGAACCGTTAAATAATGAGAGCAGATTTATGACCCAGTAAGGGTATGGCTTCAAGCCACTTTAGCAGATTTTGAGCCACTCTTTACAGTTTTACCCTGGAAACCAAAGGATTTTAAGAGCAACAGACATTTTTAAGAGTAAACTGAAGTCTAATTTGGAAAGGATTAGACCTTTTTCATTGTCTGTGTCACTTCCTGTCCTTGTTAAAGTGGTGACTAGGGCAAGAAGTTATTGGAAATCTCACCAATGGAGACACAGAATATTAACAACATCATAAAACATTGTTCATTGCTTTTAGTATTATGGTCAACATTATTATATACTGTAAATTTATCTCAAAAATGATAAAATACAGTTTTCCTTAAAAAAATTAGCTTATCATTTACTGGCTTTATAATAGATTAAATATTTATTATTTCCTACCTTCGGAGTACAGATCCAAATGGCAGGGTGTTTTGGGGTATCTGCTATTTGTTTGATTTCCAAGTTTGGTTACACCAACACTCTCAGAATAACAGCATTTGGAGTTTGGACTTTCTTTCCCTGAAATACAAACATAAAAATTATCATTAAAATATCATTCAAAGGTTTTAAATAAAAACAGTGAGACATTAATGCTTTACTAAATATAGAAACCTATCTGAATCACACAAAAGGTACTAATGCCAAAATAAAAACACAGGAATACCATGACATATTTTCTCAATATTAAGGTATAAGTATAGCTGTTTTAAAAAGGTGGACAGAGTAGAAAGGGTGTCTCGTTATGGGAAAGTCCTTTCACTTTCCGTTTCTATATCAATGTAAAAATCTAACAATATAACAATAAGCCATAAGAAATTTGTAAAAAGTATGGGGAATTCTTCTTTTAGACAACTGTTACTAGAATATTTGCCCTCACCCCTTGTTCTGGCCAAAGCTCTAAAAGAGTGGATTTCCCATCATGATCTCTCTGCATGACAGTTGTTATCAACACCTAAAGAGGGTTAATTTAACCTAGCTGGGATGCATAGAGCAATGAATACTTAATACTCAAAGTGGAAATCAGGCCTAATTATAACTGTTCTTAAAACATTTGTCTCCCCTTGTCCTCCTACCTATTCTAATTACAATACAAATGACGGCGCAAGAAAAAGAAACAAAAACCTAACTGGTGAATAAGATAAAAATCAACGAAATAAAATCTCTATATTAGGAAGTCCATATGATGAGAATACTAAAATTCAAGTCCTTTAGAACATATGCACTGTTGGCAGCAATTGTAGAGCGAAGAGGACTCTGTATACAGTAGAGAAAAGAAAAACAATGCGCCTACTAAGTGCAGTATGTTAGTAATTTATTATTAAAAAAGTTAAAATAACAGCCAAATGGCTACTCACAAGATAGAAGTGGAGTACAGGCATAGATGTGTTCCTCTCTGTGAATTGTCTGCGGGGAGCATGAGTCAGTCCGTGCATCTGTGATCTCCCAGTTGTGGAGTGCTGCCAAGGTGTAGAAGTGCACTGTGTTAATGCTGCAGCAATGGGGAGGTTGCTGTGAAGCGATGGATGTAAGGCACTGTCGTTCTGTGACAGTGTGAACGTACAGTTCCCCGCAGTGTGCAGCGTGCGGTTCACGCTGGAGCGAAGTCAGCTTCGGCGACCGGACGAGACATCAATGGCAGGCGATGGCTGATGACGCGTTTCAATGCTTCCGCATTTTCCTCGGATCTGGTTGGCGATGGAGACTATCAGTCTTATATGCGTTCCAACAGGCGGAACCATCGGCATAATCTCATATGACACTTAGCTTGATACTACCAGCATACGGAAGTGAGGCATATTGAACCAGAGGGGATTAATACACTGGCCTAACTATACTTACTTATAACAAAGCAATTATACATAAAAATACATAAAAATATGCAGTTAATTAAACCTTCTGGAAGACTTGCCCTATAATGGATATATATGTAGCAAAGAAATTTATATATTGATATGGGGAATCATATATAATCATATGTTAGCATGTAAATATTAGTAAAGATTATGCCGATGGTTCCGCCTGTTGGAACGCATATAAGACTGATAGTCTCCATCGCCAACCAGATCCGAGGAAAATGCGGAAGCATTGAAACGCGTCATCATCCATCGCCTGCCATTGACGTCACGTCCGGTCGCCGAAGCTGACTGCGCTCCAGCGTGAACCGCACGCCACACACTGTGGGGAACTGTACGTTCACACTGTCACAGAGCGACAGTGCCTTACATCCATCGCTTCACAGCAACCTCCCCATTGCTGCAGCATTAACACAGTGCACTTCTACACCTTGGCAGCACTCCACAACTGGGAGATCACAGATGCACGGACTGACTCATGCCCCCCGCAGACAATTCACAGAGAGGAACACATCTATGCCTGTACTCCACTTCTATCTTGTGAGTAGCCATTTGGCTGTTATTTTAACTTTTTTAATAATAAATTACTAACATACTGCACTTAGTAGGCACATTGTTTTTCTTTTCTCCTACCTATTCTAACTACCCTGTGTAAAAAAGATCTGTATACTTGCCATTTTGTAGGAAGCTCCAGACAGGTCATGTGAACCTGAAGCTCCAGTTCCCCTGTGTCAGTAAGAAGTGGCTACAGGGAAGAGGAGGGAGAGAAAACGATGGCTGGGTCTTGGGAGACATATGGGCGATTTTGTGACTCCCAGAATTCCTAGCTGTTGTTGATCATGCCATGACACAGGGAAGCCAGAGCTGCAGGGTCAGGACTGCAGAGCAGACTAAAAAAAATATAAGTATACAGATCTTTTTTACACAATGTAGACAGTATAGGCAGGTGGAAGAGGAGGGACACAGTTCAGCCTGTGTCTCTGGAGTGTGTGCTTCACTTCCAGCTACAGGTCTCACAGTCCAGTCTGTGTCTCTGCAGTGTGCGCATCCCCCAAGCTACAGGCCTCACAATCCAGTCTGCAGCTCTTCAGTGTGGGCCTCACCTCCAGCTCATGCCTCACAGTCCAATCCGTGTCTCTGTAGTGTGTGCATCACCCAAGCAACAGGCCTCACAATCCAGTCTGTGGCTCTTCAGTGTGTACCTCACCTCCAGCTACAGGCCTCAGAGTCCAGCCTGTGTCTCTGCAGTGTGTGCCCCACCTCCAGCTACAGACCTCACAGTCCAACCTGTGTCTCTGCAGTGTGTTCCTCATCAGCTCTGGATTTTGCTGACAACAATGTGGACCTACAAGTTGCTCATATGGTAATGCTTTCCTGGACTGTCCTGTGCTTTGTATTCAATCCATCAACAGCGATACTTCAAGACATAGCTTTTGAGCTCCTGCAACTACAGTCCCGCCTGTTCAGCCCACCCCTGACATTGTATCCACACCGTGACTTCGCTTGTCCAGCCCATCAGAAATACATCCACCATGGATCCCACCGTGGATCCCGACAGAGCTTCCACATCGATGACTGCAACCCCCTTCACTCCACCTGGTCATCAACTCATCGTCCTACAAGACATCCCATACGTAGAGTTTACCACAGTGTTTTGGCCAGCCTACCTAGGTAAGCTAATGTCCCTTACAAACACCAGCACAGCGTTGTTGTTGTTAACTTCGGTCTATTTAATATACCCTCCATTATGAGCAAGGGTCATCTCATACAGGATATATTACCTGGTCATAAGTTTGATATTTTGTGTTTGACAGAAATGTGGCAACAACTTAATGACTTCTCTCATCGGAATGAATCCACTTATCCTGGGTTTGTTTACATCTGTCAGCCTTGTGTATCCAGCAGAGGGGGTGGTCTTGTGATATTCTACCAAGGGAAATTAAAATTATTGCTCGTTTCTCTGACTGCTTATGTTTCATTTGAATCTCTCACCCTGCAACTGCATGGACCAACTCCTAGTATTGTGGCCACAGTCTATCATCCACCTAATCTCAGCAGTGACTTTATAAATATGTTTCTGCTGTAATTATCCATCTTTGCTCACTGGTCCCTAATATAATTCTGCTGGAAGATTTTTTTCTTCTGCTGTAAGACGGCTATAGCGTGGGCCTAAATTGCCGGGAGGGCGTCCATGTATGTGCCCCCTGCGGCGTTCTGCGCGACATGCTCTGTGATCAGTGAGTCCACGAGACTTGGCTGATCATAGATCGGAGTAAGGGGCTGATCCTTACCACGTGATCAGTTGTCAGCCAATGACAGCTGATCACGTGATGTAAACAAAGCCGGTAATCGGCGTGAGAAGATAAAAAAAAAAGCTTACCGACTTTTGTCAGAGGGACATCAGTCCCGAACATGGAGAGCCACTGACACCTCATCTGTGCCCACCAGTGCCCCCTACCTGTGCCCACCAGTGCAAATCAGTGCTGCTTATCAGTGCCCACAAGTGCCACCGATCAGTGCTGACAATCCGTGCCCATCAGTGCATCATCATCAGTGCTGCCTATCAGTGTCACCTACCAGTGTCTATCATTGCCACCCATCAGTGCCACCTATCAATGCCCCTCAGTGCCACCTATCAGTGCTACCTATCAGTGCCACACATTAGTTCCCTTCAGTGCCACCTATCAGTGCCCATCAGTGACACTTATCAGTGCCACCTATCAATGCCACCCATCAGTACCCACCAGTGCCGTCTCATTAGTGCCCATCGGTGTCACCTTATCAGTGCCACCTTATCAGTGCCCATCAGTGTAGCCTATCAGTGCCCATCAGTGCAGCCTCATCAGTGCACATCAATGAACGAGAAAAATTACCTGTTTGCAAAATGTTATAACAAGCTATGAAAACAGTTTTGTTTTTTTGTTTAGAAAAAAAATAAAAACCCCAGTGGTGATTAAATGCCACGAAAAGAAAGCTCTACTTGTGTGAAAAAATGATAAAAAATGTGAATTGGGTACAGTGTAGAATGACAGCGCAATTGTCATTCACAGTGCAACAGTGCTGAAAGCTGAAAATTGGCCTGGGCAGGGAGAGGGTTGAAGTGCCCAGTAGGCAAATGGTTAATATACACATGGACAATATCAATAATGTTCTCACAAATGACTTTACATTTTGCCTTGACAGTTTTGGTTTTCATCAATATATTATTTTCCTACCCACTGTAAAGATCATGTCCTAGATTTGGTGTGCTGTTCTGGTGTTGTTCCGTCTGACGTTACTGCAGATGATCTACCCATCTCAGATCACAAGTTACTATCATTTAAGGTTAACCTTTCATTATCCAAAACCACTCTGCCATGGGTTTCAGAATATTAAGGACACTGATTATTGCTCTCTCCAGTGGTATTAATTGCCTCCCCAGTATAAACTCTTTATCGACACCTGATGACCTGGTTTCTTATTACAATGATGGCCTCCACAATCTAATAAATACCCTGGCACCCTTAAAACCCCAGATTGTCTCTTTCGAGCACTCAGCACTATGGTTCACATCAGAACTAAATCAACTAAAAGCAAAAGGCCATCCGTCGGAACACCTTTACAAGAAAACTGGACTTAGTATTCAAAAAGAACTGTATAATAACCATGCTCTTCATTATAAGGATACACTGGTTGCAGCAAAATCCACCTACTTTACACAGTTAATTAGTTCAGGGAAAGGTGCCACTAAGGCCTTGTTTTCTGTAATAAATAGCATATTTAAGTCACTAGATGCCTTATCTCTGTACAACTTCTTTTTGTGACTCTCTAATGACATTTTTCAACAACTGATTCTGAACCCCTTCCACAGTTTTTACCATCTCCCTCTGCACCTATCATTTGTTCTTTCTCAAACTTCAAACTTCCCTCTGTCACTGAAAAAACTAACCTTATTCAGAAAGCCAAGTACGGGGGTTAATGGGGTTATTACAGCTGTCAGTTTGATCATCTCCCTACTGTCCTGGTTAAAGCTTGTCTACCCTCTCTGTCCTCTTTAATAACTGATATCCTACATTCTTCTCTCACTTCTGGTATTGTTCCCTCATCTTTCAAAACAGCTGTAATAACCCCATTAACCCCCATACTTAAGAAATCTGGTGCAGACCCCAGTGACTTCAGTAACCTCCGGCCCATCTCCAACCTTCCTTTTCTATCCAAAATCTTTGAAAAAACAGTTGCTTCCCAGGTCTATACTTATCTCTCTGACTCTGACCTCAATTTCAGTCTGGTTTCTGGCTTACGAAGCACTGAAACTGCCTTGGTAAAAATCACGAATGATCTACTCATGGCAGCTGATTCTGGTCTCATAACTATCCTCATCCTCCTCAATCTGAGTGTGGCCTTTAATACCATTTCTCATAACATCCTCCTTGACAATATGTTAGAGCTCTCTTAATAATATTTCTTTGCCGGACCTGAATGGCTGCCTGACTTCCGAGCTCCCGTCCACAGGAGATTCAACAGTAATCCTAGCCGAGCCATCCACAGCCAAAAATGGGAAAAACTTCAAGGGATCCCTCCCCAACTAGGTCCCGATCTCCCAGAGGATCCGGAACGCAAATCGGCCGCCATATACCGGACATCTTCCGGACTAAGGTACGCAAGGCCCCGGCTTCTAATCGGGCCTACTTGAGCGCCACACGATCCTCCAGCCTCAGCCCCTCTGGCAGGAGTCACACATAACCCCAGCCCACAGCAGCTGTAACGTGTGCCCCGCAGCCCCTGTGCATGCAGGACCTCCGTTCTGTGGCTGAAGACATTAAAGCCACACTTTCTTCAGCCATCACAGATCTCAGGAGAGACGTCCAGGCAATGACAGTGCGGTTAGATGACGTGGAGGAAACAACAACCCTCCATGACACTGCCATCCAGCAACTACAGGCCTCCTCCCACTCCCAAAATACACAACTCAAAGATATCCAAAGACATATGGAAGATTTGGATAACCGAGGACGTCGCCACAATATCCGGGTAAGAGGCATCCCTGAATCTGTTGAAAACTCGCAAATTACAAAGACCACTATCGCCATCTTTAATGATCTTCTTGGCAGACCCCCTGAAACGCCCATTGAATTTGAGCGTTTACACAGAGCCTTGAAACCCAGAAGCAGAGATACTAATCCCCCCAGGGATGTTATTTGTTGTCTCGTCAACTTTAAACTAAAGGAGGAAATTCTCCATAGGGCTAGAGACCGTCGCTCCCTACGCTATCAAGGAGCAGACATAAAGTTGTTCCAGGACCTCTCGCCTATTACCCTTCAAAATAGAAGAGACTTACGCCCTCTCCTTGACCTCCTGCGCACCAAAGGGATCCAGTATCGGTGGAAATTTCCCTTTTGCCTCTCTCCTTCCTTTCAAGGCCGCACAGCAAACTTACGCCTGCCGGAAGATCTACCCACTTTCTGAGAAACACTGAATCTTCCCCGCATTGACGTCCCAGAATGGTACAACACCCTTCGCCCGCCACGCATGAGAAGATCAACTTCCACTGACGCTATTCCAGTCCGTGATGACTTCCACATAAGACGCCGCAGACCCACCCCACCAAGGGAATCCAACATGTCAGACCCCCGGAATGCCGTGCTCAAAAGCCCAACGGCCTCCCCGGTTCACAGGAGAGCCCGCCATGAAGCATCCGACTGAACAATCTCATCCCTACCCTCCCACGCATCTTGAACGCTGACTGTACCACATCAAGACAGGAGCCTTTCTACAACGCCTATCTATGGCACTCAAGACGACAAGCTCATACCGCAAATGGCCACATCAAAGATAACTTTTCTTTTCTTTCCCCAGTTAATGCCAACCCTAGATGTTCCTGACTGTTCTTAACATCATTCCCTAGAAGTCTGATCCAAAACATGTGGACACAACCCCATCTGTACTGTAAGTCTTTTGTTCCCCTTGGGAGACCCCCGTGTTTTGACTGACCCTCCTAGAAGAGCTAGCGGTCTCAAAGGTAAAATACATTTTATTAGGGGTAACCACATGCCTTCCATTAAAACCGCCTAAGACTGAACCGAGATATTGAGTGTCTCATATAGATAAGTATACCTCCTCAAGGGTAATGTTCTCGCTCCAAATACCTTCCCGCATCCCTCCCTAATCCCTTTCTCCACTCTTTTCCTTACCCTTCCCTTCCCAATCCCCCAACCCTTGATAATTGTTCACAGAACTGCCCTGAACCTAGGTTCAATAAGTGTAACTACTGTTATCTTGGGTGCTTCTTATAAGGTTGCCTTTGGGGGATGATGTTGCACAGGGGCCAACTCTCTTCCTACAAAGGGTTACGGGCCTAAATTAACTGTTTCGCTGCCACCTTATCTAAACTGAAGAGAATCTGACGCTATAGAAAAACGCTCTTTAAGCGTTTCAGACTTTTCACATAGCTCCCCTGATATGGCGTCTGTGCAGCCTCACCCCCCTTCCAAATGCCTCACTTAAAAAAGATGTTATAAGAGTGTTTAAAAGTTAGATGGCTCCTTCTCACTTATCTTGTTGTATATTTGAAACTCAGTTAATCGATCGTTTTGAAGGCTCCCAAATCGTTCACTCTCAACCAATGGCTTGATTACATGTGCCTAATCAACTCCACTACAAGGAAATATGCGTCTATCCCACCTTGTAACTTTTGAGACAATAACCATATTAGGGCCTGTGACAATCCCGTTCCAACCCAATTTGGACTGGAATATGCCACAGGACCGATCGTAAACTGGATGCTGCCCGACCACACACACACACACAAGAAAAGTTGCTTTCTGATATAGACTCAATTAAAGTTATATTATAAATATTCACGTTGAATGTTATAAACATTGTTGAATTGCCTCAATGTTGGAAGTCTCCCCCCTCTCCATTCAATTGGAGAAATGACGTAAGATACATATGTGTAAAGAGGATCCCGTATTACTGTTCTGGTTTCTATAATAATATAATATGTTATGTTTTATACTCTAGATTCTAGGACTGTTATTGTTTGTTCAATACACTTGCTAAATGACCTTAGGAAATTGCAGCATGTTTGACTCCCTTGAGTTTAGACCTACAGCTATTCTGTCTAGTACGAATAAATACTGGCTCCCCCACACATTCAGCAGCATGAATCTCCTGTGGACGAGAGATACAGAATCTTGACCGTTCCATACCGACACCCTTCACCCCTCCACAAGACGGGAACGTACTTGTTCCTGTCAGTCATTACCGGATACATTTTTTATCTTAGGGAAGTTTACATATAACCTCCCTAACTCCGGATTACCACCTACCCTGCTTTCTCCTAACTCCCAGTTCACTTACCCATCCTCCTCCTCCCCCTCTTCCCCCCTGATCCCTACCCCCCTTTTTTTTTTCTCTTCCTTCTTCTTTTCTCTTCTCTTTCACCTTCTCCCCCTTCTTGCCCTCCCCCTTTCCTTCCTTCCCTTTCCCTTCCTCCTGTACCTCGCAGTCTCCGCCACCACCACATCTATACTAGAACAAAACGACCGCAGAACCTGCTTTTTTCAGATCCCCAGTTCACACGTGAAAAGATAACTGCCTAACACCTCGCCGTCTCCCCAAAATCCTAGGACCGAACAATAACACAATGTCACACACACGCCCTACAAAAAAAACCTCCATGCTTAAATTAGTCTCACTGAACACAAAGGGTCTCAACATCCCAGAAAAACGTAGCCAAGTCCTTGATATGGTGTCTAAACTGAAGGCAAACGTAGTATTCCTACAAGAGACGCACTTTCGCACAGACAAAATTCCCAAGCTTATGAACCATCTGTTCCCAACAGTATACCATGCCACCAACTCACTTGCAAAATCAAAAGGGGTCTCAATTCTACTTTCCAAAAACCTTGACTGGCAACCCATAGATTCACTTATAGACACAGAAGGCAGATACATCTTTCTAAAGGGCTGACTCCAGGGGCGACTTGTGACCCTGGCCAACATATACAGCCCTAATACTGCACAAGTAAGCTTCTTTAGATCCATCTCACGACTGCTCTCAGACTTTCACTCCGGATTGACCATCCTAGGAGGAGATTTCAATGTAGCCCTTTTTCCAATTTTGGATACCTCCACTGGTGCAGCTTCCTTACCGTACAAAGCCATCCGACAAATCAAGATACAGATCCAAGATCTTCTTCTACATGACACATGGCGTACCCTTCACCCCGACGAAAAAGACTTTACTTTTTTTTCTGCCCCACATAATAAATATTCTAGAATTGATTATCTATTCCTATCCCAGAAAGATATCCCCTTTCTATCCACCGCCACCATTGAACCAATGTTGCTGTCAGACCACCACCCAATTACAATGACCCTGACATTCCCAGACTAACACACTCCCAAGAACATTTGGCGCCTAGATTCAGCACTGCTTACTTCGGAAGAGGTCGTCAATGACATCCGCAAATGCATACACACATTTTTTATAGAGAACGACACACCTGACACAGCCCCGCTTACCCAATGGGAGGCCCATAAATGTGTCGTTAGAGGGAAACTCATCGCCCTTAAGTCATCCCGCCGAAAGGCCCAACAACAAACAATTACAGACCTACTCGGCAAGATTAAAAACCTTGAACTTGCCCACAAACAATCACAAGCTCAGCAAATTTATCACAAGCTTACCCAAAACAGAAAACTTTTACGTGAGGAATTAAACCGTAAAACGCGATGCAAATTTGTCCTACACCAAAAGCTCTTCTATGAATTCGGCAACAAATGCGGAAAATATCTAGCTAAAGCCCTCCAGACCAAGAAAGCACACGCAAATATTCACACCATCAAAGATCCTCATGGAAAGTCCCATATCACCCCGACAGACATAGCAGCCCAATTTGAGACTTATTACTCTAACCTATATAATCTCCCCAAACATACAACAAATCAAATTAGATCTGAAACTCGACAGACCTCAATCAAGTCTTTCCTCAACAAATACTGCCCCAAACCCATAAACAAAGAAAATGCCCTTCAGTTAGAAAACCCTATTTCGGAAGAGGAACTCAAATCGGCAATCAAACAGCTTAAAAATGGTAAAAGCCCCAGCCCCGATGGGCTTACAGCTGCATATTACAAGACCTTTACAGACACTTTAGCCCCACATATTATTAAGACTTTTAACTCCTTAACATCGTCCACTCTCCCTTTCAATAGACTACTGGAAGCCCACATCACAGTGATCCCAAAAGAGGAGAAAGACCCTGCATCAGTTATTAACTACAGGCCGATATCCTTATTGAATGTCGATATAAAGCTGTATTTCAAGATTTTAGCTTCCCGACTAGTACCTTTCCTGCCATCCCTGATAGGGAGAGACCAAGTTGGCTTTATCCCTGGAAGAGAAGCCAGGGATAACACAATCAAAGCCCTGAATATACATCATTGGATTACAACACACAAACAGGAGGGATTATTTCTATCACTGGATGCAGAGAAGGCATTCGACAGGCTGGCATGGGACTACCTGGGAGCAGTCCTGAGACATATTGGTCTCCAGGACCGGATGTTCAATGCCATTATGTCCCTTTATACAGCCCCAACCGCCAGAGTTCGTGTAAATGGCCACCTGTTGAACGCCTTCTCCATTAGTAACGGGACAAGACAGGGATGCCCACTTTCCCCAATTGTATTCGTCCTAACCCTTGAACCCTTCCTCCAATGTCTCAGATCCAACGACAATATCAAAGGCTTTCTCATCGCCGATCGCACTTATAAGATAGCTGCCTTCGCTGATGACATTTTACTGTTCCTGAAGGAACCACACATATCAATCCCAAATCTTCTAAAAGAATTTAATCTCTTTCATAGTATTTCAAATTTCAAGATTAATTTTACAAAATCCCAGGCCCTGAACATCTCCCTCTCACAGGAAACAGTAACACAATGTGAAAACAACTTCCCCTTTCAATGGAAACATGATACACCTAACGGCAAACCTTTCAGACATATTCTCCAAAAATTATCAACCCATCCTCAAAACAATCACAAACGACCTAAGTAAATGGAACAAACCCCATTTTTCCTGGTTTGGAAGGGCAGCAATTCTAAAGATGAACATACTTCCCCGCATTCTATATATCTTACAAACCTTACCTATTAAGCTCCCGCCAACCTTCTTTCAATCATATAAACGACTGTGTACCAGGTTTCTATGGAGACAGAAAAGACCTAGGGTAGCATACGAACAACTGACGAAACCGAAAACAATGGGGGGCATTGGTCTCCCAGACCTTAAGAAATATTATTGGGCTTGCCACCTCTCTAGAATTGTAGACGTGTCAGTACACTCTTGAACACACATTCTCCCCCCTACCACTACGATCTCTGCCTTGGACCTTAACCAAACACACATCGAGGAATCTGAATGATCACCCTCTTATTGCCCCGACACTCCGCGGTTTCAAGGAAACCTGCCGAAAGCTAGACATCTCCTCTAACCCTGGACCCCTTACTTCTATAAAACTTAATCCAGCATTCCCACCTGGTACGTCTACAAATTTTTTTGGCGGACACCTGGCAACACACAGAGGTTCTAGCCCACCACTTCTTCCGATTAGGTATACTTCTGGAACGTTCTTCCCTACCAGCTAACACAGACAACATCGCATTTCCTCTCTGGACATATTTCCAGATCAGACATTTCCTAAAAGAAGTTGACCGTGCACCCTCTGTCTCTCGTCTGCTCACACCATTTGAACAGCTATGCACTCACTCTGCACCCCAGCAGCATATGATCTCTAAGATTTACAACATTCTCTCCTCAGATAGCTCAATGAAAACTAACAAAGCTTGTTTAAGCTGGGAAAGAGACCTACAAATAGATATAACAGAGGCACAATGGGAACGCATATCTACAATAACACACAAGGGCTCCCTCAATGTCTCGATACAGGAAAACAACTATAAAATCCTAATGCGCTGGTACAGAACCCCAGTACTCCTCAACAAATATAATCCTGACCTTTCTGATAAATGCTTGAGATGTTCCAGGGATACAGGTACTTTAGAACACATATGGTGGTCCTGCCCCCTAATCCAGCCGTCCTGGTCCCAAATCCGGGAACTGACATCACAAATCTCTACATACACTCTAGAACACACCCCAACACAGTTCCTCCTCCACCATTCGGACCTGCCGACACACCAATACCGCAAAACACTAATACCACCCCTAATAAATGTGGCTAAACGATGTATCCCTCTTCATTGGGGAACGACCCATGTTCCGACCATCCCTGAATGGCGCAAACGAGTGGAAAAAATTGTGGAAATGGAAGAACTAATCTCCATAGCCAAAGATTGTCCAACCAAATTTTCACACACATGGGCCTGTTGGACCCACTTCCGTACCACAGCCAAGTACAAACTATTAACAAGCCAAACTACTACGAACCACCCACCCCAAGACGACTGCAACCCTTAATGACTCTACTCCTACATTTCATAAACTATCCTCATCAAAACATGAGACAATTGGCCTCCCTCCCCTAAACAAGGGAAGATTGAGGGAAGAGCCTTCTCAAAATATCTAAACCACCACCCAAATATCTTCAGACCATGCTTCTTTACCCACCTTACTCCAATCCTTCGGGATTGGTGGCGGAGACTGTGGGTATTCCGAACCCAACCCACTCCCCCCTCCCCCTCTTCCTTTTTTTTTATTTTTTCTCTTCTTCCCCCCTCCCATTCTTTCCTTTCCCTTCCCCTCCTCTCTTTTCTTTCCTTTTTTTTTTTTGGGTTTACACCCTAAGCCAATCCCTTTATCCATCAGAGCTCTATTTCACCAAAAACCGATAGTTAACCAACTTCAGCTGCTTGGTTGTAGGAAGGAATTAATTACTCAAAGTTGGTTGTTACCTCATGAACTAGCAAATCCCCAACTCTATCCGCTAAACACACCCAAACATGATTTGGCACCAGACAGAAGTAATATTACTGTGGTAAGCATGGTTATATAGCAGACTAACCATAACCGTACGTCATGTTTTAAGCAATGTTCGCTCTGTCGACTTAAGCTGAAAATTCTCTGCAAATATTATTGCATGCTAGTTCTGATCATCGCTGCTGTAAAACCTTTTGTATTGCTTCAGACACCTTGTTTAAATGCAATGTAAACCTTATTTTATTAACCAATAAAATATTCTGGAAAAAAAATATATACCGTATTTATCGGCGTATAACACGCACTTTTTTCCCCTGAAAATCAGGGGAAAATCGTGTGTGCATGTTATACGCCGATACCCACATCCCTGGGCTGTCTCCGCTGACTGTGAGCGGAGCGGAGCGAGATACACATAGCCGAATGTACTCGGCTATACTCGGCTTTTCTCGGCTCCGCTCACAGTCACGCCCAGTCCCGCCATTGGACCTGTGTTATGTCCATCATAGGGCGGGACTCGGCGTGACTGTGAGCGGAGCCGAGAAAAGCCGAGTATAGCCGAGTACACTCGGCTATGTGTATCTCGGCGGCGGCTCCGCCCAGTCCCTGCGTCCCTGCGTTCTCGGCGGCATCCGCCCCGCTCCGCACAGTCTCGGCGCCAATTTTAAAATCCGGCACGGCGACATTGGGGCAAGGCTGCACGGCGACACTGGGGCAAGGCTGCACGGCGACATTGGGGCAAGGATGCACGGCTACACTGGGGCAAGGCTGAAATGGACTCTGGGGCAAGGCTGCAATGGACACTGACAAGGCTGCACTGTGACAAGGCTGCAATGGACACTGACAAGGCTGCACTGTGACAAGGCTGCAATGGACACTGACAAGGCTGCACTGTGACAAGGCTGCAATGGACACTGACAAGGCTGCATTTAAATGTAAGTTATTTTTCCTTAAACGTCCCTCCTAAAAGTTTTTTTCCCTAAAATTTCCTCCTAAACTTGGGGTGCGTGTTATACGCCGGCGCGTGTTATACGCCGATAAATACGGTATATATTTCTTTTATGCAACTAGATAGATTGTTTTTTATTAGATTTTCATACTATTTACCAATAGATTTCTGTTGTTGTGGTAAAGCTTCAACTCATAGTCCAAAAACTCCCATTTACCAAATCATATCAGGAAAATATTAAATATCCTAATATATAGATTTGAGCAATATTAGCCTCCATTGGATTCACTGATATACCCCTGAACTGGTTTAAATCTTATCTCTCTAAGAAACTTTTCATCGCCAATGACGCCACTTGTTGGTAACCCGGATTTTATACCTGGCCTCACTGACCCGTCTCTTCTCTCGCAAGCCCCACAGGGACTCATGAAGGCCTCTTTGTTTTTACATTCCTCTGGTTGGCTAATTACGGAGAACTTGCTCTCTGGTTGGGCTCCTCTCTCATTAGATCACTGGAGGATTAATCAACTATCTTACTTCCTTGGCTCACTGCCCAAACCAACCCATTTTGTCAGAAAGCTCCACTCTTTTGAGGAACTCTGCTAGGGTAAGGGACCGATCCGGAGGTCCTTATCCACCTCCTACAAATCCCTGCTAGACCTTCACGGCACTGAAAACCCTCCATTCTTGGCAAAATGGGAGAGGGACTTGCAAGTCACCTTCACAGATCACCAAAAAGAACGCATACTCTTTTTCGCACAGAAATCTTCTCTATGTAGCAAATATCAAGAGACCACATATAAAATAGTGATGAACTGCCTAAGATATTTCCTCTACAAACTGATAATTGTTGTCGCTGCGGCCTACACTCAGGCACCTTCTTACATATTTTCTGGGATTGCCCTGTGCTCCAAACTTTTTGGCAACCAGTCCTTAAGCTAATACAGAACCTCACAGACATCTCCTTACATGATAACCCAGCTGCAGTCCTCCTAAACCTCACCCCTTATCAAGGAAACGTTATCATGAATCCCTTCTCAAACATCTCCTTAATGCTGCACGGGCCAGAATCCCACCTCTTTGGAAGCAACAGTCTGTGCCAACAGTGGCCCAATGGACCGTAAGGGTGAAGGACATTGAGCAAATGAAAGATCTGACCTCTGCTTTGTGAGATAAGTCAGAGGAACATAAGTCCAGATGGTTTTATTGGGATCTCTTTTGCTTCTCTGACGAATTCCACCAATACATGTTAGGATCCACCGTCTAGGATCTCCATCGCCTGTTCAGTGCTATTGATCTTGGCTCCCTGGGGGTGATCCCCCCCCTTGCTGTTTGTTTTTTCTCTCTCTCTCTCTTTCTCTCGTCTTCTCCTTTTTCTCTTTCTCTTTCTTTTCCATGTCTCCTTTTCAACTAAATACCAAAAAGTGATGGGCACAGAAGCATATATTTACCCAGTATTAGACTTGAGCTATTGGAGTGAGCCTAACTGAGTAGCTCCCTTCACTCACATGCAATTGTTTTGTATAGTTGTTGTGCTTGATGCGCTCGTTACAGTCTATATGCAATGTGAAGTTGTCTTTTGGTTTGTATCTGTGTCACATCTTTAAATAAACAAATATATATAAAAAAAAAAAATCTTATCTCTCTGGCCATACTCAATTCATCCAACTCAAATCTTTCAAATGTCCACCATCTCTACTCTCTACTGGTGTGCCCCAGGGTTTTGTCCTGGGGCCCCTTCTGTTCTTAATCTATCTTCTTCCTCTTGGTATCATATTCTGTGAATTTAACATCTACTTCCATTGCTATGCAGAAGGAACCGAGCTCTACTTGTCCACTAAACCTACTGCTACCCTTCCTCTCAAATCCTTACTGAACTGATTCTTTACAGGAAATCAAACCCTGTCTCTCTTCCAACTTTCTCAAATTAAACTGTAACAAAACCAAGGGTTCTCCTTATTGGCATAAAATCCACACAATGCTTAACAGTTTTTCAGTTAATATTGATAACTCCATAGTCTTTCCCTCCCCTCAGGTAAAGAGTCTGGGTGTCATCCTCGACAGCACACAATCTTTCCAAGTCAACATCAGTAATTCCACTCGGTCAGCATTGTTCCATCTATGTAAGATTAATCACCTCCTTCCATTTCTCACACCCAATAGCACTGCTGTTCTCATTCACAATCTGGTCACTTTGCACATAGATTATTGCAATTTCCTTCTTATTGGTCTCCATTTAAGTCCCTACATAAATTACAATTGGTTCAGAACTCTGCTGCTCACATTATCAGTAGAACCCCCTCCTTTAATCACATCAATCCTGTCCTTCAGCACATTCACTGGCTTCTGGTCTAATATTGTATTGATTCTAAGATATTGTTACTTCCCTTTAAGGTAATTCATAACCTCACTCCTCCATACCTCACTTAACTTCTGCATATCAACAGACCCTCTTCTTCTTCCATGTATCTCAATGTGCCATCTGCCCAACTGACTACTATGGGACTGAGAGCCTTTAGCTGCTCTGCCCCCTGACTTTGGAACTCCCTACCATCTGACATCCACAACAATGATTTCTTACCCATCTTTAAATCATGTCTCAAAACTTTTAAAACTAGCTAGTCTGACTTCATATTTTTTATTTTTTTTTATAATTGAATGGTTATGTAATTTATATTTATTTTATTTATTTACTTTGTTGGTGCTCTATTTCCATGTTTGTAAGGTGACCTTGGGTGTTCTAAAAGGTGCCTATAAATAAAATTATTATTATTAAATGTATTATTATAAAACTTTTGATAAAGTGGGAGTATCTACACTCTCCAGACACATTGGCTCTTTGTTCCCATTAATTAACAAATAAAACAATTCTGGAGTTTTTTAACCACTTCAACACCGGGCTTTTTTTTACTACATCAATACCGGGCCTATTCTGGCACTTCTCTCCTACATGTACAAATCATCATTCTTTTGCTAGAAAATTACTCAGAACCCCCAAACATTATATATGTTTTTTTAGCAGACACCCTATGGAATAAAATGACGGCCATTGCAACCTTTTTTCTTGCACGGTATTTGCGCAATAATTTTTCAAACGCCTTTTTTTTGGAAAAAAATGGTTTCATGAATTAAAAAATAACAAAACAGTAAAGTTAGCCCAATTTTTGGGGAAAATATGAAAGATGATGTTACGCCGAGTAAATAGATATCTAACATGTCACGCTTTAAAATTGCGCACACTCATGGAATGGCGCCAAACTTCGGTACTTAAAAATCTCCATAGGTGATGCTTTAATTTTTTTTACAGGTTACCAGGTTAGAGTTACAGAGGAGGTCTAGTGCTAGAATTGTTGCAGGCGCTCTAACGCCCGCGGTGATACCTCACATATGTGGTTTGAACAGTGTTTACATATGTGGGCGGGACTTACGTGTGCGTTCGCTTCTGATCGCAAGCTACCGGGGACAGGGGCGTTTTAATTTTTTTTTTTTTTTTTTTACACTTATTTTACTTTTTTTATCACTTGTATTCCTATTACAAGGAATGTAAACATCCCTTGTAATAGGAATGTGTGTAACAGGTCCTCTTTATTGAGAGATGCGGGGTCAATAAGACCCCACATCTCTCCTCCAGGCTGGAAAGCATGAGATCGTGATTTTTTTTTCACTGATCTCATACTTACTAGCCGCAATGGCGGCTTTGTTTACATATGAGGACCCGGGCGTGACGTCATCACATTGCGCCCGGACCTCCAATGATCAAAGAGATGACTGGTGACCATCTGTTGACCAGTCATCTCTATGCTTGTCACGTGACCCACCACCGGTGCCGGACGATTCTCTCCTGGTCCCCGATCGCACGGAAGAGCCCGGAGAAGCACCGGATGGCAGCGGGAGGGGGGGATGTCCCCTCCCGCCACCTATAAGAACGATCAAGCGGCGGAACCACTGCTATGATCATTCTTATGGTGCGCAGAATCGCCGGCCCAAGAAAAGGATATCTGAATGATGCCTCTAGCTGCAGGCATCATTCAGATATCCCCCCTCAAAGCCGAGGACGTCATATGACGTCCACCCAGGATGGGAGATCCCATCTGTGGACGTCATATGACTATGGGCGGTAGGGAAGTGGTTAAGTAATACGGACAGGTTGGGGGGGTGAGTATTTTTGAGGTTTGGTAATTTTTAACACTGGATATTAAAGAGGATCTTCAGTAGACCTCCATAAAATACTGTAGATGCTGAGTTTTAATATAAGGACATTTGCCTTTCCAGGGATCTACAGGTAGCGCTGTCCTCACCTAAACTGGTTCTTGACCGGTCTTCGGGAGAAGAGATTGATTTTAATATTATTGTTATTGTTCATTCAAATGACAGCAAGAGACACAAAAGAGGATGTCAATTATAATAAATTTGAAAATATAAAAACAGTATATATCAATGTCTATATATCCTAAAATGCTATCAAAACATACTGTAAGACAATTTTCACAAATTAGGATCTACCCTGGATCGTCAAGATTTATTAAGCAGAGATGAACACAAATTACGAAGGAATGCAGTCAGCAGGTGGTGAGCTCAAAGCCAGAGCACACGTTTTCTACAAGCTTTTTCGACAGCAGTGCTGAGAAAAATACCTCAATAACAGGAGAGATCAGATTACATAGACTGTAAAATTACTCAAAAGAAAGACAAATCCCCCTCCATCTTTCTTAGCAGAGACAGGGCCATCTTTCTTAGCAAGATTTAAACAGGCCACCCACAAACATATATTTAGTGCTATTTTGTCCTATTAGAAATCTTGTGCATGCTTTGTGTCATGGAAACCCTTAATATTTTAATAAAATTATTTGAAAATGATAATCAAACTATTTATAAATTGAAAACAAGTATAAAGGAGGAGTGCACAGCAGGGAACCAGGAATTTGCTCCCCCCAGTGTTGGATTCCATTGGATCTTAACCCTCCTAATGGTATTCCAGAGTGTGGCTCGAGGTTAAATTTCATTACCATTACCAGTAATCCCGAGCCACTTAGGATTGCATTGCAGAATTCTGGTCCAGGTTACTTACCTTGTCATCAGGATCCTGTGATGTCCCCCCACTGTGTCCCCCGCCAGATCATCCACCCAATGCTCTGTGTGCTAGGTTCCGTTCCCTGCGAGCGTCGCAACGCATGGGGCCGGAGCCCAGTGGCAAATTTAATAAGTAAAAAAAAACTAACACATACAGTACACTGTAATCTTACAGATTACATTACTGTTTACTGTATCAAATCATTTCATCTTCCTTTTGTCCCTAGTACTTTGTCCAGTGCCCTGCATGCAGTTTTATATTATATATACTGTTCTTTCTGCCTGGAAAGTTGAGATTGTCCATAGCAACCAAAAAGTGTCCCTTTACGTCAAAAGTGTTTTTTAGACCAGCTAGAAAACAACGATAGTAAATTAGAACACTTGCAGAATTGAGCGATAGTGATTTGTGGGCAAATTCATTTTATTATTATTATTATTTGTTTTATAATTATTTATAGTTGTTTATTATATTATAATTTATGATTTCATGTTTTAAACGTTATCATACCCGGGATGTCTACTAGACTCTTGTTTGGACAGATTTAGGTGTGTTATTACTAAGAATTACAGGCCTACAATATAAAACGCCAAATTTCTATGCAAAACAATGTACCGTTTTGAGATTCAAAAATCTGACATAATCATACCACCAGGGAGGTTAAGCTTACTTTTTTTTTTACACACTTCTGCAAAGATCAGTGGCATGGGCAGTGGGAGAGAAGAGTATTTTCAATTTCCTTCTCGGAGGGTACAGTTTTTTAAGATTTTGCGCTCTCCAGTTTTAGTACATCAGCCCCACTGTATGTCTGGGCTTTCTAATAGAACAATGGTGCACTGCCTGCATGCTTGTTGGTGGCCTGTTCCTAAATTGACAAGACAGTGGGCATTGTCTCTGCTAGGAAAGAGGAAAGGGGATTGGTCTTTATACTTTGCAGTGAACAGTTTGCTGTAAAGATTTATTTTAGCATTATACTTCCCCTTTAGGATATTTAAAGCTGATTGATATAATGCATACTTCAATCAAATTCTATGGCAATTAACTGGCTTCACTTATTTTTTCATACAGCATGCTTTCTTTCTGAGCAGTTTGTTCTAAAAAAAAATACTACTTGTAGTAATTGATCTGTGTTTGTTGTATTGGAAAGCTAATGATAACTACATATCACTTGTCTCATTTTTAGTTCCCCTAGGCTTAATACTAGCAGCTACAGATCCTAAAAATATTTTTTATTTCCATTTGAGACAAAGACAAGTGCCATATTTAAATGCTTATAATGTAGGATGTACAAATGGCGGGCGTGATTATCTTAAAATGTGGCTTATATCCTTATTGTACTTATCCACTCCCTTCAACAAAATATCAAGCTCTAATCATCCAGTGAACCGCAGCAACATGTTTTCTGACACCAATAATTGTCTGTCTTTTAAGAAATTGCTGTCTTGAGGGAGATGAAAATAATTTATATGAGCTTCAGAAATAGAATATGGACCAAAGTAAATCTCAAGGAGACCCCCAAAAAATCTCTTCTAGTACATGACTCGTAATATAAGAAGGACATATGCTTTTATTAAAGCAATAAGTACTGCACTTACACAAAGGGAAATGTGAAGCACAGTAAGTGTTATTGACTGCCTTATGATGACTGCAAAACAATAATTATGTGAATGTCTGTTAACAATCACTTAAGGCTGTTGTGTGCTGATGTGTAACTCCCTGCAGACTTCATCCTGGAAATAGGGGAACTGTTAACGCTTTAGCATTTTGCCATGATATAGCTATGGAAAATCTGAGAAACAGAAAAAAGAACAGCAACCACATAGAATGGTATTAAAAGTGTAAATGATGAAAACTAAAAATATAGTTTTGTCTTTGCCCTGAATACTGTTTCAAATAATAAGGACAAAATGAAGATAAAAACACTATATGTAAAGTCAACATAATATGTTAAATAAAGCAGGTCATGGTTAGTATCCCTGTCAGATTTTTTTTCTTATCCCAAAGATACAGCGGGAAGTACTTTAACCACTTAAGACCCGGACCATTTTGGCTGGTTAATGAGCAGGCCACTTTTTTACGATTCGGCACTGCGTTGCTTTAACTGACAATTGCACGGCCGTGCGACGTGGCTCCCAAACAAAATTGACGTCCTTTTTTCCCCACAAATAGAGCTTTCTTTTGGTGGTATTTTATCAGCGATAATTTTGAAAAAAATGCAATATTTTTTACTTTTTGCTATAATAAATATCCCCCAAAAATATATTAAAAAACATATTTTTTCCACAGTTTAGGCCGATACGTATTCTTTTACATATTTTTGGTAAAAAAATATCGCAATCGCCGTTTATTGATTGGTTTGCGCAAAAAGTTATAGCGTTTACAAAATAGGGGATAGTTTTATGGGATTTTTATTAATTTTTTTTTTTTACTAGTAATGGCGGCGATCAGCAATTTTTTTCGTGACTGTGACATTATCGCGGACACATCGGACACTTTTGACACATTTTTGGGACCATTGTCATTTTTACAGCGATCAGTGCTATAAAAATGCACTGGTTACGGTAAAAATTACACTGGCAGTGAAGGGGTTAACCACTAGGAGCGCTGAAGTGGTTAAGTGTGCCTAAGGGAGTGATTACTACTGTTAGGGGGCATGGCTACTAGTGACACGTCACTGATCTCCGCTCTGATTACACAGAGCGGAAATCAGTGACAGTGTCAGTAGGCGAGCGGGGAGATGTTGTGTTTACACTAACATCTCCCCGCTCCATCCCTCCGTGAGACGATCGCGGGGATCCCCGTGGCGATCGAGTCCGCGGGACCCGCGGTCCGACTCAGAGGGATGGCGGCAGGGTCGCGAGTGCGCCACCGGCGGCGCGGGCGCGCACGACAACACGGCAGGCAGTTAAATAGGACGTACAGGTACGTGATTGTGCCTGTACGTGCCATTCTGCCAATGTATATATGCCGTGGCCGGTCGTTAAGTGGTTAAAAAAATGAAATCTCTTCAAAATGAGAGGACATTCCTTCTGAGGAAGAAAACAAGTTTTCTCTAATCTACTGTTCCTGTGACAACTGAAAAATGTAAATCTTCCATCCCTTTCTGTACCTGTGACATTGGTGACCAAGACCAACAGTGAGTATAAATCTCCCCAGCAGGGGAAACAAACAAAACAAAAACCTGATGGCGGTTTTATCTCTTCTACATTCAATACAAAGCTAATCGAACTTGGCAATGCATACAATAAATGACTGAAGTTGCTTTAACTAACTCAATATTAAAATGTCAGATCCCCTTCCTTTCTGGGCTATTTTCAGTTTTGTAATAGTTTGACTAAAATTACTTAGACATGCAACACTGTACCAAAAAAAAGATTAACTTTTTTGAGACACATGGAGATTTTTTATGGCTTTATGTAATAACCACTTTGTTTTTTTGTTTTTTGCTTTCTATATAAAAAATTCTAAGAAAAATTGTTTCCCTTACATTCTGTTAGAAAATGCAACTTCAAAGTGATCTAACTTTTTTTGCCACAATATTTTGGAATTGAAGAAACATGCTGGTATTAAGCAAAATAAAACAATCTCATACATTAGTTAGCTATTGGAGCTTTAAACTCCCCACACCACCGTATTTGAGGCCTTTCTCTTCTACAGTCTCTCTCTACTTTCCATTGACCCCCTAAGCCATAGTATTGTTTACATTTGTGATTGCTGTGATTATCCATCACAGAAATCACAAGACACAGAGGCTGTCTGATTGGTTCTTTGAATTTAGCCTATGATTGTTACTTTCTAAAGACAACGGGATCATTTGTACCTGGTACACAAAAATGCTCAGTCAGAATAACGGATCCCCCTAGTGGATTCTTTAGTACAACAGCTGCTAGAAGGTGGTTAAAAAAGGAACAAATTATTTGCACTGGTTGAAAAAGAGTAATGTGTAATCTCTTTGTCTAAAACCAAAGATGGGCAACCTTTTATGATTGGTGGAATATTTGTGGGGTGGCTCTGAGTAGCAGAAGTAGGTGATATAATTTGCTCTAGACTGAAGCTTCTATGAAGAAGCCAGTGTGGGTTTTATTTTTCACTGCTTAACTGTAATAAGCACACAGTAGATCAAAGGGTGCACTATTTATATGTAGTAAAAAAAAGAAGTCAAAAGGGTGCTATTAGATTATTGAACAGTAAAACTAATACAAAACTAATACAAAACATTTTGAGAACATATACAGGTTTATATTTGCCAAACAGCAACACTTATAACACAAATTAAGCATTTTGCCGTTATCTTTAAAACACAACACTTTCAGCATTTTGATGTTCTACACTGCAAAGGGGAGTTAGAGCCATCAGAGAGAATCCAGCTGTCAGAGATGGTGAGAATGAGTCAGACATCAGGGAGTGTGGTAGAAGCGAGATTTGCAATACATACTCTTGCTCCAGCAGAGGTGCTGTTGGGCCCAAAAAAAGTGGTGCTGGTAGTAAAGAAATACAGGTTTGCTATTCTTTTTCTATTCTTTTTTTTCCTTTCATGTCCCTGTTGCTAGGAAATAGAGTAGAGTGAACTGCATCGACAAATGCTGTGCATATGCTTAGCAACAAGAATGTAAAAGGGCAGCAAAACAGGGCACAGATGCATTTTCAATTTTGGTTGGCTCAGGAACCCGAAATGTCCACTTAAAAAAAAAAAAAAAATTCAGCAAGCTATGGCAAAAAAAAAAAAAACTGAAGGACTGGCTAAAGCCACCACCTACAGATTGTACACAGTTATAATAGACAGTTATTTCCTACAAAATAAAGGGAGTGATGAAGATGGGCACAATGAGTACCCACCTCAGTTCACTGTGTACTGCAACTTAGTTACAGGAATATGAAGAACTGACCAAGGGGGTCAAAAGGAACTGAAAATGCAAGCTCACTTCTTCATGTTCACATTGCTACATTATAGTACACAGTTACACGCACTTAATTATTATGTCCCTGCACATTTCTTGCCCTTTATCGTAGCCTAGAAAAATTTAGGTTTTCTGCTGCTTTGGTATGCCTAGATATGGTCTAACTGGTCTAACATGGTTTGTGGGATGTGTTGAGGCCCATGGGCCATATATTAAATGGCCAAAGAAACAATAGAGTTGACCGCACTCCAAAGTGTAGAGGAATAAAATGCAGCTTTATTTAAAATTCAAATCCATGTGGATAACATCAATACAGATGTCTGTATTGATGTTATCCACATGGATTTGAATTTAAAATAGAGTGCGGTCAACTCTTCTTGTTTCTTTGACTATCTATCCAGACCGCGGACAGGACCTGCACCTGATGGTTTGAGGAAAGATTTCTCTCACCTGGAGCCAGGCCCACCTGGCCAGAGGGCATACCGGGCAAATGCCCGGTGGCCCGCCGGCTGCCGAACAGCATGTCACGTCTTCCCCATCATCTCCAATGTCTCCGGAGGCAGCCAGAGTTGGTGGGCGGAGCTGGGGGTGTGGCTGCCCCCTCCACTCCTCCCACAGACTCGTTCACTCTGGCTGATCCCACAGCTGAAGGAGAAAGAAACGAGGACACGCAGCCAGAGTGTCTTCATCTCCAGGCATGCTGTAAGTTACTGCACTGCTGCACATGTCACTACATAGAGTCCTAACCTGGCACCATACCACCCCAGCCTGCCCTATGCCACCGCACCCTGCCCTATGGGTGCCACCCCAACCTGCCTTATGCCACCGCACCCTGCCCTATGCCACCGCTACATTCCTTATGCCACCGCAACCTGCCCTATACCACCGCAACCTGCCCTATACCACCCCAGCCTGCCCTATGCCACCGCAACCTGCCCTATGCCACCGAAAACTGCTCTATACCACCCCAACCTGCCCTATTCCACCGCAAACTGCCCTATACCACCCCAGCATGCCCTATGCCACCGCAACCTGCCCTATGCCACCGCAAACTGCTCTATACAACCCCAATCTGCCCTATGCCACCGAACAAACTGCTCTATACCACCCCAACCTGTCCTATGCCTCCACAACCTGCTCTATGCCACCACACCCTGCCCTATATCACCCCAACCTGCCCTATGCCACCCAGCCTGCCATATATCACCGCAAACTGCCCTATACCACCCAAACCTGCTCTATACCACCCCAGCCTGCCCTATACAATCCCAACCTGCCCTATGCCACCCCAGCCTGCCCTATATCACCGCAACCTGCCCTATATTACCCCAACCCCAAAACCACCCTATACTTTAATTTACTGGGGTCATTTGGGGGTGCGCCTCCTGATCGTGCGCTGCCTGCAGGGCGCTGGGCAGGATAGACAGGGGGTGACACCATGTTTTTCCGCACCAGGTGACACCAACCCTAGTGACGCCACTGCCCCATTGCACTCTCAGCTGTGAGTAGGAGCCGCACTCGAGTGACAGTGACACCCGTCGGCACATCAGGGGGCCGGGACCTGCAACAATCCCCTTCTCTCTGGCAAGGTGGCCGTGGCACTGATGATCTAATCAGTCTCGGCTCGGCTGTCTCACACAGCCGAGCAGAGTGAAGCCGCCTCCCCCTCCTCCTTTATGTCCACACAGGGGGAGGGGACCCAACATGCAGTCCCGTGCTGATCTGAGGTACATTATGGGTCTGAAGGGGGGTTCTGTATTGTAGGGGGGTTTTGTATTGTAGGGGGGTCTGAAATGTAGGGGGGTTCTGTATTGTAAGGGGGGTTCTGTTTTGTATGGGGGTTCTGTATTGTAGGGGGTTCTGTATTGTAGGGGTCTGTAATGTAGGGGGGTTATGTATTGTAGGGGGGTCTGAAATGTAGGGGGGTTCTGTATTATAGGTGGGTCTGAAATGTAGGGGGGTCTGTATTGTAGGGGGGTCTGTAATGTAGGGGGGTTCTGTATTGTAGGGGGGTCTGAAATGTAGGTGGTTTCTGTATTGTAGGGGGTTCTGTATTGTAGGGGGTCTGTAATGTAGGGGGGTTCTGTATTGTAGGGGGGTCTGTAATGTAGGGGGGTTCTGTATTGTAGGGGGGTCTGTATTGTAGGGGGGTCTGTAATGTAGGGGTTCTGTATTGTAGGGGGTCTGTAATGTAGGGGGGTTCTGTATTGAAGGGGGTCTGAAATGTAGGGGGGGTTCTGTATTGTAGGGGGATCTGAAATGTAGGGGGTTCTGTATTGTAGGGGGGTTCTGTATTGTAGGGGAGTCTGTAATGTAGGGGGGTCTGAAATGTAGGGAGGTTTCTGTATTTTAGGGGGGTCTGAAATGTAGGGGGGTTTGTATTGTAGGGGGGTCTGTAATGTAGGGGGTCTGTAATGTAGGGGGGTCTGTATTGTAGGGTGGTTCTGTATTGTAGGGGGGTCTATAATGTAGGGGGGTCTGTATTGTAGGGGTCCATAATGTAGGGGGGTCTGTACTGTAGGGGAGGGGTCTGTACTGTAGGGAGGGGGTCTGTAATGTAGGGGAAGTCTGTAATGTAGGGGGGTCTGTAATGTAGGGGGGTCTGTATTGTAGAGGGGGGCTGTAATGTAGGGGGGGTCGATATTGTAGAGGGGGTCTGTACTGTAGGGGGGTCTGTACTGTAGGGAGGGGGTCTGCACTGTAGGGTGGGGGTCTGCACTGTAGGGAGGGGGTATGTACTGTAGGGAGGGGGTCTGTACTGTAGGGAAGGGGTCTGTACTGTAGGGAGGTCTGTGTAACATGCAGTGGGTCCAGAACTGTTAGGGGGTGTCTGTGTAACAAACTGTGGGGGGCTGTGTAATGTAAAGGGGTCCAGAGGTGAGGGTGCTGTGAAATGTAAAGGGGTCCAGAGGTGCAGGGTGCTGTGTAATGTAAAGGGGTCCAGAGGTGCAGGGTGCTGTGTAATGTAAAGGGGTCCAGAGGTGCAGGGTGCTGTGTAATGTAAAGGGGCCCAGAGGTGCAGGGTGCTGTGTAATGTAAAAGGGTCCAGAGGTGCAGGGTGCTGTGTAATGTAAAGGGTACCAGAGGTGCAGGGTGCTGTGTAATGTAAAAGGGTCCAGAGGTGCGGTGCTATGTAATGTAAAGGGGTCCAGGGTGCTGTGTAATGTAAAGGGGTCCAGAGGTGCAAGGTGCTGTGAAATGTAAGGGGGTCCAGAGGTGCAGGGTGCTGTGAAATGTAAAGGGGTCCAGAGGTACAAGGTGCTGGAACCCCACATCCTATGATTAACCGCCGCCGCGAAGCACCCCCGCTGTGCCCCCCCCCCCCCCCCCGGGCTGCTCAGTCTAAAATGCCTGGGCCTATTTTTTGTCCCAGTCTGGGCCTGCCTGGAGCCACACAGCCCTGCTCTTTTGTTGGATTTCTTGTTCCATATGTTAGATGGCCCTTTTGAAGTTTAATGATAAAACGTTGAATATTAACTTGGTCTTGAATCACACTTATTTAGCTATTCCGTTAGTATGACGTGCACAAATGTTTTGAAGGGGGGTACACATTTAAAGTTTTACATGGTGTCTGGGGATTTACTATTCATGACTATGATTCATTTTTCTTTAGAAACTTCAGTAGCCAGGACAATATAACCAAGCAAAATGCTAAATATCTTCCCAGTAGTGAGGCTTGATATACCCTGGTGTGGTCCTAGTTTAGGACACCAGACAACATCCCTGAGATATATATATATGCACACTTCTATACTCCTATAACCCCTTCATCTTGTACAGTGTGTCTCCTCTGCTTCCAGATAAAAAAAAATAAAAAATAGCTGTACACTTGCTGAAAGATATGTCAATGGTGGTAATTGTATATTATGAAGAAGGCCTTTTGAGTCCCCTAGTGTAGATCCCTGTATTCCCTCATATCCCTCACCCTATTTCTCTACCATGTCTGTCTCTTCTTTTAACCACTTAAGTACCTCCTGTGTGAAATCACGTACATGTATGTGATTTTGTGCCGTGGGTCTGGGGTGCGAGCGCCGCCGGCGATACGTTACCGCTATGATTGGACACAGCGGGAGCAAATCAACGGGTCCGAAGGGCTGCGATGGCTGCTGGGACAAACCAGACGTTCACAGGAGAGGCAGAACGGCAGTCTGCCAATGTGAACAAGGCAGTCTGCCGTTCTGTGAGGGAGGAAGATGAAGATCTTGTGTTTCTGATCTCTGTCTTCCTCCAGTCACAGTATTCCCCCACCCCCCACAGTGAGAAAGCACTCCCTAGGCGCACACTTAACACTTTGATCACCCCTGATGTTAACCCCTTCCCTGTCAGTGTCATTAGTACAGTTACAATGCATATTATTATTGTACAGTATATAGAATATACAATATACAGTATTAGTGTCACTGGTCCCCAAATAGTGTCAAAAGTGTCAGTTAGGTGTCCGATTTGTCTGCCGCAATGTCGCAGTCCCGCTAAAAATCGCTCATCGCTGCCATTACTAGTAAAAATTCCATAAAATTATCCCTTAGTTTGTAGACGAGATAAATTTTGCGCAAACCAATCAATTTCCGCTTATTGGGAGTTTTTTTACCAAAATTATGTAGCAGAATACATATTGGCCTAAACTGATGAAGAAATTCAATTTTTTTACATGTTTTTATTGGACATATTTTATAGCATAAAGTAAGAAATATTGTTATTTTTTTTCAAAATTGTTGGTATTTTTTTGTTTATAGAACAAAAAATAAAAACCGCAGAGGTTATCAAATACCACCAAAAGAAAGCTCTATTTGTGGTAAAAATAGGACATCAATTTTATTTGTGTACAGCATCGCATGACCACGGAATTGTCAGTTAAAGTAACGCAGTGTCTTATCCCAAAAAATGGCCTGGTCATGAAGGGGGGTAAACCTTCCAGGGCCGAAGTGGTGAACACATGGAAGAAATTGTTTATTGAATATTGCGCATTTACTTTAGCCTCTGGTAAATATGGCTTAAAGTTTAATGTATCACACAAAAACACACACTGGTGATGGTCAATTGATCTTCTAGACATACTGTATTTCTTTTCATTTGAGACTGGGGCAGCTAGAAGGAGTTCAAACACTGGAAAAGTCACACAAAGACAGTGGGTTTTCAAACTCAGGACCCATCTTCTAAGCCCCCTCCCCCCTGCTGTTCAAACATATAACTAAAAATATAAAAAGAATAATATACAAATTATACAAAAGTATACAAGCAATAGCACTCTGCAGCATGATTTTTATTTTTTAAAACAACACTTTTATTCAGTTAACCACCTAGCGCCCGCCGTACGAGTATATACGGCCGCAAGGTGGTCGTCAAGTGCCGGGAGGCGTGTCACTGCAATGCTGATGCGCGTGCCTGGCGGCCGCGATGTCCGCCAGGTACATGCGACCGGCAGTTACAGAGGCAGGACGTGGATCTCTGTGTGTAAACACAGAGATCCATGTCCTGTCAGGGAGAGAGGAGACCGATGCTGTGTCCCTTGTACATAGGGACACAGATCGGTCTCCTCCCCCAGTCACTCCCCTCCCCCCCACAGTAACAATCCCTCCAGGGAACACATTTAACCCCTTCCTCACCCCCTAGTGTTAACCCCTTCCCTGCCAGTCACATTTATACAGTAATCAGTGCATATTTATAGCACTGTTCGCTGTATAAATGTGAATGGTCCCAAAATAGTGTCAAAAGTGTCCGATGTGTCCGCCATAATGTCGCAGTCACAAAAAAAATCACTGATCGCCGCCATTACTAATAAAAAAAAAATATATAAAAATGCCATAAAACAGTCCCCTATTTTGTAAACGCTATAACTTTTGCGCAAACCAATCAATAAACGCCGATTGTGATTTTTTTTTACCAAAAATATGTAGAAGAATACGTATCGGCCTAAACTGAGGAAAAAAATATAAAAAAAAAAAAAATTGGAATATTTATTATAGCAAAAATCAAAAAATATTGCTTTTTTTTCAAAATTGTCGCTCTATTTTTGTTTATAGCGCAAAAAATAAGAACTGCCGAGGTGATCAAATACCACCAAAAGACAGCTCTATTTGTGGGAAAAAAAGGACGTCAATTTTTTTTGGGAGCCACGTCGTACGACCGCGCAATTGTCATTCAAAGCGTGACAGTGCTGAAAGCTGAAATTTCGCCTGGGCAGGAAGGGGGTATATGTGCCCAGTAAGGAAGGGGTTAATATAAAAATATATTTTTTTCATTAATTGTAATCATAGAGGTAACTATAGACAAATATGGCCTTAGGTAATCTTGCTGGAAAATGGATTTGCTTAGTAGACAACACTTTAATAAGGTTAAAACCACTGAGTTAATGAATAAAACAACAGAAATGTAACACAACTGCATGAATAAATAGTAAGTTGTGTTACACTTAACCTAAACAGATTTGCATTCACATATTTTCTTTAAGCTATGTCAAAGTTCCAAGACTTCCTCAGTGACCTTACAGTCTTTATTATGTTGTGTTTAGAATTATCTTGTTTTTTTTTTATATATAGGCACATACGAATTTCCATTTTAACTCAATGAAGCAAAGAAGATTGCTCCTATTTGCAAGATTAATTTATTTCTAACTCTATCTCCATCCTATCTTAAAAAAATAACAGATACAAGTTGTCAAAATGACCTATTATATTTGTATAGCATTGAGGTTTGAGGCCATTTGTAAGATACATTATGCTAACAGCCATTTATACTAAATGCTGCTCCGATGAACAAAAAAAGATTTATATATTATAGAGTAATAAATTGTATACTTCTTATGTTATAACATTGCAAATTATTTTTGACTGACATCTGTCATCTTCCCATCAAGGTAATTTGGGTCACAGTTGAAATTGAGTCTAATGAGTACACACAATTTTAATGGAGTCATTGGTTTCATTAAGGTAGTGGAAAAAAAAGCATGCGGGTAAAAATATTAGCATTGACCAGCCAGATAATAAAAACTTGCAAAGTTTTTCTCTCTTTGTAATGGATGATTGATGAACATTAATGACCATTACGTTTCTATTTATTATGGTAAGCAGAATATAGAAATTAGCTGCAAATGATTTCCGAGAAATTAAGCAATCAAGGAGCTATTAAGGAGGGATTTATTGTACTAAATATAAAATGACAATTTCCCCAATGAATCCTCAAAGTAATCTATGTCTTTGCCATGGTGGCCTGTTTGAGTAATCTCAAATTACAGAAGATGCAATCCATTCCATTGTTTTTTACAAGTAAATTATAGATATGAAGCATTACTAATTCAGGGGCCACACATAATAATGTCAATAAAGTACTTGAGCAAACGATTTCAGGCTCAGATACTACTTAACTGTGTCCTATAGCTATTTGCAATGACAATGAAGGTCTCTGGAGAAAAACTATACACCAGCGTAAAAATTTATTTAAACCCTACAGTGGAGTTTTGATAGCATACTCTGGCATGTTTGCCTCAATTTCATCACTGCTATGCAGAATAGAATAATATTTATGAACGTTTAGTTTCCAAAATGACAAGCATTTGCACAAATCTGGAAGAGGATCACACATTTTTGTTAACATAAGAAATCAAGACAGTTTTGTTTTATAATGAATATGTTGGAAAGAAAAGGATCACACTTTTTTTTTTTTTTTTTTTAAACATAAGAAAATTAAGATAGCTTTTCTATTTAATAAATGTGTTGGAAAGAAAATACTAGCATATCAAAAAAGGTTGGTTTACTTTGTTTGAATACCACATACAGTATTCAAGGTTTGTTTAGCATTAAAAGTTCTACTGTCATTTTGGAGGATACATTAAGCAAAACAAACAGAAACCACTGAAGCACGCAAATACAGTGTTATCAGAAGTGTTATCAGAAGTGGTCTTCATAGAAGAGTTGTGACCACAAAGCCATTCTTCCAAAGCCAAAAGAGCACCTATGCATGAAAACACAAAGACTGGAGTGCATAAAAATGGCGGCAGATGCTCTAATCAGATGATTCAAAATGTAAATTATACTGTCTATCTCTAACAAAAGGCAGTGTGTCAATTAAAGGGATAGACAATGGTACACATATGATTGAGGAGCGTTGGTGCTGCATTTCTGCTAATGGATTTACTAAACGCCCAATTCCAACCTAAGCTTTTTTATTATATCCAGAGTACAGAAAAATTAAAACCTTCATAAGGTTTTTATTGCAGTCTGTGTCCTTACTGAATCAATTTCCTATCACTTCCTCTCAGAATAGGAAGTAATGTAAAGTCTGACAAAATGAAGCTTCTTTTCAAAGTAGACACATAAACAAGTAGTGTAGAAGAAAGGTTAGAATTTCTTGCAATGTTTTAATTGCTTTCCATGTCTCCCTTCCCAGTAACACCTCTTTTCTTGTACAGGTATCACAGGGACAGGGAGAATTTCCAAAATGGGGTCACAGACAGCATTAAAAATCTGATGTTGAATTTAGTTCTTTTCCACTCTATCCAACAATATCCAACAATAAATAATATTTTTGCTAAAGTTAGGCTTTCTGAGCAGTGCGGTGTCTTATAATAGGAATTTCAGCCCATGGCTGAGAGTGCTGATCGGGAGCCAGTCAGCAGACCTTTTTGGTCATGCCCATTCGACAGTCGATAGACAGTTTCTATTGAAACAGCCATTGCTGCCCGACATTCGGTCCGTGTGTATGGGGCTTAGGTCTATATATATAATGGATGAGTGAGTTTAGGGTTTAGTCCTGACCTCAACCTGATAGAACACCTTTGGGAGGAATTAGAGCTGAGACTGCGAGCCAGGCCTTGTCATACAACATGAGTGTCTGACCTCACAAATGGAAGAATGGTCAAATATTCCCAAAGACACACTTCTAAACCTTCCCAGAAGAGTTGAAGCTGTTATAGCTGCATAGCGTGGGCCAACTTAATATTGAACCCTGAGGACTAAGACTGGGATGCCATTAAAGTTCATATGTGTGTGTAAAGGCAGGTGTCCCAATACTTTTGGTAATATAAGTAATATACAGTATATATAGGCCCTTGTCCCACCCAGCCATTTATGTATAGTGGCCGGGTGGGAAGCTGAAATCCAGACAGAGAAGAAAAACAGCAATTTATTTGGGTGTGCATTCACTGAAAAGTCATTAAGGGATTGATTTATTAAAACTGGAGAGTGCAAAATCTGGTGCAGCTATATATATATATATATATGTATATATATATATATATATATATATATATATATATATATATATAATCTTTAGATTTATCTCTGCCTTAATCTGCACAAGATGGATAAAAAGTCTAAAAAACATTATAAAGGAAGTGGCTACTACTTATAATCTACCTACTAGTTATTGAAAAGCAGCGTATATTGTAATATATAATCATTTGTCATTCCAAGTACACATGGTAAAGAATGTACTGCTTTTTCCAAATCTGGATCAGTGCTTTTATTTTATAAATAAATAACCATCGTGCAAATAAAGTAGATAAAGTCAATCAAAGTTCTGTGTCAATAAAATGAGACTGACTTATAAGTTTGAAATTCCTCAATATCAATTTCACACCAACCTGAACAGTAATCTCATTTGTTATATGACAGCACAGCACACCGCCGATCTGTTTGCAGCTTGTGTGTGTGTATTCCAGCTCACTCTTTGTAGTTATCACACCTGTTACCTTTGAGAATTATCATTAAAAGCAATTGTTCATTTTTATTACTTCAATGTTTATTTCTAAAATATGTTATTGGCCACAGAACTGTTTGGAAAATACAATGACCAGGGCAAAGTGAAAGGCAAACAACGTGGAATACATTGGGGATGTTTAACAAAAAATACAACTATTCTGTGTAAAAAGTAGTAAACGATAGTAAGCAGTCAGAATTTATGTTTTCTGATCTGATTACAGTTAAGTAAGATTTCATAATACAATTGAATCACTTCACCTCCGGAAGATTTCACCCCTTTCCTGACCAGGCTATTTTTTGAGATATGGCACTGCATTATTTTAACTGACAATTGCGCGGTTGTTGCGACACTGTACCCAAATAAAATGTATGTCCTTTTTTTCCCCACAAATAGATTTGTGCAAAAGTTATAGCATCTAAAAACTTTGGGATATATTTCTGGAATGTTTTTTTTTTTTTACTAGTAATGGCGGCGATCAGAGACTTAATGTGGGACTGCGATATTGTGGCAGACAAATCAGACACCTAACTGACCCTTTTGACCCTTTTTTGGGGACCAGTGACATTATTACAGTGATAAGTTCTAAGAATATACACTCACATTGTACTATTGACACAGGCGGGGAAAGGGTTTACCTCAGGGGGCGATTAAAGGGTTAAATATGGGCCTAGCTGGTGATTCAGTGTAGCAGGTTGCATGAAAAAAAAATGGACTGCCCTGGTCGGAGACACTAAGCTAACCATGCAAGGTTGGTTCATTGATCTCACCTGCTGAGCTGTTGTGTTCAAACAGGGGGATAACCCCCCACCAGAACACTCTGATCAGCGCTTTCTGCCATTGGCTGAGAGTGCTGATTGGGAGCCAGTTGGCTACTGGTTTTCCAGCATGCATGTCAGACAGAAGCCAGCTGAACAGCAGACAGACCAACATACACACGGGCAGTATGTCGGCTGTTTTTTTTTTTAACCAGCAAATGTCTCCCGACAGTCTGCCCGTGTGTACAGGGCTTAAAGTGGTTGTAAACCCGCATTTTTTATTTATTTTTTAAACTAACCACCTGCAAGACAAAGCCATAATGAGCTAGTATGACTAGCATACTAGTTCATTATGCAGTACTTACCTTAGATCGAAGCCCCTGAAGCCGTCAACGTCTCCCCGTCCGGCCGCAGTCATCTCTCCGGAAGGTTACTTCCGGGTATCGCCGCTCCAGCGCTGTGATTGGCCGGAGCGGCAAAGCCATCACTCGCGCATGCGTGCGGGACCCATCAAAGCCAGCGTTGCCGGTTTTATGAATGGGATTTTCACTGCGCCTGCGCCGTACACAACGGTGTATACCTTTTGGCAAATATCTCCTAAACCGTGTAGGTTTAGGAGATATTGCAAACACCTACAGGTAAGCCTTAATCTAGGCTTACCTGTAGGTGTAACTTACGGGGGAGGGTTTACAACCACTTTAAGCCTAGCAATTGGACTATTATTATCCGTTTTTAATTCCAACAAGGATTCAGTGAAAGTAAAAAGGAATATTAAAGACAAATATAGAGTGTTCCAGGATACGTGGGAGCTGCAGTATTTTTCCACATTAGTATCCAACAAAATTTGCTGTTTAATATGCAGTGATTAGTGGCACTAAAAGAATATTTGTAAAGAATATAAGTGTGACCCACAGACCCACGGAAGGTGTGAGTCCTGTTATTGCACTTTAGTTTGACAAGCCTGGAATAGACTATTGACTATTACAGAGTTATTGCACTTTGTACTCATATAAATCACAGTCTGTGTATGCCCTAAGAGGTACACAAAGACCCTATCTTAATGGATGGATGAAAAATTCCAAAGTACCATATGTTAACTGAGGATACCAGTGGGGGTTTAACAACTGTATAAATAAACAACTGCATAAATGAACAACATCTTGCAAAATTAACAGATCTGTTTTTTCCATTGATGTATATGCCATGTAGTAAACATTGTCCTATCCATCCCTCCAACTGGCTACAGCTCACCATCAAAGAACTAAGGGGGTTATTTACAAAAGCAAATCCACTTTGCACTACATGTGCAAACTACAAGTGCAAAGTTCACTTGAAATTGCACTGCAAGTGCACTTGGAAGTGCAGTTGCTGTAAATCTGAGGAGTAGATCTGAAATGAGGGGAAGCTCTGCTGATTTTATTATCCAATCATGTGCAAGCTAAAATGCTGTTTTTTATTTCCCTTGCATGTCCCCCTCGGATCTACAGCGACTGCACTTCCAAGTGCACTTTTAGTGCAATTTTAAGTGCACTTTGCACTTGTACTTTGCACTTGTAATGCAAATCGGATTTGCCTTTCGTAAATAACCCCCAATGTGCAACGCTGTATGCTGGCCTAGGCCAACAAGTCCCAGGCCTAGGGCAGCACTTTGCAGGGGGGCAGCACGGAAAGAGTCCTCGCCGGCTTGCGCTACACTGTTAGTGTAGCGCCAGTCTTATGGGGCGGACTGGGCTGAGAGGCACATTAGTCTAGCTCCCCCATAAAGCGGCCGCACTGCTTCCAGTATGCAGGCGTCCGGCATTACGCAACTGTGGGGGGGAGGTCGCTGCTTCTAATTTTTACTGTCCTATCATCCTGGACCACAAACCTTGCTCACTGTGCTATATGTTATCTGCTGAACCATTGGCATGGTTATATCTTCTTAGTCCTCTCCATAAAATTATCAGAAATTCGTACCTAAAGTAGAACTATAGGCAACACTTTTTTTTTTCATTTTGGATAGAGTAAGGGAGGGTTATAGCCCCTGTCAGTTTATTTTTTACCATCCCTGTCCCATTGCAGAGATTTCCCTTCACTTCCTGCACCATAGCCAAACAGGAAGTGAGAGGAAATCTATGCAAATTAAGGAAATCCATTGCCCCCCCTCAGGCCCTCAGAACTAGTGTCCCCACTTGAAAATTTCAGGGCGGGTCTTAAACAGATAGGGGTGTGGCCTTGACAGGAAGGGGTGGGTCATATTTAAATTACTGGGTGCACGAGTTTAGTCAGGCCTAGGGCAGCACAAAACCTAAATACACTACTGCCAATGTGGTTTATTTACTAAAGGCAAATCCACTTTGCACTACAAGTGCACTTGGAAGTGCAGTCGCTGTAGATCCGAGGGGGACATGCAAGGAAAATAAAAAACAGCATTTTTGCACATGATTGGATGATAAAATCAGCAGAGCTTCCCCTCATTTCAGATCTCCCCCTCAGTTCTAAAGCGACTCCACTTCCAAGTGCACTTGCAATGCAGAGCGTATTTGCCTTTAGTAAATCAACCCCAAAGTGTGTTGACCTGTGTAAATAGTTTTAGGAGTGAATGTACTGGACTTTCCTTACCAAATAACATTTGGCCAGTACGGAGTTGTAGCAACATACTCTAAAAGAGAAAAATCTGACTTAGAATACACAATTCAGTAGCTTTGTCTTTGGAGATGTGATTTAATCATTTACAGAGAAAAATGTATTCTCATACACAGATTAAAATCCAAAGTGACAATGCAATCTTAATACCTCCACGATTGCTACTTATATTACTATTTATTTCTGAAATAGTTTTGTTTTTCAGTGTATTAGGGTAAAGCCGGAATGGTAAAAGAAAAATATGGAGGTGACATTCAGAAGTATTCTTTGGTGGGGTATGTTATTTATCCATTGTGTCAGTTGTACATGCAGATTGGCAGTGACTATCAGAGACGAGTAACCTGTTATAACCTCTGTTTGTTCAGAGTAATCTTTTGGACATATGCTGAAAATTGCCAATTTGTCTGAAAAATAGAAGGACTGAGGGGAAGTGTCTTTCGCCTTTGTGAGCGAGAGCCTCAAGCGGCACGAAAGAAATCTCTGTATGTGCCTGGGCTGAAACACATTTGATCTCCACAATCAGATGTCATCAACAGAAATGCTGAAATCTAAAGCCAGAAACACTTTCTTTCATTTGATAAAAAGAAATACTCACAGAATAGCAGAGATTCTAGTTATGTGCAAATGGACCATAGAAAAGAGGTGATTTCATGCCAAAAATCTTGACAAATGTAATTTAAAGTGTTCTCAATAAACAAAAACACCAAAATATAGATTTGTAAACACTTTATTAACCCAACCTATATTAATGGCATAAACTATATTTAACTACTTCAATACAGGGCACTTTCACCACCTTCCTGCCCAGGCCATTTTTCAGCTTTCAGTGCTGTCACACTTTGAATGACAATTGCGCGTTCATGCAACACTGTACCCAAATAAATTTTTTATAATTTTTTCCCCACAAATAGAGCTTTCTTTTGGTGGTATTTGTTCACCTCTGCAGTTTGCGCTATAACCAAAAGAAGAGGGACAAGTTTGAAAAAAACACAATATTTTTTACTTTTGGCTATAATAAATGTCCATTTTTTTTTAAACAATTTTTCTCCTCAGTTTAGGCCAATATGAATTCTTCTACATATTTTTGGTTAAAAAAAAACGCAATAAGCGTATATTGATTGGTTTTCGCAAAAGTTATAGCAGCTACAAAATAGGGGATAGATTTATAGCATTTTTATTATTTATTTATTTTTTTACTAGTAATGGCGGCAGTCAGCGATTTTTATTGTGACTGCGATATTGTGGCGGACACATCAGACACTTTTGACAAATTTTTGGGACCAATCACATTTATACAACGATCGCTGCTATAAAAATGCATTGATTGCTGTATAAATATGACTAGCAGGGAAGGGGTTAACACTAGGGGGCGATCAAGGGGTTAAATGTGTTCCCTGGGAGTGATTCTTACTGTGGGGGGAGGGGACTGACTGGAGGAGGAGACCGATGGTTGTCCCTATGTACAAGGGACACACCATCGGTCTCCTCTCCCTGACAGGAAGTGGATCTCTGTGTTTACACACACAGATCCACGGTCCTGCTCAGTTACTGGGCAATCGCGAGTGCCTGGCGGCCATCGCGGCCACTGGGCACGTGCATCGGGTCCCCAGTGACGCAGCGGGCCCCCTAGTGGCTTGGGAAGGTGATCACGTCATATGACGTCCACCCAGAACATATGACGGCGGGCGGTGGACAACGGGTTAAACATTAATCAGAAAGAGGCTCCTGTAGTATATTCCGGGATAATTATTTCTTCCCGACACATTACCTACTATGATATTACTTGCTGATGTACAGTGATACACCTCTGCCTGTAACCTAGCATATATTTGAAGTCTGCCAGCTCTAACCTGATTACTGTGTGGCTATCCCAGTTTTTATTTTGGTATCAGCTAACCATGATATTATTCAAAATGATGTGGTCTAAAAGTAGTTTGTGTATTTGATGGCGATCAAGAAAAATGTAAGTATATATTTGTTATATGAACTTTTATAGTGTATTATGGTGGGGTGCAGGGGGACAGAGGACACTGCAGTGGGTTGGGGTGCAGGGAACTGGGGACACTACAGTGGGGTGTGCAGTGCTGGGTTCAGAGGAGGCTGCATTGCTGGGCACTGGTGAGGCTGCATTTCTTGGCACTGGTGAGGCTGCAGAGATGGGCATTCTTTAGGTAGCCAACTCCTGAGTCCTGGGGCTCTCTGGTGACCCTGATGTAAGGGGGGCTCTGGGGACCCTGATGTAAGTAGGGAGGCTCTCTGTGGACCCTGATGTAAGGGGGCATCCGCGCTCAGATATGTTACGATAATATATATATATACCTGCCTACTTTCTTTCCACAACTTCCTGGATTCCTTGAATGCTTTACAGCTTCTTCTCTTCTGTTTACATTTCTGAGAATTCCATATCCCATGGTACTTTCCTGCCTGCAAGCTGTGATTCCTATACTGTCTACACCTCCTGAAACTCCTCTCCCAGCACTTCTGTAGTAGAGAAGGCAAGCTCTGTGAATTCTGTGAAACAGCAGTGACCACTCAAAGGACATAGTAAATATTTGTCTCAGAATGCAAGCAAGTAAAGGTGTGGCATTCTTCACAAAGTAAGTCTAACCACTTCAGCTCAGGGAGGTTTACTCCCTTCATGACCAGGCCATTTTTTGCAATACGGCATTGCGTTATTTTAACTGACAATTGCGCAGTCTTGCAACACTGTACCCAAATAAAATGTATGTCCTTTTTTTCCCACAAATAGAGCTTTCTTTTGGGGTATTTGATAAACACTGCATTTTTTATTTTTTGTGCTATAAACCACAAAAATGTTGAAAAAAAAACTATAATATTACATTTCTGCTATAAAACACATGCAATAAAAAAATGTAAAAAAAAAATAATCTCTTCATCGATTTAGGCCAATATGTATTCTGCTACATATTTTTAGCAAAAAAATCCCAATAAGCGTATATTGATTGGTTTGTGCAAAAGTCATAGCGTCTATAAGACCTATTTCACACTGGGGTGGTTTTCAGGTGCTTTAGTGCTGGAAATAGCCTCTGCTAAGCGCCTTAAAACCGCCTCCCATTCATTCCAGTGTGATTTTTCACAACCGGGCGGTGCGCTTGCAGGATGTTATGAAAGACCTGCAAGCAGCATTTTAGGGGTGGGTTGGGAGCGCTGTATACAGCACTCCCAAAATGCCCCTGCCCATTGGAATGAATGGCCAGTGCTTTCAAAGCGGCCTAAAAACGCTTTGAAAGCACCACAAAACAGGAGTTTTTAAAATGAGTGGCACTTTAGCGCTTACGCGGCCACAGCCCCAGTGTGTAAGGGGTCTTTGGGATATACAGTATTTTTGGAATTATTTTTTCTTTTTTTATGAGTAATGGCGGGACTTGACACATTTTTGGGAACAAGTGACATCATTACAGTGATCAGTGCTAAAAATATGCACTGTCACTGTACTAATGGCAGGGAAGGGGTTAACATCAGGGGGGAACAAAGGGTAAATGTGTGCCTAAATTGTGCTTGGTTACTATGGGGTAGGTGCGTGTGCTATGGGAAGGCAGAAACACAGGATCAATACCTTCCCTACTGACAGAATGGCAGTATGCCTTGTTTACATTCTGGTTCTGTCCTGAACGATCAGTGGGCCCCGGTGGATCCCCGTCGAAGCGCGTGCATGCCCCAGACACAGAAGTGCAGGATCACGTATAGGTACGTGATCCTGAACAGGAGAGCCGCCTTGCCGCCTTATATGTACAGTATACGGTCAACAAGCGGTTAAAGTGTTTGTAACCTTACACTATGATTTACTGCCAGCCCCTATATTTTAAGCAGCCATAATGCACTGTGTAAGTGTTTGTTAAAAACTAAGCCTCTTAATACCTTTTTTTCATGTGTCTTCAGGCCGGTCACATGACTCCCGGACGCTCTAATACTCCGACCTACGGGCAACAGCGGGAGGGGCCAAGAGCTCCCTCTGACGTCAGCCAGGGAGGTCACGTTACCACCGTGCTAAAGATACAAGCAAAGGGTATTTAGAGGCTTTTTTTTTTACAAACACTTGCATTATGGCTGCTTGAAAGAGAGGGGCTGGCAGTGATTTTTTTTAAATGTTTAGTTCACTACTAAGAGCAGCAGAAGGGAGATGGGGGAGGTGGGGGAGGCGGAGACAGCTCACACAGACACGTGAGATGACAGGTAGGGGGGAGGGGAGAGAAGTACAGAGGAGAGCTGCGGATGACAGAGGCACGCAAACTGACCACGGTGTCAGGGTTCAGCAGCCATGATAAAGGTGGTCAGTTTACAGAGGGGAGGGCAGCACTAGGCAGGATAAGCCAGGTTTTTTTACAGCTTACAGAGGGATAGGTTAACAGAACAAGCACTGTGCTGTTTAACCTGCTTTAAGAGAACAGGATCTCTTTTTTCTTTCAGGGTTACAAACATTTTAAGGACATCAAGATAAGATTTAAATTTAAACTTTGATCATTGATATACTTTAAAATTTTTGTCTGGACATGCGCATTAATCATTTTTTCCATTTGCTGCATTAAAAAGGGTAATATTATGGAATGTATATAATAATAATCCTAACAATAAAAAACATAATTTTCTACTATGAAAGGAAAAAACAAATATACTAGAAGGGTGTAATTTGATAGAAAAACTCTTATGGAAACAGAAATGCATTTTAAAGACCTTACCTTATTTCTGCATCTGAACATATGTGTCATAGGAATTAGATCAATAGTGTACACATCAGTTGCTGAAGCAGGTCTATGTTTTCAAATGATGCGTTTTCCTTAGGTACTGTGACCTACTACTTTAATGTAATCTTCCACTATCTTTTTCATTTCTATCTGATACTACGTCTCTATTCATTTAGAAAGTTGAAATAGATGGAAAGCAAAGTCCAATAGGTAAAACAATAAAACATACTGATTATCATCAGCACAATACCAACATAGCAATAAAAAACTGCAAAAGTACTTTCCTATCAATAGCGGTTAATGCAGCGATGCTGCAGTATATCAGTATATGACATGCTATATGAATTAGGATGTCGTCAGAACTGCAACTGAAATCTCTGTACTGCTATGCAATAGAAGGATTACAGTGAGCTCCTGGGGAGATTTAAACAATTGCTTACAACTTGCAAATGACTTTAAAAAGAAAATGCACACAGGTTTTGAAAAAATAAAAAATATTTTGTTATAGTCAGGTAAATATTAGACATATTGGATATGAATCATTAATATTTTCACTTGCAACCAGCAGGTGGAGCCCTAGGTTCCTTTTTACATGTTTTCTAGGGACACTTTAGCCACTCTGTTAAAGATAATGGGGATTTACTAAATCTGGAGAGTGCAACATCTGGTGTGGCTCTGCATAGAAACCAATCAGCTTCCATGTTTTAGTGGCAAAGTTTAATTGAACAAGTTGAACTTAGAAGTGTAGTGATATCATATATATATGTATATATATATACACACATGCAGTACTGACATATTGACCAGACCAGAATTTGTCCAAGCATACTATAAAAATTAACATAGCAAAGTGTCATCAGCCCTCCTTTTGTTTTGTTAAAATATAGTAGGCCTGGACAAATTCTGGCCTGGTCAATATGTCAGTACTGTATGTGTGTGTGTATTTATATATGTAAATATATATATATATATCTATATATGTAGCACTTACCCCCATTTAAGAGACCGGCTGGTTTCGTTTGGGTCTGTGGCAATTACCTCTCTAGAGTGGATCCCTTCTCTCCGTTGTCTAGGTAAAAATCTCTTGGAATAAGGCCAATGTCCACACAGGAGTAAAACCCAATCAGCAAGGTTTTATTCTTTATCTTTGAGTTAAACTTGAAGAGAGAGAGTAGGAAGTTGAGAAAAGTAGGGGAAGGTTCAGGCACCTTAAAGTTCAATGTCAATCTTTTGTCGCCACTCAAGCCTGAGTGGGTACTGCTCACCCAGATAGTCCCTATAAGAGCGGTCCTAGCAGCCGGGATGCAACACAAATCAATCCTTTCCTCTAAGTATCTAGGGATGCGATTGGAGAATCCTCTGCCACAGAATTTAAGTTCCGAACCTCCCGGCCAAACAATACTTGAATATTTGTCTCTTTCAAGATAGATCCCTCTTTAGGCGAGTTTCCATGCCTCTTTCCGAGACAGCAGTACCGTCGCTAGTCTCCTCAGGGACTGAACCTCCCCTGGTCTCTTTTCCTAAAGTTGGGCCCCCTAGAAATGGGCAGCCTGGGATCCCTCTCTGAAGTGTAGGCCCCAGCCAGCAGAGCCGGGCCTACCATGAAATTCAGCAACCTCGGCTGAAGGTACCCGAGACCCGAATACACCCACGCACATCGTGCCATACGGGCCATGAGGTACACACACACACCCAGGACCAATGGGTCCTCTGGAACTCCTCACACCTAACGGCGTCTGCCCTGTATGTACCCTCTCCCAGCATTCACAGCGGGTAGACCACGCCCACTGCACGGCTGCCGAAAGAGGACACTCAAGATGTTGTGATACCCCCCGTAGTTCAACCTATGCCGGCCGTGACAGTGCCAACTACCGGCAACAGAGAGCACTACTGCCAGGCAGTATCACACCCAGAGCAAAAGCAATATTGAACCATTAATTAGTCTGAGCCCAACTACCAGCTCTGACTACCCCTAAATTTCCACATAGCACCCCCAAATATGGGGGGGGGTGCTACACACACACATATATATATATATATATATATATATATATATATATATATATATATATATACAAACATAATATCCTACATAAACCAGCCAACAAGAAGCTAATTGGCTAGCATGCACAGCTTCACCAGATTTTGCACTCCAGTTTTAGTAAATCAATCCCTTAATGACTTTTTAGTGAATGAACATCCAAATAAATTGCTGTTTTTCTTCTCTGTCTGGGTTTCAGGTTTAACTGCTTCCCACCCAGCCACTGTACATAAACGGTCGGATGAGACAAGGGCCTATATATACTGTAAATAGACTATATTACCAAAATTATTCGGATGCCTGCCTTTACACTCACATGAATTTTAATAGCATCGCAGTCTTAGTCCGTAGGGTTCAGTATTAAGTTGGCTCACCCTATGCAGCTATAAAAGCTTCAACTCTTCTGGGAAGGCTGTCCACAGGGTTTAGGATTATGTCTATGGGAATGTTTGACCAATGTTCTAGAAGTGCATTTGTGAGGTCAGGCACTGATATGGATGAGAAAGCCTGGCTTGCAGTCTCTGCTCTAATTCATCCCAAAGGTGTTCTATCGGGTTGAAGTCAGGACTCTCTGCAGGTAAGTCAAGTCCCTCCACCCCATCCATGTCTTTATGGAACAATTTGCTAAATACAGTACCTAGATGAAATACATACTGTATATGATAGCAGTTTTACCTCCCAGATTTTAATCTATGCCCATCCAGTCCTAAGAAAAAAAGAAAAAAATACACAGCTCTGCCACACAGAACAACCCTGCCTAGCAGAGGAGGGCACCTCACCTTTATGTGCTACAGTTTTACTTTTACTTACAGGTATCCAGCCCATCCTTGTGACCAGACAGTGAAAGGAGAAACAGCACATCGGGGAGCTAATCTATCTGCCACTCTGCTCTCTCCACCTATCAACACTGCAACACAACAGACTTCACCCTCTGCACAGACTGTACAGTGAATTCAATTAGACAGATACTAAGTTGCTTTCAGATAATTACACTGCTTGCATTAAAAATACTTAAAGATGTATTAATGATTAAAGTGCTGCAGACTATAAGCTCTAATGAGCAGGGCCCTCTGATCCCTCCTGTATTGAATTGTATTGTAACTGTACTGTTTGCCCCCATGTTGTAAAGCGCTGCACAAACTGTTGGCGCTATATAAATCCTGTATAATAATAATAATAATTAATTTGTGACTTTAAAGCTGACCTCTGAGCAGATGTTAACGAAACCAGCAGATTGTAAGGCTAACTGTACAGGGCTGTCATTCCTCTTCTTGTCAGTTCAGAAAAGGCCTTGTAACACAGTGTCATCCGAGATTATAGCACTGTACAAGTGATTATTATTGACCTATTTATTGCAGTGCCTTCAATGAAAAAACAGGCAGTGAAAGCATATATCGCACATTATCTCCAAAAAGCATATGTGTAAGTGATGCAGCAAGTGGCTTCCTGATCATTTGCAGCATCTTTGCAGACCATTCTTTCTACTCTCCAGGCTTGAGATGAAGGCCCTGCTCCTGGTAATCACTAGAGAGACCTCAAATCGTTGCCAAGAGAACCAGCTTCCATGGTAACTAATTTATCACAAGCGCAGATGGCAGAGAATGCAAGTCTATACATTGTGTCTTTCACCAGCTGAGGCAACATAAAGCTAGGGTCTTTAAAACCCCAATAGCCACCACAAAAAAAATAAAAAAAATAAATAAATAAAAGAATAATATTTTCCAAAATAAACCTTTAAAAAGGGCTTACACCTTTAAATAGGTTTAACATAGACGTTACTGTACTTTTTTTTTAAATCACTCCCTCAGCTAGAAATTTGGTCTAATTACATATCTCACTGCACGATCTTTATTTCCTTTCCTCTTGAGCTTATCTTTTTTTTTTTCCCTTTCTTCTCCTATGTCTTCCTGCTAATGAGTTTATAAATCTCACAGATTTTATACTGATGGGTAAGTTTTTAATACACCCACATATGTATATATATATATATATATATATATATATATATATATATATATATATGTATATATATACACACACACACACGCATTATTGTTTTAAATCTTTTTTTCAGCAGTATTGGTTTTTGCTGTGTCACCATTTATCAAGAGTCAGCATAAGCTTACTGTAGAACTATCTCATTTAATGTTGCACAGAAGTCTTTCATCGGGCAAGCTTTATTAAAACTATGAATATACTTGCCAGGCTTAATGCTGAACATTTGCATTAAAGTGTCTGTTTGGTTGTTACCTTGGGCTGATTTAAGTTATGTTCTTGTAGAAGGTATAAAAAATGCATCAGTTTCATACAATCACATCCTCCTATTTACATTTTCTCAACACATAAAATATAAAAAACGCCTGTGGAAAAAGCATCAGGTTCTAACACAATGCTGACCTCAATTCATTGAAATGCCAAAAGACTGCTGGAAGCTAATAAGATAAGTCCTGATAAGGTATTTATTTTTACAACTTTCCCTTATCAAAGTTTTTTTGGCAATTTGTTATGCAGTATACCTCACCTCTGGTAAAGGGCATAGGGGTTTTGTTCTTCCACAGTATAAATATAGCCATCTTATCAAAGATATCCAATAAAACAAAGGTATTACACAGCACATCAAAATCTGTAGATTTTCTTTATCTATAATAATGGTTTGTTTAAAAAATTGACTTGCAGTGTAACTCTAAGATAAATGCAGAAATATTTTGGGCAGTTTTAACAAAAATACATTTTTACATGATTACAAGTTGAAAATGAATATTAGTTTGTATTCAAAAAATATATGCAGCATAGTATCATTAATATGCACAACCCATATCTCAATGTACAGTGTTAGCACTTTTGCCGCGTACACACGACCGTTTTTCATGACGAGAAAAATGCCATTTTTTTATTTGGTCATTAAAAACGATCGTGTGTGGGCTCCAAAGCATTTTTCACGACGTGAATAGCCATTAAAAATTTGGAACATGCTCAAATTTTTCTCGTCGTTTTTCACGTCGTCGTTTTTCTCGTCATGAAAAACGGCCGTGTGTAGGCATTAAAAAAAACATGCATGCTCAGAAGCAAGTGATGAGACAGGAGCGCTCGTTCTGGTAATACTAGCGTTCGTAATGGAGTTAGCACATTCGTCACGCTGTAACGGACTGAAGAGCACGAGGCTGAAAAGCGCGCAAATCGTCTCTCACCAAACTTTACTAACACAAGGATCAGCAAAAGCAGCCCAAAGGGTGGCGCCATCCGAATGGAACTTCCCCTTTATAGTGCCGTCGTACATTTCGTACGTCAGCGCGTTTTGCTCAAGCATTTTTTTTCATGATCGTGTGTAGGCAAGGGAGGTTTGAGAAGAATCACGTCAAGAAAAACTTAGTTTTTTTCAATGACATTAAAAATGGTCGTGTGTACACGGCATTTCACCTAGCAGCAAAAAGGGTCGCTGGTGCGAATCCCGACCACGACACCATCTGCCTGGAGTTTGCATGTTCTCCCTGTACCTGCGTAGGTTTACTCCGGTTTCCTCCCACTATCTCAAAAAGACATGCTGGTAGTTAAATCGGATCCTGTCTAAAAAAAAATGGCCCTAGTATGTGTATGAATGTGAGTTAGGGACCTTAGGTTGTAAGCTCCTTGAGAGTAGGGACTGATGTGAATGTACAATGTATATGTAAAGCGCTGCGTAAATTGACGGCACTATATAAGTACTTGAAGTAAATAAATAAATAATAAATAAAATACTAACTGAATGACATTTAGCTTGCTGCCACAGTACCATAGAAAATGGGTGCGCAATTAATTTTCCTCGCACACCAATGGGAGCGTGACAGTTATAAGAAATAGTTTAAGCCCATAGCGACAGGCAGTCTTAAAATGTTTTAATGTAATTGGTTCAGGAGGTCACATGGTCACAACTGTAATGGCACGAGCTAATAGAGGTTATTTAAATAAAAAAAATCTGTGCAACAGTTTTCAGTTGGCGCTCAGCAGGAGAAGAAGAAGCTTCCCACCCTCCCTCCCTTGTCGCGGTCCTTGTTGTGTGGCATCCGTCCCTTTCTACAAAATAAAAGGGGACAGTTTTTTTGATTGAAATAGTTATAACTCGAGCTGTAATGGCTTAGTTATCAGATATGAATTTAAGATGTGTGTAAATGATATAATAATATTTTTTGGTTTAGTGTGAAAATATTTGGTGATAAGACAAGAATGTAATATGTCTTATGAAATTGGATTAAAGATCAAATCATTTATTGCCAATTATAAAGGGCTGCGGCCAATTTCAATCCACTAAAAGTATGTCTAGTGTTTTTTATTGTCATTAATTATATTATTGAATGATATTATATGGATTAATTAAGTACTGTCTACGATCCCATGTAGTTAGTCGCAGTGTGTTTTAAAAAAAAAGCACTGTTTTTTCCACGATCCAGTTCATTTTATATCCCAGTGAAATGAAATGTGAGCAAGCAGCTCATTCAAGATTATTAGGAGGCAGCAGCTGCACTGACATAGCTGTATGTCCTAATGTGGGAATGTGCAGGTGAGTGGACAAGAACACACACTGTCACCCACACCAGCAGGCCTGTCATTTTAGGATGAGCAAAGAAGTCCAGATACAACTTTATTCCATTAAGAGACAGGGGTGCAATTCAAAAAGTAGCCAATGAGTTTGGAGGGTCTGGTGACTAGGCCTGTGCTTTGAATTCAGACCAGAAAAAATACCATTCTAGTTCCAGGTCACTTCTGTTTTTTTCACTTTGTTGCCTAGTCAAGCCCTGATGAAAGGGGGCACTTAGACCCAGAAAATGTGTTGGCTACTTTTAAAATGGAATTCCTGACCTATAATGAAATAAAGTTATATCTGGACGTCTTAGCAGTGGTGTGGAGTTTCAATTTAAACTATTTTTATATCACAATACAAGCCAAGGAGAATGTGGAGATCCTCTGGGATGTAGAAGCTGTCTGCCCAGGAATCAGATCATTTACACCAAGAGTAATACAATAGCAGTAAAATAAATCCACGGGTCCAACATTATCTTTCCACTTTCCTCACATATTAGGATGATCGACTGTGTCCGTACAACCAATGCATCCTAATAGACTTGAACAGGCTGCCTGCACACAACACTGGAGTCTAGAGACCCTGAACAAAATTGCCTGTTGACAGTATGTGGGCCTCAGTGTCTGTGTGAACAAGGCCTTGAAAAGAGTGAACCTGATTTTTGAAATTTGTTTAACATGATAAAGATTATAAAATATTTTAGTAGCTACGTTTACATACACTTTAAACTATATTCAGCATTCTGAAATATCAATAGCAAAGAAGGAAAGGCATTTGTTTGCGGTATATAGCTCTAATTATATCTTTGTTCTTGATGTCAAACTATATGTATGGAGAGGGCTTGAATTTACCATATAATACACAAGGTAGCTGCCAGCCATACTTCTAAATTGATGGCATACTTTAATAGCATCATTAAACTTTAATCTATGAGATTCACTTACAGATGAGTAACACTATTAGTAAGCTGATGCTACAATGTTCACTGGGATATTTTGTGTGAAAGGGATACATGATTGCTTAGTGGGTTGGAGCATCATTGTCAGAGTTTATAGAGTATGTCAACCTCAGCACTACCTCATCATCATGCTTTTTCTTCTACATGTAGTAGCTGGCTAGATATTTCTCCCACAGGCCTCATGCAATTTCTAATGGGCAAACTGCTGTACAGTATTTGTTTATGGAAAGGCAATCACCAGACTGACCATTGGAGAATGCAATCATTTTTCATAGCATGTATACATTTAATACAGAATGAAATTCCTTTTTTAGGCCTTGGTCACATCATGTGCAGAGATGTCAGTTTGTCTACACATTTTCTACAGGAGCACAAAAAAAAAACATTGTTCTCTATGTGCCCTGTTCACACCACAACACTGATATCACGTGCAGACTTTTTTCTACATAGGAAACTGCAACGTGTATGTAGCTTTCTGCATGAAAAAAAACGGATGTGACATCAACATTGCGTTGTACACTGGGCACGTAACTGACGTACATGAAAACTGTTGTCAACGTGCATAAAAACTCACTGAAACGTGCATGAAAACCGATGAGCAACTGATAGAAAGACGTGTTTCCCCATCAGTTTTCATGCATGTATGGTATGAACGAGGCCTTAGAGTCTCTTCTTCACCAAGGTTTTGACAAAACTCAGAGTGAGCCTACATTCTGGTGATGCTGCTATGAGGGCATCACATTGCCAATATTCATTTACATTTCTGGCCAATAACGATAGTATAATGCAGATATAGGATGATATATATACATATATATATATATATATATATATATATATATATAAAAATCTTTTTAAGGCCTCATGCCCACGGACGTTTTTACAGCCGTGTTTTTGAGCATTTTTTACAGCTTAAAAACACCTGTCCATGTTAGTCTATAGCTTCATGCCCACCTAGGCGTTTTTGAGCTGCAAATAGCATAGGTGTTTTTAAGCTGTAAAAAAACCCAGGACCAGTGCGTTCCCCGGCGTCGGCATTAGGCATAAAAAAATGTGAAGCGTTAAAAAAATGCGCAAAAACGCCGCAATTGCGTTTTTGTTTTTTTTTTCAAAAAAAATATGGTCGAAAAATTTATACAATAATGGACAGGCGTTTTTAAGCTGTAAAAAACGCGTCTGTAAAAACGTCCGTGGGCATGAGGCCTAAGAGTTAAAGTGATTGTAAAAGCTTGTTTTTTTGTTTTGTTTTTTAAATAACAAACATGTTATACTTACCTTCTTTGTGCAGTTGGTTTTGCACAGAGCAGCCTGGATCCTCCTCTCCATGGGTCCCTCTTTGCTGCTCCTAGTCCATCCCTCCTTTAGGTGCCCCTCAGCCAGCAGCTTGTTACAGGGGTCATCCAAGCTGAGTCAGAGCTCTGTGTATCCATTCAGACATGGAGACCCGACCGGGCCCCGCTCCCTCTCTCCCCTGATTGGCTGAAAGACTTTGATTGACAGCCGTGGGAGCCAATGGTGCAGCTGCTCCGTCTCAGCCAATCAGGAGGAGTGTTCTGGATGGCTGATGGGATCGTGGACATTGCTGAGAGAGAAGGAGCTCAGGTAGGTAATTAGGGGGTGCTGAGGAGGTTGCTACACACAGAAGGTTTTTTATCGTAATGCATAGAATGAAAACTACAACTGTACTTGATTTTTAGTGAATATTATCTTACCAATTTGAAGGAAACCCAGCCATAAAAATCTCATCTTCGATTTAAAGTGGCTGTAAACCTCAGACATGAAATATGAACAAACAAAGCATATCCCTCAATAGTGTGTACTTGTCTCAATCCAGAGCACTATATCTAATTTCTGTCTGCTGCCCCGTTCCTCCGCTATCAGCATGAGTCACTTCTGAAAAGTTTTCCTGAGACCAATAGAAAAAAGGTGACAGTGGACAGAACTTCAGTACACAGCCTGTGATTGACAGCTCCAGCTCTGTTCTTGGGTGCTGTTTGAAGGGGGGGGGGCGTCCCTTCCCTCCAATCAGCTCTTAACTGTCCCCACTGAGTTCTGCAGAAATCAGCTCCCCACCCCCTGCTTTCTGAAAACTCAAACAAGATGTATAAATTCTGCACTTTGAAGGGTTGTAGAGGAGAGAAAACTGCAACTAAACAGGTACAACTTATGTAGGAGGATTTGTATTATCTCTGTGTACCACCTGAGCCAGTCACTTCACTGAGTATATGTATGGGTTTACAACTATTTTAACATATTCATGTAATTTAAATTGTACTCTACCTTTATAAATGTGCAGCTTTATTGAAAAGCATACCCAGTGATCCTGCTATGAAAGTCCTGAAAAGTACCTTCCTGGTGTGAGGTGACAACTGTCCTACAAATTTGCTACAATGTTTTCACCCTGCCACATTTGCCCTCAAAGGAGAGTATATGCAGATGTGGCAAAACACATAAGGGCAGGCATGTTACATAATTAATATAAAACCTGTCCTAGGCAATGGTATCCAGCCCATGCTGGAGTGAGTACATGTAAACAGGAAGTGGCTGAAAGGAGCCAAAGAAAATCCGCATTAGCCCTGGTTCACACCGAATCTGACTTTGAAATCGCGTGATTTTACTTTAAATTGCGCAATTTCAAAGCCGCATGTCAGTGTGACTTCAGGAGCAATTTGGCTGACATCTATCATCTGTCTGGCGACTTCATGCACAGATGTCTATACAAGTCATACCTGAATCACCAAAAGTAGTGCAAGAACTACTTTTTCAAATTGGTGTGGAACTGCACAGTTCCATTGCCGCCAATAGGGTGCGACTTGGACCTTGCATGACAAGTCACACAGGTATACCTGGGGGTGTACTGAGATGCATAAAAGAAAATACATTTGAAAACATAATTTTATGGGAAAAAATGGCAATTGTTTATGATGCACTGTGCTTTGGCAAAGTAAATGTTATCCAGTCAGTATTTAGATATACTGTAAGGCATTTATTTTCATTGTAGCCATTTTGTGCAAGCTAAATCTGTGATAGTAAAACCTTGATGTTCTCATAAGAAGCATGGCAGACATACAGAGAAAACATAGATAAAAAGACCAATTACATGACATGGCTCAGTTAGGAGTCTGGGGGAATGTGGGCCCCGAACAATCAATTGAACTCATCCAGGAAAAAAAATGAAAGAATGAAAAATAGCCATCCAGATGGCAAGCTGTTGGATAGATGTCTGCATTACACATTAGCCTGCAACGCTCATGCTGCTTCCTTATGGCGAGCTAAGGTGCACTGTACTTTCCATGTTTTCTTTTGACAAAATATTTGAGGTGTCAGAAGAATGTGGCATTGTTTCACCCATGACCTATTATTTTTTTCAATCTTCACCTTCCTATAAAAAATCGAAAAGTTTTTATGTAAAATTCATATTTAATTGCGGCTGATGGTTAAAAAGTGTTTCTACCGGCAGAATTCAAGATACCAAAACAATTTCAGCTAAAGCATATCCTAACCCCAAAACAAATATTTAATATATTGCAGTTTAATAATTCTTAGATGTGATGGTTGGATTTGGTTCCTTCTTTGGGGCTTTTTTCACTTTATTATCACCCAGTGATACATTCCTTTTCCGAATCAATGGAGGAGAGCAGCTTTATGACCCTAGGCTGTGCAACTTATTTGGACTACAAACACTTTCTCCTCTCCATTACATAGGGAGGCATTGTTCTGTAATTTACAGACGATTACTGAGAAAGCTTATACAGTAGCATAGTTTATAATGTTACTTTATTGCACAGGAGGAAGAACACTGAAATTCTAGTAAGATCAACATTCAACAAAAGACAACATCAACAAAAGACAATTAGTGCAATCATCAAATCTAAAGGCTGGTAAACTGAATAGTATGATCTATTTTTCCATTTTGAGATCCTTTAATACATGATAACTAGCATACCATTTAGTATAGCCTTTTTTTTTGGTAATACATACAGCCACTGCCATTGAACAATGCTTAGAGCCCCAAAACCTTTTCAAAATTCCAGACTTTTCCCTTTCTAGCTGCTCTGAGATTGACTGACCTTAGGTAGCCCTCTAATTTTATTGTTAATATATCTTATTGCATACCCAATGCACAAGACTTTCCTTAGTAACTATTCTGTCTCAATGCAGCTAGCCAGAAAAATATTCACAGCGATTTTATTTTAATAGATGTATAGACTATAGAATGTCCATTGTATCCAAAGGGGAGGGTTAAAATATTTTTTTTCCTGGAGTGGCATATCTCTATGTCAGGCCTGAACATGCCATCTCTAAGTTGTGGATTTGTTTTACACTATCTGTATTTACCTTTTTTTATTGCTACAAAATGCCCCTTAAAGGGGTTGTAAAGGTTAATTTTTTATTTTCTAAATAGGTTCCTTTAAGCTAGTGCATTGTTGGTTCACTTACCTTTTCCTTAGATTTCCCTTCTAAATATTTTTTTCTTTGTTTTCTTTGTCTGAATTTCTCACTTCCTGTTCCTCCTCAGTAAGCTGTTCAGTAAGCTGTTCTGGGTGACTCCACACCACTCGGATGATGGTGTGAAGTTTAGTGAGGAGAAACAGGAAGTGAGAAATTCAGACAAAGAAAAAAAACTTTTTTTCAAAGGAAAAGTTAAGTGAACCAACAATGCCCTAGCTTAAAGGAACCTATTTAGAAAATAAAAAACGAACCTTTGCAACCCCTTTAAGCCTCATTCGCACTTTTCATTGTATTAACATGCCATGCTACCATGCATTAGGGCAGGCTGTGTTAAAGTGGTTGTAAACCCAACCACACAACTTGCACCTACAGGTAAGCCTAGATTAAGGCTTACCTGTAGGTGCAAGAAATATTTCCTTAACCTACACGGTTTAGGAAATATTTGCAGAAAACCCTGCACCGATGTATACGGCGCATGCGCACCATAGACAATGGCGCAGGCACACTGAGCGTTGACGGTTTTTCAATGGAGACTGCCGGTTTTCTCAATGGAGAATGACGGCCCCGCGCGCATGCGTGTGGCGTCTTCGCCGCTCCGGCCAATCACAGCGCCGGAGCGGCGATAACATATAGACGGTCAGAGTGGGGATGAACAGCGCTTTGGAGGCTTCGATCTGAGGTAAGTGCCACATAATGAGCTAGTATGCATAGCATACTAGCTCTTTATGTCTTTTTCTTGCAGGTGTTATTTTTTTGAAAAGTGGGTTTACAATCACTTTAAGGCAGTCTATTAACCACTTCAGAGATAAAAAACAAAGGCACAGGATAAAAAACAATGGCAAACTCTCCACAGGATTGAACACCGGCTCCACTACACTGGGCTTGAACATTGCTGGCACGAGCGGAGGTGCACATCCCACAGGACCCCCACATGCCGATCTAAAGACACCTTAATGTGAGTGTTTTAATGTTACTGCTATATTAAAATCACACAGTTTTACTTCAGCGGCGCCTGCCTTTGTTTTTTATCTCTTTACATGCTCTGGAGTACAGCTTCTGCTCCCCCTTTTTTGCAAGGCAGCCTAGAAGTGCAAAAAGACTGTTACCTCACCACAAAGCAAACTGCTTAAAGGACTTCTTTGGACCTAGTGTCCCATGCTATATTTCAGTGAGCGCCACTAACCATGTACCTTTTTTCTATTAACCACTTCAGCCCCGGAAGATTTTACCCCCTTCCTGACCAGATCACTTTTTACAATTTGGCACTGCATCCCTTTAACTAACAATTGCGCGGTCATTCGATGCTGTACCCAAACAAAATTTGCATCCTTTTTTTCTCAAAAATAGAGCTTTCTTTTGGTGGTATTTGATCACCTCTGTGGTTTTTATTTTTTGCACTATAAACAAAAAAATTGCGACAATTTTTAAAAATAAACAATATTTTTTACTTTTTGCTATAATAAATATCCCCTAATTTAAAAAAAATAAACAAATTTCTTCATCAGTTTAGGCTGATATGTATTCTTCTACATATTTTTGTAAAAAAAAAATCGCAATAAGCGTATTATGATTGGTTTGCGCAAAAGTTATAGCATCTACAAACTATGGGAAAGATTTATTGCATTTTTATTATTATTATTTTTTTTTACTAGTAATGGCGGTGATCTGTGATTTTTTAGCGGTACTACGACATTGCGACAGGCAGATCTGACACTTTTGACACATTTTTGGGACCATTGACATTTATACAACGATCAGGGCTATAAATGTGCACTGATCACTGTATACATATCACTGGCAGGGAAGGGGTTAACACTAGGGGGTGATCAAGGGGTTAAATGTGTGTTCCCTCAGTGTGTTCTAACTGTATGTGGATAGGACTGACTAGATGAGGAGACATATCGTTGTTCCTACTTACTAGGAACAAACAACATATCTCCTCTGCCCTGAGAGCACAGGGATTTGTGTGTTTACACACACAAATCCCCATGCTGGCTCTCGTGCATGCGATCGCGTGTGGCCAGCGGCGATCGTGACCGCCAGCCACATGCATCGGGTTACCCATTGTGTGCGTGCGCCTTCTGGCGGCTCCTTAAGGGAACCCTGTACCCATACACAGTTTCACACAGGGGTGCCATTCTGCCCCGTAAAAAGATGTGCTAGTCGGGAACCGGTTAAAAATGACAGTGAGCCTAAAGCATGGAATAAAAGACAAACACTTATTTTTTGGTTCTTATGTGTGCATTGTGGTGCACCACAACACAGGTGTGTTTTGCTGTGATGCCTAGGTGCACTTGGATGCCATTCAACATGAACACCACAAGTTGTTGCGCATAGTAATGTCCAATAGGCTGTGATTTCTACTCACTCTACAACAATTATGTCAATGAGACCTTATGGCCATATAACAGAGATTATTGGCACTCTGGAAAAACTGTTAGTGTAAAGTAAACATCTTAACTGGAATTGTTCTATGTTACATTATAAGAGTGGCAAATCAAGCCTCAGGTGCCAGGTACTCAAAAACAAAGAAATGTTTCCTACAGAGAAACCATGATTGGGCTTGCTTCCCAAACTGGCTGAATCTGCATGTTGCAGTAGGGCAGGGGTCTTAAACTGCAGGCCTTCCAGCTGTTGCGAAACTACAAGTCCCACGAGGCATTGCAAGGCTTACAGTTGCAAGCTTGACTCCCACAGGCAGAGGCATGATGGGACTTGTAGTTTCACAACAGCTGGAGGGCCGCCAGTTTGAGACCCCTGTAGTAGGGGAAAGTCACATACCAAAAATAACATGTCTATGTGAAGACTCCATTAGGCTGATTTACTAAAGGCAAATATGCTTTTGACCTTGCAAAGTAAATTGCACTTTGCAAAGGAATGTCCCTTAGTTTAGTGAATGTGGTGAAACTTCACTTTGCATAAATACTTACACACATGCAAGGAAAAAAAAGTGTCAAGTCAACAGAGCTTCACCTCATTAAAGAAGCTAAGGGAAACTCCCTTTGCAATGTGAAATTTCCCTTGCAAAGTCAACAACCTATTTTCCTTTAGTAAATCAACTCCCATAAATCACTGTAGGTAACTATAGACAGCTGCAGGCTACCCTTATGGCATCAGACAAAATGTAAGCATTAGGCCTCATGCCCACTGGCGTTTTTACAGCTGCGTTTTTTGCAGCTTAAAAACGCCTGTCCATGTTGTTGTAAATATTTTTATTTTTTTTTGGAAAAAAAAACAAAAAAAAAACGTTGGAGCTAAAAACGCGATCGCGCGTTAGTGCGCGTTTTTTGCGCGTTAGTGCGCGTTAGTGCGCGTTTTTGCGCGTTTTTTGACGCTCGCGTTTTTTCCTGCCAAATTCTGACGCTGAGGAACGCACTGGCCCTGGGTTTTTTTTACAGCTTACAAACGCCTATGCTCTTTATAGCTCAAAAACGCCTAGGTGGGCATGAAGCTATAGACTAACATGGACAGGCGTTTTTAAGCTGTAAAAAACGCTCAAAAACGCGGCTGAAAAAACGCCCGTGGGCATGAGGCCTTACAGTATACAATAAACACAAAAGGCTCTATTTATAAATATTTTATAAATATTTTCACCCAAGATCAGCCCATTTTTAAAATTGTATTCCAATGGAAAAGTTGGGTGAATCTTGTGTGATAACATTTTAAAATCCTATCTGTTTTTTTTTTTAGAAATCTCTGTATTATTATTATTATTTTTTAATCAACAAAACTAACACAAATACAATACACAGTACAAAACACAATACACATTGATCAAAGTATATATTCATCCTTCATATCCTCATAGGATCACATTACTAATAAGTTAGCGATACAAAATTAAAAAATATATCTAAAGCATAGGACCTTTCAGTTACCATAATATCCACCAGCTCATATATATCTTTAGCATATCATATCATCAATAATCCTTATAGTCTATGTAGCGCCCTGTTCCTATTGAATAGGGGCTATCTGTAAAGTGAATGTTATTTGAGCTGTAAATAGCTCAGAGTGATTGTGTAAAGTGATTTGCTTCTGTTTCAGTTTGACTGTGTTGTGCACATTTCCCACTGTCGCCAGTAGGTGCCGCTGTTACTACAGGCCAGTGTGAGAATTACAGCAAGCCAAGTACATTGACTGTTCTTTCCCAGAAACAACCCAGTGGGAGTGTTCTTACTGCTGTGCATTCTGGGAGAGGATATTTAAGGGACAGATGCCATGTTTTTCATTCTCTCTTCTACCCAGGGGCCTGCTGGCTCTCTGACCTCATGGCCCTCCTGGCCTAGGGCCGTGACTCTTCTACCTCGGGCCCTGCTGGCTCGAGGCTGTGCTACTACGAGTAGGCCCAGAAGTCTGTCTGGGGCCGACTTAACTGAGGGTGGTCCTGTGCTGTCTTGCCTGCGGGAAGAAGCCACTCAAACTGAGAATATTCCAGGGGGGTACCTTGCTGGACAGAACCGAGCTGAGGCTGGTTTCTCAGGAAGGGCCTCGTGACTCGTTTGGAGGATGCACCGAAGTTAACCTACCTCACAGTACTGCCGGATGGCTTAAAGGTTCTGGTACTGTGCAGCTGACTTCTAACTAACTGACTGCTGGCTAAACAATCCTGTGGAAGAGGATTATCCGGGAGTTTTCACTTATCGATCGCTAAGTCTGTGGCAGAGACTTTGTCCGTGCTTCAGACCGGCTGCTAGGTCGGTGTGAGAGGCCTATCCAGTTGTCGCAGGATCCAGAGACAGAAAGCTGTTTGTCTTCTGGATTCAAGAACCTCATCAGTGATCTGCATTAAGGTATCTGAACTTCCCCTAACCCTCTATCCCTCTACTACTGAAGTTGTTTAATAAAGCATTTGAGAAAAAGACTGAAGTGACTGGCAATCACATCTATTCAAAACTACCTAACATAGACTCTTAGTTCTGGGACGGTGAAATGTGGGGTAACGGCAGGACCCAAATTTAATCCAGCAGCCCTCTAGGGGGTATCGCTGCATCTATATGACAATATATGTATTAGTATAATATAAAGAAAAATGATATTAGAGATTAAGAATTAATATTGTTGGCAGATGTCATGTAAGGCTCCTTCAACCACTTAGCCCAAATTTTTTCGTATTTGTGTGGAAAACCTCTGTTCACATAAGTATCTCTATGTAGTGGTAAACTGTTATTAACCAGTTGTTTCCAGTATTATAGGGTGGGTGGTAAAGGCTTCTTCCAATACAGGGCAATAGCTTTTCTAGCATAAAACAAAGTAATATTAGTGAATGTCCGCTCTGCCTCTGCAGGAAGGATATTTTTAACCAAACCCAAAACCATACTGAAATAGAGTCCGGCATGGGGACATGTAATATGGAATTTAACAAAGCCACCACCTCCACCCAAAAGATTACAATATATGGACAAGTCCAGAAAATATGTGAGAAATCTCCCAGAGCCGCACCACACCACCAACAGTCGGAAGAGCGCGTAGGATTCATCTTATGAAGTCGGTATGGCATAAAATTAGCTCTATGCACCAATTTGAATTGGATCAAACAGTCTTTCAGTGAGACCAAAGATCGACAAGGAACATCCCACACATCATCCCAATGTCTAAATCAGTAGTGTTCCTCAACCATCTTGCCATAAGGCCCTCTAACATCGGGAGAGATACTGTAATAAAATGAGAATACAATCTGGAAGTAGGTTTCTTCGAACACTCGGACCGAAGTACCATTTCCAAATAGATTGTTCAATCATTGGATTAGCTTGTGGGAACTGGGCTTTGAAGGCACGGGAAAGCTGATAATATCTAAACAGAGGGGAACTGGGTAAATTAAAGTTTAAAGTGAGTAAAGGAGGATAACTTCTGATTATTAACAATCTGAGAAACCAACTTAACATTATATCTTAGTCCATACAATGGGTTCTGATCATTTATAAAACTGGAGTAAAGTAGGATTCAGCCAGAGGGCGGCATTTGGAGAAATTGACGCTCTAGGGTAGTGCTCAAATCTAAGGCCAGCCCCCCAAGCTTGAATAGTAGTAAACATTGAAGGGGTCAGATGATAGGGGGCACGAGGGCCTCTGAATAAAATAAACTTAAGAGCTTCTATAGATTCTACCACCGCAGCTTCCAACTGAGTGGAAGGGTTAAATAGGTCTGGACATAGCCACCATGCGCCTGTCACCAGCTGAGTAGCTAGAAAATATTTATAGAGATCTGGAAAAGCTAGACCACTCAGATTACAGGGATGCTTCAGGGTGGTCAACTTATACCTAGGTTTTTTGGGCCCCATAAAAAAGAGGAAAATAATTGATTAAGCCTTACAAGAAATCATTTTGGAATAATTTTCATTTTCAGAAGATTAATGCGTCCCAAAAAGGATAACGGTAAAGATTCCCATGCCTTCAACTTTAGGAGCATTTCCCTCAAGACCGGGGTCAAATTTAAAAAGATAAATTCTGAGGCCTGCCAAGATATTACTCCTAGGTACTTAAATTCTCTACCCACTGTAATGAAATGTCAGAAGGGGCTGTATTTTGAACTTCGATATCTATTGGAAATAACAATGATTTAGTCCAGTTAACCTTTAACCCTGTAATGGACAAAAAGGAATTAAATATCTGTAAATCACCCTGCAAGGAAGGTTGAGTGTCATTTAGAAACAGTAGGAGGTCATCCGCATATAGGGCTACCCTCTCCTCCAGCCAGCCAACTCGCAGCCCTTTAATAAAGAAATGTGAAGAGCCTCCGCCACCGGCTCCATAGCAATGTCAAAAAGGGCCAGAGATAGAGGGCAGCCCTGCTGAGTACCCCTATATAAAGAAAAAGGGAATGATAGCCCTCACCCCAGTCTCACTGCAGCTGTAGGATATCTATATAAAACCTGTATCCATTTAATGAATGCCAATGGGAAACCCATCCTACAGAGTACCTCCCACAGAAAAGGCCACTCGACAGTGTCAAAGGCCTTCTCTATCTCCAAGGAGGCTACAACCCTGGTACCCATATTAAGATGTGTGGCATGGATGTTAGTATATAACCTACGTAAATTCACATCTGTGGCCCTCCCAGCCATAAACCCTGTATGATCCAAATCAATAATTGTAGGAAGTATGGGCTATATTCGTGGGGCAATGAGTTTTGTCAATATCTTAAAATCTGTATTCAGACGAGCAATAAGTCTATAAGAGGCACAAGAGGATGGATCTTTTGATGATTTATGAATCAGGACTATATGAGCATGGCTCATTGAGTCTGGCAGGGCCCCCTCTTTCAAACAATGAGAACATAGAGAAGCAAGAAGAGGAGCAAGAAGGTCTCCATTAGCCTTATAGATTTCCAAAAGGGAGACCATCTTGTCCCGGTGACTTCCCCATAGGGAAAGAACCAATAATTAGGAGAACCTCCTCTGGTGTTATAGGACATACTAAAGCCTTTCTCTCTGTGCCCGACAACCAGGCAATCACTACGGATTCAACCAAGCAGCCAAATAAACAGGCAGGAAATCTGGGGTCATCTGGAATGTATATAATGTCTGATAGTACTGATGAAAGGCATCTAAAATATTAGATTGTGAGGAAACCGTATCCCCCGAAGGAGTACGTACTTCAGAAATCAAGGTAGTAGAATGCTCATGTTGAGCCATCATGGCCAAAAAACGACCATTTTGGTCCCTCTGCTCATAAATGTAAAGCTCGTTTTGCTCGTAGTAATCCATTAAAATACATTTTTGACAGGTCAATTGCATATTGAGCTGTTTGCTCTTCCACCAAGGCCTGCAGGGCATCAGTCTTCACCCGCTGGGCCCTATGGTCAGCAGATATATATTGTCCTCTAGTGTAAGCCTTAAAAGGTATCCCATACATTTGCCTATCTGTATCCTATTTGTAATATATATATATACATATATATATATATATATATATATATATATATATATATATATACAAATATATATATATATATATATATATATATATATATATATATATATATATGTATATATATATATATATATATATATATATATATATATATATATATATATATATATATATAAAAGAATAAACATAAGTATTTTTTAAACAGCCATCATGCAGCAATTTACAATCAGGGTGGGGGGAGGGTGTCTGATATAGTAATCAGATCTTTATTTTTAGTACAAGATCCACTCTAAATATATGTATATGTATTACAATTGTACTTTGTACTTTTAAGGTAACAAACATAACATAGGCAGGCCAGTTTCTTATCAGGACTTGAAAGAATTAAAACATGAATTAAACTTTATTAGTGCTGTGTGCACAATGAGCACAGTGTGCAATACATATGCATACAAAATGTAATACAGTTTTATACAGAATTTAAATAATTCTTTCACTAGTTGCATATAATTTATATATATATATATATATATATATATATATATATATATATATATATATGAAATAATTATTTCACTAGTTGCATATAAGTTATATATATATATATACAGTATGTATATATATATATGAATATATATTTCATATATATATATATATATGAAATAATTATTTCACTAGTTGCATATAAGTTATATATATATATATATACAGTATGTATATATATATATATATATATATATATATATATATTACAGCTTAGTCAATGCAAAGCCAATACCCACCCCTGTACTATAGTCGCTTTGTTCCATTTGAACATCAGATTCATAGTTTCTTTGTCTCCTTCCGGAGACAACACTACATCAGTGAATTCCTAGGTATTGCATTTCTGAACAACAGGCATTTGTACTTGAAACACGCATGAAAAATATATCTTGTGTCAGAAAACCATTCATCTGCAAAGAGATATAATACCAGTTTCTAAGACTGATCCTTGGATTTGTGCTAGAGAGAGGAAAATACTGAAGAGTGTATAAATCCTCAGCAAATCTCCTTTCCTGTTGCAGTAGAAGTCAAAGAATTACAATTGTACTTTCATTGTTATTTCAGAAATGCCTGTGTTTGAGAAGTTTTATTTTGGAAAAACGGTATCAAACCCAGGTACTGCTCATATTTACATTGTTTACACGATATAATGTGCACACTCCTGAAATAAATTATTTATACCCCAATGAGGCGGCTTTATTTCTACACAGTAAGAGATATAAGAAACACAGAACTACTTCCTAACAAGAAGAATGTGTCGTCTTTTGGAATTTTGATATTTGGAACGTCCTTGTTATTAAGTTCAAATCAAGTCATGTATAGAGCAGACCATGAATTTTTAACTGATGCAATACAGAAATATGCCCTCAGCAACAAAAATCTCAGCAGCCTCTATGATTAATACCCACAATGTATACATAATGGATGACAAATTCACCGCAAGTTTACACAGATTCATTATGGGCATCAGCGAAGGTTGTGACTGTCTTCAATTGTTTTCCTATACCCACTGGCCTCATATAAATATTCTGTTTTCATAAACAAATGTGGATATATAGCATAATACATAATTTATTTTTCCAAAACTAAGATGATTTATTAACCAAATTTTGGTACCGTATTTTCCGGCGTATAAGACAACCTTTACACTGGAATTACACAGCCAAAAACCGGGGGTCATCTTATACGCTGGGTGAAGCAGCTGCCCAATGGATATCAGCCCGCCCGGTGCTCTGTAAAGCTGTATGTAATTCAGTACATCTGCCGCTCAGCCAATCCCGGCGGGCAATGCACTCTGTTGCTGACTAGAGCCTGCTAAGCCTGCTCAGATTGGAGTAACAACCTCTGCCAATCTGAGCAGGCTACATTATGTAGCCTGCTCGGATTGGCAGAGGTTGTTACTCCAATACGAGCAGGCTTAGCAGGCTCTGTAGTCATACTGAATTACATACAGCTTTACAGAGCACCCGGCGGGCTGCGGCCTCTTAGTTTTTGAATGGTATTACTGCACAAGAGGGTCGCACAAGGGGGTAGTCTTATACGATGAGTAGAGCAAAAAACGATAGTTTTAAACTAAATATTAGGGGGTCGTCTTATGTGCCCAGCCGCCTTATATGCCGGCAAATACGGTAAGCTTTTCATGCTGTGTAATTTTTGTTTTGTAAAGGAATTTGAGAAGAGGAGTTACCTTTTGAAACATAGTATTATCTTATGCTTTAAGAAACTTTATATTGAAAAAAAAAAAATTGAAATATTCTATATGGTATCTGTCAAGCAAGTTATGGATAGATTCAGGTGACTATGTACAGTACTGCAAAGTAAACCAGAAAACAAAAGGGAATGGATGTAGGCATTCTTAGGTTCACAAACACCCAGTACTCAAGATAAAAGTCTCCAGATGACCAACACATAAAAGTCCAAAAAGTCCAATAGATGCACCAGGGCAAGCTGTTCCAGTGAGCAGAAGCAGGCTCTATAAGTGTGGAGCAGAAGAAAAAAAGGGGGAAGCTCCTCTAAAGCCCTGTACACACGATCGGATTTCCTATGGATTAAAATCCGATGGATTTTTCCATCGGAATTCCGATGAAGCTGACTTCCATCAGTCTTGCCTACACACCATCAGTCAAAAATCCGACCGTCCCAAACGCCGTGACGTAAAACACTCCGATGAGCCGAGAAAAATTAAGTTCAATGCTTCTGAGCATGCGTCGACTTGATTCTGAGCATGCGTGGGTTTTTTCTCCGATGGAGTTCCACACAGACAATCGGAATTTGCTATTGTTTTTTTTTTCCATCGGATAAATTTAAAACATGTTCTGTTTTTTCTCACCGATGGAAAAAAGACCAATGGGGCCCATACACGATCGGCTTGTCCGATGAAAAAAGTCCATCAGACTGTTTTCATTGGTAAAACCGATCGTGTGTACAGGGCATAAGTGCAGATTTTAAACATATTTATTGTATAAAAATAGGATTTTTATAACAGCTTACCTGTAAAATCCTTTTCTTGGAGTACATCACGGGACACAGAGCGGCATAGTCATTACTATGTGGGTTATATAGATATCTTCAGGTGCTGGCACTGGCAACTTCCAAAACCGGAAGTACCCTCCCCTATATAAGCCCCTCCCATCCGGGAGTACCTCAGTTTTGTAGCAAAGCAATAAGTGTCCCCAAAGAGGGGTGGGAGCTCTGTGTCCCGTGATGTACTCCAAGAAAAGGATTTTACAGGTAAGCTGTTATAAAAATCCTATTTTCTTTCTCGTACATCACGGGACACAGAGCGGCATAGTCATTACTATGTGGGATGTCCTAAAGCAATGCCCAATGAGGGGGGGATACACCATACATAAGCTGAGCGCTATCAGACATGAGGATCTTTTGCGGCCTGCAACACACTGCGCCCAAAGGCGACATCCTCCTGACTTCTAACGTCCACCTGGTAGAACCTAGTAAACGTGTGTACTGAAGACCATGTTGCGGCCTTACAGATTTGAGCCAGGGAGGCCTGGTGATGCACTGCCCATGAAGTTCCAACTGCTCTCGTGGAGTGCGCCCTAACTTTGAACGGAGGCGGTCTCCTTCTCAAGCCATAGGCTTGCATTATGACCTGTCGAATTCACTTGGCTAAAGTAGATTTTGACGCTGCCTGACCCTTTCTGGGGCCTTCCGGCAGAATAAACAAAGTATCCGTTCTGCGAATCTGAGCAGTGGCTTTTAGATAAGCTTTAACTGTTCTTACTACATCCAAAGAATGTAATAATTTTTCCTCTACTGAACTAGGTTTGGGGAAAAAAGAAGGAAGAACCACATCTTGGTTCAAATGAAACCTTGATACCACCTTCGGAAGAAAGGTTGGATGAGGACGTAACACTACTCTGTCCTTATGGATGACCAGATATGGCTCCCTACAGGACATAGCGGCTAATTCCGACACTCTTTTAGCCGAACAAATGGCTACTAGAAAAATCAATTTCCTGGTGAGAAGAACCAGGGAAATATGCTGTAATGGTTCAAATGGTTGTTTCTGTAGAACCGACAGAACCAGGTTTAAGTCCCATGGACATATGGGAATATTAACCGGAGGGCTAATACGCATCACTCCTTGTATAAAGGCTTTGACTAGTGAATGCGAAGCCAAGGGCCTTTGAAAAAATATTGACAAGGCCGAAATCTGACCCTTGATAGTACTCAAGGCAAGCTTCCTATCTACAGCCCACTGTAGGAAGTCCAGAATCCTACCTATTACGTACTTTCGTGGATGCCATTTCTTGGCCTCACACCAGGCGATGTACGCCTTCCAGATTCTATAGTAGATCTGCCTGGATACCGGCTTCCTGGCATTGATCATGGTAGATACCACAGGATTAGAGAGACCTCTCTTTTTTAGAATGTGGGCTTCAATAGCCAGGCCGTCAAACCTAGGGCTGGTAAGGAAGGGTGGTATATCGGTCCCTGCGAAAGCAGGTCCGGACGATGTGGGAGGGTCCAAGGACTCCCCACAGACATTTTTACAATCTCCGCGTACCATGCTCTTCGGGGCCACGCTGGAGCCACCAGAATCACTGGTTTCTTTTCTACCCTGATTCTGCGGAGTAATCGAGGTAACAATTGTGGCGGTGGGAATGCATATATCAGCTTGAACTGATCCCAAGGGAACACTAGGGCATCCGAGCCGCAAGCTAGGGGATCCCTTGTCCAAGAGACAAACCTGTCCACCTTTGCGTTGAATCTGGATGCTAGCAGATCTACATCCGGTGTTCCCCACCGCTGACATATTGTCCGAAAAACCTCGGGGTGAAGGGACCATTCCCCTGGGCATAATTGTTGGCGACTTAGAAAGTCCGCCTTCCAATTCTCCACTCCTGGAATGAATACCGCGGATATGGCTGGGACAGATCTTTCTGCCCATTTCAGGATGCAATTTACTTCCCTCTGAGCTGCACGACTCCTGGTGCCACCCTGATGATTGATATATGCCACTGCCGTGGCATTGTCTGATTGAATTCTGACAGGGGACCCTTGGAGTTTGGATGTCCATGCTACTAGGGCATACCGGGCTGCTCGTATCTCTAAGAGATTGATGGGCAGGGCCTTTTCCGCATCCGACATCTGCCCTGGAGAGACCATTGCTCCAGTACTGCTCCCCAGCCTATAAGGCTGGCATCTGTAGTGACCACCTTCCAAGAAATCGGACTGAAGGATTTCCCTTTTTCCAGATTCTGGGGAACCAACCACCAACGGAGGCTCTTGCGAACGGAAGGGGACAAGGACATTGGTAAGTCTAGGGCCTGAACTTTCTTGTTCCAGGCTGACAGTATGGCCCTTTGCAAATTCCTTGAATGGAATTGACCGTAGGGTACTGCTTCGAATGACGCCACCATTTTTCCCAGCAGCCTCATGCACAGGCGTATGGACGGCTGTCTTTTTGTACCCACTAAGTGGATCAAATCTCTTAAAGACAACACCTTTTTTCGAGGCAAGAATATTTTCCTCTGGCCTGAATCTAGCCTTAGCCCCAAGTATTCCAGACTTTTGACTGGTTTTAGGGCTGACTTGTCTCGGTTGATAATCCAACCGTGAGTTTCCAGATACTTGATTGTCTTGTGAACGACCACTTCTAGTTTTTTCACTGAGTGGTCTATCAGCAACAAGTCGTCCAGATATGCCATTATCGTTACACCTTGCGTTCTTAGATTGGCCAATAATGGGGCCAGAATTTTTGTGAACACTCGTGGTGCTGTGGCCAGACCGAAGGGTAAGGCTCTGAACTGAAAATGGCGCCCTTCTACTGCAAAGCGTAGAAATTTTTGGTGGACTGGAAAGATGGGAATGTGCAAATAAGCATCTTTGATGTCGATCGAGGCTAACCATTCCTCCCCTTGTAGGGCAGTGGCCACCGATCGGATCGACTCCATCCGGAAAGTCCTGATATGCAGGAATTTGTTTAGCCCTTTTAGATTTAATATGGGCCTCACGTCCCCGTTTGGCTTCGGGACTGTAAAGAGGTTTGAGTAAAACCCGAACCCCCATTCTTCCAGGGGAACCTCCATAATTACTCCTTGGAGCAATAGTTGTTCTAGTGCCAACAGGAGGGACTCTCTCTTCCGGGGATCCCTTGGCACGTTTGACCTCATAAAATGGGAAGGAGGAGAGTCTTTTAACTCCAATCTGTATCCCAGACTTACTGCGGAGAGCACCCATCTGTCTCTGATCGTGTCCCGCCAGGTCTCTGCGAACAACTGGAGTCTTCCCCCCACCCGATTGAGTGGGGGCAACCCTTCATGCATTTGACTTTGGGGGAGGTTTTGTACCTCTCCTGACCCAGGGTTTCTTATTACCCTGCGATTGTCCCTGATTTTTACCCCCGGGATTTGACCGAGGAGGCCGTCGGAACTGTTTCACAGCCGATGCCCCAGGGACTGGAGAAGCAGGCCTCTTAAAAGAGGGACCTCTAACTCTGTTTTTAACCGGCAAGAGTGTACTTTTACCGTTGGAAATTTTCTGGATATATTTGTCCAGGTCTTCCCCGAATAAGCGTTCACCATGAAATGGGAAGCTAACCAGCAATTTTTTACAGGGAGCTTCAGCAGACCAGTTTTTGAGCCATAGAAGCCTGCGCATATGTACTACAGATAGCGTAAGGCGGGAGGCCTGATGGATTGAATCCTGTATGGCGTCAACCGCAAAGCATAAGGCTCTAGGTAGATCAGCTAGGGCAAGGGCCTGCTGATCCGGCAAGTCCCTTAAGACCTGTTTCAACTGATCCTTCACTGCTTGGCAGACCCCAATAGCTGCCACTGCTGGTTGTGTCACCAAGCCTGCTGTAGAAAAAGCAGATTTTAATAAGGACTCCAATTTTTTATCTATTGGGTCCTTGAACATTTGGACATTATCCACTGGACATGTCAGTGATTTATTCACACAAGAGATGGCTGCGTCCACTGTAGGGACCCTCCATTTTTTGAGGAACTTATCCTCCATGGGATAGACCACCGGAAATCTCTTGGGGGGAGTAAATATTTTATCAGGATGTTCCTAATCCTGGTACATGAGCCCTTCCAATAAAGGGTGAAGTGGAAAGGAACAGACAGTCTGGGGAGCTTTTAGCGACCCCAGCGAGGAGACAGTAGTGGTTGATGGTTCCGCAAGGTGCATTTTAAATGCTGATCGGACCATGTTAGTCAAAGACTGAACCCATAATCTTTCAGCTTGAGATGCTGAGAAAGGTTCCTCCACTGTTGATTCCTCTATAACAGAATCAACCTCCTCCTGATCCCCTTCAGGCAGGTCGATCCCTGTATGGGACTGTTGCTCCGCTAACAGGTACTCTGAAGGAGGAGACGGAGATCGGGCGTGCTTTCCCTGTGACAGGGAGGCAGCGATCAATGTTGACAATCTCTCTTCTAATCCTCCCAGAGCTGAGGAAAAAACCTCCTCTGTTACATACACAGGAGTAGGTGAACTGAGGACAGCCATAGTACCAGGTACTCCTGCGGGGTCTCTACGGTCACTAACCTCTGAATTTTCAGGGGAGACTGGTGCAGCAGAAGCATGCCCAAGATCCTCAGAGCCCGATGTTGACCCCCTTCGCTTCCTGGAAGATTTAGTTCCGGAGCTTCTGGACGGCATATTCCTAAGCCCAAAGCTGAGGTATTCCAGCCGTAATACACCACTTTTACTGAGAATAGTCTAGCACAATTGCTGCTATATAACAGTTGGTGTCTACTAAAGTGCCTTTCTAGGGGATGCCTGCATCAACCGCCTCTGTGTGCCTTTTTACTGTTGCTAGCTCTGTCTGTGTACTTCAATAGCCAGCTGTGCCTTTAAACATGCTGGACGCCCGCACATGCGCAGTAGCGCCGCGGCGCACACCGAGCGTCATCCACCCGCTCTGCCCCTTTTTCCAGATCGCCTCTATATAGAGAGGCGCGTGCACGTGCGCCTTCGGCGCCTTTTTTGAAAAATAAGGAGCTAGATGGGAGCCAGGGTCCCTGCCGCAGGGCCCGGGGATGGATGAGCGCAGCAACAGGGCAGAGGAGACAGCTTCCCAAAGAGAACTTACCAACTGCCTGGATTTGACTTCGGAAGAAAAAAATCCACATTTACAAGAAAAAGAACCATAGCGGCCTCTAGTGTTTAACACAGGTACCGCGGTCTTACACATTTTTTATTTTTATTTTTTTTCTTGCCTACTATTAAAATGTACATTTTCTCAGTAGTAACAGGCATGCACAGAATATTAGCGGGAATACCTTAGGTAACAGGCAGAAAGACAAAATAGGCTTGGGGGTCCCCCAATAGAACCAAGTTCCTGAGGGCCCCCACTTACCTTTTCCTCGCCGCAGGACTCTGTTTGGTCCACAGAAGCCCAAACTTCACCTATCACGGCAGGCATTGTAATTAAACCTTCAGGGACCGGGTTCCCAAGGATTCCACTCCCCTGGACCTGTATAGCACCCTGCACAGAAAACATCTTGGTCGTGGGTATGACCAGAGCTCTGGATCCCAGGGTCCAGCCCTCCTAAGAGAGGCATTACAGGCAAAACCTTGCTCTTCTCTTGCAAGGCCCGGGTACCGACCGTTTAGCTATGAAGCTTTTTTGGTCGGATCCGGAATAGCTTACTGAGGCCCAAAAGAACCTGTACGCAAGCTCAGTGAAAAACACATGTTACTTCTTGGCCAACACCTTAGACACTGGCAAAAAACTGAGGTACTCCCGGATGGGAGGGGCTTATATAGGGGAGGGTACTTCCGGTTTTGGAAGTTGCCAGTGCCAGCACCTGAAGGTATCTATATAACCCACATAGTAATGACTATGCCGCTCTGTGTCCCGTGATGTACGAGAAAGAAAGCAGGTTTGCCAAATGTCCACTTACAAGAAGTATATACATAACAGAATCATCTTTGGTGTAGAAGTCCAGGACGCAGGATGGAATGGATGCTAGGGGGCCGTCAGGGACTTCCACCCACAGTGTGCTAGCGGTCCCTGATGGCCCTCCAGTGTCCAATCCATCATGCATCCCAGACTTCTACACCAAAGAGGAACCTGTTATTTACATATTTTTTCCAAACACATAGAGGCACTTGCCTCCTTTTTTTCACCTATCTACTGCAAAGTGAAGCTTTTTAGACCCCTGTACCTACAATGCAAAAAGTCACCAGTCACAGATTTAACTTTGTGCTTGCAACATTTTTATTTCTGAGAGTTGCTGCCCTGTAAACTGCCTTGGTTAATTTTCTAAGGGAATACATGCCAATATAAATAGAAAAAATGGTGTATATATCGCACTGGCATGCAAACATATCACAAATAGCAGCCAGCACAACACTAGGACAAGTGTAAACCAAAGAATATGTGAAAAATAAAATTTTGTGCAGCGCTCAAAAATTCATAATGATACAAATTCATATATATATATACAATCTAATATAATGTGAAATGACCACAAAAACAAAAAACAAAAACAGTGAAAAGTGATGTGAAATTCACACCGAAACTAAAGTCTGTGTTCCATCATATAGAGTTTTTTAAACCTTGAATACAACAGTCCATGGATAAACAGTGAAAAAAACAATTTAGCCAAAAAGGGTATTCCACGTGCCGTCAGTGTTGGAGTGAAGACACAGACAATGAAACCACCACCGTTTAGTAAGGAGGCTTGACTGAGTAAGAAGACTCAAATGGGCATATGCTCAATGAGTTAACAGGGCATGTGGTGTAAACACCAGTGTATGGGACCTCCTGTATGGCAGGTCATTCTATTTTGAACACTTGAGAGGATTTGGTCTGACAAGCTGGCTGCTTCTGAGGATTGCTTCTCTGTGATATCTCCTGACCAATTGGACCATCCTCAATCCTGATCTGGAGCCCTGATGTGGAGGTCCCCTGACAGGACCTCTTAAATGTGAGACCTGGGGTCAAAAAAACTCATATCTAACATTTACACTAAAATGCAAAAAAAAAGTCCCCTTTAAGACCATTGGGCAGAAGTGACGTTTGACGTCGCTTCCCCCATTCAAAGTTATGGATCCGAGCGAGGGCCATCTTTCCCCCAGTTGGCTCCATGCCTGTCAGGGGGAAGGACCTGATTGAATTCAGAAATTGTGGTGTTAACTGGCCCTCAAACCAAAGCACCCAGTCGGAATCATGTTTGCCCTCTTCCTCCTCTGCTATCTGCACGAGTCACTTCTGACAGTAGAGCAGAGGTTTGCTCAGATCCACAATGAAAGAAGCATAACCAGGGAGATACTGTATATGCACTGCAGATTCCCAGGTACAGCTTTCTCTCCAACTAGGAGAACAGTGAGGCACATAGTAGTGACATGACCTTTGAGACTAGCAGCCAGACAGTAGTGCTTTAGATTACGTAACTCTGCAAATGTACATCTATGAGACTGAAGTCACATGAGATCCTTAGGCACATGAAGTGAAGTGCTATTTTTCAGGAACTCAAGATAAAAGGTAAAGTTTCAGGATACTGATTAAGCACAATAACTTTAGTAGGTGTTCCCTCCAAGATAGCTAATCATTTATGTTTGAGTTCAGGTCCACTTTAACTATAGGACTCTGTTACTAAGCACTCTCAGGATTTAAATGAGTGTGTGTGAAGTTAGGCAGTTAACATTATAGTACTTCTGACTTCAAATTATTTTAGACGCCTCTTTCCTAGCTGAAAAGTTAGACAATAGGTGTCATGATCCGTGTTATGGCTTCGGTCACCTGCTGGTGGCACTATTGCTTCCAGCAACAAAGGGGGTAATTCTGGTTTTGTGAAACCATTATTAGGGACCTGGTCAAGTTTGTTGTACTCAGCCCCTGTCAGCTGCCAACCATCCATTTATATGTCTAGACACCAACCTGCTGGGATGTCTTCCTCTTCTTTACCCCCAATTCTCACTTTTTCTGAATAATACACCCTGCTTACAATGAAGTACCAGTACCCTGTTTCCTCCTGCTGCACTTACCCTACCTTTAACCCTTCTGCTTCTTCTTGGCTGCCTCCATCAGATCCACCAAAATCCCTTCCAAAGTCTGCACCCTCTGTTTCACCATCCCTCCGCTCTTCACCTCTACCAGCTGCATCCATTACCTACAGCCCTATATCCATATACAAATCCTCAGTGGCGAAACCAAAGAAGAAACAGAAGTTTTATCCAACCCATTCAATCCTACCACTATCCCAATCTGCCTCCACTCCAGCCAACTTGCTTCAGCCTGTTCCCGTACCAGTGGAGCTGCTCCAGCCTGATTCGTTGCCAACCAACCTGCTCCGGTCCATCCTCATGCCAGCTGATCCTGTGCCTGATGACCCATCTAACCCTGCCAACTCTCTGCCTGCTGTCCAGTCTGAAATTCCAGTACCTGCTGCCCGGGTTTGAAGTTCCAGTACCTGCTGCCCAGTTTGAAGTTCCAGTACCTGCTATCCAGTCAGATGCACCTGTTGTGCCAGAAACTGCTGTTCTGCCTGATGTGCCAGCACCTGAACCTGTTCCCGATCTGCGTCCTGCCCTGTCCTGGACTCTGCTTCCTGTACCCTGTCCCTTAAGCCTCGTACACACAATCGGATATCCTATGGATTCTAATCCGATGGTTTTGTCCATCGGAAATCCGATGAAGCTGTCTTCCATCAGTCTTGCCTACACACCATCAGTCAAAAAACCGTCCGTTCCAAACGCGGTGATGTAAAACACTCCGATGAGCTGAGAAAAATTAAGTTTAATGCTTCTGAGCATGCGTCGACTTGATTCTGAGCATGCGTGGGTTTTTTATCCGATGGATTTGCCCATAGACGATCGGAATTTGCTATCGGTTTTTGATCCATCGGAAAAATTTAAAACATGTTCTATTTTTTAAAACCAATGGAAAAAAGACCGATGGGTCCCATACACGATCGGTTTGTCCGATGAAAAAAGTCCATCGGACTGTTTTCATCGGTAAAACCGATCGTGTGTACAGGGCTTTAGTCTTGTCCCATGATTCCTGCTTCCAGCTCCCCCTTGCTACTGCTCCCTCCATCTGGTCGCCTGTTTCCCCTTGTCTCTCGTCCCTACCTTGCTGATGTATATGTACACCTGTTCTTGCACATATTAGTTAGTTAGTTAGATTAGGTGTTTTGGGGTTTGCTGTGTTTTCTTGTATTTATTCCTTGTATGCATTTCTTGTTTTTGGTTTGCTGTTGTTTGGTTTGCACGTGTGCCTTATCTTTAATAAATATATATTTTTCACTTACTTTAGTGCCTGATTCCTTATGTGCAGCCCACTGATCTGTGTACTCTGTGCTGGATGCCTGTGTTAGGCTTCCCTGACAATAGGATTTGTCATTGTCATCCAGGCAGTGAACATCTGAAGCAGATAGAATACTTGGGATGCAGTATGTCACATGACCACATGGCTCACATAGGTAAGTATTTTGGGCTTTAGGAAATTCTTTATAAAACTGAACCATCAATTTTCAGAAAGGAAAGGAGTGCCCAAAAGTATGATTTAATTAAGTTATACTGTTGTTACAGTATAAGTGGTGGACTATGAAGTCAATCATGGATGCCTGGAGCAAAAAACTGGTTGTACAGAATTACAAATTCTTTATCACATATGACAGATTTAGTATTTAGCTGTTTGTCAAGAGTTTCAGCTTTAATTTTAGCAGAGTGTGCTAAACGTGTTTGCCAAGTTATATTGAATTGACAGGACATACAAATGCTCTGATTGTCTTTCTCAGACAAAGCCAATGCCCAATTAGAAGGCTAGAGGACATTCATGAATTTACCAGGACAGGATGAAGTGTGATTTTCCTCTTGAAACACTGGCAGATGGCTTCTTGTCTATACTATGTGTGGTTATCATCATTCAGCTTTCCCTCTTTGCCTTGCAGAATTCAGAATATTTTTAAGTGAGACCTCATCTACCTAATCTGACAACAAAAAAAAAAAAAAAACATAGAAGAAAAGAATATACCCTCTAAGTTTAATGCTAAATTGTAATTATATTATTATTTAAAAAAATGAGATAAATGCTTAAATAGTACTGAAAGTTGGGTGAATGTTGGCAGAATTGTGAATGTGATTTTACATTTTATATTTTACTTTCTTGTTTCCTTAATGGTGACAAATGGTTTCCAAAAACAAAAAGGTCATGTGCACTTGAACATTGTGTGTAATCTTTAAATGGTCACAGATGGGTTTGTGAACTAAAAGTGTTCTGGTCAGTGAGAGGTTAATAGACACGGGCAGACTAGTTCCCAGTGTAGTTCACAGAAACACATTTATCTTACTTACACAAAGACCAAAATTAATTGGTTAATTACCTATTAATTAGAGATTTCCCAAATCACTAGCCTATCTGTTGCCCTAAAGAATCAGCCTGTGAACTTCTAGTATAGATGATGATGTACCAGCAATTAATTATCCTAAGCAATTAGTTAGGATCTGAAATCAGAAACTGTCCCTATGTGTGTGGTCAGTGTCAGCAATATAGTGACCCTCAACTGACAAGCCGCAGCTGAACTTCTGTAATGGCTGCTACTGTACTTAAGTAATTTTTCCAATATGTGCTTATACCATTATGTACTACAGTAACAAGTCAAGCATAAAGAAGCATTTCAATGCATTTTCTTTTCTGATAAACAGATTATATACAGTTTTGTGCAGGAATGTGTAAAACTAGTTTTCAATTTTTGTAACTGTGGACAATGGACTGAAAAATAAATGGACTGAAAAAAACTTAAAATTGCAAGATACCAGAGGACCAATTCATAAAAATTTTGAAAAACTGAACACACAAGTGTAGCTGTCGATGTCATAGTACGTATATATCATGTTTAATGTTATAGATTCACTCGGCCAGGCAGCTGGGTTCCTTCCACATTGGACACAGGCTTCAATTATTCTTTGGATATTTTCCACTCTGCTCCCTCTGCTCAGAATCTCTCTGATGCACTTACTAGCTCCTACTGTTTTTTCCATCCCTTGTTGGATCTTCCTGCACTACAGAACTCTCTTCAGAGTCTACATTCTTGATTTCTCTTCATAGGATCAGGCATTCTTCCTCTCTTCAGAGACAAACAAAATCTGCCCATGTTCCCACATTTTTTAGCATGCATCCTGATTAATTCAGATTCCTATTTTATAACACTTTGTTACACTCATAATTTGCCTATCATAGAGTTTGTTAGATTGTAAGTGACTCCTCTTTGCATTTTAGATTGAATTAAGTTGTTGCTGGTGCTGACTTTGCTAGTTTTCATCTGTCCTGGCCTTGTCTGAGTTATCTGACTATGTGTTCATCCTTAGTAGTGGTTTTGACAATTGGCTCTAGTTAGCCCAGGAAATGACCCCTGCTAATAATTCCTGTACCATTCTTTGCCACTGTCTTTGGACTAAATACATCTTTTTTGCCATCTAACAACTGGCTTCTTTCCTCACCTGCTCCACATTTCCTACCTCATCCATGCAGAGGAATAGTCTCCTTGTAAAGACTTGACATGGTGTTTTGGCATTTAAATACTTTTTCTTAAAGTTTTTCCTTTATGTTTTTTTTTTTTTACTTTCAGGTACATTTCCAGCATAAAGTAGATCTTTGTGTAAATGACAAGTAAACTCCTGTTTTGTCATATATCAAATCACATCATTAAATTATGATTAAAATGTCAAGTTGCTTTAGTTACTGAACAACTTGTTCAGGAGACCTGTTAAACAAAACCCATAGTGCATTTAAAACCCAAATCTAACCAAATTTTTTTTTTTATTTCAGCCATAGGTGAAAATATTGTGTTGTACAATTCAAATACATAACACTGAATGGAACAGACACTATTGATGTTGTATCCCGCTTTATAAAACTGTAAATAAGCATTGTAATTCAAGTGAATTATTTTCAGGAAGACGGCAATCACAATGAAATGTACGAGTGAGGATTTGTCCCTTCCAGGTCATGTGTAACTTCCTATCTGGGCTGGTGGTGACAATGAGGCGTGGACCGCACGCCAGCGCCGGAGGAGCAATTGTTATCTGCACATGCTGTATACACCAATGCGGGTTATAGTTACATTTACATGTAAGTGCAAAACTTTATTTTATCTCTTATTACCATCAAATAAACATACTACTTTATGGAATCTTTTAATTATGTCTCCTGTGGGGTAATTTTCTATATCCTTAACTTGCACTCATGGAGAAAATGAGTGGAGAGGTTGCAGCTAAGGATTTGCTATTATATATCATAAGTGTTTTTTGACCTTCCTGTAAAAAGGGGTCAAGCACCTCTGGTGAGTTTATACTTGCCACTTGAGGACTAGTGGTGAAGACAAAAAGTATATCTCCATTAAGGATGAGCCGAACATCCCCCAGTTTGATTCGCACCAGAACTTGCAGCACAAAAATGAAAAATTAAAAGTGCTAATTTTAAAGGCTTATATGCATGGTATTGTCATAAAAAGTATTTGGGGACTTGGGTCCTGCCCCAGGGGACATGTATCAATTCAGTCTATTACCAGGCCCTTTGGGTCTGGTATGAATATTAAGGGGAACCCCAAACCAAAATGAAAAACAAATTGCGTGGGGGTCCCCCCAAATTTCATACCAGGCCCTTCAGGTCTGGTATGAATATTAAGAAGAACCCTGCGCCATTTTTTTTTTAAATGGCGTAGGGACCCCCTCAAAATCCATACCAGACCCTTCAGGTCCAGACCCCAAAGCATCCTCCCCATGTTAAGGGCATGTGGCCTGGTATGGTTCAGGAGGGGGGCACTCTCTTGTCCCCCCTCTTTTCCTGTGGCCTGCCAGGTTGCGTGCTCAGATAAGGGTCTGGTTAGGATTTTGAGGGGGACCCCTACGCCATTTTATTTTTCATTTGGCACAGGGTTCCCCTTAATATCCATACCAGACCTGAAGGGCCTGGTATGGAATTTGGGGGGACCCCACTCAATTTTTTTTTTATTTTGGTTTGTGCCGTTTTTTTCAATGAGTTTTATCTGTATTACCGAGACCCGACAATTCATTATATCCGCGAGTAGTTTTAAATGACTTTACAGGCATACTATAGACACCCCCACAGGCACGAAATTTAAATGAATATTTCACTTTTATTGTTTCACTTTAAGCATTATTAAAATCACTGCTCCCGAAAAAACTGCAGTTTTTAAAACTTTTTTTTTGCATTGATACATGTCCCCTGGGGCAGGATCCAGGTCCCCAAACACGTTTTATGACAATACCATGCATATAAGCCTTTAAAATTAGCACTTTTGATTTTTCATGTTATTCTGCCATAGACTTTTAAATGGTGTTCCGCGGCTATCGAATTTGCCACGAACACAGCAAATTGTTCGCTATTCGGCGAACAGGCGAACACCCGATGTTCGAGTTGAACTTACGTTAGACTCAAACATCGGGCTCATCCCTAATCTCCATACTGAAACACTTATTTGGTGTTGGGAATTGTCACACTAGACTTTTTTGTATATTACTTTTTTGTTTATTACTTTTTTGAATGTTACTGCATCATCTTTAAATTATGGTAATTTATACAATATAGTATGTATTGTTAGAGTAACATTTCTCATGGATTTATGGTTATTCACACTGGTGGATTGTAACTTTAATGCCATGTACTATGTTTATGATTTGTGAGCATCATCTTTTATTTTGTTTTTTGTGATTGATTATAGGTGTTCTTTTCACTTATTTAAAGGTGCAGCCACATCTTCTATATATATATGTAGCACTACCCCCGTAGAAGCTGCTGATTATTATTTTTGGGTCCTGCCATTACCCCACAGTTCACTGTATCAAACTTTGAGTCTAAAATTGGCAATGTGCCCACAGATGCATGCACCAGTCACTTAGTCTTTTTCCAATGCTTTTTTATTAAACACAACTTACAGCAGTAGAGGGATGGAGGGTTAGGGGAGTTCATATACCTTGTGCAGATCACTGAGGAACTTGAGATCCTGGAGACAAGTACACTTGCTGTCAACGGATCTTGCTCACCCAGATAGGCCTCTCTCACCGGCCTAGCAGCTGAAATGATGCACGGACAAAAGTCTCTGCCACAGACTTGATGATAGTAATAAACTGTTGAACAATCCTCTGCCACAGGATTTCGTATTGGTAATTGATGAAGCGAACACAGCTATACAGTACCAAAGTCCTTTAAGCCGTCCGGCAGTACTGTGAGGTAGATTGGTTAGGATGCATCCTCCAATTGAGTCACCAGGCTCTTCTTGAGATAACAGCCTTCTGCTCGGTCCTCTCCAAGAAGAGTCCTCCACTGGATCTTCCAATTGCTTGGCTTCTTCCTGCAGGCAAGACAGCACAGGACCATCCCTGAACCAGTAGGCCCCAGGCAGATTTCCGGGCCTACTTGCAGTAACGTAGCCACAGGCCAGCAGGCCCAGAGGCAGAAAAGGAGTTGTCACATACCTTAGGCCAGGCGGGCCATGAGGTCAGAGAGCAAGAACAATGGCGTCTACTTCTTAAGTATCCTCTCCCAGAATGCACAGCGGTAAAACACTCCCACTGGGCTGTTTCTGGGGAAGGGACACCAAATACACTGCAGCCTGTTGTATTTCCAACACTGGCCTGTGGTGACAACAACACCCTCTGGCGACAGTGGGAAATGCTCCCAACACAGCCAAAGCTGGAACAGAGGTTAACCACTTAACAACCACCTGCCGACAAATAACGTCGACAAGGTGGTTGCTTAACTTTGGGAGGACGTTATATAACGTCCTCCCAGAATCGCGCTCCCGCGCGCCCCCTGGGGCGCGCACACGGGAAACTGATAGCGGCCGTTTACCACGTGATCGCTCCGTCAAATGACGGAGCAATCACTTGTAAACAGACCGGCGTCATTTGATGACGCCGGTTCCTCCCTCCCCTCTCTGTACCGATCGGTACAGTGTGAGAGGGGAGGGGGAGGGAGCGGATGGCAGCAGCAGCACTGTGGTCTGGATCTGTGACAATTGCAGTCACAGATCCATCCATCCCTGCTCAGCCATCCCTGTGCTATACCCTGCCAATACTCTGCAATACACCCTGCCAATACTCTGCAAAATACCCTGCCAATACTCTGCAAAATACCCTGCCAATACCCTGGTGCAATACTCTGCAATACCCTGGTGCAATACTCTGCAATACCCTGGTGCAATACTGTGCAATACCCTGGTGCAATACTCTGCAATACCCTGCAAAATACTCTGCAATACCCTGCAAAATACTCTGCAATACCCTGCAAAATACTCTGCAATACCCTACAAAATACTCTGCAATAACCTGCGCAATACTCTGCAATACCCTGCGCAATACTCTGCAATACTCTGCAATACCCTGCGCAATACCCTGCAAAATACTCTGCAATACCCTGGTGCAATACTCTGCAATACTCTGGTGCAATACTCTGCAATACTCTGGTGCAATACTCTGCAATACTCTGGTGCAATACTCTGCAATACCCTGCGCAATACTCTGCAATACCCTGCGCAATATTCTGCAAAATACTCTGCAATACCCTGCACAATACTCTGCAATACCCTGCACAATACTCTGCAATACCCTGCACAATACTCTGCAATACCCTGCACAATACTCTGCAATACCCTCCACAATACTCTGCAATACCCTCCACAATACTCTGCAATACCCTCCACAATACTCTGCAATACCCTCCACAATACCCTGTGCAATACCCGTGCAATACCCTGCCATACACCGCAATACCCTGCCATAGTCCGCAATACTCCGCAATGCCCAGCAATACTCCGCAATGCCCGGCAATACTCCGCAATGCCCGGCAATACTCTGCAATAACCACTTCCCGCCCTCCGGCCGTCATATGACGTCCTTGACTTTGTGCGGGGATATCTGAATGATGGGAGCAGCTACAGGCATCATACAGATATTAGCTTTTTCAGCCGGCGATTCACTACACCATAAGAACAATCATAGCGGCTGTTCCGCCGCTTGATCATTCTTACGGGAGGCGAGAGGGGATGTCCCCCCCCCCGCTGCCCTCCGGTGCTTCTACCGACTCACCGCTACGATCAAAGCCAGGATTGTTGTTTTTTTTTTTGTATTTTTTTCAGGCTTCCCAGCCTAGAGGTGAGATGTGGGGTCTTATTGACACCCCCCCCCCCCATATCTCACTGTAAAGAGGACCTGTCATGCCATATTCCTATTACAAGGGATGTTTACGTTCCTTGTAATAGGTATAAAAGTGATCAAAAAAATGTTTAGGGCGGAAAAACATGTCAAACTAAAATAAATAAAGTAAAATGAAGAATATTTTTTTTTTTTTTTTAAAGCGCCCCTGTCCCCGTGAGCTCGCATACAGAAGCGAACGCATACGTAAGTCCCGCCCACATATGAAAACGGTTTTCAAACCACACATGTGAGGTATCTCTGCGAACGTTAGAGCGAGAGCAATCATTTTGGCCCTAGACCTCCTCTGTAACTCAAAACATGTAACCAGTAAAAATATTTAAAGCGTCGCCTATGGGGATTTTTTAAGTAGCGAAGTTTGGCGCCATTCCACGAGTGTGTGCAATTTTTAAGGGTGACATGTTAGGTATCTATTTACTCGGCGTAACTTCATCTTTCACATTATGCAAAAACATTGGGCTAACTTTACTGTTTTTTTTTTTTTAAGCACAAAACATTTTTTTTCCGTAAAAAACGCGTTAAAAAAATTGCTGCGCAAATATCGTGCGAGATAAAAAGTTGCAACAACCACCATTATATTCTCTAAGGTCTTTGCTAAAAAAACATATATAATGTTTTGGGGTTCTATGTAATTTTCTAGCAAATAAATGATGATATTTACATGTAGGAGAGAAATGTCAGAATTGGCCTGGGTGCTCCAGAACGCCTGAAGGTGCTCCCTGCATGTTGGGCCTCTCTATGTGGCCACGCTGTGTAAAAGTCTCACACATGTGGTATCGCCATACTCGGGAGTAATAGCAGAATGTGTTTTGGGGTGTAATTTGTGGAATGCATATGCTGTGTGTGAGAAATAATCTGCTAATATGACAATTTTGTGAAAAAAAAAAAGAGAAAAAAAAAATCTTGATTTTGCAAAGAATTTTGGGAAAAAATGACAACTTCAAAAAACTCACAATGCCTCTTTCTGAATACCTTGGAATGTCTTCTTTCCAAAAAGGGGTCATTTGGGGGGTATTTGTACTTTTATGGCATGTTAGGGTCTCAAGAATTGAGATAGGCCGTCAGTACTTCAGGTGTGATCAATTTTCAGATATTGGCACCATAGCTTGTGGACTCTATAACTTTCACAAAGACCAAATAATATACACCAATTTGTACTTATTTTTACCAAAGATATGTAGCAGTATAAATTTTGGCCAAAATTTATGAAGAAAAAATAGTAATTTGCAAAATTTTATAACAGAAACGAAAAAAAAATCATTTTTTTACAAAATTTTCAGTCTTTTTTCTCTTATAGCGCAAAAAAAAAAAAAAACCCAACAGTGATTAAATACCACCAAAAGAAAGCTCTATTTGTGTGAAAAAAGGACAAAAATTTCATATGGGTACAGTGTTGTATGACTGAGTAATTGTCATTCAAAATGTGAGAGCACCGAAAGCTGAAAATTGGTCTGGTTATTAAGGGGGTTTAAGTGCCCAGTGGTCAAGTGGTTAATTTAGCCATAGACATTACATTCTGAACTATGTACAATTCAGATGACCCACTACATTTACATGATAGCGCCTGGTCAACAGGAGCAGGGCGCTACATATAGATTTTCTCAGGGCGCCATACACTGGTAATATATTTTGAGACCTTTTATTTTAACAAAGTTCAAACATACAATTGTGACAATGGAAAATCTGAAAAATATACCTACACTAACTGGACATGCTGATTGCTTTAAATGTCTGTTCTATCCTACTCTTAGATAGCAATGTTATCTCCTTGGAGAAGTCTCTAAACACAAAAACAGGAAGTTTACAAGGAAGGGACTACAACTAGTGCTACAACAATGATTTCCAGAGAATAACCTCCACTACAGCAAAGCAAAACTAGAGAGCACCACAAACAGATATTTTAATTATCATCATTTAGCTTTCCTACCTAATTCCACCCACAATTCTTTTTTTTGTGGGTGGAATTTATCTTTATATATAGATTGGCCAGATGGTGATGTACTTCTTTGCTTCACTGTTCTTCTTCTTATTATTATACCACAATGTGCTATTAACTATATCTCATTAAGGGGTCTTCCTTGGTTTGAGTGATATGGATTCATTAATCTATATGACCTCCTTTCGATAACGCATGCTATTTATGTCTCAAGCATCTATTAGCACTTAAAATCGTCCACTGCTATTCAGTTTTTAACAAACACAATGTAATTTGGAACAAAACTACCTGTGTGGAGTGAAAAGGAGAACCATCTGGTTCTCATAAGAACAAGATACTTGATATAGTCTAGAAGAGTCATCGAACTACATTAATCAGATTTCTTTAATTCTCGTGAAAACTTCTTAGGACAGCTGCCAGAATTAGTGTAAAAAGATGATATATGTCTTGTTTTTTGTCATAACAAGCTATTAACCTTTGCTCAATTATTTTACAATAACAGATACATTTAACATTCCTCTTGTTTTCTAGTAAACATAAATACTCATTATGAGTATACGTTTCATCAGAAATGTATCTACCAGTTAGGTTTGCATTTTTATTGTGATTTTTAAGGCAGTTTAATAATTAGTATTATAATGTGTTATATGCTTACACCTCTGTGACAAACCATGGTTACATTTAAGAAGAATAATAGATGTGTCTAATTGAAAACATACATGTTTACTTTGTGCAGATGTGAACAATGAACATTGTACTATGGCAACATGTACAAATTTGCAAAAGATTTACACAAACACACTGGTGTGAAGTATAATATTGTTTATTAGGGATGAGCTTTATGTTCGAGCCGAACATGAGATTGACTCGAACATTGGCTGCTCGCCCGTTCGGCGAACAGCGAACAATTTGGGGTGTTCGTGGCAAATTTGAAAAGCCGCAGAACACCCTTTAAACACCCTTTAGAAGTCTATGGGAGAAAAGTGTTAATTTTAAAGGTTAATATGCAAGTTATTGTCATAAAAAGTGTTTGGGGACCCGGGTCCTGCCCCAGGGGACATGTATCAATGCAAAAAAAAGTTTTAAAAACAGTCGTTTTTTCGGGAGCAGTGATTTTAATAACGCTTAAAGTGAAACAATAACAGTGAAATATTCCTTTAAATTTCATACCTGGGGGGTGTCTAAAGTATGCCTGTAAATTAACTGTCTCTGCACAAAGTGTCATTTCTGAAGGAAAAAAAGTCATTTAAAACTACTCCGGCTATTCATGAATTGTCGGTCCCAGCAATACAGAGAAAAGTAATTGAAAAAAATTACAGGGGTCTCCCCCCCAGTCCATTACCAGGCCCTTTGAGTCTGGTATGAATATTAAGGGGAACCCCTGCCATTTTTTTCAATGACTTTTATCTGTATTGCCGGGACCCGACAATTCATTAATAGCGCGAGTAGTTTTAAATTACTTTTTTTTCCTTCAAAAATTAAATTTTGTGCAGGGAACCAAAATTAAGTTCCATATCAGGCCCTTCAGGTCTGGTATGGATATTAAGGGGAACCCCGCGTAATTTAAAAGAAAAAAAAATGGTTCCCCCAAAAATCCATACCAGACCCTTATCCGAGCACGCAACCTGGCAGGCCGCAGGAAAAGAGCGCCCCCCTCCTGAACCATACCAGGCCACATGCCCTCAACATGGGGAGGGTGCTTTGGGGTTCTGTGACCCCTCAAAGCACCGTGTCCCCATGTTGATGGGGACAAGGGCCTCATCCCCACAACCCTTGCCCGGTGGTTGTGGGGATCTGCGGGCGGGGGGCTTTTCACAATCTGGAAGCCCCCTTTAACAACCTGAAGGGCCTGATATGGAATTTGGGGGGACCCCCACACATTTCTTTTTTTTTTACATTTTGGTTCCCTGCACAAAATGTAATTTTTGAAGGAAAAAAAAGTCATTTAAAACTACTTCATACCAGACCCAAAGGGCCTGGTAATGGACTGGGGGTGACCCCTGTCATTTTTTTCAATGACTTTTCTCTGTATTGCCGGAATCGACAGTTCATGAATTGCCGGAGTAGTTTTGACTTTTTTTTCCTTCAGAAATGACACTTTGTGCATAGACAGTTGTAAACACAGGAAACATGCGCTACTTTACAGGCATACTTTAGACACCCCCCAGGTACAAAATTTAAAGGAATATTTCACTTTTATTGTTTCACTTTAAGCATTATTAAAATCATTGCTCCCGAAAAAACAGCCTTTTTTAAATCTTTTTTTGCATTGATACATGTCCCCTGAGGCAGGACACGGGTCCCCAAACCCTTTTTATGACAATAACGTGCATATTAACCTTTAAAATGAGTACTTTTGATTTTTAATGTTCGTGTCCCTTAGACTTTAATGGTGTTTGCGCGTTCAAACAAATTTTTTGCCTGTTCGCATGTTCTGGTGCGAACCGAACCGGGGGGTGTTTGGCTCATCTCTATTTTTTATATTCAAAAGTGCTTAATATGTAGTACATGCATTAAAATCTATTACTTTCAGTGCAAGAACCAGACACATTCCTTAAAAGAGTACCTTGGTCTAAACAACAGTTTTCCTAGCAATTCTGATAGCTTAGCTGTGTAGGTCTTAAACCACTTGCCAACCCGCTTCCATTAAATATACTGCAAGCAGGCACCAAGTGCAGAGGTTGCTGTTAGAAATCATGGGGCCCCATACAGCCTATCTATCAGGGCCCCCTCTTGGGCATCCAATAGAGAATTATCAGATGACCCGTGGGTATGACAAAATTGTGTTAACAGTGGTAAGGACTTAAAACCTAAGCATACATATATAGTGTGGGTGTCAGGTGCAGCATACTTCTGTACATAGTGCAGAAGTATATAATGGAAAAAATGAAGGGTTTATAAGTGGTTAACACACGGAGTGCAAGGGTCAGGAATGCATAATGTACAAAGTGCAGGGTTCAGGAATACATAAAGCACAAAATGCATGGTCATCTACTGGTCTTTAAAGGGTTCAGTTCTTTTAGACAGATAATTTTGCTGCCTGTAAGACTTCTTTATAATGAGTGGTCAGGTGGGTGGTAAAAACAGGCAGCTGAGCTGTGGTTTTACTGCCGCTTGGCTGCCCATCCTAAGTCTAGAATACAGCTAGAGAGCCTATGTCACAACCGTGAGACAGCCATTTAGCTTGAAGTTGTAGCTCAGTAGCCCCATTATAAACTGCCAATGTGCAAAAAAAACAACAGGATTCAGGAGGTGGCAGGATCATCTTCTCACCTCCTCCCCACCTCACAGCAGCTGCTTAGCCACATTCTAAAAAGTGATCCACCACAGATCGCTTTTTAAAACATTGGCTAGTGTGAATCTAACCTAATAACAGTCATTGTAATGCCACCCATATTCCTGTTCTTTTAACATGGTGACAGTAAGCTGACACAGGTGTCAGGTTACTTTCATCCTGTTAAAAGGGCAGGAATAAGGGTGGCATTACATGACTTATTAAAGGGTCAAATTTATGATAAGACAGGAAGACTACGGGATGAGAATTGTATGCACTGTCTCTGATGGACTTTTCTGTACAGTCATTAACCACTTAACGACCGCCCACCGCCGATTTACGTCGGCAGAATGGCACGGACAGGCAGAATCACGTAGATCTACGTGATCGCCTTTGTGCAGTTGGGGGGTCCATCCGGACCCCCCTTCACTGCAGTGAGCGGCCGTTAAGTGTTCGGGAGCGATCAGGCATGAGGGGGGGCGCTCGATTACGCCCCCCCCTCGCGATCGCTCCCGGCCAATGAAAATGCTTCCTCCGCCATGTGATGTAAACAAGGCTGGAGGAAGTGATGTCATCTCCCTCGCCGCGGTCTTTCCGTTCCCGGCGCCGAGCAGAGAAGAAGCAGGTTAGTGCACCAACAGTCCACTGAAACTTAGGTACACATAGGCACACAAATCACCCCCCAGTCACCCCCAGATCACCCCCCAGGTCACCCCAAAGCCCCCAATCACAGTGTCACTGATTGCAGTGATCATTTATTTTACTGATCACTGCATTTAGTGTCATCTGTGATTGTAAAAAGTTGCAGGGCAGTTAGGATTAGGCCCCTTTAGGTCCAGGGTAGCCCCCTAACCCCCCCCCCTAATAAAGGTTTAACCCCTTGATCACCCCCCAGGTAACCCTTTCACCCCCTAACTTCAGCGTCACTAAGCGATTGTTTTTCCGATCGCTGTATTCGTGTCGCTGGTGTTTTAGATAGGCAGTTATTTTTTTTTAGGTTCGCCGCAGGTTTTTATTAGTGTCAGGTACCCCCATATATTATTTTAACCCCCTGATTGCCCCTAGAGTTAACCCTTTCACCAGTGATCGCCGTATAAGCGTCACTGGTGTCACTGGTTAGCCAGTAAGTTATTTAGTTATATAGGTTACCCGTCAGGTTTTTATATAGTGTCAGGTACCCCCATATTTAACCTAATAAAGGTTTTAACCCCCTGATTGCCCCTAGTTAACCCTTTCACCAGTGATCACCATATAAAGGTTACGGGTGACGCTGGTTGATTAGTTTGCTTTTTATAGCATCAGGGCACCCGCCGTATATAACCCAATAAAGGTTTAACCCCCCTGATCGCCCGGCGGGTGAGATCAATTAGGTTTTAGCGCCAGAGAGGGTCTGCGTCGCCCCAGGCAGTGTTAGGTTAGTGACAGTAACGCTAACACCCACGCGCAAAGCATACACCCCCCTTAGTGGTATAGTATCTGATCAGATCTGATCAGATCTATACTAGCATCCCCAGCGGTTTAGGGTTCCCAAAAACGCAGTGTTAGCGGGATCAGCCCAGATACCTGCTAGCGCCTGCGTTTAGCCCCTCCGCCCAGCCCAGCCCAGCCCAGCCCACCCAAGTGCAGTATCGATCGATCACTGTCACTTACCAAACACAACACACATAACTGCAGCGTTCGCAGTGCTTGGTTTTTGGGGCCCTGTACGCGGCTAGGCTCCCAAAAAGTCCCACACATGTGGTATCCCCGTACTCAGGAAAAGCAGCAGAATGTATTTTGGGGTGCAATTCCACATATAACCATGGCATGTGTGAGCAATATATCATTTAGTGACAACTTTTTGTACATTTTTTTTTCTTTTTGTCATTATTCAATCATTTGGGACAAAAAAAAATATTCAATGGGGTCAACATGCCTCTCAGCAAATAGCTTGGGGTGTCTACTTTCCAAAATGGGGTCATTTGGGGGGGTTTGTGCCATCTTGGCATTTTATGGCCTTCAAAACTGTGATAGGTAGTGAGGAGTGAAATCAAAAATTTATGCCCTTAGAAACCTTGAAGGCGGTGCTTGGTTTTTGGGGTCGGCTAGGCTCCCAAAAAGTCCCACACATGTGGTATCCCCGTACTCAGGAGAAGCAGCAGAATGTATTTTGGGGTGTAATTTCACATATGCCCATGGCATGTGTGAGCAATATATCATTTAGTGACAACTTTGTGCAAAAAAAAAAAAGTTTGTCATATTCCCGCAACTTGTGGCAAAATATAAAATATTCCATGGACTGAACATGCCTCTCAGTAAATAGCTTGGGGTGTCTACTTTCCAAAATGGGGTCATTTGGGGGGGTTTTGTGCTATTTTGGCATTTTATGGCCTTCGAAACTGTGATAGGTAGTGAGGAGTGAAATCAAAAATTTGCGCCCTTAGAAATCCTGAAGGCGGTGCTTGGTTTCCGGGGTCCCGTACGTGGCTAGGCTCCTAAAAAGTCCCACACATGTGGTATCCCCGTACTCAGGAGAAGCAGCATAATGTATTTTGGGGTGCAATTCCACATATAACCATGGCATGTGTGAGCAATATATCATTTAGTGACAACTTTTTGTAATTTTTTTTTTTTTGTCATTATTCAATCACTTGGGACAAAAAAAAAATATTCAATGGGCTCAACATGCCTCTCAGCAATTTCCTTGGGGTGTCTACTTTCCAAAATGGGGTCATTTGGGGGGGTTTTGTACTGCCCTGCCATTTTAGCACCTCAAGAAATGAGATAGGCAGTCATAAATTTAAAGCTGTGTAAATTTCAGAAAATGTACCCTAGTTTGTAAACGCTATAACTTTTGTGCAAACCAATAAATATACGCTTATTGACATTTTTTTTACTAAAGACATGTGGCTGAATACATTTTGGCCTAAATGTATGACTAAAATTGAGTTTATTCGATTTTTCTTATAACAAAAAGTAGAAAATATCTTTTTTTTTCAAAATTTTCGTTCTTTTTCCATTTATATCGCAAAAAATAAAAATCGCAGAGGCAATCAAATACCATTAAAAGAAAGCTCTATTTGTGGGAAGAAAAGGACGCAAATTTCATTTGGGTACAACATTGCATGTCCGCACAATTTACAGTTAAAGCAGCGCAGTGCCGAATCCCAAAAACAGGCTTGGTCCTAATGGCCCGAAATGGTCCGGGGCTTAAGTGGTTAAATTCCCACACACATGTAAGGGGGCATGTGGGTGATTAGTTGTAACATCCCCTATTTTTCCCTCCTTGTTGGGTGCCAAGCAAGGGTTACATGCGAGGTCTACCCTGGGGTGGGTTCTTCTGGGCTATGCTTGGCACTTTGAATAGGGTCACTGTCTTACACAGGGGTAATTTGCTGGAACAACTGACTGATCTCTAATAAACTCTTTCATTGTTATTGTACATCACCACAGTCACTTCTGCAATTAGGAGTGACACACGGAGCCCTTGTCCTCTCCACCTGTCCAAAGTATCACCGCTACCTCACCCCAGTAATAGTATGGGGTTTCACTGCACACCTAGTGCAGACTTCATGCGTGTACTTCACTTCACTCTTCTTCTGCCATATCTGTGTACAGGACGAGGGCCCCAGTGGTGCAGATCTTGCTATGGGAGATGGATCACTGCTGAAGGAGTGCCAACAAACATCTCCCTCACTTGCCACATGTACACACCTAATGACAGGCTGCTAGAGAGACCTTTGTTACCCTTGGTAACCACTGAATTTACACACTGTATTAACTCTTGTACTATTATCTTTATACCCCAATGTGTATAAGTAACAACCGACAACAGTATAACAACAGTATAACAAAATAAAGTGCAGTTTTTTCCTCAACATCCCTAGTCACTAACTTCAGGCTTGGGTCCATACTTGGCAGAATCCAAGGATGGCATCTTCAGGAAGGACAGGAAATTCCAGCAATCACCCTATTCAGGGGGAACTCAAACCTCAGCATATTACTAGGTAATGACAGCAAATAGTTTGGCCAAAATGAACCAGCAAGAACCAAATCAACAGAGCAGCAACAAAAAAAACCAAGGTCTCCCAATGTCTAGGCCTCTGTCGCTTTTATAGCATACCACAAAGGACCGAGGGGGTTGGTCCCAGGAAAAACCCACCAAGAAAAACACGAGAAACACAATTAACTCTCAATTTCCCAGCTGGGGCAGCATTAACCACTACGTGCCTACACAAAACTGTAACCATAAGCAGTAGAACATATTTTTTTTGAAAGAGAAAACCCTGATGCACAATAATGGTTTCTTTGCCTTTAGAACAGCTTTAGTCTTCCTTAAGAGACATAACATGTCATACCATGTCACAAATTGTGTGTAATGTGATTTTATACCATTCTTCAGGAAAAAAAGTGCCCTATTCTTTAACCATTTCACTTCTAGGTGCTGCTGATGCACTTCAGATGACCATATTTTTCTGTTTATCATATGCATATTATGGACAATACTAATGAATGTCAAGGAGAGGCGGCTCGTTGTGACTAACAAGAAGATTACATTGCTTGATGAAGTGATTAAAGTTGAATTTACATTAGGGGTTGGATATTAAATTTTTAATGTAATTTTGTTAAAGGACTTTCTCACGGTGTCTTTGTGTTTATTTATATTTCACAATTTGTGTGAATTTATATTAAGGTTTACTAATTTACCCTGTACTTATTCTCCTGGGGAGGGGGTGGGTGTGCAGAATATCATATTATAAGGGGGCTGCCATAGTTTAATAAGTGCCTACCCCCCAAAAAAAAATAAAAAATTGGTGGACGGAATGTGGGGTAAAGGACCTCTGCTGACACCACCAATTGTAGTAGGATGTTCCACATCCTTACCACTCTAACAGTAAAGGACCCCTTACGCAGTTTAAGCTTTCACTGCCTCTCATGCAGCTTCATTGTGTGGCTATGTGTCTTCTTTAAAGACCTTAAGTAAAATATTTTCTCCCAATGCTAGAGTCACTATTCAAAGATTTGTATATTGTGATCATATTCCCTCCTAAGTGCCTTTTCTCCAAGGAGAATACGTTTAATGTTTGGAGTCTCTCCTCATAACTGAGGCCCTCCAGCCCCCTTATTAGCTTTGTTGCCCTTCTAAGGATATACTTTCTCATAATCGGTGACCAAAATTGAACCATGCACTCCAGATGTGGCCAAACCAGACATAAATATATAAAGAATAAATATATTAACAAGAAAAAAAGTGAAATAAAATTGACTTGAAGTCCCTTTATTGTAATTATATATTTTTCATTTACTTTTTTTTTTCCTCCAATTTTTTTCTTTAACTGACACTGCAACCTCTGGTGACGGGTCCTATTTATAATGGCATTAAGGGGTCTAACAAGACCCCTGATATCATTATATGTGTGCTGCAGATGTAAATTAGGGACATGAAATACCCAATCTCCTTCTCCCCATTCTGGAACAGATTGAGGTGGTGCATTTATACCACAAGATCTGTGAACATGAGACTCATAACAGTGGGAATTGCTTGCACTCTGATTTTATAGAAGTTATTGGGTTTCACTGCAGTTGCCAGAATTACTTTTTAAGACAGCAAAGAGGCCACAGAGTAAAAGTAAAACTTTTATTGCAGCTGTGACCTTGTTAAAACCTTTTGAATGACAAGATGTATACATATGTTATTGGCTTCTAAAAAATGGATATAACCATGATGCATATAATATGTCCTAGACAGTAAAAGAAACTAAAAGATTGAAGTGGGTGGATTTATTTTTATCTTTTGCACTCTATGTGCCAGTACATCCCAAAATGTTTAAATTATAATTAATGTGTTTGTCCTCATCCAGGATGTATTGCATGAATGTGTTTAGTAATATGTATGAAGGCATTACTATGCTTGAAAATGGGAACATCATGAAAGAACTGTATTTTTATAGGATGAGCCTGGTTTTGAAAAACTGCTTAATTCATTGCTGTTATTTGACCATGCAAAGCAACCATCAGACCTAATTACTACCACTATATACCAGTCCAAACATTCTGTTTTATATACATCTTTTTCATTTCCTCAGAAGTGAACACATTCAGATGTAAAAATTAGGGTGAAACATGACTAATTACTTTTATTTTTTAGTTGCTTAGGGGTAAATTAATTGAGCACCATACACCAGGTTAAACAGTTTTGCTTTGGATACAAGACATTTTGTAATTACAGCAGTGCCATCATTTCTAGATTTGTAAAGATTTATAGCAAACTATGATTTTTGTTGAGACAAAGAGATACAATAAGAAAAGTGTAATGGAGTGCACATTGCATTTCTTTCCATTAGTCTCTTTATGATGTTTTAAAATAGAAACTCTGTCCAGCATCATTTTAGAAAGCTTTTCACTCAGAAGACCCATAGATTTATTAACGTCTGTCTAGGTCACAGAGGTACTGACTTAATTCTATTCCAATTTTGGAGCTTTTATAGGATTTAGTAACTATCTGGTTACGTTCCCAACCATTGGTATGCTTGGACTTGCTTGCAAAGTGATTGTTCCTCTTTGGTAATAGAGTTTGTCTATCTTTGGCATAGTAATTTGCCTTGATGTTGGGGCATAATATGACTTCTGTAGAACTCCATTGGTTGCTTCATGTTACTCTAAAAAAATCACACATCTAGGTGTCAAGTGACACATTTTGTTTGTATTTTGCACATACTCCTATGTATGGGACAATCTTATATGACAAACCATTCCAATCTTATATGACACATCTGTGCTGTGTTTGTAAGATTGAAAGATACAGTGGGTATGGAAAGTATTCAGACCCCCTTAAATTTTTCACTCTTTGTTATATTGCAGCCATTTGCTAAATTCATTTAAGTTCATTCTTTCCTCATTAACCACTTAACGACCCCTTCACGCCGATATACGTCGGCAGAATGGCACAGCTGGGCACAAGCACGTACCTGTATGTCCTCTTTAAGAGCCCAGCCGTAAGTCCTGTGCTCCGTGACCGCGCCCGCGGGACCCGCGGACCCGATTGCCGCCGGTGTCCCGCAATCGGGTCACAGAGCTGAAGAACGGGGAGAGGTAAGTGAAAACAAACCTTTCCCCGTTCTTCCTAGTGTGACTGCCACTGATCGTCTGTTCTCTGTCATAGGGAACGACGATCAGTGACATCACACAGCAAGCCACGCCCCCTAACAGCAGTAATCACTCCCTAGAAAACACTTAACCCCTTCAGCGCACCCTACAGGTTAACCCCTTCACTGTCAGTGTCATTTTCACAGTAATGAGTGCATTTTTATAGCACTTACAATGGCCCCAAAATAGTGTCAAAAGTGTCCGATGTGTCCGCCATAATGTCGCAGTCACGAAAAAAATCACCGATCGCCGCCATTACTAGTAAAACAAAAAATTAATAAAAATACCATAAAACGACCCCCTATTTTGTAAACGCTATAACTTTTGCGCAAACCAATCAATAAACGTCGATTGCGATTTTTTTTACCAAAAATATGTAGAAGAATACGTATCGGCCTAAACTGAGGAAAAAAATAGGTTTTTTATATATTTTTGGGGAATATTTATTATAGCAAAAAGTAAAAAATATAGATTTTTTTTTAAAATTGTCGCTCTATTTTTGTTTATAGCGCAAAAAATAAAAACCGCAGAGGTGATCAAATACCACCAAAAGAAAGCTCTATTTGTGGGTAAAAAAGGACGCCAATTTTGTTTGGGAGCCACGTTTCACGACCGCGCAATTGTCAGTTAAAGCGAAGCAGTGCCGAATCGCAAAAAGGGGCCTGGTCTTTATGCTGCATATTGGTCTGGGGCTTAAGTGGTTAATGTACACACAGCACCCCATATTGACATAAAAACACAGAATTGTTGAAATTTTTGCAGATTTATTAAAAAAGAAAAACTGAAATATATCATGGTCCTAAGTATTCAGACCCTTTTCTCAGTATTTAGTTGAAGCACCCTTTTGATCTAATACAGCCATGAGTCTTTTTGGGAAAGTTGTTCACACCTGGATTTGGGGATCCTCTGCCATTCCTCCTTGCAGATCCTCTCCAGTTCTGTCAGGTTGGATGGTAAACGTTGGTGGACAGACATTTTTAGGTCTCTCCAGAGATGCTCAATTGGGTTTAAGTCAGGGCTCTGGCTTGGCCATTCAAGAACAGTCTCTGAGTTGTTGTGAAGCCACTCCTTTGTTATTTTAGCTGTGTGCTTAGGGTCATTGTCTTGTTGGAAGGTAAACATTCGGCCCAGTCTGAGGTCCTGAGCACTCTGGAGAAGGTTTTAGTCCAGGGTATCCCTGTACTTGGCCACATTCATCTTTCCCTCAATTGCAACCAGTCGTCCTGTCCCTGCAGCTGAAAAAAAAACACAGCATGATGCTGCCACCGCCATGCTTCACTGTTGGGACTGTATTGGACAGGTGATGAGCAGTGCCTGGTTTTCTCCACACAGACCTCTTATAATTAAGGCCCAAAAGTTCTATCTTGGTCTAATCAGACCAAAGAATCTTATTTCTCACCATCTTGGAGTCCTTCAGGTGTTTTTTTTAGCAAACTCCATGCAGGCTTTCTTGCACTGAGGAGAGGCTTTCTTCGGGCCACTCTGCCATAAAGCCCCGACTGGTGGAGGACTGCAGTGAGGGTTGACTTTCTACAACTTTCTCCCATCTCCCTACTGCATCTCTGGAGCTCAGCCACAGTGATCTTTGGGTTCTTCTTTACCTCTCTCACCAAGGCTCTTCTCCCCCGATAGTTTAGTTTGGCTGGACGGCCAGCTCTAGGAAGGGTTCTGGTCGTCCCAAACATCTTCCATTTAAGGATTATGGAGGCCACTGTGCTCTTAGGAACCTTAAGTGCAGCAGAATTTTTTTGTAACCATGGCCAGATCTGAGCCTTGCCACAATTCTGTCTCTGAGCTCTTCAGGCAGTTCCTTTGACCTCATGATTCTCATTTGCTCTGACATGCACTGTGAGCTGTAAGGTCTTATATAGACAGGTGTGTGGCTTTCTTAATCAAGTCCAATCAGTATAATCAAACACAGCTGGACTCAAATGAAGGTGTAGAACCATCTCAAGGATGATCAAAAGAAATGGAAAGAAACTGAGTTAAATATATGAGTGTCACAGCAAAGGGTCTGAATACTTAGGACCATGTGATATTTCTTTTTTTCTTTTTTAATAAATCTGCAAAAATGTCAACAATTCTGTGTTTTTCTGTCAATATGGGATATATATATATATATATATATATATACTCCTTCTATATCATCTGATATAGTATCAGTTACTTTTTTCCTCTTCTACAAACACAGTTACTTACTGTTAAAAAAAATCACACTTCAGTGTTGATCTCATATTCACACATTGAGAGTGATTTACCAGAGGGGCAAACAGATGTGTTGTTTAATTTGCACTATCTTAACATTGTGTCCTTATTAAATCTTTTAACTCACATTAATCAGGCAATTGCAGGATATTTACTCTTTTAAGCACTATGCAAATTTTTTTATTTTTTTTTACCTTTGGCTGTTTTCTGTTATACATAGGCAAGGACAATGCTACTTGTATACATTTTTTGTGTGATTCCATCCATTATATTGTATGATTCCATGTACTTCATTTCATGCAACTGAATTTATTTATAACTCCTTTCCATACATCTAACATTGTCTAAACACGTAAACAGGTACATGAATCCTAGCACACAAAAAATGAAATATATATTTTTTTTGCTTTGAGGGCAGTTCACATCAAAACATGCATGTTCACATGCATGCATTCCCATGTGGTCCTTCATGTTTCCGTTTTGGCAGCCAACTACAGCAACATGCGCTGGAACATGCAAAAAAGTGGTGCAAACACTAATTTTGCAAATCGGTATGCACAAACTGCATGGTACCTCTGGTTTGGTGGCCGCAAATGCATTGATGCATTTGGAGAGCCATTAGCAATTATGAGAACCCATATGCATCTCGCAAGGGCAGAATGTTCACGTGCAGTGATAGAGAAAAGCGCAGAGCCTTGCATGTTCAACAGAGAGGTTTACTTTTATATGTGTTGATTTTTACCATGAATGTTTTAAAGTTATGAATATAGATTAAATAATATTCTAATACAAAAAAATATATATAAATAAATAACAAATTTAGTCCAATGGATTGGGGATCAGGCTTCTGTCAGTCCACTACAAACTTTAAACCTACTGGATCAGTTTACGTTTAAAAATAATTCACAGTATTTTAAAGCATTTCTGCAGCAATTCTTAGTATTACATTTGCAGCTGGCAAATTATCTTACAAAAATTAGCCTTTAAAAACACAAATGACTATATTGTATTTAGAAAATCACATCTCACCATTAGGTGCCGTTGCTGTTATGTCTCACAAGGAAAGCAGTGTATATATTGCGCTGTCTGTCTTTTCTATTGCCAAAAAGCACCTACACTAAACAGCTGTGCCTTTATTTTTCCTGCTTTCTTCATTCTGAGGAAAACATTTGGAAAAATCAATTGGCATAAAACTGTAGCTGAAGTAAGTTGATTTAACAGACAGTGTTTATTTTGTCACTATTACTAATTTAACATTTCTACCACTTCCTAAAGGCCTGTAGAGTTTTATTTGAGGACTCACAGCAACTGGACGCTTGATGATGAAGTAATATTATTATTATGATTGTTATTATTTTAAAAAGACAATCATGTATCATAAATATATAAATTGACATCTAATTTTCATGGTGGTTCATTGTGAAATTGATTCAAAGGATTCAAACAGAGCTCCTGGTGTGATCAGTTATACTTATGTACAGAGCCCTTGATGAAGTTTTCCCACCAGTCGCTTTCAATGGATGCTCCTGACATTTTGTATGACTTCTTGTTTGAGGAACGATTTACATTAGAATGCAGTGCGGGAATGCCGCGTTCCCACACTGCATTCCAATCCGCACTGCCCTTGCAATCTGCTGCGGGTATCAGTACAAAGTTAATGACACCCCACACGCAGGTCGCAAATGCAGTGCGTTTGCTCGCACTTCCCTTACACCAGACCACATGTTCAAAATCAAAGTGCATGCACTACTTTTAATGCAGTGTTGTGCAATTTCAGCCCATTCAAAATTAATGGGCTGAAATAACACTGCACAGAACTGCATGTGAATCACACAAGAACCACACAGTGTTGCAGTTCCTAGTGTGAATGGGCCCTACAGGAGAGAAGCCAGTGGAAGGCTGCTACTGATTAGGGTCCATCAGGTCTGACATGCATGACTCTGCAGATCTACTTTACACACTGAAACTCTAAAGCCCAGGGTTCCTTCAAAAAACCTTCTATATGTCCTACTGCTGCTATAAATATAACACATTATTAAAGCATATAAGCTTTAGAAATGTACTTAGCATTAATAAAATTAAAGAGTCTGTGAAGTAAAAAAATATAAAATAGCAAAAGACAAGTCCAATCCAATGTGACTGGCCTCTCATTATGAATAGGCTGTAAAATGTAGGCCATGGTTTAAAGTAGCATTGCAGGGTATAGAAGATAAAGGTACCGTATATACTCGAGTATAAGCCGACTCGAGTATAAGCCGAGGTACCTAATGTTGCCACAAAAACTGGGAAAACTTACTGACTCGAGTATAAGGCGAGGGACAACAATGCCTCAGTGTTCCCATCCTTACTGTTCCCATCCTCACTGTTCCTATCCTCACTGTTCCCTATCCTCACTGTTCCCTATCCTCACTGTTAACTATCCTCACTGTTAACTATCCTCACTGTTCCTATCCTCACTGTTTAAATTTTACATGTAAATAGTACCTGAAAAAAAGTTGCGGCTGCGGCGTCCATCGTTCAAATCCCGCGGTCTCTTCCTGTTCCTTCCATGATAGGCGATTCTCATCAGACACTCTCCGCCTATCACGAACGTTCTCTCATCCTCAGTTTCCCAGCACACACTGTGTTGGGTGTTCCGCCAATCACAGACGTCTGCTGGGAAACTGAGGATGAGAGAACGTTCGTGATAGGCGGAGAGTGTCTGATGAGAATCGCCTATCACGGAAGGGACCAGGAAGAGACCGCGGGATTTGAACGATGGACGCCGCAGCCGCAACTTTTTCTTAGGTACTATTTACATGTAAAAACTTTCGCTGACTCGAGTATAAGCCGAGGGGGGACTTTCAGCTCCAAAAAAAGGGCTGAAAATCTCGGCTTATACTCGAGTATATACGGTACTCACTTTCAGTTATACTGTAACCAGGCTTACCCTGCATACTATTCATAGTGTGACAACCACCAATGTCTATTTCTTTCTGAATGTACAATTTCTTTCTTTTTTACTTTCTGATCAATGCCTAGTTAATTAAAATTAATATTTTTAATAATATTGTGAAATAGGTATAATGAAAAATTATTCTATGTTAGAAACATAAATATAGCTTGCAAAACAAATACATTTAGACCTTTTTGTATGAAACTTGAGGTTCAGATTAAAGCATGTGTATATTTTGATACTTGTAGGACAGTTGCGCTTAACTTATACAAAGAACCCACATCTGCCCATTACATTCCTTACAAACTCAGACCGCGAGAGATGCTCTACTGACAGCTTTTTACTTTCAACCCTTACAGAAAAGTAAGCCTGATACATACAGTATTTGAATGTAATAAGCGTTTAAAGAAACATGCCATTCTTGGCACAGCTGTTCTACGGTGTCCTTCGTAATCCCTTCCCTATTTAGGAAATATTTGTTTTTCGCTAATCAACATGTTGTGACTCTGCAGTCCTCAGACTCAAGTGACTTGATGTCTTGGCACAACAATTTGAAAATCTGCAGCCTGCTATTGTAAAAATCAATGCTGGAACACCAGAATACAAAAATACTTAATAAAAAATGTCCTTTTTGCTCTGCTAGGCCAAGGAGAGGAAGTGCTTTGAATCAGAATGGAAATATCAAACAGGGAACTAATTTCTAAAGATATTTGCTTAACAGCTAAACAGGAAGAAATGCATTTATAATACTATGGAGAGTATTGGACAAGTTCATCTAAAAAAAAGATATGTCACAGATAGCATTCTTATTTATAGTTGTTGTGGTTTGGAAACAAATTGGGGTATTCTGTGGAATATAGAGCCAAAACCGCTGTGCTTAAAAGAAAGCATCAATTTAGCATTATTGTCAGTGTGTATTTTCACAAAGCTATACAATATTCTTAAACAGACAGGACTATATCAGTGGTAAGCAGGCAAGACATCTGAACTGAGTGCAAATGAGGACGGATGTTAATAATAATTAGTGCCAATATGTAAGCTCTGGACCCATACCCCACTGGACACCTAAGGGGGAGTTTAGAAGCTTGGGAGCACATTGCACAAGGGTCCATCAGTCTAAATTGAAGCCTTAACTGTGGCGTGGATGTCAGGCTGATCTAAGAGCTTTGATGCTTTCTGGGTTACTGACCTGGAACTAGTATGCAGATCAGGAGTTTTGACTTTGCTCTAAATCAGTGGTTCTCAACTACTGTCCTCAGGACCCACTAACAGGCCAGATTTTAAGTATTACCTTGGTGAGATGCAGACTAGAATACTGCAATCCCTGAGCAGCAAATTATATCACCTGTGATGCATTTCAGTTATCTTGCAAACCTGGCCTGTTGGTGGGCCCTGAGGACTGGAGTTGAGAACCACTGCTCTAAATGGATGCATATTTTTGCTAGATCAATGAGTCAGGACGTATTTAAGCCTGTATGATAGCTAGGTAACTAATATTTTCAAAAATAAGTTAATAATGGAAGCCTACATATTTCTCTCAGCAGAGATGTATTTTAAAGAATAACTGCACTTTTAACTAAAGCCAACTCTGACCCATCAAAGCCTGCTGGCTATGGTTCAACGGCTAAGTACCGGATTCTGATTTAAAAAAAAAAAAGTGGTGTAGCAAATGTGCACATAAACGCACTAGGTGGGCAAATTTTGAGCCCACATAATTTTCCCTAAAGTCATAGAAGTGGGGAATTCCTAGTCTTGAAGTGAAACTGGTAGGAATGGGTGGAGATGTAGGTGATTTTAAGTAGTAGTAGGCATAGGAGAAAGCAGGAGAGAGAAGTCAGAAACTTTAACATTTTAACTTTGGATGCGAAAGTGTTTTTTCTCTGCACTAAAGTAAGATTTTATCCAATAGCTATTTTGAAGTATTGATAAAAAGGTAATATAAAACATATAGAGTAAAATACATGTATGCAGGTATTAAACTAAGAGTGTGGAAATAGCTCCTATATACTATAAATACATGCAAAACAAGCACCTACTTTATTACTTGTGGGCAGCATATATCATAAGTAATAAAATTCATTGAATTAATTAAAATTGATAACAAAGTTATTGTAGTCATATCTATCATTTAGAATCACTCATCACTGACATTCATTTAGTACTAATTATTAATTAGCAAACTATATTTGGAGACATACAGAAAATAATGACATGTTTAGCATTACATATTACCTTATGAAATATTTGACATTATGTATCTAGTGACCTCTATTTGGCATTAAACAGACATGAGGGACGTGTATAATAAGTAGAAAGTAAAGCGGAAAAATACTTTACTAATCAAGTAAACAAGAATTTTGGTCCATTCATATTTTTAGCAGCAACAATTGCCACCAATACAATTCTGTACATACTGTACATCTGAGCACTGAGCATGAAAAGCAGGTTTTCTCAGTTTAGAGCATATGATAACCACAGCAAGTGTGACTAAAAAAATGGCACTTTACCAAATGCAGGATATATATTATCATAAAATCAAATATATAACATATTACATGTGTAGGGACCCAGTGGTTACTGTGAGCACCCCCTCCAAATAAAATATAAATTAAAAATTAAACAGCATAATATTCAGACAAGCAAAGTATAATTATTTCCCCATTTACAATGTATTCTACACTGAACTGCTTTGAAATCAGGGGTGGGGTGGGTGAGTTATTTAAATGTATACATTTGTTTTTTATTTTACTTGAGGAGGAATTCCCCTGTCAACACTGTCTGTGTTGATGGGTGAATTGTGCAAATTTCTTTCCTGCAACCCGTGGCTGCAGGAAAGAAATTCACATTGTGTATGGGCTACCTTACTTAGCAAATTGCTACATGCTGCAGGAGGATGCGCAGCGTTTTGAGAGCTCCGATGATGGTACCCAGCTTGAGGAAGGCAGTTACGTGAGCTCAGAGAGAGGGGGCACCCAAGAAGGACAGCAAACTGGCAGTCATGTTCCCCCAGCTGCAGCATACTGCCAGGTTTGCTCCAGTGATGAGGGGGAGGGGATGATGAGGTCACTGACTCTACATGGGTGCCTGGTAGGAGAGAGGAGGAGGAGGAGGAGGCACATCTCCAACAAGGCAGGATGCCCTCCAGGGGCCAGCTTAAGGGCAGCCAACTGACTGCATCACACCGCAGAGCTCCACATGTGCAGGGCGCTGCTGTCTCTGCACGTTATTCCAAAAGTTCTTTGGTGTGGGACTTTTTTGAGACGTGTGCATCAGATCGCACCATTGCTATTTGCAACATATGTCTGAAGCGTGTCTAGCGTGGCCAAAACATTAGCCGCTTGGGCACCACATGCTTGACCAGACATATGTCGACCTGCCATGCAGTCCGTTGGCAAGCATACATAAAAGACCCACACCAAAGAACAAAGCGGACCTCTCCTTGCTCCTCATCAGCTGGGATCTCCAACCCCACTATACCTTCAGTCCTCTCAGATACCTGCACTGAGTGGAATGAAGGTGTAGAATTAGGAGTGCCACTGATAAGTACTTGCGGGCAATCTGCTATCGGTACACCAACGTCCGATTGTACCAGGCAAATTTCCCTGCCCCAGCTGCTGCACCGCCGAAAAAAGTTCGCTCCCAGCCATCCACATGCCCAGCGCTTGAATGCTAGCTTGGCTAAATTGCTAGCACTTCAACTGATGCCTTTTCAGTTGGTAGACTCTGCCCCCTTCCGTGAGTTTGTGTAATGTGCGATTCCTCAGTGGCAGGTTCCCAAACGCCACTTTTTTTCACGGAAGGCGATCCCGGCTCTCTATCGGCATGTGGAAGGCAATGTCTTGGCCTCGCTGGACAGGGCGATTAGTGGTAAGGTGCATATTACAGCTGACTCATGGTCCAGCAGGCATGGACAGGGACATTACCTATCTTTCACAGCGCATTGGGTGACTCTGCTGGCAGCTGGGAAGGATGCAGGACAAGGTGCAGAAGTGTTGGAGGTTGTTCCGCCACCACGCCTCCAAAATGTTACTACTGGTGATTCTGACACACCTCTCTCCTCCACCCCCTCCTCTTCTTCTTCCTCCATGGCCTCTACATGTGCTTTGTCCTCGGAATCAGCGGTGCTCCGTAAGCCTTCAAGGGGCTACGCAAGTACGCAGGCAAAAAGATGCCATGCGATGCTTGAGCTTGTGTGCTTGGGGGACAGGAGCCACACTGGGGCAGAGATTCTGTCAGCTCTGCAGGGGCAGGTTCAGAGGTGGTTGATGCCATGCCAGCTTAAGCCAGGAATGGTGGTTTGAGACAATGGCACCAACCTTCTCTCCGCCCTCCGATAGGGACAGCTGACCCATGTGCCCTGTTTGGCTCATGTCCTTAACTTGGTTGTGCAGCGGTTCTTGGGCAGGTACCTGGGCTTACAGGATGTCCTGAGGCAGGCCAGGAAACTCTGTGTGCATTTCTGCCGGTCATATAAGTGCTCGGCTGGCTGACCCCCAAGAACCGCCTAATCTGTGACATGCCCACCAGGTGGAACTCAACGTTGCCCATGCTGCAGTGGGCTAAACATGCAGCAGAGGGCCATCAATGAGTACCTGTCCGACTATAGCACCAGGACAGGGTCAGGGGAGCTTGGCTTTTTTGCCACGCCAATGGGTCATTTTCAGGGATGCATGCACTGTCATGTCACCATTTGAGGAGGCCACGAGTATGGTGAGCAGTGACAGTGCATGCATCAGTGACACTGTCCCTCTTGTCCACGTGTTGGAGCACACACTGCGTGGAATAATGGACAGTGCACTTGAGGCAGAACAGAGGGAGGAAGAGGAGGACTTCCTTACCTCTCAAGGACCCCTTTATCCAGACAGTGTTCCTGCTGGCCCGCCGATCACACAGGAAGAGGTTGAGGAGGAGGAGGATTGTGTCAGCATGGAGGTGGAGCCTAGCACTCAACATCAGCAGCAGTCTTCAAGGGATCATTTACAGTCCCAAGAAACCAATGGACCTGTACGTGGCTGGGAGGAGGTGGCTGCGGATCATGTCGTCCTTAGTGACCCAGAGGACTCCGGACCGAATGCCTTAGCAAACCTACGCTGGCCTCCCTGATCCTGCAAAGCCTGCGAAAGGATCCTTGTATTCATGGTATCAAGGAGAGGGATCATTACTGGCTGGCAACCCTCCTTGATCCACGTTACATAACCCCACATCCTGCATCTGCTCCTGACGAGTGGTATATGACAACCACGAAACACGTAGAGCTTTCCTATGATGCTATGCTACAATGTCCATGGTTTATATCTGTACGATACCGAAGTTTATTCTATTATAATGTACCAATCCACCACTGCTATCATGTTTATATGCTACAAGTGCAATTTTGGTTTACATACTCTAGGCTACCAATATGTATATTATGCTGTGACTAATTGCTACCATCATGAACTGTCTAGACGTTATATATTGAGACCTATCAATATATTGTTTTACCCTTTTTATGTATAATATGTTGAGATTATTGTGTACTTCTATGAACTGTCTAGATTTTATTCATTGAGACCCAGCAATTTAACAATCACCTTTTTACCTCTTTACCTGTTTCCTTATATGTGTATGTATGCCCCTTTTGCAATAAATACAATGTGTATATTGATTGATCTATTTACTTAGTTGTGTGCCTCATATTACGTCCCACCATTTAGTCTTCCTGTTCAAAATATCGGGGATGGAGGTATATATACTTATTGCCTCATTTAAAGTCCCAACGATAGTTTTAGGTATAGTTCTTTGTTCTCCTATATGATGTGAGGTAGGCTCGATGCACCAATTTAAATTGAATTAAGCGGTCTCATGATCAGAAATTTAGTGGGGTATCCCAACTTTTTTGATACTCTGCAGGATTTTAGCTGAGTTGTTTGCAGGCCAATATGTTATGCTGTAAGAGGTAAACAAAGAAAGTTATTCCTGAATATGGATTGGCAGAGGAGAGGCCTGCTGGGAATGCTGCATCAGTTGCTCTTTAACATTAAATTAGTGAAGGCACTTGTTTCAGCCAGCTTTTCTGTGGACTTGTGAAAGGTTTGCAGCCTTGCTGTGCTCTCCGGAATTGTTGTGTCAAGAAGCCATCAACATGCGAGACCCCACACAATTTTGGCTAGGGGGAGTGCCAGAGGAGGAGAAGAAGTTGGTCAACTTGCAGATACCGTCTCTGTCAGAAAAGGCATGCCAGCAGACAAGATAGCTCCACTGGGTAGATTCATGTGCATCATTACAAGCTAGTTCATGGCCTTTCACGTGCACTTAGGAAATGTACACGTGCTCTTATACGTATGCATGCACATCTGCATGTGCATACCCGTGCGCATCTACATGCTCATGTGCACTTGTTACAGATGATGGTTGCCAAATGGGCTATTTAAACATAGCCAGTGTTCTGGTTCAGGGCTGTCTTGTCTGCATCTGATTCCAGTTACCAACCCAGTTGTCCTGTCTATGCTGTGAACACTCCTGTACTGACTTTGGCTTGTCTTCTGACCTTCACTTCTGTCTACCCTCATCGCTGCTGTTCCACTGATCTATTACCCTTGCCTGCACCCTGACTACACTCCTGACAACCCATCTGTACCTGATCTGTCTGCCAGTGTATGACCAAGCTTGCCTGACTTTGCTACCATTCCTATTGCTGTTGGACCTGCCTGCCATCCATCAGTGTCTGCTTACCTTTTGCCTCACCCGTCTGCTGTCGCCGGTACAATCCTGCTTCTGCCTGCTGCTTATCAGCTGCTACTCAGCTCACCTGCTTCACTGAGGAACACTGATGACTTTTTCTGCTTGGCGTGGACACTTGCCCTGCTTCTAGCTAGACCTACAGGCACTCGTGCCACTCTGCACTCCTGTACTCTGCACTCCCACACCTACTGTTCATTATCCATCTATTAGCACATGTCACGTGACAACCATGATGTTAGCACAATGCCCCAAATTGTACATTTCAGCATTCAGGTCCCTGTTACTTAAAAGTGTTAAATGCCAAATTTACAGATATTGCAATAGATCACGCAAGGTAATTGCATTTAAAAAAGCTAGACAAATTGGCAATAGTATTTTAATCTCAACTGTGACCACCACATTGCACTGGATCTGGAGTACATAGTAAATATAACATAGCTACCTACAAACATGAGCACAAATATCTTTGTTCTGTGAGGTTACAGAAGAAGCTTGCAATAGAGAGTATAGTATCATGGACTTTTCAAGCTGCCTCCATGAAGGAAAGAATAGCTTTTTATGTTGCACATGTGGAGTGCTAACAGGCAAAAACACATTTGGGTATTTCATATTGCACTTCAGCAAGTGAAGTGACTGACTGTAACGGGAAGACTATAGCAATAGATGCTTGTTTGTATGAAATTGTTACATGCTTTGTCATGTATTTGTTTACTTTACAGTCCTGCATTTAATGAAATATTAACCAGCTGAGATAGAAATGCTATAAATGATAAAATAAACACTATTAATAATACAGTAGACATTTCTTTTTCACCTTTATAATGATTCCGTTAACAAACTGATTCAACAGATCCCCAATGAAATGTTTGCATTCAATTTCCAGCATTTCCATTACATATCTTACATAAGCATGAAAAAAAACATGCCACACACACACACACACCAGTTAGATACACATTAACTGAGTAGTAGATTCTAAACTAAAATACATGCCACACAGACGCATAGGAAAAGCAACATACAAATTATATACAGTAATGCTGGCCATACACTATGAAAAATTAGCCAGAATTCGGTCATTTGGCCAGTTCGTTCGTTTTTCGGCCAGTTAATGGGCACAAAATTGGTAATCATTTGGATGTTTTTGAGCTGAAAAAATGAAGGACAAGTTTAAAATTTTTCTGTTGAATGAACGATAAATTGAAAGGTTAATGTGTTTCCCATCCTAACTGTTTGCACTAGGTATATGTAAAAAACAAACAAAAAATTGATTCATTTATGTCCACTGAACGATTTATCGGTCATTACATGAGGGCACTATCGTTTGCTCTCATGGCCGAATGTTAGTTTTTCAAAAATGGGTTCTGCCGATTTTTCGCATAGAGTATGGCCCGCTTAAGTCTAAGAATTATACAATAATTGGTTTAAGGAGACAGTGGGAGGAATCAACAAAACTGGCAAGAGTGGGGCAAGCAGCTGTTTTCGGATCTATTTGTACTACCCATGCTGGTTTCTATTTCTTTGGGTTCCATGGTCAAGGGATTGTCATACGTCCTTTTTTTCCTGTAAATAGAGATTTATTTTGGGGGTATTTCACCTCTGCAGCTTTTATTTTTTGCGCAAAAAAAAAAGGGGCGACAATTAAAAAAAAAAAAAACGATATTTTTCAGTTTTTGCTATAATAAATATCCCAAATAATAATAAAAATAAAAAAACAATTTCTTCATCAGTTTAGGGTGATATATATTCTTCTACATATTTTTGTTAAAAAAAATGCAATAAGTGTATATTGATTGGTTTGATCAAAAGTTATAGCGTCTACAAAATAGGGAAAAGATTTATGGCATTTTATTTTTTATTTATTTTTTACTAGTAATGGCGGCGATCAGCAATTTTTATCAGGACTGCGACATTGTGGCGCACAGATCGGACACTTTTGACACATTTTTGGGACCATTGCCATTTATACATCGATCAGTGCTAAAAAAAAGGAACTGATTACTGTGCAAATGTCACTGGTAGGGAAGGGGTTAACACTAAGGGGCGATCAAGGGGTTAAATGTGTTCCATCAGTGTGTTTCTTACTGTGGGGGGATGTGACTGACTAGTAGGGATGAGCTTCGAGTTCAAGTCGAACCCATGTTCGACTCGAACATCGGCTGTTCAATCGTTCGACGAAGATCGAACATTATGGTCCGTTTGCGCCAAATTCGAGTGGTGCGTCATGGCCCATAATTCACTGTGGCATTGCAGTGCATTGCTGGCTGTTGATTGGCCAAGCATGCACTATGACCCGCATGCTTGGCCAATCACAGCGCCGTCTGAACAGAGAGCTGTAATTGGCCAAACCAGGGTGGCTTTGGCCAATTATGGCTTGCAGGGTTTAGTACACGCTCCACACTATATAAGGCCACCGGCTCTGCGGCCTTGTGTAGTGTGTTGGAGTTGTGAAAAGAGAGAGTTTACAGAGACAGACAGTGTCATTTATATTGAGTTAGAGGCAGGCGAGTCTGTTAGCTGCAGTTACAGTGTGTAGAGGATATATATGCATCCTAGGTGTTGTATATATATTTATACACTGTATTGAGTTTAGCAAGATCCGTTCCTGTTAGTCTATATACTGTGACAGGCGGGCAGGTGATTGTGCTAGCTGCAGACAGTCAGTGTTTCACTTAGTGTACTACTGTGTGCTTTGCATAGCATTTACCTAAAGCTCACCTGAATACAGTTAGTCTCTATACTGTGACAGGCAGGCAGGTGATTGTGCTAGCTGCAGACAGTCAGTGTTTCACTTAGTGTACTACTGTGTGCTTTGCATAGCGTTCACCTAAAGCTCACCTGAATACAGTAATGCCGCGTACACACGGTCGTTTTTTAATGTCATTGAAAAAAAATAAGTTTTTCTCGATGTGATTTTTCTTGTTTCCTCTCAAGCCTGCCTTGCCTACACACGATCATGAAAAAAAAATGCTAGAGAAAAGCGCGGTGACGTACAAAATGTATGACGGCACTATAAAGGGGAAGTTCCATTCGGATGGCGCCACCCTCTGGGCTGCTTTTGCTGATCCTTGTGTTAGTAAAGTTTGGTGAGAGACAATTCGCGCTTTTCAGCCTTGTGCTCTTCAGTCCGTTACAGCGTGATGCATGTGCTATCTCCATTACGAACGCTAGTTTTACCAGAACGAGTGCTCCCGTCTCATACTTAATTCTGAGCATGCGCATTCTTTTCCCCTTGTAAAAGCATACACACTACCGTTTTTCACAACGTTAAAAAGAATGACGTGAAAAATGACGTGAAAAAATAGAGCAGGTTCTAATTTTTTTTAGCCCATTTTTCATGTCGTTAAAAATGCTCTGGAGCCTACACACGATCGTTTTTAATGACCAATTTAAAAAATTGCATTTTTAACGTCATGAAAAACGGTCATGTGTATGCGGCATTAGTCTCTATACTGTGAAGGGCATGCAGGTGATTGTGCTAGCTGCAGACAGTCAGTGTTTCACTTAGTGTACTACTGTGTGCTTTGCATAGCGTTCACCTAAAGCTCACCTAAATACAGTTAGTCTCTATACTGTAAAGGGCAGGCAGGTGATTGTGCTAGCGGGCAGACAGTCAGTGTTTCACTTAGTGTACTACTGTGTGCTTTGCATAGCGTTCACCTAAAGCTCACTAGAATAAAGTTAGTCTCTATACTGTGACAGGCAGGCAGGTGATTGTGCTAGCTGCAGACAGTCAGTGTTTCACTTAGTGTACTGTGTGCTTTGCATAGCGTTCACCTAAATCTTACCTAAATACAGTTAGTCTCTATACTGTGACAGGCAGGCAGGTGATTGTGCTAGCTGCAGACAGTCAGTGTTTCACTTAGTGTACTGTGTGCTTTGCATAGCGTTCACCTAAATATATATTAGGGCTGTTACTGATTAAAATTTTCGTGTTCGATTAATCAATTTTTTTTAATCGATTAATCGACTAATTTCGATTAATTATAACGCACATACAGTTTTTACAAGAATTTTTTTTTATTAAACTTTAAGAAAAACTTAGATAGTTAGTTTGTTAGTTGTACACATCTCCCCCCATACTGTAATGTCCACATGTGCTCCCATTCTGTAATGTCCACATCTCCCCCGTAATGTCCACATCTCCCCCGTAATGTCCACATCTCCACCGTAATGTCCACTTTTCCCCCCCATACCGTAATGCCCACATGTGCCCCCATACCATAATGTCCACATCTCCCCCGTAATGTCCACATGTGCCCCCATAATGTCCACATCTCCCCCGTAATGTCCACTTTCCCCCCCATACTGTAATGCCCACATGTGTCCCCATACTGTAATGTCCACATGTGCCCCCATACCGTAATGTCCACATCTCCCCCGTAATGTCCACATCTCCCCCGTAGTGTCCACATGTCCCCCGTAATGTCCACTTTTCCCCCCATACCGTAATGCCCACATGTGCCCCCATACCATAATGTCCACATCTCCCCCGTAATGTCCACATCTCCCCCATAATGTTCACATCTCCCCCCCATACTGTAATGCCCACATGTGTCCCCATACTGTAATGCCCACATGTGTCCCCATACTGTAATGCACACATGTGCCCCCATTCTGTAATGTCCACATGTGCCCCCATACTGTAATGTCCACATCTCCCCCGTAATGTCCACATCTCCCCCCATAATGTAATGCCCACATGTGCTCCCACTGTAATGTCATTGTCCACATCTCCCCCGTAATGTCCACATCTCCCCCCGTAATGTCCACATCTCCCCCCATACCTTAAGATCCAGGCAGAACCGTCCGCAGAGTAGACGGCACAAGCAGGCGGCTGATGATGACGTCAGCGCGCCGCTACTAGGCTGCCGCAGGGTGGACCAAGATGGCCGCCGCGCTCCGGAGCTAGGCCGAAGCTGCGGCCTTTCCTATGGACGAGACCGTGGAGCTCACTCCGCGGATCGTCATCGATCAAAAAAATTTTGATCGATCAAAGAAATTAACGATTAATCGAGCAATTAATCGTTAATTTCCGCACCCCTAATATATATATATATATATATATATATTTATACATCCCACCTTTGTGCAGCTACATCTCATTGCAGGCCATTAGTATGTCTGGAAGGCAAACAATGAGAGGCAGACAGTCACGAGGCAATAAGAGAGGGCAAGTAGGCTCTGTGTCTAGAGGCAACCGTGCTGCTGGTCGTGGACATGGTGCATCCTCATCAGCACGTGGCCATGGGACACGCTTGTCCTTCTTTTCGGCAGCTGGCCATGTTGAGCCGCAACATGCCCAAGAATTGGTAGAGTGGATGACCAAGCCGTCCTCCTTCTCCTCATCCTCTCTCACCCAGGCTCAGGGTACTATGTCTGGCAAAGCAGCTGCCAAAGCAGCCTCTTCCCTCGGCTTAATGGCATCAGTCACTCCTTCCCTAGCCCCACCATGTCCTCCTGAGGAGTCCCCCGAACTGTTTGAGCACAGTGTTGGGTACATGCTCCAGGAGGATGCCCAGCGTTTTGAAGGCTCCGATGATGAAACCCAGCTGGAGGAAGGCAGTAACGTGAGCTCAGAGAGAGGGGGTAGTAACGTGATCCCAGAGAGAGGGGGTGCCCAACAAGGTCAGCTATCAGGGGCAGTCATGTTCCCCCAGCTGCAGCATACTGCCAGATTGGCTCCAGTGATGAGGAGGGAGGGGATGATGAGGTAACTGACTCCACGTGGGTGCCTGATCGGAGAGAGGAGGAGGAGGAGGCACATCTCCAACGAGGCAGGATGCCCTCCAGGAGCCAGCTTAAGGACAGCCAACCGACTGCATCACACCGCAGAGCTCTGCACGTTATTCAAAAAGTTCTTTGGTGTTGGCCTTTTTTCAGACGTGTGCAGCAGATCGCACCATTGCCATTTGCAACATATGTCTAAAGCGTATCTTGCATGGCCAAAACAGTGTTGTGGCAACACCACCACCACCACCACCAAAGGCCCAATTTTTCTGCCCTTGTTCAACAGGGGCATGTAATTACAATTCTTGATCTAATGTTTCACAGCTGGGCCCATTCCTGCGCCCATGAAGAGTAACTGTGCAGACTTACAGTGTTGTGGCACCAGCACCACCGCCACCACCAAAGGCCCAATTTTTCAGGCCCTGTTCAACAGGTTCAACAGGGGCATGCAATTACAATTCTTGATCTAATAATTCACAGCAGGGCCCATTCATGCGCCCACTAAGAGTAACTGTGAGGGCTTACAGTGTTGTGGCACCAGCACCACCAGCAAAGGCCCAATTTTCCTACCACTGTTCAACAATGGCATGTAATTACAATTCCTGATATAATAGTTCACAGCAGGGCATTCAAGCGCCCACCAAGAGTAACTGTGAGGGCTTACAGTGTTGTGGCAACACCAACATCTAAGGGGCAAATTTCTGCAGAGTATATACACAGGCCCCTACTTTCAAACATCCAAATTACAAACGACTCCTACTTGCAAACGGAAGGAGACAACAGGAAGTGAGAGGAAATCTACTGCTAGGAAGGGAAATTCTCTCCTGTAAGAGTTAATATGGGAAAAAGGTGTCTCCTCTCTACTGATGCTTTATCGCCAACCCTTGTTTCAATAAAAAAAACAGATTTTCAAAAAAACATTTGTCATTGGGACGGAAAGTGAGGTGAAATGTTCTGAACAGGTGCAGAGACAGCAAAACAAATGTTACAGGGGTGATAATCCTTCCCTATGTTCTCCAAAAAGCTTAAAAATAGATTTTTTGGCTGGAGCTACACTTAAAAATGTACCTGTTCCAAATTACAAACAGATTGTACTTAAGAACAAACCTCCAGTCCCTGTCTTGTTTCCACCGCCTGTATACTGCTGTTCAGAGTATATAGGGCCTTTTTTTTATTTTGGGTGCGGTGTTCCCCTTAATATCCATACAAGATCCAAAGGGGCTGGTAGTGGGCTGGGGTGGGGGGTACCCATGCCATTTTTCTCAATGATTTTCATCCATATTGCTGGGACCAAACATTACATTTAGGCTCCATGTACACAGAAGCTCAAAAACGGTTGTTTTTAAAGCAGCAGAAAAAGCTAGCTTTTATCAGCGTTTTTTTACTAGCTTTTATTAGCGTTTTTCAGTGTAGCTTTTTTTAGCTTTAAAAAAAAAAAAATTTCAATGGACCAAAAAACGCTCGCGGCCAGCGTTTTTGAGCGTTTATGAGCGTTTTTTCGGCGTTTTGCGTTTTTTTCAGCCGAAAAATGGCACTTTGAACGCAAATTTCTTGCGTTCAGAAAAAAGCCCATTAACTCCACTGCTCATTAAAGCTAAAAAACGTTATGTGTACATGAACACATAGGCTAACATAGAGTGCAGTTAATGGGCTTTTTAAAAAAACGCCAAAACGCCAATAAACTGCAGTTTATCAGCTTCTGTGTACACCGCAAGCAGTTTTAAATTACTTTTTTTCCTTTAGAAATGTAATTTTGTGCAGGGACAGTTCTAAACACGGGAAACACGTGCCACTTCACAGGCATACTTTAGACACCCCCCAGGTATGATATTAAAAGGAATATTTCACTTTTTTTTTCACTTCATGCATCATTAAAATCACTGCTCCCGAAAAAACGGCCGTTTTTAAAACGTCTTTTTGCATTGATACATGTCCCCTGGGGCAGGACCCGGGTCCCCAAACCCTTTTTAGGACAATAACTTGCATAATAGCCGTTATAACTAGCAATTTTGATTTCAAACATTTGCGTCCATTGTATTTAATAGGGTTCTAAAGTTCGCGCAAACTTTCGGCCCGTTTGCAGGTTCTGGTGCGAACCGAACAGGGGGTGTTCGGCTCATCGCTACTGACTAGAAGAGAAGGCAGATTGTTGTTTCTAGCTAGTAGGAACAGACAATCTATCTCTCCTCTCTTGACAGAACCAGGATGTTTTGTGTTTACACACACAAATGCCCGTTCTGTCTCTCGTGCCCGCAATCGCGCGTTGCCGACGTCCATCACGAACACCGGCCACGTGCATTGGTTCCCCCCTGCGAAGTGGCCGCTCACGTGCCTGCTCTAGCTGTTTAAAGGGCCGACGTACAACTACAGCGATTTGTGGGAGAGAGCAGACCTGCGGCAGTATGATGACGTGGCTGGTCCGCTAGTGGTTAAAAGCTCTAGGGGGCGCGCGTGCCTGTGGCGCGATGCCTGAGCCGATGCATGTGGTCAGCAGCCACGATGTCCACTGATGACCCGCAATCATTCCAGAGAGAGACAGAACGGGGATGTAAACAGACAGATCCCCATTCTGTCAGGGAAGTAGAGAGAGATCTGCTGTTCCTATTTTGTAGATGCTATAACATTTGCGCAAACCAATCAATATACGCTTATTGCTTATATTTTTTTCCCTAAAATATGTAGAAGAATACATTTTGGCCTAAACTGATGAAGAAATTTTTTTTCCAATTTTTTGGGGGATATTTATTAGAAAAAAGTAAAAAATATTGTTTTTTTTTTTCAAAATTGTCTGTCTTTTTTTGTTTATAGCGCAAAAAATAAAAACCGCAGAGGTTATCAAATACCAGCAAAAGAAATCTCTATTTGTGGGAAAAAAAGGATATACATTTTGTTGGGGTAAAATGTCGCACGACCGCACAATTGTCAGTTAAAATAACGTAATGCTGTATCGCGAAAAATGGCCTGGTCATTAAAAGGGCAAATCCTACCGGTCCTTACGTGCAGGCCCGGACTGGCCATAGGGCATACCGGGCAAATGTTCGGTGGGCTGCGGCGGCCTGCGACAGACCGCGATGGCCCGTAGCGGCCCGCGGGCCGCCGGATAGCATGTCACGTCTTCCCCATCATCTCCAATGTCTCCGGAGGCAGCCGGAGTTGGTGGGCGGAGCTGGGGGTGTGGCTGCCCCCTCCACTCCTCCCACAGACTCGTTCCCTCTGGCTGATCCCACAGCTGAAGGAGAAAGAAATGAGGACACAGCAGCAAGAGTGTCTTCATCTCCAGGCATGCTGTAAGTTACTGCACTGCTGCACATGTCACTACATACCACCCCAGCCTGCCCTATGCCACTGCACCCTGCCCTATGTGTGCCACCCCAACCTGCCTTATGCCACTGCCACACCCTGCCCTATGTTACCGCACCCTGCCTTATGCCACCGCACCCTGCCCTATGCCAGCGCAACCTGCCCTATACCACCCCAGCCTGCCCTATGCCACCGCAACCTGCCCTATGCCAACACAACCTGCCCTATGTCACCGCAACCTGCCCTATGCCACCGCAAACTGCTCTTTATCACCCCAACCTACCCTATACCACCGCAAACTGCCCTATACCACCCCAGCCTGCCCTATACCACTGCAAACTGCCCTATACCACTCAAACCTGCTCTATACCGCCCCAGCCTGCCCTATATCACCGCAACCTGCCCTATATTACCCCAACCTGCCCTATATCACCCCAGCCAGCCCAATACCACCATATACTTTAATTTACAGGGGTCATTTGGGGGTGTGCCTCGTGACCATGCGCTGCCTGCAGGATAGACAGGAGGAAGGTGACACCATGTTTTGCCGCACCAGGTGACACCAACCCTAGTGACGCCACTGCCCCAGTGCACTCTCAGCTGCGAGTTGGAGCACATCAGGGGGCTAGGACCCGCAACGATCCCCTTCTCTCTGGCAAGGTGGCCACGGCACTGATGATCTGATCAGTCTCGGCTCGGCTGTCTCACTCAGCCGAGCAGAGTGAAGCCGCCTCCCCCTCCTCCTTTATGTCCACACAGGGGGAGGGGACCCAACATGCGGTCCCGCGCTGATCTGAGGTACATTATGGGTCTGAAGGGGGGGCTGAATTGTAGGGGGGTTTCTGTATTGTAGGGGTGGTCTGAAATGTAGGGGGGTCTGTAATGTAGGGGGTGTTCTGTATTGTAGGGGGGTCTGAAATGTAGGAGGAGTCTGTATTGTAGGGGGTTCTGTATTGTAAGGGGGGTCTGAAATGTAGGGGGGTTCTGTATTGTAGGGGGGTCTGAAATGTAGGTGGGTTCTGCATTGTAGGGGGGTCTGTAATGTAGGGGGGTCTGTAATCTAGGGGGGTTCTGTATTGTAGGAAGGGTCTGTAATGTAGGGGGGTCTGTATTGTAGGGGGGTTCTGTATTGTAGGGGGTCTGTAATGTAGGGGGGTTATGTTTTGAAGCTCAGTCTAAAATGCCCGGGCCTATTTTCTGTCCCAGTCCGGGCCTGCTTACGTGGTTAATGTCTGGTTATTAACCCCAGAAAATGCAGGGTGAAAAGCCTTCCTACTATCTCTTGCTTTTAGATGACAATTCTAAACACGGGAAACACGTGCCACTTCACAGGCATACTTTAGACACCCCCCAGGTACGATATTTAAAGGAATATTTCACTTTTTTTCACTTTAAGCATCATTAAAATCACTGCTCCCGAAAAAACGGCAGTTTTTAAAACGTTTTTTTTTTGCATTGATACATGTACCCTGGGGCAGGACCCAGGTCCCCAAACCCTTTTTAGGACAATAACTTGCATATTACCCTTTTTAATTAGCACTTTTGATTTTGAACGTTCGAGTCCATTGTATTTAATAGGGTTCTATAGTTGGCGCAAACATTCGGTCCGTTCGCAGGTTCTGGTGCCAACCGAACCGGGGGTGTTTGGCTCATCCCTAATGCTGAGGGACAGTGCACCACTAGAGTATGGGGGGGGGGGCACCAACTGCTAGGGGAATGGAGGATTAGGTAAGTAAAATGCTTTTACTCTCCCCTAGACCTAAACGGGCAGTTAATACTTGCAGTGATAGCACAGCCCCACAAGGGAGAATTTTCATTTGTGCGGGGGGGGGGGGGGGGGTTGGGCTTTAAATGCTGCCTGATGCCCTTACACTTAACCACTTAACGACCGCTCACTGTATATATACGTCGGCAGAATGGCACCGACAGGCACAATCACGTAGAGCATACGTGATTGCCTTTGTATAGTTGGGGGGTCCGATCGGACCCCCCTTCTGTACAGTGAGCGTTCCGGGATGAGGGGGCAGCCATTCGTTTCTGGCCACCCCCTCGCGATCGCTCCCGGCGAATGGAAATGCCCCCTCTGTCTGTGTCAGACAGAGGGAGCAGGAGGAAGTGATGTCATCTCTGGTGCGGCGCTCACATATACCGAGCGCCGTACAAGAGAAGATATCAGGTCAGTGCACACAACACTACACTGACACCAGGAAACATAGGGACATAAATCGCCCCCCCAGGCCCCCCCAGACACCCCAGATCACCCCCCAGATCACCCCCCCAGCCCCCAGTCACAGTGTCACTGATTGCAGTGACCATTTATTTAGTGATCACTGCAATCAGTGAAATTTGTGACTGTAAAAGTGTCACCAAAGTTTAGTCTTAGGTCCAGTGTAGCCCCCTAACCCCCCCTAATAAAGGTTTAACCCCCTGATCACCCCCCAGATAACCCTTTCACCGCCTATCACCACTGTCGCTTAGCGATCATTTTTCTGATCGCTGTCTTAGCGTCAGTGATGCCGATCGGCAGCCAGTAATTTTTTTTAGGTTCGCCGCAGGTTTTTATAGCGTCAGGTACCCCAATATATTATCTAATAAAGGTTTAACCCCCTTGATCGCCCCCCAGGTAACCCTTTCACCCCCTATCACCACTGTCACTAAGCAAACGTTTTTCTAAACGCTGTCTTAGTGTCTGTGATGCAGATCGGTAGCCGGAATTTTTTTTTAGGTTCGCCGCAGGTTTTTATAGCGTCAGGTACCCCAATATATTATCTAATAAAGGTTTAACCCCCTTGATCGCCCCCCAGGTAACCCTTTCACCCCCTATCACCACTGTCGCTAAGCAATTGTTTTTCTAAACGCTGTCTTAGTGTCGGTGATGCAGATCGTAGCCAGTAATTTTTTTTAGGTTCGCCGCAGGTTTTTATAGCGTCAGGTACCCCAATATATTATCTAATAAAGGTTTAACCCCCTTGATCGCCCCCCAGGTAACCCTTTCACCCCCTATCACCACTGTCACTAAGCGATCGTTTTTCTAAACGCTGTCTTAGTGTCTGTGATGCAGATCGGTAGCCGGTAATTTTTTTTAGGTTCGCTGCAGGTTTTTATAGCGTCAGGTACCCCAATATATTATCTAATAAAGGTTTAACCCCCTTGATCGCCCCCAGGTAACCCTTTCACCCCCTATCACCACTGTCGCTAAGCAATTGTTTTTCTAAACGCTGTCTTAGTGTCGGTGATGCAGATCGTAGCCAGTAATTTTTTTTAGGTTCGCCGCATGTTTTTATAGCGTCAGGTACCCCAATATATTATCTAATAAAGGTTTAACCCCCTTAATCGCCCCCCCCAGGTAACCCTTTCACCCCCATCACCACTGTCGCTAAGCAATCGTTTTTCTAAACGCTGTCTTAGTGTCGGTGATGCAGATCGGTAGCTGGTAATTTTTTTTAGGTTCGCCGCAGGTTTTTATAGCGTCAGGTACCCCCATATATTATCTAATAAAGGTTTTAACCCCCTGATTGCCCCTAGTTAACCCTTTCACCAGTGATCACCATATAAGTGTTACGGGTGACGCTGGTTAGTTAGTTTGCTTTTTATAGTGTCAGGGCACCCGCCGTGTATATAACCCAATAAAGGTTTAACCCCCTGATCGCCCGGCGGGTGATATCAATTAGGTTTTAGCGTCAGAGAGGGTCTGCGTCACACCCCAGGCAGCGTCAGGTTAGTGCCAGTAACGCTAACACCCACGCGTGAAGCATACACCCCCCTTAGTGGTATAGTATCTGAACAGATCAATATCTGATCTGATCAGATCTATACTAGCGTCCCCAGCAGTTTAGGGTTCCCAAAAACGCAGTGTTAGCGGGATCAGCCCAGATACCTGCTGGCACCTGCGTTTTGCCCCTCCGTCCAGCCCAGGCCACCCAAGTGCAGTATCGATCGATCACTGTCACTTACAAAACAAAAACACACATAACTGCAGCGTTCGCAGAGAGAGGCCTGATCCCTGCGACTCCAGTGCTGTAGGAGGTGATTTCACCACCACAGTTAAAAAAAAAGCAAATATGCCAAAGCATTGGGGCAGCAGGGGCGGAGGAGCGATTTTGCTCCTAATGCCGCGTACATACGGTCGAAATTCCGACGGAGGCCTGCCCGTGGAAAAGTCCAACCATGTGTGTGCGGCATAACTTTTTTGCGGGAGGATGCCCCCATGCTTCGGCATATATAAATGGTGCGTGTATGCCCATCATTAGAAGTTAGTGGATGAAGGGCGGTATTCTAATGGTGGGCATACCCACCGATCAATCTCTTTTTTCGTTCAGCCAACTGGCTGCATGAAATAAAAAGATTACAATACATGTCCAACAAGGACCAGCAACGTACTGGTATGTTGCTGGACTTTGAATGTTTATACCAGAATGATGCCTGCGGGTTTAGGTATCATCTTGGTATCATTCTTTTCAGCCTGCGGCCGGCTTTCATGTAAAAGCAATCCTAGCGGCTAATTAGCCTCTGGACTGCTTTTACAAGCAGTGGGAGGGAATGCCCCCCCCGGATATAAAAAGCGCCATTGGGAAATTGGGAAAGCATTTTATCACACCGATCTTGGTGTGGTCAGATGCTTTGAGGGCAGAGGAAAAATCTAGGGTCTAGAAGACCCCAGTTTTTTCAAAAAAAGAGTACCTGTCACTACCTATTGCTATCATAGGGGATATTTAAATTCCCTGAGATAACAATAAAAATGATTAAAAAAAAAATACTTGGAAGGAACAATTTAAAAATAAAAGAAAAAAGCAAAATTAATAATAAAAAAAAAAAGAAAAAAAAAAAAAGCACCCCTGTCCTGCCCTGCTCTTGCCCAATGGCGAACGCAAGCGTCGGTCTGGCGTCATATGTAAACAGCAATTGCACCATGCATGTGAGGTATCACCGCGAAGGTCAGATCGAGGGCAATCATTTTAGCAGTAGACCTTCTCTGTAAATCTACTGGGGTAACCTGTAAAGGCTTTTAAAGGCTTTTAAAAATGTATGTAGTTTGTCGCCAATGCGCGTTTGTGCGAAATTTTAAAGCATGTCGTGTTTGGTATCTATGTACTCGGCCTAAGATCATCTTTTTTATTTCATCAAACATTTGGGCAATATAGTGTGTTTTAGTGCATTAAAATTAAAAAAAGTGTATTTTTTAACCCAAAAAATGCGTTTGAAAAATCGCTGCGCAAATACTGTGTAGAAAAAAAAATGCAACACCCACCATTTTAATCTGTAGGGCCTTTGCTTTAAAAATATATATAATGTTTGGGGGTTCAACATAATTTTCTTGCAAAAAAAAAATGTTTTCATGTAAACAAAAAGTGTCAAGAAGGGCTTTGTCTTCAAGTGGTTAGAAGAGTGGATGTAAGCTTCCTAATGTTGTGTATAAAATGCCAGAACAGTTCAAACCCCCCCAAATGACCCCATTTTGGAAAGTAGACACCCCAAGCTATATACTGAGAGGCATGTCGAGTCCATGGAATATTTTATATGTTGACACAAGTTGCGGAAAAACGAAATTTTTTTATTTTTTTTTGCACAAAGTTGTCACTAAATGATATATTGCTCAAACATGCCATGGGCATATGTGGAATTACACCCCAAAATACATTCTGTTGCTTCTCTTGAGTATGGGGATACCACATGTGTGAGACTTTTTGGGAGCCTAGCCACGTACGGGACCCCAAAAACCAAGCACCGCCTTCAAGCTTTCTAAGGGTGTAAATTTTTGATTTCACTTCTCACTGCCTATCACAGTTTCGGAGGCCATGGAATGCCCAGATAGCACAAAACCCCCCAAATGACCCCATTTTGGAAAGTAGACACCCCAAGCTATTTGCTGAGAGGTATTGTGAGTATTTTGCAGATCTCGCTTTTTGTCACAAAGTTTTGAAAATTGAAAAAAAAAAAATATATATATATATTTTCTTTCTTCATTTTCAAAAACAAATGAGAGCTGTAAAATACTCGCCATTCCTCTCAGCAAATAGCTTGGGGTGTCTATATTCCAAAATGGGGTCATTTGGGGGGGTTTTGTGCGATTTTGGCATTTTATGGCCTTCGAAACTGATAGGTAGTGAGGACGTGAAATCAAAAATTTGTGCCTAGAAATCCTGAAGGCGGTGCTTGGTTTTCGGGGTCCCGTACGCGGCTAGGCTCCTAAAAAGTCCCACACATATGGTATCCCCGCACTCAGGAGAAGCAGAAAAATGTATTTTGGGGTGTAATTCCACATATAACCATGGCATGTGTGAGCAATATATCATTTAGTGACAACTTTTTGTAATTTTTTATTTTTTTTTTGTCATTATTCAATCACTTGGGACAAAAAAAAATATATTCAATGGGCTCAACAGGCCTCTCAGCAATTTCCTTGGGGTGTCTACTTTCTAAAATGGGGTCATTTGGGGGGGTTTTGTGCTATTTTGGCATTTTATGGCCTTCGAAACTGTGATAGGTAGTGAGGAGTGAAATCAAAAATTTGCGCCCTTAGAAATCCTGAAGGCGGTGCTTGGTTTCCGGGGTCCCGTACGCGGCTAGGCTCCCAAAAAGTCCCACACATGTGGTATCCCCGTACTCAGGAGAAGCAGCAAAATGTATTTTGGGGTGAAATTCCACATATAACCATGGCATGTGTGAGCAATATATCATTTAGTGACAACTTTTTGTAATTTTTTTTTTTTTTTAGTCATTATTCAATCACTTGGGACAAAAAAATAAAAAATTCAATGGGCTCAACATGCCTCTCAGCAATTTCCTTGGGGTGTCTACTTTCCAAAATGGGGTCATTTGGGGGGGTTTTGTACTGCCCTGTCATTTTAGCACCTCAAGAAATGAGATAGGCAGTCATAAATTTAAAGCTGTGTAAATTTCAGAAAATGTACCCTAGTTTGTAAACTCTATAACTTTTGCGCAAACCAATAAATATACGCTTATTGACATTTTTTTTACTAAAAACATGTGGCTGAATACATTTTGGCCTAAATGTATGACTACAATTGAGTTTATTCGATTTTTCTTATAACAAAAAGTAGAAAATATCATTTTTTTTTCAAAATTTTCGGTCTTTTTCCGTTTATATCGCAAAAAATAAAAATCGCAGAGGCAATCAAATACCATTAAAAGAAAGCTCTATTTGTGGGAAGAAAAGGACGCAAATTTCGTTTGGGTACAACATTGCATGTCCGCACAATTTACAGTTAAAGCAGCGCAGTGCAAAATTCTGAATTCACCTCTGGTCCTCTAGCTACCAAATGGTCCGGGGCTTAAGTGGTTAATCTAAAGATTTTACAATGATTTCTTTAACTGTGACCAGAATAAATTAGACCTTGCTTAAAATACTGAAAATATAAGACAATGTGGGGATTTTAATTCATTATAAAGCTGTTTAGCTTAGTGTAAACATTCTGCATTCAGCTTTCATGAATGCCTGGTATCATATAAATAGTTAAACATATAAAGAAACAAACACACAGCAATTTTTTTCACCACTGCTAAGAAGAACATTTTGTAGCTCTGCTTCCGACCCAGTAACTTCACCAGTCAGAATATTGCTAGAGTTCTTTCACACATCAGAGAAAAAACACATATCTCAGTCGTGGGCTATGCAAACATTTCTAGGCAGACACCACTGTACTGCATCCACTAGGGAATAGGCAATGTCAAATTACTACACTGTTGTGTCAAACACACATATTCCTTTATCTAGGCCAAACTAGACATTGTATAACACTTTTTTTTTTACAATTTTACTTTTTCTTCCTAAGGATAATCAATACATGTATTAAACATGGCATGATCTCATTTATATTTTAGCAAACATGTAACGTGTGAAAACTGGTTGGATGATTTTGGTTTGCATGTATTTTTGGACACAAATAAAATATGTTTTGATACTATTGTCCACTGTAAAAGTAATAATCACACCTTGCCCAGCCAAAGCTGAAAAATCATTATTCCTCCAAAGTTTTCCAACAGTTAGTAGTCTAACCTTTCAATAGATGGTTTAATTTTAAAGTGGAGTTCCACCCTGAAAAAAAAAATGTACACCAATTTTTTTTAATTTTTTTTTTAAAATATGTTTTACTTACCAGAAATAGCGTTTGCTATGCAGAAGTCCCTAATCTGCCTCTTCATCCTCCGCGGTGGATCTTCTTCCTCGTCCTACACTCGGTGTCTTCTTGTGAATGGGGCGTGCTGCCTTCTGGGAACTGTGTGTATCCCAGAGAGCAGCCGGCCCATTCACAAAGTGCTGCGCTGCTCGCGCATGCGCAATAGGAAACGGGCAGTGAAGCCGCACAGCTTCACTGCCTGTTTCCCTTACTGAGGATGGCGGCGCCGGGAGCTGCCAGCGCTGAGAGATCGGCCTCGGGGGGGCTGACATCGCGGGCGAGTAGGACAGGTAAGTGTCCTTATTAAAAGTCAGCAGCTACAGTGTTTGTAGCTGCTGACTTTTAAAAAAAACTAAAATTGTGGGTGGAACCCCCCTTTAGTACCACTTTTAGTGTCCTGTGTGTTTTCTTTTTTTTTTTCCTGAGTATTATCACATTGGTTTACATTTCTCCTGCTTTTTTACATAACACAGGCTTAAGCCAGGTACAAACTATTTTTTTTTCCGGGTTGAATGAAAAAAAATAACCTGTCAGCTCCGGTCGGAGCCGCTGTAGTAACCATGTGAGGTTAGTTCAGTGATCTCCCCTGCTAAGCTGTTTTGTTCTGACGGGGGAATGGACCCCCGCCAGTCCACTCCGATCAGCGATCTCTGCCATTGGCTGAAAGAGCGTATCCAGAGTCAATCGAATGCTGGTTTTCCAGCATGCATGTCCGATAGAAGCTGGCTTCTGTAGGACAGACCGACATACACACAGGCTAAATGTTGACCTTTTTTTTTTTTTGTTAGCCAGCTGCTGTCTCACGACATTCGGCATGTGTGTACCTGGCTTTAGTCTTCTGTTTTTGCTATTTTGGACTGCGGATTTTGCAAAATGATCTTGAAATGATCATGCAGCAGTACTAACTGTAGTAACTACTACCTATAGTAGGAGGACTAACTGAAAATCAATTTGAAAAAGGGGGTCCAGCATGAACAACAATTAAGATTATTGATGCCTTTCCACATTTATGGGCTGTGCGTGACATATTGAAAATTGCACAATGGAACATATTTTATACCACGATAGTAAAAAAAAAAAAATCTGATTTACATAAAGTGAAACTAAACTCTGTCAATCAACATTAACTATTTTTAAAGCAATATTAAACCCAAAAGCAAACATTCATTATATTGAAGCTGTATTTGTTTCCTTTTTTTAGGCTTTCTTCTATTTATATATGGTAACTCAGTCAGTACAGGACAAAAAAGCTGGCCAGCTTTTATTTATGTAGTAAAACCTTTACCCCTAAAGCACAAAAACTGTTTGCTATAACTGATAACGTGTTAGCTGGAGTTCAGCTTCAAAGTGTTAGTGTATTTAAATGTGCTAGTACTTCTAACACACTCCCTATCCCCACACTGAAAATTCTGTTGTCCAAAGGTCCCCCTTGGTTCATTCAATCAGAGTGGGGGCACTCTAATCCAAGAGATGTGTTACTGGCAAGAAAATCAGGTGAAAACTGAGGGAAAAAAGCCTGAGAAAATGAAAAAGAAAGAACATGAATGCAGCCACCACATCTAATGATTGGTAAGCTGCAATATATTACATTTTTGGTTTTGAGTTTAATGCTGCTTTAGGTCTTATCCTGCTAGAATTATGAAATACTGTAGATAGAAAGGTATATTATTATTTGCTTGTTTTAACTTTTTTTTTTTTTGATTTCTTCAGTTGCTTCCTGATTTCTGCATGTCATACAAGCCAGGTGTCTTCAGTTAGGGAGGAGGGGAGAAAGGGGCTTTCTTAGCTAAGCACACCCTCCTTCCTGCATGCCTGAGCTTATCTACCCTTACTTCAACTCTAGAAATGCTAGGGGGGGGCGTTTTTCAACTGATTTCTCAACAAAATAAAACATGAGGACATGGACGGATGAGTGAATTTGCTTTGAATATTAAAAATGAATTAGGCCCCTTTCACACAGGCGGACAGTATGTCCGTTTTTCATCCATCCGTTTTCGGATGAAAAACGGACATACATGTATCCCTATGGGATAGCGGATGAACATCCGCTGACATCCGATGACATCAGTCTCCGCTATGGTCCGTTTAGCATGACGGAGGAAAATCCTTTTTTTCCATCCGTCTGTGGATCGTATCGGATGAAAACGGACAGATGGTCCGTTTTCATTCGAAAGCGGCGATCTGACCGGTCCGGTCCATTTCTGCACAATGTGCAGAGACGGACAAGTCATCCGCCGGCTCAGCGAGGATCAACAGAGCGATCCCCGCTGAGCAAGCGGATGTTCACGGGGCGGATCATCACGGGATCCGCCCCTGTGAAAGAGCCCTTACTGTTAGTAGAATCTTTAATTTTCTGTGCTCAAATGCAGTTTAGTTCCACTTTAAAGCAGACTTCACTTTCAAGTAAGTGTCCTGTTGCCCTGCCTTCCCCTCAACCCTCTTTTTCTGCCACATGTGGATATAAATGTATTTCCTTTTTATTTATGACATTTATTTGTGCTGCAAAGCAGCACTTCAGAATTTCTCAGTTAGGCAAGAATCATATTTTCATGACTCATACAACATTCTGTACAGAAATATTACAGCACTGTGGGCTCTTTTTGGGTATCGGAAAATACATAGTTGGTGAAGATCAAGAAACTTTTGTCACAGGCATTATTTACATCCCACAGCATGCCAGGGAAATCAGATGATTATAATCAGATTGACAATAAAAATCTGCAGCATCACATTTAGAAGGGGTATTATTTATGTATTAATTACAGGTACTTATATAGCATTATCAATGTATGCAGCGCTTTATATATATATTGTACATACACATCAGTTTCTGATCCCAAGGAGCTTACAATGTAAGGTCCCGAACTCATATTCATACATACTAGGGTCAATTTAGACAGGAGCCAATTAGCCTACCAGCATGTCTTTGGAGTGTGGGAGGAAACCAGAGTACCCGAAGGAAACCCACGCAGGCACAGGGAGAACATGCAAACTTCAGGCAGGTAATGGAATGCAGAAAAAGGGAAATTTCCCCCACTGGGGTTTTCGAGGCAGCAAAGATTAATGGATGTAACAATGGAATAGTAAAACATTATAAACTTTATTGGTAGAAACCACAATGGTTGAACATTCACGGTTAAGATATGAGCTCTGGTACAGGATTTTAAAATCTCAATGCAAAAAGTGCAAACACTATGTATCATACAATATAGCTGGTGTTACAATGAGGATGAATACATAGATCTTGACACGTTTCGACCCGTCAGGGTCTTCTTCAGAAGATATGTTTTGCTGTGAGGAAATTGCATTTGATAAATAATTTGAATTTCATAATTATTTATCAAATGCAATTTCCTCACAGCAAAACATATCTTCTGAAGAAGACCATGACCATGACCATTTCCCTTTTTCTCAATTATCGGGGTGCGCAGCACCATTTTTCTTTTCTCCTACAAGTGTCCCTCCCCTTGTGGTAATGGAATGCAAGTCACTCAACTTTTCAAATGATCCAGCAATATTTTCATGCTTATTATGCATTTCTAATTAGTTTGATGTCCATAGTCAGGAAATGTATTTACTTTAAAGGAAACCTGAGATAATAGAAATATAGACGGTGCAAAAAATGACTTATTTAAACATTTAGTTCTGGGGCAGTCACCCTAACCATGGATTTACTTTGAAACAGTTATATATGTATTTATGATGTTTAGAATATTGTTACATAAAGGAAAGTTTATTTAGATTTTCTCATCCTTTCAATTGCATTTTAATTGTTTTCTAAGATATTGATACATGTAAGAAGTCTAAATTTCTTGAAAGAAATAAAGACAACACATGAATATTGATTCTTGACTAGGATTCAAGCCATCCCCATGGCAGAGTGTTTTGTTCAAGGTGTGCAAAAAAATGAAAGGACCTAAAATACAAGATGCTTTCAATAATGTAACAACTGTAACACAAAGATGATGAAAAGAGTAGAAATACCAGCAAATATGACCAGAATATCAACAAAATTTAATAGGTGTGTGTAGTTATTTTAGACCCCTTTACCTAAGACACCTTTCATTAAAAATCTGTTCATCCCTTCATACAATTCTTACAATTATTGGTAATAGTGAGCAGAAATGTTTACATGATTTGCTAGATTTATTTTGCTTATTTTAGGGTCTCTGGAATACGTTCCCACAATAAGGCATTTTACCTTGATCAGTAGCCCTGCACAGGCTATTTATAAAACTCAATAACATATTTGCAGCCCACATACATGGGGATGATTAAAAAGGCAGCAGCACAAGCCTTGGAAAGCATTTACAAACTACAGATAATCACACCACTGCTTACATAAATCAACAATGCAGGCACATCTAGGGTTTCTTATTACCATAATGGCTGCATTAAATAAAGAGCAGAGAAATAATGCATTACTTTTTACTGGCCTTACTTAACATGGAAATAAAATTGGATGCTCGCTATTTTGATATTTTCTGTTTATTTGAAAACTATTCTGAGTTGTTTAAAAAACATTATCTAAACAAGCTGTTAGAAAAAAAAAATCATAGATTGATGATTTTGTTTTTCCTCTTAATGTAGGTTTTAAGCTAAAGCTCCCATGTAACGACAGTGTCCCCATTGGAGCTATTAGATGACCCATAGTTCACCACATGCCTTGCAGAAACTGAATTATGCTTCTTTCCTTTTAGCTGTACTGTCCAATATCTCTCTTGTACTTCATATATGTTCATAGCTGCACACTGAGGCAACCATGGCATCCCCATGTCTAGGACTTTAGCAGCCTCCCATAGCCTGTTAGGAAATATATTATGCTAAGAACAGCTGACAAGCACATACGGCACTATGTGCATTACATTTATTTTATTTTTTTTGATAAATGGACAAAATAACCAGGTTGTTAATGATTAAAGCTCCAAGGAAAATAAAAATGTAAATGCTTGTTTAGGTCTAGGGGACAGGAAAGTCAGTTTCCTTACCTGATTCTCTACACCCACAGCAGCCCACGTTCCCCTATGCTCTAACAGTGGACTGTCCTTCTGTGCACCCACATCCAGTGCAAGGATACAGGATTTGACTTAAAGAAAAAGCACCAAAGCAAACAGGAGAAGAGGCTGCAGGAACTGTACTTACAGCACAGAGGGAGCCTTGGGGAGCAGAGGATTGGGTAAGTAAAAGTCCCTTTCTTGCTCCCCTAGACCTAAATGAGCATTTAACCCTTACCATGCGGGGGGCAGCCCCACTTAAATTTTTTGCTTTCCCTAGTTTAGCTTTAAAGACCTATCTTACTAGCTATGTATATCTAAATGAGTGACAGACAGGAAGACTGAATTTGGCATCTGAACCTACATATTACGTAGTTATTAGGAAAAATGTTGTCAAGTAGAAGGTTGAAATTTGGCATTGAAAAGCAAAAATGTTGCCCACAAAAGTGCTAGAAATGTGGCTAGGATAAGGATTTTGACACACATATATTATTATAACGCAGCAAATGAGCATTTCAACAAGCCCTCGGTAGCCACTATAGATTCAGGCATTGTGAAGCAATTCATACTTAAATTTCACAGCAGACACATTGAAATTCTTTGTCTAAATCAGTTAAACTAATTTTGCTCCCTCTTCCAGCAGTAACTTGGCAGTCTTCCAGCCAAGTGAGCTGAGCTGAGATCCAGTGTGGATGAATTTAGAGTTTCTTTTTCTAAAACTGAGTAATGCCGCGTACACACGATCAGAATTTCCGACAACAAATGTTTGAGAGCAGGCTCTCAATTTTTCCGACAAGAAAAGTTCTTGTCGCAAATTCCGACCATGTGTAGCCATTTCCGAAGCACAAAAGTGCTACGCATGCTCGGAATCAATTTGACGCATGCTTGGAATCATTGTACTTAATTTTTCTCGGCTCGTCGTAGTGTTGTACGTCTCCACGTTCTTGACAATCGGAATTTCCGAGCAACATTTGTGCGACCGTGTGTAGGCAAGACAAGTTTGAGCCAACATCCGTCTGGAAAAAACCCATGGTTTTGTTGTCGGAAATTCCGATGTACGCGACATAAGAACTAATCCATAGCATCTGTAAGTACAAAGATCGGTGGGGGCCTGTTTTAAAGTTCAGTTAGTGCCTACTGCTTGTTAAGAATATATTACTACTTGAATATCCATAGCCTGGCCAAAGGTACCCTTCAAAAGCATAGCTAAACTCCTTTCAGCTATGGAACTTCCTCACAACAGCAATTATCATCTGCCTTACAAAATAGAAACTTGTAAGCATGATTGTGACTTCCAAGAGATACATACATCAGGACAATATGGCGTGGGAAGGAAGCAAACACTTAGCGACTATAACCAAATTAATGTGTTATTACTACTACCCATTTTGTTTCTCTGGTTCCCCAAAAAATAGGCATCGACATATCCTTTCTACTAAATTATACATCTTATCTTGGCTCTAAAGGAAAGAAACAACCTCATTCAGGTAAAGTTCTCCTTATGTTTCCATCAGGGGACACATATGTACCTTTGAATCTCCCCAAAAACAAAATCATAATTTTGCTATACTATTGCACATTCCATCAATATAATAAAACTGCCCCAAGTAACACAGCGATAGCCAATCATTCTGGCAGAACACAGCATTAACAAAATAAGAATCTGTGATTTGTACTGGCAACAGCTGCTCTGCTTGCGTATTTCTTTCTCTAGAAGAGTGCAAACTTTTCATGTAATCAGATTGTCTAATAAAGAAGTCTATCCATATGTTCTCCCCTGTTTTCTTTGAGAAACACCAACACTTACAAAACTATTGCTGTATTTTTTAATGTATCCTTTGATCCTCTATAATGTTTAGAATAAGGATGACAGGCACTTACTACTTTATACTTCTCTGAACTATTTTTTTCCATGCCAATTAAACTCTGAAAAAAGCTCATTGCCAGCTCACGATGCTCTCAGTTACAGAAGCACTTAGGATGCATTACTTTCCAGTACAGAATTCATAATTAATTTTTTTTTTTATTTCTCTTTAATTCAAAGAAACCCTTTTCTTAAGTACATAAACATTTTAAAGAGCATGCAAAAATATTTAAATAACGAAGACAGGCTTGTCATGAAAGAATGCTTCTGTAAGTTCAAGTACAGGCAATATCTCTATGGAACTCATTGAAATTAATTACAGGCATGTCATATTATTTAGAAAGCAAAAAATGGGATAATTTCAACAAATTGCAGTTTATGTTACTTTTATATAACATAAGTTAATCATTTTTGTTGCAGTTCAAATGTTCAAATTTACAGAACACACATATATATATATATATATATATATATATATATATATATATATATATATATACCTGTATATATATATATTTTTTAACAAAAATATAGGGACACCTGCCTTTACACGTACGTGAACTATAATGGCATCCCAGTCTTAGTCTGTAGGGTTCAATATTGAGTTGGCCCACCCTTTGCAGCTATACCAGCTTCAACTCTGGGAAGGCTGTCCACAAGGTTTAGGATTGTGTTCATGGGAATATTTCACCATTCTTTCAGAATCACATTGGTGAGGTCAGGCACTGATGTGGACGAGAAGGCCTTTTTTGCAGTCTCCGCTCTAATTCATCCAAAAGGAGTTCTATCGGGTTGAGGTCGGGACTCGGTGCAGGCCAGTCAAGTTCCTCCACCCCAAACTCGCTCATCCATGTCTTTATGGAGCTTGCTTTGTACACTGGTGTGCAGTCATGTTGGAACAGGAAGGGGCCATCTCCAAACTGCTCCCATAAAGTTGGGAAGATGAAATTGTCCAAAATGTCTTGCTATGTGGATGCCTTAGGAGTTCCCTTCAGTGAAACAAAGGCGCCAAGCCCAACCCCTGAAAAACAACACCACACCTTAATCCCCCCTCCACCAAATGATTTGGACCAGTGCACAAAGCAAGGTCAATCAAGATATGGATGAGTGAGTTTTGGGTGGAGGAACTTGACTGGCCTGTACAGAGTCCTGACTTCAACTCGATAGAACAACTTTGGGATGAATTAGAGCAGAGACTGTGAGCCAGGCCTCTCGTCCAACATCAGTGCCTGACCTCACAAATGCGCTTCTGGAAGAATGGTCAAATATTCCCATAGAGACACTCCTAAACCTTGTGGACAGCCTTCCCAGAAGAGTTGAAGCTGTTATAGCTGCAAAGGGGAAGGCAACTCAATAATGAACCCTACGGACTAAGACTGGGATGCCTTTAAAGTTCATGTGCATGTAAAGGCAGGTGTCCCAATACTTTTGGTGATATTATATATATATATATATATATATATATATATATATATACAGTATATATATATATATATATATATATATATATATATATATATATATATATATATATATATGTATATATATATGTATATATATATATATATATATCAGTTTAATAAGATTTATTAGACAATTGTGATTTAGGTGTGTTTATATTCCTCAGCTATTATAGTTAGTTGATTTACAAATATGGGATTTTTATAAGGAATGGTGCTTAGGGGCTTCTGACAAAAAAAAATAGAAGAGCATGGTGGGGTAGGGGGAAGTGAAATAGCTTTTCCAATACACTCAAATGCTTTTGGGACACTTATCTTGTATTATCCTTTGGTCACTAATACATTATATCACACAATTATCTCCAAAATAACCTCTGCGGGATTTGCGGAAGTAGAGCTCACAATCACATGCAGATTGGGGCAGAGAAAATTGAGTCTCAGTTACTGATGTGCACTTATTATTAGTATAAATCTAAAACAACAATATAGATTTTACTTGTAATTTTTTTAGGAGAAATAAAAAACATGTTTTGCTAGCTGTTCATGCAATAATTTGGGAAATGTGGCCCTAATATGTCCTCTCCAAACTACCCATTTATACATGTAATCATAAAACTGTTGCTCAATGTTCCTAACATTTATTTTAGGAGAATGCTAGATGTATCTAACACAGTTACAAAGTCTACTTGCACAAACTTCCTCCTAATTATCAACTACTCCTAACAGAAAGGTTCTTCAATGTTAGTGGGTAAGGGTACAAAAAAAACAAAGTTTAAAGTTAACGGAATATCTCTGTAACAAATTGTGTCTCTATCTTACAACAACAAAAAAAAAAAATCAATAAAAAATCAATAAATAAATTTATAAAATATATTAATAGAAAGCAACTTTTGGTCAGCAATCTGAATATATTACCATGTAAGTAAAAATAATATACGTGAAAACAGCATTGCAATGATCTAAGGATAAGACGACTTTTTGCATAAAATAAAATAAATGGACAAATATTTGCAGAACAACAACACATTTATTATTTTATTGCAGATAAGCCAGCAAAGCTTTGTAACCATGATCAGGGGATCAATGCCAGGCTCCTGCAGACTTTGGGCTTGATTTACTAAAGGCAAATAGACTGTGCACTCTGTAAGTGCAGTTGCTCCAGAGCTTAGTAAATGAGCACAAGCTCTGCTGACTTTTATTATCCAAGCATGTTTACTAAGCTCTGGAGCAACTGCACTTGCAAAAGTGTACAGTCTATTTTCCTTTAGTAAATCAATCCCTTTATGTCCATATTGAGGTACCACACTTCCTGTCTTGGGGAACAAAGCTCACTCACCATACTGCAACTATGAGGAGGAGCATTGTGATACTACAAAACGAGGGGCGGGGGCTGTAGTCTGCAAAGATAGATGAAGAAAATGTATCTGATGAGTACAGTGCAGGGCAGAAAACACAGGAAGTTATTAGCTGATAAAATTTCTCTAAGAATCAACCAGTATTTGTCTGTACTTATGGAACTGATATAAATATATATATATATATAAAAAAAAAAAAACTGTACATTTTTACACCAAAAGTGAACAAATAATAGAAGTTAATTGTTATGGTTTACATATCTGTTAAAGTAAACCTGGCATCATTCCATTCAAATTAAACTGCACAAACCATAATGTGGCTAGACATACATTATTAGCTGTAATGAGTCCCAAACCTGGTCATTATCCTAATTCCAATGTGCAGAAATGTGAGATCTCTGAATGACTTATTCTATAAGTGTCTGTGTGTGTGCTTATTATGAAACAGGATTTAATAGAAATGGCTCTAGGTCCTACTTCTCTCCAAGTCAGAATTATCATATAACGTGCAGATTCAGGGGCTCACTGGATGGGCAGAAGGACAACATTAACCACAAATGAGACAACACCTGCATGCACTTTGATAAACCTTTGCAGCAGTTCAATACTGGGATAGTGCCAGGTTCACTTTAAGATATTACAGGCCTGCTCATGGCCAAAGTCTGACATAGAAATCTGGCTTCCAGCCCAAGTAGGCACAGAAAGTGTTTAATAATACACAAAGGTTGAAGAGACAAATACTTCAATACTGGGCATTGTATTCCAACCCACCTTCATAAAGTCAATACTATATATCGATGGGCAGACCTGACATTGAAGGATGGTGCACCACCTACTTTGTTTCTCTTGCAGCAGAAGCAGTCTTAATTGTTTTTGAGGGATATACTTCACATATTGATTCTTGGTATACAAATACTTGCTGTCTAGATATAGAAACATTAGCACAGGTCTGCTGCGGAGATTCTCAAGAAACAAGACTTTCTGTGTGTGCCAAATAAAGCATTTGAGAAGTAAACAGAGGAGGATAATCGTAGTTTGTCCAGTTTAGATATGGTCAACCGGTGACACAAACACAGGATAATTTTGTCACACATGTACAACTCTGATAAGCATTCCCCTCTGTCTTTTATTTTCATTTTGTCACATTACTATACAGTAACTATATGCAAAAGGTCTTGAAATATCCCTTATGTCCTTCAAAATACAAGCATGAGAACAAATTACGATTATCCAAGAAGGTGTTATTTAACTTGACATCCCTGGATTTTCAATGCTAAAGGATCAAAACAATTCCATTGTCTACTAAAAGCTTATCATTAATTATATTTATGGTCAATGCCTCTGAATTTTTAATAGCAGCATGCTGGTTTCAAGTGTTCCTGAGCTGTGCAAAGAGAGATTCTCTCTTAGCTATTAAAAAAGCTAAATCATTCTACTTTTTTACCCTTTCAAGTTCAAACACCTTGTACTGTACTGCATCACTGTATTTGGCTATATTTACATCAGAGCCCAACTGTTTTTGGTTAAGAAGTTTCATTTTAATGAATTCATCTGCAGCAGTATGAGTTAAAGAATCAAACTGAGGCAATGTAATTTTTTTTTCCCGAAGAATCAAAACTGGCTAATTAAAGTATAAAACATTGTAATATATAAAATGAGTGCAATCAGCGCTACCCACAACTACATGTTCCTCTTACCAACTTACATATTGCTATATATATATATATATATATATATATATATATATATACCTAAATGTCAGTGCTCATAAAATATACTGTGCTAAAAAATCCATCAGTTGCCACTAAACACTTTTTAGTGAAGTCACTACACCAAAAATATAGGTATAATTCATAAAATGCAACCCTACTGATCAATAAACATTCAAATACTGTGTTAATGTAGACCATATAATCACTGTGCTATATACACAACCAAAAGTTTTTCTATAATTGTAGTCCACCACTGTGCTCTGATTTTCTTTTCCAAAAAAGTGATAAACTGTCACCGGGTGAAAAACCTGCTCACCTCACCATTGCTATTCAGAAGCCTTTAATTACAACTCCCTCTGATGCCCTGGAATAGGCTCCTTTCTTCCCACCTGGGATAAAGCAATCCTTACTCAATGATTATTCTCATATGAACCACATGGAACAGAAATGCAACCACATAGTGCTCTCCAACTAAAACATTTATTAAAAGCCCCTTTTTTGTTTAAAAACACTTACAAGAGATAAAATACAAAATCGCTCATATACAACTCCTTCAGCTAGCTCACCTCTCCACTCTATTTGTGGTGGCTGTGTGATGTCAACGGGGTGGGCTCCTCCTTCTATTCGCATGTTGCCCTGTGACTGGGCTTCTTCAGTAGGGACGTTACTCCCTACTGAAGAAACCCAATCACAATATATATATATGTATACCGTATATATATATATATATTTATATACCGTATATATATAAACATATATACAGTCGCTCTCAAAAATTTGCATACCCTGGCAGAAATTGAGAAATTAATATTGAAAATATGACTGATCATGCCAAAAAACTGTCTTTTATTTAAGGATAGCAATCACATGAAGCCATTTATTATCACATAGTTTTTTGGAACCTTTTTAAATCATAATGATAACAGAAATCACCCAAATGGCCTTGATAAAAAGTTTACATACCCTGGAATGTTTGGCCTTAGTACAGACACAGAAGGTGTCACACACAGATTAAAAGGGCAATTAAAGGTTAATTTCCCACATTCGTGGCTTTTTAAATCACAATTAGTGTCTGTGTTTAAATAGTCAATGAGTTTGTTAGCTCTCACATGGATGCACTAGGCAGGCTAGACACTGAGCCATGAGGAGGTAGAAAAGAACAGTCAAAAGACCTGCGTAACAAGGTAATGAAACTTTACAAAGATGGAAAGGGATATAAAAAGATATCCAAAGCCCTGAATATGCCAGTCAGTACGGCATAATCACTTATTAAGAAGTAGAAAATTAGGGCTCTTTTGATACCAAGCCAAGGTCAGGTAGACCAAGAAAGATTGCAGCCACAACTGGTGGAAGAATTGCTCCAGATACAAAGAAAAACCCACAGGTAACCACAGGATAAATACAGGGTGCTCTCTAAAAAGACAGCGTGGTTGTTTTTAAGGAGCACAATTCAACGATACTTGAACAAAAAAGAGCTGCATGGTTGAGCTGCCAGAAGGAAGCCTTTACCGCGCCAATGCCACAAAAAAGCCAACGAGGCATGTCAAGGTATTGTTGGGCATATTGTAACTAAGCTTTTTTGTGGAACTTGTACAGTAAAGGCTTCTTTCTGGCAACTTGACCATGTAGCTCTTTTTTGTTCAAGTATGATCTTATTATGCTCCTTAATAATAACCACATCATCTTTTTCCAGAGCAGCCTGTATTTCTCCTGAGGTTACCTGTGGGTTTTTCTTTGTATCCGGAACAGTTCCTGTGGCAGTTGTGGAGGAAATATTTCTTGATCTACCGGACCTTGGCTTCGTATCAAGAGATCCTCAAATTTTCCACTTCTTATTAAGTGATTGAACAGTACTGACTGGCATATTCAAGGCTTTGGATACATTTTTAAATCCTTTTCCATCTTTGTAAAGTTTCATTACGTTGTTACAGAAAAGTGTGGAATGTGCAGCGCTAATAAATGACCAATGAATAAATCACTTCAAAATGATAAAAGTGACCCAGTGCTATACACAATATGCAATAATATTCAACAATTTAAAAATTTTAATGCAAAAGTGTCCAAAAGAGAAAAAATAATAATAATAATAAAGGAAAAAATTCCAAAGTGCAGTGTCCAAAACTGATCAGTGACAATCATTGACTTCATATGTATTAGGGTGACAGTTTGATAGAAGGTCCACCACCGGGGATACAAATGTGCGATTGAACTCAAGTAGGTGTATACAGTAGGTGCCGCCGATATTGTGTCAATATCGCCGCTTCCAGCGGCGATATTGACACCCTATGAGCTCCGTCGCGAGAGCCAGCGCCGAGCTGTCTCGTCATCGGGAAAGGAAAAAATGTTCCTTTCACGATGAGCGATACGCATTGCCGATAGGCGGGGATCCGACGCGGATTCCCGCCAATACCAGGCACTGCGTTTGGTATGAATCCTGAGCGGGAACTCCACGCCAATTTTTAAAGAAAAAACCGGCGTGGGTTCCCCCTGCATTGGCATACCAGGCCCTTGGGTCTGGTCTGGATTTAAAGGGGAACCCTATGCCGAAAAAACGGCGTGGGGGTCCCCCTCAAGGTCGAAACCAGACCCTTATCCGAGCACGCAACCTGGCAGGCCGCAGGGGAAGAGGGGGGGACGAGAGCGGCCCCCCTCCCTCCTGAACCGTACCAGGCCACATGCCCTCAACATGGGGGGTTTGGTGCTCTGGGGCAGGGGGGCGACCTGCGGCCCCCCCCACCCCAGAGCACCCTGCCCCCATGTTGATGAGGACAGGGCCTCTTCCCGACAACCCTGGCCATTGGTTGTCGGGGTCTGCGGGCGGGAGGCTTATCGGAATCCGGGAGCCCCCTTTAATAAGGGGGCCCCCAGATACCGGCCCCCCCACCCTATGTGAATGAGTATGGGGTACATCGTACCCCTACCCATTCACCTGGTGGAAAATAAATGGAAATAAAAACACAACACAGTTTTTAAAAGTATTTTATTGCACCGCTCCGGAGGTCTTCTTCCGACTTCGGGGGTCTCCGGTGTCGTCGCCGCGTTCTCCGGTTCTTTCTTCTGCCGGGCCTCCGCTAACTTCTTTTTAGGTCTTTTGCTAACGGAGGCCCGGTCTTCTCCGTCGTCTTCTTCTTCTTCTCCCGCTCTCCGGTTCTTCTCCCGCTCTCCGGTGTCGTCGCCGCGTTCTCCGGTTCTTTCTTCCGCCGGGCCTCCGCTAACTTATTTTTAGCTCTTTTGCTAGCAGAGGCCCGGTCTTCTCCATCGTCGCCGTCGGCGTCTTCTTCCCTCTTCTCTTCCTCGATGTTGACTCGTCGCTTCCTCTCGCAGTAATGGTAAATCTTCGGTCCGCAGAGATTAATCTATTCTTCACATGACGTCAATGTCACATGCTCCGGGGCACATGTGCCCTGGAGCATGTGACTGTGACGTCATGTGCACATGTGCCCTGGAGCATATGACTGTGACGTCATGTGCACATGTGCCCCGGAGCATGTGACTGTGACGTCATGTGAAGAATAGATTAATCTCTGCGGACCGAAGATTTACCATTACTGCGAGAGGAAGCGACGAGTCAACATCGAGGAGGAGAAGAGGGAAGAAGACACCGGCGACGACGGAGAAGACTGGGCCTCTGCTAGCAAAAGAGCTAAAAAGAAGTTAGCGGAGGCCCGGCGGAAGAAAGAACCTGAGAACGCGGTGACGACACCGGAGAGCGGGAGAAGAACCGGAGAGCGGGAGAAGAAGAAGAAGGCGACAGAGAAGACCGGGCCTCCGTTAGCAAAAGAGCTAAAAAGAAGTTAGCGGAGGCCCGGCAGAAGAAAGAACTGGAGAACGTGGCGACGACACCGGAGACCCCCGAAGTCGGAAGAAGACCTCCGGAGCGGTGCAATAAAATACTTTTAAAAACTGTGTTGTGTTTTTATTTCCATTTATTTTCCACCAGGTGAATGGGTAGGGGTACGATGTACCCCATACTCATTCACATAGGGTGGGGGGGCCGGTATCTGGGGGCCCCCTTATTAAAGGGGGCTCCCGGATTCCGATAAGCCCCCCGCCCGCAGACCCCGACAACCAACAGCCAGGGTTGTCGGGAAGAGGCCCTGTCCTCATCAACATGGGGGCAGGGTGCTCTGGGGTGGGGGGGCCGCATGTCGCCCCCCTGCCCCAGAGCACCAAACCCCCATGTTGAGAGCATGTGGCCTGGTACGGTTCAGGAGGGAGGGGGGCCGCTCTCGTCCCCCCTCTTTCCCTGCGGCCTGCCAGGTTGCGTGCTCGGATAAGGGTCTGGTTTCGATCTTGAGGGGACCCCCACGCCGTTTTTTCGGTGTAGGGTTCCTCTTCAAATCCAGACCAGACCCAAGGGCCTGGTATGCCTCTGGAGGGGGAAACCACGCCGGTTTTTTCTTTAAAAATTGGCGTGGAGTTCCCGCTCAGGATTCATACCAAACGCAGTGCCTGGTATTGGTGGGAATCCGCGTCGGATCCCCGCTCAATACAGTGTCGCGTCTCCTCGCCATTGCAGCGAGCACGACACATGTCGCCACCCTGCTGCCGACATCTCGGCACTCCTGTCGCCGAGAATCTCGGCGATGGGAGCGCGATAGAAACACAATATCGGTGGCACCTACTGTACCTAGTGAGTCAATCGGGCTTGTTGGTATAATATACCCCAGCTGTATCAGGCTCATGGTCCGGATATAACCTCAGATAGATGTTGTAAATGGATTCAGTGGAATCGGGCATTCGGCCCCACCAGAAAACCTGCAAAGGTAAACCATTACCTTGTTACGCAGGTCTTTTGATTGTTCTTTACCTCCTCATATCTCAATGCCTAGCCTGCTTAGTGCATCCATGTGAGAGCTAACAAACTCATTGACTATTTATACACAGACTCTATTTGTAATTTAAAAAGCCACAAATGTGGGAAATTAACCTTTAATTGACATTTTAACCTGTGTGCCACCTTCTGTGTCTGTACCAGGACCAAACATTCCAGGGTATCTAACCTTTTTATCAGGGCCATTTGGGTGATTTCTGTTATCATTATGATTTAAAAAGGATCCAAAAAAACTATGTGATAATAATTGGCTTCATGTGATTGCTATCCTTAAATAAAAGACAGTATTTTGGTATGATCAGTCATATTTTCAATATTAATGCCAAAATTTCACAATTTAATTGTGCAATCATTTTAGATGCTACAATTATCTTTTTATTCTGCAAAGAGCATTTTTTTTTTAATTTGCTATATGTTTTCTATTGACGCAGATGTCATTCTAACAAGCACAGGTAAATGCGAGATAGAAGTGGATAAAATGTGTATTCAAAAAATACAAATCAACTACCACTCAACTTAGCATCCTCACTTAGCAGCACCAGACTACATAACCATTTTGTGTCAAATCTTTGTCCTTTATTAGTCTGTTTTGTTGCCTTGCACTGTACAAAACATAGGTAATAATATAGTATTTAAAGTAGTTCTAAAGGCTCAAGGTTTTTTTTTTTTTCCCATAATTTTTTTTTTATTAAAGAAAACAAATTACAGATACAATAGAGAAGCTCACAATAATATCCAAAGATACAGATCAGGAGAAAGGAGTTCTAGCTCCACATATGAAACGGTTCAAAAGATAAATAACACAGAACGTGGCAAGATCTGAACAGCATACCCAAAACACATCATAACAACAATTGCTCTCCCCTCATCCCCCGCAAGTGAGAAATGCATCAGTACTTCTGAGAGGGGGTTTATCCCAATTATCGTAGTATATGTTATGGTAATTATCCTCGGACAAAGAAAAACAAAAAGGGGGGAAACAAAGCAACACTTCATGCCCCTTGCCGCCTAATATTGGAGCCAGCCTATTTAAGCTAACTGCAACCTAATCTGATCTAAGGATTCGCAAATTCCGAAGAGCCTAGACACAGGGGCCACCCATCATGGCCCCAGCCTCCACGCCCCTCGCCCAGCAGAATCATACAGATAGAAAAGGGGGAAAGAGGGAAAAAGAGAGAGAGAGAGAGGAAAAGGAAATAGAAGAGAAGGAGGGAAAGGGGAGAAGCTTAGAGTGGGCTCAGAAGGAAAGTAAGAGAGGTGGGGTGTGGACTTGAAGGAGGGGAGCACACAAAAACCCAAAAAAAAAATATATAAAAAAAAAAAAGGGGGGGCAGAGGAATGTGCAGGGGTCGCTCCACTAAGAGGCAAAATCCTAAAGAGGGGGTGGGGGTACCACCATCTACCCTCTTCGTTCATTTCGCTCCAAGGCAGGTTCCCATCCCCGATCCTGCGAACCTGCCCTAGTCACGTAAGAGCATTTTCGCTCAGACCAAGTCAATCCGTATTCAGCATTAGAGTCTGGTACTCTGCGGAGTTTCGAAATTTAAACCATACATCCCATGTTGCAGCAAAAGTAGTAATTCTATCTTGCGCAGTGTGAATTAATTCCTCTATCGCTGCAATACGGTTAAGATGTGTCAGCCATTTTTTCATTGATGGAGGCGTCGTATCCCTCCAGTGTACAGGAATACACATTCTGGCTGCGTTGATCATATGGATCGCAACCGAGGTGCGGTACGTCCTTTTTGATATTTCAGAGAGATGAAGGAGATACTGTGCTGATGAAAACTCCAGGGGTAGTGAGGAGGTCTTAGTCGTCACATCATGGACCCCTCGCCAGTAGCGTTGAATCAGAGGGCACTCCCACCACACATGTAGGAAGGTACCCAGTTCTCTGCCACATCTCCAGCACCAATCCGATACGGTCGGGCAAAAATTATGAACGAGGTCCGGTGTCCTGTACCACCGTGTTCTGATCTTGTACCCGTTCTCCTGGGTGTTTACGTTTAGTGAACCCTTATGGATATACCAATGAACCCGTTCCCAGTTCTTTGGCTCTATAGATCTGTTCAGACGGGCTTCTCACGAGGCTCGTTCCACTTCCATAGCTGTGAACGGTTGCTTAAACATTGAGGCGTATAGCATCGAAATTACATGCCTCTGGGGCGACGGAACCGGAGCATAAAGATTCCAATACCGTAGCTGGCCTTGAAAAGCTGCCTCTTGTTTTCGGGCCGTCCAGAAAGTGCTTTAGCTGAAGGTAAGCCAAGAAAGGGAAAGCTCTGTTCAGGGACATTGCCTGTAATTCCCTCAACGTGAGGAATCTATCCCCAGAGAAAAAGTGCTTAGCCAACATATCTGCACGTGGCCATTCTAGCTCTAGGAAAGTCCCCTCCAATCCTGGTGCGAAATCAGGGTTTCCCTTGATGGGGGTCAAACCACATTCCGTGGCTGAAACCTCATGTGCCCTGCAAGCCCGTACAAAGGCCGACAGGGTTGCCCCCACTAAGGGATGAGATAAAACGGAGGGCGTCCAGTATTTCTTGGAAAGCCAGGGCAATTTTCCCAGCTCAAGTCCTAAGCTCACATTTTCTAGGTGTACCCAGCCCTTACGATGTAAGTGCATCTTCCAGTCGACCACTCGTGCCAGGTGTGTGGCCCAATAGTACCTCTGCAGGTCTGGGAGTCCAATACCCCCTTCTAATTTAGGGAGTACCAGCTTCGCCCAACCAATTCTTGGGGCCTTGGAACCCCACAGGAATTTTCTACAAAGTTTCCTATATGAGGCAAAAAAGGAGGGTGGCAAGGCGATCGGGATAGTCTGCAGTTTATATAGTAGTCGGGGGAGCACTGTCATTTTAATGATGGAGGCACGCCCAAACCAAGAAATCGTGGGAGAGTCCCAGCGGAGCAAATCCTGTTGTATGGCGTTCAGTTCATTCAAGAAATTCTTCTCGTAAAGTTTTGAGAGGTTCTGCGGTAGCCAAATACCTAAATAGGTAATATCGTCTGACTTTCAAGAGAAGGGGAAGTTTTCTTGACATTGGGCGACCAAGGTCGAGGGCAGGGTGATATTCAACGCAAAGGACTTGGAGTAATTAATTTTCAAATGTGAGATATGTCTAAAATTGTCAAGGACAAACATCAAATTGGGCAAGGAGATCAAGGGGGAGGAGAGGAAGAGCAGTATGTCGTCGGCAAATACCGCAAGCTTGTATTCCTTGCTGCGAACGACAACACCCCGAATATCAGGGCTTTCCCGTATGAAACGAAGGAGTGGCTCCAGCGTGAGGATATAAAGAATAGGAGATAGGGGGCAACCTTGCCTAGTGCCGTTGTGTATGGAGAAGGCCTCCGACAAGTGACCATTGACCCTGACTCGGGCTCGTGGTTTCGTGTACAATGCTCCAATATAAGTCCGCATTCTGGACCCCAGACCTAGAGCCTCCATAACAGAGTCCATGTAGTCCCAGGCCACTCGGTCGAAGGCCTTCTCCGCATCCATTGACAAAAAGAAACCCTCCTGTTTAGAAGAAGTGAGCCACTGATGTATGTTGAGGGCCTTGATGGTATTATCCCTGGCTTCTCTTCCAGGGACAAACCCGACTTGGTCAAGTCCTACCCATGACGGAACGTGATGTGCGAGTCGGTTTGCAAGTATCTTAGCAAAGAGTTTTACGTCCACGTTAAGAAGCGAAATCGGTCTGTAATTCACTACATCCGAGGGATCTTTGGTGTCCTTAGGTATTACCGAGATATAGGCTTCTAGCAAAGTACTAGACTGGCAAGGGGGAGTGGCGAGAGAGGTAAAAGCTTTTATGAAATTTGGCGCCAGGAGGTCTGGGAAGCATTTGTAATATTGTGCTGTGTAGCCATCAGGCCCTGGGCTCTTGCCAGGTTTCGTGGTTTTCAAAGCCGCAATCCATTCCTCCGACGATAGTGGCGCATCTAGGAATTGCTGGTCTTCCTCAGATAATGCCTGAGGCGCATATTGACGTAAAAAGTCCTTGATCAAGGACGCCCGAGTATCCGCCGAAACCGCACCTTCCTCTTTCTCCTTAATGTTATATAAATCGCTGTAGAAATCCTTAAACTGTCGCGCAATGTCCTTGTTTTTCGTATGAATCTTACCCTGTCTATCCCTCACCTGATGGACGGTTGAGGCTAGAACACGTTTTTGCGTAAATCTTGCAAGCAGTTTGCCAGGCTTGTTCCCCTGTTCGTAGAACAGTTTTTGGGATAGCATGAAGTGTTTCCGAGCTCCTTTAAACAGCTCCTCGCGCAAGAGAGTTCTAGCATCCGCCAGTTCGGACGCTACCCCAATTGCCAGCGAACACTTGTGTTGAGCTTCCAGTTTGGAGATTTTCTCAACCAAAGACTGGATCAGCTCTCTACGGTCCCTCTTTTTCCTGGCCGCCATAGACAGAAGGTGCCCCCTGACCACACATTTATGCGCTTCCCACAGGGTCATGGGAGAGACTTCCGAGGTATCGTTCTGATAAAAATATTCGCTAATGGCTTGTTTGAGGGCGGTAACATTAGCAAGATCCGCAAGAAGTGAGGCGTCAAGCCTCCAGATCTTAGTGGATGTCTCCCTCTGCGGGAATCTTAAGGTCAGGGTGACTGGGTGGTGATCTGATAGTACCATGTTTTCAATTGTCGCCTCGTATACAAACTGTAAATCCCGCTGGGAGATAAAGATGTAATCTAACCTGGAGTAGCGTTGGTGTGGAGAGGAAAAGAATGTATAGTCTCTACCCCTAGGATGCAGAGTGCGCCACGTGTCATGGAGGGCCAACGAGGCCAACCCCAATTTAGCCTGCCGTAAGGCTGAGAAAGGCATGGACGAAGTGCCCGTGGAGGTGTCAAGGGTCGGGTCAAGAGCTAGATTGAAGTCTCCACCCAGAAGTAGGAGGCCAGACTTGAATGATGTGAGTTTTAGTAGTATCTCTTTCAGAAAGGGGACCTGTTTAGCATTTGGGCAATATATGTTGGCGAGCGTAATCGGTTTGTCTTTCCACAACCCTTTAAGGAAGAGGAATCTGCCTTCCGGATCCACTACTTGATCCGTGAGCTGGAAAGTAAAGGATTTAGTGAGGAGAATCGCTACCCCCTTCGTTTTGGATTCAGCACATGTTGCGTGAAATGCAACTGGGTATCTCTTATTGGTAAGACATTGTACGGAGTTAGACTTAAAATGAGTCTCCTGGAAAAAGACAACTTGGGCCCTTTGTCTATGGGCTTCTGCTAAGAAGCTGGAGCGCTTCTCAGGGACATTAAGGCCTTTGGCATTGACAGACAAAACCTTGAGCGATAGAGGAGGCGCGGAATGCCTTACTGACGCCATGTTTGTGTGTCAGTGTGGTTTCACCTGCTTCAGAACGTTACAAACGGGGAGGGGGATGAGAAGGGAGAAAGAGAGAAAAAAAATAAAAAATTTAATTGGGGGGGGGGGAGGGGTGAGATGAAAAGAAAAGGGTGACAGGGTGAGATGGGGGAGGGAACAGTGAGAGAGGAGAAAGCGAAAAGAAGATAGAAAGCTGATAGAGAACAGTACAGGGAGCAGAGATATGTCTATCTCTTCCCCAACTAAGAGAGGAAGCCCCTCCCTCTCCAAGAGGAGACCCCCAACTATGGGGTCCATCAAGGTAATACCAGAGGTAATCCCAGTCCTGCTAGGCTACCTAGAAATTCCGAGGGTATCCTTGGGGCAGGATATACCCTACTTGGCCGGGAAGTTCGAGAGGGGGACCCGCCTCTCCCGAGGTGGGTGCAAAGACCAGCAACCAAGCTTCCTACAAACAAAACCCCCCCGCCCAGAAACTCCAGGCCCCAAAAATAACTCACTGATGAGGAAACCTTCGAGCTAGAGGTAGGTTAAGGGGGCTCTCCGCCAAAACCCGTCCGCACAGAGGCGGCTGACCCCCGGTGTATCCTCCCCTCACCCCTACCCCAATAAGACCAGTCTCCAGACATATATCCAAGGGATATCACTACGTCTGCAGAGTCCTACCCTCCACTGCGTTATTGCATCTATTCCATAATGGGGAGGGCCACCCAGTTACAGTTTTCCGGTCGCCTATTTCAGGCTTGTGCAGTGCGTGAGAGACCCCTTTGCTCTGTAGCCTGTTAACCCATAAGCAGTAACCCCTGGAGATACTCTAGTCATTCCATGCAGTCTAAACCCAGGGACTCTCAGGGGCCCATGACCAGGCCCTGTAATTCTGAAGCAATACAACAGGTATATAACTTGCATGTTAACAGAGGACAAACAGAAAAGTAACATAAGTAACGAAATAACAGAATTGAATGACAGTGTGGACCATAACATTTTGTGTTTATGTCGCATCATTGACTTGGAAGGGGCCCCCTTGCAAACACAAGGGGGATCTCCCAGACAATCTATAATCCGATAACCACAGGTGTAAGCTATACTCCATACCTCCACGTAAAAGGCCCGAGAGCCAGGGAAGCACGCTTCAGCGTAGCTACACAGAGGCCGCTCTCCCCGTACTCCCTCAGGCATCACCTAGAACCGGGTTAGTGCCCTCAGGGTATGGGGGGGCCGTCCCATTTCCGCAGAAGAAACAATGTATGAACCTATAGGTAGGCGCTGACCCCTAAATCTCCACCACATCCCCTACATAGTTATACAACAGTATACTCAGTGGCTCAGGCATTGCATGATCATGGCCAGGAAAGGGGGTAGGGAGGGGTGGGCAGAGGGTATAAGGGGCGTGGGGGGCAGGGGGTTTGGAGGGAGGGGGAAACCAGGGAAAAATACAGGGAGGGAGGAGGGGAGATGTAAGAAGTAGGGGAGCAAAAATGCAGTTCCAATACCCAATACCGTTAAAAGTTGTTCCACGAGGTAAACGATAGTCTCTCATAGCTGGTACCAGTACCTGTATGGCAAGATCAGAATGACCAGCAAGCTTCCAGATATCCGGTCAGTAGCAAGAAGCTAGAAAACAAATGGGTTAAGCAGCACGTCTTGGCATTATTATACCCAATGATCCCCCCATGCAGTGTGTCACCCTCATTGGAAGGAAGTCATATGCAATGGCATAGGGGGGGGCAGTTTTGGGAGGGTAAAGCCCCCTCCGAGACCTTGTGCTGCTGTATTGGAGGCTGAGGCGGGTTGTCCATGTATCGTAGTCTAGGATAATCCGGATCAGTAGTCATATTCCCCAAAGCATGGGGCAAGCTACAGGGGAGCCATCAGGGATGTAGTCTGTTCATGTGCACGTGACAGTCTATGTCAGTAATCGGGTTGAGAGGGGGCATAGGAGCTAAAAGGAGGGGAGGGGGGAGGCGAAGGCAAAGTACAGGGGATCAGGGATGGCCATGTCGCTGATAAGTATAGTCTGGGCGCACATGTAGAGGGAAAGGGAGCGTGGCATAAGGAAACTGGGATCAGCTTACCAGGCCTCATCAATGATCCGGATGCTCCGTCCGCCGCCGGACAGACGACGGTGAAGCCCGTGGACTGTCTTCTGTCTCCATGTCTCCCCGAGGTCTGGGTGGGGTGACATCAGAGGCCCTACGTCTTCTCTGCCAGCTCCTCTGTGAGCGTGGGGTATCGTCGTGTCGGGTGGAGATCCAGGGGTCCGGTTGAAAAAAGATGCCATACCAGTCAGGGGCGTTGATTGCTGGGATGCCCAGTGTGTCGCAAAACTGTGGTAGATCCGCAGGTGTCCTCAGGGATGCTGTGCGATTGCCCGCTGTGGCCTGCAGACAAAAAGGAAACTTCCACCGATAGACTATTCGTCTGTCCCTTAAGACCTGCAGGAGGGGTCGTAGGTCCCTTCTGTGCTGTAGGGTGATGGCTGATAGGTCCTGAAACAACTGGATGCGAGCCCCCTCATATTCCACATTGGCTTGGTTGCGCGCCAAGCGTAGTATCTCCTCTTTCTGGAGAAAGTTAACTAGACAGCAAACAGTGTCTCTAGGTGGATCGCTCTCTCTGCCCCTGGGTCGCAGTGCTCTGTGGCATCTCTCCATTTCCACCGGAGCGCTCAAGGTTTTTTTACCCTCATGCATTCTTTGCATGAAGGTAACAAACCTTCCTGTGCAGCAGCCCCTCCCCCAGCCCCTCCAATACTTACCTGAGTCCCATCGCAATCCATTGATGTGCATGAGAGCCTTGGCTCTCCGGGGACTCTCAATCCACATTGGCTGAGACAGCAGCAGGAGCCATTGGCTACAGCTGCTGTCAATCACCGCCAGTGACCCAATGAGGAGAAAAAGGGGGGAGCCTGCTTGGATGCCCTCATTGCAAGCAGCTTGCTCTGGGGGCACTTGACAAGAGGTAGGGGCCAGGAGCACCAGTGAGAAACCCAAGAAGAGGAGGATCTGGGCTGCTCTGTGCAAAACCACTGCACAGAGCAGGTAAGTATGACATATTTGTTATTTTAAAAAAAAGAAAAAAAAGCATTTAATATCACTGTAAACATTTTCATGCTGTATATGCTTTTGTTCATGCCTTTTAATGCCATCTTTGTAAATCCTATGAATGTATGCATGGTATAATACAACATACTTATAGTTTGCAATGTATTTTTAGCTATTATTACCATGTAATATTTCTATAAACTTGAAAAGACCACAAGTGTGCTCTGTGTTCAACATGCATAATTAAAGGTTGGTAATTGAAAGGACCATGCTTTCTATATAGCAGTTGTGGACATGTGCATAGAACAGAATAGTAAAAGGGGAACCTTTAGACTACAATGTTCAAAGTGTGTGATTATTTTTATTCTTTAGTACATCTGACCACCACTATTCTTTTTAGATACCTATAGGAGGGTGGGTGTCATGGCATCTAAAATAGCCACAAGAATTTATGTTGACAAAGTCAGATTCAAAATAAATATTTATGGATAAACAAAGCATAAGCATTATATAAGTTTTGCTTAGAGGCAATCACAGGAAAATAACGTGTTTTCAATGTTTTCCAATTTTTTTCCTAATTAAAACTAATGAAATTAACTCCATATGTATCCACATTTTTTTCCAAATGAATGTCATGTGTGTATCAAATGTATAATACATTTAGGTAACCTACAAAAGATACAGTGTCTGATGTGCAGAACTAAGTTATCTTCAAAACAAAAATAAAGGATTTGACACTCTAGGGGTTTAAAGAGAAGAACAAGTTCTGAAATTCAAGTGGTTAAATATAATATATTTGCCTTATCAAAAAATATTTTTTTCTTCTTTTCACCCTGTTTATAGCAAAAGAAAGAAAATATGTACAAGGACACCATGCTTTCCCTGTATGACTTGCTACAATCATTCTTTGACGTTACACGTCATTTTAAATTTGTGGAGGTTGAATAGGTTACTAAAGCTGCTCAGCATTCTAAAATGTATTCTCTTGTTTCTCAGTACTATTCCTGAATGAATCACTCTGACTAAAGTAATAAAGATAGCTAAAGCCAAAATGTTTGTTTCAGCTTTGGCTATAGTGATAAGGGTAAGGGTTAGAACCCTCTCATGTGTTTGTTTCTGTCTGTGTTCTTGCTTAAGAGATTCCACCCCTCTATTTGTCCTTGTGACAATTGTCACCTGGACAGAAATCGTTAAATCAAACAATTTGAGTTCATCATAACAGGAGTAGAGGTGAATCTTCCAAAGTGATCACTTGTTCTGATGAAAACAGTTTAAGTGGGACTTCCTTTAATGTGAAGTAATTTGGGATTTCTTCTTTCTGCTGTGCTTACGGGAAAAAAGTAATGAAAAATCTTCCAAGGGGCACAGATTAAAAAGAAAAAAAAAAGTTTTTTTTACCATTCAATATTGTATCCCAAAAAAAAAGGTTTGGTTTTTAGATAGAGTTTAAGATTTGATTTATTGGTGGGAATAACTAATTGCTCCACTATAATGTAATTTACACACAATAGACTGATCTCCAACATATCAATGGATAAAACACAGGAGCATCTATATTATGAATGCTGCTGCCAGACTCATCCACCTTACCAACCGCTCTGCTACTGCTCTCTGTCAATCCCTCCACTGGCTTCCGCTCATCCAACAAAATAAATTCAAAATACTAACAACTACCTACAAAGCCATCCATAACTCTGCCCCCAGCTACATCACTGACCTAGTCTCTAAATACCAATCTAATCGTTCTCTTTGTTCTTCTCAAGACCTCCTGCTCTCTAACTCTCTCATCACCTGCTTCCATGCTCGTCTCCAGGACTTTTCCAGAGCCTCTCCAAGCCTATGGAACTCCTTACCCCAATCTGTCCATCTATCTCCTTCTCTATTAGCTTTTAGAGGATCCCTGAAAACCCTCCTCTTCAGAGAAGCCTATCCTACCCACACCTAACAATTGTATTTTCATTTTTGTCCATCTGATCATCCCCCACAGCTACTACCCTTTGTTCCATATGACCCTCCCTTCTAGACTGTAAGCTCTAACGAGCAGGGCCCTCTGATCCCTCCTGTATTGAATTGTATTGTGACTGTACAGTCGTCCCTGATGTAAAGCGCTGCGCAAACTGTTGGCGCTAAATAAATCCTGTATAATAATAATAATAATATATTAGGTGTGATAAAAAAAAACAATCTAGTTAAAATAGGACATTTATTGTTTCCATAGGTATGTTTTATTTTCTAATAGCATAAAAGGAATTATTCCTTTGTTGATATGACAAACTGAGAACTGAGAAACATGACATAAATTGACCATTGAGCCCGTGGCTCTACAATGATTCTGCATGGGTTCAAGGAACTTGAAACAACCTTACTTATCCTAAATGCTTTTTGTTTGCATGGTTTAAAAACAAATGGTCTGTTCAGGCCTTGTGTAAGCATGTTATGCTTTGGTGTTTTTCATGTGAAAAATATATGCCGTTAATGCCAGTTATTTTTTACATCTTGGACACGTTTATGCTTATTTTGCTTATTCTATAAAAACAGTGAAATGAGCAAAGTACAGTAACAAAAACAATAAGCCATGTCCTGGCCTGGCTACAGTAAAGCGAATTATGGTTGGATGTTCTAGTTTACTTCTCTAAGTTTTTTGCACTGTTATTTGAATATGCCCTAAGAGAATACTTACAAGCACCCTGAAATTGGTTGCAAATCTAAGTATATACCAATTGGACAACACTCCTTTATATATAAATGAGGCACAGTAAAAAAAGGTCACAGGAGAAAAGCACAGCAGTTTTGTTTATACTATGTGTGCATTACTAGTATTTGGGAAAAGCCACAGAGGTTACATCTTTGCAAATAATAACTGTTTCTTTGAAAATATAGAAATATATTAAAATTTGATTCTGATTTTACTGTTACACTTTAGGGCTTTATGAAAAGCTGAAAGCAGATGTTTCGGCACACCTACAAAAAATATGCAGTTCATGTCTGCAATACATGAACTTCGCCAGATGTTTTAGACAGTACAGTACAGAAAAATACATGTTGATCTTCAAGAAATGCACCCAACTCCTAATTCCCACCAATGAAATTACACCACATGCCATTGACTGAAACTGTAAGATTTTGTGTCAGCCCTGCCCAGTTGTCTGTTGGTAAACTACTAAATGCCACTGATTATCCTCATTTTCACAACATACGCTTTGATAGTTCTTTAGTGCAAGTTAAGAACTAGGATACATTCTTAAAATAACACAAGATTTGTGCACAGGACACAAGAGAGCTCAGAATTTCTGCAACGATCAATATCTATAATTTTGAATGTAACAAAATGCTTTCAATTCAATATATTTAACAGACCAAAAAAAATAAGCAAATAAGAGAATATGATCGTTTTGGATCTACATACCCTTTAACTTTGAAACTATGGCCTGGGCCTCAAATGCATTCCAAAATAGATTTTTGGGATTACCATGTTGTTAGAAACAATAGTCATTCCATAAAGTTCAATTATTCAGTATCCTGGTTTTCAGAAAACTTTGAAATTCCATAGTGGAGGAAAACTAAAATTTTGTGCCAAACTAACGTAGTACACCGACACTTGTGACCTCATCATCAAAAGTATAGTGCATCTACAGTATCTAATTGGCAATAAAAGAATGTCAGTCAAATGCTGATTGTTATTGTGTAGAAATTAGTTCTAAAAAAAAAAGAATTGCAAAATCCTCAACTGTTGCCTACCACTACTCCATTCCTATATATATAACACATATATATATATATATTTAATCAACAAAGAGACCCATTCTTCTTTTGCTGTCATTTTAATAAACCAATTATAATGCCTATAAAAATGAACACAGCAATTTGCATAGGAAATATAAATTTGCTGCCCACACAGTGTTAATTACCTTTAGCAAGGTCTCATATTACAAAGTCAAATTGCTATATCTAGGCATGAATGTCACCCCTACTCTTAAGACTTTGCTTCAGGCCGCTATTCCCTACTCTTGGACTGATTCCAACACCCCCTATTTAGGGCTTTTATTTACAGCAGATCCCACAAAACTGGCAGAGGCTAACTACCCACCCTTAATAGCTAAAATATCTCAGGAAACCAACCGCTTAGCCAAAGTGGAGCTATCCTGGTCAGGATGGTTAGCCTCTTTCAAAACGATAGGTCTTTCTTAGATTCTCTACATGTTTTATACTCTTCCCATTCCGTTTAAGAATAGCTACCTAATGGCTTTGCAAAATACATTCAAGCACCTCCTATGGCAGTCAAAGCGTGCCCGATGTCTCCGAGCTCCCCTTCTGAAACATAGATCTGCAGGAGGAATGGGAGATATAGACTTCCGTGATTATTTCCATGCATCCTTACTCATCCAGCTTAGACACTGGTTTTCTCCCACCATCAACACCCTTTGGTGCCTAATAGAAGCAACCCTTAACCCCTGCGTGGAGCTTGGCTCCTTCTTATGGACAGATGCCTGGAAACCATACTCTCTACAACAACTTCCACCTATGATGCAAGCCTCACTACAGGCTTGGATGGCATTGGGGAAAATCAACTCCACCCCATCTAACCGTACCATTGTTTCTTTTTCCCATAACAATTTTAGAGTATTTGATCCCAAACAGTTCTCATGAACATTGGCAGACAAAGGGTATTAATGTAATCACAGATCTACCCCATACCAAAAATGGAAAACCAACTTGGGTTAATGCTACACCCCTGCTCAATGGTGCACTGCGTTCAAAGCGCTTTATAAGGTCTCACACTGCTTGAACCATTGGGAATTTTCCCAAAACATTACATTATGTTGGTACCTTACAACCCTATGTATTTCTAAGTTTCTCCCATTCTCCGCGCCTCTTTGTTGGAGAGGATGCGGAGACACTGGACATCTGATACATATGTGTTGGACTTGTAATCATCTCACCATCAACTTAGGTATAAATCGGTTTCCTCCCTCTTGCAGCTCTATTGTTACTCACGTCTTACTGGCAGCCAAATTACTCATAGCAAGAGGTTGGAGGTCTGACAAAGTACCAAAACTGTCAGAGACCATTGAGATTTTCCATTTACATTACAAGTATGAAACTATGTTGGCTAACAAACAGGGTGGCAGGAAGATTTTTGACTCACAATGGAAGCTATGGACTAATCAGTTTAAAGTGAGCTAATATGTTGTTCTGGTTTGTGTTTTGATATCTGAAACTATGACATATTTTAAACCTAAACCTTCTGTGTTTCCTTTATACGAATTGTATATTACCTATTTTTCCTTTTTTGTACTGTTTGTACTGCACTGTCTTTGTACTACTCAATTTTTTTAATAAATAAAAGAATGGAAAAAAAGAAATATAAAAAAAAAGAAATATAAAGAAAAATAGAAATATAAGTACTTTCAGCATCAAAAAGAACTGGAATTCCCCTGGTGGATTTTAATACATCGCAAGGCTATAAAATGCATAGTCACAGTTGTAGTATGCAAAGTAACAAAGTAGGAGTGTCTCATCAGTAACAACATATAGCTTCAGCCTTCCAATAGAGGTTTGCTTTGTTGAATGCTGTGCTCGTTTACTAGACTCAAAATTCAGGCAGCCTCAAAATTAATTTATCCCATGATGCTTGGAAATGGCACTTGACATTTTGCTTGTCCTCCTGTGCCTGCTTTCTAACACACCACTGTGTGTTTATATTCTGGGGAGGATGACATAAATCTGTGGTTAATGTAAAAGCTCCATCAATATTCTGATGCCACAGTAATGTGCATTATGTGCATTTTCATTATAAGAAGTTTGGCCTTTCACGCCTTTTGTGTGCTGATCCCACATATTCATAAGTCAGGGATTAATAGCGAACCAGCTCATCAGTGCTACAATCATAAAAATGCTGGCATTAGAAAGATACATACATACCCAAATCTGTCATTCCAGGCCATACTGCAGGGCCAAAAATGCTTATTTTATTTAATAATCAGCAATAATTTGAAAACTCATTTGCTGATGTTTTGCAATTTAATTTTCACATGCTCTAAATCAATAGTACATCCCCCCTTTGGTGTTTTTTCAAAATTACTGAGTTTTGATGTCATACTAAAAGTATTGCTTTAATCATTAACATAGATGTATGCTGTGTTTTTACTGCAGTTGCAATTGTATGATCACGGTGTAAGGGTTGAAATAAATGGTTGCAACTCAACTTATAATTGGGGAATTGAATGTCCCCCCCCTTTACTCTGCAATTCCCAAAACAGTCTTTGCAGTTAGCCTGCATTCAAGCTACATCATATCATCTCTTAAGCCTCGTACACACGGTCGGACTTCAAGCAAAATTTTCCGTGGATTTTTGTCCGAAGGGAGTTGGCGGTGAACGCCCATAACATACACACACTCTGACTTTTTCGGCAACAAACACAAACGTAGTGACGTTACAACATACTGACGACACTTCAAAAGAGGAAGTTCAATTCTCCGGCGTCACCCTTTGGGCTCCTTCTGCTAATCTCGAGTTAGTAGAAGTTTGGTCAGTGTTAATTCGCGATTTTCATTTTCACTAGAACACAAATCCTTTGTAAATACGTTTGTCATTTCTCCATATCATCAGCAAAGCAGCTTTATTATTATCCCATTATTAAAGAAGAAGAGAATGTGCGCTGCATTTCTAGATTTCATAACTTGCCACGTCACAAATGTGATATCTCCATTACGAACGCTAGTTTTACAAGACAGAACGCTTCTGGTCCTTGCTTCTGAGCATGCGTGTTTGAACTTCGGACAAAAGTCCGATGGATTTCTGTACACACGGCAGGACTTTGCAGCGTAGGACTTGGTCCGTTTGCAGAGCGAACTTTTGACTGATGAAAACTGAAAAAGTTTGACCGATGGAGCGTACATACGGTCGGATTTTTTTGAAAACTTGTTCATTTTGAAGTTTGTTGTCAAAAAGTCAGATCATGTGTATGGGGCTTAAGAGAACTGACATATACTAATGGTTTAAAAATCTCAAATAAATAAACCTGATAAAACTGTTGCTTATCAAGTTCCAATAACACAAGGTAGCTCAATGAGTTTAAAGATATATAGATTACCCTTACCATTAATGATAAAGTAGTCATTCAAGCTGAACTGAACCCACTGATTTAACAGTTTCAAAAAACAGTTTTATTGGTTATGCTCATAGGCATGTGCATGGGGTATGCTGGGTGTGCCTAGGCACACCCAAATCCAGGCAGGTGCTTGGGTTTTATAAAACAAAATATAGTGCAGCTGATCAGGAATAAGCTATGAGGGAGCTTGACTCTAAGAAACTGTTTTGGTCTGAGGAGCAGACTTAAGGCTTAAGCTGGAGGCCTGAAGCAGCCGTGTGGCAAAGGAGTAAGCCAGGGGGCTGAAATATACTGATTGTGAAATATACAGTAATGGTGGAACCCCCTGTGTGGGCTACTGATGTCTTTGTGAATTTTTCTGTGCTTTTAAATAAAAGCGGGGTAACATACCCTTAAAAAATACAGTTTTTGACTGGCGCACTCACTGAAATTGCACATGCCGCTTGAGTCTTCATCACCCCAATCTTACAATATATATATATATATATATATACACACACACATGTGTGTTTGAGCTTAGGGGCGCACACCCTAAAGCAATAAGCTGCACACACTTATGGTTGTGCTCTCAATCAAACTGTCAAATGGGCCTACTACCATTTAAAGGGGTTGTAAATCTTTGCGTTTTTTCCACCTTAATGAATCCTGTGCATTAAGGTGAAAAAAAATTAGATGCTTACAAGCCCCCCAGCCCCCCGGTTTACTTACCTGAGCCCTCGAAAGTCCTGTGCCGTGAATGTGCTGGCTACTGGCTCCAGTCTTCTCGGCTGTTCTCGGCTCTTCATTGGAGATTGATAGCAGTGCAGCCAGTGCAATCAATGATGCAGCTCGCCAGGCGGCGGACCGAGTGATACAGTCACGGGAGCACGCCCGCAAGCTAACCCCCTTGGGAGAGAGCTTCCCATGAAGGGGGTAAGCTCTTGCGGGGAGGAGCCAAGACTTTCCCGCCGAGGGACCCCAGAAGACCAGGATCGGGGCCACTCTGTGCAAAACGAGCTGCACAGCAGAGGTAAGTATGACATGTTTGTTTTTTTTTTTTTTTTTTTTATATTTGAACTTTTACAACCCTTTGAAATTCTTAGCAATGTACCAGCTGATACAGTACATAGTGCTCTAAGTTTGAGATTTAATATGATTGCTTGCTTCCAAATCATTAAACCCCAACGTGAAAAAGCAATTTACTATAAAATATAGTAATAATTATATAATTGTATGTTCCAAGGCATTTTAGATTCCTACATTCTTTTAAATTATTGCATACATCCTATGAAATGGTTAAACTTTTAAGAAGGAGATGTTTTTTGGTAAGGATAAAGTTAATGCAGAGCTTGTCAATCATTGTAGCAAACTGCCCATATGCCTGCTTTTCTAAATGATGACTCATTTGTCTAGCACACAAGCAAGTGATTGAGACACCTCTTTTAAAACTCCAAGGAGTTATTTAGAAGATAGATTTCAATGCAGTGGTAAGAAGAACTTAAAGCTGCTATTCAGCTGGCTAAAAATAAGCTGTAGTGCATGTGTTATTTTGTACACTTACTGGTTCTGCCATGCAAGTGTGATCATCGACTCACATTGCTAAAAATAAATAACCATTGTTATTGGTGTATCTTAGTGAATTGATTATTTATTTGACAGTTGTGATTGTAATGGGTTCATTCATCTATACTGGAAAGAAGAAAATCTGCAAAAAATGTAAGCTGTTGCCCAAGCAAGCAATCAGTATTCTTATTAACTGACTGGTTGCTAATGGTAACAGCTCCTAATTTGTGCACATTTTATTTTCTCCGGATTTGATCAATCAGCCCCTTAATATGTTGTTTACCCAAAAGGTAGAGTTACACTGTTTTCTAAGATATAGGCATATTCTAAGGCATAACACAATATGAGAGAATATGAAGGTTGCCATTGCTGCCCTACCCCTAAAAAAATGCTAGTGGAATGGCTGTCACAGTGATCCAGTGGCTTCAGTACAAAGGTGTCCGTTTATGAAACAGAGAAGGGCCAACATCCTGATGATCACAGCTGATCTCTCAGGTGTGCCAGTTTAGGAAGCTGAGATGAGGAGTGGAAAATATGTTCTTCACTTCTCATCACAGGACACCCCCTTCTGTCATTCACTTTTACACAGATGGCCAGTTTATGAAGGTGAGATCTGAGGATCTCACTGGCCATCTCTGTAAAATATCTCTGTCCCAGATTCTCCAGCCCAGAAGTGGAGAATCTGGGTAAGAAGCTCTTGTGATGTGAGGAAGATGGCTTCTTTCTTCCTAATATCAGCAACAGCAAGCTTAAAGATTGATATGAATAATAACTATAATTGTTTATGTGTGTGTATATATATATATATATATATATATATATATATATATATGTGTGTTTTATATATACAGTATATATATATACATATACATATATATATATATATATATATATATATATATATATATATATATATATATATATATATATATACGCACACTATAGTTATAGTGTATTGTCTTTTTTTCTTGTTCAAACATTTTATTAGAAAGAGTAAAGGGTACATGGCATAGAGTCAATGGGGGAAAGCTCCCCCCAGGAACAAAATAGAGAGTGGAACACAAAACAAACCATGGGGCAAGTAGAGAAGCAGCCACAATTATGTAAAATATGGTAACATCAATAAAACAGTGCATAAAGAACCATAATATATTGTCTTTTAGGACCCATTCACATCTGAGCAATGTAGAATTGTTGGCAGAATTGCAAAATTCTTGCCACAAATCCAAATTGCTGCAAAATTGTGTCAAAACGCTTTTGAGTGCCATTCATTGTTATTGGCACCCCAAATGCAGTTAGTAGACATGAATTTTGCCAAAATGTGCATTGAAAAAATGCACAACGCTCCATGCCCAAAAAAAATTCAGTTTGGCTTTTTGGGCCTTTTTTGTGCGCATTTTGGTACAGTTCTTCATGCACTTTTTGCTGCTTTTCCAACACACACTTTTTAGCAAATTTGTATGTGCGTTTTGATGGGGTTTTTTAACTGTAATTTGGCAAAAAAATTTTACCTGCGTTTTTGTGTGCATTCTGGAAACACATTCAGAATGCATGATATGCTTGCAGTGCCATTAATTGTTAATGGCACCTCAAAAGTTGCTAGCAAATGGGCTGTTTGGCAAAATACGCATAAAAAGCAAATCAAAATGCACGCAAAAAAAAATTCAAACTGCATGCTAAAAGAAGTGCCAAAATTTGCATTACAAACCACACCAAAATGCGTGTTAAAATAACCTGTGCCAAAATGTACACTAAAGAGCCAAAATGTGTGTTTAAAAAAGCGCCAAAATGCACAATGCAAAAACCCATGGCCAGATGTGCGTTAAAAAAAATATGGCATGTTAAAAAACGGCAAAATGCATGTAAATAATTGCCAAAATGCACCTTAAAAAGGTGCAAAATTACTCATTTACAAAAAAGCACCAGTGGTGAGTGCTTATTATTTTCATGTAATTACATGATCTTTTTAACCCCTTCCTTACTTGGCACATATACAACCTTCCTGCCCAAGCGAAATTTCAGCTTTCAGCCCTGTCATGCTTTGAATGACAATTGCGCGGTCGTGCGACGTGGCTCCCAAACAAAATTGACGTCCTTTTTTTCGCACAAATAGAGCTTTCTTTTGGTGGTATTTGATCACCTCGGCGGTTTTTATTTTTTGCGCTATAAACAAAAATAGAGCGACAATTTTGAAAAAAAAGCAATATTTTTTGATTTTTGCTATAATAAATATCCAAATTTAAAAAAAAAAATACATTTTTTCCTCAGTTTAGGCCGATACGTATTCTTCTACATATTTTTGGTAAAAAAAAATCGCAATCGGCGTTTATTGATTGCTTTGCGCAAAAGTTATAGCGTTTACAAAATAGGGGGTAGTTTTATGGCATTTTTATAATTTTTTTTTTTTATTAGTAATGGCGGCGATCAGTGATTTTTTTTGTGACTGCGACATTATGGCGGACACATCGGACACTTTTGACACTATTTTGGGACCATTCACATTTATACAGCGAACAGTGCTATAAATATGCACTGATTACTGTATAAATGTGACTGGCAGGGAAGGGGTTAACACTAGGGGGTGAGGAAGGGGTTAAATGTGTTCCCTGGAGTGATTGTTACTGTGTGGGGGAGGGGAGTGACTAGGGGAGGTGACCGATCTGTGTCCCTATGTACAAGGGACACAGCATCGGTCCCCTCTCCCTGACAGGACATGGATCTCTGTGTTTACACACAGAGATCCATGTCCTGCCTCTGTAACAGCCGATCGCGGGTGCATGGCAGACATCGCGGCCGCCAGGCACGCGCATCGGCATTGCAGTGACGCGCCGGGCACGTGCGCGCGCCGCCGGCGGCGCTCGCGCGCCCCCAGTGGCCAAATTAGAGGAGGCTGTATAATAACAGCCTCCCGGCAATTGACAACCACCTTGCGGCCATATATACTCGTACGGCGGGCGCGAGGTGGTTAACTTTAGTTTCACTTTTAAAACTCAGCTGCTCTGTAATCACACAGGTATCCCAGGAGATGTCATGCAGCCCTCCCCCTTTTACACAGATCTCAGGTGTTCTCAGAGGAAAAACTTCTCCTTTCTTCTCCTTCTAAACCCTCATACACACGATTGGATTTTCCGCGGACAAAGCGTTGGACTTTTGTCCAAAGGGCATTGGCCATGAACTTGTCTTTCATACAAACGCAAAAAATTGTCGGCCAACAAACACGAAACTACATAGTTTTTAAGCTCTTTAGCGCTTTGGGCAACTTCTGCTAATGTTGTGTTATGGTTAGTATTGCTTCTGAGCATGCGTGTTTGTACATTGGAGTTTTGTCCAATGGACACACGATCGGATAATCCGACAGCACACATTTGTTGTTGGAAAATTTTAAAGCATGCTATCCCACATTTGTTGTTGGAAAATCCAACAACAATTGTCCGATGGAGCATACAGACAGTCAGATTTCCCCACAAAATCCTGCCATCACACAATTCCTGCTGGAAAATCTGATCCTGTGTACGGGCCTTTTAGAACAAATGTTCTCCACTTCATAAACAGGGTGCCAGAGGAGAAGATTTTTCTCTGAGAACTGCTGAGAACTGAAATGAGATAAATTATCTCTGTTTCATAAACGTACTCTGGAAAAAATATGCAGGTTAGGATATCTGAATTTACTCTAAAGCCCCATACACACTATCAGTTTTCTTGCAGGTTTTTCTCTTCAGGTTTACCAAAACCATGTAGTGCAAGGGCCTGCCTGATTGCATACGAATTGAAACTCTTAAGGTTTGACCTCATATTAGATGGTTTTGGTAAACCTGAAGAGAAAAACCTGCAAGAAAACTGATAGTGTGTATGGGGCTTGAGTCTTCTGATCTGGTCAGTGACTTAAGCCCCGCACACACGGTCTGACTTTTTGCCAACAAACTTCATTTTGAGCAAGTTTGACAAAAAATCCGACCGTGTGTACGCTCCATCGGACAAACTTTTTGGGGTTTCATCGGACAAAAGTTCGGCCTGCAAACGGACAAACTTTTGGCCAACAAAAGTCTGATGGAGCAAAGTCTGACCGTGTGTACAGAAAACCATCGGACTTTTGTCCGATGGACAAAACAAATAATGTTAAAATCAACCAACAATAGCAGAAGTTGACCAAAGGGTGGCGGTAAAGAGCAGAAAAGAGCAGAAAAACCATGTGATGTTGCAAAAAGTTTTGGGAAAGTTTGCAGAAAAGTCCTGTGGTGTGTATGCTATGGGTGTTCCCGACCAACTCCGTTCGGACAAAAACCCACGGAAAAGTCCGATAGAAGTCCGACCGTGTGTACGAGGCTTAAGAAAGTATTTATACCAGAGACAGCCAAGCAAATGGAAGGAGGTTAGACATGATAGTTTTGCAATCCTCTGCTGCTGGTGTCCTTTAGCAATAATCACTAAATAAACTAACTATTTATTTGGAAGAATCATTCAACATGGAAATATATATCCAAACTGTAGTTTATACTTTTAAAACAAACGTTTGTCCAGGTGACTCAAATGTGCATCTATTTGTTATAATGTGGTTTCTTGTAATATAAAGGCCCATTTGAACATTTGTCTGAAAGTGCATAGAATGATACAATAATGCGGAAAAGCCTACATGCGCCAGTGTTATTGCTTACAGAGCTTTCATTCCTCCACTAAACCAGATTAAAAAAACAAAGCATTAGGCAGCAAGCTACATGGAACGACCACCATACAGAAGTCCCATATATACACTGCCTAGTCGGCACTACATAAATGCAATCAGCAGAACAGAGCTTAACCACTTAACCCCCGGACCATTTTGTTGCTAAAAGACCAGGCCCTTTTCGGCACTGCGTCGCTTTAACTGACAATAGCGCAGTCGTGCGACGTGGCTCCCAAACAAAATTTATGTCCCTTTTTTCCCACAAATAGAGCTCTCTTTTGGTGATATTTGATCACCTCTGCGTTTTTTATTTTTTGCGCTATAAACAAAAATAGAGCGACAATTTTGAAAAAATACATATTTTTTACTTTTTGCTATAATAAATATCCCCCAAAAAATATATAAAAAAACAACTTTTTTCCTCAGTTTAGGCCGATACGTATTCTTCTACATATTTTTGGTAAAAAAATCGCAATAAGCGTTTATCGATCGGTTTGCGCAAAAGTTATAGCGTCTACAAAATAGGGGGTAGTTTTATGCCATTTTTATTAATATTTTTTTTTTTCTAGTAATGGCAGCGATCAGCGATTTTTATCGTGACTGCGACATTATGGCGGACACATCGGACACTTTTGACACAGTTTTGGGACCATTGTAATTTTTACAGCAATCAGTGCTATAAATATGCACTGAATTACTGTGAAAATGACACTGGCAGTGAAGGGGTTAACCTCTAGGTGGCACTGTAGGGGTTAAGTGTGACCTAATGAGTGATTATTACTGTATGGGGCGTGGCTTGGCATGTGACGTCACTGATCGTCGTTCCCTATGACAGGGAACAGACGATCACTGACATGCCACTAGGAAGAACGAGGAAAGGTTTGTTTACACTTACCTCTCCCCGTTCTTCAGCTCTGTGACCCGATTGCGCGGCGCGGTCATGGAACTTCGGACCGGGTCTCGCGCGCGACCCATGGATGGGTTCTTAAAGGGGATGTACCTGTACGCCCTTGTGCCTGTCCGTTTCATTCTGTCGACGTATATCGTCATGCGGCGGCCCTTAAGTGGTTAAACACAGGCCATGGACACAAGTCATTTGTCTGTGACCACTATGATGCTGGTCTGTGCTTACTCTCATCATTTCATCACCTTGACTAACACATGAAATGCAGGAAATAAGGCTTCTATCATATCTAAGCTTTGTTTGTTCTTGGTTTAGATGGGTATATCTGCTATATGCTAAGAAAAAGCAATGACAACACACATTCTGTGACATGTGTAATGCTACAGCTCAGGGGATCCCATAAACAATTTTTTTCAAAGAACATTTAATTTTTTTTTCCAAAAATACATTTGATAGCAGTCATCTCTATGACTGTCGGAGGTCCGGGCGCAACGTTATGATGTCATGTCTGGGCCGCGGATGTAAACAAAGCCGCAATCGTGGCTGTCAGCATGAGATTGGTGAATTTTATTTTTTGATCTCATGCTTTCCAGCCTGGAGGATAAATGTGGGGTCTTATTGACCCCGCATCTCTCCATAAAGAGCACCTTTCACGATAGATTCCTATTACAAGAAATAAAAGTGATAAAAAAAAATAAAAGAAAGTGTACAAATAAAATAAATAAAATATATATATATATATATATATATATATATTTTAAACGCCCCTGTCCCCAGTAGCTCGCGCTCAGAAGCGAACACACACGCAAGTCCCGCCCACATATGTAAACACCGTTCAAACCAAACATGTGAGGTACTGGTAACCTGTAAAAAAATGTAAGCGTCGCCTATGGAGAATTTTAAGTACTGAAGTTTGGCGCCATTCCATGAGTGTGCGCAATTTTAAAGCGTGACATGTTGGGTATCTATTTACTCGGTGTAACATCATCTTTCACATTATACAAAAAAATTGGGCTAACTTTACTGTATTGTTATTTTTTAATTCATCAAACATTTTTTTTTTTCCCAAAAAAGGCGTTTGAAAAATTATTGCGCAAATACCGTGCAAGATAAAAAAAAGTTGCAATGACCGCCATTTTATTCCCTAGGGTGTCTGCTAAAAAAAACATATATAATGTTTGGGGGTTCTGAGTAATTTTCTAGCAAAAATATTATGATTTTGTAGGAGAGGAGTGCCAGAATTAGAAGTGGTTAAGGTGGTTATGTAACTGTAAATAGTACATTACAGTGTTCTTCTTTTTTTTTTAATATGTACTGTTTTTTAGTGGTGCCTAGGATTGTTCTATTATGGCTGCCCATATACAGTAGTCTTCTGAAAAATCATATTTTAAAGGAAACCAAAAATGACCAAGTCATCAGTGATATATATTTCCTATCATGTTAATGTAGTTTAGCCCATACAGCAAAACATAACATGGCACAGAACAGAGAAACTATTACGCTTTTTATAAAATGAGCTTGATGAATTCAGTTTGATTTGGAAACATACATATATATTTTATTGGCTTTTAGTGAGAGATCACATTCTATTTCTTGTGTCTCTACATTCTCCAGCTGCTACAAGTTGGCAGTTGACACTAGGTACTGCAACAGCACATTTCCATTCTATTTGGTGAAATTTGTCTCCAAAGTTGTGCTACTCTATGAAATAAAATGGCAGCAAGCTAGCTACCCACATGACTGTTTCCTGATAAAACGCTGATCCCTCACTTACAACTCAGCTGAGTCTATTATTTTCTCTTGACAAATCTCAGATTACCATTAAGTGCCTATTAGTTCTTTACTCACAGTATATGCAAATGCAACTGCATATTAAATAAGATAAAGGGTTGCGGAAACAAAAAATATCACACAGCATAGAGACAGAATTGAGTAAATACACATTAAAACTGTCTATCGAGAATTGTTTGAATGTTTTGAAAACCTAACTCATCAAACCTATGATTAGGCTGAAAGCATAATTATTTTGTAAAAGAATAGGCTTTTTTCATTTCTCAGGGTATGCTGGAAATCCATACAGTTTGCAACAGCCCCTAAAATTACAGTGATAACAAGATTAATATCAAACATCTAACACATTACAGGGTCACACTGTTGAAAAAAAGATCACCCACAGCCGACAATAAAGATACCCTTAATCTTCAGTGTATTGAAAATATTAATTTTCAACAGATGCTAAAAAATGGAAAAGGATATTTTCATCAGCTTACTTTATATTCATGAAGATAAGATATGTATAACCAGATCTGTCAGCTACAAATGGAATATTTTCTTTTATTTTTACAGTTTTGTCTGCATATATCTACCTCTAGTCTGCTAGGCAATAACTATTTACATGCCTGGACTCACAGAAACGGAGAGTTTTTTTAACGCTAATGCCGTGTACACACGATCGGTTTTACCGATGAAAACAGTCCGATGGACTTTTCTCATCGGACAAACCGATCGCGTATGGGCCCCATCGGTCTTTTTTCCATCGGTGAGAAAAAATAGAACATGTTTTAAATTTATCTGATGGGAAAAAAAAACAATAGCAAATTCCAATCGTCTGTGTGGAACTCCATCGGACAAAAAACCCACGCATTCTCAGAATCAAGTCGACGCATGCTCAGAAGCACTGAACTTCATTTTTCTTGGCTTGTCGGAGTGTTTTACGTCACGGCGTTTGGGACGGTCGGATTTTTGACTGATGGTGTGCAGGCAAGACTGATGGAAGTCAGCTTCATCGGATTTCCGATGGAAAAATCCATTGGATTAGAATCCATAGGAAATCCGATCGTGTGTACAGGGCTTAAGTTTTGGGAGTAGAATTAGGAATTCCAGGTATCTGCCCCTTGACCTGTTGTCTTAGGCCCCTTTCACACTGGGGCGGGCATGTGCCGTGGCAGAATAGCGGCACGATTTTCAGTGCTGCTATACCGTCGTATTTACCACCATATTCGGCCGCTAGCGGTGCGGTTTTAACCCCCGTTAGCAGCCGAAAAAGGGATAATACCGCCCACAAACCACGGCTACAGCCGCGGTTTGCGAGCGGTATTACCGCAGTGTCCCATTGATTTCAATGGGAAGGTGCAGTAAAGGAGCGGTATACACACCGCTCCTTCACTGCTCCAAAGATGCAGCTTGCAGGAGATTTTTTTTCTCTTGCCAGCGCATCGCCTCAGTGTGAAAGCCCTCTGGCTTTCACATTGAGAATGCTGGGGCAGGAGTATTTCAGGAGTTATTTTTAGCGCTAAAACGCCTGAAATATGCCTCAGTATGAAAGGGGCCTTACTGCTCTTTTTGGCCATACATAATATATGCAAACTTTGCAAAAGCATTGCATTTGCTGAACAGATAGCACTAAGATCAACAAACAAGCAATAATGAAAATGTTATGGTCTTTAAAAGTGATCATTTAGAATGCTGTATGTAATGCATATTCAATTTGCAAGATCAAGCCATATTACAAATGAGAGCTACTGCTTTGTCAGATGAAACTCTATTAAATGTGATTAAACAAACCAAAGCCCCAAAATTGGGCTAGGGCTTGTTTTGTGGGCAGTAGAATCTAAAGAATGTTTGCAGCTATTACAAGCCATGCACATAACCCAGAACACCAAGAATAGACTGTATGGTTTCTGATGCTACCAACTAATGTGCACAGTGTGATGAGATTCATGGTTTTAGGCTATGTGCACCTGAGCATCATTACACATGTCACTCCAAACCTAACCTAGTCTCTGATATCAAGTGTGCCTATATTGAAACAATAGTACAGAAAAGTGACTGCATAATGCACTAGGCTAATAGCAGTAGTAATGAGGAATCAAACTATTGCATATATGATTATGGCTTTCTAAAAAAAAAAAAAAAAAGATGATTACAAGTTCTTTGGATGTTTTTTAGCATCACTTAGGGGTTGATTTACTAAAACTGGAGAGCGCAAAATCTGGTGCAGCTCTGCATGTTAGCCAATCAGCTGCTAATTTTAGCTTGTTCACACCTGAAAGCTGATTGCTTTTTCTGCAGAGATATTGCATGTAATTTTCCTTTAGATTTACCAAAAAACATATAATATAAGGGCAAATCTAAACAACACTTTCAATTGTATCCAATTAAGCAGGCACTTGCATTACATAGTTGGAGGTAAATCCAAAGAAAATTGTACATAAAATTGTAAGAAAATTGTATAATGTATGGCCAGCCTTAAAGGGGTTGTAAAGGTTCGTTTTTTATTTTCTAAATAGGTTCCTTTAAGCTAGTGCATTGTTGGTTCACTTACCTTTTCCTTTGATTTACCTTCTAAATGTTTTTTTTTCTTTGTCTGAATTTCTCACTTCCTGTTTCTCCTCACTAAACTTCACACCATCATCCGAGTGGTGTGGAGTTAGCCAGAACAGCTTACTGAACAGCTTACTGAGGAGGAACAGGAAGTGAGAAATTCAGACAGAGAAAAAAAAGAAAAAAACTATTTAGAAGGAAAATCAAAGGAAAAGGTAAGTGAACCAACAATGCACTAGCTTAAAGGAACCTATTTAGAAAATAAAAAAACAAACCTTTACAACCCCTTTAAGGCTACTTTCACACTGAGGCGCTATAGCACTAAAAATAGTGCCTGTAAAGCGACTCTCCTGTCACTCCAGTGTGAAAACCAGGGTGCTTTCACATTGGATTGTTGCGCTTGCGGGGCGTTAAAAAAGTCCTGCAAGCAGCATCTTTGAGGAACTGTAGGAGTGGTGTATACACTGCTGCTAAAGCGCCCCTGCCCATTGAAATCAATGGGCAGCGCTGCCAAAGCGCCTGCAAAACAGGGTTAAAGGTGCCCCGCTAGCGACCAAAAAGTGCCTCTAAAACTACAATAAAGTGCCACCAAAACTAGTAAATCAACCCGTTCAATGGGGGTATTCAAGGTTGTCTGCACAGGGTAATTAGAACTAGCAGATACATCACTGTGAATGAGAAGTCCCTAGATAGTGCCCACACTCAATCTTGTTGGAACCTGTGCTTTCCACGAGGTTAGGCTTGAACTACGTGATGTTGCATATTTGGTTAAAGTGATATAAACACTTTAGGTCCACCCTATAGCAGTTTTACTGCTACAGGACAGCACTTGTGCACCGGATCATAATATATACATGATCCAACACTTCCGGGTAGCGAGCATGCAATCGCACCACGAGCGTCTCGCTTCCACTGTAATTACATACAGCGGAAGCCAATCCGTGAGTGCAGATTACCTGATGTAAAAAAAATCACCTCACACAGTATAGTAAAACACAGGCTAGGCACACAGTTAACCCTTTGATTGCCCCTGATGTTAACCCCTTCCCTGCCAGTGTCATTAGCACAGTGACAGTTCATTTTTTTTAACACTGATCACTGTATTAGTGTCACTGGTCCCCAAAAAGTGTAAAAAGTGTCAGAATGTTTGCCGCAATATTGAAGTCCCGCTATCAGTCGCAAATCACCACAATTACTAGTAAAAAATAAAAATAAATATTCCATAGTTTGTAGACGCTATAACTTTTGCAAACCAAAAACAAAGGTGCTCAAATACCACCTAAAGAAATAATAATTGATCTGTGCAGTGGTTTTGCACAGAGCAGCCCAGATCCTTCTCTTCTTGGGTCCCTCGCCAGCGGTCCTGGCCTCTCCCTCTTGCCGAGTGCCCCCACAGCAAGCTGCTTGCAATGGTGGCACCTGAGCCAAGCCCTTGCTCTGTGTGTCCATTCTCGTCTTTTACTCACTGACTTTGATTGTTGGCAGCAGGAGCCAATGGCACCCTCTGCTGTCTCAGCCAATGAGGAGGGAGAGTCCCGGATAGCGGAGGCTTTCATGCAACATCGCTGGACCGAGATGGGGCTCAGGTAAGTATTAAGGGTCTGAGGGGGGCTGCTGCACATAGAAGTTTTTTTTTTTATCTTAATGCATAGATTGCATTAAGATAAAAAAAAAAACCTCCGCCTTTAGATCCACTTTAAGCTTTGCTTCCCCTTTTTAAATAGAAAAAGGAATGATTTACAAATGTATCATGGAGATATCTCCTTGCATCAGAATTGCTTACTATTGTGTCCTTGGGAGTCTCAGTTTAAAAAGTTTCATAATAGCCACCCTTATTCTTTGACATTATTTCAAGAAAGTAGCATTATATGTATACATTACATTATATGTATACAACAAGAAAATAACATCACTATACATTAATATCACAAATGGCACTGCTTGGTTTGATTTGAGTATTGTTTTTATAATGTCACGTGCTTCTATTTATAATTGATATGAAATGTTAGCACAAGTAATCAAACCATGCTTTGCTTAAAGCTTTTCCTTCAAGCCCTTATTCCATTTGTTCAGGAATGAATTTGCGTTGAGCCCAATGGCTCAATACAAATGAGCAATTAGAAAAGTGTTAGCTAAAAAGAATACGTACGGCAGCATATCTTAGTGGTGTTCATGATGCCCTTATTCTTGCTACTGTCTACCTTTAGTGGGGAGGATTATTGAGTCAAGCTAAAACTGTTCTTTCAGTGTTCCATAGATCCCAGCTTTCAAAAAAAGCCATTAAATGTGCTGCACTACTCCTTTTTTACCCCCAATGCAACAAAATGGTTCAGCTTAGATTATAATATAATCTCCACGATGCTTAACCTGTAAATAATTTTATCTCAGATAAAAATGCAGATGTGACAATTTTTATGGGATCACGGTTCTCAAGTATTTATCATGTTGCTTCTTGTTACCATTTTTCATTCAAGCTGAGCATGCAGTAAAACTTTAAGTCTGTCTCAAGGAGCCACTTTAGCCTGTATTTGTTCACTCTTTCAAAATCAATGTCCATTTAATCTGAGATGTGTTATGCTTACATGACAGACATCAGATACTGAGGCATAGTGTTCTCTAAATAACGGATGCAGTAACACATTGATAAAGCAGCACCAATGGTAGAGCCCACTGTTCATTCCTGTTTGCCTCCCTTATCATAATTGTAGGAAAAAAGTCTACAAAGACAAAGCATACAGAACTGATTTACTTTAGTGATACCAAGCAGCCTGTTAACTTTAACTGAAATTGCTTTTCACTCGGAGGAGAAAGACAAATATTGGATAATTTGCATTTGCACAATCCGATATAACAGTATGGTCAACAGGGGACACTTCAGTATTCATTGATCTAAACATGCACCCTTTACAATACCTTGTGTGGACCACTGATGATAGTAGGGTGCTAAACCTCAGGGAAATGTTGTTGCAGCAGCTGGTATGCGCAATGTAAATGAAAATCATGAATTATCTCCGGCAAGGGATGACAGGCCAGAAGAATATGATTGTAATATGAAAATATATCTTCACCGAAATTTACTAATTAAGATACATAGTAAACAGTTAGCATAATTATTCAGGTTTCAGTGTGTTACTTTAGCTATTAAAGAGTGACGTTTGGTTTTTCATTGTGCAAGTAGGGCATAATTAATGATTAAAACATAAAAATATTAACCACTTGTAGTATTCAAACTCATTCTAAAAAACACTATTAGAATTATTATTAATTTCATGAGTACTAAAATACACTAATAAGGCTTCTGATTCAATAGTGGCATTTACACATACACTACCAAGTAATAGTGCATAGACCTCAATCTGTCATCCCATTCTTCAAAAATATAAGAAAGAAAAAAGGAATGAAGAAAGAAAGGGGGAAGATAAACATGGAAAATCAGAAGGACAGATTTGCACTGTGGACAATGAGTGTTATGGGATTCATGAAACCCATAATTCAATCACGTACACTGATCAGATGTCAAAAAAAAAATATGGCTTAAAGCAGAACTTCAACAAAAAATACAATTGATATCCTAGCAAGTAATAAAATAAATCCTTATGCAATTAAATGTCCTCAGTCTTGTTGGTTAAATAGCAACTAGCATTAATCAACCTTCTTCTTTTAAACTCAGGCTGTCATGGACCCATCGCCTGGGGTGTCAAAATCATATAGCCTGGGCTCTAAGTATTACTGCACTGAAAGGGACTCACATGCCATTACATAAATGTTGTTCAAAGCAGCAGTAAGGACCACTCATTAATGCCACCGGAGGTAAAGAGAAATCATACATGATCAGCCAGAAGATACTTGGAAAAAAGGTATGCTTCGGTAAATATATAATAAAGCTGCCTTTTATTGCCAATTGTTTATGATTATTCTGCAGTTTCCTTAGGCTATATACATGCTTCCTCCCTTCAACTCACAGATACTTCAAGTGGAATCCCTTTTTTTTCTGTCCAGTTCCCTTCTATTACTATATCGATCAGAGACTTCAACATCATCTGTAGCCTGGTGCAAGATTGCATGCTCCCTCCTGTGGACAGAAATACTCCATATGCTTTAACTATGACATCAGTGGGCTTCAACATTTTCTAGGATAGACTTGCCTTTGTCACCTAATTCATTTTTGTTGAGTGGAGTAAGTTAAATGGTACCGCTGCTAAGGTGTTGATTGCATGGGACTCATTTAGGGCGTACATCGATACGGCATTCGTTATCACTCAAAAAGTACTCCTAGAGCAAAAAAGTAGTGTTTTGCCCACCTGATGCTTACCACTGAAGCAGACTATGTGAGGGACCCCTTTTTCAGGATGTATGCTGTTTATGACTCGCTAACCAGGCCAATAACCTTTTTTGATGGGGGTGGGAGCTTACTTTGAGACGGTAAAGCCAGATGCGATACCGGTATCACAGCCTGCGATACCACTGGCTGCCGCTGGAGGGAGACATTACCCAAATATAGTTGGCTGGCTACACACAGACAGATACAATTCTTGCATACAATCTGGCCTACTCTAAAGACTGTGGAGCAGCATAATACTTAATTGAGCTATCCTGGTAACTAAACTCATGGTGCCATCACTTTTCCTATTGCCCACATATACCAACACACCCACCGGACACAAGACATAGGATAGCTGAATTTACGACACATGAGCACAGAGGGACTGGTAACATAAATCAACAATCTTTCTCTAGGAGTATAAATTCTTAGTTAGGACCAAAAGCCACGTATTTTCCTTAAAACTTAATATCCCTAGGTGTGCATAGGAATGTGACCAAATGTAAAACAAAAGTTAAAAAAACTTTCTAAAATACAAGAAAGACAAAAGACATACAAAAATGTGGCTATTTTATATGAAATAAAAAGGACACAATATAGAAATAAACTTTGGGGCATTGTCTATCCTGTTGGTGGGAAGCACACCAAGGAATTTCTGTAACTGCCATGTTTCTCAGATAAATTACAATGTTCATTTTAACTCCTTCTCAATTAGGATGTATGGATGTGGGCTGGACTCTAACCCTTAGGAAATAATCTCTGGTGGCGTCGCCTCACCTGCTTAGAGGATAGGTTCTAGCCTTCTTCAAAGGTTATATGGACCAGCCAGCTCTGACGTCTGGGTTGGGGATAGGATTTCTGAGAATCCTGGCTAAACCCATTAGCAATGAGTCCACTCTCTATGTGACTGCCATAATCAGGCCCCATATAACCATTTTGCCAGTCCCTAGGTGGTTCTGTACAACCGGGACATACAGTTGTATTAGTGCACACAGATGTGTAATCAAAAAAAAAATAGTTCCATTTCCCAGTAACTAATATTTTAGATTTTATTAGAGCTGAAACATAATCCCTCTGATCTAATAAAGGACACTTGTTTTATAGACAGTGTGGAACCATTCATACCTCAGATCCCTGCTAATCTTGATGCTAATTTAGGTCTTAAGGCCTAAGCCAGCTATTAACATTCTAAATGATGAATATGCGTCTAACTTCTTGATTACTGCATTCATAAAGACATTTGTCAACTACTTACAACTGAAATTATCATACCACTTCCATATTTGTTTTGTTTACAAACTGTTTATTTTGGTAACATCATACAGAAGATACACAGTAGACATATACAAAAAAAGTATTATAAAATGGTATCATGGACATAACATTCCACCTAGGTATTAAAAAGTGGTTAATGTCTATAACGTAATAATTCAGTCAAAAAGTTTATACAATAAAGCTTATTCAATGAGGTTGCATTGTTACTGAATGAAAAACTGGGGAAACAAAAAGAAAAAATAAGAAGAAAGCGTGTCTCAAAATAGTCAGTGTATTCAGATTTATATAGGTCCTACATAGAATTAGTCTAAAAATAAATGTCTATTAGAAGATTATATATCCTATTTATTCAAGAAGAGAGGCATTTTTCAAAAAGAGTGTGAAAATTTCTCTTCATCAACATTATGGCATTTTTTTAAAATCAATTTGTGAGAAAAGAATTGTAGAAGGCTAAAACTGGAGAGTGCAAAATCTGGTGCAGCTGTGCAGAGACACCAATCAGCTACCAAGTTTTTTTTTGTCAAAGCTTAATTGAACAAACTGAAGTTAGAAGCTGAATGGCTACCATGCACAGCTGCACCAGATTTAGCATTCTCCAGGTTTAGTAAATCAACCCCATAATGTGGATTTGTTTTTAAGTGATGGGAAACATCAGGTTTTGGAGCGAGTTTGATTGAATGCCCTACCAGTCAAGAGGAGATCTTTTGCCACATGGGTCTCAATTTCTCACAACCCCAAAATATACAGTATGGGATAAGGAGCAGAACTTCAGAAAATATTTGGTGTTTTATTTTGAGTATAGTACCACCTAGTTAACACCTTAAGGGCTGTTTCTCTAACAGTATATTTATCGAGGTTACAACGCACCACTCTTGTGTAGAGTATTGCTTTTCACAATACTGTTCCCACTTCAACATGTGCGATAATTTGTCTGATAATGGGTCATCTGTCCGAAGACCATATAAGTGGAAATCAATCTCTAAAGCCCCGTACACACGGTCTGACTTTTGCCCAACAAACTTCGTTTTAAGCAAGTTGGACCAACAATCCGACCGTGTGTACGCTCCATCGGACAAACTTTTTTCGTTTGGTTTTGTTTTCATCGGACAAAAGTTGGGTCTGCAAACGGACATACTTTTGCCCAACAAAAGTCAGATGGAGCAAAGTCCTACCGTGTGTACAGAAAACCATAGGACTTTTGTCCGATGGACAAAACAACTAATGTTAAAATCAACCAACAATAGCAGAAGTTGACCAAAGGGTGGTGATAAAGAGCAGAAAAGAGCAGAAAAACCATGTGATGTTGCAAAAAGTTTTGGGAAAGTTTGCAGAAAAGTCCTGTGGTGTGTATGCTATGGGTGTGCCCGGCCAACTCCGTTCGGACAAAAATCCACGGAAAATTCCGATGGAAGTCCGACCGTGTGTACGAGGCTTTAGACTAGCCACACATTATACAATTGTCTTGTACAATTTCCCTTTAGATTTACTAAAACCATATAATATGATGTCAAATCTAAAAACTTTCAATTTTTATGCAATCAGGTAGGCCCTTGCACTTCATAGTTGAAGGTAAATTTAAAGGAAATTGAATAAGAAAACTGTATAACCACTTGCCGACCACCTCCTGTAGATATACGTCGGCAGAATGGCACAGACAGGCACATTAACGTATCTGTACGTCCCCTTTAAGTGCATTTTCGCATGGTCATGCACGAGCCGCCGGCGGCGCGCTCGCGACCCTGCCTCCATCCCCGTGAGTCGGACCGCGGGTCCCGCGGACTCGATCGCCGCGGGGATCCCTGCGATCGTCTCACAGAGGTATAGAGCGGGGAGATGCTTGTGTAAACAAGCATCTCCCTGCTCTGCCTAGTGACAATGACACGGATCCCGGCTCTGTGTACTCGGAGCGGAGATCGGTGTCATGTGACTCAGAGCCCAACCCCCCCTCAGTTAGAAACACAATGCAGGGAACACTTAACTCCTACAGCGCCACCTAGTGGTTAACCACTTCACTGCCAGTGTCATTTTTACAGTAATCAGTGCATTTTTATAGCACTGATCGCTGTAAAAATGACAATGGTCACAAAAATGTGTCAAAAGTGTCCGATGTGTCCGCCATAATGTCGCATTCACGAAAAAAATCACTGATCGCTGCCATTACTAGTAAAAAAATAAAAATAAATAAAAATGCCATAAAACTATCCCCTATTTTGTAAACGCTATATCTTTTGCACAAACCAATCAATAAACGCTGATTGCGATTTTTTTTACCAAAAATATGTAGAAGAATACGTATCGGCCTAAACTGAGGAAAAAAATGTTTGTTTTTTACATATTTTTGGGGGATATTTATTATAGCAAAAAGTAAAAAATATATAATGTTTTTCAAAATTGTCGCTCTATTTTTGTTTATAGCGCAAAAAAATAAAAACTGCAGAGGTGATCAAATAGCACCAAAAGAAAGCTCTATTTGTGGGAAAAAAAGGCCGTCAATTTTGTTTGGGAGCCACTTCGCACGACCGCGCAATTGTCAGTTAAAGCGACGCAGTGCCGAATCGCAAAAAGGGGCCTGGTCCTTTAGCTGCATTTTGGTCCGGAGCTTAAGTGGTTAATGTATGGACAGCTTTACTTCTAGGGGAAGTTTTTTTTGGGAATAGGCTTAATGGTAGAGGATAGGGAGTAGTAAGAAGCAAAAAAGTATTTGTTTAAATATATATTGAAGCCTTTCTTGGGATTTGAAGTTGAATATATGTAACATCTAAAGCATTATCTTGAAGAGCAGAAAGAGTAGTTAGCTTGTTCACCTTCCACCAAAAGAAAGATCCAGAAGATGAAAGGCAGAGGTAAACTTGGGATCTCCTAACAAAAAAAGTCAAGGGAGAGACCGAGGAGTATGGGCAATACCTGTATTTATAGAGGTTCCAGATACAGAGTGATTAAGCTACCAAGACAATAAGAGAGACCAAAGCTGTATGTGAAATTGAAGATGACCAGAGCAAGCCTGGAAGATAATAAGCAATCAGACTCTGGGTGTACTAGACACGCCCAAACACATGTCATCATTGTACACATGGCGTGTTTAGTACATCCAGTCCTTCTGCCTTGCTGCCGGGATTTATCCCTGTCCCAGTACCCGGCAATTCAGCTCTGATTAATTACAGCTACATTGCCAACTTGCCAAGTACACAGAGAAGGTTGGCAGCAGGAGCTGTAAAAAAAAAAAAGCAGTCTGGCAATGTTGATCAACAACATTGCTCAGATGGGAATACAGAAAGTTACATTGAAACATTGTATCATTTGTAACTTTGTGTTTTTCATCTACAGATCAAAGGGGTGAACTTCCATCTGCAGACGGAGAGAGTTAAAGCAACCTTGACAAGTAAAAAATTCTAATTAAATGTTCCTCTGTTGAACACCTTATGAACCCTTTAGTTTACTCCAATCCACACTAATTAACTCAGTATTCTCCTTCTCCATTAAATTGTAAGTTTCCTGGTGTTTTATTTTTTCTTCTATTTTATTAACTAATAGTTAAACTTTTTTTCTGTTTTTGTTTGCTTTGTTCATAATTTTTTTTACACCTTTTACATATATTTGCATGTATCACGTTGATAAAAGGGCAAAATTGGGAAAAAAAACACTTTACTTTATTTGTAAATAACTTTGCAATGCTTTGTACCAAAATCATAATTTTAGTGGTGTTTAAACAGGACAAATTACAGAATAAAATGCATACTTTTTATGTGCAGTAACACTATTTATGTTTAAACTTACACTGCTAAAATAAAGAAAAAGAAAAAGTGCCTTTTGTTTTGTTTTATTTTGTCTAATGCCACGTTTACTAGTCACAAGTAGAAATTGAATAGGTTACTAAAGTCACGAAAATTCTCGTACGACTGAAAAAAAAATCGGAAGTGATGTCATGTGTTGTAATGTATTTGTGTTTTTTTTTTCCCTACAAATAGAGCTTTCGTTTGGTGGTATTTGATCACCTCTGCGGTTTTTATTTTTTGCGCTATAAACAAAAGAAGAGCGACAATTTTGAAAAAAACACAATATTTTTTACTTCTTGATTTAATAAATATCACATCTTTTTTTTAAAACAATTTTTGTCCTCAGTTAAAGAGGAAGTAAACCCTTGTAAATATATATATATTTTTTTTAAACTAACCTGCAAGAGAAAGGCATAATGAGCTATTATGCACAGCATACTAGCTCATTATGTGTCACTTACCTGAGATCGAAGCCCCCGAAGTCTGCCTCGGTCCGTCCACCGCCGGCGCCATGTCCCCTTGTCGCTAGTTCCGGAAATCGCCGTTCCGCCGTTCTGATTGGCCGGAGCGGCGATGACGTCACACGCAGGCCGGCAAGGTCCCATTCATAAAACCGGCAATGACCCCGGCCTGCTAGTGCGCATGCGCATGACGTCATCGGCACTATTTTTAAAAGCAAATATCTCCTTAACCGTGCGTGCCCCCTAGACGGCTGGGAAAAAAAAGACGTCATATGACGTCCACCCGGAGGGAGGGAGGGATTCTGCCGGTGTCATATTATTATGGCCCGGTAAGGAAGGGGTTAAAGTGGTTGTAAACCCACTCTGACAACTTGCACCTACAGGTAAGCCTAGATTAAGGCTTACCTGTAGGTGCAGGAAATATCTCCTTAACCTACAAGGTTAAGGAGATATTTGCAGAAAACTCTGCACTGATGTCTACGGCGCATGCGCGCCATAGACAACGGTGCAGGCGCACTGAGATGCCGGGATTATGCCGGTCCTGCGCACATGCGCGGGATCGTACCGGTCCCGCGCGCATGTGCGGGAGTGACGTCATTGCCGCTCCGGCCAGTCACAGCACCGGAGCGGCGATACACGGAAGGGACTCGAAGTCAAGATGGTGGCGGAGGGGAATGAGGAGCGCTTAGGGGGCTTCTATTTCAGGTAAGTCATTCATAATGAGCTAGTATGCTATGCATACTAGCTCATTATGCCTTTCTCTTGCAGGGTTTTTTTTTTTTAAAAGAGGGTTTACTTCCTCTTTAAGTAATGACAAAATTATTGCCGAATACATAGGCTCATAGCAGAAATTTGAAAATTGCTCTGGTCCATAAGGGGTGAACAGGTGTGAGAGCCAAAGTGGATAAGGAGGAATAGAACTATATTAATCTGAGCCAGTATAACTAAAACTGAGAAAAGCAAAAATCCCCTGCAGATTGGAGCGATCTAGAGTTTGTTTAGATAATCTGGGACCTAAAAGGCTATGGGGTTGATTTACTAAAACTGGAGGGTGAAAAATCTGGTACAGCTCTGCATGGTAACCAATCAGCTTCCAGGTTTTATTGTCAAAGCTTAATTGAATAATTTAAGGTTAGAAGCTGATTGGTTCCCATGCACAGCTGCACCAGATTCTGAGTGCTCCAGTTTTAGTAAATCTCCCTCATGTGTCAAGATATGCGTACATGGGCTAACCTCAATGTGTCATGTTTTGGTAGCGCAGTGCTCATAAAGATGACGCTCTTACCTAGAATTCTGTACGTAATGCAGACGGTGCCTATACATGTCCCCTCTGCCTTCTTTTCCCCATATAAGAGGGAATGCACTATTTTGCTCTGGTGCAAAAAACTGAGGATTAAATATTCCAATCTCACTTTACCTAAGCTTAAATTAGGCATTGGCCTGTCAGGTCTTTATAGCCACTGTAGGGCATGTTTACTTTCCAGATTGGTGGACTGAAATGCCCATACACAGGTTAAAGGATGAGTTTCCCCTGAACATTCATAGTCAGTTTCACCCCTATGCACTTTCTGTGGCTGTTACCCTGCCAGGTCCCACCTATGGTGAAATCTCACCCATTGATAGGCCCTTTGCTTCATATTTTCCATCAAATGTTTCGATCAACTGGTGGTCCTGTCTATACAGGGCCTTTGATACCATTGCTTCTCAATGCTGCATTTACCCCAGTTATGTTGGCACATTTCTTGCACATGGTCTGGCCACAGATGTTTTCACAGGGCATTTTTTCAGCCGTGTCTTGTCTTTGGATGTGCTTAACAAACGAATTGAACCGCGTACCATGCCATTGTGGGTCTACCTCCAAATCAGGCATTTCTTGACTTCTCAGGGCTCATCCACAATATGGACTAGACCTTTCTGGCCACTTGAAATCCTGTGTACCAGAACATCACCACAGTGACATGTTATTTGTACCCTGTGCACATTACTATTTGATGCCCCCTCAGCCTTTAATTCTACTTCATGTCAGGCCTGGATGAAGGAGTTGAACCAAACTTTCACTAATGAAGAGTGGGAGTGCATTTGCATTCATATTCATAAGGGCTCGTTGAATGCATTATTACTGTTGCATTATTACATAGGCTATCATTTTATGTCTCATGTGATACTCTGTTTTTATGTGGTATTACAGCATAATGTTGGTGAGTAGAAGGCACCTTCATATATTGCCATATTGTGTCCATCTATACTCCCTCACAGTTTTTAGCAGTACATATTGACACAATTATTGTTAAATGGATATATAGATGTTTGTACTCTTTAGCCCCGTACACACGATCGGATAACCTATGGATTTTCGTCCGATGGATTTGTCCATCGGAAATCCGATGAAACTGTTTTTCATCAGTCTTGGCCACACACCATCAGTCAAAAAACCGACCGTTCCAAACACGGTGACGTAAAACACTCCGATGAGCCGAGAAAAATGAAGTTTAATGCTTCTGAGCATGCGTCGACTTGATTCTGAGCATGTGTGGGTTTTTTAACCGATGGACTTGCCCATAGACGATCGGAAATTCCCATCGGTTTTTTATCCATCGGAAAATTTTAAAACAAGTTCTATTTTTTACAACCGATGGAAAAAAGACCGATGGGTACCATACACGATCGGTTGGTCTGATGAAAACCATCCAAGGAAAATCTGGATGGCTGCACACCAAATTGAGATCCAAATGCCTTTATTCCAGGGGTCTCAAACTGGCGGCCCTCCAGCTGTTGCAAAACTACAAGTCCCATGAGGCATTGCAAGGCTGACAGTTACAAGCATGACTACCTCAGGCAGAGGCATGATGGGGCTTGTAGTTCCGCAACAGCTGGAGGGCCACCAGTTTGAGACCCCTGCTCTATTCACATAAAACCATCAAGAACATGAAGCGCACAACATGTACAAGCAAGGAGGAACGGCTTACATGTTTCACACATGAATTGTGCTTTATCAAAGCTCATTTGTTTTATCTATGAACTGGTAATTTATACCTAGCCAGACCCTCCCCTGTGGGGGTGTTAGCAGCATAATTACCAATTCAATACCATGTTCTTATTGCTTAGCAATCAAAAACTTGTGTTAAAAAAAACAAATAATAAAGTGTAAAAAATATGATACAAAAATATATTTACAAAATATGCAAGATAAAAACATATGAAATAGTACAGCCGGACCCAAATGACAATATCATCTATTATATATTCATACTTTATCCATCAATATGGGTTTAAGGTAAATTAAAAAAACTAGACTACTAAAGAGATGAACAGCCCAGTTAACAACATAAAAAAGCCACTAATGGAAAAAAGAAAGTAAACAAAATTATAAATGCTCTGCATTTTTTTTTTGTCCAGCATGCAAAGCATTTACTATATCTTTTTTTCTCCATGGTGTTATGCGAATAAAGGCACTTTGATCTCAGGTGTGCAGCCATCCAGATTTTCCTTTCATTATTGCTGTGACTGGGTGAGCACCCTGCAGTGAGGAGATCATGTCATTGGAGCCAGCTCACCTGTGAGCAGCATGGATCTTTTGTCTATTACTTTTTGGCTTAACTGTTTCATTCAAGCTCTTGGTTTTTACACACGATTACCCATTAGCCCAAATTATTAGGGGTTGTCTCCCCACAAGCTCCTTTTAACCTGCTTTATGAACTTCTAAAATGGTGACCTGGAACACCTCATGCCAATAATACCATCATTAGACTTGATTTGAACCTGATTTCGACCAAATCCTCCAGACTGACCTTCATATCTACAATATTTTCTACTCCCTTCGTTGCACTTATCCCCAACACCCTGAACTCCATGTCATTCCCTACATGCAGCTTTGGTTCAAAGCAGGCCTTCTCTTTCTGAGTCAATTGTTACACAATGTGTAATTGCTGCTTATAAATTCTTATAATCAAAACATCCCTTAAAGTGTGACCAAATTTTACCTGCATTTATGACACACTGTACAACACCAATTGTAATAACTTACCATAGTTGCAGTCTCTTCTCTGATTTATCTCCTGCTAAAGGTTCGTAAAAAACTCTACATTTATTCAACTATTTTTAAATCTGTACCGAAAGTCCAAATCTTTCCACGCCTGGAATATAGACATGCCCACACTGGATATAGAAGAGTGGGAAGGGCCCTAGAAGACCCAAAAACAGGCATCCCCTGCCCCAGGGATATACTTAGTCAAACATATGGCACATTGTGAACTGTGCATGCCTAACACCAAAGAGAGATTGTGTTAGATTTCTACCTACCCTTTCCCCTTCTTGTCCTAAATTTGGGTTTCTACATTCCACACTCTATCATCTATCAGTTTATCATTGCCTGTTGCAAAGACAAAGAAAGCTTGATAAATCATAGATGACAACAGAACCCAGTAAATTAACTTATTAAAGATATTCACCCCCTGACCAGTTTTGACTTTTATTTTATATTGCTCAGTAGATTTAGATTCCATCAATGGACTCTATTTTTTCATGTGAGATATATATGTAGTGTGACTCACTGAAACACTAGACATTTTATTTATCAGCCCTTTAACACTAAGTAAAACAAAAATCAGTGTGGTTAGCATATTAAATCAATGTTCTGACTGCTCTCTTGCATTATGGACAGTTCTCTCTGCCTTCTATTTGGCACCAGTTATGGTTCACCTACAACAAACTAAATCAATATGAAAAAAAAACTGCCATACTGAGTGATCATTTGCCTGGTAATAGATGCCCGTGAGCATGTGCACATGAATATGAAGAAGCATCAGAAATCCTGCAGTCTCAGAAGCAAGATAAAAATAAAATAGGTACATTTTACTGACAGAGACACCACTCTGACACTTTGGAAATAAATTGTCAATTAAAAGGAAACTTGCCTGTATATAGAAATATGACTATAAGTGCATCATTTTATTAAAATAAGGTGGTATTTGAAGAATAATGAGGAAAAAAGCCTTTTATACCACGTACTTATTTACAAATTTATCTTCTTGTCTTTAATGAGCATGGAACGCTTAGCACATGTTTGCAGCATTTATTATTATAAAGGGAACGTTTAAACTCAGGTAAGTATTGTTAGGTTTCTCAACATTATGGACTATATTTCCCTTATTTTTTTATTTCTTGCCTAATTGCTCATTAAATTCAGCCATGCAAAGTCTGTTTTCTCTGTGCTGTTTATTTTCTCTCCCTCTGGCATTCTGATTTGCTGGCAGCTCCTACTTTGAGGTATCTTCAACCACAGATCACATTTTGAAGTTGCTTTCTTGAATGAGACATTAGTTCTGTTCTGTCCTATTAGCTCCTCTTTTCTCTGCTTTTTAGGCCTCTAAAATCTATTCAATGAATTACAATGCCTTTTTCTTCAGTAATAAAGTATGGGAGTGTGTCATCTTGTCAGTGTATTCCAGATGCTTATTATGTGATGCAATTATTTTGTGTAAACACCAGATATGATAATAAGAAAAAGTCTTGTCAATGGTATGGCCGGCTTAGAGAAGCATTAGTAAAATTCCATTTGACACTGGGAAGTATGTCAAAAAATGCAATACAGAAATATAATATTTTTTTTCTTTCCCATAGATTTGTTTTCCTGTGTACCTAAGAATATATGGTCAGGCTACACAAGACAGACATTTGTACGTGGCCCAGCAATGTAGATAGTTAGGTATAAGGCAAATTTGGATGAATACAACTATCTACGGTCTTTCAGCTGAAAGAAAATGAATGGCGTATTGTAGCAAGAAATACATAAATAAACAGAGGCAAAAAGAATATAAATTAAAGGTAAATAAAGTCCAACTGGATTTAATTTGAAATAGGTTTCAGTTGAGAAAGACCTTGAAGCTTTCAAGGCAATTTAAATATTGCCTAAAAATCACCAAGCAGCTATCGGCTGCCGAAAAGGTTTCTTTCAAAACACAAATGGTGTGGCAAGGCATTTTTTCTCATCTACATTTTATTCAACTCTATTTGCATCTTAAATACCTTTATTATGGAGAGTGAAGCAGTAGCATCTTTACATCACCTGCATAAAATATCCAAGCTATAAATAATTTATATCTATTTGTTTATTTTCCACAAGGGCACAACTGCTGTTTTGTACAGTAAAAGCAAAGGCTTCTGGACCCAGCAGATCAACAGTCTATATTAGTTGCAAAAGGTGCCACACCTTACCCTGTTAACAGAGGTCAGGTACACTAAAATGGTAAGCACAGAAATACTTTTGAATCTTTTCGACTTCCATTTTTATGGTAAGATAGTGGGAGATAAACTCAAGTGCAAAAACAAGGGCCATTTACCATGAGGTAAAGAAAGGGAGAAAAAGTCTAATACAAACAAATGAAGGGCCCTGGAAGAAAAGTCCATCCAGTCCAACCCATTCAACAGATTTATTTTCACTTCCCATCTCGTAGACACAACCTGTTTTTGTGACTATAGCCTTAGGACTGCAGCTTTACTTGTGCCTGCTTGTCAGCGGAAGTTCAAATCTGAGGCAGGTTTCCCTTAGCACCCTCTTGGCTTAAGTTACACGAAACAGCTGAGGTGAGGACTTACCCCCATTCTGAACTGCCACAAAATCTGAGGTTTACTGTGTTGGTTTCAGGCAGGGAGAAGGCGGGGTTCTAGGGGAAGGCCTTTTCTGGGGGATGGGAAATGAAGGGATGGTCTGTACTGAAGGGTGTGGGCTAAAAGAGGGGTCTATACTGAGGAGATGGGCGGAGAGGGGAGGTCTATACTGAGGGGGTCTGTATTAAGTGGGTTGGATGGTAGTAGGGTCTGTAATAAGGGGTCTTTACTGAAGGGGAGAGGCAATAGGGTCTATACAGAGGGAAATTTGTACTGGTGGTGAGCAGGGAAGGGGGTCTATACTGCGGGAGGTCTGTACTTTTTACACTGGTCAGTGCATTACATAGTCCTGAACACTGTAATCTGTGTGCTATACAATATGACCCCTGCATGTTGTGCATTAAGTACTCCTGAGTTCTGTACTTCCTGTGTTATATACAGTACTTGGTACCTCTGAACCCTGTATGATACCTATTCCTGACCCCTGAACTCTGTGTGTTACCTGATCCTGGCTCATTTACTCTGTGCCTTCCACAATTTTGTACCCTTCACTCTCTGATTTACACACTAAACTCACACTCTCTGTGCTGTGCATTCTTGACCCCTGCACTCTGTATGATACCCACTCCTAACCCTAGTAATCTGTGTGATACCCAGCCCTTGCCCATGTACCCAATGTAATACGCACTCCTGATGCAGTACTCTGTGTGATACTCACTCCTGCCCCCTGCAGTCTGTGCATTACACACTTCTGACCCCAGCACTCTGTGCACTACACGCTCCTGAGATCTATACTCCTGAATCCTGTACTCTGTGTGATAGGCACTACACTCTTTGCATTATATAATTCCTACACTTGCACGCTGTGTGTTGCAAACATACACACCCCTGAACGTTGTGTGTTATGCACTCCTAAACCCTCCAATGCATATGTTACACTCACCTGGCCCATACATTATGTGTGTTTTACATTCTTAAGCCCTGCATTCTATGCAATAACACCTTTACATTGAACTTGGAGAGATAGGCACTTTTGAGCCCTGTGCAGTAGGTACTCCTTAATCCTGCACTCTGAGAGATATGCACTCTTGAGCTCTGCACTCTGAGAATAATACACCCTTGAGCCCTAAACTCTGTGCATTGCTCACTCCTGAGCTCTGTACTATATACAACACTACATACAATATGTTAAACAGTAAAGAACCCTTACAATTGCGTTCTGTTTGTTGGGCTTTATACAGTATGACACACTCTGTCCTGACCACTACACTTTAACTACATTATATACTCCTGAATGTTTTTCTTTAAGGTAGGTAGACCTGTGTACAGAAAAGCATATGAAATGTACAAACTTTCAAAACAGTAAACGTTTCCATGTCTGTCAGACTTTCACTTGTGGGCATAGTAATTAAAGCATATTTGCTGTGTATACAGTGACTAGGCTTAGGTTTTATTTAACCATGTCACTTCAAGCCTCTCTCACTGTTTGCAATTTTGCCCCAACCACCATTTAGTATATGGCATAGCTGCCTCATTCTTCTCCTCTGGGTGACCACAGGTCTTTTCCCATCCTAGAAATTCCCTTAGAGTGAAAATAAATTGCATGTATTCTGCCACTATTTGTCACTACATTACTGTAGTGTGTATAGAGTTGATTTACTAAAGGCAAGGGAAGTTGCATTATGCAAGGGAATTTTACACAGAGCTTGGTGAATGTGGTAAAATTTTACTTTGGCAAGAATACCCAATCACATGCAAGTGATTGACTAAACTCTGGAGAAAATCCCCTTGCAACGTGTGACTTCTATTGCAAAGTGAACAGTCTATTTGCCTTTGATAAATCAACCCCTATGAGTTTATTCTTTTTTATGTAAAAGCAACAAAAAAAAAATTATATGACTTTGACACTCAATTAGGCAAAAGCTGATTAATATAATGTTGGAGGGCAAAGATTAAAAAGAAAAAAAAATGCAGAGGACACAGATCTTTCGATTTATTAAAAATCCAATTTATTTTTCTATATTGGTCTGCTCTTAAGATGACCCTTATTAAGTATACAGAAGTAAGATCAAACTGGATTATAGTTACCAGTTAACTCCATGTGTCAAGGGCACTACCTACAGACTGTGTGTCAGTTTACCTCAGTGAGGATCCTCTTTGAAAGGGAAGAAAAAAAATACAGGTCATTATGCCTGGGAGTAATGTCAGGCTTTGCTGCAGGACCTAAACAGACCACAAGGGAAAAGAACTAGGTGGAGAGGTAGCTGACATGTAAGGGAACAAGATGAAACAGAACTGCCTTGTGAAAGATGCTACCCCATTTACATTACCAGGATCTTCAACCTACAGGTTACACAGCTTTTTTTGATCTTCTAAAAACTCCCTTCCGTACATCAAAGAGCATACAGCATCACGGAGAGAACTACTGCCAGCCTTCAAAATGATTTCAGGTCCCCAAACCAATTTCATCTAATAATTAACTGATCCCCAACTTGAAAAGGTGGAAATGTCCCACGGGGAGAGAATATACAGATCAAAGCTGGCAATGCTCCTTTCTAGGATAGCCATCCATCTGACTTCACAGACTGAGCAGTCACACACAGTTAACCACCAGAGACAAACATCAAACAGATTTTCAAATAACTTGCCACAGTTACAAGATCTGCTGGAGGAAAATGGGGAGGATTCAGTGTTTTTAGTAGAAAAAAAAAAAAGGTAGAGTGCTCTACTTTAATCTGCAGTGCATTTAATTTCATTATTGTGCAGCTAATATTCCCTGCTTACATAAATGCACACTGACCTCCTGCTATTAACATTTTGTCGTTTTCTTTATCATCAAAAGAATTTAACTTTAAAAAACAATCTGGATTATGGAATATTTGACTGGGATAAGCAGGGTTTGCCAGCATATTACACGGCGCATTTTGAATCAATCATAACAGGCACACTGAGAGGGGAGTTGTGTGTCAGTCAGCAGTAATCATCATTCAATGGGAAAGCCTGCGTTAAAATGATTCCTCTGGTAGATGACAAACGATTTTAGATGCAGGCGCTCAAATCCTTTTCTCAATCATGTGCTAACATGCATAACACATATGATTCCTGTCACTCAGGAATACTGCTGAAGGCTGGGAACGGGGAGCATTGGGAATCACATAAAGAACCTGGCTGCCTAACCCACGTATAACCTGTACCAGACCATCTGCTGTTTTTTTTTTACTTCATAAAAAAGAAAAGCTGCTCTTTTGCCATCTCATTATCAGAAGCAGAATCATGCAATCCACTTGTATATTCAGTGGGTAAAAAAAAAAACCTGTCCCTTTTTTATAGCTCAATAATATGTCCATTGGTACACTGTTTATATATATATATATATATATATATATATATTTTTTTTATATATATTAATATATATATCTATTTTAAGATGCAGTGTTTTGAAGGTCAGTGTTCCTGCTAAGCCTCTAATTAAATTCAGTTTTTCCATACCAGGGATGCTCACTCTATGCCAGCCCTCAGATAAAACAACACTTGTTTTTACATTGTCTGTGTGATTGGGATTTAAGACTGAAGGGGCTGTCTGACAAGCATGCTGACCTTCTTGTCTGCAGCCACAAGTAAGTATTTGAGCTTTACCATGTACATCAATGCCTAAAGGCCACACCTAAAAAGATTCACATTATCACTACAGACAAGCCAACAGAGCCCAGAAACGCAACAGCAAAGAAGAAAATAAAATAAAAATACATATATACTCTGTAGACGTTTTAGCCACAATATATATATTTTCTTTGACTTGTACGTGTTAAACGCTTAAAGCCATGAAACCCACGCAATTAAATAGCTCTATATGTCAAATGGTTACTTGTCTCTCATACACTGCAGGCCATTATGTAACCCTAAACTGTTTAACTTTTAATGGTACACCATTAACTGTAACAATGAGGTAACAGAAAGTGCAAAACAGTAGCAAGTGTTTTTCAAAAGCTGTCTTTAGTTTTTTTTTTTTTTTTTATAAATTGTTAGGTCTACCTAATGCAAATATATATTAGCCTGAATCTAAGCTATATGCTGTTCTAAATTAACCACTTGCCACCGCCAGCCGTCAAATGACGGCTGGGCGGTGTGGCTCTCATTCTGGGCAGGCATCATATGACGTTCTCGGCTTCCCGGCCCTCTAGGGGGCGCACCTGTCACATCACTCAGGAGCCGATGCGCGTGCACGGCGGCCGCGATGCCCACCGGGCACCCGCGATTGCCCGGTAACAGAGCAGGACCGTGGATCTGTGTGTGTAAACACACATATCCACGTCCTGTCAGGTGAGAGGAGCTTGATGGTGTGTTCGGTCTCCTCCCCTTGTGAGTCCCCTCCCCCTACAGTTAGGGTCACTTCCTAGGGAACACATTTAACACCTTGATCGCCCCCTAGTGTTAGCCCCTTCCCTGCCAGTGACATTTATACAGTAATCAGTGCATTTTTATAGCACTGATCGCTGTATAAATGTGAATGGTCCCAAAATAGTGTCAAAAGTGTCCAATATGTCCTCCGCAATATTGCAGATCGCCGCCATTACTAGTAAAAAAAAAATAATAATAAAAATGCCATAAATCTATCCCCTATTTTGTAGATGCTATAACTTTTTTTTACCAAAAATGTGTAGAAGAATACATAAACTAAGGAAAAAAATTTTTTTAAAAAAAAAATTGGAATATTTATTATAGCAAAAAGTACAAAATATTGTGTTTTTTTTAAACTTGTCACTCTTCTTTTGTTTATAGCGCAAGTAATAAAAAATGCAGATGTGATCAAATACCACCAAAAGAAAGCTCTATTTGTGGGGGAAAAAAACATAAAAATTTCATTTGGGTACAGTTTTACTTTGTCATTCAAAGTGTAACAGCGCTGAAAGCTAAAAAATGGCCTGGGCAGGAAGGGGGTTTAAGTGCCCTGTATTGAGGTGGTTAAAATAAAGTATTTTTTAAAAGACGATGGGTAAATAAACCATGATTTAATTAGCAATTCAGACAAATACTAAAATAAAGATTCTAATTTTGATTACCCTTGGTTAGATCAATACATGGTAAGAGCTGGTTGTTTGCTATGGATACACAAACAGTCTCCTGCGCTTTGGTCTCTTAGTGACACAACCAGAGTGTTCCGTAAGAAAGGAAATGACCAGGAATCTGCTGCCCTCCTCAGAATAATTGGTATTCTTTAGGAGTAAAATGTAAAAGGAAAAAAGAGGGCGCACCGACCTAGTGCATTACCAGTGGCTAGGTTTATTAAAAGTAAGTTAAAAGATTACAAATACTCACAAAGCAAGTATGATAGTAGGCACATATATCATTCCATCAAAGGGAATTGCCTCCTGCCGGAACCAGATACCAGAGAGTCCAGACGACAGGTATTAAAGCTACGGCTGACGCGTTGCGAGGGCGAACCCTCTTCCTCAGAGCCAAAAAGTGATAGTGACTGGACCCCTCTCTGGACTCCCTTAAATCCATGTGTAAGTGGGCGTGAGTGGTCACCTGTCTACAGCTCCACCCACCACAGGCCACTCCTCCTCTCACCCAAAAGGGCAAGCCCATATAAACTTAACCCCTCACTATTATGGTTGTTATGGATTACAGTGCTTCACACAGCCTTTTTGGATTTTTCACTGATCAATGAAATAAGCACAACAGGGTGTGTGTTATAATACTAGGTTATCGTATTTTTAAACTACACTAAATTATATGTATATACTGTAGTTTATATGTTTTCTCCATATCTCTGTTAAAAAGTGTCACCTTTCAAAAATTGCCAATCAAACCCCATTGTATCAAAAGACAAAGAAAATATTTTTTTTCCATAGGCTCCTTCTCATAGCTTATTTCTTTGTAAACAGATATATGTACATGTACATTACTATTGTATAATTATTTAAGAAAAATAATTTTTAATTTTACACTTGTAATCAAATTAACAGTAATGTATATATATATTATCTGAAAGCAGAGAACATAAAGAATAAAAAGACAATGATCTCAATTTTGTATGTTGCATGTATTTGCATAAACGTTTATAAAATAATTGTTTCAGTAACACAATCCGTTGATTTTTATCAAACAAAAACATAAAGATAATTCCCAAATATTCAACATATACAAAAAAAACTGAGTTGATCAGTTGATAAAATATATACTATATATATTTTATATAGAGTGTATAATATACACTACGTTGTCAAAAGTATTGGGACGCCTGCCTTTACAGGCACATGGACTTTAATGGCATCTCAGTCTTAGTCCGTAGGGGTTCAATACTCAGTTGGCCCACCCTTTGCAGCCTGGTCCACCCTTTGGAGCTATAAAAGCTTCAACTCTTCTGGGAAGGCTGTCCACAAGGTTTAGTGTGTCTATGGGAATGTTTGACCATTCTTCCAGAAGCGCATTCGTGAGGTCAGGCACTGATGTTGGACGAAAAGGCCTGGGTTGCAGTATCTTCTCTAATTTATCCCAAATGACTCTGTGCAGGCCATTCAAATTCCACCACCCCAAACGCGCTCATCTATGTCTTTATGGACCTTGTTTTGTGCACTGGAGCGCAGTCATGTTGCAACAGGAAGGGACCACCCCCAAACTGTTCCCACAAAGCTGGGTGTATGAAATTGTCAAAAATGTCTTAGTATGCTGACGCTTTTAGAGTTACCTTCACTAGAACTAAGGGGCCAAGCCCAACTCCTGAAAAACAGCCCCACACCATAATCCCCCCTCCACCAAATGATTTGGACCAGTGCACAAAGCAACTTCCATAAAGATATGGATGAGCGAGTTTGGGGTGGAGGAAATTAACTGGCCTGCACAGAGTCCTGACCTCAACCAGATAAAACACCTTTGGGATAAATTAGAGCAGATACTGCAAGCCAGGCCTTCTCGTCCAACATCAGTACCTGGCCTCACAAATTCGCTTCTGAAAGAATGTTCAAACATTTCCATAGACACACTCCTAAACCTTTTGGACAGCCTTCCCAGAAGAGTTTAAGCTGTTATAGGTACAAAGGGTGGGCCAACTCAACATTAAACCCTGCGGACTACACACTATTAGATTTTCTGCAGATTTTTGTCTTCAGATTTACCAAAACCATGTAGTGCAAGGGCCTGCCTGATTGCATACAAATTGAAACCCTTAAGGTTTGACCTCATATTATATGGTTTTGGTAAATCTGAAGACAAAAATCTGCAGAAAATCTAATGGTGTGTATGGGGTCTAAAGCCTTGTACACACGGTAAGATTATTGGACACATTTTTGTCAGTTTTTTGTTGGATGCTAGTCTCAAATCCTAAGTGAAGAGGGTACTCACCATCAGAGAATTCTCTGACGACAGAATTCAACGTCAGAAGTGACGTAATGTGTTGAATTGTTTTGTATGTGTTCTTTCATTGCTCTTCAGATTTTTTGGGGGCAGAAAACCATACTAATGAACAGAAAATCAGATGTTGTGGTCAGATCAGCCTGCACATCCAGTTTTTGTCTGACGAAAATTCGTAAATTGGCTGTCAAAAACAGCATACTAATGATCAGAAAATCGTCAGATCATTCATCGGACAAAGTTTATCGTCAGATTTTCTAACCGTGTGTGTGTAAAGGCAAGTGTCCCAATACTTTTGACAATATAGTGTGTGTATATATATATATATATATATATATATATATATATATATATATATATACTGCATATCTATATACTGTGTATATATGGTGGCTCTTGATGCGCTGACTCCAGCCTCAGTCCACTCCTTGTGAAAGTCCCCAACACTTTTGAATGACCTTTTCCTGACAATCCTCTCCAGGCTGAGGTCATCCCTGCTGCTTGTACACCTTTTCCTTCCACACTTTTCCCTTCCACATAACTTTCTATTAATGTGCTTTGATATAGCACTTTGGGAACATCCAACTTCTTCTGCAATTAACTTTTGAGGCTTTCCCTCCTTATGGAGGGTGTCAATGATGGTTTTCTGCGCAACTGTTAGGTCAGCAGTCTTTCCCATGATTGTGATTCCTACTGAACCAGACTGAGAGACCATGTAAAGGCTCAGGAACCCTTTGCAGGTGTTATGGCTAAATTAGCTAATTAGAGTGGGACACTTTGAGCCTAGAATATTGCACCTTTTCACAATATTCAAATTTTCGGAGATTGTGGATTTGGGGTTTTCATGAGCTGTAAGCCATAATCATCACAATTATGACAAATCACGGCTTGAACTATCTTGCTTTGCATGTAATGAGTCTATCTCATATATTAGTTTCACCTTTTAAGTTGCATTAGTGAAATAGATGAACATTTGCACAATATTCAAATTTTTCGAGTGTCACCTGTATATATATATATATATATATATATATATATATATATATACACATGTAGCGGGGTGTTCCCCTTTAATGCAGAGAGACAAGAAGTTCCAGGTGAGAGGTGAGTCGGGAGGAAGTAAAGAGACATTATGGAAGTGAAAGCAGAGGAGAGAGAGACTACATCTCCCAGTACATCTTGCAGCACCCAGGGTGCATTGCTCCAGAACAGAGACTGCTGGGGCAGACTTTATAAAGGGGAGGCAGAGTTTTGGTCGGTCTCTTTGGACACCCCTCTCCTAGCAAGAGGATCTCTGTGCTGAACTGCTGTGTGCACAAGGCCTGAAGCCTGGGCCGTGAGCTCCTTTCCAAAGAGCCCTCTGCCAGCCTAGCAGAGCCTTAGAGACATCTAATCCTCCTTGCTGCAGTACACCAGAAGGATTGAAGACTTGGATGTCGGTGGATTCCTGTTCCTAGACGAATCGATGGAGGAAAGGGACTTGGACTTGTCCAGGTGGTGAGAGCTGTTTAAAGACAGATACTTTATCTTTACTATTCGTTGGGATTACAAAGTTGTTCTTCAAGTGCACCACCGAGAGATTGCTAGCAAATATTGTTTCACTGAACTTCCATTTAGATCAGTCAGGCCTGACTGCATAGGTAGACATTGCTGGGTGTTAGTCTACCCATGAGGGGAAGTAGCTGTAAAAGGGCAGCGCTAGAGTTGCATAGCAATACTTTATTATTCTGATTACTCTGTTTATCTTTATTACTGTTTATTGCAGGGATCTGCAACTTGTTATACTGTTGTTTATTACTTGCCCATTAGCCTCAGTAAAATATCTGGGTAAAGTACATTTGGTGTCAGTTCCGCTTACTTTAATAGGAGTTTTAAAGTATATTCTGTGTATGTTTGTTATAGGACTGCGTCACCAACAGTTGCGATCACGCGGTCCTATCTCTCTATCACCAGCTGTGCCACGGGAGGTTAGAGCCGATTGCCGGGGGTTGACAGCGGTGCACTGCAGGGCCCAAATCAATATCAGCGGCTCTCTTAACTGGGGGTAGCGCTACACGTGGGGGCTCGAGTCCGGGATCCTTGTACGTTGCACGCTGCAATCAAGCCGGTCAGAAGTACCAGCATGGACCCGCTGGCAATGTCACAGTGGTGCGCAGCGATTGGCGCCGATCCAACCGCGGCGGTAGTCATTGTACTCCCGGGGGAAAGATGGAAGGAAGAGGAGATAAAACAGCTCGTATTGTTACTGTCTCCGAGCCACAAAGCATGGGTGATGGATTTTAGGCCAGATCCAGTGATCTCGTTTACATACGCACTGGTAGAATGGAAAAAGGAAATCCCAGAGCATTTTAAAAGTCAGAGTATACAAGCCATAGATAATCAGATCTATCACTTGATACATACGCTGCCAGTGAAGGAAGAATGGTTTCAGACACCAAAGCCATCACCCCCGCAATTATCTCCACCACTATCCCCTAAAGCAGAAAAGCTTAAGGAACTATTAAGCCCGGGATCACCGCTGGCCGCTATAGGGCCTGAATTGTTGAATGCTCTAGGAGACCTTGTAATTAAGTGCCAGAAAAGCAGTACGGTGCATGTGGAGGCCGGTTACCGGAAGCTTAGCACCTTCTCAGGGAAGCTCCCCGTCCCTGCGGGGGAGGAAGATTTTGACACTTGGGTGGAACAGGCATTGCAGGCAGTAGAAGCATGGGAGGTGCCTGAGGCACAGAAGAGACAGCGAGTCTTAGAAAGTCTGAAAGGTGCCGCGGCAGAAGCGGTGAAGAGCTTCCGGTTTGGAAATGAAAACTGTACAGCTCAAGATTGCCTGGCCATGCTGCAGGAAGAGTTTGGTCAGCTAGAGAAGGTGTCAGAGATGATTTATCAAATTGAACACACTCTCCAGCAGCCGAATGAGAAACTGTCAGAATATGTTAGAAGGCTGAACAGGCAGTTATGCAAGATTGTACTGAAGAAGGGAATGCTGCCCAAAGATGCAGATGAAGCACGCATGAAGCAGATCATGAGGGGAGCGCGGCGCTCAGACCCGGTCTGGCTGCACCTGAAAACCTCAGGAGGAGGAATGTCACTAACCTACTCTGATCTAATAAAAATTATTAGGGACGAAGAGGCGCTGCAGGAAGATCAGCAGGTGGCCAAGGCGAATGTCACACCTGTACCAGTGTTGGTCCATTCGGTCAAGAGCCCAGAAAGAGATGCGGAGGTTGACACTCTGAAATCGCAAATGGCCCAAGTGTTGGAGATGCTGACCTCTTTGATGGAGAAAGATCAGAGAAGACGAGAGAAACCAAGCCCAAGAAAGGAGTTGTTCCCGAACACCTCAGCACCGGCCTCCCTACAGGACCGAGAAGAGGTGATTTGCTATAACTGCGGAGGGAGTGGCCACTTTGCTAACGTAAGCTCCAGCCCAAAGAAGAAGAGAACAGATAATTGCAAGCCGGCGGGAAACTCCAAAGGGCCCCGGTGAAGGAGTCAACCGGGTGCCCATCATCTTCAGTGCGCTCCAAACTAAAAAAAAAGGCCAAGAATGGAGGAGACAAAACTCCTAGGAGGAGGTATAGTACACCCCCACCAAGATGTACCCCAGAGGGAGGGGGCAAGACCCCTCAGTGGAAGTACAGCACCCCAAAGAAGGAACATCCACCTAAAAGGAACAATAACATCCCTCAGCGGGTTTGTGCCCCCATTGAGAGGGAGAAAGTCAATGCATGCCAGGCTCAGGAAAAATTAAAGTCCAAAAGGAGCAGGGCAAGGGTCGAAAGCCAAAAAAAAGAGGTGACCCCAGTCCGGCCATACCCAAAGGAACTGGTGGGCCCGTCTCCTACTGTGCCCATTCAAGTGGAAGGAGTCTATACTAAAGCTCTTTTGGACACCGGAGCACAGGTGACTTTACTATACCGGGACTTCTATGATAGGCACTTGAGTCATCTGCCTATCCAGAAGATAGAAGAGCTGGAGATATGGGGACTTGGAACCCAGAGTTTCCCTTATGATGGGTACCTGCCCATAAAGATGACTTTCGACCCATCCGTGGCTGGGAAGGCTGAAGTGTTTGACACCCTGGCAGTTGTGTGTCCCCGGCCGCCTGGAGCCAGCAAGATTTCCCTGATCATTGGGACAAACACGGGTCTAGTCAGGAGACTCCTGACCCCTCTAGTGAAAGAGAGAAACCATTCAGCCACCAAAATCCATCCCATGCTAAAGACGGCCTACCAACGACTGGTCTTAGAGCAGAAGACCCCGGGAGAGGGGATAGGGAAGGTGTGGAGACTTGGCAGAGAAGGAGTAGTGCTACAGCCCGGAGAAGTAACCTGTCTTAGGGCCACTGTGAAGCTTTCGTGGGAACAACCTGGCCCCTTTGTCATGCTGGAATCAGACCCAAGGGAAGAGTCCTCAGGCCTGGAAGTGATACCAGAAGTGATTCCTTTCAAGGCTCTGAAGAAGGCCCATGGCAGAGTTCCGGTGAGTGTTAGGAACACTACGGGAGGACCCATGGAGATCCCTGCCAGAGTGTTGCTTGGTCAGGTGAGCCCTGCTGCCCCGGTCACTTGGTCCGAAGTCAAGGGGACGGGTGACGGAGGAGATGTTTGGGAGAAACTGTCCGTGGAAAACCCGAACCTACCCAGGGCTTGGAAAGAAAGAGCCAAGGCCCAGCTGACCAGGTGGGAGAAGATCTTTTCCGAAGATGAATTCGATGTGGGGTGTGCAAGAAGTGCCACCCATCGGATCCGCCTCCAAGAAGATAAGCCCTTCCGAGAGAGGGTCAGGCGGGTCCCCCTGGCAGATCTGGAGGATCTGAGGGAACAACTTGTAGAACTAAAGAAGACTGGTGTGATCCGGGAGTCTAGAAGTCCCTATGCCTCCCCAATCGTGGTGGTCAGAAAGAAGAATGGGTCGTTGAGGCTTTGTATTGATTACAGGACTCTCAACAGGAGAACCATCCCTGACCAATACACCACGCCAAGGATAGAAGATGCCCTACAAAGTTTGTCTGGAGCCAAATGGTTCAGTGTGATGGACCTCAAGAGTGGGTACTATCAAATCCCTATGCACCCAGAAGACAGGGAGAAGACAGCCTTCATAACCCCGGTGGGATTCTTCGAATTCAATAGGATGCCTCAGGGTCTGTCTGGAGCTCCTGCTACCTTTCAACGCCTTATGGAGAAGACTGTTGGAGACATGAATCTTATAGAAGTCCTTGTGTACTTGGACGATGTCATTGTCTTTGGAAGAACCTTGGAAGAACATGAAGCCAGGTTGGAGAAAGTATTGAGAAGACTCAGCGAAGAGGGACTTAAGCTTTCCCCCGAGAAGTGTTGGTTCTACCAGTCTTCTGTGAACTATCTGGGGCACATAGTGTCTGAAGAAGGGGTGGCCACAGATCCTGAGAAGTTGGAAGCAGTCACTTCCTGGCCACGACCCACCACAGTAACAGAGCTCAGATCCTTCCTGGGGTTCTGCTCCTATTATAGGAGGTTTGTGGAGGGGTTTGCTCGGATTGCCCGCCCGTTGAATGAATTGCTAAAGGCAGAAGGGGAAGAGGATGACTCAGGGCCCAGGAGGCCTGGTGAGTCAGTTCAAGATCAGTGGAACCCAAGGTGTGAAGAGGCCTTTCATGCTCTGAAGAGGAGCTTAACCACTGCCCCAGTCCTGGCCTACGCCGACCCTACCAGACCTTATGAATTACATGTGGATGCCAGCCATGAGGGTCTAGGTGGTGTACTCTACCAAGAACATGAAGGACAACTGCGACCAGTGGCCTATGTGAGCAGGAGCCTGACCCCCTCAGAAAAGAATTACCCCACTCATAAGCTGGAATTCCTGGCCCTCAAATGGGCGGTAGTAGACAAGCTAAAAGACTACTTGTATGGGGCAGAGTTTACTGTGAAGACAGACAACAACCCCCTGACCTACCTCTTCACCACCGCAAAACTAGATGCCACCGGACACAGGTGGTTGGCCGCATTGTCTGGATTCAACTTCAGTCTGAAGTACAGACCAGGAGCCGGAAATAGGGATGCAGATGCCCTGTCCCGGAGGTCTCATGCCACGACAAATGACTGGGAAGATTGGACCCAAGTGGCACCGGACGGGGTGCGGGCCCTTTGTCAAGGGGCTGAATTCCAAGCCAGAGGAGGCTCCAGAGCAGAAGAAATAGGGGTTACCATGGTAGGAGTCCCCAAACACTATTGTGGGGTAACTCAACTGGAGGAAGACAACCTACCGAGACTGTCCAAGAAGGAGTTGAGGTGTGACCAATTGGAAGACCCCATGGGGAGATTGGTCCTCGAAGCCCTGGAGAATCAGGATCCCAACAAATTCCTACATCACCCCTCAAAGGAGGCTCGCCTGTTGAGGAAGGAATTGGACAGGCTACAGGTACATCAGGGAGTGGTCTACCGAAGGGGCCCCTCTGATGACTCAGAAGATAAGTGGCAGTTATTTCTTCCAGAGAAGCACAGAGAGACTGTACTAATTGCCCTGCATGACCATCATGGTCACCTAGGGGCAGAAAGGACCTTCCAGCTTGTCAGAAATCGGTTCTATTGGCCCTGCATGAGGGCAGAAGTAGAGGAGTATTGCCATTCCTGTGCACGATGCATTCAGAGAAAGACCCTACCCCATCAAGCTGCCCCAATGGGCCACTTACAGAGTCAAGGCCCAATGGATCTGGTATGCATTGACTTTCTCTGCCTCGAACCCGACCTGAGTGGATTGGGGAATGTTCTGGTAATAACCGACCATTTCACCCGCTATGCTCAAGCTTTCCCAACCAAAGACCAGAAGGCATCCACCGTGGCCAAGATACTTATGGAGAAGTATTTTGTCCATTACGGACTACCACAGAGACTCCACTCAGATCAAGGAAGGGACTTTGAGAGTCGGTTGATCCGAAGACTTTTGGATTCATTAGGAATAAAGAAGACCAGAACCACGCCTTACCACCCACAAGGAGATGCTCAGCCGGAGAGATTTAACCGGACCCTGCTCAACATGTTGGGAACCTTAGAAACAGAGAAGAAGCAACACTGGAGTCAGCACATATCAGCCCTAGTACATGCCTATAACTGTACCACAAGTGACGCCACTGGCTACTCCCCTTATCGACTTATGTTTGGGAGAGAAGCAAGGCTACCTGTGGACCTGGCCTTTGGCACTTCTATAGACAATACCTCAGCTACATCCCACAAGGGATATGTGGACAGACTTAGACGTAGCTTGCAGGTGGCCTATGAACAAGCCCAGGCGGCTTCGGATCAAAGGGGGGCCCGCAACAAGAGAAATTTTGATCTGAAGGTTCGAGTGCAAGATCTGCAGCCCAGGGACCGAGTACTGCTACGCAATCTGGGGGTCCCTGGAAAACACAAGCTTGCCGACAGGTGGAGATCTGAGCCCTATGTTGTCTGTAGGAAGTTGCCCGGTTTGCCTGTCTACAAACTAAAGCCAGAAGGAAAGGTGGGTCCACTGAAGATGTGGCATCGGAACCACCTGCTCCCACTTGCTGAGGCAGTCAGAATACCTCCCGTGAGAGACTCCCCTGAACCGGCCTCTATCCTGGATATTCCTAGGCCGAACACTCGGTCCCAGACCTCTCGAGCCAAAGATGGGGAGGCCTCCCAATTGAGTACAGAAGAAGGTGGAGAACTGGACTGGCTGTGGCCTCCCTCGACTCTGGGAACGTCCGCCATAGATCTCCCAAATGGAGGGGATACCCCAGATGCAACGCTGAATCCGGAGGCTACTGAATTCATACCCTTCAGTCCCTCAGCTGATTACTGGGAAGATGTTCCTGACACTTGCGCTGAGGAGGACTCTAGAGATTCCATATGTCAGTCGACTTCTGAATCAGAGGTTCCAGAACCAGCAATGTTACCTGAACTTACTCCTGAAGAAGAGCCTGTGGTGCCAGAGTCAGAAGCACCAAGAGAGCAGAGGGCTCGCAGAGTCATCAGGCCTCCCAAGAAACTAACTTACCCCCAAATGGGGACGAGCACAGAGGACTCTGTTGTAACGGCTAGGAGAAGTGTTGAACAACCTGATCCTTCCACCGTCCATTTGGTGGAGGGCAACCCCAGCTCACTCTCTAGAACAGTTAGGCAGGCCACTCATGGTAGTGTGACCTGTGGGCAAGAGAGTTCCATCCCAAAGTTTTGGTGGGAATTCCCTATGCCAACATCATGCTCGACATTGTCCAAAATGGTAAACAGTATTTGTTGAAGTTTATCTTTGGGGACCAAAGAGTTCAAGTGGGGGGAGTGTGTAGCGGGGTGTTCCCCTTTAATGCAGAGAGACAAGAAGTTCCAGGTGAGAGGTGAGTCGGGAGGAAGTAAAGAGACATTATGGAAGTGAAAGCAGAGGAGAGAGAGACTACATCTCCCAGTACATCTTGCAGCACCCAGGGTGCATTGCTCCAGAACAGAGACTGCTGGGGCAGACTTTATAAAGGGGAGGCGGAGTTTTGGTCGGTCTCTTTGGACACCCCTCTCCTAGCAAGAGGATCTCTGTGCTGAACTGCTGTGTGCACAAGGCCTGAAGCCTGGGCCGTGTGCTCCTTTCCAAAGAGCCCTCTGCCAGCCTAGCAGAGCCTTAGAGACATCTAATCCTCCTTGCTGCAGTACACCAGAAGGATTGAAGACTTGGATGTCGGTGGATTCCTGTTCCTAGACGAATCGATGGAGGAAAGGGACTTGGACTTGTCCAGGTGGTGAGAGCTGTTTAAAGACAGATACTTTATCTTTACTATTCGTTGGGATTACAAAGTTGTTCTTCAAGTGCACCACCGAGAGATTGCTAGCAAATATTGTTTCACTGAACTTCCATTTAGATCAGTCAGGCCTGACTGCATAGGTAGACATTGCTGGGTGTTAGTCTACCCATGAGGGGAAGTAGCTGTAAAAGGGCAGCGCTAGAGTTGCATAGCAATACTTTATTATTCTGATTACTCTGTTTATCTTTATTACTGTTTATTGCAGGGATCTGCAACTTGTTATACTGTTGTCTATTACTTGCCCATTAGCCTCAGTAAAATATCTGGGTAAAGTACATTTGGTGTCAGTTCCGCTTACTTTAATAGGAGTTTTAAAGTATATTCTGTGTATGTTTGTTATAGGACTGCGTCACCAACAGTTGCGATCACGCGGTCCTATCTCTCTATCACCAGCTGTGCCACGGGAGGTTAGAGCCGATTGCCGGGGGTTGACAGCGGTGCACTGCAGGGCCCAAATCAATATCAGCGGCTCTCTTAACTGGGGGTAGCGCTACACACATATATATATATATATATATATATATATATATACACACATATATATATATATATATATATATATATATATATATATATATTAGGGTTGTCCCGATACCGATACTAGTATCGGTATCGGTACCGATACAGAGCATTTGCCCAAGTACTTGTACTCGGGCAAATGCTCCCGATGCTTCACCCGATACCTGGACAGTCAGCGGTGATCAGTGCGGTGGGAGAGTTACAAGCACCGATCACCGCTGTATATATTTAAAAGTCTGACAGCCGTTTCTCCGCCTCTCCCCCCCCCCCCCGCGGCTTTCAGCTGCTGTAGTGAAATCAGCGGTGATCAGTGCTTGTAACTCACACACGATCACCGCTGACTGTCCCCGCATCCTCCTCCAGCCCCCCTCCGTTCTGCTGCTGTTTTCCTCCCTCCATGCTGCGGTCTCGTGTCCCCCTCCATTCTCATGTCTCCCTCCGTGACCCCCTCCATTCTCATGTCTCCCTCCGTGCTGCCTTCCCCCTCCGTTCTCCTCCTCCACCCCCTCTTACTGTCAGGATGGAGAGCGGAGGTAGGAGCCGGTAAATCCAGCTCCTTACTGTTCCGAATGAACAGAGTCATCACTGACTCTGTCCATTCACATAACTGAAACATCGTAAACTGTGTTTACAATGTTTCAGTTTATGAATGAAGAGAAGCCGCTGTCTTCCCTCCATTCATTTTCAGCGCAGCTGAGGCTGCTGAGAAAGGGACCGGGGAATCTGTGTCCCTAGTCCCTTTCCCTGTCTCAAAGGGGAGATGTCAGAGGTCTGTTAAGACCCCTGATATCTCACCAAAGCCCCCCAACAGGGCTGATAAAAAAATAAAAAATTTAATAAAAAAATAAATAATAAAGAAATGAATTGTAAAAAATTTATTAAAAATAGAAGAAAAAACACACTGACACTGTCCACCCCCACCCTTAAAAAAAGAAAGCATTGTAAAAAATAAATAAATAAATAAAATAAATTGTAAAAAATAAAAAATAAAACAAATTGTAAAAAATAAAAAAACTAATTGTAAAAAATAAAAATAAAAAATACTGACATGTGCACTTTCACATGAGATTAAAAAAAAGTATCGGTATTCGGTATCGGCGAGTACTTGGAAAAAAGTATCGGTACTTGTACTCGGTCTTAAAAAAGTGGTATCGGGACAACCCTAATATATATATATATATATATATATATATATATATATACACATACAGGATATCTGTATATATAAACACAAAATTGTAACCACTAGTGATACCACAATAAAACTACAAACAAAATTGTACTAGACATCACAGAGTTAACCCTATATAGTGGCCCCAATGTTACATATTACATTTGATATAGATACATGTACTGTGTGTGTGTGCTAGTGGGGTGTCCCTATATATATATTTTTATTGCTTTATGCTATTGCACACAGCAGGTAACAAGTTTTCATGGAGACATCAAGGGTCTTCAGAGTGCCTGATCTGCATGTCAACTGCCTGCTGGAAACTGGAAAGCTGAAGCCTTAAAATCACAAAGCTGAGTGTTTCCAGTTTTGTTCTAGGAAGAAGAGATCAGTGCATGGCTTTTCCCTCAATGTCTTCTGCTCTTCTAAACAAGCCTCCTGCAGTCCAGGGCTCACAGGAGAGAAAGGTGAGCCTGAGGAATAGGGAGGAGGACACATTTTGCATGTTTATAAATGTGATTGAATAAATTAAGTCACCAGGATCACTTCTACTTAAGCCTAAGATAAATTCCAAAATCCTCTCCTATTTTCCAGATCACTATCTACAATAGTGGTTGCACTTTCTTTTAGCAGCCTGCTTATTTTTTGAAAGATATCAAGTTCCAGCAAGTGGCTCTAGCTGGTTGTTTATAAGCTCTTTTATGGCAGTTGTTTGTCCCACTATTAAAGCGGAGGTCCACACAAAAATGGAACCTCCGCTTTTCGGAACCCTCCCCCCCTCCGGTCTCACATTTGGCACCTTTCAGGGGGGAGGGTATAGGTATTTGCACCCACTTCCGGGCATAGACCCCCCGCAGGAGTTACGCCACTTCCCGTCCCCCCTACTGTCTTCTGGGAGACATACGGGTCCCAGAAGACAGCAGGGGCCATTCGGATTGCGCAGCGCGACTCGCGCATGCGCAGTAGGGAACCAGGAAGTGAAGCCGCAAGACATCATTTCCTGATTCCCTTACCGAAGATGGCGGCGGCAACATCCAAGGACCGAGCGACAAGTCGGCCTCGGGTGCCGACTTCGCGGGTGCCCTGGACAGGTAAGTGTCCATATTTTAAAAGTCAGCAGCTGCAGTATTTGTAGCTGCTGACTTTTAAAAAATTCAGCGGACCTCCATTTTAATGTTAGCAATTTGTTTGTGAAAGAGTTACATACAGAAGTATTTTGTTAGCTTTTCCACTTAAATCAGCTTTTGCTCTCTTGCATCACAAAGATTTGTTGTACTCATAGCATGCAATGTAAATTCATAAAGGTCATGGGTGCAATCCGAGTCTATTACTTCAGAGATAAATGTGCTAATGAATAACATAGTATCACTGTATTCACAAATACACAGAATTTAATGTATATTTATTAGTTGCTAGGCACCAACAAATGCCCAGAGAATATTGTCAAAACTGTCTTTCAGATGCTATTTGATATGTCTAATTACATTTCTAGGCAACATGTCTCCTTGTTATTTATATTATCATCTTCCATATGCATACACTTACACTGTATTGTAAAGGAAACACACTATTACATAGTTACTGCTAAATTAGATGCAAGAAAAATTAGTTGCACACTAAACAGTGGCCAACGTTATCTTTATCGTAAGATTGAACAGTTTTCAAAAATCTTATTTTATTCTGGGACACGTTACAAGAAGATACTGATCTTTCACTTTTTTCTTCCATGGCCCTTAAATGTTGTGTCTTTGAGATTAAACTGACCAGTGGATAAGAGCTCTGCACTCTTGATAGCGTGGAGGAAAATACCCATGGAGAATTAGATAGGTGATACAGTGCAAGAGAATAAAAATGAAACCTAAAAAGGTGAAAGCTGATAGAAGCAGCACTGAGAGAAGGTTGAAATGCATAGTCTTTGTCAAAGTCCTGCTCTGTCTTATTATCAAGATCTTGATGTGTCACGGAGGAAACACGTTAGAGGGATATAACACTTCTCTCCCTGTTATTTCAAGAAATGATACACCTAAGTTGAACATCTTATATGGTCTTGTGACATCAAAACAGCATTCCCTTCAGTCCAAAATGCCTAAATCTCATCTTAATGTTGTGGTTTCAGTATACATAATGCTTGGAAATGTATCTCTGTGTGTGTGTGAGACACTGGTAATCAGGATAATGTAAATGCAAGCCAGGGACCCAGCAAGGCAATAGTGATGGATTGTCATGCATCCACTGTAGGACAGTCAAATGTGCTCTTTCCCACAGGCAGAAGGTACAGGCTGGCAGTGGACAGTGTATATGCATTGCTAGATTAGGAGCATCATGTGCCCGGTGCTGAGGATTTTGGTGGGCCTTTTTATGAAAATAAATAAAATGAAAATGCAAACTTTTTTTGTTAAAACAAATTAAATATTTAAACAAATTAAATTAAATAGAGAGGGTGATGAGGGATGAGAAAGAGGGGGTGGTGGGGTGAGAGAGGGAGAGGGGTGAGAGAAAGAGGATGGGTGAGAGAGAGAGAAAGAGGGGGAGAGAGAGGAAGGGTGCAAGAGAGTGAGAGAGATAAAGGGGGATGAGTGAGGGGTGAGAGAGAGAGGAAGGGCGAGACAGAGAGAGAGAGATAGAGAGAGAGAGATGGGGTGGGGGAGTGAGAGAGATGGGGTGAAAGAGGGAGAGAGAGGGGGTGAAAGGGAGGGAGTGAGAGAGGAAGGGGACCTTTGGGTCATTTTAGTAGGATAGTAAGGTAGCGCCACAATGAACTGTGGGTGGAGCCACATTGTGAGAAGAGTGGAAAGGGCTGCCCTACAGGCGATGCATGGGAACATGCACTTTCTATCACATCTGCATGATGTGAATGGAGCCTTACACTTACCAACCATGTAACACAGGAATTTATTATGACAGGCCCTTTCCTGCCTCTATGCATCTTTATCCACCTCCTCTCAGTACATCTGTGCATTCTAAATCCCCCTGCTAACCTCTGCACCCCAAACCATCCCTTGCACCCCAAATCCCATAATCTCTGCTCAACTCAACATGCCTCTGTTCATCTTTGCACCCCAGCCACCCCTGCACATCCCCTTCCCTTCTCTGTTTACCTCTGGACAATCCCCCCCTCCATCCATCTGCTCACCTTTGCAGTACAGGCTGATGACTTGTTGTATATCCCCAATGTTGGAAGCATTCAGCATAAGTGGTGGTGGACCAGGGCTCAGGGAGTTTGATGCACCTATGAATGCTCTAATAATTTACATATCAATGCCGCCCATGATTTACATATCAATGCCGTATGGATTTACACATCAGTGCCACCGCGATTTACATATCAGGGCTGCTGCGATTTATATATCAATCTTGTTTGCACTGCACACAGGGCACTGCGCCGCTATGCGCACACGCATGCACAATGTGATGGATGCCGGCATATTTAAACCCACTGCTGACTGTGGCGCATCGCTGGTGTATCTTCAGCTTTTCCTGCGTTCCTGTGTCCTGTGCATATGCTGTTCCTGATCTGTGTACCAACCCGGCTTGTCCTGACCTGATCCTTCTGACCCTATGGCTTGATCCTTGGCTTGCACCTGACTTCTCTCCACCTGCTTCCTGAATCTGATCCCGGCTCGGCTACTGGACTTGTTTATCTTGCTCCTTGAACTTGACTCTGATCCTGGACTGACTTCCTGTGTTGACCCCTGGCCTGGCTCCTGACTCCGTTATCAAGTCTGCTTCCTGGACCATCCAAGCGCGCCTGTCTCCAGTTCCAGCTACCAGGCACCCGTGCTTCTGTGGGCACCACACCTGCTGTGTCACCTTCAGTGGTGTGCTGCGCTCGGCCGCAGGGGGAGCCTTCCTAGCATCTCGGCCTTCTACCAAGTTCCTGACAGCTTGGCTGGGCAGCATTAGTGAGTCACTCACACCACTGGGCTGGGCCTAACTTAAGAAAGGGGCCTGGAGTTTCAATTCCAATAGCCCTTATGTTAATCTGGCACTGTGTATATGTGCCACATAGATTTCTTACCTACACATGGTAAGGAGCTTCATGGCTGATTATTAAGATGGAGAAAAAAAACATACATACAGGAGAAAAAAAACATGTTGTTTTGTCACAATCTTAATAAGCCCTGTTCTGGGTCCTGGAGCCCCTCTGGGCTCCAGGAAAGCCCAGAGTAAAGCTTTTTTGAACTGCTGACCACCACCACTGCCCAGCTGGACCTCAGAAGCCCAAGCTACTTAAACCATGCACAATTTGTCTCACCAAAATGTGAGTTGATATTACTTTTACTAAACATTGAATTTTAACTGACGTACCGCACTCAGAGTGGTGCCGCTCCCTCTCTCTCTCATAGTTTACTGCTGTCACTACTAATTGTGTCTTCCCCCTTGCATTTGACATGGGTATGTTTAGAATATACTGTACTTATTGATTAATAAAGTCGCAGTAAAGTAAGAGAAAGGAAACTAACAAACATCTGTACACAAAAAGGAAGATATATTTGTTAACATGCCTAGCAGTATTGCCGAGTCTGGCTCGGGGTGGAATTTCAGTAACTAAAGCGGTAACTCCGAGCCAGACTCGGGATCGCATCGCAGGATACAGGGGAAATTACGTACCTTGTTACCTGGATCCTGCGCTGTGTCCCCGCTGTGTGAGCGAGCTGTAATCTCGCTCGATTCACAGTGCTGAGTGCCGCCGAGGTCCGTTCCCTGCGACGTTGCGGCGCACAGGGGCGGAGTTCGGCGCCAAATTCAAAAAGTGAAACACACAAAACACATACAGTATACTGTAATCTTACAGATTACAGTACTGTATCAAATAATAACACATCCCCTTTGTCCCTAGTGGTCTGTCCAGTGTCCTGCATGCAGTTTTATATTATAAAAACTGTTCTTTCTGCCTGGAACCTGGAGATTGTCCATAGCAACCAAAAAGTGTCCCTTTACTTCATAAGTGGTTTTATACCAGCTAGAAAAGAGCGATAATAAATTAGAATCACTTGCAGAATTGAGCGATAGTGATTTGTGGGGAAATTTGTCATCAAACACTGAAAAACACTTTTATTATTATTATATTATTATTTGTTATAATTATTTTATAGTTATTTATTATATTATAATTTATGATTTTGTTTTTTTAACTTTATCATACCCGGGATGTCTACTAGACTCTGGTTTGGACAGATTTAAGTGAGTTATTCCTAAGAATTACAGGCCTACAATATAAAACGCCAAATTTCCATGCAAAATAATGGTACCGCTTTAAGCACCTAAAATCTGAAATAAGCATACCGCCAGGGAGGTTAAAATGGCTTCCAGATATATATATAAGGCCCCCACCCCTAAGTGAGGATCAGTAAAGCATGATGGGGTTTGTGTAGTGTGTAATTTTATCTGCCCTGTTTGAGTCTACATTTTTAATGTATTATTGTGGCCAGGCTATAGACTTTCACACTACAGCGTTTTGAATTTGACAGCACCGAGGTGTGATGACAAAACGTGGAACTCGCATTTGAGATGCCATTCATTTGAATGACACTTCAAATTGCGGAGCGGGTCTGCTGCAATTGTCGCACGATAAAACGTGCTGCAATCGTGGCAACCCGCATTGTGGGATACATGTCGCCCAAAAAGAGTTCAGGAGCTACTTTGGGGCGCCATGCGTGTTGCCGCGATTACAGACCATTTTATTGCACGACAATTGTGGCAGACCCACACCACGATTTGAGGTGTCATTCAAATGAATGACATCTCAAATGCAAGTTCTGCATTTTGCCATTCACACCTCGGCTCTGTCAAATTGCGGACAGATCCGTGGCAGATCTGCTGACGATTCAAAACGCTGTAGTGTGAATAAGCCTTAAAGTTGACAATACTAAAGTTAACGTTGTACAAGTTGAATCTCAGCACATATCTCTCTTCCCTCTTCTTGAGCATCTGCTCTGTGTTTACATTTGAGATTACCTTCATATGCAAACTTTAAAGTGTATGTACAGTATATTCTAACAATACATGTTTCATATGTGCTCAATTCATTTAACTCTTTTTTTGGGTCTGTTAAATGTACCAGTAAAAACTGATTGTTATATATGTTCGACAAGTGCAAAATAAAATAGCTGCTTATGCAGACATAATTCTTATGAGCTGGTAACTTCATGTGCTTGATTCCTCTTCAGATAGTTATCAATTTGCATTGTTCCCCGCCATTTCTGTCATCTTCCCCTATGTTATGAAGAGATGAAGGTGTTATATAGTCCTAACAAACTCCCTTCCTAGGGTGACAATGCTGCTTTGCCTAAATACAGTGTGGTTGTCACCCTAGGGCAAGAAGTGAGTTACTGGCAGGATCACCAGGTGAAAATAAAGAAGAAAAATGTGTGAAAAAAAACAACTAATTTAGCCACTACGTCTAAGAAAAGGTAAGCTAAGCTAAAGGTAATTACATTTTTGTTTTTGGGTTTAAATGTGCTTTAAGAATGAATTATTATAGAGTAGTTGCAGTCAATGTGATCCCTTTTAAAGTTTGTTTATTGATTCTTTAAAGTGGAAGTAAACCCTCCTATCGTTTTCAGCCAAGGATGCTGCTATCTTGACCTTTGTTTAATCTTCAACTGCCATGATTCTGCACATGTGACCAGTTATGACACCAGCCATTGGATGGTTTGACAGTTTGGTTGAGAGCACAACCAATGTGGCAGTTAGCATTTTTGGCATGCTGGGAATTTAACAGTTTTTTTAAACTGTTAAATCAATGGGTTTACTTCCACTTTAAGATTATATAACATTTTACTATCCATTGACTGACCACAGTTCTACCCTAACTAATTGCCATCCACCTAATGCATATTAGTAGCGGCAGGGAGGATAGGTCTTAACGCCAACATACCACACATATGAGTTCATGGTGACTGAGGTTTCTGTGCTAAGAGTGTGCTTACTGCATGCTCCCAGCATGGTGGCCAAGATGTCACAGACTGCTCCTAGATTATGTTTGTGTTTTAGAGACAATGGGACAGGTGCCTTATCATGCGAACACTGTGACAGCCAATCACATTGATCGTGTGATCACAAAATCCTGCCTCCCAGCATTAAGACTCTTTTAAACAGATTCTGGGAAGGGCTGGGAAGGGGTTAAACAAGACATTTCTGACCCTGATCAATTAGTACTCCCCAACTTTCCTTCAATGGGTCACTTGTTTAAGGTTTTCAAAAGTGTTCTGCATGTATTGATAGAATGAGAGCACTCAACTGCATAATGCCACCTATCTCCACTTAAGCCTACACACGATCGGACTTTTGGGCAACAAACTTCATTTTGAGCAAGTTGGACCAACAATCCGACCGTGTGTACGCTCCATCGGACAAACTTTTTTTGCTTTTTTCTTGTTTTCATCGGACAAAAGTTGGGTCTGCAAACGGACAAACTTTTGCCCAACAAAAGTCCGATGGAGCAAAGTCCGACCGTGTGTACAGAAAACCATCGGACTTTTGTCCGATGGACAAAACAAATAATATTAAAATCAACCAACAATAGCAGAAGTTGACCAAAGGGTGGCGGTAAAGAGCAGAAAAGAGCAGAAAAACCACGTGATGTTGCAAAAAGTTTTGAGAAAGTTTGCAGAAAAGTCAGAGCGTGTATATGCTATGGGTGTTCCCGACCAACTCCGTTCGGACAAAAAAACACGGAAAAGTCCGTTGGAAGTCCGACCGTGTGTATGAGGCTAAATTCACAGTTATGTCTTATACAAAAACAAACATTTTGTTATTTTTGTTATCCTGCAGGACAATAACTATAGAGTTCTTTGAACATCCAAAAGAGTATCCTTATAATTTTGTAAACCAAAAACTGACCATGTATAGAGAGTTCTATGGTTGTCTTAAAGTGACAATATACTACATATTCTCATCTTTAACTTCTCACCTAAAAGTGAAATAAAATGAAATACCGGTATTTGAATAAAGAAAAAAATAATAATTGTCAATATACATGCTACTCTTGTTACTTGAATTCTAGAGAAACATATATTAGGCCCAAGGGACAAATTATATCCATTTGAAAAAGAACGTTAGGTTGATACTCTAACCTTCAGAGATAAGTAAGGTTATCAATCTTGTACTCTAACTCGTCTTTTTGGAAAATGACTAATGAATAGCAAATATACAGCACTTTCCTACAAAGTGATGAAAAAACTGTTTATGTTTTCAAAGCTGACACCAACTGCAAGGATATTCTTTCAATAAATGAGTTCATGTGGTGGTACAGTGGCAAGATGTATACCATTCATTTCAAAGTGCTGAAACCTATAGTAATGAGTTGTTTTCCCTCATCCAGTTTATCCTGACCCATTCTCTGATAGAGAGTGACCTTTGGGTTTTAAATTAGTCCAAACAGTCTCAACTATTTCCAGATTTGCAGCTCTCCTCCTCAATATGGTATAGTGAAGTTACAGAAGTTATCTATACAACTCTTTTAAGTACAAATTATATTGGATATTGGGCAAGCTGACCAACAATTGTCTCATAATAAATGTTGTGTTTGTTATAGAGATATAACAATGTCTGAAGCAAACAGAAAGGTAAGAACTAGGAAAAAAAACGATTTTATATTTAAAGCTGAAATCCAGATAGAGAAGAAAAAGAGCAATTTATTTGGGTGTGCATTCACCGAAAAGTCATTAGAATTAATTTGCTAAAACTGGAAAAAAAATCTGATGCAGTTGAACATGGTAGCCAATCAGCTTCTATATTCAGCTTGCTCAATTAAGCTTTGACAAGAAAAAAAGAAAAACTCAAAGCAATTTTTTTTTCTATGCAGAGCTGCACTAGATTTTGAACATTCCAGTTTTAGTAAATCAACCCCTAAGTGTATTTTCTAAAGTAATCGCTGTAAATACCTGAATTTTATGTTGTATCATTGTCTCACAACTCTTTGTACAGCAGAGCTCAAACCGAAAGAGAGAGAAGCAGCATATTCAGGTGTGCTGCGCTTCTCATGCACTAACAAGGAACATGCTGATAGCAGGAGAGAGCAGAGTGACAAGACCTACTGCAGTAAAGAAAAATCAGGCCTCCAGGCTGATTCTGATGTCTGGCAGGGCTGTCTAAAACTCAGTAATGAATAGAAAGAAATACAAATCCTATGAAAGGTACAATAGCTTGTATATACAGTATATGTATTTAATCTGTGAATTAAACTGTTGGCATCAAGCTCAACTATAACCCTACCCATTTTTGAAAGGTGGATCAAAATAAAATGCTATTAAAAAAAAACAAAAAAAACAAACAAATACCGTACATCATGGGCAGTAATTGAAGAGAAATCCACATCAGCCGTACTCCTGTACTACTGTCTCATTTGTATTTTAAAGGGCATCTCTTAACAGCTCTAATCCCAGCTGGACACATCAAGATGCTCACTAACACAGATGCAGTAAACAACATGTGGATTTTTTTTACAGAGGTTCATATCCTAAAGTCTTGCGACACACAGTTTGAATCAATAATTTCATGCTTGCTAAGCAGATTTGATGCAGGCACTTTACATTTACGATGCCACCCATTAATGTTAGCTAATTACGGTTGTTTCTCATTTGTCTTCTTGAATATTGCACACTAAATTATGTCCTGTGCTCTTAGTAGTAGGATTCTTTGTACAAATATTATTCATTGATGAGTACTTTAAATGCGGCAATCACATGAATTATTTACTATCACAAGATGCCGGTGGACCTTATTACTTTGAATTTTCAATACATTTTTACTATGATCTAGCAACCAATTTTTTCTTAAGTCAGCCTCTCACAAACACTAGGAAGGCAGTAATGTTGCAGCATGATACACCAGGTTGCATATATACGAGTGGTTCCCAACAGTGTAACAAAGTCAGCTACAGCAGGGCAGCAGCAAACAAAGAATTCACATCCATGGGATACAGTACAATCAGCATTGGGGAGTTTTATTGAATGAATGTATGACTTGAAGTGAAATATTGGAGTTTATTAAATATATAGTGTAAAGTGTATTAACATATATTGTTGGGAGGGACCGTGTTCAAATCAAGTTTACAACTGATAATGAAACCTGCTAGCACAATACAGAGGGGATTGTTTATGGTACATATAACTCCCCACAGCTCCCTCCTTAACATTACATAGGGAAAGGTAACTGAGATTTGTCAGCAGGAGAAAAAAGGTAATAAAAAAAGGTAAGCAGCAATTTATTTTTTATTTTTTAAGTTATACTATGTGGATGGGAACATTTGTAACAAATAAAAAGTAGGTGTGCAAAAATTAAATATACTTTAAAATCAGTTGGCCTAATTAACAGTCTATTGTTTCACTCAGGTCAGGCCTGACCAAAGGACTTGCATTTAGAGACAAAAATACAAACAAATGCATCTAAAACATAAGCATCTATTAATAGAAAACTAAAAAGCAATAGTTTTTTGAGTCACACAAATGCATTCCCAGCAACTCTACAAGAAATATATACTGTATATATATATATATATATATATATATATATATATATATATACACACATATATATATATATATATATATATATATATATACACATATATATATATATATATATTGTACTGTGTGTGTATATATATATATATATATATATATATATATATGTATAGAGTATTTTAACATGGTTAAAATTAACTCTTTATAAGAGACATATGAGGCAACCATTGGTATATTGATTAGTTTATATGGGAATATTAGTGCCTCCTCATCAGTGCCACCTAATCAGTGCCCATAAGTGCCGCCTCATCAGTGCCCATAAGTGCCACCACATCAGTGCCCATCAGTGCCGCCTCATCAGCGCCCATCAGTGTAGGATAAAAATTACTTATTTAGAAAATTTACAGACAGAAACTTTTTTTATTCAAACATTTTCAGTCTTTTTTTTTTGTACAAAATAAAAAACACACCAGAACAGAAAGCTCTATTTGTGTGAAGAAAATGATAAAAATTCACATGGCTACAGTGTAGCATGACCGCGCAATTGTCATTAAAAGTGCGACAGTGCTGAAAGTTCAAAATTGGCCTGGGCAGGGGGTGAAAGTGCCCTGTAGGCATGTGGTTAAAGTGATCCTATCTGTGATTTTTTATTTTTATTTTTTTTATAAAATAATGAAAAATAATTATAGAAAACATCAGTTCATAAGGAAAAAATAAATACAAATTCACTAATTACACCAAAGAACTAATTTACATCTTTCTTTTTTTTTCACTTTATCCTTTTATTTAGTTTTGAAACAAACAGAAAGCAAAAACAGATATCACAAGGTACATTCTATATACTTCTTGCATCACACACGGTCCATTTGTCTACTACTGTATATATCATACATCCTAATATGCAATATCCATAATTCTATGTACTCTAAATCACCACCTCTCGCCCGGACCTTACTCATGTTACTTCAACTCATGAACCTTTAGTCATTCATGTACCCACCATTGGGCATCCGGTCCCCCTCTCCCCAAGGCCCCATTTCTTGTCCTCGAGCTGGCGGGGGGCTTTCTGTCCCAGTCAATTCCTCTATCTCATTGTAATTCTCTTTATTTCAACTTATCCCCTTTGCCCCCCAAAAAAAACAAAAGGGGGTCAGAACTCCCGCTCTCTCTCCTTCACATCCCCCCCGTCCCCCCAGTCCCCTGGTAGCATTTGTTAAGTTGAGATCTATAAGAATTTTCCCCTCCTCTGAGTATTTAAAAAGATTCCATTCCGACCATGTTTCAAGGTAAACTCCCCGTTTCTGCCGGGAGGTCCAGACCAGGTCCTCCATCATATTCAAGTCTTCTACTCACTTAAGCCCCATCCCTACTGACGGATGCTGGGTCTGCTTCCACATTACTGGAATACAGGCTCTTGCCGCATTCAGGAGGTGGCAGAGGATCGACCTCCTATACCGTTTCACCGCAGTGTCCGAGTCCTATAACAGGAAAAAAGTCAGATCCTCCGGCAGCTCCTCCTCTCTAAACTTTTGCATAATTTCCCGAACCTCCTTTCAGAAACTCTGTATTCTGGAACAGTTCCAGAAGATGTGTATTTGCGTCACTCCTTTTCCCCCGCACCGCCAGCACTTATCTGATATATCTGGATGACATCTACTTAAGACGGCCGGGGTACGGTACCAATGCGATAAGATCCTAAAGTTCATCTCCTGCGTTCTTATACAGACTGAGGATTCAAACATGTTACATAGTATCTTATTCTTTTGCTCCTTCGAAAAAACCCTATCCAACTCCATCTCCCACCTCCTAAAGATGGGCAACTGAAACTCCTCACCGGGTGTATTCAGCAATTCACTCATTTTAGAGAGAGTATGCCGCAGTATGCCACTCCCATTACAGTACTCCTCAAACTTTGCTAGCTTTCGTTCATATTTACTCGGTAAAGTCAAAGTATCCATCTTTCTTTTTTATACTTTTTTAATCATCTAAAATGAACAATGAACAATATGTGAAAGAGCGTACCATAAGTGCAACCTTCTTACCCAGAAGCTATAAAGCAAGGAATGCATAGAGGACCTGGATCAGTATGTTGCAACTATTTATCTAGTAGCTACATATGACTTTCTATCCAGTCAGTCAAACTATCAATTATACAACTACTATGAACCAAAAAACTTCTTATGAAGTCTAGTTGACACAAAACATATTTAAAATGTATATTGATATAATTCTTATTAGATATCATTTAAACCTGGGGTCTCCAAACTTTCTAAACAAAGGGCCAGTTTACTGTCCTTTAGACTCTAAGGGGCCGAACTATAGCCAGTGTTAGTAGAAAATGCCCTGGCATAAATATGAGTAAACAATTCCCCATCATCGGTATTTGGGGGAGGAATATTACTCCGTTATAGGTGTCAGTGGGAAGAATAGTGCCTCATCATTGGTGTCAGTGGGAGGAATGGTGCTTTATCATTGGTTTCATTGGGTGGAATAGTGCCTCATCATTGGTATCAGTGGGTGGAATGGTGCCCTATCATTGCTGTCAGTTCGAGAAATAGTGGCACATCATTGGTGTCATTGGAAAAAATAGTGCCCTGTCACTGGGAGAAAAAGTGCCCTGTCCTTGGGAGGAATAGTGCCCCATCATTGGTGTCAGTAGGAAGAATAGTGCCCTATTATTGGTGTCAGCTGTAGGAATAGTGCTCCATCATTGATATCAGTGGGAGGAATAGTGCTCCATCATTGATGTCAGTGGGGGGAATAGTGCCCCATCATTGGTGTCAGTGGAAAGAAATATGTCTCATTGTTGTTATCAGTGGGAGAAACAGTGCTCAAAGGCCCAAATAAAGGTAAGCAAAGATTGGAGATCACTGATTTAGGCTGGATTCACACCATTGCGAATTGGATGCGGTTTACACCACATCCAATTCGCAGGACATTTTAAAATCTGTTCATTTGAAAGAGTCAGGTTCACATATGTGCGTTGCATCTGAACTCCGCATTGCCCAAAAAACGTGTGCGTTTTCTAGGCATTGCGGTGCGAATTGCAGGCACATTATCTTCTATGGGAACTTATCTGATTCGTAGATGTGTTCCATTCTGAACACAATTCTCTCCCCCTCCTCACTACACCTCCCCCTCTCCCTGGTCAGCTGACCCACAGCTACAAGGGAGAGGAACCGCTGAACAACTGATTTTTATCTTCTTAGGGAAACGGGAGCAGCAATTTGCACCGGACTAGTGTGAATCCAGTCTAAAACCATAGCAACTTTATTTTTCGGTAGAGAATACAGGATCCAAAATTGAACTTGCTTCAAGGTGGAATAATTGTGTGTGTTTTTTTTTATTATGACATATTTTACCTTTTTTTTTCTTTTGTTGCTTAACTACCTACTTTTTCCACACAACTTAAATTTTAGCACAGGAGTTACATCTTGCAAATGCAAGGGATGAGCCCGGAGTGTACACTATGCTTGATTGATTTGATATAGACACAGTTTTCCTGAAAGTGGCCTTTGGTATTTAAAGATAAAACCAATGTAAATGTCTTTTGAAAGCCTCACTGAAAGAAGCCAAAATGCATTACTGAAACTTTTTTATTACCAAGGCAATCCATGTCATATGAAAGCCGGTTAAGTCTGTTGCTGCTTAATTTATTGCTAACTAATCTGTTTTTAATCTCCTTTTTATTGTTTTTGGAAGCCCGCACTTCACTCTAAACATTAATGTTGATTTACCAGTCCCCTTTTCAAACACCATAAACAATCTCTAATTGATCTTTCAAATGGACCTTGTCAGAAAAATCTACAGCATTACAGTCATTGTAATGCCTGCCCTGGTAAAATCCACTAGATACAAATTACCCCACAATCCATACAGAACAAGTGAAAACCTTATAGGTAAGCAGATTTCACATCTGAATTTTGCAGTATTGGTTTCTAGTTCAATCTAAGTCAACAAAATCTATTTTACTCTAAGTAAAACATTTAACCTTTTCCTGATCTATTCTAGTGGACAGTAGTAGATTTAAATATTTCCACATTTTGTGTAATGTCAAGTCTATATATGTTATGCAGTGGATTTTTCTGCTGTCAGTAAAACCCCATAACGCTTGCAACACTACATGAATGCTTGCAAACTGTGGGCATTTATGCAGCATAGAAGTGTAAACATGTTGCACTTGCAGTGCCGTTCATTGTTAATCGTATCCCAAAACAGTTAGGCAAGAAGAGCATTTTTGTGCATGCAAAAACACGCAAAAATACATGCTTAAAATTTGTTTGCTAAAAAAAAAATGTCATGAGATTCTTTTGGAGCAAGAAATGAATGGGCTGCCTAGATGCAACGCACCAAAATGTGCTAAAAAAAAGGCGAAAAAGTGCACTTCTCAATGTCAGTGTGAATGCAACTTTAGATGGACAAAACAGGACTTTTTAGAAGAAGTGTACCTAGGTTCACACCTATGCTTTTTTATTGCTTTTTGCAGAAACGCACTACAGTCCATTTAACATGATTTCCTTTGGGACACATTTACATCTATGCTTTTTTCAGCCGCTGTGTTTTTGGAAAGAGTCAGGGACTTTTTTTTTAAGCAAAACAGTGCATTTTTGGTTTAATAGAGAAGCTTCAGAAAAGCTTGTAGTGAGTGTGTTTTTGCCGCAATGTTTTTAACGATTTCCATATATTTTTTTTTTTAATCCACCCAACAACAAATTGGACAAAAATTTAAAAAGCACAAAAATTGCAAATTGCATAAAAAAAGTGCAAAAATGCATTAAAAACAAGTGTACAAAAACCCAAAATGCACTGCAAAAAGCACTACAGAAATTGATCAAAAGCAAACTGCATAGGTGTGAACCAAGCCTTAGGCTATTGATATAAATATTCTGCTTAAAGTGGAGTTCCACCCAAAAGGGGAACTTCTGCTTAATTGCTTCCTCCCCTGCTCCGGTGTCACATTTGGCACCTTTCAGGGGGAGGGGGGAGGGGGGAACGGGTACCTGTTTTTGACAGGTCCCCTTTCCCACTTCTGGGAGACTGGGCTGCGACCCGATCTCCCTGAAGTTTGGCCCCCTACTTCTTCCTCTGCCACTGGATCAATCAAAAAGCACAGTAGGGAACCGGGCATGAAGTCAAAAGGCTTCACTGCCAGGTTCCCTTATCTGGAATGGTGGCGGCTGCACCCGACAGTCAATCCGAAAATCGACTGGGGTGCCAACATAGTGGGTTACCTGGACAAGTAAATGTCCATATATTAAAATACTTTTAATTTTTTTCCCCAAGGTGGAGCTCCGCTTTAATGTTAAAAAGGTTATCATTGTGTGAGCATCCACTGGCAAAAATATGAATCATTAATCATTCATTTGGTTATCCATCTGTTTATGTTCAAGTATTCCCAAATAGCTAACTTGATGAAAGCCAGTTCAACTACCAGTTCACAGTCATTTTGTGGTGTTCAGGGAAACTAGAGTATACAGAGGAAACACACAGCAATTCACAAGAACATACATACATAAGCTTCCTATAGTGTCAATGATGACAATTTTACAGAGAGCAGCAACAAGGTAAGAGTTCAAAGCCTTTGAAATTACATCTAAATCCTAAGTTGACAACATTCAGTTTCTTAAAACATCCTGTATAATTAAAAAATACCATAACCCCTTTCTTTGTATCTCAGTACTGCTGGTCTCCTTCAGTCTCATTCCTTCAGCCTCAGTCCTTCATCAGCTTCATATCACTGATATGGATTGACTTTTTTTTAATAATGGAGTGCTGCTTAGTTTGTGTTGGCATGGCTGCTTGTATTGTCCACCAGGGGAGTTGGTAAGAAGGCAACAATGCTGGAGCACAGTCAGCTGGCAGTTGTTGCCCCATAACAGGAAATGTTGAAACAAAGACCTTCTTTGCAGGATAACTAGTCAATATAAAAAAAAAGCTGAAATATTTTACAAAGAATAAAACTAACATTTGACCTTACAATAACCTATTCAAGCTAAAATAAATGTTATAGAAGGAAAAAAACAATAGTAATTTTCGTACCACGCTCTCAACTAAAGACATTTAATATAAACCATATAAACCAGGGATATGCAATTAGCGGACCTCCAGCTGTTGCCAAACTACAAGTCCCATCATGCCTCTGCCTCTGGGTGTCATGCTTAATGCTGTCAGAGTCTCGCTATGCCTCATGGGACTTGTAGTTTGGCAACAGCTGGAGGTCCGCTAATTGCATATCCCTGTAAACCATAAATTAAACATAAAAAATTGTGGATAAATTAGATATATGTGCAATGCCCATACACCGCCACCAGATGTCTCCAATCAAGTGAAAGTGATATCTTCTTTAACCACTTCAGCCCCGGAAGTATTTACCCACTTCCTGACCAGGCCATTTTTTGTGATACGGCACTGTGTCGCTTTAACTGACAATTGCGAGGTCGTGCAACATTGTACCCAAACAAAATTCATGTCCTTTTTTCCCCACAAATAGAGCTTTCTTTTGGTGGTATTTGATCACCTCTGCGGTTTTGGAAAAAAAAAAAAAAACAATATATTTTACTTTTTGCTAAAATAAATATCCCCAATTTAAAAAAAAATAATAATTTCTTCATCAGTTTAGGCCAATATGTATTCTTCTACATAATTTTGGTAAAAAAATTGCAATAAGCGTATATTGATTGGTTTGCACAAAAGTTATAGTGTCTACAAAATAGGGTATATATTTATGGCATTTTTATTATTATTATTATTTTTATTAGTAATGGCGGTGATCAGTGATTTTTAGCGGGACTGCGACATTGCGGCAGACAGATTGGACACTTTGACACTTTTTTGGGACCATTGACATTTATACAGCGATCAGAGCTAAAAATAGCCACTGATTACTGTATAAATGTCACTGGCAGGCTAGGGGTTAACACTTGGGGGTGATCAAAGGGTTAAATGTTCCCTAGGGAGGTGTTTTTAACTGTGGGGGGAGTGGACTGACTGGGAGTATAGAAAGATCGCTGTTCCTGATCACTAGGAACAGCAGATCTTTCTCTCTACTTCCCTGACAGAACGGAGATCTGTCTGTCTACATTGACAGACCCCATTTCTGGCTCTCGTCGGTCGCCAGGCGAACATCGCGGCCACTGGCCATGCGCATAAGGGCCGACTTCACTCCATGGGCATCCCCTATAGCTCTTAAAGCGGCCGAAGTACACCTACAGCGATTTGTGCAGTATAATGACAGCAGCATAATGACAGCAGCTGGTCGGCAAGCAGTTAAAAGTCCATAGATGAAATGTGAAATCAAAAGTGCTTCTTCCACCAGCCCCTAGGCAAACATCTTACTCACCAAAAGTAAAATGTGTGCTAAAGTTTATCAACAAAGTTCCAAACTATTTTAAAGAGGTAGTATTTACAGTATCAAAAAAAGGAGAAAAAAAATTGGGCCCGGGCAGTTTAACCACTTTCGGACCGATGCACGCCGATATACTTTGGCTGTTTGAAGAGGGATATCTTTGTTATGGCAGCCGCTAGCTGCCATAACCCTGGTATCCTCTTCTTCAGTGGACCGTCTGGTTTCCGATAATAGTGGTCTCTGCGGCAGATTCACTTTTATTGGAGGCGGGAGAGGGCCCCCCCCTCTCTTCGTTTCCACGGAGGCAATTGAGTCCTCTCTGCTGTTAGGTATGGAGACGAGTGAGGGGAAGATGGGCCCCACCCGTCTCTATAACATTGCAGGGTGAAAGTGGCGTGTAAACGTCCCTTCCGCCCATAGCTCTTAAAGGGACATTTTTTTTAATGCATTTTAGTGCAAATATGAGATCTGAGGTCTTTTTGACCCAAGATCTCATATTTAAGAGGTCCTGTCATGCTTTTTTTCTTTTACAAGGGATGTTTACATTCCTTGTAATAGGAATAAAAGTGACACTTTTTTATTTTTAAAGAACAGTGTAAAAAAATAAAATAAAAGGTAAAATAAATAGGAAAGATAAATAAATTAACGTGCCCCGTCCCGCCGAGCTCACGTGCAGAAGCATACGTGAGTAGCGCCCGCATATGAAAACGGTGTTCAAACCACACATGTGAGGTATCACAGCGATCGGTAGAGTGAGAGCAATAATTCTAGCCCTAGACCTCTTCTGTAACTCAAAACATTCAACCTGTAGAACTTTTTAAACGTCAACTATGGGAATTTACTCTGCATAATATTATCTTTTGCAATATAAAAAAAAATGGGCTAACTTTACTGTTGTCTTATTTTTTTATTCAATTAGTGTATTTTTTCCCAAAAAAGTATGCTTGTATGACCGCTGCGCAAATACGTTTTGACATAAAGTATTGCAACGACCGCTATTTTATTCTCTAGGGTGTTAGAAAAAAAAAACATGTATAATGTTTGGGGGTTCTAAGTAATTTTCAAGCAAAAATTTTTTTTTTTAAGTTGTAAACAACAAATCTCAGAAAGAGGCTCGGTCCTTAAGTGGTTAAGTCATAATATGCTAGTATGCAAAAACGGTCTTCCTTACTGGTTCGTGAGCTTCGACAATATACATGGCTGAGCCAACGATGACGTCACTCAAGTGCATGCGCGCAGGAGTCACTGTTTACAGCACGACTCCGAAGGAACCTTCAGAGCGTATGCGCTGGTGATGTCATCGGCTTCATCTAAAGTAAATATCTAATAATCGGTGCACATTTAGGAAATATTTACTGTGCCTATAGTGCCTATAGGTAAGCCTTATTACTGTATATACACAGATGGGAAAAACTGACATAGGTTATAACCCTCCATCCAAAATGAAAAAAATGCTTTTAGTTTCTACTTTAAGTGATGTGTTACCCATTCTTTATAATAAAGCCACACATTCATGAGTGTCTAAGACTGTGTATTCCTCTCTGCTGGTGTTTCTGGTAAATGTGGGTTTGTAAAACAACAGAAACATGGCCACAGTCTTGCACCCAGTAGTTACTTGAATGTTTGTGAGTACATAAATGCACTGACTTATAGCTACACACCAAATATCTGTTTATGCTGTTAAATAACCTAAATCTGTAATCACTTTTGTCCCTCTGAGAATATTTAGAAACATCATTAGAGAAAATCAAAAATATTTAGAAAAATAGTCTTCAAACTAGATACTTGGCAAAACAGCAAGGATAAATGCTAAGTGACAGGTAGTGCGGCCACATTGAAAGCCACTAAACAGAAACTGCAAGTAAATACATGGCTGTTCTGAGATTAATCAGCATTCCCTGTATGGTTGTAAAATAGCCACTAGATGGAAACCTTTTTTTTAATGCAATCGCTCAGCCTTCCCGATAAACGACCTTAGAGACAGCAGCCACATAGAAAGCCTATTGGTTTTAGGGAGTCAGAACTGGATGACTTGGTAAATGAGACAGATGACTGATGCTCAACTTTTATGTAGCACAAGAAACAAAAATAAAACACCAGTGTGCATGATGTATAAACTAAAAAGTTAGGCACATAACCATGACTTTTACCACATTAACACTTATAGATAAAAATTGACTTTCACGTGCAAAACTGACTAAATTTCCCTTTGATAAAAAAAAACAAAAAGCAAAACAATTAAAAATTACAGTACAATACAAATTAGTGGAGAGCTATTAATTACACTACCAAAAGACAATAAATGTATTTCAACTGTATTTCTTAAAGTATATACGGATGTCTATTTTTCCTTTGTTTAAGTAGTGGTTGAGGAGCCAAAAATAATCAATCATCCACAGCAATATATAATTTTTACATATCCTTGTAAATATAGTACTAAAATTGTACTGTATATATCCATTAGCAACAGATAAACCATGCTTCTTAAAAATGTTGCTAGATCTGAAGTGTAAGTGGAATATTTTTTAATAAACCAGAGATAGTTGTGAGTCTGTTGTGAGATCTATTTTACAGACCTACCTCACCATATTTGTCAGGCAAGGAATTATTATTACTTATGATATGGGCACAAGCTAATTTACATTTCTTATTGCAAAACTGCATTTTCCCCTCATTTTTGACATATAGGGTAACATGAGCAATTTTTTTTTTTTACAGATAACATAGATATTCTGCCTTTAGCTTTCTCCCCTTAAACACAACATAACCCATTATTCATAGAAGGAAGCTGAAGCATAAACTTTGTGTGATATATTTTTGCAATTTTTGCCATATTTACATTTACAATATATTTTTTTATAAGTTTTAGAAACCAAGAGGGAGAAAATGTAACACCAAAACAGAACGATTGAGCCCCTAGCGCTTCTGCGGGGCTCCATGGGACAGTACAAAGGGCTGCCTTCCACCTCAGTTCCCTCCTCCCCTCCCCTCCTCTCGGTATAGGTTGCTCCAGGAGACAGCAGACTGTAGAGCAGCGTAGCAACTTGGTCCTGATTGGTCAAATCGGGCAGGTTGGAGTCAGGCTCAGGGTATAAAAGCTGGCGGCTTTCCTGCCCTGTCTGCCGCCTGAGGAGATCCCTGCTGAATATGAAAACCTGTGCTGCTGTAAGAATGCGGTACCTGTGTCATAGAGCAACTATTGCGCCGCCTCATCCAGAAAACCGAGGGCTGCAGAGGGGCGGAGTGGCTGGGGAGGTGTTTAGAAGAAGAGGCTGTCCCACCAGTATCAGCTTCAGCTGATATGTAGCATGTCCAATTTGTGCCAGTAGAAGATAGCCTGGAAAATTTCAGTCATCCAGCTCCCCCTACTGCCCAAAGAAGAGGTCGCAGAGGGAAGAGGGGGAAAAGGTTGAGAAGAGAAGATTCTCCCTCTTCTCCTGTCAGAGATGAATTAAAGAAGGCAAGAGCATACTTCTCAAACAGAGCCAGAAATTAATCACCTCAGCTAGCTTCTGCGGGCATGTCAAGTGAGGTGGCAATGTCTGGGCAACCTGTTAGCGTGCAGAAAGTGTGTAACACCGCTTAGACTGTGGATAAAGATTTCCTTGTGGGTGCTGGCCCCAGCTCACCACCGTCAATAGTAATTGAAGAAAAAGAAAATTGGTCGCACACCGTGGAAGGAAGAACTTCTGTAGAATAGTTACTTTATTGTCAAGGTGCCAAAGGACATAGATAGGACGTCACAGGAACATTGGTAGACTGGTTTAACACAGATAACTCGTGCTTGTTCACAACCTGTTAGTGTGGACCGCAGTTCTGGAAAATATGAGAAATATGATTTACATTTTTCTGAATTGGGTAAAGTAGTTGGTTCTTTGGCCAACGTACTTGCTAAATTGAGTGAATCTCATAATATTGGTACTGTATGGAATGGCGGTGGCTCAGGTGGTATACCTATGTCTGATAATGTGTCTTTTTCACAAGGTAACCCATTAAAAAACATTGCTTCTAATATGGACAAATTACCTGCTAATATTAGTAATACCAGTACTATTTCTTCTATTCCTGCTTCTGTTTTAAATTCTTCACTTTCTTTACCGGTCAAAGCCCTAGTTTTTGAATCATGTCTCAAGGAGGCTCTCCCCTGTGAATTGTCTCTTCTGGGCTATCATTTATCTACCGCTGTTAAAGAAAATACATGGCATGGAGAATTCATAGATATCTTATCCTTGCTCCCATCTTCAAAATATTTCTTGATGAAATCTGATAAGAGAATGGATGACAGGTCTGAGGAAGATAGGAGGAGGACAATTCCTCTGGCTTCAGGCCTTCTGTATTTTTGCTTCAGTGATGTGTTTTCCTGAAAAATACCCAGGATTGTTCCAACACTTGGACATAGTGGCTGAGGCATACCGCCACGTTGGAGGCATTTCTTGGTTAAGCTATGACGAGAGCTTTAGACAAATGCTCTTGGTTCACCCATCCCTCTTCTGGGGGGTTAAACCTTATGCTGCCACAAAGACCTCAATATTCACGAGCGAATACCTAGTCTACTTTTCATAATGGAGTATATTTTTCATATGATTCCCAATGCAGATTCTTATCTGATTGCAGGTACAAGCACGAATGTTCATTCTGCGCAGAAACCCACCCGGCATCCTGCTGTTTTAAATAATCCTCTAACACACTTCAGTCAAGAGACAGTAATGCAAAAGGCATGGACGCCAGTGAGGTTGTCAAAAATGCTGTTCTGCCTAGAACAATACCCTGACCGCAAGACGGTGGAACAACTTTATAAAGGATTCCAGTTTGGTTTTCTAGTCCCTTCTTTTGTAGGTCAGGGTTGTCCTCAGGTAAAAATATACGTTCTGTCCTTGCTCACCCTGGCATAGTTAGGGAAAAGATTTTAAAAGAATTATAAGAAGGCAGAATAGCTGGACCTTTTTCTCTCCCCTTTATAAATTTCCGTTTATCCCCTTTAGGTCTGGTCCCAAAAAAGGAGCCAGGATCCTTTTGTTTGATTCATCATTTATTCTTCCCTCATGGTAATTCTTTGAATGATGAAATAGCAGAATTTGAACCATCATTCCTTTGATGAAGCATTTGTTCTGCTAAGGCAATATGGCAAGTCATCCTTAATGGCAAAAGCTGACACAAAATCTTACCTGTCCAACCCATGGGTTTTAATTCTCTTGGTTTTTATTTTAAAGACACATTTTATTTTGATAAGTGCTTTTTCGACCTTTGTACAGTGGGTTTTGTCGCAGATCCCCCCAGGGTGGGGCTATTCATTATTTAGATGATTTTTCATTTATAGGTCCAGCTGAAGTTTGTTCTGATATGTTAAATTGTTTTTTATACATCTGCGAGTCCTTTGGCATTCCCCTAGCCCACGAGAAAACTGTGGGCCCAGTGACTGTCATTCAATTCCTGGGCATTACAATTGATTCAGTTGTCATGGAATTCCGTTTACCAATGTCAAAAATTATAAAGAGGAGGTCACTTATTTCTATTTTTTTGTCAAGAAGAAAGGTTCTTTTACGAGATGTTCAGTCCTTGTTGGGGCTCTTCGCTTTTGCGTCTAGAGTAATTCCGGTAGCCAGAATCTTCTCTCGAAGATTTGCTCTAGCCACTAGGGGACTTAAAAATGATATTTGTCATGTCTCTATTACCCATCCCATTAAGGAGGATTTTAAGGTTTGGGACCAATTCCTGATCAATTTCAATGGTTGTGCACTATGGCAGAACAATTTCATTGAGGGCTTGAATATTCGCTTATTTACTGATGCATCCAGATCGGTTGGCTTTGGCACTGGATGGTCATTGGTGTGCTGATAAATTGCCTGAGTCTTGGAAGTCGTCAGATATTAACCGTAATCTGGTCTTATTCAAATTATTCCCCGTAGTGGTAGCTATTGTTATTTTTCAACAAGTTTTTGAGAATAAGCGATTCATTATCTCGTTCGTAGTTCCAGAGGTTTTGAGAGCTGGCTCCAGAGGCAGATCAAGAAGGATTTCCAATCCCAGAATTTCTCTTGGGCCTGATTTTGGACTAATCAAGGCTAATTTAAGGCATTCCATGCCCCTAAAAGGAAGAATACTTACAAGCTTGGTCTAAATGGTGTACTTTTTGTTCAGTGACTAATCTTTCTTTCAATTCAGTTAACGCCTATATGGCTTTATGTTTTGTTTCCTCTCTAATCCAAAACGCAGTCCTGCTTCGGTTAACATCTCTTTTGGCAGGGGCCTCATTCTTTCTTAAATTTGATGGCCTTCCTGTTCTATCTTTATTTTTTTCCAGTCAAGCAAGTGCTGAAAGGTTTAAGAAGGTTTTTCCCAGCTATTGACAATAGACGCCCAATTTCTTCTGAATTATTAGGGAAACTGATGTTGGCACTGAAATCAGTTTGCTTCTCCACGTTTGAGACTACCCTGTTCAGAATGGCCTTTGTTCTTGCCTTTTTTGGTGCTTTTAGAATTGGGGAGCTCGCAGCACCAAATAAAGCTTCTTCCTCTTTTTTATTGTTTTCAGATATCTCTGTAATGGAAGATCCGGTTAAGATTTTTCTCCGCAGATCCATATGGACCAATTAGGGAAAGGTGGATGGATAACTATTTATAGAGCCCCTTTCCAGAATATCTGTCCAGTTTTTAGGATTGCCCAATATCTTTCTGTCATACCCCCCTTTTTAGGTTCCTTTTTTATTGATATTAATCTGTCTCCATTAACAAGATTCCAGTTTTCATCTGTCCTGTCTTCTTGCCTCAAGAAACGTAACCTTTCTGGCTTTCATTTCTCCTCACATTCTTTCAGGATAGGTGCGGCTACTGAAGCCAGCCTTTTTGGTTTTTCTAATGATGGTTTGAAAAAATTGGGATGTTGGGATAGTGATAGGATTAATTTGTATGTCTGTCCTGATCTTGTTATTGTTTGATATTTCTTAGATTCTGCCAGGCGTGTCATTTGGATAGTTGGCCATTCCTTTATATTTTTATCCAAAAGGAGAGCTTCAATCAGGAATTTCAAAACCAATCTTGGTTTGGATGAAAGATTATTTCAGTTTTTTTGGTGGGGAATAAGGGGTCTGAGATGGAGAAACCTTAAGGACCATTTAATTTACTTACTAGGACAATGGCCTTGCCCAGATGTACTTATTATTCATGCCGGGGCTAACGACCTGGGCAGGATTAAAACTTGATATTTGATTTGTGAAATGAAGAGGGATTTATCTTTAAGTTGTTATTTGCTTTCGTTGTGATAGTATTTTCAGAAATGGTACCAACACTCATTTGGTCAGATTAGGAAAAGTTTAAATAGGACTATACGCAATTTAGTCATTTCTCAAGGCGGTATTTCTTACTGCCACATAGAACTTGAGGGTTTCCTTCCTGGTCTTTACAGAGCTGATTTTGTACACCTGTCGGATGTCAGGTTAGACATTTTTATTTTAGGCTTACAAAGCATGATTGAGCAGGCCACGACATTTGGGGGCTTCAGCCATCCAGTTCAGTTCTGGATATACTAGGTGATAATATTAATATATAAATGATTTATGGTTATATAACTTTTAGATTAAATATATTGCTGGTTATGGATTATTATTATTGTTCAATTTTGGGTTACCCCTTGTAGGAGATTAGAGGGGTGAAAAGCCGGCTCAGACAGTTCAGTAAAATAAAAATGGCTTTATTCAGCAAAACAAACAGAAGAAATGTCAGGCTTGTCTTGTAACACAGGTGCAGATATAGGAAAAGTTCAGTCTCTTTAGCCAATAGCTGATATATAGACAAAGTACACAAAGTACAGTCTCTGATACTGTTTTGCTCACCCCAGCAGTTACATAAACCAGCAAAAGATCCTCTCACACAGCAAGCTGCTGTGTCTCTCTCTCCAAACACATTGCTCCTCTCTGACATTTTCAGCTCAGCTGGCAATAAGCAGGTCTGAAGGAGAAGTACCTGCCCTCTTCAATTAACCCCTTCTTAACCCGGTCCCAGACTGACCCTCTACACCCTTAAGAAACAATGTGGCCATTAGAGCCGAACATAAAATAAGTTTGTGCTATGTCTCTTTATTTAATTATTATTGAATCCTTTGTGCGGTCCCATGATTGAGCCCCTATCACTTATGCGGGGCTCCATGGGACAGTACAAAGGGTTGCCTTCCTATTCGGTTTTCTCCTCCCCTCCCCTCCTCTCATTATAGGTTGTTCCAGGAGATGGCAGACTATGAAGCAGCATAGCAATGTGGTCCTGATTGGTCAAATCAGGCAGGCTGGAGCCGGGCTCAGGGTATAAAATCAGGCGACTTTCCTGCCCTGTCTGCCGCCTGAGGAGACCCCTGCTGAAAACGGATCCCCGTGCTTCTCCCACCCTCCCTTATAAAAATATTCATTTTCTGTCATGGTGTTTTTTAGTGGGGGTTTGTCATCCAGTTCAGTTGTGGATGTACTAGGTGATAGTATAGTAAATATATTGCTGGTTATGGATTATTATTGTTCAATTTTGGGTTACTCCTTAATAAACGCCGTGGCCATTATAGCCAAACATAAAATAAGTTTGTGTTATGTCTCTTTATTTAATTATTATTGAATCCTTTGTGCTGTCCCATGAAGTGCACAATCCCAAAAAATTTATTTTTACAGATCTTAATAAATATGCCCCTAAGTCATTTCCTTTATCAACACTAAAAATGCTGGGGGATCTAGAGACCAGCTATACTTTGAAATGCTATTTTTCTCTTTTTCTCCTGGTATTTCCTGACAAATTCCCTGTTGCCTCATAAAAAAAGAAAGAAATATCAGTGTAATTAAAATGAAACCTTTTGCAATTAGACATAGCGTAGCAACTGTTGTCATGGAAATATTCACTGAATTCTTGCAATGAATTTAACCTTCTTGTGTATGTATTAATATTGCTGTATTATAAATGACTACTTTTCAGTTTTTGGAACAGCATAAATATGTGAAATATTAAACAGAATACAAGACTTTACTATGTGGTAAACAGTAGCTGATTTCACTACAAAAGCTTATAAAAAAAGCTGAGATTCTTTTCACACAACTCAAGCTGAACTCATTCTTTTAACATCTGTCTATGCAGTCATTAAACAGAAGATTCACTGCTAATTTTACACTGTACTCTTGAAAATGATATTTTTATGACAGTAATTTATAATTCGTCCCATTTTTTCCAACAATAATCAAATTTATAGTGCCGCTTTTTGTCAACCATATAAAATGTCCAGATTACATGCAGCTAAGAGTTCTCCTGAACATGTCACCTCACTATAATATATATATATATATATATATATATATATATATATATATATATATATATATGTCTCTAGAAGTAATTTTTACACCAGCTGTAGTCAAGGATTGACTGAAAAGACTGGGCCTTTTGAATAGTGCTGTTGTCGTATAATGGCAAATGTATATTTGCCAAATGCCCGCCAGCACACTTGCTACTAATACATGTAGTTGCAGAACCTCTGAGCTTCAGATTGATTTAGCCTATTCTTAGTTGTGACATAGCTAATTAATATATTTAACCTAATTGTAATATTTAAAGTGTTTGCATACCCAGAATACCTATTTTTTTCACATGGAATAGCTTAACTACTTCAATACTATGCACTTTCGCCCCTTCCTGCTCAGGACAGTTTTGAGCTTTCAGCACTGTCACACTTTGAATGACAATTGCGCGGTCATGCAACACTGTACCCAAACTAAATTTTTATCATTTTCTTCCCACAGCTTTCTTTTGGTGGTATTTGATCACCTCTGCAGTTTTTATTTTTTGCGAAACAAACAAAAAAAGATTGACATTTGTGAAAAAAAAAGTTTTTCTTTATTTCTGTTATAATATTTAGCTTTCTCCTTCACTGACGGGCACTGATGAGTCGGCACTGATGGGCACTGATGAGGCGGCACTGATGGGCACTGATGAGTTGGCACTGATAAGGTGGCACTGATGGGCACTGATGAGGAGGCACTGATATGTAGAATTGATGGGCACTGACAGGCGGCACTGACGGGTACTGACAGGTGGCACTGATGGGCACTGACAGGTGGCATTGATGGGCACTGACAGGCGGCACTGATAGGCAGCACTGATGGGCATTGATAGGCGGCACTGATTGGCACTGATAGGCGGCACTGATTGGCACTGACAGGTGGCATTGATTGACACTAATAGATGGCACTGATGGGCAGCACTGATTGGGCAGGTACTGGACAGGTGTTAATGCTGGGCACTGATTGGCACTGTGATAGACACTGATTGGCACTCTGGTGGGCACTGATTTGCACTGTGGTGATTGGCACTTTATTGGGCACTGAGAGGGGGTTATGATGGGGCACAGACTGGGCACTGATTGGCAGCTGATGGGTACAATTGATGGTGGCTGTGCTGATAATCAATGTGCTGATTTTCAGCACAGACCCCCCCTCTGACAGGGAGAGCCGCCGATCGGCTCTCCCTGTCAGTGTGAACCGAGGTATGCCATTTACCGGCACTTCCTGGTTCACACTGTGATCAGCTGTGATTGGTCACAGCTGATCACACGGTAAAAAGCCTCTATCAGAGGCTTCTTACCATGATTGGAGATGCGGTGTGTCAGACTGACATGCCGCTCTCGCGATCGCCGCACTGTGCGCCCCCACAGGCGTGCCCCGGCATGTTATCCTGCTGGACGTCAAATGACGCCCAGTCAGGATAACTGAACCACTTCCCGGCCGTCATTCTGCATACGGCAGGCGGGAAGTGGTTAACAAAGGGTTAAACATTGAATAGACTTTTTTTGCTAGGGAGATTCACTGTCCTTATTTGTCCTGTTGATCATTGTTTTAGAAAGATTGATGATTGGAGATCCAATCATCTAACCAGCCAGAGGTCCTCTTCACTTTGGAGAGATTTCTGTGACAATAATGAGGTCTGACAAGCCCCCAAATGTATGATGGGACTGAAAAAGTTCTATTGCACACAGTGCCACAATTGTCAGATTTAAATCTTATGTTTAGGGTGGACACCCAAAAATGGTAAGACACTTCATATAACCCACTTCTAGAACACAGTCCAACCTAAGGATATATTGACACCAGTAACAACTTTAATAAGTCACAGACCAGATTGAAACACCCTTGAAGCTACATTCATAATGTGTAGCTAAAATTATGTATAAGAAAATAACAATTGATTAAACACATTACTTAATATTTGGTGTCTAGCAATCATAATTCCTAATTCTGTTCAATAATATGTTAGTTGTGGGAATGGAAAATCTTACCATGTGGAAATATAGATATAGCTAGAAAAGTTGGCGTGTCTGCCTACCATCATAATTTTTTTTAACACCCCTTAAAACGGTAGTAAACTCTCTTTATTAACAAGAATGGTCCCCCTGCTGGATAACTTCATAATATGCTAGTATACAACGCATTGTGACAGACTTATCTTTAAAACAGATCCCTCCAGTGGTGCTCTGTCACGTCTCCCTTCCATTTTTTTTTTTAAGAAAATGTATTTGAGTTTTGGAGAAACAACATATTAGACAAGTCAACGTGTGATTGAACAGTGTATGGCTTATAACTGAAAGGATGGGAGTCATTGTGAAGGCGTCTATAAGGTGGAGGGGGGAGAAGGGAAGGGGGGTAAGGTGGGAGGGGCAGGGAGAGAGGGAGGGAGAGAGAGAGGAGGGAGCAGAAGGGGCAGAGTGAACCCAAGCCAAGTTTACATAACTAGAGCTATCAGAGAGCCTGGACAGTCTAATAGAGAGGTATGAACATAAGTAATGAGACACATAACCTAAAACATAGTCCCTGTCAGTCTCCTGTAACATTTTATTTTATTAAAAAAAAAATCCTGTGTTGGTGTGGCCTAGTCATACATCATTATAGATAGGATCTAATTTGTCTCCAAAGTATTAGTTCCATGGTGTAAGTTAAAATGGGTGGTTAGGAGAGAAATGATGATATGTGGCCTTGACATCAGTCTTGCAAGGATGTGGTAATAGGTGCGGGTGTAAGAGCCTCCTTGGTGTGTGATTCCATTCCATTTGAAAGCAAGAATCATTGCTTCTGTGAGGGCTACCAAATGTTAAAACTCCTGTAAAGGGCTACCAAAATGTTAAAAAATTCTGTTGCGTGACAAAGACGCGGCTTAAAGGTCAGAATTGCTACAGAAGATGCTGTAAATTATGCTTGTTTCTGTTAAAATACATAATGGTAGCTACTTTTTTTGTGTAAGAGGGTAACTGTTCTGCTATCCAGCCTCAGTGCCAATCATTCTCAGTCTGCTAGTGCTTACATTGTTGTACCCCGAGCAGGAAAATCTCTGAGCAGGGTGAAGCTGAGAATGCAATTTTCCACCATTTCCTTTCACTTTCTGTTGTATCTTCAGGACAGTAATCTCCCCAACAGGAGAAAAATTAATGGGTAGGGGGTTTTAACCGTTTTCTACTCTATGAAAAAATACATAAAACATTTCTGGATATGCATATATCAGTTAATATGATGGACATTTGGCTCTTTTGTCTGTTTTGACTAACATTTTATGCAGCTATCTTTCTGCTATTTCATTCATGTATAATTTAAAATAAAATATAATAAAAAAACATATGAATCTTGAAATGCCAATCTCACACTGATGAGAATACCCACTATTGGACTATCTTTATTTTTTACTAAGATGTCTACTTTTGGGTAATTAATAATTATACTTTGTTTTTAGAATAATCTCACCTTCTGGAACTCTTTCTTTATTGGACCAAGTTCTTTGAAGGTCTCTGCCTTATGAATGTACCTCAATCGGATATCTTGTATCCTGTGGATTTAACACCAATCAGGCGCCACCCCACTTGTTCTATTGTCTCCTTTTTTTCATAATTTCGATTTTAAGTGAGTATAATATAAATAACTAACTAAATAATGATCTAAGTTGCCCTATAATTGATCTGGCTAATCGGACCATTAATCTAAATTTGATTATGATCCATTGACCATCATGTGTGCCTTTCGCCTATATATGTCTATTATATTCCTTTAATCTAGTCATAATGGGTCTTTTTTCACTTATTTATTTTTTTACTTGTTTATTTATATATATACTTTTTTGATTTATCTTGGCTAGGTCTTATAAGCGGTCACTGTGAGGGTTTGTCTGCTCGGAGTTCCGTTCCGTCTCACACCGAGGAGGAGATTTTTTCTCTTCCTCTACAGTGTGTAGAGGTTTCTCTTGCCTCCACCCACATTTAATCCATCTAGGGCTTCATTGGTGGTAAGTCACTACCTTTTTTGCCAACTGTGGACCTGTTTACAGATCGATCTTCTAAACTTTATATAATTCTTTCTATATAATCTATTTGATAATATGCTAACATGATTTTTTCTATTGTCTATTTTAACAGCTACTTTGATGTATTTGAGTATTTGAGACATACTTCCCATGACGAAGCCCCGATGGGCGAAACATGTTGGGACCACGTATGATCTCCTCAGTTTAACATCTTTATAACCACCATATCAGTTATGCTCTATTGTAAAACTTTGTGAAAACGCTTATATATGTATATATTTTTAATAAATGCTTTGTATTAATTGTCTAATAAATGAGAAAACTTTTTCTTTTTACCAAATGAATTGAGTCTTCCACTGTTGTCTAGATACCAATACTAGCACCGCTATAGTCCCCTTTACTTCTTCTCTCACATTTGTTATGTGTGTTATTCTGGACATGTGTGATTTTTTCATGGAAAAATGTGCCCCACCCTTATATTGGACAATAGTTTATTTAGTTATTATTATAAAGGGCCATGTTTGTCCACACGGGGATACACAGATGTTTTGTGCATAGATGTGCAGGCAGGCCTATTCAGGTCAATTGGGATGCAGCGGCTGCACAAACACAGCTGCTGCTTCCTATTTGACATCAATGCAGGTTTGGAATCCCCAAAGGCAGGCAAAATTGGTAGCAGCCTCTGCATCCCAATTGGCATGATTGGGACTGCCTATTTGGGGAGCACTGAACACCTGTGCATCCATATGTGAACAAACACAGCTCTCGTATGGGCATACATTTAAGTGAATAAAGAAGGTAAATAATCAGAAAGAACGTGCTATATTATAGTATATACAATAGCAACTTTTCACTAAAACCACTTTGTTGTCCTGTAGTCTTTACCCTCTACTCACCTTTTCTGCTTCCTCCTGATGTTACCACTCAGTACTTAAATACCGTATTTATCGGCATATAACACGCACAGGCGTATACCACGCACCCTAACTTTAAGAGGGAAGTTTCAGGAAAAAAACTTTCCACAGCCCCCTGCATATAACACGCAGGCACAGTTTACCCTCTTTTTTCAGGGTGGAAAAGTGAGTGTTATACGTCAATAAATACAGTATCTTGGTTTCTATCTCAGCCAGAGCAACTCATAGAAATACTGCTTTTTATCTTGCTTCATTTCTTTGAGGAACATTATAAGTACATAGGAAGTAAAGAAGAGAATTCTGAAAGAGCCCTTTTCTAAACAATGCTCAGGAGCAGCAGACGAAGTAAGTAAATGGGGGCTGAAAGTGTTAGTACATCTTGCAGGTACTACCTTCCATCATGAGATGTGTATAAATGATCTTAATGTAGTTTAATTATTAGCTGTTTTAATTCAAACCTATGCTTTGTCCATACAATGCCACAGTATGGAGCTTAATCAAGGCTGAGGACTCCCTCCTTGCCTCCATGCGACAGCACCTGGTGACTGGGCAGCTAATAATAAAGTGCTTGTACTTTCATGTGAGGTGAAGGAGAGTTAATTCCACTATCTTCCATACTTATATGTGCTGCATTTGGCACATCATTTCCTAGGGTGGTAGGGGAGCAGAGGGAAGGGAAGTAAAAACAGTTGCAGGGCTGCCAATAAATAGAACCTGTTGTTTTTTACTGCATAGGCAAATCAAAGGTTCCCTTTAAGGCTGTCAAAAAAATTGCCTTTTATCATTAAAATTATGTGAAATTGTTTTACTTTAGTGTTTTGACAAGTGCCTTGCTCTTTACCCCCATCATACAAGGGCCCAGCACCCCCTCAAAATCATATAAGTGCTTTAAAAAAGGGACCAGACACAAAAATACCCCTTCCCAAAACACCAGACTGAGAACTGAGGTTCGAGGAAGGGATCACCGCTCCAAGTGGATGTGTGGAAATGAGAACAAATGTTTTCTATAAATTGATTTATTAAATCATTTAGTCTTCAGAGCAGAGCAACTGTGAGGTTCATATACCTGTACATTACTTTGAATCTGTCACCTAGCTGGCGCGTGCGAGCTCCGTGACCGTGCCCGCGGGACCCGCAGGACCCATGGACTCGATGTCACTCGGTGTCCCGCGATTGCATTTCCCTGTTCTGCCTAGTGACAGGACAGTGATCTATTGCTCCCTGTCATCGGGAGCAGTGATCACTGTTGTGTCACTTGTAGCCAGCCCCCACACAGTTAGAATCACTCCCTAGGACACACTTAACCCCTTCATCATCCCCTAGGGCTTAACCCCTTCCCTGTCAGTGTCATTTACACAGTAATCAGTGCATTTTTATAGCACTGATCACTGTATAAATGACAATGGTCCCAAAATAGTGTCAAAAGTGATGCGTCTGCCGCAATATCGCAGTCACGATAAAAATCACAGATCGCCGCCATTACTAGTAAAAAAAAATAATAATAATAAAAGTGCCATAAAACTATCCCCTAGTTTGTAGTTGCTATAACTTTTGAGCAAACCAATCAATATACGCTTATTGTGATTTTTTTTAACGAAAATATGTAGAAGAATACATATCGGTATGAACTTAGTTTTTTTATATATTATTTGGGGATTATTATTTTAGCAAAAAGTAAAAAATATTGTTTTTTTTTCAGAATTGTCACTCTTTTTTTGTTTATATCGCAAAAAATAAAAACCGCAGAGGTGATCAAATACCACTAAAAGAAAGCTCTATTTGTGGGGAAAAAAGGACGTCAATTTTGTTTGGGTGCAACGTCGCATGACCGCACAATTGTCAGTTAAATCGACGCAGTGCCCAATCGCAATAAATGGCCCGGTCATTGGGCAGCCAATTCTTCCGGGGCTGAAGTGGTTAAAGTGAGAAAAATAAATAAATATTATATCATTCATTTAAAACAGACACAAGGAAAGTAGAATTTGAATGAGATGCCATTTAAAACATAAAATGAGTTTATGTGGACTTGCTAAATAATGCACCAGGAGCCATTTTATAGCAGAACTGAATAAGCAGTCCATTGTATGGACACTACTGTACTTGATTTATTACATCTTCTGTCTGCTTACTAACATTAATGGTAGAAAGTGATACTATAGTAGAGCTGACTAGCTCAAGTACTAATGGTCGTCATATAATATGCGCTGATACACAGCGAATGTGATTTACAACATGCCTATAAATGTGGATTTTACATGGAATTACTTCCTATACTATATTCCCTGTGCAAATACAAGATAATCCATGAAATTGTCATAATAATGTAATATGGCAGAAGATGGATCATTACAGCTCACGCCTCATGGGAATTAGTAGGTCACATGTCAGCATTGTAGAATCAAATTACTGTTTTGAGTAAAAAAACTTTCATTTGTTATATGCTGTATATAACCTAAAGGCTATGCAAAAATCATATAGTGATTACATTTTTGGTTACCAGAGAATCTATAGTTTTCAGTCACAATGAACCCAGACATAGTTTTAACACAAGGATACGGATCTTTATTTTCAGACATGTGACCGTACATTTCATATATCATTGGACTGAAAAAAAACAACTTATTTTTTTAATAAGAATCCTTATTCTAATATGTTGGATCAGGGGTCCAAAACTAGCAGCCCTCCAGCTGTTGCAAAACTACAAGTCCCATCATGCCTCTGCCTGTGGGAGTCATGCTTGTAACTGTCAGCCTTCCAATGCCTCATAGGACCTGTAGTTTCACAACAGCTGGAGGGCCACCAGTTTGAGACCCCTGTCAGTTAGATTAATGAATTGACCATGCATTCTGGCAAAGTTTTAATGAGATTTATTGTAATTTTACCAAGCCCTTCCCAGCAAGCAGAGACTGCATTCCTAATGAGCAAATGTAGAATTTTAATTTCTTAGTTTTAAACTGTACATAGCAATAAGCGATATAAACCTGTAACACTCAATGTTATGATTATTTATGTCAGAGTGATATCTTTTACATGTACTGTACTTTGTATCTAAATACAATTAGGAATGATAACTTCAAAGGCTCTGAACATTGGGGTGTTGTAATATAACAATAAAGACAAGCTTCTGCTGTTATGGGTTCTGGCCCATGTCCTCACTACTAGTGCTACTCACTTTTGTCCAGTTACATTTTGGTGAACTTGCTAAGCAATGGTGAATATAAAAAAGAAAAGAGAACGCTTTCCAAAGCCAGTGACTAGAGGGGCATCCTTGTATTTGAGTTTTTTGAGATGGTCTACAGGAAAAGAAAATCAAATTGCCTACTATTTCATTTAGCTTACATATAACAAACTACAGGCTTACATGAAATTGTAATTCCTGCTTACACCTAACTAGTCCCAAAACTGCCCCTTCCCCAGCACCTATGATAACTAACCTGTGTAAGAAAGATGTATATACTTATCTATCTTCAGGCCTCTCTGGATTTGTCACATAATCCAGCTCCCTTGTATCAACCAGTGTAGCTTTAGGGAGAGGAGTAAGCACCAACAATGGGTGGGCCATTGAAGCCTATGGGTGATGTCACCACTCCAGACTTTACTAGCCAGTATGAGAGCACTTTCCCCTCTCCTCTGCAGCTAATGCTGGCTGGCCGACACAGCGGAGATCACATGACCTGTCTAGATCAGCCTGAAAACAGGTAAGTATATACAGTACATCATTTTTAAGCTTGGTAAACACAGGAAGTTTTTTTTTCATTCAACCTAGCGAGCTGAACAAAAACAAAACAAAACAAGGAAGTTGCTGTACTATGTGATGTTTGTGTTGTGATCTCCCCCGCTGTGTTATTGTGTTCTGACAGGGGGACTGCCCCCTCGCTAGAACACACCAGTCAGCACTTGCAGCCAATCAGATGGAGAATGGCTGCTGGTTTTCCAGCATGCTTGTTCAACAGAAGCCGGTCATGAGATCAGCTTCTGTTGGACGAGGAGCTGTACACACAGGCCAAATATCAGCTGGTAACTGCTGAACCAATGGTTTTCAACAGATTTTCACTCCATGTGTATTTAACAATATACAGGTTAGAGGGGGAGACAATACACATACAATTACACATACATACATACAACAATGTCTTTATCAGCATCTCCTTCCATCACCCAGTCTTTTGTACATTTACTGAATGAAGACATCCCCAAACTGTTCCCACAACGTTGGGGGCATGAAATTGTCCAAAATGTCTTGGTATGCTGACCCCTTAAGATTTCCCTTCACTGGAACTAAGGAGCCAAGCCCAACACCTTAAAAACAACCCCACACCATAATCCTCCTTCCACAAAATGATTTGGACCAGTGCACAAAGCAAGGTCCATAAAGACATGGATGAGCGAGTTTGGGGTGGAGGAACTTGACTGACCTGCACAGAGTCCTGACCTCAACCCAATAGAACACCTTTGGGATGAATTAGAGCCAAGACTGTGTGCCAGGCCTTCTCGTCCAACATCAGTGCCTAACCTCACAAATGCGCTTCTAGAAGAATGGTCAAACATTCCCATAGACACACTCCTAAACTTTGTGAACAGCCTTCCCAGAAGAGTTGAAGCTGTTATAGCTGAAAAGGGTGGACCAACTTAATGTTGAACCCTACGAACTAAGACTGGGAGGTCATTAAAGTTCATGTGAGTGTAAAGGCAAACATCCCAATACTTTTTACAATATAGTGTAGATGTCATATGCTGATTAGAATGACCACATACCAACAAACGCTTCAGAAGATGAGACATTAGTGCATTCTTGAATGAGACATGTACTGCCAAGTAACACTTCAGTTTTTTTACCCCAGTTTGATGGCTGTTAGTGGGGAGGTTATTATATAGCGAATCTTTGTTCTTTTTTGTCCAATAGTTTGGGTTATTGGTAGAAAAGAGTGTGTTTAACATGTTGAAAAAGGCTTGTAGTGTATTATATAACACTTCCTATGACAAGAATTGCTTGTTACTGCTCTACTCTATCGTAGAATTATGGCAAGAAATGCTTGAGACATTAATATTGCTTGCTTTTATCAGGCCATGTAGGGCCACCTTTCACTGTAGGTACTCAATAAAACATAGTTATAGGTTCAGGTAATTAGACTCATGCAATTCAACAAAATTAACCATATTTATCTTACATGAATAACCTCATGATATTTAATCTCATAAAATAAAAATTTGCAGAGAGTTTTAAAGCTGAACTATAAGTAGACATTATATCCAGTACAGTCACTTATTTATTCAACATCATTAAACACACTTAAAATACTGCCAGTATAACTTAAATGTATCTTTGTATTAACTTTCTATGACTACAGTAATCCAGTAAAGTGTGGGAGATACTGTGCTGTAGGCTAAATTGTATTTAATGCACTGTGCTGTTGTACCTGAGGTAATCTATAGATTAGGCTATAGGAAAAGGTGTTTAGGTGGGTTCACTGGCAGGGTAGAGATGTGGAAAGCTATAGAGCTTTACACTTTGTCTATTATTGTCACCCATCTGGACATACAGTATTCAGTATATAAATCAAGTAGATGAACAGCTGCTTATAGGACTCTAGTACCAACCTGAATTATTATAAAAATTTAAAATTAGGTGCCTCTGCTAATATTCGGGTCGGCTTATACTCGAGTATATACGGTAATATAAAAATTTGGAACTACCAAAATGTTATTCTCCAGGGTCTTTGCTTTCAGAAACTATATAATGTTTGGGGGCTTTGTGTCCTCTTAAGGGCCTTAAAATATATATTTTTTAAATGTGTGAAAAAAATGCAAAAACAATTCTGGCAGCTTTTCTTGTGTATTTTTCCTGTGTACTTCGCTGTTTAGCTGAGGTTCAGCAGTATCAAATGAGTACTCTTTTTTGGTTTCCTCATGAAAATATTTTTTTTTCTTTTTTTTTATGTTCTCAGATAGTAAAAAGCTCAGTAGTAAAGCTATTTAGCAGAATCCCAGTTATCGTGAAAGAAATGACTGACTTCTAATTCTGACAGGAGACCCTGAAGCCCCCCCCCCCCTTAATTAAAAAAAAACGTATTCTAGGACACAGTGAGAACAGTTTGAATCTGAAAATAGATTGTTGCTTGATTTCAAAGTTTAAATACAGCCTAGAATTGTTAGATGAGGAATTCATCTTAAAATTCTAGAGATAAAGTAAAGCAAAACATCTTCATTCTTAACCTTTCTGTTTTGCTCCATATCATTTTCTCATGGCCAAGTACATTTTATAAGATTGATGGTCATTTGAAAAAGTTGTCCATTTTATTGTTATAAACAACAACTGAACAGATTTAATTGCACAAGCTATTTTCATTTGTTTCTGCATTAGCAGCATCTAATTTAAGTTAGATCTGTCTTTATTGTTAGATTCTAATAATAGATGAAGACATTCTCTAATTAGCTAATATAGTAACACCGCTTGCAAGCGTTTGAGTTTTGCCTGTGTTTGTAAGGGGGATTCCTTTGGGAAGCAAAACCTGAAGGATGAGTTAATTGCACGGAGTTTTTATTGTTTAGATAGGCTTGATCAAGCAATCGCATACTAACAACAAGTCAGGTTTTTACAACAATACAGAAAGGTCTAGCAGCTTGGACTGAAAGGGAGCAGACAACTAATTTTAGAAAGGCAAGAAAAAAACAGTTGGGTTTTGAAAGCAGGTACTTGAAATAGAAGCTGCTAATACTTGCCTGATAAAACAAAATTATATCATGTTATTACACAATCATATTAAAAGGTCCAAATGTCTGTGAAGATTAAATCGCAGCTCATCAGACACATAAATAACATTTGGCCTTACGCCTCAGTTTAAATCAAACAATATGTTTTAAATAAGACATCTCTACAGATGTATAATTAGTGTTTGCCTGAATATAATATCTTAATACAATTCAGGAGAAATAATGTTAGTTATGGCGAAACAATAAACATATTGGGGCTCAGCTATCAAAAGTGTCTAAAAGCAGTGAAGCCCTATGTTTTGAGACAGATGCATGTGTAGCGCCCTGCTCCCAATGAGTGTGCGCTATATGTTAAATTATAGTTATCTGAGCAATAGTTTGGCTCAGAAGGATTGTGTTATAAATTGCACGCTGTTTCAGTTCAGCTGGTTGTGTGATTTCCCTCCTGACAGTGGGTGTCGCTGCCACAGCTGGTCAGGATTGGGTACCTTTTTTCCTAGCAAGCAGCTCAGGGGGTGTGGCAAACCCGCTGTGCATGCTGGGAGGGGTTTTTTAAGTGACAGACGCCATTAGAGCGAAAAGAGATTCTGGGGTCTTGTCTTTGGTCCCCACCTAAGGGCCATCATGGCCTCAGGAATGTGTTGGCAGTTTCCGCCTCGGGGCCACGTTGGCCTAAGGCTCTGTTACTGACAAGTAGGCCTGGGAGTTGCTGGGGCCTACTGATCCAGGGATGATCCTGTGTCGCCTTACCTGCTGGAAGGGACCAAGCAATTGAGGACTCAATTGGAGGATGCATCCGGATCGTGATCTACCTCACAGTGCGGGACGGCTGGAAGATCCTGGCACTGAGAGCTGTGTTCTTCATTCAGAAGGTAACCCAAGTAAAGGTTACTCCAAGTCTGTGGCAGAGACTGTTCTATTTACTCCAAGTCTGTAGCAGAGACTGTTCTATTTACTCCAAGTCTGTGGCCGAGACTGTTCTATTTGCACCAAGTCTGTGGCAGAGACTATATGTGATCGAGCTATACATCAGCTGCTAGGCCAGTGAGATTGGGCCTATTCAGTGTTTTCTGAGTCCAGTGTGGAGACAGTTGTTCCTCCGGACCTAGAAAAAATTCTTATGATTCGCAACTAAGGTACCTGAGTCCTCCCCATCCCTTCATCCCCTCTGTTGGAAACTTTATTTCAAATAAACCCTTGAAAGAGACTTTTGTGTTGGTGCAAACTTATTCTGGACAACTCTTCAAGGAAAACCCCTGAGAGGAGCATACGGAACAGTGAGGTAACGTGCAAGGCCCAAAATTAAACCAGCGGCCCGGTATGGGGGTATTGCTATACATTAAATATAAAATTCAAGAATCATAAATCAGAATAAGCCCAGGTTCACACCGGCCTGCAGGAATGAAGCCGTGCGAGTTCAGCTGAACTCGCACAATTTCACTCCCGCCTGTCTGTCCCAATTTCGGCCGCGATTTCAGAGACATCTGTGCAGGTTTCTGCACAGATGTCAATGTAAATCGCAGGCCGAAATTGCAAAAAGTAGTACAGAAACTACTTTTTGAAATCAGTGCAGCGGCGTCACATCGATTAGGACAGTGTCATTGCCGGCAAATGCTGCCGATTTGACATGTCAAATCACATGTCAAAATGCACCAGTGTGAACCAGGGCTAAATCATGCGTTGAGAGAAATGTACCAGTATTTTTTACATTCAGGCTTTTAACAGCTGTCCAATAAAGCTAAAACAGTTTTCTAAAAACAAGAAAAGAATAGATTTTTGTAAAGCAATTAGTTAATTGTATGTTGGCAATTCAGGACACACACGAATAGTGTCATTAGAAACATATCATAAATCAACCCAACCCAACCTCTTTAAATCATATCTAAACCCAAGATCAAAAACGTAATATATTGCAGCTTATCCTAGATGTGGTGGCTGCATTAATTTTATTTATTTATTCAGACATATTTCTTTATTTTTCAATTCGTGATCCTGTCAGTTGCACATGTTCTATAATAGGGTGACAGTGCTCACTTGTTGTAGTATAACTATGAAGGAGCAGCTTTGTAATCCTAACACAGGACTACAGAACCCCTCCTGCACCAAAACAATGGGGGATATGTTCTGTAGTTCACAGAGAGAATTGGAAAATGATGACAGTCAGTCCAGCAAAAGCACCTGTCATGTCATGGCATACTTAAGATGTATGGAAACTCAAACAATGAACTTCTCGTATTGCTCACTTTGGTCTGTTAAATATAAAATTAAAAGTGTTTTGATATATTAACTTACAAGATTGGCTACCAACATATATAGGGTAATAATGGCAGGAATAGTAGAGCCAGGGAATATCCAATTACCACCCGGACGATCAGAAAGGAATTTTTTTCCCCCACTGGAAAAAATTGGACCATGCTTTATTGAGGTTTTTTTGCATTCTTCTTGATCAACTGTGGGTATAGGAGAGTGTACAAGGATGTTTTCTATTTGTTCTTTTCATTTTTTTATTGATTAAACCAGACAGACGTGTGTTTATTTTTCAACCTGACCAACTATGTAATTCTCTGTCAGGATCATGAGGTATTTATTTGTACTATCGAATGGATATAACAAAACGGTGAGCAATAAGAGAAATTCATTGTTTGAGTTTCTAAACATGTTAAGTATGCCATTGCATAACAATTATTAATTGTACTACCTACTAACAGGAGACTAGGAATGACAGTTCACTCTTGTATCTGTGTTATATTATTTGATGCAAAATGTTAAATACCACCAGAATGGTTGCAACCATTAAAAAAAATAATCAGACCCAACATACAAGGCAAACTGTGATATGTCCACTAAGGAAAATATTTTTTTGTCATGATACAGTAATTATACAGTAGGCCTACAGCCATGAAGTGATCTGGTGTTATTACTGTGCAATTAAGAGTGATTTGATTTAAATCTTATATTTATCAGCATTTCATTAACCTTTCATTAAATTAACATCAATGAAGCTTAGAAAGTGCTCCCAAATATATCTTAATTCTCCTACAATTAATAACATCCCCTGTGACCTCACTGAGTTTTTTCCTGCTGTGTTTCAGTTATTTTTCTCAGTTTTGGTAACAGGATGAGGCTTATGCTATGTGGCAGCTCTGTGTTCCCAATCTCCTGTGTGCCCCTCTTATATAACAAGCATAATTAAAAAGGGTGTAAGGGTACTTTCACAGTGAGGCGCTTGGTGCGCTGGCGTTTTACCGTCGTGTTTTCCGCAATTTTCGGGCGCTAGCGGGGAGATCTTAACCGAAAAAGGGTTAAACCCGCCCGCGAAAACGCCGCTTTGCGGGCGGTTTGGAGGCGCTACCCCATTGATTTCAATGGGCAGGGGCGCTATAGGAGCGGTATTTTTACTGCTCCTACCGCACCTCAAAGATGTGGCTGGCAGGACTTTTTTTAGCGTCCCGCCAGCGCAACGCTCCAGTGTGAAAGCCCTCAGGCTTTCACACTGGATAGAAAGGAGCGGCTCTTTCAGGGCGCATTGCAGGTGCTATTTTTAGCGCAATAGCGCCTGCAAATCGCCTCAGTGTGAAAGCAGCCTAGATGTGAGCATGGGCAAGTGAAGATTGTGCTCTCTACAGGTAGGTGGTAACCTACACTTTTACATGGACAGAATTTCCAGTAATTGGCTTTTAGAATAGAAGTTATGTGCTTTCCCATCTGCATGAAGAAGATTAAAAAACTTTTTGGGGTTTTAATCTAGATACTGTTAATTTAAAGTGCACATTTTAATGTGCTGCTTGTCTGTTCTTTATTCAAAGCACTAAAACTGTGTTGATAGTGAAATTATAACTCAATTAATTTAATTGTGTATGAAGTAGAGAAAGAACTAGTGAGGACTTTAAAGGCAACATTAACCATAAATATATAAAATCTGCATTTTTTTTTCAAATAATACTTTGGATCCATCAACAATACTCCTTTGTGAAATACCTTTGGTATGTGCCTCTGCTGCCAGCTGTGGAATGGCCCCAATTATACTTGAGGCCAAATATCTTGCTCCCTATCCCCAGTGCAGCCCCCAGTATCCTACACTGGTAGGCAAACATCTGAATATATTATAACTGTGTATTGTAATTGTCTTTGATCTGAATTTCATAATGGAAATTATATATGGTATTCTCTATTGTCATAGTGCTTACCCATATGTCTGTGCACTCCTGAAATAAGCAGAATAACCTCCCAAGAAATGCTGTGAGCGAAACTGCCTGTTCTATATCACTTTAAAAAATAATTGTAAAGTTGTCTGTTTATGTATACCACTTATGTAATATATTTATACAGTGAGTGATAAGGCACTTATAGTATACATACGGGCCTTATGCATGTTTTTAAGAACAATGTATTGATGTTGTTTTTATGTAAAATTATTTGAAATAAAAATGCATTTTTAAAAAAAATATATTTACAACTAATAAGTACCTTCAAAAAGTCCTCACTAGTTGTTCCTCTATTATCATATAGTTAATACTTTGATTGTGCCACCTTTTTGGAGCTAATTTTAACTCTTTTCATTTTGTTACATAATGCTACAAATCAAACAAATATAAACAAATAACATTTTTGTGTTCCAATAGTAAATGGTTCTGAATGCAAAATGCTTCTAGGGGCCCTTCCTACGTTAGCACTGCTCAGCACTTAGGAATCAGCAATTAGGATTTCCTTGAGTAATCTAATATATCAAATGTCTATGTGAAAGTAAGATATTATCACCAATCACAAAAATAGCAGCCACTGAAAGAAATAAAACATGTATGAAAACAATACTCAGAAGGAACACTCTATAATGTAAATGGTTCTAAATATAAAAAAAGAGAGAAGACAAAAAAACAAAACAAAAGAAAAATATTTGCTATATATCTTAATTGTGTATATGACAATTGCTTTGAGTTACTAACTGATGATTAGGGATAAGCTTCAGGTTTGGACTGAAATAGAATTTGGTCCAAACTTTGCTTATTATGAACTAAATGAGGTGTTCGTCCACCCATCAAACCTAGCAGGAAATAATGATTATGACTAAGGCCTCATAGGCTTAAACGCGTCAACTGATCTTATCTGCGTTTGTACACTGTGGGTTTTAAATAAAAAAGGTTTTTAACTGGTGTGCGAATCATCTCTTTGCATTATCTATTTAGCTAAACGACTGTGGATCGAGCAGCCGGGAGCTCTATTATCAGTATGTTATATGGGTAGTAGCACTTATTCTTCTGTTTGCAATTTGGCAGGACATAATACATTTAGCAGCAGTATTGCTACTGCTGCTAGATGTGGGAGATTCCCACTCAGACTGGTTGTTAGGAAGGCAATGGCTGCTGTCTTTCTATCAGCCAGTGCTGTATCTACATCTGGCTCATTCAGCTGTCATCTGGGGATTAAAGGCTGAAAGCTAAATGTAAACAAACAGGGCAAAGTGGTTCCTGACATTACTGGCCAAAGCCATATTTGGTCAATGTCTATTTGGGCCCATATGACATTAACCAACAAACCTGCCTCTTTGTTTACAAACCAGATGGAAATATGTCATTCAGTGGATGAGGAATAGTAATAGGAGAGGACATATTGGCATGTTTTTTACTTTTGGCAGGTCACCAGGCATAGTTCATCATAATTTACAAGGATCTGCGGTACTGGATTATGAGATTTGCAATGGATTTACATTGTGGAACATTTTTTTAATACATGACTGGTCTAAGTGTGGGGTGTTTATTTACTGTTTACATTTTTTTCATGAATAAATAGGCATACTATGTACTCCTTACTCAATCAAGTGGGTGGGGCCTGTATCTTGGAGCCCCCATATATTTAACAGGGATTTTCAGATTCCTAAATGCCTCCTACCCACAGATTACCTCACAACCATGATTAGCCTTTTGAAAACAACCAAAACTGATTTTAAAAATACAGCTACCATTTACTTAATTTGTGTTCAAATTAACATTTATAACTTCAGCACAGTGAACAAACCAAACTCAGCTACATTTGGCTCATCCCTACTGATGATGTATTACAGAATCAGATAAATGTGTTGTCTTTGCTTACCTTGCTATAAGATAGGAACAAATGTGGGAAGGTGGGTAGGGGGCATGCTTTGTTTGCATTAATTTCATAATTCCATCATCATGACTGGCACAAGAAGAACAGGAAGTAAAGCTTGTGTTGTATCACAGCAGAACATCCCCTATATTGTCAAGCACTGACCAGGTTCCCCCTTGCATTTCATTGTTTAGAAAGACTTTCCAGCATAGTGATGAACCACAAAAAGGCACATAAGGTGTGTGTGTCCAAATTTGCATACTAAAGTGTTTCAGGACAAAGGGCATTCTGGGATTTTCAAAATACATTTGAGAAGATACTGTATATGTTCCCTTCATTTTCTAGCAAAAGCTCTTTAGACATATTTTGCAGAAACCACAACTTTTCTTTAAGTTTGGAAATTATTCTGTAACTTTGGTAACTTGGATAAGTAAAAAATCTATTTACATTTCCAAAAATCAAATAAAATATAATATTAATATTAATAATAATAATAATAATAAAAAAAATAATAATAATAGCTAATAGAAACTATTCTTGGTATACATTGTACTAAAACCTGAAGCTATCGTTTGTTGTCTATATCCTTGTTTGTTTATGGAAAAGAACCATTAAAAACATGGAGAGACATTTTTGTATTTGACTTGCTGCCGGTAGCATAAAACAGATAGAGTAGGTAACATTTCTCTTTATAGATAATGTGAGGGGGTTAGCTCGGCAGCAGGTGTGTGTGACCCCCTGGATGGGTTCACCACACAAAAACAGGCACAGCAGACAGAGTTTGTAGTTGCAAAAACAAAAGGTGCGGTTTATTTAAACTATTTACAAGGGGAAAACAGCAAAACAAAAAGAAACATACAAAAGAAATCCTGGTCAGCTTGACCGCTCACTACACACGTAGGTTCCCTGTCTGACAACTAGGTGCAGCCTTGTGCTGCCCCAGCCCCTATCTCCCTGTTTTTGAAGGTTTTAGCCACACAGGCTTTGTCTCACCACACAGGACAGAAACACACTCCCCAGTCTTGCACAACACAGAACTGGTTCCAGGATGGAGCATCTCCCTTAGCATGCTGGGAGTTCTTGTAGAGGCCTTAATGAGCCACTTGATTCAGCTGGGCTCATTAACTCTTCCCCCGCAAGACAACCAGCACTCCCCCTAGTGGTATGAATTTGCATAAAGCCTGAATCTAGGGCATACATACCTACCATCCTGGATGCAACCTGGTGATTTTACCTGCCTGCTGTCACAATAACTTAACTGCAACCAAAATACCTAAAGCTTTAGTACAAATAATGGTTCCTTTGCAATATTTTTTTTTTAAAACTGAAGCAGCTATTTTTCTATAAACAGAACTGTATTGTTCTTTTCTTTTTAATTTGTCTAGACACAATCATATTTCAAAGTGTCTCTAAAGCCCTGTACACACGATCGGTTTTACCGATGAAAACAGTCCGATGGACTTTATGGGTCCCATCGGTGATTAAAAATAGAACATGTTTTAAATTTATCCGATGGAAAAAAAACGATAGCAAATTCCAATCGTCTGTGTGGAACTCCATCAGAGAAAAAACCCACTTATGCTCAGAATCAAGTCGACGCATGCTCAGAAGCATTGAACTTAATTTTTCTCGGCTCGTCTGAGTGTTTACGTCACGGCGTTTGGGATGGTCGTATTTTCGAGTGATGGTATGTAGGCAGGACTGATGGAAGTCAGCTTCATCGGAAATTGGATGGAAAAATCCATCGGATTTTATTCCATCTCAAATCCGATCGTGTGTACAGGGCTTTAGTGTTAAAGCATGTCAAGTTTTATTTTTTTTTTTACTTTTTGACTTCTGCAAAAATATTCAAAAGAATACTTGAACATTAGTATTTTATAGTAGATTTATAACTTTCGAAAAAGAAGAAAAAAATCTTTTATCCCACCATTTTTATGTTTACACCAATTATCATGAATAAAATTGCCAAATGGTATTCTGTCCACTACTCAGAAAAGTGTAATTTAATTTTACCTTTTAGCATATCAACCTTTATAATGTAGCTAAACAAAAACTCAGAGTAATTGTGGTATAATTAATGCACTTATCTGTTTCTAATGGTAAGAAAAACCTTTTGATATTCAATGGCCTGTCGAGAATGCATTGAAAAGGTTTGTCCTTTTCCTAGTGAATGTGGAAAAGCTATTACATTGAGAGGTCATAGGGGATCATGCACAAGAGTAATGTTGCATCTATTCCTTTGTATTTACCTGCATTTCACAACAAAAGAAAAATTGGTGCTTGTGCCTATATCCTCTAGTGCTTTTGTATTCTGTTCTCTCACATGAAACTCCATTAACCCTTCCCTTGCTTCAAGGGGAAAACAAATTACTTTGATGAATGTCTAAAACATAATATACACTAGAATTTGAGAATGTTTTGCCCTTCTCAGTTTTGTTGAATTTGTACCTGCTATAACTATATCTATGGCACTATTGCCCACAGTTCATGTATTTCATCTGTATACTGTACATATATAGACATGGAAATGTCCCAGGAATCTATGTAACCCTAAAATTGCCTAATTTTGTGTATTTTTTTTTTTGGTGTAGTATTTTTTTTTTTTTTTACCAAACACCAGTAGTTTTTCTTTGGTCTAAAAGGTAACAGGATATTGACAACTGCTGCACAGTTTTGAAACTCCCCTGAATTTAAACTTTAAATGTAAACATCATAGCACGGGCTATATTAAGGGGGGATCCCCCTCTCTCTCTTCCACATACTTTACATATCTTTGTGACCTGGTATTTATTTTTTTGCCATGTGTGTGTTTCTGCATTTTTGTTACAGGTCATGCATGCTGTCAAATTGTTACAGCATTGAAAGTAGCAAAAATGAGCACTGTAAAATGTAAAAGCATTTAAGAAACCCATGGAAGCAGCACACTGTATTACCTCCCTATCAATCACCATTCAATCAGATATAGTAATTATATAATTTTGCTATTAGTATCCCCTATAATAAAGAGTGACAGGGGGAGGGAACATGCTCTTCATCACCTGGGTGGTTACCTGTGAGTGACAGGAGGAAGGAAAATGAGCCCTTTATTCCAGTGCCCATTAATAAATATGTTATAATGAAATCTGATATGTCTCAGATTCGATAAGAACTACTACCCAAGGTATTTTGAGGGGACATTGAGGGGACATTGGGACAAGTATTATGTAGCACATGCCTCATAGGAACGGCAGAAGTCAGGATTTCCCACTGCTACATGGCCAGGCACACAGCATTTCCTTCATGCATTCAAATGCAGAAAACAGTCCTTTGCTAGTTTTTGATAATTTATTAGGGGTTTAACAACTTGGATGGGGATATATGGGATGCCCACGTGATGGTAAAAATAACTTCAGGGACAACTTCCTATATAGAAACTCCTCTTCAGCTTTCCTTCTGCACGCACTTCTGTTGATTCACTCCTGATGGAATTAACAGACTCCTTGTCAGTTCAGTAACAGCCCATTACAGGCAGGAACTCACAGTCCCTTGAAATAGCACATGTGGAGTGAAACAGTGTATAACCTTTTCTTCTGCTTCCCTTGTGGTTACTGATCCCAGCACCACTTCTTCAAGCAATGCTAGCCCACCTGACTGCAGCTAACTCTTTCACCAACCCTCCTGGCTGTCTCTCTAATCCAGTCCGCCTGACTGAGTCTTCATCAGCCCACCCAGTTGACTCTCTGGAGATCTCTTAGAGGAAAGGTAGATATCTTCAGCCCACCGTTGTCTTCAAGGAAGACTGGTTACATGTGGCAGTCTCCCCCCTTTGGTAGTCCCCACCAGTGTGGAATTACTCTCTCTGTCCTCTCTTTTCTCCCATGCCTCCAGGAAAGCCTCCTCCCTTGTGTCTTTGACAGGATCCTTCCAGAACCCGTGCCCCAAGGCAAGGTAGGTTGGGTATCTGGTGCTCAAGGAGGCAATGCCCTTAGATTGTAATAATGTACATTTAGTGATTCAGTCTTATTCAGTCTAGGTAAAAAAAGTTGAATCACAGTAAGGGGGTTATTTAAAAAGAGGAAGCCATCCTCAGAGTGTGTCCAGCAACTCTGCAAATCAGGTAAAAGAAACAAGGGGGGACGGGGGAAGTGTAGTATTAAAATAGTAACATTTATTGTGTGCATGTGTTTTTAATCTTGTGCAATAAATGTTACTATTTTAACACTACACTTAGAGAGGCGCCCCCTGTTTCTTTTACATGCCCCAAGGCAGGACACCCCTCATGGCACCAACAGCCTCTTCAACACTGTATCTCCATCTTCCACCCAACTCCCCTGCTGACATGGCCTATGTCTATTTATGAGAATTTCTCTGTCCCCCTTCCAGCCCACTTCTGGGGCTTGGCTAAGGTCCCATACATATTCATAGCAGCCCCTCCTAGCCTCCGCCCAGTAGGTCTAGAACATTCTCCAATGTCCCAGAAAATAGGGGGAGGCACCACTGAGTTGCTAGGATAAATCATCCAGCCCTGAACTCTGATAACCCTGACACAATTAAGACTCACAGGTTTGCAGCAGAGTCAGAGTTACATTTTCCTACACTACACTACTACTAGAGGGTACTACAATTATAAAAAAAGATGCACATCATGAACTTGACAGATTTGTTCTCACTTTTCCTGGATTGTGCACTGAAAAGTAGTGAAGTTATGTTTACTGAGTGGTGAAATTAAATAATATTTTAGAGCTTTATGTGGTCATTGTGAATCATTGTATTACAGTCTGCTTCACTAAAGATATGATACCAATATGATGTGAAGATTGAAGTACACTCAAGGAAGTAGGATTTGTATCACAAAATGTAAAAAAAAAACAGTGTCTTATACTCTAAAGCAATACATTTTTGTCAGCAGACTGCCAAAAGTCTCTAAAGCCATAATTGTCAAGTTCCACTAAATTAATTCTCATACAGTAGAAGTGAGGCACTAATCAGATCCTCAGTAAGCACAACGATAAATATTCACAATGCTAGCTTCCCAGTATTCAGTGCCAGACTATAGATACCACACTACAGGATCTGTCAGTAAAGACAGTCCTTTGTTACAATACATTCTCTATATCAGTATTTCTCAGCAAAGGCTTTAACCACTTGCTTACTGGGCACATATATCCCCTTCCTGCCCAGGCAAAATTTCAGCTTTCGGCACTGTCACGCTTTGAATGACAATTGCGTGGTCGTGCGACGTGGCTCCCAAACAAAATTGACGTCCTTTTTTTCCCACAAATAGAGCTTTCTTTTGGTGTTATTTGATCACCTCTACGGTTTTTATTTTTTGCGCTATAAACAAAAAAATAGCGTCAACTTAAAAAAAAACACAATATTTTTTACTTTTTGCTATAATAAATATCCCAATTGAAAAAAAAAATCATTTTTTTTCTCAGTTTAGGCCGATATATATTCTTTTACATATTTTTGGTAAAAAAAAATCGCAATAAGCGTATATTGATTGGTTTGCGTCTACAAAATAGGGGATGGAATTATGACATTTTAATTTTTTTATTTTTTTACTAGTAATGGCGGCGATCAGCGATTTTTGTCAGGACTGCGATATTATGGCAGACACATCGGACACTTTTGACACATTTTTGGGACCATTCACATTTATACAGCGAACAGTGCTATAAATATGCACTGATTACTGAATAAATGTGACTGGCAGGGAAGGGGTTAACACTAGGGGTCGAGGAAGGGGTTAAATGTATTCCCTGCAAGTGATTCTTACTGTGGGGGGAGGGGACTGACTGGGGGAGGTGACCGATCTGTGTCCCTATGTACAAGGGACACAGCATCGGTCTCCTCTCCCTGACAGGACGTGGATCTCTGTGTTTACACACAGAGATCCACGTACTTGGCTGTGTAGCGGCCGATCGTGGGTACCTGGAGGACATCGCTGCCGCCAGGCACACGCTGTGGCATCTCAGTGACGCGTCGGGCATGCGCGCGTGCCGGCAGCACTCGCGCGCCCCCCCAGTGGCCGGAGGAGCCGAGGCTGTAAAAAAATGGCCTCGCAGACCTGTAGAGCTACCTTGTGGCCGTCATTTGTCAATGGCCCGGGTCTCAAGAAGTTAAAGGCTAGAATTTGAGGCTAGGATTTTGCACATTCTCAAGGCAGTCTGAGGGCTCATTCACACTAGAAGGAGAAACCACTTTTTTTTGCACATTCCCATGAAATAGGTGCTGGCATCATTTTTAAAATCACCCCACACCAAAACACATGGTACTGTTGTTCCATGTGCTTTAGCGGGCATGCATGTACACTCATTTGCTAGATGTGTGAGGGTAACATTAACCACTTCCCTTCCCACCTATAGTAATATGACGGCAGCAAAGTGGCTCTGCCATCCTGGGTGGTCGTGACGTCCTCGGGCCACCCGGCCGCTCGGGGGCGATCGCGTCGTGTCACTCGGATGTCGATGCGCGTGCCTGGTGGCCGCGATGTCCGCCAATTACCCGTGATCGGCAGTTACAGAGCCAGGGACGTGGATCTCTGTGTGTAAACAGAGAGATCCACGTTCTGTCAGGGAGAAGAGACTGATGGTGTGTCCCTTGTACATAGGGACACCGATCAGTCACCTCTCTCAGTCAGTCCCCTCCCCCCACAGTTAGAATCACTCCCTAGGGAACACATTTAACCCCTTGATCGCCCCTAGTGTTAACCCCTTCCCAGTCACATTTATACAGTAATCAGTGCATATTTATAGCACTGTTCGCTGTATAAATTTGAATGGTCCCAAAATCGTGTCAAAAGTGTCCGATTCGTCTGCCGCAATGTCAAAGTCCTGACAAAAATTGCAGATAACTGCCATTACTAGTAAAAAAAAAAAAAAAAACATAAATCTATCCCCTATTTGTAGGCGCTATAACTTTTGCGCAAACCAATCAATATACGCTTATTGTGATTTTTTTACCAGAAATATGTAGAAGAATACATATCGACCTAAACTGAGAAAAAAAATATAAAAAAAATAAAAATAAATTGGGATATTTGTTATAGCAAAAAGTTAAAAATATTGTGTTTTTTTCAAAATTGTCACTCTTCTTTTGTTTATAGCGCAAAAAATTTAAACCGCAGAGGTGATCAAATACCACCAAACGAAAGCTCTATTTGTGGGAAAAAAAGGACGTCAATTTTGTTTGGGAGCCACGTTGCATGACCGCGCAATTGTCATTCAAAGCGTGACAGTGCTGAAAGCTGAACATTGGCCTGGACAAGAAGGGGGTGAAAATGCCCGGTATTGAAGTGGTTAAAAATGAATGGCACCTGTGTGTGTCTGCAAAAGGCAACATGGTCTTGGATCAATATCTTGATCCAAGCCTGTCTTTTTTTTTTACGCCAAACCATACCTTTACACTTTTTAGCATATTGCAACAACACCCTGAGGAGCCTAGTTGGCACCCTGGTTGAAAATGTCTGTTTTTTGTTTCTATACAACTATTTAGAATGAAACCAAATGGGTATACATAGGCCGTTTTAATGGCTCCTCTTATAACATTACAATAGGACACAGTAGTCATGTGGAGGTTGGCAGGAGAACTAGTGAGAGCTGTGTGGGATCAAGGAGATCAAAACAGTCTCTCGAAAGTATTGGTTTCCCAGGAGAGGTTGTGTGCAATCTTTTAGCAACAAAGCAGAGTTTAGCAGCATAGGTTGCAGGAGGGTGAGTATTCTGTTTTTCTTCTGTACAGGTATATGCTCTGTTAGGATATTGTACTTATGTGACAGGGTCACTTTCATTCATCAAACCTAACTAAGTGTATATGTTTTAACTATAACAGTATTATTCCAAAAATGATGTACTTTCATGTTATTTAAAAGTGAACATTCTTTTCCAGCGCATCTATCAGATCAAGCAGAGATTGAATTGCTTGTCTCGGATCTTGAATCTTCCCCTGCTATTAGTGTTATTCCTATGTTAGGCATAGACTGCCTTCATTTAGGTATGTATTATATTGGGTCATACAGTATGTGTGCTATTGTATTAAGAATAACTTTAGTGTATTATTTTCACAACCGTAAACTTATGCAATTTACTGACAATTAGTTTGTCATATACATCAATAATGTGTGTTATAATGTGCTGCTGAATTAAAAAGAAAAAAAATTAAATACGAAAAACAAGCTCTCACATAAAATGTCATTTCTGCTAGCGGCCAGTTTCACTTCTGTAGAATTCAGTTGCCTAATGGTCCAGTAAATGTGCTAAGTCCATGATTTTTGTTTAGTCCCATGCAATAAATGGCTCCCTAGACATTATAAATTTTAACAACCAGAGGAAAAACACTGCCTCATTACCTCCAAAAAACTGTTTATCTGAGTAAAAAGAAAAACACTCTAACATAGTGAAATCAGCGCTGTCACTGCTTAGTGACCAGAACTGGGAAAGCTAACACCAGAAGACTTCTGCACTAGTAAAAATAAAATTGTATTCAACAGAGTCTTACTTTCAATGAGTTATCCAAGTCCTACAACAGATTAAAGTACAACTCAACAAACAACAATATACACAGTTGAGTTGCAGATATGGTTAATTTTTTTCATGCCAAAAGATGAAAATTTGTGCTGCTAATCTTGTGAATTGTGGTTGATGTCAATAGGTCAAATTCAGGTCCAGGGAGGTCAACTGTAGGGAAAATGCACCTGTCAATAAATTCTGAAAACAAGCTCATTGACCCAGCCAGTTGACACAGGCCCCTGCATCCCGCTTTCACACTGTTAGGTCAGACAGCTAACTTTCATTTCCTTATTCAGGAATGCAGTGACCATGACACCTTTCTGTCTCCAGCTTGTTTACTGGATGATGAACCAACATTACAACCTCTGTTCAGTTACTATAGAGCTTACCTGAAAATCAGTAATGCTAAACTAGGAGGTAGCAGATTGATTTTCCTGACAGGCAGAGGTGTGTGTGTCACAGGGGTGGATGGCCAAAATTACAAATCATTTGTAAAACAATAAACATACTGTATGTGTTCAAACCATGTATTTAACTGTTTGCCTAGCAAACACAAATACAATGAAGCACATGTCTGGGTATGTGGAAAGATTCCCACCATTGTCAGATAAAATGTTTCAAAAACATGTTTTTTATTATTTGTAGAAAATTGGAAAATGAAATGATTGATAACTTGGAAGTTTTGGTTTGAAGTTTAAGTCATAACCTTTATTGTCAAAACTTTTGTTTTAATCTTTTCAATTATTTAACTTTTTTTGCCATCTGTGTCCCATTGGAGAGATTTTCCTTTACTTGTTGTCCTATAGACAAAACAGGAAGTGAGAGGAAGTCACTTCAAAGTTAGAGAATATCTGGGTGTCACTATGGTCACCAGAGATAGTGTCCTTTTTGGAAGATTTCCTCTCTATTTCTGTTCTGGGGGTAACTCTACATTTGGAATTTTTTCTTTCCCTTTCACTTTTGGTGATACTAGTAAATGAGACAAATAGAGAGGGTGAATCTTCCTAAGGCCCCTTTCACACTGAGGTGTATTTCAGGCGTTTTAGCGCTAAAAATAGCGCATAAATAACGCCTGAAATAATCCTGCCCCAGCATTCTCAATGTGAAAGCCCGAGGGCTTTCACACTGAGGCAATGCGCTGGCAGGAGGAAAAAAAATCTCCTGCAAGCCGCATCTTTGGAGCGGTGAAGGAGCGGTGTGTATACCGCTCCTTCCCATTGAAATCATTGGGACACCGTGGCTATACCGCCCGCAAACCGCTGCTGTAGCAGCGGTTTGCGGGCGGTATTAACCCTTTTTTGGCTGCTAGCGGGGGTTAAAACCGCAACGCGAGTGGCCGAATATCGCGGTAAAAACGATGGTATAGCGGGGCTAACAATATCACCGCTATACCGCCAGCGCACCTGCCCGCCTCAGTGTGAAAGGGGCCTTACAGAGCCACAGACAGCAATAAAAACCTGACAGGGGTTCAAAACCCTGTCCACTCTATTCAAAACAAAAACAATTGCTGCCTTTATAGTAGTGTAATACGTTTTTAAAGATGCCAGATATCAAGATTAGTTAGATTCCTTATTCAGGCATGTATAAACACTGACACAGCGATCTAAGTTATCCCAAAAGCTGGCATCTTAAATGCCTTAAATTAGCTAATAAAGGGTATGCCTTAAATTTCAAACTTTATGCATTCTTTGTTATTCTTATTTCTTTGGATACAATTCTATACCTAACCCATTGGCACCAGTGGCTCCCAGCCCTTTAATGGGTTTTTAGATGCTGGGAGGTGGGGCGGAGTTTGTGATCACATGACCTTCATGATTGGCTGTCATGGTGGTCACATGATCGGAAAGCGTACCACATTGCAAACACAGCTATACCGAGAGCCCATCACATTTATCGGCAGCTGAAGGAAAGCTCCTGATCGCAAGCAGATCACAAGATGACCGCATATTTGCGTACCATCTGCCTTAAGAGGTTAGAGGGTTAGATCACCTTTACAAAAAAATATAAAGGTGAACTAACACTGAGCCTCCTCTCCGCCCCCCCCCCCCAGTTCCCTCTGTACTTACCTCCAATGATCCTGAGCTGATAGGTCATCTGTATCCCCACACTTCCATGACAGACCAGAAGAGTCCAGTGTTAGTTCATCTTTATATTTTTTCTGTGAAGGTGAACTAATACTTTAAGCTGATTTAAAAAATTGGGAAATACATGAAAAATGCAACAAATGCCCATGTACACAAGCCACACCCCACCTTAAAACCATTCCCAAACAACAAAGAGCTTTTCAAATGCCTCTAGCTAATACGCTTCATAAAAGTGTTATAGTAAAAATGGGGCAGTGTCTGGGTCCTGCATATCTGTTTCTGTTATCATACAACATTGCTGTACTTTTAACTGTCTAGCTTTAATAATTTTAAACATTTAGTAATGGGCACACATGTTATATCTCAGCTTGTATGTGTTTTTATTAATGTTTTCTGATCCAGCAGGTAGTGCTTTAAGCTCCATTTTAAGGCTTTTAACAGAACTTAATAGCACTTATTGTGGATGAATCAGAAAAGTGACTAATTCTTTATTGGAAGGAAGCATCCAAAGTTACTTTTAGATAAAGTGAGGCTTAAAGTTACGTCTACTACCCCATATTGCTTTAAGAATTCTTTGTCCTGTATCAAATGTTTATTTGCAAAACAAATATTGTATACAATAAAACTAAACTCCAGACTAGACAAATGTTGTCTAAATGCAAGATCCATGTGGAGATTTGAATTTTGACGATCTTTGTATATTTTTTATGGATGTGCAGTATTGCACAACTCCTGCACTCTATATTGAAACGTTTCTAAAGACCATTCAGTCTAGTACAGCAAGCTTGTATGGGGATGACCTGCAGGGCTCCCCCTTACACCCACAGCTCTTCTTCCTTCACAGCACATCACAGTTTTGTGAGGGTCTCTTTAATTTTACAAGGTGATACCCGGACTTGCAAAGGCATATGGTGCACACAGATTGGATTTTTATCCTTTGTGCCTAATGAGGAACATATTAATGTAGATGTTTTGTTCCCAGAAGAAAAGTGCAGTGGCACTGTGGTTAGCACATATATATTGCAGCACTGAGGGCCTTGGTTTCAGTATCAGCTAGGACGCCAACTGCATGGAGTTCTCTCTGTGCTTGCATAGGTTTTCTCAGAGTACTGTGATTTCCACCTATACTCCAAAGATATGCTGGTAGGTTAATTGGCTTCTGTCCAAACTGGCCCTAGTATGTGTGTGCCGATCTTGAAGTTCAGCTGCAGCCTTCTAGACAGACCCTATAACACCTAACTGTTAATGCTGCTTTGGTACTCGTTCCACTTACTGACCAGGTCTTTTTCTGACATTTGTTGTTTAAAAGTAAAAATCGGTATTTTTTGCTAGAAAATTACGTAGAAACCCCCCCCCCTTTTTTTTTTTCAGAGACCATAGAGATTTTTTGGGCAAAAAATACACCTTGTTGAATAAAAAAAAAACATAATATATACCCCATTTTTTTTTGTATAATATGAAAGATAATGTTAGGCCAAGTAAATAGATATCTAATATGTCATGCTTTAAAATTGCGTGCGCACATGGAATGGCGCAAAACTATGGTACTTAAATACCCTAGGCGATAATTAAAAAATGTCTACAGGTTACCAGTTTAGAAATACAGAGTTTTTGACATGTGGCTGGAACTGGAAGTTACATCCTGATGTCGCTCTGGTCCTCCTAGGGCATAGAGATGAGCAGAGGCTATCTTTCCTTCCATCATCTCTATGCCCAGCTGCCACCAGCGCCGGATAGGCTCCCAGTGCTACAAGCCCGAGAACCACCGGAAAGCAGCAGAAGGGGGGGGGGACGAATCTGCCACTTGGGCCATGAGAAAGTCTAGCTGCAGCCATAACCCTGGTATTTAATGTCAAAGTAATGACATATTTTCCCAGTTTGGCAAAAAAAAGTAAGGGTACAAGGTTTAAAGTATATTGAAAATTTTTGTTGATATCATTTGCCATCATTCTAGGCTACCAGCATTTACAGGGAATATATTGTGGTATATATATTGTGGTATTTCAATGTCTTTATTTTAGCAGTCAGGACTAGAATTTTTTTTCTATAATGCAGGTAAATATTAAATGTAACATGTTCATATTTTTTTGTTTTTTTTTTCAGCCTGTGAATTTAAAAAAAATATATATATTATTTTTATATACAACTACAACTGGTACCTTAATCTGTCTTTGTCATACTCTAAATGGTAGTGGGGGACAACAATATCAAACCCTTTTTTAGACTTGCATGTGCCAGTAAGATGAAATCTCAATAGCTCTGATAAGGTGGCTCCCACACAATGAGGCTTCCTTTAATGGGCACCTGGCAGTAGCTCAGACCATAAAAAAAACATGGAAAATTAGTACCAGACCAAAACTGGATGAAAGAGTTCAATCTTAATTGCTGATAAAAATGTCATATAAAAACAGCCAATGCATTTTGAAGCACCACCACTTTCCCTCTATCAGTGGTCAACACAGGATAAAACTTGAATGGACTCAGAAAAACAGTAATGGAGTCTCCTCATGGAGTAACAACTTGACAGCAGTTGCTGAGCAGAGGTGAAGGCCTTGAAGAAGGGGGAATTGCGCTGCCCCCAAAATGCATTGGCTGCTTTTTTTTTACCAACAATTAAGATGATCTTGGACCTTTTCACCTTATTTTGGCCTGGTGCTCTCATGCTTCTTTCTGTATTTCTATGGTTTGAGTAAAAGTCTAACAAAGGTTTTGACCCATCGTCACAAAAAATGTTTTGACTTTACATACAATTTTAAGGATCATCAAACAAACAACTTGCCAAATCTAACTTAGTATTTTTCTCTCACCATTGCCATATATCTTTTTTTATTTTTTCCCTCTGATTGTCAGATAATACTGCTGTATCAGAACATCAGTTAGGCCTGAATTACTGGAAGGAAATGCACAACAACAAGGAGGAATTGGTATGAAGATAGTTGGCAAGCATGCTGTTCTGCTAAAGTGTACACTCATGTACCATGCAAAAAAGAGCACCAAGGAATGTATAATTTAACCACTTCACTACCCGCCCATAGACAAATGATGTCCACAGGAGGGATCCCCCGTCCTGGGTGGACCTCATGTGACGTCCGGGGCTTCCCCGCCTCTCGGGGGTGCACGCGCCGCGTCACTCGGGTGTCGATGCGCGTGCCTGGCGGCCGCAATGTCCGCCAAGTACCCGCGATCGGCAGTTACAGAACCAGGGACGTGGATCTGTGTGTGTAAACACATAGATCCACGTCCTGTCAGAGGTGAGGAGACCAATGTGTGTTTCCAGTACAGAGGAACACAGATCGGTCTCCTCCTCTTGTGAGTCCCCTCCCCCTACAGTTAGAATCACTCCCTAGGGAACATATTTAACCCCTTGATCACCCCTTAGTGTTAACCCCTTCCCCGTCAGTCACATTTACACAGTAATCAGTGCAGTTTTATAGCACTAATCGCTGTATGAATGTGAATGGTCCCAAAAACGTGTCAAAAGTGTCCGATATTAATGAAGCAATAAGAAGATAGGGAAATTACAAGATTGTAATAATTTCTTTTCTTTTTCTGTATTGGTTGAAATAAGTAAATGTTATGAAATGTTATAATTTGTAATATGAAACTTGTGGAAAAAAGGAAAAATAAAGAATTTATAAAATTTTAATAAAAAAAAAAAAAAAAGTGTCCGATATGTCCGTCGCAATGTCACGGTTACAATAAAAATTGCAGATCGCCGCCAATACTAGTAAAAAAAAAAAAAATGCAATAAATCTATCCCCTATTTTGTAGACGCTATAACTTTTGCGCAAACCATTCAAAATACTCTTGTTGCAATTTGTTTTACCAAAAATATGTAGAAGAATACGTATCGGCCTGAACTGAGGAAAAAAATAGTTAAAAAAAAATTGTGATATTTATTAAATCAAAATTGTCGCTCTTTTGTTTATAGCGCAAAAAATAAAAACCGCAGAGGTGATAAAATACCACCAAACGAAAGCTCTAATTGTGGAAAAAAAGGACGTCAATTTTGTTTGGGAGCCAAGTCGCATGACTGCGCAATTTTCATTCAAAGTGCGACAGCGCTGAAAACTAAAAATTGGCCTGGGCAGGAAGGGGGTGAAAATGCCCTGTATTGAAGTGGTTAAAGTGGTCGGAAACCCTTACAGACCACTTTAATCTTTATTAAGGCTTACCTGTAGATGCAAGAAATATCTCCTTAACCTACACGGTTAAGGATTTATTGTCCAAAAAACAGGCACCGATGTCTACAGCGAATGCGCGCCGTAGGCAACGGCGCAGGCGCACTGAGCGTGATGTTATAGAAGGCGATCGTGCCGTCACTGCCGGCTCTCGCACGCATGCGGGGGGTGTCGTCATCGCTGCTCCGGCCAGACACACCCAGATTTATAGATAGATAGATAGTCAGCTATGGGTATATGATTGTGTGTATAGAAGTTTTCTATTTGTGTTTGCTTGTTTTTTCTCTTGGTTGATCTAGATAGACTTGTGTATTTTTTCAACCTGGCTAACTATGTGACTATGTAACTATATTCACCAAAAAAGTGAAAGCTCCAACATGTTTGGGTATTTAACATTGGAAGTATCATTTCCAAGCAGCACAATACCAAAACTATATTACATACATGCACCCAGTGGTACCAATTACACAGTATGAATAATTTCATACTCTTGGATTTTTACAGTCCTTTTCAGTAATTTCAATGTGCACCTTTTGCAGTATTGTTTGTGCCAGGAATATGCATGCAAAAGATCTGAGATGACACAATGTTCCAAAACCTTTGAAAAAAATCCAGTTTTTCTTTTAGACATTTTAGTGGGGCACATTTGTTTGTCAGTGGATAAACTTCTTATCAAACAATGTTTGTTAGTGAATTTGCCATAAATACACTATAACAGATGTGAATGTGTCTGAATGCATAATACAGTAGATGCATAGTACATTCTGTGCGATTACAATCTGATTGTTCAGGCTGCTGTGCAGGCGCATCCATGTGACATTGTTCGGGCAAGTGATTTAGTAAATAAGGCTGTTGACTACTTTAGGAGTTAATTTTTACATATACAGTATAAATTTACAGATATGTAACAATTATTTTCTAAAATTCCACTTCTCTTCCTTCTCTTGATTGCTGAGAAGTATATACATAAAGCATTCCATGATAATGGTAGCCTTGCCCAATAAAGACTCAGAAACCAACTCAAGTGAAAAAAGGGCAAAGCCTCAGCTTTACTGAAGTGCATCAATTTAAGATCAGGAGAACGCTGCAAACAAGAACACTGATGCAACAGGTATACATTAGGATGGTATAAATTAGGTTATTACAATGCCTGTCTTTATAGTAAGTCCTCACCACAAAACCAACCCGAGGACATGAACAGTAATCAACAGCTCAAAATGCTACTGTAGCAGGGTAAAAAAAAACACCAATAAACAGTGACAACCAGTTAGACCTAATTTACATGGGTCTCTTGAGTTTGTTTTATTAAAATGCAGAAGACATTGATCTGGGGAGTGTAGTGTTCATTTTTCTTTTATATGCAATATGTACATGTGTTTACCTACTGTATAAGTCTGTTTACATGCATTTAGGTGCATTTAGGTGTTCCATATAGACTTTTCCTTCCAAATTCCCTGTAACATATGTTTACATGCGTTAGATGCGCTCAAAGCATCAAATCAGTCACGGGGTGCACCGATTTCTATTTTTTTAAACACAAATAAATTGAATGCACTTGAATACAAGTAAACACATTGTGTGCATTATGCCATTTAAAATTATTACACAAATCGTAAACATGGGACAGCACAAAGTACTTATTACTAATTTAAATAAATAAAACACACACCAAGCTTTATTTTGGCTAATAATTGGCCACGACGTTTATTAAGGGGTTACCCAAATATAAACAATCACCAGTAACATAAAATATAATCTTAAAATTTATAACCAATAAATTATTTAATTTATTAATAACACGTAGTCCATCCAGAACTGAACTGGATGACAAACCCCACTAACAAACGTCATGACAGTACAAAACATTTTATTCATAAGGGAGGGAGGGTGGGAGCAGCACGGTTCCTGGTTCTGCGGCGTCCCCTCAGGCTGTGACACAGAGCGGGAAAGCTGCCGGCTTTTAAAACCACTGCCCAGCTCAATCCCACCCAAATCAGCCAATCAGGAGCTGTTGCTATGCCGCTCCGAATCCTGCCATCACCCGGAGCAACCCAATTCACCATAAACAGGGGGGGGGGCGGAAGATGGCAGGAACCACAGCAGCACTCTGTACTGTCCCATGTAGCCCCGCATGAACGCTAGGGGCTTGTTCATTTGTATACATTTATACATTTCCCACAAACGTTTAAAAATGTGTATAATAGTGTGTATGTCGTCTGTGTGAATAAGTCCTTAGGCTAACTTTAGACATCCATAAGATACTGCCCCTCTGAAAAGTGAAAGACGGTTGCGATGTGGCCCTATTCACTTAAATGGATCATGTTTTGTACTGCCCGCCAAACATGCCACAGGGTATCATTCTTACCATGGCCATGAAGCAAGTCATCCCACCCATGGCATGTGTCTGCCTGCCTTTTCAGCTTAAAGTGGTTGTACACCCTGTACAACCACTTTTTTTCCTACAGGTAAGCCTATATTAGGGCGAACCTGTAGGTGCTGGAAATATCTCCTAGACCTCCACGGTTTAGGATATATTTACAATAAAGCCATGCGCCGATGTCTACGGCACATGCGCCAATGTCTACGCGCATGCGCACTTTAGGGAGGGCAGACCGTGACATTCCAAAAGGGGTCATGCTGAGACTGGTGGCTCCCGCGCGCATGCCCCGGAAGGAAGAGGGGTGAAGATGGATGCTTGCTGCCAGTGGGGACAGTGGTGACATCGCAGGCTTCGGTATCAGGTAAGTGACACATAATGGGCTACTATGCGATGCATAGTAGCCCATTAAGCTTTACCTTTGCAGAGAAATAAAGAGGAAGTAAAACCCATCAGGGTTTATGTCCTCTTTAAGGAGGTGGTTGGAGGGTGGTAAAAATTCAGCTCAACCACCAGTTTTTACAACTTCTTCACCCCAAGTGAAGACAAAATTTTAATTTTAAGAAGGGAGGTGGCTAAGGAACTCAACAAACTGTGAGTTTACAAGGTTAATGCATATCATTCCAGCACTACGCTAAAGTAGATGTAGCGAAACACCTGACGACCCCCCTTTTTTGTTTGGATTTGAGCACTTTTTGGGCTCTCAGTCAGTGAGACTTAAGCCCCGTACACACGGTCGGACTTTTGCCCAACAAACTTCGTTTTGAGCAAGTTGGACCAACAATCCGACCGTGTGTATGCTCCATCGGACAAACTTTTTTTTGTTTTTTCTTGTTTTCATCGGACAAAAGTTGGGTCTGCAAACGGACAAACTTTTGCCCAACAAAAGTCCGATGGAGCAAAGTCCGACCGTGTGTACAGAAAACCATCGGACTTTTGTCCAATGGACAAAACAACTAATGTTAAAATCAACCAACAATAGCAGAAGTTGACCAAAGGGTGGCGGTAAAGAGCAGAAAAGAGCAGAAAAACCACGTGATGTTGCAAAAAGTTTTGGGAAAGTTTGCAGAAAAGTCAGAGCGTGTATATGCTATGGGTGTTCCCGACCAACTCCGTTCGGACAAAAAACCACGGAAAAGTCTGATGGAAGTCCGACCGTGTGTACGGGGTTTTAGCCAACAGAATTTGGAAACAAATATGCTTATTGGCAACCAGGGGGTATATAATGAGGGAATGGGGCTCTATCTGACCACCTTCCATTTCAGATGTTATTCAAAACTTACAATGATTCTTTAAGTAAGAAAATTTGGATGCCAAACTGCATAAAGGGTCTCAAGCTACTAGATAATTGGATCAAGTTTGCTAAAACATATTTTAGTAAACAGGAAACTGCACAAATTATGACACCCCTTTATTACACAGAAGGGTATGCAAAAGCCCAAGTTACTAATGGTGCAGGCCCTAAGACTTTATTCTAATGGATAATTATCCCTTCTTTTTTCTAAATGTGCCACTTGCTTGTTAGGCTATTAGTAGTTTGTTGTTTAGTTGTTGAGTATAGCTCTTTCAAAAAATCTCATTAGGCCCTCAGTCTCTTAGCACCAAAAGGATTACTATGTATTTTGATGTGTTATGCAACCATTGAGCATAGTATTGACTCTTTTTTAAATGTGTTTATCTGATTGTAACATGATTGTACATCAGGAACGTGCGGTGAGGTCAGTGGCTGGTGAGGCACTGGCTGGTATCAGAGCCATATACACACAGGTTACATATACCGCGATTGTTAGAGCGAGAGCAATAATTCTAGCACTGGACCTCCTCTGTAACTCTAAACATGTAACCTGTAAAAAATTCTAAAGCATCACCTATGGAGATTTATAAGTACTGAAGTTTGGCGCCATTCCACAAGTGTGCGCAATTTTAAAGTGTGACGTGTTATGTATCTATTTACTTGCCGTAACATCATCTTTCACATTATACACATTATACAAAAAAATCGGGCTAACGTTCGTGTTTTTTTTTTTAATTCATGAAACTGTTTTTTTGCCCAAAAAACGCCATTAAAAAATTGCTGCGCAAATACCGTGTAACATAAAATGTTGCAACAACTACCATTTTATTTCCTAGGGTGTCTGCTAGAACAATATATACAGTATAATGTTTGGGGATTGTGAGTAATTTGCTAGCAAAAAAATTATGAATTTTACATGTAGGAGAGAAGTGTCAGAATTGGCCTGGGTGGCAAGGGGTTAATTACCATAAGTAAGTAATATACAAATAATTATTATATATTGTTTTTAAGTTAATTTGAAGTTTGAAGTTATAACTTCCAACCAGTAATTTCACAGTAAATAGATAAATAATAAATTATTATGTTATAATATATAGCATATAAATATATGATTTAGATGGAATATAACAGTATCTTTTCAACAGAATCAGTTTCTCTCTCTTAACTGTGTGAGAAAAACTTGGAATTGTGGGTAAATCTTATACACATAAACACATGTTTTTTCCTTGATGTTAAGAGGGCTGGACTGGAAGGGAGCAATTGAATTTTAGACATATACCCCTTCTATGACACTGCAGTGAGAGGCGTGCCTCCACTGCAGCATTTTTGTTGGACAGCTGGAACCAATGGTCCAAGACTCCAAGCTGTTCATTGAGCTCAGTGCCTCTGACAAGAAGTGAGGAGAGGCACTGTGAGCTCAACCTCTCAGTCTGCTGCAGAGCAGTTTGCTATGAGGGCACCGGAGCCGAGCTGCTGCTCTGTGTGTCCATTTAGACACAGAGCTTTGGCTCAGTCCCGCCCCCTCTCTCTCCTCATTGGCTTACTGACTTTTATTGACAGCAGTGAGAGCAAATCAGGAGGGAGAGTCCTGGACAGCAGAGGTTCTCATGCAACATTGGTGAATCAAAATGGGGCTCAGGTAAGTATTAGGGGGGCTGAGGGGGGCTGCTGCACACAGAAGTTTTTTTTTTTTATCTTAAGGCATGGAATTTATTATTTTAATAAAAATGGCAATTCTAAAGGCTAAGTTCACCTTTGTTAAAAAGTAATAAGGAAAAAATGTACATTTAATATTTCTTTCACTTGAGCCTGCAGAGCATTGTGCCTGCAACCAGGGCATTGTGGGTGCAATGTCAGACTCCTGCAAGCAAGCCCTACAGCTTTCTGCCCATACCTATGTATGGGCTGTCTGTTTGAAAGCTGCAGAGTTTGTGAACAAAAACTACATTGAAAACTACAAGCCGTCCTTAAATACTTAAAAAAAAAAAAAAAAGCATAATGCAAGGCCTGCTCCCAATGGTCAATACTTCCTAACATTAGAGCTCAAGTGGTCATCATTCTCTCTTTCTGGGGATTAGAGTATTATAAACTAGCTCTATTTATAGGTTACAGCAACCTTAGCACTGCAAGAGACCTATCAATTATTTTCCGTAGGACAACTATTTTTTATTTTTTTGTAATTTCAGGATGAAGGAACCAGATTCCAGCAGCTGGTATTCTATCTCATTCATTCTTGTACTGACTGTCAAACAGGTGCTGTGAGCATTTTTCTCTGCTCAATGAGCAATAAGCAACTTCTAACTGAGTGTAATGTAACTGAATTCTCCCCACAAGGGACAGTGCAGGTATGTGGATTAAAGAGAAATAACAATTAATGTATAAAATTTGAATCTATATTTGCTTGCATGCAATACCATATGTTTAAGGTATGTGCATTGGCACAACATTAGCCAAAAAAGGGGGCAAGGTCCACATGGGCAGACATATATAGAAAGCAATATAAAAATCCCCCCTCAAATTTTCCAACAAGTCATTATTTTTCTGTATATTGAACTTTCAAGGTGTATATTTTCTGTTTTTGCTAACTAAACAAATTTGAGTGGCTTTCATTGTTGCTGATTTTGATTTGGTGTAGAAACACACAGCTGCCTTGAGGTAGTTGGGCTTCTGATGTGCTGTTGTACTTTTCAGGATGGAGAGGGCTTCCTTAATTAATCTGCTCATAATTTATGTATTGCTATACAAATATCTCATAGTTGGGAACCAAGATAACTTAAGGTTGGGAGCCACTCTTTTTACGGAAGTGCCTTGAAGCAGCAGAGTGGCTTAACAAGTATTTGAAAAATGTATGACACGAAAACCTCTGTTTTTAATCTGAGATACTGAAACAGTCTAGTTTTTGTGATAACTAGCATGAGAGAGTGCTGGAATGTATGTGCACTGGGACACGTCGGCTTGCATTTTTTACATGTGTTGCACTTCCATTACAATACATTGGTGTTTATTTACTAAAGGAAAATATACTTTGCACTACAAGCATAGGCGTGCGCACAGGGTATGCCAGGTGTGCCTGGGCACACCCTAATCACCCTGTCCTGAGCAGATTCCCCCTGTTGCTTTGCTGCAGAGAAAGGGACTGGGGAATCTCTGTCCTCAGTCCCTTTCTCTGTCTCCAAAGTGAGACATTAGGGGTCTGTTTAGACCCCTAATATTTCACCAAAGCCCCCCAATGGGGCTCCTAAATTGTAAAAAAAAAACAATACAAAAAACTGTAAAAAATATTGTAAAAAATTATAAAATTGTAAAAATGTAATAATAAAAAATAAAATAAAAAATAAGCTACTGCCATAAATCTCTACTCTACCAACACTGCCCATTGCCCTACAGCCCTATACAGTATATATACAGTATATAGACACACGTGTGTTTGAGCTTTGGGGTGCACACCCTAATGGAATAAGCTGTGCACGCCTATGACTACAAGTGCACTGCAATTGCACTTGGAAGTGCAGTCGCTGTAGATCCGAGGGGGACATGCAAGGAAAATAAAAAACAGCATTTTTGTTTGTGTATGATTGAATGATAAAATCAGCAGAGCTTTCCATCATTTCAGATCTACCCCTCAGTTCTACAGCGACTGCACTTCCAAGTTTGCCTTTAGTAAATCAACCCCAATGTGTCCAGTCCCCTTTTATGTTATGTAGTGACCCGAGTTAAAGCCCATGCATTCTTTTGAGCTTCACCCAACAGGCAGCAAGCAACACAACCCTCATGTGTAACTGGGCCTATGAGAATAAAAAGAGGATTTATCTTGAGTGTTGTTGCTCTTTAAAACCACTTCATACCAGACGGACGTCCATGGACGTCCTTGAGTTTGAGCTGGGATATCTGAATGATGCCTGCAGCTACAGGCATCATTCATTCAGATATAATTTTTTAGAGCCGGCAAATCTGTACACCGTAAGAACAATCATAGCGGCTGTTCCACCGCTTGATCGTTCTTACAGGCGGCGAGAGGGGTCACCCCCCCTCCCACCGCCTTCCGGTGCTTCTACCGACTCACCTGTGCGATTGGTGAGTCAGTGACAGGATCCGCTGGCCCCGGCTTCTTACCATAGAGATTTCCAGTGGACCAGATGGTCTCCGGAGTCTCTATGATCGTTCGGCCGGGCGCGATGTTATGACGTCACACCCAGCCTCTGAATTAAAAAAAACGGCGCCGCCTCGGCTAGGAAGCGGTGATCATTTTTTTTTTTTTTATTTCAGGCTTCCCAGCCTAGAGGTGAGATGTGGGGTCTTATTGACCCCATATCTCACTGTAAAGAGGACCTGTCATGCTTATTCCTATTACAAGGGATGTTTACATTCCTTGTAATAGGTGATCAAAACTTTCTTCTTTTTTTTTAAAGTGCCAAAGTAAAAAGTTTAAAGTAAAATTAACAATAAAAAAAAAAAAAAAATTAAAGTGCCCCTTTCCCCGGTAGCTCGTACGCAGAAGCGAACGCATATGCAAGTCCCGCCCACATATGAAAACGGTGTTCAGAACACACATGTGAGGTATCGCAGCGAACGTTAGAGTGAGAGCAATAATTCTAGCCCTGGACCTCCTCTGTAACTCAAAACATGTAACCAGTAAAAAAATGTAAAACATTGCCCATGAGGATTTTTAAGTACCGAAGTTTGGCGCCATTCCACGAGCGTATGCAATTTTGAAGGGTGACATGTTGGGTATCTATTTACTCAGCGTAACTTCATATTTCACATTATGTAAAAAAATTGGGCTAATTTTAATGCTTTAATATTTTTTAATTCATGAAACCGTTTTTTTTCCCCCAAAAATGCGTTTAAAAAATGATTGCGCAAATACCGTGCAAGATAAAAAGTTGCAATGACCGCCATTGTATTCTCTAGGGTCTTTGCTAAAAAAAACATATATAATGTTTGGGGGTTCTATGTAATTTTCTAGCAAAAAAAAAAATGAGGATTTTTACATGTAGGCGCGAAGTGTCAGAATTGGCCCGGATGCGAAGTGGTTAAGAATCTTGAAACAAAAAGCACAAGTATGAATGAGGGCTAAACGAAAATTTGCACTCACGCATGCTTACTTGTGCGACTGCTCTCCTGATGCTCTAATAATGGTCCAACCCGCACACCATTGTCATATTAAAACTTATCAGACATGTTAATAAAGTTCTACGGTAATTGAGCAGACATTTCAAGCTTTTGTACTACTTGAAATGATTGACCTATTCAATCTGTTTCTATTTATTTTATCTCAAAAATGGTTTGCATTTTTGCAGTGCTCTGATTTCATTGTGCAATATGAAATACAATAAAGGTTTTATGAAATCACCAAAGTGACCCCTGTCCCAATGCTGCTGATACAACAATGGACAGAACAGCAGTTTTGGTTTGATAAAGATGGAAATTACTTTTAAAAAGAAACAGAAAAATAAAATTGTGTGCACAGAAGAGAACCCAAGGTAATGAGAAGTCAGGATATGCCAACTCAAGCGTGGTTCACCATTTCATAAACACACTAAACAAAAATGAACTAGAGGGCTGTTTTGTCCTCCCTCTGGTGGCATCTGTCACTTCCATCACTAAAAACACTACTTCACCAACTGTCATGCTGGCTACAATTTGTTTAGGATACTTAAGGACACGTATATGATTTCATGACTGTCCTGAACTGTCGCTGAGCATTTCGGTGCTTTTATAGGCCTTGACATTTTACAGCAACAAAGAGGGAAAAATAAGAATTCTGTTTACTTTGAACTTTTCTGTTACAAAGGAAATGGTATATTTCTTTTTTCCTATTTCTTACAAAGAATTTAAAGGGGTAATAGAATATATTATTTCCTAAATTCTTTGTAGAAAGTAAATACTGACTATGCCATTTTCAATGCAGCCAATGAATTACTGAAAACTGAAAATGCAAGATAGCAAAGTGATACTTAAAGCTAAACTGCAGACAAACAGTTAAATACACAGAGGAGATATTAATAAGCAAACACTTTTCCTGCCACAGGATGTGTATTTCTGTCCATTCAGTCCTTATATTTACATAGATCTGTCACATAGCATATTTTTGCTTGTGGTAGTTAAATAATGCTTACAGTTCTTGTACTACCTCTACCTTTTGAGTGGATAATAAAAGACTGATGAAATGATCTCTCTGTTACTCTGCTCTTTCCTCTTATCATCATATTATTTTTTAACACATGAGCACTGCAGTACAACTGACTGTGTTGCTTCACCCTCTCCCAGTCTAAGCCTGGCCATACAATTGATTGTAAAGGCTTATACCAAGTAAAACGGCTTGATTAACACAAATGCATTTATTGATGTATTAAAGAAGATCTATTACCAGAAAAAGACTGCTTGTTAAGCCCCTCAGGGAATCCTGTGCACATAGTACTTGTCTCCATCTAAATCCATACATGGGCTGCTGAGCTGTGTTGTCAAATAGCTAGCCCTTCCTACCTGCCCAGCTATTTAACAACACTGAAGAACGACAATATAGTTTTGAGTGACAGCTCAGGAGGAGAGGGAAGAGGCAGTGCACACAAAGCCCCCACAGCAAACCAAAGCTGCCAAACAGAACATTGCTGTGCTGTATCCTCATTTCTCCTCTTTAGGGGAGATGCCTGCTATTAGTGAAGTGTGTGTGTGTGTGTGTGGGGGGGGGGGGGGTGAATCTGACAATAGCACAAGCCAGGTACAATGCTAGACTGTCTCACAGTAGTGTAGTACCTGGCTTGTGCTATTTATCGATAATGTTTTTGTGAATGAAAACACTCTTCTTGAGCTGCAATAATCACATAATACTATCTGTATGGTGATTTCAGCCATACACATTGTATGGCTGGATTTGCATTGCATTTGGACCAAACTCACACAGGACCCTTTTTTTGGTCCTCAGCAGAATCGGATCACATGGGTGTTTGTACCCATGTGATCCAATTCCTGTCTAAATTTGCAGTTCACGCTGTGATATGCAACACTTTCAACTGACACTCCCAGAAGTTCGCATAGGGCAGTATGAACTGCCGCTGAGAGTAATGCGATGCGGGAACCTGCAGTGGATTCGTAGGGTTCCCACATCGTTGCAATGTGAACCAAGCCTGACAATTAGCTGTAGGGGACCCGGCGAGGGTTCCCATGAGATCATCAATGGGAAGCTGACAGCTCCTGCAGCTATTCACAGCCATTCACATGCACCTCTGGATGATGCGCTTGACCAGAGACAGTCTGGGTCTAGGGCCAATCATTCACAGGTAATCGCTGCATGAGTGATTACATGCTATCAACCATAAATATCTGTGGGAGCTGTTAGCCTCCCATTGTTTTCAGTGTGGCATCCCACCTACAGCTAATCGCAGGGAATCCCTGCGGGGTCTCTCGCAACTAATTGCAAATGGCCCCATTTGCAAGTGTGAATGGGGCCATTAACCTCCCTGGCGGTATTCCCGAGTCAGGCTCAGGGTGAGATTTCAGTACCATTAGTGGTAACCCCGAGCCAGACTTGGGCTGCATCGCAGGATACAGGGAGAGTTACTTACCTTGTTCCCTGGATCCTGTGATGTCTCCCCGCTGTGTGCGCGAGCCGTGTCTCGCTCGATTCACACAGTGCCGCCGAGCTCCGTTCCCTGCGACGTTGCGGCGCATGGGGGCGGAGATCGGCGCCAAATTCAAAAAAGTAAAAACACAATACACATACAGTATACTGTAATCTTACAGATTACAGTACTGTACAAAAATTACACATCCCCTTTGTCCCTAGTGGTCTGTCCAGTGCCCTGCATGCACTTTTATATTATAAATAATTTTTTTTCTGCCTGGAAACTGGAGATTGTCCATAGCAACCAAAAAGTGTCCCTTTATGTCAAAAATGGTTTTAGACCAGCTAGAAAACAGCGATAATAAATAAGAATCACTTGCCGAATTGAGCGATAGCGATTTGTGGGGAAATTCATCATCAAACTCTAAATCTAATGACAGCGACAATTCTGCAACTGAGCAAATTTCAGTGTTTTTCATTTGATTATATTATTGAATAGTTTTTATTATTATTATATTATTATTTGTTATAATTATTTATAGTTATTTATTATATTATAATTAATGATTTCTTGTTTCAAACTTTATCATACCCAGGATGTCTACTAGACTCTGGTTTGGACAGATTTAAGTGTGTTATTCCTAAGAATTGCAGGCCTACAATATAAATTGCCAAATTTCCATGCAAAATAATTGTACCGCTTTCAGCACCTAAAAATCTGACATAATCATACCGCCAGGGAGGTTAAGCAGGACTTTCCAATTATACGACTGGATATTTGAAGTAAGCAATAGTTAACTTCAGTTCAGTTTACCATACTTCTTTACACTACGCATTAGGATATCAGGGCCATGATGAAATTAAATAAAGCACACAATCACGTCTTTTTCTGCTTCATCTGCCTTTACTGAGGTATACTTTAATTAGCTTAAATCACATTGAGCCTAGGTTAACATTGGAGCGATCTGTCATGCGATTTGAGAGATCAAATCGCATGACAAGTCGCAGCCTATTGGAGGCAATGACACTGTTCCAATCGGTGGGACACCGATTTTGCGGTGCCGCACCGATTTTCAAAAGTAGTTCCTGCATTACTTTTACCGATTTCAGGTGCGATTTCAATAGACATCTATGCATGAAGCCACACAGATGTCTATCAAGTAGCAGCTGAAATTGCTCTGACCTTGCTACTTTGAAATTGTGCTACTTCAAGTGAAGAAGCGTGATTTCAAAGTAGCATCAATGTGAACCAGGGCTAAATGCAATATTTATTAAACTCTGTGGAACCAAAAGTCTCAGCTTGTAGCTGCTGTGTTTTGTAGAGCATAGATTTGGAGCAGCATGTCTTGGATGAAAAGAGTTAATTGCTGTGTTGTAGCAGAAGCCCTGACAGCCCTTAATTAATTATATCAGGTACAGAGGTGAGAGGAGACAAGAATGAAAGGAGAAATGGTTTGAGAGATGGCTCGGTGCCTTATATTCGCAGTCTCCACAACGTGCAGCTTGTTTGATTTTGCAGTGCTGTCACTGGCCACTCAGTAGACCTCTTTACCTCTATGGACTTGCATGGTATAGTGTCCATGAAGTGACAGGAGAAATAAAGAGGGAAAAGGGATTCAATCATCAGTGTTCTATCATTCTATCAGTGTTTGCAAAAACAGTTTCTGACAATAAAGGAAAGTGGAAGGGTATCCACGGAACAGACACCTCTGTGACTGTTTTAAACACAGAAAAGGCATTTAATTACTGGTGCTTTAACGTAGGCCAGCCTTGCCAGATAAAATTTGCACTAGAGCCAGTTCATGTCACTGAACTGTGCAGCAGGCACGTGTAATGTGTGATTGGCCCTGCATCAAACTGCAATGTGCTATATGTGACATGTGGTTTTGTAAATTAAAAAGCAGAATTCAAAAACAGGTTTTATTGCACCTCCTCCCAATGTGGGTGTGGTGTACTCACTATTCCATACAAATTTTCTGTATGAAGTTGCCATTTTCTTGGAAAATGTAAATATTAATAAGTATTTGTGACTATGAATAGCCTATATTTTGATACAGCACTCACTGTGCTTTTCAAACAAAGACAAGCTGAATAGTACTAAAGACTGGCTGTAAATGGTCTCATGCAGCCCAGCCAATAGAAATACAAAAAGGAGCATGGGAACAAACCATATGAAAGAGTCCAAAATAAGGTAATTGTTGCCCCAAAATACGAAATTATTGGCTCAACGTCTTTCGCATTATCAACAACATCACTAAACATCAGTGTCCTAACAACCCCAGTATGGCCATACTATCTTTGGGAATTGAGACAATACCCCACCCTATGAGAAATGTAACTATCCAGATCCTCACTAGTGCCCGATTAGAACTCACAAGACGCTGGCTAAAAGTAGAGACCCCCACCCTCAAACCTACATATTTCTTACGAACTTATGTTCGCGGCCTCTCAAGGCAATTATACATCCAAATTTCAGACTTGTAATCCTTGGGTCGAGTGGTACCGCAGTTATGATACCACCTGTTAGCCTCTTTGATTACTGGAAATAACCCAACAACCGCTAAATAGAGCGCTTTCTCCCTGGCTAGGGAGGAGGAACCCACATTCCGTGTGCACCACATCCCCCCACCCCCCTTCTATTTCTTTCTACTCTTCTCTTATCCACTTTTTATTTTATCCTTCATTCTACCAATACATCATATGTAAATAACTGCTTTATATTACCAAACATCTGTTCACAAGCCTTCATCTCTTATATGGTCCGTTCTACATCGAAGCTAACTGCACACATGAAACACCATGACCACAACTGATATACTGGAACAACAATTCAAAGATGTAGGATAAGAGTCCCACAAAAAATAAATAAAATAAGGGTGTGGGGCCATCCCCTTGGCGCAGTGTGTACCCAAATGGGGCGCTGGGGGGATGGGTTACATATCCAAGAACATACCTATGAGCAGACTCTATCTTGCAACTTCAGAGATAGATATACCCTTACTTTTTCACCAAGTATAGCGAAATAAAAGGATAAGCAGTATTGATAAATGTTGAAACGACAAAGATGTATATCTCTATGTTATGTTAATACCAAATATTGACTACCCTTTCTGTTATATTCAATACTCTTGTTAATGTTTTGGATACGTTACCAATAAAAATCTATTGAAACTAAGGTAATTGTTGGTAAATAAGTCAATGTGTTTCTGGGAGGAACATCACTTCATTAGGGCTCAACACAGGATTATACTTGGGTGCACTTGGGGAAAAACCTTGACTTTACAGATTTACCTTAAAGCCAGTATTGAACTCTCCTCATAGAGTAACAACTCCACATCATAACTCATCACAATGCTCCAAATGTGTGTAATTGATCACTGCCGGTTGCTATTACATGCAATTTTTGTGGCTTAAATGATATGTTCGCCTTTGTGAACATGTTACACCCATATTTAGGGTGTAACATGTAACATGGTCAGCATTTGCCTTCTCTCCCCTCAATTCCGCCTCCCTGTGACAGCTGGCCAGGGATCTTTTCCCCACTCCTGCTATCAGAATTCAAAAAAGCCACACTCTGGCTCTAAGGAAGAGGCTTGTCCTCAAAACGCATTAGCCTATTGGATCTTCATTTGACCTGTCACACGTTCTGATGTACTATGGACTGGATGGTGCTGTTTTTACTTACCACTTTTTACATGAATAAAGCTATGTTTTTAGGATAATAAAAGGTCGCCCTTCATGAATTCATGAACTACAAGTAATGTCACCCTTTGTGGTTGATGGCTTGTAGTTCTCAGTGAATTACTAGGGTGCTGATGAGCACTCTAGGTAGTTCATTGATCTTCCTGTCATTCAGTAACTGCCTGCTCATATCAGAGGTATGAGCAGACAGTCTGCTGGAGCCTGATATTGCACCCTCAAACTGCTGATCGTGAGTGCAATGCTTCAGAAAAGAATAAAACGTGCACCTGTTTTTACGTGCAAAAAATGTACATGTATTATTTAAATTTTTTTAAGGTGAACTAATTCTTTAAGCCGGCCATATGCAGCTTAACTTTTGGATGATTCCTGCTGATTCCTGTTTCTGGCATCCTATCAGCTATAGTCACTATTTTGGTAGTCATGAAGGTGCAGTTGCTGTGGCACCTGAATCAATGGCCAGCAGTGCAGGTTCCTCCATCTACATTGCTTAGTGTTGCTGGAGAAATATAGAGATAATTTTAAATATGTACAGTACTTCTCAATAATGACATCACTGTTACATTATAATACACTTACAGTAGAAGTATATTGTCTGTGCTAGATTCTCTTTAATTCATATATAAGCAAAAGCACCAGTTAATTTCACAAATCAAAACCGAACACCCTGCAGCAATACTTCAATTTGTTAAAGGTAATTCTAATGCTCTAATGCATTGCAGATTATTCAAGGAAATGAACTGGTTAATTAACATTAATACAATCTGAAGTTATACAAACACATACAAGTCACCCTAATGAACTGTGCACTGCAATCCTGACAAGCGACAAAGCTGGCTTTGTTTTGAATTTGCAAATCTGCCTCAATATGACACAAACTAACATGCCTGTGTCCAATAGAATGACAGGTAGTACTCCTACTAACAACTGCTTTTTACTCTCCCTGACAAATGTGCTCCGTGCCATAGTTGACGTTTGGGTAGTAATCAGGACTGATGGATAGGGACGCCAGCTCTGCCGAAAGTGCCCCCCGATTTAATGTGAGCGATTTGTCAAACATGCTGCGATTGCACTGCTGTCAGACACAACCAGGAAACCACTTTGTCATTTCTCCACCAAGCAAGGTCACTTTGGCAGGTGCAAGAGAGATCTCCAATGAGATGTGCATGCTTGTTTGTAATGTGACTGGCCTACTTTTCAAGTGTACTTTCTCCTAACAGCCAGCAATCTAACAATATGCAAAACAGAAATGAGCACTAAGAAATGTGTTTTTATTGTTGATAAACACATAAAACTAACATCTAAGTTAGTTTTTTTTTTATATAAATATGTCACAGGAAGCTGAACATTCAGTACAAAATGGAATATTTTATTGTTCAAAAACAAAATAATACATGTGCATCTAGGCAATAACTTTGACACTGTGGGGCGAATATACTAAAGGCAAATAAACGGTGCACTTTGCAAATGCAGTTGCACTCATTTTCCACAGAGCTTAGTAAATGTGTTGAAACCCTTTTGTTTTCCATCAAGCAACCATTTGCAAGCAAAATGTTGTCCTTGCACTCAATTGGGAATTTTTTTATAAACTAAAGCTTCACAACATTCACTGAGCCCTAAGGGAAAAACAAAACAAAATCAAATATATATATATATATATATATATATATATATATATATATGTAGCGACCTCACCCCCCGTCCCCCTTGTGAATAAAACGGCTGGCTTGTCTAGGGATATGCGGGAGGAGAATGAGGTTCACTACGGCCCATGTCCTCTAGTATGTAGAGGTGAAGGCCAACACTTACGTTACCTTTGGGTCTGTGTTCTAGACGGAGCCTCTGGCCCTCCTGCAGAGGAGAAGTTTGACTGTCAGTAATGGAGCCCCACACCATAAAAAGTCCAACACTCCTTTATTCTTCTTTCACATGAACAGCATCAGTTGAACTTTTAAAACGAACAGACAGGGTGTGGATACGAGTAGGCCCAGGCACAGTGAACACTCCTATTCCTTTTTCTTGCGAATAGGCTTGGTGCACGGTCTCTGCCACCGACCGTGAGATTGGTCGCTGCCACCGACCGGGTGAACTGTTGAGGCCCCTGCCACAGGCCTAATAGCAGGTCTCTGCCACCAACCTGAGTTGACTAGATGAACCGCTGCCACCAGTCATAGAACATGAATCACCTTCCCTGATGAATTGGCCCTTGTTCTGGAAAGATATCCATCCGGATGGTCTCCAGAGGTTCACCCGGCACTGGCAATATGCTGCACCAGATCTTCGGTTGAATCCCTCCTCTGGTCCCTTATGCCTCTGGATTCGGGTGCCCAACACCTGGGGCACCCTAGGACAATCCCTCCCTTGCGGGACCCAGTGGAAGGTACTGGGCCCCAGGCCTCCGGTTGAGAACCTCACCCCAGACTGAAGGTGTCTGGGATGGAACACAAACTCCACGTGAAAAGGCCAAGGGCGCCTGGACACCGATCACGGACAGCAGCCCTCAGGCTGAAGGCGCCTGGGACTCGGACCTCGTGGTGAAGATGTCCGCCCCCTTTCTCCCAGCAAGCACAGCGGGTTCCCCGCCCCGCAGTACAGCCGCTGCGACAGGTCACAAAGGGTACAGCACTGCAGTAGTGGTTCAACCCCAGCTCAGAATGACAACGCCACCTAATGAGCCGCAGGGAACTCAACACCACTGATGTCCTCACATGAATAAAACATAGCCCTGCTCTACCAATAGAGCATCTGGGTCATACTTCCACCCAGATGCTGCCCCTAAATAGTACATACCCGCTACACTCTCCCCCCAGTGATTTGACACTGGTCCCCAGTGTCTGGAACAAGCCATTTCTCCAACGGGAGGTAACATAGCCCGATCCAGAGACTAGCTGAAAATTCCAAAAATAAAACGTTTTTGAAAAAAACTAGAGTTGTGCCTGAGCCTAACATGAAAGGGAAGGGAAACAAATGAACACACAACAGTAAACATTTCAAAGTCACATCATTGACACTTTTTCCCCCGCCCACATCACTGACTAAAACCCGCCCCATTCTCAGCAGTTTTGATGGGATGTTCTCCTGCAGAGGGGAAAATAAATGTTAAGCACACAAATCCCTGACACATATGTTCGTGTGGGAACGAAAAAACTCCTCCTAAGAGAAATTCTTTCCTTCCAGAAGTGTGTATGTGAAAAGTGAATGTCGTTGCGCAAAACTGCCACCTGGTGACAGCGCTGCGGTCATAGCACTTGTTGAATCCTGTGACGAAACTTCTCTGTGCCCCGGCTCTAACTACCCCAAAGTCCATGATTACTTTGTTGGATGGAAGAAAGGAGAACAAACAACGGAAACAGTCCCCATTCCCCCGAAGAGCACAAACACCCCTTGTAACTAGGGCACAGTCACTGATTTTCCCGGAGAAAAGCAAACACAAACTCCAGAAAGTTCCATCAACTTGGGAAAAAGGACAAAGGAAAGGAGTCTTTTTCTCCTACAGATAGAATCTGGGTTGCGGCAGGACAAGGGGCTTCAAATGTTGATCCATGGTCTCAATCTGATACTTGGCATCTTCCTTATCTTTCTGGCGTATCAGCACCTTATCCGCGTGGATGTGCCGACCCAACATCCATTCTGCCTTGCAGTCCTTAAACCGTTGTGATGCCCGGGGAGAGCAGACGAGGTACCTGCGTGCGTGTGGCACGTTAATATGTGTCCATACGAAATCGTTGTACCAACGTTTCCGATAGACTTTGACCTCATACAACAGGTCCTTTGGTAAGTATGGATATTCCCACCCATACTCATGAGCAACCTTATGGCCAAACAAGTATTGAAGCCCGGCCAAGGGAGGCATAGTAGCTTTGTTCCCCACACCCGGTAAGACAATACAATCCGGATGGCGAGGGGCCTTGATCACTTCCAAATTGGGCATAGGCGCCCGCAGCGACAGTCTCTGATCCCCCGTGTTAGATGCAGGTGGCACCGGGAATCGAAGGGCAGACTGGGGACGGGACCCCTCCTCAGGCGCTGGTGCCTCCACCTGGGGTGCACTATCCCCTGCGGACATAGGTGAGTCCCTTTTTGCACGGGACGAGGACAGAGGTATCTTGTCCCAGCCCTTCTGAAGAAAATCTTGTCAATATCTGCATCGTCTCCAATGTCGGAGAGCGACTCCAGGTTGGAGGTGTCATATATTTCATCAGGCAGGTAACCCCTTGTAGACTCGAAGTCACCCCCCTCAGCGGGCTCCACCAACTGCGGACTCCCGACACCTCCAACCACACCGACAGTCCCAACCCCTGGCTCACCTGGGCCTGTAGTAGTATCACGATGTCCAGGGCTCTTCCCTCCAGATCCATCCAGGCCAGGCAAGCAGCGGGGCGAAGCTCCTCCACGGCCACAGGAAGCTGTGACCAGGCCCACCTTCCGTTTCGACGGTGGGAGCAAGGGCCCCGTGGTGACCGAAGCAGCATCCTCGGATTTCTCTACTTTAATGGAGACCTCCTCCAGGGTCCTGGCAGTGCGCGTGGGAACGGCTGTCCAAGCAGTGATTCCTCCTCCTTGAGTAGTGGCGCCTGTGCGGTCGAGGTAGATAGCTCTTGGCTCTTCAAAGGACGGTTCCACCTCGAATGAAAACTCTCTGCAGGCTTCGCAGCGCCCGAATGGCTTCAACTGCACCACTAGTCCTGAACAGCCGGGACAAATCATACCCAGGGCCTCAACGTCTCTGCAGGAATACAGTAGGTGCCGCCGATATTGTGTCAATCTCGCCGCTGTTAGCGGCGAGATTGACACCTGTGACCCCCGTCGCGGGTGCCAGCGCCGAGCTCTGTCGCTCATTCATTCTTTTTTTTCCTGCCTAAATCACTTTCACCGCTAGATGTCGTGCGCGCTTAGTTTTCTATTTTACTTTACGATCCCAGCCATGGCCAATCTTTTTTCAAATGCAAAACGCTGAACGTATAATCTGAATTGGTTGGTGGTCCAGTGGGTGCGTCTCTGCCTATAGTGCACTGTGTCCAGAGTTCGATTCCCCAGTTAACTTTGTTTTTTATAGTCTTATTTGTAATAAAGCATATTCGAGTACAGTACTGTATGTGTTACTTTTGTTTTAAACGTTTTTATTTAACACATCTTTTTACTGTACAAGTGTAACAAATTAATAGACCCGCCCCTTCAAAAGTTCCCCATCAGGTCCGCTCAGCCAATGACGTTGGTGTAAGGCTGAGCGGACCTGATGGGGAACTTTTGAAGCGGCGGGTCTATTCATTTATTTCACTGTGGTTATTTCAGGGGAACCCGCCCCCTCGCATGTCAGACCCGCCTACGTCATTGGCTGGCGGACCTGATGGAGAACTTCATCCTCAGTGTAATAAATCAATAGACCCGCCCCTTCAAAAGTTCCCCATCAGGACCGCAGTATGATAATGTAAAATACTTTTACTGATCTAAATGTAATTGTGAATTTCTATGCAAAAATGAGAATTCTAAAAGAGGAACTATTGTAATGTCTACCTCAACGTGTTTTCTTAGCCTTTTATTTCCAGCCTTTTATTTATTTTCTGCTTTTCATCCAAGAGCCATACAGTAGATTTTCACTTTGTATTCTCCTAATTTATTGTTAGTTTAACATAAAAGAACAGAAATATATATATTTTTTTAAAATAGTTATTTTGAAACAAGAGTTTGGCAACACTGTTTCCAGGCGTCTCTCAGGATCTTTTCTAAGTATGGGTGTTTATGTTCAATAAGCCTGTTAAATTTGCTAGAATCCATTAGGGATTAGAGGAAAGCAGTAGTTAAAAAAAAAAAAAAAGCACCAAGGTAGCCATCGCGGTCATTTCTTTTTGAAAATGCTAGTTGCCTGGCTTTTATGATGAGCCAATGACTAACTCTGGAAAACTATGCAGATAAGGATTTCCGATTGCACTCTGACTATCCAGTTTTGCAGTGTTGTTCTACTGTAAGTTACTGTAGGCTTTCCCAGTATTGAAGTCAACGCCAGCCAGTAGACTAGCATTTTCTGAGGAAGCTGAGTAGTGACATTCTCTGTATTTCTGTCAGTAAAATGTTCATGAAAATTAAAAGCCTTTAACTGGCAAAACTGCTCCCAGACAGTATACAGTATATTTTTTTACCTGTGTATTTAGCGGCTCTCAAAGTTACAATCTGCACAGAGCGGGGGGAGGGGAGCTGTAATTTAAACATTTACAGTAACACATGTTGTTGCCGTACTGTACTGTCATTCGGCATTGGTCTTTCATCAACGTTGTGAAGTTCTAATTTAGCTATGTGTGTCTGTGGTCCAGTGGGTGCGTCTCTGACTTTAGTGCACTGTGTCCAGAGTTCGATTCCCCAGTTAACTTTGTTTTATAGTCTTATTTGTAATAAAGAATATTTGAGTACAGTACTGTATGTATTTGATACAGTACAGTATGTGTTACTTTATGTTTTAAACGTTTTGATTTAACACATCTTTTTACTGTACAAGTGTAACAAATTAATAGACTCGCCCCTTCAAAAGTTCCCCATCAGGTCCGCTCAGCCAATGACGTTGGTGTAAGGCTGAGCGGACCTGATGGGGAGCTTTTTAAGTGGCGGGTCTATTCATTTATTTCACTGTGGTGGAAGTTCCCCATAAGGGGAACCCACCCCCTCGCATGTCAGACCCGCCTACGTCATTGGCTGGCGGACCTGATGGAGAACTTCATCCTCAGTGTAATAAATCAATAGACCCGCCCCTTCCCAAACAGTATACAGTATATTTTTTCACCTGTGTATTTAGCGGCTCTCAAAGTTACAATCTGCACAGAGCGGGGGGAGGGGAGCTGTAATTTAAACATTTAACACATGTTGTTGCCGTACTGTCATTTTTATAGTCTTATTTGTAATAAAGCATATTCGAGTACAGTACTGTATGTATTTGATACAGTACAGTATGTGTTACTTTATGTTTTAAACGTTTTGATTTAACACATCTTTTACTGTACAAGTGTTTTTTTGGAAAGAAACTGTTTCATTCATAAAAAAAAAAAAAAAACACTAAAGTTAGCACGATTTTTTTTTGTATACTAAGAAATGCTTTACATTTTTTTACAGGTTTTTTGACTTGTGTAAATGGTGTCTGACGTGCCAGACATGATGTCTCCAGGACATGGTTTTGTAGACTATTGAACAATGGCTGTTGGGACTCTGCTAGACAACAAGATTCACACCTTTTCCTAATTGATGATTGCAAGTGTACTGTAGGGGCACCTCCCAGACACCTGTCTCCCAACATGCCATGATTCTTATAAAAGCCAGAAGTTTTGCAGTGTTGTTCTACTGTAAGTTACTGTAGGCTTTCCCAGTATTGAAGTCAATGCCAGCCAGTAGTAAATGTTCATGAAAATTAAAAGGTGTCCCTCCTCCCATACACACCAATCAACAGCACAGCAAAATGGTACATGTGAATTTATATAAAAAATGTGAATTCTAAAAAAGTATTTGTGTATTTGTTTTTGTTATGTTTAATGTGTACAGTAATTTGGTGTACGGTTTTCCACCTGACAACAGGTTCAGTACAGTGCTCTGCCACTCGAAAACATTGCCTGTGCCCCAAGGTCTGGCTCATGATATACTGTACTGTAAGCTGAAGGTTAGCCAATTTCAACTAGTAGTAAGGTTGGCAAAGTGAATAAATACAGTACATGTTCTCTCATACTGTTCTTAAACTATTTTTTATTTAACGGAGCTTAGCAATAATAAACTGTACAGTACATATTGGGATGTTTCATTACAGTAGTACAACACTTGTACAGTACATTATAAAGTACAGTAGGAAACATACTTCCCCCCACCCACACACCCCTCCTAACAACTCAGCCTGTTGGGGTGTTGGCCCAGTTGGCACTCATTCTCTTCCCTCCTCGGCTCTCAAAGTTACAATGTGAACAGAGCGGGGGGAGGGGAGCTGTAATTTAAGCTTGCTGAGACAGAGCTGTGAGAAAAAAAAGATTAAAAGATTCAGCCCTAGGCAGTCTGTTACTGTAGGCCGGGCACAAGGTTGTCTAGCACTGAAAGGTGTCCCTCCTCCCACACACACCAATCAACAGCACAGCAAAATGGTACATTACAGTACAGTTTCTGCAGTGTCTACAGCACATTACTGTAACTACTGTACGGTACATGATATTATTTAACACTGTAACTCAAGTGTCTTTATTCCAACTTTGACCAAGGGCATTCTCGTGACATCCTGAGGAATTCGTTAACTTTATCCCTACAAGTTTGCACATTATCCCCTTGGAATCTTGTGTGGACAAAGTCGAGAATGGTTGCTTTCAGATTTGCTGGGATACCCGGTTTGCGATTATCATCATCAAAATTAACCCTCTTGGTCCACTGCTGGTATTGCTCCCATGTGATTAAATGTTTCAAAACAAGCCGGGCCATATTCCCCGGTTTGTTGACCGAATGCAGGACTATAAGGGCTGTATCCTCTTCGGTTATGACTGGGAGGGCACAGTCTGGTAATGGAGACATGGTCTTTCTCCTCCTTGTCACAGACAATACCCTGCTGCCTGTAGTGCTTGTCGTTGGGTATGTCACTGTGCTTGGATTGCTTCTGACTGGGGTGGTCATAGAATCCAATGGTGTGGCAGATGTGAAGGGGACTGGGCTTGGATTGCTTCTGACTGGGGTGGGTCTATTGATTTATTACACTGAGGATGAAGTTCTCCATCAGGTCCACCAGCCAATGACGTAGGCGGGTCTGACATGCGAGGGGGGCGGGTTCCCCTGATGGGGAACTTCCACCACAGTGAAATAAATGAATAGACCCGCCGCTTCAAAAGTTCCCCATCAGGTCCGCTCAGCCTTACACCAACGTCATTGGCTGAGCGGACCTGATGGGGAACTTTTGAAGGGGCGAGTCTATTAATTTGTTACACTTGTACAGTAAAAAGATGTGTTAAATCAAAACGTTTAAAACATAAAGTAACACATACTGTACTGTATCAAATACATACAGTACTGTACTCGAATATGCTTTATTACAAATAAGACTATAAAAACAAAGTTAACTGGGGAATCAAACTCTGGACACAGTGCACAAAAGTCAGAGACGCACCCACTGGACCACATACACACATAGCTAAATTAGAACTTCACAACGTTGATGAATCACTAATGCCGAATGACAGTACAGTATGGCAACAACATGTGTTAAATAAAAATGGAAGTGTACAGTACAGGCGCTAAACTGTGCAGACATGTTTGGCATACAATTGCATTTACAATACCAAGACAAAGCAGACTATAACTAAAGCGGAACTTCATAGTGTTGATGAATGACGAATGCCGAATGATGTGCCGCGCCAGCTGAAGGGTGCATGAATGCGGAGCGGTACATATGTACTGTACAGTACTGTACAGTGAACAGGCTTGGCAGCAGCTGTACAGTATAAGAGCACGGAGCAGACACACTTTACAGTAATTGGTCCGTGCAGAGTTTTGGATTTGAAAAAAGATTGGCCATGGCTGGGATCGAACCGGGGTCTCAGAGGAGAACTGAACAAAAGCTGGCATTTGCACAAAGGTTTTTGCCTTGCACCACCCCGCGGTTACACATCGCAACAGCAGTTTTAGAAAGTATTAATGAACAGTGCGAGCCCTATCGCGGATGGTCTCAGGGGTGGCGAGCGCGAGAAGCACAGCCTCCCAGCGGTGATTTCTAGCGCGATCCCATCGCGCTGGAAACACAATGTCGGCGGCACCTACTGTACATGGCGAATCTTCCTTGGCCGGATCCCCGTATCCGTACCCGGAGCATTAGTCAAAGCCATCCTCGTGGTGGTTGAAACTGGAAACCACAAGGCATTTTCAAACATGGTCACGGCTTGTTGCTCCATCGCGCACTGCGTAGTTCGCGCCACAGTCCCCTTGTGATCCTCCTCACATGGCTGGACTCCTCCCCTTTGATGCTTCAGCTCGCGGGCTTTCTCCAAGTCACGCCCATGAACTGTGCAAGGAGGTTGTGCCTCGTGGCGATTTGGCCAATATGGCCGACCTATTCGGAACTTCATTGGGCAGACACGCTCAAACTCCGTTAGCTTCGGCTCCATAACACAATCCCGGATGAGCCCCCATGTGTAGCGGTGAGCCTCCGGTTGAGAACCTCACCCCAGACTGAAGGTGTCTGGGATGGAACATGAACTCCACGTGTACAGGCCAAGGGCGCCTGGACACCGATCACGGACAGCAGCCCTCAGGCTGAAGGTGCCTGGGACTCGGACCTCATGGTGAAGATGTCCGCCCCCTTTATACCCTCTCCCAGCAAGCACAGCGGGTTCCCCGCCCCGCAGTACAGGTCACAAAGGGTACAGCACTGCAGTAGTGGTTCAACCCCAGCTCAGAATGGCAACGCCACCTACTGAGCCGCAGGGAACTCAACACCACTGATGTCCTCACACGAATAAAACATAGCCCTGCTCTACCAATAGTGCATCTGGGTCATACTACCACCCAGATGCTGCCCCTAAATAGTACATACCCGCTAAATATATATATTTATATATATATATATATATATATATATATATATATTATTAACTTTGCTAAAATCCATTCAGTGTATGTAAATATGCTGAATAGGATTTTTTTCAACAAAATAAAAAAAAATCTATTAAGGATAGGCATCCTCTGGCTAAACAGGGACACAGGGAATGTTGCGTAGAAGCTGTGTGGTCAATAAAACATTTCCTAAAATACTTACCTGATAATCTGGATTTGGCATCCGGATTGCTTCTCATCCTCAAAGACCAGCCATATTACAAAATGCAAGGGTGCCATACCATTAGAGAAGAAAAAGATAGAGCTTGTCCGAATTCCTGCTAATAATGATGTCCCTGGCCCTGGCATTGCCTAGACTGCAAAAGCCAGGGACGGAGCTATTAGTAGTGATTTGGGCGAGCTTTATATTTTCCTTCTTGTCACCAGTCTTTTGTGTTGAATGACAGCCAGTGTTATTCAACTTACTTCCTCTGAGCCCAGGGTGTCATGAACCCAGTAAAATTACATAGCCTGGGCCCGGAGTATTACTAAACTGGATGGATCACACATTAATACTTGAGTGCCATTCAATGCAGCTGTAAGGACCTCCCACCACCTTTGCTTCTGCTCCAAACATTTCCTGAAATACTTACCTGATAATCTGGATTTGGCATCCGGATTGCTTCTCATCCTCAAAGACCAGCCATATTACAAAATGCAAGGGTGCCATACCATTAGAGAAGAAAAAGATAGAGCTTGTCCGAATTCCTACTAATAACGCTGTCCCTGGCCCTGGCATTGCCTAGACTGCAAAAGCCAGGGACGGAGCTATTAGTAGTGATTTGGGCGAGCTTTATATTTTCCTTCTTGTCACCAGTCTTTTGTGTTGAATGACAGCCAGTGTTATTCAACTTACTTCCTCTGAGCCAAGGGTGTCATGAACCCAGTAAAATTACATAGCCTGGGTTCTGCTCCAAACTAGCTAAGGGCCAAAAGGAATGAGAGAGAGGGCCAAATGTGGCTAAAACACCAGTTTGGCCTGGATAGCAGGAGAAAATATTGTTCTATAATTTCACTGAAGGGTTGGGCAAATGTCCAGAATACAAAGGAAAGAAGGCACATTGGTAAAAATATAAAGGATAATGAAGAATGTTTCTGAGTTCTGTGCAGATACCAAAACGATACAATGATAACGGCTTCAGGTGAATAAAGCTGTATATTGCTAAGAGTTGGGTTCAAGAAACTTTCTGTTTAGGGAATACATTTAGCAACAATCCTTGAAAAAATTTGTTGATGATTTCAAAGACATAGAACTGGATATTTGTGTATATTTAATGAATTTTCTGTTCCCAGACCATGTGAAGCACTGTACTATGGATTCATCCAAATCTATAATATAGCCTTTCTCAACCAGGGTTCCATGGTACCCTAGGTTTCCCCCAAAGGTTGCTACAGGTTCCTTGAGTAATGGGAAATGTTTGTTTCTTAAATAATTAACCACTGATATCAATGATCTTGTTAGCTATCTGTAAGGTGGGATTTTTGTCAATGATCATAAATGTAAGGAGCTTTCTTCCCAGTGACCATCACACTAATGCACTGTGATCTATAGATATAATAAATATTAGCAGGGGTTCCCTGAGACCAGAAGGTTATTTCAAGCATTTCTTCATGCTAAAAAGGTCAAGAATGACTGGCCAGTGTTGAATTTCTTAGAATAGTTTATCATGGTGGCATAGAGATGGATTGGAGTTACTTCAGCCTTCACCCACTTCCTACCCTCTAAGAGTAAACTTTCAATCAAGGCTTTATATCTAAAAATCTTTGTTATCTAGTGGGATCATTTAGTTCTTTTTAGTATTTCCAGTGTTTTCAAGACAGCTAATCTGTTGGAAATTAATTTCCTCAATTCAGTTTTTTTAGGAAAAAAGCAAACACCTTTCTAACACTGAGTCCAGCCATACACTTGTTAAATGCACCTGTAATGCCACAGAAAAATCCATTTACAATTCCCTAATGCAAAACACAAATTAAATAATCAAATGGTAACTCCGACAGTCAAATGCATATGGGTTGGCTGTGTATACACACCGGACTTTATTTATCGATGCAAAAAGCAGTGTTCATAGTGTAGAAACCCAATAGTAGAAAATTAAGTCTGACAGACTGCTGCTTGTTATGAGTTATGTTATTTTACAGGCTGATCTTTTCCCTTGTAAGGATAGAAAAAGAACATTATTCTTAAAGTTTGAGATAATTATATTAGCTTTATGTTAAAGTGGTTGTAAAGGCCAAAGTATTTTTATGTAAATGCATTCTATGAATTTAGATAAAAAGCCTTCTGTGTGCAGCAGCCCCCTTTAGCCCCTCTAATACTTAGCTGGGCCCATCTCAAACCAATGACGTTGTAGGAGTGTCTCGGCTGCCTGGAAACCCTCCCTCCTCATTGGCTGAGAGGGCAGTGTGGCACCATAGGCTCCCGCTGCTGTCAATCAAAGTCAGTGAGCCAATGAGGAGAGAGAGGGTGCGGAGCTGGGCCACAGCTCCGTGTCTGAATGGACACAGGGAGCTGCGGCTTGGCTCCGGTGCCCCCATAGCAAGCAGGAGGGAGAGCCAGGAGCAGCGAAGAGGGACCCGAGAAGAGGAGGATCTGGGCTACTCTGTGCAAAACCACTGCACAGACTAGTTAAGTATAACATGTTTGTTATTTTTAACAGAAAAAAAACAAGACTTTAGTATCACTTTAATTATTGCACCATGCATTTTTTTTTAAAGAACATATTTTATGTAAAGCTCTTTTTATATATATGTACAGTACATAGAATAGCCATAATTACCCGAAAGACATGTTCTTGCAAGCACCCTATGTAATAGCAAGGGCAGATGGCAGGTTCTCTTTATGAAGACATCAGGGTTTAAATAGACCCCCAATGTCTCCCCTGTCCTGGCAGTAGAAGGGGATACCCAATTCCCAGTATTGTAAAAGTGATAAAGCTAATTGCTGTATGCAGACTGTAGAGCTGCAGCCTTGAACTAAAATTTAGGAAATTTATAAACAGTCTTACGGATATCAAGAGGTTAATCTGCCACACACTCGGCTGTTCATGGCATTGCAACTTATAAAAAAATAAATAAACAATAGTCAAAAAGGAGTAACATTTCAGGCCTACAAGCTATTAAAATTTGACATTTATTTGAGCCTTTAGGGTATGTTTGAAAATGCAATTTTTAATTGTACTACTGAGCAATCAACTGCTGTGTAAGATGGCTTCACAGCTTGTGATCAATCACTGCCGTTGTATTAGGAAAAACTGCTGGAATCCACATTTTTTTATGGAAAAAATTAAAACATCAATTTCCTTAAAAAAAATGCACTCTAAATATCTTGACCCTTTATGAAATCCCAGTTAGCATCACATTTTCTGTTTGCCTTCCTGTCATCAATAAAATACAGATGGTTGGACAGCATGGTGACTAAACACTCCAGGGGACTGACATACACAAATTGAAGCTGTTCAAGGATGCTCTTCCAGTTTTGCTGCAGCTGGTCAGGTCAGGCAGAAAACTGGCAGTTGGAAAGGACTAAGTTGGAAAAGGAAAAAAAATGAAGATTGTCAATATTTGGAAAGCTGCATCAATGGCAGGTGGCAACATCTGGAAGAAATTATACCAACTGATTCTATACTCTTGAGAAAAATTAAATAACACTCAACAATGCATAATCGTAAAAAAAAAAAAACTGTCTAACAGAAACAACTGAGCAATGCAGTTTAACATTTTTCATCTCAGAATTTACAATACATTAAATAACATCAAATGCCTTTTGCCATTATCTACAGCAAGACAACTGCATTCAGGTACTTTGTGTTGTAGCCATTAGTACTTTTTCCATATACTGTAGGAATATAATAAAAAAAGTGTATGTCTTTGATGTATTTAATGCGTTTGGGGTTATTTATTACATTGAGGAAAAAAAATATATCAGTCCAATTAACAACTTAAAGAAATATAAAGAGACACCAACATCGGCGTGCACCTGGTTTTTAAAGTGTAATATCGCTTTTTTCCTTAATGCATAAAAAACCTCTATTAACCAATTCTGCCCCGGACCATTTGGCTGCCAAACGACCTGGCCACTTTTTGCGATTTGGCACTGCGTCGCTTTAACTGACAATTGCGCGTTCGTGCGACGTGGCTCCCAAACAAAATTGACGTCCTTTTTTTCCCAAAAATAGAGATTTCTTTTGGTGGTATTTGATCACCTCTGTTTTTTTTTTGCGCTATAAATAAAAAATAGAGCGACAATTTTGAAAAAAAAGCAATATTTTGTACTTTTTGCTATAATAAATATCCCCATTTTTTTTTAAAAACAAGCTAATTTTTTTCTCAGTTTAGGCCGAAAAGTATTCTTCTACATATTTTTGGTAAAAAAATCACAATAAGCGTATACTGATTGGATTGCGCAAAAGTTATAGCGTCCACAAAATAGGGGTAGTTTTATGGCATTTTTATTATTATTTTTTCTTTACTTGTTATGGCGGCAATCTGCGATTTTTATCATGACTGTGACATTATGGCGGACACATCGGACACTTTTGGTGCTATTTTGGGACCATTTACATTTATACAGCGATCAGGGCTATAAAAATGCACTGATTACTGTGTAAATGTGACTGGCATTGAAGGGGTAAACCAGTAGGGGGCGCTAAAAGGGTTAAGTGTGTCCTAGGGAGTGATTCTAACTGTTAGGGGACGTGGCTTACTGTGACACATCACTGATCGCTGCTCCCGATGAGAGGGAGCAGACGATCAGTGCTGTGTCACTAGGCAGAATAGGGAGATGTCTTGTTTACAAAGACATCCCCCCGTTCTGCCGTTCCGTGACCCGATCGCGGGACACCGGCGGGCATCGTGTCCACGGGTCCCGCAGGCACGGTCACGGAGACCGCGGTGGGGGCAGCTTTAAAGCAACGTATATATACGTTGCTTTGCCTGCCCGTGCCATTCTGTCTACGTATATCTACGTGAGGCGGTCGGCAAGCGGTAACAAAAAAATACACCAATAAACATAAATGAGCAAAATATAGATTAAATTAGTTATTTTTATGCATGATTTAATAAAAAATTGGTTTTATTTATAAGTAATACTACTTTAGAAGATGCATTTTAGATAATTTGTAATAAGTGTATTTCGAAAATTTTTGAAGATCATAATTTATCCCAGTGGCATAATGGTTAGCACTTCGACGTTGTAGCTTTAGGGTCCTCAGTTTGAATTCCAAATATCCAAATACAATACTATCTGCATGGTTTTCTCCAGATACATCAGTTCCCCCCCCCACTCCAAAGACATGCTGGTAGAATAATCACCTCCTGTCTAAATTGGTCATGGTACATGTATGCATGTGAGGTAGAGACCGTAGTTTGTAAGCTCATTGAGGTCAAGGACTAATGTGAATGTGCAATATATGTAAATTGCAGTGTAAATTGTCAATACTATATAAACTACCCCTAAAAAATAAATGACTTAGCAGAGACTTGCCCCACTGGGACTAATAAAAGATGGTCTCTCTCTAGGAATGAATAGAGATTGTATGTGCATATGGAGGAAGATACCCAGCCAGGACACTTTTCAGTGGCAGCTGTGTAACTCCCAGTGGGCCATATGACAGTATCAAGCAAGCATAAGCATGTAAAAGTACAGAAATATTCTAATTTATACTTTTTCTTTGGCATGAGCACTTTTTTAAATTTTCTACTGCTTTGTGCTGCAAGAGGAAAAAAAGTACAAAGATAGCATATACTGTAAGTTTCATATCCGATTTCATCTGAACTCTGTAAAAGTATTCCTTTTTTTTTAACTTCTTTATTTTTTATTGTTTTCTTCAATACAAAAATATCTATGTGAAATACATACATCTTCATACATAAAACACATTGTATGATTTTTAAAATACACACTATACCCTTATCCCACCCTCCCCTCCCCCTTCACCCTCATCATCTTATTTGTACTTCACACACAAACTCTGTCACTACTACAGTGTGGACTTTTCTTTTTGCTTGGCTCTCCTTATACCCCTCTCCTTCCTGCTTCCCTTATTTTCCCTAATGAGTTTATCCTCTTTTTCTATAAAGTGTAACTCTCTTTCTCTGTTTTCTCTCTCTCTCTCATCGGGCTAATCTCTAGTTACTAATCTAGGTTCTTCTCCTCTCACTAGGGTGGACACCCCATTCTACACAGCCAGGGCTCCCACAGCGTTTTGAATTTTTTAAAATTGCCACATCTAGTTAGAGCTACTTTTTCTTTCCACACTGTCGTGTTTATTACATTAGCCCATTCCGTCGATGTAGGTGCATTCTGTGATTGCCAGTTTTGTGCTATCAATTTTCTGGCCTGGCACAGGCACCTTATTACCGCTACTGTGATGCCCTTTTGCTCATACACCCTAGTAAGAACACTCTGCCCTCCGGTTCCAGAGCAATCCTAAAGGTTGTATTTATGATGTCTAATATTTTAACCCAGTACCTATGTAGCTTCGGGCATTTCCACATCATGTGTATAAGGTCTCCTGTACTTTGACACCTGGGACACTTGTCATCTGGTTTCCTTCCAAACATATATAATCTCTTTTGGGGTGTAGTAAACTCAGTGCACTAAAAATAGATGGGATACTCTCTGTGACGGGGAGAGTGACACCAATGTCCCTAGTTCCAATATCTGTTCCCATTGTTCAGTTGTTATAGGGCCTATATACTCCTCCCATTTTTGTTTATTTTTTCCCACACTGTCTCCCATCATAGAGCCACATCTAATCTGCGTATATAGTTCTAAAATAAGGCCTTTGGAAATTCCTGACTTAATTAACCGTTGGAGGTGGGGGATTTTTTGCCATCTCAGCGGGTGCACTTTGAATTGGGTTTGAAGGGCATGTCTAATCTGCAAGTAGGTATAGAACAGGGAATTTGGAATGGCGTACTCTCCGCTTAGTTCTGAGAAAGATTTTAGTGTATTACCTACATACCTAACTTTTCCCATTCTTTTAACTTCCCCATAGCTAGAATTTCTTGCAGATGTTTATTTTCCCAGAGTGGGGAGTATTCCGTTGGTCCCTTATACCCCAAAACCAACTTTCCTGCCTGCCATATTCTTGTGACCATCCTCAATGTTGGATTTTTAACAGGGAAAGAGTCTGCCTCCAGTGTTTCTATTATGGAATTGTGTGGGGCCCCCATTAACATCATTTTCCCACTGGCACTCCCTCCTCCTTCTATGTTGCACCCTCCCAAGTGCTGTAATTGTGCCGCTAAAAATAGCTGTGAGGGTGTGGGATGGCCAGACCTCCCTTTTTTGTTGGCAGTTGTAATGTTTGAAGACTAATCCTCGCCTTTCCCTTCTTCCAGATTAATTCCCTGAATTCCCTATCCATACTGGAGAGTTATGGAACACATAAAGCAGTTGTGGCATCCAGATCATCTTAATAAGATTACTTTGTCCGGCCACTGATAGAGGAAGTCGTCCCCAAATGTCAGCTTTACGTTTAAACTTAACTAAAAGCGTCTGTAAGTTGTTACTAATGTATTGTCCTGGGTCTCTTGTTACCACTATCCCCAGATAATCCATTTTCTCCGCTATTTTTAATTGGGGGATTCCTGCCAAAACGGCATTGCCTACTGGGTCCAACGGCAGAAGTACCGTCTTCTGTAAAAGTATTCCTAATTTGATTGCAGTAACCTTTATGTTTTTAGCAATCTGGAGCACCCCCATTTATGTGTACTATATTTGTTATTGATGTTGAACGTTTATGGTACTTATTTATAACCTAGTGTTTATGTCTGCTTGTGTGAGCTGTATAAAAAAAAGTCAACCCACAATGTTTGATATTGGCTTAGCTTTACTTTAACATTTGAATGCTACATAAAAAGAACATTGATCTTAGTACATTTTAAAAGAAAATTGTTGAGAAAAAAACTCTAGAATTGGTGTATCAGCAGTACTTTTTTGATGTATTATAGATATTTTTGCTATTCATGCACACTTTCTTTTAAAGAAAAATCGAATTTAGATTATAGTCAAAAGTCATGGCAGTAGAGCACACTATCAACATTTGTTACTAAACAAGATTTATATATAACAGTTACTAATAGTAAAGTACATCATGTGTATAAATACATAATACATTTTCTTTTGGGGGGAGGGGGGGCAAAGGTTTAAAAAGGCACCTTGATGTGTTCTGCTTTGAGGCAGGACTTTTGGAAATGTAAAATGTCAGGCAGTTTCACTTCAACATATATGTGATTCTACATATATAGTTACAGTCTCATATTGCCACATTTTCTCTAAACATACACCTCATCCACAACAAAGTAATAAGACACTGTGCTTATTAACTATATAAATATATATTTTTTACATTTTAGCGTGGTTAGAAAGAATTCATGAAGCCTGAGTACAAGTACATCATGTGTATAAATACATAATACATTTTCTTTTGGGGGGGAGGGGGGGGGCAAAGGTTTAAAAAGGCACCTTGATGTGTTCTGCTTTGAGGCAGGACTTTTGAGGCAGAGCTATTAAAAAATCTAATAATGAGCAATTATGTGAACCATCAATAGAAGGACATGACAAATGCTTACTCTCCAATAAAGATGATGATTTAATGTTAAACTGATATGCAGAGATGAAAAGGACCAATAAAGGATTGTAATAACCATCTTAAGAAGTGGGGCCCTTTGGTGCTAACACACTAAATGCAAGAGATTAAACTTGTATTTACATAAAGAATGCTTGCCATATAAATGTCAATCATACAGGTGGTTGAATGTGACTTTTTAACCAGAACACAGACATGATCCATGTCTCTAGTGCTGTTTATGATAGGTTGTGAAATAAAGTGCAGTGATTACCTACTAATGCTACAGAACACTACCGTTTCAATGTAACATATTTAGAAACATACTCACATTTATCTTGTCTATTTTACAGAAGAGGTTGTGAAACCACATTATTGCAATTTTTTCCCCAAAATGACTACTAGAAGCTTCTGATTCAGGCTGTTTTTATCTGGAGCTGTTATTTTGAAGCCAGAGATAAAAATGTATGTACATGTAAGCAGTATATTGATCAAGGGCAAACTGATGAATGTAGAAGATCTTGACCACAAAATACAGGCTTGAGTTGGCTTACCTATTAAAGTAAAAGAATGTATATTCCCTATGATACACAATATTTGTTATAGCTACTATGTAATTAAAAAATGTCTTGCAATGGTTAATAGCCACCTCACAGTTAAACAGTTAACCTCCTTTTCATTCTAAAACTAAAAGAAATAGACTCTTTCAGGTGTCTACAGCTTGACATGCTTTACTTCCTTACATTAGAAGAGAACACCTTTCAGGTGTTCCAGTTCTCCTGCCTTCGCATTTATTTCCACGCTGCAGCCTTGGAAATCCACTTTGTAAATTGGTTCTTCCACGAGTGTCAAATGCCTGTTTCTTTGCCACTTGCTAATTTCTTTCTCAGACCCCTTTTGTCACTGAGGAGTACTACAGGGATTTAGGGTTTGGCGGAAAAAAACAACATATGGCAGGAGAAGCAGGCTTCTAACATTCCTAATAAACCTCAAACATTACTAATTGTGACGGCAGATTATTTATAGTGTTTTTATCATAATAAGTTAATATTATGATAAAAATATACCTTAAAACAGAATAACTAGATGAATGATGCACTTTCCAATCATCATTCAATGTATGGATTACTATACAGCATACTCACATTTACTTTCACGTCTTAAATGTTTGAAGTTCTGATGACCACCTTCAAACTTTTCATTGCCAAGGGTATGTCTCATAGGCTTTTTCTATGAACTCTAAAGAGGAGTTTCATGTTTACTCTTTTTTTTGGTCTGTAAATGATTTCAGATAGCTCAGTACAGCCTAATTGGGCTTAAGACTCAGAGTTCCAAAGTCTAGCAAGAAGAATAATGGTGATGCTATGTTTCTGACCTCCATTTGGAGCACAAAGGTGCAATAGCAAGGGTCTCTTTAACTGTGATAACATATACTGTATGTAAGTGTATGCAACAAAAACTTCTGTTTTTATCCTAATATTCCAAAATGGTTTAATTATTTTATTTTGTTGTGCTGAATAGTTGGAGAGTGTGCTGGGGAATAGTTTTGCCTGTGAATACAGGCCACATTAGTGGACCTGCCAGCCCTCATAACAACAAAAAGGTATTCACAAATAAAACAGACAAAATAAAACTGCACACATATAACAGACATATAAAACACCCTGTTTATACTTTTACTGTTATCCTGTATTCCTGCAAACACTAGAGATTTAAAAGCATGCTAAATAAATAAAGAAGAAATCTTTTTTTATGGTAAGATGGTTATTTACAGGTTTAAATTCCTTCACATTTCACTTTGGCATGAAAGCACATAAATTTACACATGTCTGTTATTTACTAAATCATCATAATTGTTTTACTGGGAATTTGGGGGGTTGTTGTGCCTGTGTGTGATAATTGCTCTGGTCTATATTTATACAGAATATTGTCTTGATAAATATTTTTTTCCCCAAATATCCAAATAAGTTACTTGTGAAACATCAATGACAGTGAAGTCGGGGAGGGGGTTATGCTTTAGTACTCCCAAGGACTCCTATATCAGCTGATGAGTAAGTTGGAGGTTAAAAAACATATTACCAGTTTGGGCACATCAATTTATCTTATGTGTGTGTGTGTGTGTGTGTGTGTGTGTGTGTGTGTGTGTGTGTGTGTGTGTGTGTGTGTGTGTGTGTGTGTGTGTATTTTTTTTTTTTATATTTTGTATTTTAACTTCATTAATTCACACCTGTTAGGAAGAATGAAGTTATATAATATTAAATATTATGTATTTTTTGAAATATAACTCAAACTAGGAGAACCATGGTGATATATGCTGGGTAATTGCTAAAGGTTTAAGCTGCTGATAACCTCCCATTCTAGCTTTCCTTTTTATTAATTGTTTTGGCCTGTATAACTTTTCGTTAAATTGAAAGATATTGCCACACCATTTTGTCTCATTGGGTGACATTATTTATGTAAATCATTTCACAAAATCACAAATCTCAGGTTATGCAGTAAACATTATCACCGCCAAGACCAGTTTCCAGGGTCTCGTTCAAGGGTGACAACACTGCAAAATTTAGCATCAGGCCTAATAGATAATAATTTGTGAAATGATCCAAAAGCTTTTATTTTGTAAAGGTCCCTGTGATAATATTAGTAAGCTCACAACAAAACATTAAACACTGCAACAAATGTACATAGCCCAACATTTCCCGATGCCAAAGTTTTTGAACCATTTCTGTAACTGAACACAAGAGTACACATAATCACAAAATGGACCATATGCCTCAAACATTATGACTTTTGACTTCAATACAGAAATTGTACAAAACTTCTTGTTGCCAGAACATGTTATGGTCTCTAAAGATTTATTTATTATTTTAAGTTGATGTATTGTTTTCCACTCATTATGATAATTAGAAGCAACTAATCAGTATCTTGGTGAATGACACACATAATTAGTCTATTGCATATTTTAAGATGCTGTAAAAAGAGACTAGGTAAATGCTATGTAATTATCTTGTTATTGTGATCCTGTTTCTAATTGCTAGCAAGCAACCCTGTCCATTTTTTCACACAGAGTAATGGTATAGTTTCACCAAATTTTAGCTTAATGTACCATATATCAGGAAAAAAATGTACAAAATCTTTCTATATCAGTTTATTAGGGGCAGATATGTATAGCCAACTCTTTTTATGAATGACATATCATTTATTTAAAACCTATTAGGAAAGCTGTGCTTTGTTATGGTGGTCTTAATATCTATTCAGCTGATACTTATACACCATTTTTATTTGCACACAAACATATACCCTTACTTCCTATTGCAAATGTTAATTTTCAACACTAAGCCAAATAATTTTAGCAGATTTCCACCAAATCCTAAAAGAACTTGCTAAACACCTCTCCAGTTATAAGAGCTAATATAAATGTCTTAGCTATATATAGACAACATTCACCAGACCTTATGAATAGAAAAATCTAAAATTTGCATCTCAGTGCATGTTTCTTTTAAATTATTTTCTTAAATAAACCACGGAACTGAAATAAGGTGTTGTTTTTTTGACTGAAGTTCTGCTTTAAAAGTAGATGATATGTGCCGCTTGAATAATACAGTCTTACAGAGGTGATTACCTTGCATTAAAGTAAATAGAAAATAAGGACACTTCATCTTATTTAATGTTTTATCCATTTTAATGAATTTACTGAAATTACTTCACTCAATTCAGTTTAATTTGTTTTCTGTGACATTAGTTTCTCAGGATAATGTCCCTCAACAGTTAATCCCAGACCAGCTAGAGTGTCTGTGGGTCCCTATTGCCAAAAGTGCAATTGAACCCTCAAAATATACCTTTTAACCCAGAAGCACTTAAAGGATGTAATGCAGTCAGGCAGATTGCCTATATTATTATATATTATACTGTATTATTGTGAGGTACTTTGTTGCAGTGGTCTCAGTAAAAGACAATGTTACTGTACAGTTATAAAAAAAAAATCATCTGTACTGTGTGCTCAATGATGGATTTTAGTGTCAATGCACAGGGATGCTGAAAAAAATAAAATAAAATGTGATTCAAGAATAAAAGTGTCTAGTGTTTTAAAATGTTTTCAATATACAATACAGAGTCATGTGACTTTTCATGAGCAGCAGATGTTAGATGCTATAGTGGAACTATACTCCTCAGCATGAACTATCAGACAACATTTCTTAAATGTATTAAGCTAATAGTGTTGGGAAGCAATGGTCTCTTTCTAATGGGGCCCATTCTTTTTACTAGTGTGTCTGAGTGGGTGCAAAATGTTGCCTCCTCATAGCACATGTAGGCAATTGTGTATTTTTATTTCTTTAAATACGAGGTAGAAACAGCAAGTAATTAATCTAAAAATGCATGCTTTTTGTAACCTAGATTAGGTTAGAGAAATACAAGCAAATATCTGGTTGATATTATAGCATTACCATTCTTTTATTTCACCTTTATCAACTGTCCATGACAATTTTTTTTCAGGAGAAAACTGACTGATCAGGGATTCCTGAATTAAAACAATTTAAGCACATGGACATGCTTAACCATACATTGAAAACATTGCTGGTTCAGTTTTTGGTGTTGAGAGTCTATCACTGTCAGTTCTCAGAATGAGGCTTTGACACCTAAAACATCTGGAAACCGTGCCAATTAATGTCCCTGATTCTTAAAATTTATCTTAAAACCTTAAACTAACTAAAACATAAGTAAGTCTTAAAATTAACACTTAACTTTTGACCTTTAACTGAACAATAATGTTTAATAAATCATTTAACATTAAAATATTCAATAAGCCTTAAAATGTAAGTATGAATGTTAGCTCGTGTACACAAACTCTAACCTGACTCTTATGTTCAACAAAATGTACTTGTAAAGTGCAAGCACTTTTTTGGTGCCTGCAAATATCTGTTTTCTTCAGTTCGGTTCCTTTTATTATTATTGTGTAGCTGATAACAAGAGCAAAACATAGAGGCCCATTATGGTCTAACCATAGCCATACAACTGCAAAGAAAAAAAAACTATATGTGGTATATTGCTGGGAGCTTTAGAATAATAGAAAAAAGAGCTGGAAGGAAGAAACCTATAAAATGACTTGATATGTCATGTGACAGGGTTCTCATTTCCTCTATGTGTTTTCTCTGCATAATACCATAGGATCCATATGGAGCCTGGTATTTTATTAATGGATTATATAATGCAACTGCAGTGTAGGGCAACCACTGCAAAGTTGTGTGATGTATAAAAAAACATGCTCCCCTTTTTGTTTTAAATAGTTCCCTAGTACCAGAAAGGCAAGAATTAATCAAGACTTGGAAAGAAGTTGAGACCCTGTATATATCTTGGGTCTGGGATCAAGCATTCCCAAACAATGAGTTTGGAGACAAGCACAACTGCTTGCAATTCAACAGAAATGTTAATTCATATGCTTTAGTGGGCTTGAGATGTTTAATTTAGTCCTATCTTAACAGAATAATTTGCCTATCCCAACAGTTCCAATAATTCCAGGATATGTTCAATAAAAACACAGTAAATAAATATGTGATCCAAACTTATATCTAAAAATGCATAAATAATTTTTTATTGTAAAGTTATTATGGCATTCTTATTGAACCTACCAGCAAATAACACATTATCAGGTCAATGCTAGGGAATAAAGCTGGTAAACATGTTTTAAAGTTATTGAGAAGAGGAGAAAATAATCCTTCAGGTCATTTTAATATACTTGTGAACTGGCCATAAAAAGGCTCATTTGAAAGTTAGCATAGGCTCAGAACTGCAAAGGAACACAGTGAAAGCTCACTAAGCATTACATTGATTTAAAACCAATATTTTGCAACAAAATGCTACTTTGTCAACTCACTTGTATCTGGAGTATCGTTAGTATTATGTGACCTAAAATACACAGCCTTTCTGCTTAGGAAAAATTGTTTGGTAGAAGCAATTTTGTTTGAAAATGAGGCACTTATTTAGATGTCACCTTTTTCAGCAAGGCTCTGAGTAACGCAGTGCAGTTTATACAACCTACTATTTACAGATTTATGATATACTGATGCAAAGCATTAGAAGAGGATAAATAGAAACTGTTGTGATTCGTTATATACTCAGATGATAGGGTTACCCGTCTTTTTATGAGTTCTACCAGTATTTTTAAGCTCATTCTATGAAACTGGTTTACATACTGATTTGTTTTCCAAGAACAGTTATAACATGTTTTTCTTTTACTCATATAGTATAACTAGATTTGAATATCCACATTTAGTGATACAATAGATGATAAGTAAAATGTAGTATATGCTGTGATCTTAGTACGGGTTCTGGTACCCTACATCTTTTCTGAATGCATCAAAAGGTTTCATTTAGTACTAGACTGTTTATGGAACTTCTCACAATAAATGATCTTAGATTGGGTTGCTCCCAATATGCTAGTAGAGGTGGTTTCTCAGATTTTTTTTTCCTTTTGTACAGAAGAGGCTGTAGCTCTTTTGTGACCTTTCTGAAGCTTATAGGCACAGGTTGTAGGTTGTCACTAGTAGGACCAGGGTTATCCATTTAAGTCTATTTATAATGTAAAAGATTGGTTCTGGGGATGTTATTTGCTTTCCTGATTTGAGTGTGGTTTTCTTTGGATTGTATGCCTGTTTTATTAAATCGCCCGAAGGTGTTACAAATGGGCATTTCTGTCTATGGTGTCTGAATATATCTGATTGTATCCTATGGCCCAACTACAGATTTTGTGAGCTACACATTCACCCACACTCCTTTTGAATATTGTCACATTCTTATGCAGCTGCTTCATCTCCCTCCCCCCCATTTTCTTAGGGTTTTTTGTTTTTGTTTTGGGGTAGCGCAATAGTTTTACATTCACAGATTTTTTTATGTGCCTGGAATGAAAGCTGTCCTAAGGTGTGTGGGACGGTCTGTGGGTTTTCTCTAACTGGATGCTTGCAAGCTTGTTTCTTTAACCTCCCTGGCGGTATGAGTATTTCAGATTTTTGGTGCTGAAAGCGGTACCATTATTTTGCATGGACATTTGGCGTTTTACATTGTAGGCCTGTAATTCTTAGGAATAACTCACTTAAATCTGTCCAAACAAGAGTCTTGTAGACATCCCGGGTATAATAAATTTTGAAACACAAAGTCATAAATTATAATATAAAAAATAACTATAAATAATTATAACAAATAATAATGTAATTATAAAAAAATATTCAATAATGTAATCAAATCAAAAACACTGAAATTTGCTCAGTTGTAGAATTGTCGCTATCATTACTTTCAGTGTTTGATGACGACATTCCCCACAAATCACTATCGCTTAATTCTGCGAGTGATTATAATTTAATATCGCTGTTTTCTAGCTGGTCTTAAACCACTTTTGATGTAAAGGGACACTTTTTGGTTGCTATGGACAATCTCCAGTTTCCATGCAGAAAGAACAGTATTTATAATATAAAACTGCATGCAGGACACTGGACAAACCACTAGGGACAAAGGGGATGTGTAATTATTTGATACAGTATTGTAATCTGTAAGATTACAGTATATTGTATGTATATTGTGTTTTTCACTTTTTGAATTTGGCGCCGAACTCCGTCCCCGTGCGTCGCAACGCTCGGGAATGGAGCTCGGCACTTGGCAGTGTGAACACAGCAGGGAGACATCACAGGATCCAAAGGGCAAGGTAAGTAACTTTCCCTGTATCCTGCGATGCGATCCCCAGTGTGGCTGGGGGGTACCGCTTTTGGTACTGAAATTTCACCCCGAGCCAGACTCGGGAATACCACTAGGCAGGTTAATATGTATTGTAGTGTCCAAGATAATTTTTTCTGTTTGTGAAGTGAAAGTTGTAGCTTTTGAAACTGTAAAACATCTTCCTCACTTGCAGTCCAGATGATCAAAATATTTTTAGTGAAGCCAAAGTAGGCCATGGGTTTTGTGGGGCATAGGCACCTCTCTATTTTAGCCAAATAAAGATTTGTGTATTAGAGGTAAAACTGTGATTCTCATTGTCACTCTGTCCACTGCAGGTAGAGGTTTTGGCTAAAGAAAAAGTAGTTGTGTTTCAAAATGAACTGTATCAGTTAAGTGATGAGTTCAGCAGATTGGAACCATACCATTTTCATAGGGAATGTTGGTATCCACATCCATGGTGTCTAGGATGGTTCCTTCAGTTTCATTCGGGTACAGGGCCAATGGCAATATGTTTGTTTAGGAGATCAGTTGTGTCCAGATGATTTAAGATATTTTTCCACCCAGCCTGATACATTTTTAGTGAATGTTTTTGTGGGTCTGCCTGGGTCTACCTCTTGTATTTTGGGAAGTATGTACACATTCCCCTCTTTTCCTTAGGTAAAGAATGTTCCTAATGTTCAATATGCCTATGGCTTTATTGGTGTTTATTAGAACATAAATATTGTTGTCATTTATAATTTTGCCAATCAGGAGTCCAAGTCAGCTACCAGTTAAAAGGCTTACCAAAAAACTTTATTCTGAAGGTAATCTGATACTGCCACACAAGTAACAATTCTTAAAACCCACATGATTCACCGCTGAAATATGTTTTTTTCTATAGGTTTTTTTTTGGCCAATTTATTAACACCATAGCCTTTTTGTAGATGAGGTGCTAATAACAATAAAGCCAAACATATATAATTAGTTTAAAGTTTTTTGTCTGAGAAAATAAAATAGGAATATCCAAACATTGAATGGTGGGGAAATAGAGAAGAAGAAGCTAGACATATATAGCTTTACACTATATGTAAACTCAATCACTAAAATATAAACTCTATAACTTGTAATGTAAGTTCACAAGTCATTTTGAATATTTTTAAATCTATTGTTTTATTAAAATAATACTTGGTGAATCTTCCATGCAGGTCCTTAGTCCCTTCCTGTTGTAGAGTGACAAAACTCTGCCCCTGTCCCCCAGTTGTGCTCCTGCATTATAACCCTGTTAAACAGGGTGTTGATGGAGGCTACACGTGGCCATTTGAACATACTCTACATTAAGTAGATACGGCCCATTGTTGTTCTCAGGATCCCAACCTTAGAAATGTCATGTAACCATCACTGGAGTGCATGCATGTAGAGAAAAGACAGTTGAAAAGAGGTTGCAGGATATAAGCAGCTTATACATTCAACTGATGATTAAAAAGACAAAAGTGTGTAATTTATAAAACAAAAACTATGACAATTGTTTATAATTCACAATGCTTTAGCCAATGAAATGGCATTTACATCTACTTTAAAATATTTTGCAGCATCATTAGCACTATCAGCATCTTGGATAAGGATCAGGGAGGCTAATGATGATGAAGATCTGTACAAAATAGAGAATACTGTGATTTCCTCCAGTAGAACAGGTGCCCTGTGCTATTTGATTTGGTACTCTTTGAACTGCTAACACTAGAGACATTTTTAAACAATTCATTATTCTTACATATTCTTCTGAGATTGGCAGCCAAAATGGTTGCCAAATATGCAATAATTTCTCAGTCTACTATAATTACACACACATGCACTCACTCACACATACACACACAGCATGAATGTGTGGCAATGAGAAAATGTATTACTTTCAAATTTCATTTTATATCCTCTTATTCCAGAGGAAACACATATACATATACATATTCACATTGTTAAATTGTGAACAAAATAAATTAGGCTACATAAGCAAAAAAGTCCAAGTACTGTAAATGAATGTCTAAAAAATATTTAAGTGTGTTTAGAGTTTTAAGAATAAGAAACATGGCTGTGAATATTATTCAATTAATGTCAAATTGGATTTTTTTTTATATGACATATGACTGTACTTTTAATAGGTTTAACTCTTCAAATTTATATAAATTCACTCAGTTATTAATCACAGTAAGCTTTTTTTGAGATTTCAAATTTGAAAACAGAATATGTTCTTGCCACAGACTATAGCAATCTTTTTTCTTTAATTTTAAAGGACAGTTAACTAACAACTAACATTTTTCATACAGCTTAAAGGTACCCCATATGCATTGTGCTCTGCACCTTTCCTAGCTGGTAAAAGACTTTGGGATACCAGACCTTTGGGTCTGGTATATATTTTAAGGGGTAACGCCACACCAAAATAAAAAAAGGTGTGGGGTCCCCCCCAAAATCCATACCAGACCCTTATCCGAACAAAAAGCCTGGCAGGCTAGGAAAGGGGGGATGAGGAAGCCCCCCTCCTGAACTATACCAGGACACTTGCCCTCAATATGGGGAGGGTGCTTTGGGGTGCCCCCCCAAAGCACCTTGCCCCCATGTTGATGGGGACAATAGCCTTTTCCCAACAACCCTGGCCGGTGGTTGTCAGGGTCTGCGGGCTGGGGTCTTATCGGAATCTGGAAGCACCCTTTAACAAGGGGGCCCTCCAGATCCTGCCCCCCATGTGAATGGGTGTCAGGTACATTGTACCCATCCTACCCATTCCCCAAAAAAATTGTCAAAAAGTACAAACCACAACAGACAGTTTTTGACAACCCCTTTATTAAAAAAGAAAGAAAAAAAAATTTCCCGCAATGTCCATCCATCTTCAATCACACCGCCTGACGGACCAGAAAAATTGAAAAAAATGTAACCGAGTGACCACGCCCCTTCCAACGCCATGTGGCATCATGTGATGTCAGGGGGGGTGGGGTCATCTGGTAACGTCAGCGGGTGGCCCTGCCCTTGCCTATATAAAAGTTGTCAAAGCGAGAAGACATCAGTCACCGGGAGGACTCCAGAGTTTTTAATGTACCCAATACCCATGGGTTTTTTTTTTTTTTTTGGGTTGTGTTTTGTTTAACGTGATTTTGTTTGTATAATTTGTCTGCATTGTCTTAATGTTGTTTGCATAAAAAAATAAAAAAAGGATCTAATCTAAAAAAAATAATCACTAATGGCTGCTTTGGGCAACAACCACTTATATCTGTACTTATTTCACACATGAGCCACAACTGTTTAATGTCCAACTCCAGCTTTTGAGCTGTTAGTCCATGTCAGTGTAATTTCATCTATAAAAATTCTGGAATTTTTGCTTTACATTTTTAAAAATGACATACAGAAGAACAAATCCGCTAAGGCTCTAATTGGTTTCATTGTTGGCTGAATTATTTAAGGAATGTTATGCTTTTAATTTGGGTAAGAATAGCCCTATACATTTTAACTGACTGCAAGGATGCCTAGAAGATACAAAGCATCCACATGTGCTTTTTTTCAGATCACCTGGTGCCTGCAACAGTAGTTTACAAAGTGAATGATCACATGAAAGAGTTTTTTTATAAAAGCCATGGCAGAAAACCAGCAAATAAGATTTGTAAAATGCAATTTTTTTTAATCTAACCTATATTTGATGTTGATAATAAAACGTTTCTTACCTCAATATTTGAATATTTTTGAATTACCCCCAGAGCCCAGTCCAAATGATACAAACACAAATTTGCTAAATAATATGGCTAGGTAAGATATTCTAAAATGCAAGTATGAAAGCAGATGAATCCCATTAACCTCTGCTCATTTTTATTTTAATCACTGCCCACTGGAAACAACAACAGAATTGCTAAAATCTTACATTGTCTAATGGGATGATAATAGAATTCAGATGCCATTAGGGTAAAAGCAATCCATATTTAACAGTTTAATAAGGTCCTTCTTAAGATTCAGTATTATTTTTCAAATGGACAAATTATCATTAGACAATCAGATGTATTTATATGATTTTAAACAGATTTTTTGTTATAACTTACTCATCATTAATGCAACAGCATTATGAATATTTTCAGAGAATTGATGAAACATTATTTTGCAAAACCAAATGTGTTTAATCTGAAGCTTCAAAAGGCATTCAAATGTCACCCAGGATGTATCAACATACCCCTACATATTCAAAAGGTAAGAAAAACCATTGTAATCATAATTATTTGAATCTGCAACTTAAAAAGACTGCATTCATTAATCCTGAATGACAGACGTCTGAAACTGAGCCTTTAACTGACTTCTGCTGAGCATGAGATTGAACACTGCTTAGTAGACCACGTATTCTGTTGCCATGGTGTAAGGCGCAATTTTAGAGCAAGATCGGAACAAAAAATTTAAAAACTGCCATTTCATGGGTTATTTTTTGTTTTGTTTTTTAAATCAATAATTTTTATTTTCCTTCTTTTTTTTTTTAAGAAAGAACGAAAAAAATACAAAGGGGTACTAAATAAATAAATACACAACCCTAGGAAAAAAAAATAAAGAAATTAATTAACATCCAGTTATATGTTCAAGATCCAATTTAAGAACAGTTAATGAGGAGAAAAAAAACATGAAAAGCTGAACCCATGGGGAGAGGGGCGGCACCCTCCCCCGACCCTAGTCATCTTAGTTTCAAACACCTCTTTTCCTTACCCATTCACCGGTTCAGTCACAAATTATAATGTTACATTTCCCTCTAGTTCCTGCTACATAAAAATAGCTTATTTATGGATCGTCTTAACTTGTTTTCCAGAGACAACATCACATTCCTATGCCTATCCCCTCTATATTCTCGGGTTTATCCTTCTTATTTCCTACAACCTTTCATATATAGTTAGCCTATAACATATCCATAAGCAAACATAACGGCAAGAAGGGAAAAATAATTAAAGAAAAAAGAAAAAAAAAACAGGGATCTTTCTTATATTCTCTCTCTCTATGAGTGTCAGAGAATAGCAGACCTTTCTTGCGCTCCTCATTTACAACAATGGATGGGCTTAAAACTCATTAAACCTCTCATCCCTTCATTTCATTCTCAAGGAGAGTTTTCCCCTCGTCCGAGGCCAGAAAGGCATTCAAGGCAGACCAAGTCTCGAAATACCTTTCGTGCTGGTGGCGTGCGGAGAGAACTAAATCTTCTAGTTTGCTGACCTCCTTCACCTTACGGATCCACATCTATATTGTCGATGGCGATGATGATTTCCACTTCAAAGGAATACATGCCTTTGCGGCATCTAAAAGATGGGAAATGCATGATTCCTTGTTTTGTTTTTTAATGCTTAACAACCTGAACAGTTTTTGTGTTGCTTTCAAAATTAATGTAATTTTTTGGCAAAAAATAAATAAAAATACTATATATTTTGAGAGCAGGTAAGACATTCACTTCTTTACATGTAAAATAAATCATTTGCATTAAGTCAACTCATTCTCTACCGAAGAAAAAGTGTACTACCACAGAACAGGGTACATCATTTAGGTATAGTCCAATGTTCTCATAATCAGGAAACCTGCCCTAAGAAATACCACGCAGCCATGACTCGGGTGTGTGCAACTTCAAAATGCTGCAGGATATCAGCAGCACTGAGATGGGACAAAGGATAAAAAAGGCAAAAACAAGTATTTTATCAAAACATGTTAATAGTTTATGCTTCAGCAAACAAAATATCATTCATCTAGGGTTTACATGTCCTTTAAAAGTCTTCTGACTTAAAGTATAACTAAAGGCAAAACATTTTTTTAATTTTGGATGGAGTGGAGAGGGATTAGAATGCTTGTAAGTTTTCATTGCTGTCTGTGCTGCATTAAAGAGGCCCACCTTCTCTATTTGTCCTGTTTACAATTATCATTGAAAGTGAAAGTAAAAGAAAATTCTATATTTTGAGTTGTCTCCAGAAAAGTAATAGAGGGGTTATCCTTCAATGGGGACACTAGTTCTGGTGTCCTGGGGGTCCCCAAGGAAGTCCCTAATTTGTAGGAATTTCTTTATTACTTCAGGTTTGGCTATGGGACAGGAAGTAAAGGGAAATCTCCAAAAAGGGACATAGATGGTGAAAATCTGACAGGGATTATAAGCCTCCCTCGTTTTGCCTATAGTTGTACTTTAACCACTTCAGTCCCGGAAGGATTTGCCCCAGGCCATTTTTTGAGATATGACAATGAGTCCCTTTTACTGACAATTGCGTGGTCGTTACATGCTGTACCAAAACAAAATTAACATCCTTTTTTCCCACAAATAGAGCTTTCCTTTGATGGTATTTGATCACCTCTGCAGTTTTTATTTTTTGCGCTATAAACAAACAAAAAGTGACAATTTAAAAAAAAAATAAGATTTTTTTACTTTCTGCCATATTATACATATTCAATTTTTTTAATAATTTTTTTTTTTTTTATCAGCTTAGGCCGTACATATTTCATCAGCTTCTTCTACGTATTTTTTTAACTTTTTTTTTTTGCAATAGGCGTATATTGATGGATTTGCGCAAAACTTATCGTGTCTACAAACTATGGGATAGATTTAGGGACTTTTTTTTATTTTATTGTTTTTACTGGTAATGGCGGCGATCTGCGATTTTTAGCGGGACTGCAACATTGTGGTGAACAAATCTGACCCCAAATTACACTTTTTGGGGACCAGTGACATTATTACATTGATCAGTGCTATCAAAATGCACTGATAAATGTAAAAATGGCACTGGCAGGGAAGGGGTTAACATAAGGGGCGATCAAGGGGTTAAATGTGTTCCATCAGCGTGTTCTAACTGTGGGAGGATGGGCTAGCAGGGACATGACAGAGATCACTATTCCTGATCACTGCATGAGCCGCCATACAGCTACAGCGATTTGCGCAGAAGAGCCAACCTGCCACTGTATAGCGACAGCGGCTGGTCAGCAATCGGTTAATCTGTCACTTCAGTTCGAGTTTTGGGGGTCAAATAAAACAAAGTTAAATAAGGATGCAAATTTGGATTTAAAATCATTTGCTTTTAAATCATTTGATATTGAATATTCAAAATCTTGCGTAAGACCAGTTGTAATTATAATTATTATTTATTATACAGGATTTATATAGCGCCAACAGTTTGCGCAGCGCTTAACAAAATAAAGGCAGACATTACAGTTACATTACAATTTGGTACAAGAGGAATCAGAGGGCCCTGCTCATTAGAGCTTAAAATCTAAAAGGGGAGGGTCAATTGATACAAAAGGTAATAGCTGTGGGGGATGAGCTGATGGAGGAAGTAAAACAGTGTTACTTAGAAGCAGGATAGGCTTCTTTAAAGAGAAGAGTTTTCAGGGATCGTCTAAATATGGATAAATTAGGGGACAGTCAGGCAGATTGGGGTAGGGAGTTTCAAAGGATAGGAGAAGCTCTGGAGAAATCCTGGAGGCAAGCATGGGAGGAGGTGACAAGGGAGCTAGAGAGCAGGAGGTCTTGGGAGGACCGAAGAGAGTGGCTTGGTTGGTATTTTGGGACTAGGTTAGTGATGTAGCTGGGGGCCGAGTTGTGGATGGCTTTGTAGATCATTGTTAGTATTTTGAATTTTATTCGTTGGGTAAGTGGGAGCCAGTGGAGGGATTAGCAGAGATGGGTGGAGGACACTGAATGGTTGGTAAGGTGGATGAGTCTTGCAGTGGCATTCATGATGGACTGAAGGGGGGGTAGTCTATGTAAAGGTAATCCAATGAGGAGGGAGTTGCAGTAGTCGAGGCGAGAGATGACCAGGGAGTGAATTAGAAGCTTGGTGGTGTCATTAGTTAAAAAGGGGCATATTCTGGAAATGTTGAGGAGGTTAAGGCGGCATGATTTGGACAGGGATTGGATGTGGGCCTGAAAGGACAATTTGGAGTCTAAGGTTACCCCTTGCACCCTGGCATGTGGGGACGGACTGATAGATGTGCCATTGATCTTGATAGAGAAGTCAGGGGAAGGGGCACGTGGGGGAGGAAATATTAAGAGCTCAGTTTTAGAAAGATTCCATTTGAGGAAGTGGTTTGACATCCAGGCTGATATGTCTGTTAGTAAATCAGTGATACGTGAGGAGATTGATGGGGTGAGCTAAGGGTCAGAGAGATATATTTGGGTGTCGTCAGCATATAAATGGTAGTGGAAGCCATAGGAGGCTATCAGCTGACCCAGGGAGGGTGTGTAGATCGAGAATAGCAGAGGTCCAAGGACAGAACCTTGGCGGACTCCAACGGTAAGAGGGGTTGGAGAGGAGGAAGTGGAGTTGTAAGTAACACTGAAGGTGCGGTGAGATAGGTAAGATTCAAACCAACGGAGAGTGCAGCCATGGAGACCAAGCAAATTTAGTTTTTTGAGGAGGAGGGGGTGGTCAACTGTATCAAAGGCAGCGGAAAGGTCCAAGAGTAAGAGTATGGAATAATGACCATTGGTTTTCGCTGTTTGCAAGTCGTTTGTGAGTTTTAGGAGGGCAGTTTCTGTGGAGTGCTGTGGGCGAAATCCAGTTACAACTCCAATTGTAATTGGTTCTGTTTAAAAATGATGCCATTAAGTATGAGCATACTGCATACAACCTTTAAAAACCTCTAATACAGCTGAGTTAAATATCACAAAGTTATGACTTCCTGGTGCAAAGAGTTTCTTTTGCTGTTCTACTCCATTCATTTCTGCACCAACAAGGGTAAGGCACTTACATTTTTATTGCAACAGTAAAAAAAAAAAGATTAATATTTGAGTTATATACACCTCTTTCTGACAGAGTTTCTGATGCAGAAAATGCTACGGTATAATACTGTGACTCTTCGAAGGAACCCAGAGGAAGGACTTTCGTATACATGATTATTTCATTGAAGAATCACAATTTCTACAGAGACTTTAAATTGGATATTTCTTTTAATCATTATATGTAAAAGATCAGAGATCGCAGCCAATCCTAAAAAAGCTGACCAAACATCACACATGGTATTACCACGTGTAGGCCTCTCAGCATGCTTATGCATGGCTTCACTGCTGCAGCAGTGTGTCTACTAATCATTCTTGGTTATGGTTCCTATCTGGAATAAGATACAGTGTTTGACATTTGCAGAAGCACTATAAGCTGGCAAATAGATTTCTTTATTTGGAAAGGTACTAATTTCATTAGATTTTCAGTGTTTGAAAGTACCCAAATGTGAAGTCTGCTAATCAATACAGTTAGAGCTAAGAGTGTGAAAGGAGAAGACATACATTCATTACTTACTGTTTGCTGAGGTTTCTCTTTTATTAATTAGAAACATATTGTAGTCATTAAAATGCCAGTTGTTTTTTTGACTAGGTTCTGATATGCATGTATAAGCTCATCTCAACTCTAATTAGGCAAAAAATATACACAGCAAAATAATCTTCACTTTCTAGAAGGAGAGAGTCATGTAAATACCTTATACAAGGCAACTGCTTTTCTTTCTGTATGTATTGTAAATGTAACCAAGATTTTACTTAAATTAATCAAAACAAAATATGATTTATAATGATTTCATAACATTTGATGTCATGTTGTTAAAAAATCTGAAGTGACAGTGTCATGAATCAAGCATTTCCACCATTCCACAATATTACAGTGTGTGTTTCCTCATTATTTGAAAAAGAACAATGAGAGATAAAGACAAGGTCAACAAATTCTCATTAGAAGGTTCTCAAGTTAGTGCTTCCAAGTGAGTCAGCATATAATGACACAAGTTACCCTCCAGAAATGGCAGAAATATATAAAAATGGGATTAATTGCCATAAGTTTTTAAGTTTATCCAAGCTGTTAAGTGACAACTAGATACTCTGCAGTTGCTTCCAAGGTCATTTGATAATGATATCTGAACATGGGAGGATTTAAAGCAGATTAACCACTTGCTTACTGGGCACTTAAACCCCCTTCGTACCAAGACCAATTTTCAGCTTTCATCGCTGACGCACTTTGAATGACAATTGCGCGGTCATACAACGCTGTACCCAAATGATATTTTTAACCTTTTTTTCCCACAAATAGAGATTTCTTTGGGGGGTATTTGATCACCTCTGCGGTTTTTATTTTTTGCGCTATAAACAAAAAAAGACAGAAAATTTTGAAAAAAAACACAATATTTTTTTACTTTTTGTTATAATAATATCCCAATTTTTTTTTTTTAACAATTTTTTTTCTCAGTTTAGGCCGATACATATTCTTCTATATATTTATGGTAAAAAAATTGCAATAAACATATAGTGATTGGTTTGCGCAAAAGTTATAGCGCCTACAAAATAGGGGATAGAATTATGACATTTTTATTATATATTTTTTTTTTACTAGTAATGGTGGTGATCTGCGATTTTTGTCAGGCCTGCGATATTGCGGCGAACATATCGGACACTTTTGACACTATTTTGGGACCATTCACATTTATACAGCGAACAGTGCTATAAATATGCACTGATTACTGTATAAATGTGACTGGCAGGGAAGGGGTTAACACTAGGGGACAATCAAGGGGTTAAATATGTTCCCTATTAGTGATTCTTACTGTGTGGGAGGGGACTGACTGGGGGAGGTGACCGATCTGTGTCCCTATGTACAAGGGACACAGCATCGGTCTCCTCTCTCCCTGACAGGACGTGGATCTCTGTGTTTACACACAGAGATCCACGTCCTGCCTCTGTAACAGCCGATCGCGTGTACCTGGCGGACATCGCGGCCGCCAGGCACGCGCATCGGCATCACGTGACGTGGCGGACACAGCTGTTCCCCGCCACGCGGCGGGATGTAACACAGCAGGACGTCCATGGACGTCAACCCGGCACTTGAGAGCCGCGCTGCAGACGTCTTTCGTCTATAGTGTGGGTCTCAAGTGGTTAAAGGAATGCATAGTGTTTTTGCATATATTCTATATTTATTGTGTCCAGTACTTTTTTTAATAATTCAACTTTTAATAAAGATTTTGTTTACATGATATTAAAAACAACATTTACATTCCTTTTCATACTACATGCATTCACTTTCCCTTTGGGGATAGGGTGGGTCACTCCCCCACTGCCATTTTACCTCACCACTCTTTCCCACCGCTGATCTTCCAGGAGAGGGAAAGAAAAAGAAAAAAAAAAAAAACCCTCCCGAAAATTTAATGTGCTTCACAATCCCCTATTTATATGTGTTACCCGTTCTTCTTGTGTATACACCCTTCTGTTTACTTTATATTTAGTGTATAATATATTTCCCTCTTTAGTTGTTTTATTATCCTTCTTATTACACTGTGTTCAACCTTCTCCATGTGTTATACTTTCTCCGTGTGTTATACTTTCCCCTATTTATTTATATTACCCATTCTTCTTAGGTGTATTCCATTCTATTTACTTTGTATTTGATGTGTATTATTTTCCTTTTCCCCTTTTTCCCCTCAACCCTCTGTATGTCTTATACAAAAAAAAAGTCCAGTACTTAAAATACATTTTTGATTTATTTTTAGTCATGTAAATGTAAAAATACTTGAAAATATCATATTTACGACTTTCAGTCAGCATTTTGCAAGTGCAAGGCAACAAAGTAACCTGAGCAACAGTATGATTTCTTACTATGTGAATAATCTATATTGTGACTTGAGTAGCCTGACATTATATTACACATATTTTTAAATGAGTTAGGGAAGGAGTACCCCTTCCTAGCGGAGGCAGTACTTGTTGGGATATGCTATCTGATGGAGCCGTCAAATTAGCAAGTAAACAGGTAGTGCTGGCCCTTGTTTCCTTGAGGAACATTTTTTACAAAAGGGTTTATGCAAGGAAATAAATATGGTCCTTTCTACAGGGATACAAATAACATTCTTACAGTCATGAGCAATATTTGAGGTGGTTTCTGTTGCTTATTTCAAATATAAATAGCTCTCACCAATAGGATTTTCCTATCTAGGGCTCACTTTGCTTATTTGTGCTTTGTGCTTGCAGACATCAATAAATATTGAACTACTTTCATAATCATTATATATAGTCCTAGAACAAGCCTTATTTCTAGGCATTTTATCCATGAATAAAGAATCATTTAGCTGATGCTGTAATTTGTTGATTTTCTTTAAAAACAATGCTAAAGAAAAAAAAAAAAATATATATATATATATATATATATACTCAAAAATATATATAAAATGTTCTCGCCGCTAAAAGCAAACATACAAACTACAATCAGTGAAGTGCAACAATCTCCTATACCAGGATAAATGGAATTGATCCGTGTATAGAAAGTGATCAAAACAAATAAAGTGCAATAGGAATCAATAAGAGCAAATAATTGCAAATAAATACAATGTGCAAACAAATACAACAAGTGCCTGTGCAGGATTGCAACAGCATGCAAACCTGTACAAAAGTGTTAAAATGAAGTGCAAACGCGTGCCATAAATAACCGGAGAAAATGGATAAATGAGTCCTGGTGAACGAAGAGTGGGCTCTAGATATGAGTCTCTGTGGGGAAGTGATCAACTATCATAGCCATACAGAAGAAACTCGTTCAAGTATGATTCCACTAGAGATGATGGTGTCACTGGAGTATCCCAAAACAGTCTCACAGGACTCTCACCTCTATGTGATCAATATAGGCATCGTCAGTAATCTCCTCCTTCCTCTACGGTGTCTCCACTAATGGATGTCCCGACTGCTCTCCTCCAACGTCTCCACTAGTCACAAAGGTGTCAACTCACCTAGGGGGGATAGCTCCAGCAGGGATATCAAACCAGGAGTAAGGAAGAGAAAAAGGCCTCCAATAGTGTAGTAGGTTTAGATGAACTGATTTATTAATAAAAACGGGTAATGCTTGTACATCACAAAATATAAAATAAAGCGTATGAAACCGACTGCGGCGTTGTGACACGCCGTCTTACTATTCCTCCGGGTACTTCCGGTCTGCGGTAACCTCGCTTCCTCCCAGAGGGCTTGCTTTCTCTAGGGCTAGAAGGAACAACGGGGCATTCCTAAAAATTTAAAACCTCCAGATCTGAAGAAATTCTTAAAAGAAATGATAACCGCACTGCTACCTAATGTCCCACAACAGGAATTGACCGAGCACACAGATTGCCTAAGCCCTCATATTTGCCGAAAAGCTTACCCAGAGATGTAATTGCCAAAATACACTTTTTTCAAGTGAAGGATCAGTTAATGCAATATTCAAGGCACAATTCTCCTCTCCCCGACCCTTATGCAGGAATATCACTATACTCTGAACATTCACAAGCAACGATTTCAAAAACCTGAATTCAATAACTAAAGTACTCCAGAAACACAAGATTCAGTATAGATGGGGATTCCCCACAAAAATACTAATCGAACGTGAAGGCATTTCAGTCTCTATTCAGAACATGGAGGAGGGCCTACGTCTATGGGGATTACTTCCAAACGGGGAATATAATATGCCAGAAAAATCCCTAACTGGTAAGGTACTTCAACAATGGCAAACTAAACATGGAAGATCATCAACCTCCCTCTCCAAGCATCCCTTTGAATGACTTATAAAACCAATTAAGCTGAATGGACTATTATAGGGAATAGAGACAATCCACACCTATAACCCAGGAACTCTAGTTTCAGGGAGCCCTACGTCGAGGTAGCTCTGTTTTTCCCCCTATCCTCGGATACCAACTCCTACTTTCTTATGTTATGTTGTTTATAATGTTTAATTGTATGTTACTTTTTTTCTTTTGTGAATTACAAGGTTCTACACCTACTGCTAATGGTTACAGAAGGTAATAAGAACAGCATCGATGAGGTAATGTTATTTTTAATTTATAAGTTAACCTTAACTAGCATCAATTGCCACCATAGTTATGAGTATTAAACTTATGTCACTTAATACCAAAGGCCTTAACAGCCCATACAAGAGAAGAGCTCTATGGAAGGATGCTATAAAATACAACAGTGACGTAGTGTGCATACAAGAATTACACTTTTCCATGGACAGAGCACCTAATTTTTCACATCACAAGTTTCCACATATTTTTGTTTCTAACAATAAAAAAAAAGAAAAAGGGAGTGGTCATAGCAATTAAAGATACCGTCGCTTTTCAACTACTGGATCTTAAAACAGATGGCCAGGGTAGATATATTATCTTAGTGGCTATTATTGATAATACAACTTATACAATCGTAAATATCTATGCACCTAATAAACACCCACAAAGGTTGATACGGAAAACTATTATAACAGCAAGAAAAATACAAAAAGGCCAATTTATTTTATGTGGGGATTTCAACGCTCCTATGGATCCCATCATGGACACCTCTAAAAAGGAACACTCCACTAGGCCTGGACTAAATAAGTTGTTCCATGATGAAGACGTGTAAGACCCATGGAGATGTCTTCACACCACTGAGCGAGATTACACTTTTTTCTCAAACATACATAAATCCTATTCAAGAATAGAATAATTTATTACAGATAGATACCTTTTACAGAAGATAGTGAATGCTAAAATACATAATATAACATGGTCCGATCACGCTCCTATCACAATAGAATTACACACAGGACCAAATTGTACTAACAATACTCTATGGAGAAACAATATTTTCATTCTATCTCAAAAAGAAAATCTATCTGTGATAAAAAGAAACCTATCAGAATTTTTTGAATTTAATACTAATGATTCCTTGAATATTTCAAATGTATGGTGCACCCATAAAGCATTTATACAGAGAATATTGATTGGCTGCTAGAGGAAAAAAAAAGGAACAAATAACTATAAATAAACTACTTCAGGATATTTCTAGCCTAGAAGAAGTACATAAAAAAAATACCAAAGATTTCAAAATATCTCAACAACTAAACAACCTTAGAATGAAACCAAGATGCGTCTTAATAGCAGACCATGATAAATATTTTAAAATAATTAAATTAAACTACTATTCCCAGAATAATAAGGCTAGCAAATTATTAGCAAATCAGTTACGCCAAGACAAAATAAGAATAAAATAACGAAAATAATTCATCATGCAACTCATAAAACACACTATAATCCCCAAGAGATTGCAGACTCGTTCTCAGATTATTACGAATTGTTATATAATCTTAAGGAAGATGTATACACTGCGCAGCATACACCTGTTAGTATAATTGATTTTTTAGATATGATAAATCTACCTAAACTTGATACCATCACTCTTGAACAAGTCAATGAACCTATATCACAAGGTGAAATCATTCCCTACCCAAAAACAAAGCGCCAGGAAGTGACAGTCTATCCGCAGAATACTATACTGCTTGTGCGGATATCATAGTTCCACATCTAAACACAATGTTTAATCAAATTGCAAATACCAGACATTTCCCCAAGGAAATGCTAAAAGCAGCAATCATTACTATCCCAAAACCAGGGAAAGATCCCACATCCCCCCTAAATTACAGACCCATATCAATGGTAAACACAGACTTGAAAATTTATGCCAAAATTTTGGCCAACAGACTACTAAAAATAACATCTTATCTCATAAATCCCGACCAGATAGGTTTCGTAAAGGGGAGACAGGCACCAGATGGTACAAGAAGAATGTTAAACCTGATCAATCAGATAGAAAATAGTCAAATGCCTTCTCTTTTCCTAACTATTGATGCCGAAAAGGCATTCGACAGGATGCATTGGAAATTTATCTCCAAATCCCTAACGAAATTCAGATTTACAGGATTTATACATTCAGCCATAATGGCACTCTATACACAACCCTCAGCTAAGGTCTACACCTCAGGTATAATATCAAAACGATTCAATCTAACTAATGGAACTAGGCAAGGGTGCCCCTTATCCCCCCTTATCTTTTCATTAGCCATTGAACCTTTAGCTGAATCCATACGAACAAACCCAAATATAACAGGAATGAAAATAGGACAATATGAGCACAAAATAGGATTATTTGCAGATGATGTTATAATATCAATAACTAATCCTGATACTTCATTACCTGCTGTACAGAAAGTATTAGAATTGTATGGATATGTGTCCTACTATAAGATCAACCAAAACAAGTGTCATGTACTACCAATGAACCTTCCTACTGATACTATCTATAATTTGCATAGAAAATATGAGTTTAATAGGGAGGAAAATTCTTTATCCTATTTAGGAATCAAACTTGCCTACCTTTCCTCAAAATTAAATGGGGCCAATTTCCCCGTGCTCTTGGAAACAATCCACAAAGACCCAGAAAACACAACTCTCCTGGGTAGGAAAAATAGCAGCAATTAACCACTTAACGACCGCCCCATGTACATATACGTCGGCAAAATGGCACGGACAGGCACAATCACGTACCTGTACGTGACTGCCTTCGTATGGGTGGGGGGTCTGATCGTAAACACAGGCAGAGGAAGTGATGTCATCTCTCCCTGTGTCACTTTATTCGTCCAGAGCACCGTGGAGAGAAGACATCAGATTAGTGCACAAACAGTACACTGACACCAGCACACATAGGTACATAAATCGCCCCCCCCCCCAGTCACCTCCAGTCCACCCCCCAGATCACCCCCCAGCCCCCGGTCACAGTGTCACTGATTGCAGTGATCAGTTATTTACTGATCACTGCAAACAGTGCCATCTGTGATAGTAAAAGTGTCAGGGCAGTTAGTGTTAGGTACCTTTAGGTCCAGGGTAGCCCCCCAACCGCCCCTAATAAAGGTTTAATCCCTTGATTGCCACCCAGGTAACCCTTTCACCCCCTATCACCACTGTCACTAAGCAATAGTTTTTCTGATCGCTGTATTAGTGTCGGTGGTGCCGCTAGGTAGCCAGTTATTTTTTTAGGTTCGCCGCCAGGTTTTTATAGCGTCAGGTACCCCCATATATTACCTAATAAAGGTTTAACCCCTTGATCCCCCCCAGGTAACCCTTTCACCCCCTTTTGCCAGTGTCACTAAGCGATCGTTTTTCTGATCACTGTCTTAGTGTCGGTGTTGCCGATAGGTAGCCAGCTATTTTTTTAGGTTCGCCGCCAGGTTTTTATAGCGTCAGGTACCCCCATATATTATCTAATAAAGGTTTTAACCCCCTGATTGCCCCTAGAGTTAGCCCTTTCACCAGTGATCACCGTATAAGTGTCACTGGTGACACTGGTTAGCCAGTTAGTTATTTTGTTATTTAGGTTCCCCGTCAGGTTTTTATATAGCGTCAGGTACCCCCATATATTACCTAATAAAGGTTTTAACCCCCTGATTGCCCCTAGTTAACCCTTTCACCATTGATCACCGTATAAGTGTTACAGGTGATGCTGGTTAGTTAGTTTGCTTTTTTATAGTGTCAGGGCACCCGCCGTATATAACCCAATAAAGGTTTAACCCCCTGATCGCCCGGCGGGTGATATCAATTAGGTTTTAGCGTCATAGAGGGTCTGCGTCGCCCCAGGCAGCGTCAGGTTAGTGCCAGTAGCACTAACACCCATGCGTGAAGCATACACCACCCTTAGTGGTATAGTATCTGAACAGATCAATATCTGATCTGATTAGATCTATACTAGCGTCCCCAGCAGATTAGGGTTCCCAAAAAGTGTTAGTGGGATCATCCCAGATACCTGCTAGCACCTGTGTTTTTCCCCTCTATCCAGCCCAGGCCACCCAAGTGCAGTATCGATCGATCACTGTCACTTACAAAACACAACACACATAACTGCAGCGTTCGCAGAGACAGGCCTGATCCCTGTGACTCCAGTGCTGTAGGAGGTGATTTCACCACCACAGTTAAAAAAAAGAGCATATATGCCGAAGCATGGGGGCAGCAGGGGCGGAGGAGCGATTTTGCTCCTAATGCCGCGTACATACGGAATAAATTCCCACGGAGGCGTGCCCGTGGAAAAGTGAGACCGTGTGTACGCGGCATAACTTTTGCGGGAGGATACCCCCATGCTTTGGCATATATAAATGGTGCATGTATGCCCATCATTAGAAGTGGGTGAATGAAGGGAAGTATTCTAATGGTGGGCATACCCACCGATCAATCTCTTTTTTTCGTTCAGCCAACAGGCTGCATGAAAAAAAAGATTACAATACATGTCCAACAAGGACCAGCAACGTACTGGTATGTTGCTGGACTTTGAATGGTTATACCAGAATGATGCCTGCGGGTTTAGGTATCATCTTGGTATCATTCTTTTCAGCCAGCGGCCGGCTTTCATGTTAAAGCAATCCTAGTGGCTAATTAGCCTCTGGACTGCTTTTACAAGGAGTGGGAGGGAATTCCCCCCCCCGGATATAAAAAGCGCCATTGGGAAATTGGGAAAGCATTTTATCACACCAATCTTGGTGTGGTCAGATGCTTTGAGGGCAGGGGAAAGATCTAGGGTCTAATAGACCCCAGTTTTTTCAAAAAAAGAGTACCTGTCACTACCTATTGCTATCATAGGGGATATTTACATTCCCTGAGATAACAATAAAAATGATTTTAAAAAATATGGAAGGAACAGTTTAAAAATAAAATAAAAAAAGCAAAATTAATCATTTAAAAAAAAAGCACCCCTGTCCTGCCCTGCTCTTGCGCAAAGGCGAACGCAAGCGTCGGTCTGGCATCATATGTAAACAGCAATTGCACCATGCATGTGAGGTATCACCGCGAAGGTCAGATCAAGGGCAGTAATTTTAGCAGTAGATCTCCTCTGTAAATCTAATGTGGTAACCTGTAAAGGCTTTTAAAGGCTTTTAAAAATGTATGTAGTTTGTCGCTACTGCGCGTTTGTCCGAAATTTCGTATTTGGTATCCATGTACTCGGACTAAGATCATCTTTTTTATTTCATCAAACATTTGGGCAATATAGTGTGTTTTAGTGCATTAAAATAAAAAAAGTGTATTTTTTTCCCCAAAAATGGGTTTGAAAATCGCTGCGCAAATACTGTGTGGAAAAAAAAATGCAACACCCACCATTTTAATCTGTAGGGTCTTTGCTTTAAAAAAATATATAATGTTTGGGGGTTCAACGTAATTTTCTTGCAAAAAAAAATGTTTTAATGTAAACAAAAAGTGTCAGAAAGGGCTTTGTCTTCAAGTGGTTAGAAGAGTGGATGATGTGTGACATAAGCTTCCTAATGTTGTGTATAAAATGCCAGGACAGTTCAAAACCCCCCCAAATGACCCCATTTTGGAAAGTAGACACTCCAAGATATTTGCTGAGAGGCATGTCGAGTCCATGGAATATTTTATATGTTGTCACAAGTTGCGGAAAAAATATATATTTTTTTTTTGCACTACTTTCCAAAATGGGGTCATTTGGGGAGGGTTTTGTACTGTCCTGCCATTTTAGCACCTCAAGAAATGAGATAGGCAGTCATAAATTAAAAGCTGTGTAAATTCCAGAAAATGTACCCTAGTTTGTAGACGCTATAACTTTTGCGCAAACCAATAAATATACGCTTATTGACATTTTTTTTACTAAAGACATGTGGCTGAATACATTTTGGCCTAAATGTATGACTAAAATTGAGTTTATTCGATTTTTCTTATAACAAAAAGTAGAAAATATAATTTTGTTTCAAAATTTTAGGTCTTTTTCCGTTTATATTGCAAAAAATAAAAATCGCAGAGGCAATCAAATACCATTAAAAGTAAGCTCTATTTGTGGGAAGAAAAGGACGCAAATTTCATTTGGGTACAACATTGCATGTCCCCACAATTTCCAGTTAAAGCAGCGCAGTGCCAAATTGTAAAATCACCTCTGGTCTTTATGCTGCGTATTGGTCCGGGGCTTAAGTGGTTAAAATGATAACACTACCCAAAATCCTGTATTATTTCCGCATCCTCCCTATTATAATCCCTAACAATTTTTTTTACCCAAATTAGCACAAGCTGAAAAAATGTATATGGAATAAAAAAAAAACCTAGAGTGGCATTTTCTATACTGACCTCCACTGAGTTGTTAGGCGCAATGGGTTTACCAGAAATTAGAAATTATTACTATGCGTCCTTAATGGACCAAATTAAATATTGGTTCCCCTCTTCGGAGGATAAATTATGGGCAAACATTGAAAGAGAAATAACTTTAGGACACAATATATACGCATTATCTTTGGCTTCCTATTTACTAAAGAAAATTACTATTCCCAACTTACTCAATGTTAAAGCCACATTGATGGCTTGGAAACATATTCTGTCCAAAACTAAAGTTGGGGGAAAAATACTTTATTAAAACTCCGGGTAAAATTTTTAGATTACTGTAAAATCTGCATTAAGACAAGTGAAGGAACTATACAAGGATATAATATGTATAAGGACTTGCCCTCAAGTTACAAAACAATAGTTTCAGGTAAAATTGAAAGATGTTCCCGATTAACAAACTTTAACCCAGATAATAGAGTGATGATTCCTACAATTATCTGGGAATTCCTAACCAACCATAGAGATCAGAAGAAAAGAGGAATTTCACGATTCTATGAACTCCTCTCTGAATATCCTCTAGAGTACAAAAGTCCTCACATGCTTAAATGGGAAAATGACTTATCACAGTTTTTTTCAGGAGAACAATGGAGGAAAGCAATATTAACATCCAGAAAGGCTTCCTCTTGTACAGAGCATTGGGATAATTCCCAAAAAATACAAAATAGATGGTATCTGACTCTGTACAGACTATCAAATATCTATCCCTCTTTTTCACCTTTATGTTGGAGATGTAATGAACACATACTGTAGGTAATCTACTCCACACCCTATGGAGCTGTAAAAATTTACAAAATTTTTTGAAAACTATTTCCAAATTTATAGCGGATCTCACTGGTATATTAAATGATCTCACTCCAGCTTTGGCCCTCTTAGAAATAAATCTAGACTCTTATCTGCTAATGTTTAGAACAATAGTAGCCCACATACTCCTTGCAGATAGAATATCGATATCTAGTATGTGGAAATCTCCTGATGTCCCAAATTTATCCAATGTTATTATCAGATTGAATATACAAGCACAATATGAGTTTATGTTAGCTTACAAAAATTATTACGGTATATGACTGGTTTAAAAAAAAATGGCAAGCTTGGTTGGATCATCCTAGAGCTTCTAATTACAGTATTTAAAAACCGGTAGCCTTTGATTAATACATTTTTTAAGTTCAAGAATAACTTACCTCTATTTTAGTCACTACAAAAGTTTAATACCGAACCTTCGCTTACAGCTTAAACCCATTTGGGTAAGCGATGAATGATATTTTGAGATTGATGTCATTGTGTTGACTTGTTACCATTATAACTTAGCTATGAATTCATAGATGGTAGTACTTTTTTTTTCTTTATGTAACCATATGTTATGTAGGAAATATGTTATTATATTGTTTACTGTGATGTATACATGATATTGTAATCGAATACATAAATAAATAAAAACTTTTGAAAGATAAAAAATAAGAAAAATTATTTGCCTGATTTTTTTTTTTTTGCATATTTCTCACACTTAAATGATTCAGATCATCAAACATTTTTAATATAACACAAAGATAACCCGAGTAAATCCAAGATGCAGTTTTTTATTTATTATTTCATTTATTAAAAAAATTAGAAAAAAGCTGTTCAAACTGCCTGGCCCTATGTGAAAAAGTAATTGCCCTCTCCCATGCTGAATTATGAATGAACTGTGATTAACCACAATTTTTTGGAAAGTTAAATTTCACTTGCCACACCCAGGCCTGATTACTGCCAGATCTGTTGATTCAAGAAATCACATAAATAGAAGCTGTCTGACAAAGTTAAGCACACTAACAAATCACAAAAAGCCACACATCATGCCACAATCTAAAAAAATTCAAGAACAGATTAGAAACAAACATGTATCGTCTAGGAAGGGTTTCAAAGACATTTCTAAGGCTTTGGAACTCCAGTGAATCACGGGGAGAGCCATTATCCACAAATGAAGATAACTTGGAACAGTGGTGAACCTTCCCAGGAGTATCCAGCCTAGAAAAATTACTCCAAGAGCATGACGACGACTCATCCATGTTCGACCATCAGTTCGTGACCTCAAGCTCTAGTGCACTTGGGTTATGCAGCAGGGCAATGGTCGCAAACACAACAGCAAGTTCACCTCCAAATGGTTCAAACAAAGCAAAACTTGGGATTTGGAGTGGCCTAGTCAAAGCCCGTACTTAAATCCAATTGAGATGCTGTATCATGACCTTACATAGGCTGTTCATGCTGGAAAACCCTCCAATGTGGCTGAATTAAAACAATTATGTTGTTGCCACCAAGGGTGGCACAACCAGTTATTAGGTTTAGCGGGCAATTACTTTTTCACATAAAGCCAGGCAGGTTTGGACAGATTTTTTGCCTTAATAAATGAAACCATCATTTAAAAACTGCATTTTGTATTTACTCGGGTTATCTTTGTGTAATAATAACATTTGTTTGATGATCTGAGTCATTTAAGTGTGACAAATATGCAAAAAAAAATTAATCAGAAAAGGGGCAAATACTTTTTCACAGCATTGTATCTATATATATATATTGTGAGGGGGTTAGCTCGGCAGCGGGTGTGTGTGACCCCCGAGATGGGCTCCCCACACAAAAACAGGCCCAGCAAACGGAGGTTGTGGTTTTCAAAATCAAAAAGGTGCGGTTTATTTTCTATTTACAGTGACAAAACACAGCAAAGCAAAAGAAACATAAACAAAATAAATCCTGGTCAACTTGACCTCTGACTAAACATACAGGTTTCCTAACTAACAACTGGGATCAGCCTAGTGCTGTCCTAGTCCCTAAGTCCCTGGTTTTAAATGTCCAAGCAAATAGCCACACAGGCTTTGTCTCACCGCACAGGGGTTCACTCTCCCTAGACAGTCCACACAGGTCTGGTTCCAGGCATGAGCTAACACCTAATGAATCTGGGAGTTTTTATAGAGGCCTAAATGAGCTGACAAGCTTCAGCTGGCCTCATCAACTCCCTGTCTGTACGACGCCCCACACTCTCCCTAGAGGTATGAGTCATCCATGAGCCCACTAGCCTTATACAACTCTCCACCTAGTTGTATAAGTCGGCGTAAAGCCTGAATCTGGGCGAAATATATCTACCCCCCTGGATGCAACCAGGTGACTTTACCTTCCTGCTGTCACATACCCCCCCCTCTTGTTTTAACCTCGGGGTTGGAACACCAGCAATCAGGCATTCATGTACTCGAGACAAAGCATCCACATTCCCCATTTGAACGCCAGGGCGATGCTTTACTGTGAAGTTGAATTCCTGGAGGGCCAGGAACCACCTATTCACTCTTCTATTTGTTTCCTTGTTTTGAGCCATCCACTTTAACGGAGCGTGATCCGTAACCATGTCAAAGTGCCTACCTAGCAGGTAGTACCGAAGGGAATCTAGAGCCCACTTCACCGCTAAACACTCCTTTTCAACGGTGGCGTAATTTACCTCATGGGACTTCAACTTCCTGCTGAGGTAAATGACTGGGTGCTCTTCCCCGTTCCAGACCTGGGACAATACTGCTCCTAACCCCACATCTGACGCATCACTTTGTACGACAAAGTCTTTAGAGAAGTCGGGTGAGTACAACACTGGCTGGCTACATAAGGCTTGTTTCAAGAATTGGAATGCTGCCTCAGCCTCGGGGGTCCATTTAATCATGACCGACCCTTTCCCCTTCGTCAGGTTGGTTAGGGGCACAGCCTTAGAAGCAAAGTGGGGAATGAATCGCCGATAATACCCAGCGATTCCCAGAAAGGCTCGTACCTGCTTCTTGCTGTTGGGACGTGGCCAACTCTGGATGGCCTCGACTTTGTTGAGTTGGGGTTTTATTACTCCCCTCCCAATGGTGTACCCAAGATATTTGGCCTCCTCCTGCCCAATGGTACACTTCTTGGGGTTAGCCGTAAACCCCGCTTCCCGAACAGAGTCCAGGACTGCTTGCACTTTTGGCAGATGTGAGGCCCAATCTGTGCTATGGACAATTATGTCATCCAGGTAAGCCGCAGCATACTTCCAATGGGGCCTCAGCATCTGGTCCATTTTCCGCTGGAATGTGGCCGGCGCATTCTGTAACCCGAACGGCATTCTTTTATATTGGAACGCCCCGTCTGGGGTTACAAATGCGGTTTTCTCTTTGGCCGACTTGGCCAGGGGGATTTGCCAATACCCTTTTGTGAGGTCAAGAGTCGTCATGTATCGGGCTGTTCCCAGCCGGTCGATCAACTCATCTATACGTGGCATGGGGTAGGTGTCAAATTTTGTAACTTTGTTCAACTGACGAAAATCGTTACAAAATCGCCAGCTCCCATCCGGTTTAGGCACCAACACAATGGGACTAGACCAATCACTTTGGGACTCCTCTATCACCCCTAAGTTCAGCATTTTCTGTACTTCCTCCCGTATTGCCTCCCGTCGGGCCTCTGGGATCCGATAGGGTTTTAACTTCACCCTTTCACCGGGTGGGGTAATGATGTCATGCTCTACCCCAGATGTTTGTCCCGGCAGCTCAGAGAATACCTCCTTGTTGCGAAGCACAAACTCCTTAACCTCCTGTTGTTGGGGTTGTGACAAGGTGGCTGCTATTCCAACCTCAGGAATCACGCAACCAGTTTGAGCTGGTGACCAAGTGTCTGCGACTAGGGACTCTCTATCCCTCCAGGCTTTCAACAGATTAACGTGATAGATCTGTTCGGGCTTTCGCCTTCCTGGTTGTCTGACCTTGTAATTCACTTCGCTCACTTTTTCCATTATCTCGTAGGGGCCTTGCCATTTGGCAAGGAATTTACTTTCAACCGTAGGGACAAGTACCAGTATCCTATCCCCCGGGGAAAAGGTACGGGTCTTGGCTCCACGGTTGTACACTCTCTGCTGTGCTAACTGCGCTTGGGCCAAATGTTCCTTCACGATGGGCATTACCTGTGCAATTCGGTCTTGCATCAGGGCGACATGCTCAATCACACTCCTGTGGGGAGAACTCTCACTTTCCCAAGTTTCCTTGGCAATATCCAACAGCCCTCTTGGGTGTCTCCCATACAGTAACTCAAAGGGGGAGAATCCCGTAGAGGATTGGGGCACCTCCCTAATAGCAAACATCAGATAAGGAAGTAGACAGTCCCAATCCTTTCCATCTCTATCCACCACTTTCTTCAACATTTGTTTTAGGGTTTTGTTGAACCTTTCAACCAGCCCATCGGTTTGGGGGTGATACACAGATGTACGTAATTGCGTCACTTTGAACAATTTACACAGCTCCTTCATAACCCGGGACATAAAGGGTGTACCTTGGTCCGTAAGCAGTTCTTTACAAATACCCACCCGGCTAAACACAAGAGATAGCTCTTTGGCTATGGTTTTGGCCGAGGTATTTCGGAGAGGGATCGCTTCTGGATAACGGGTGGCATAGTCCATTATAACTAATATGTACTGGTGCCCCCTAGCGGACTTGATTATAGGACCTACCAAATCCATGGCGATCCTCTCAAACGGGACCTCAATGATGGGTAGAGGGACCAGCGGGCTACGGAAATGTGGCATCGGGGCCGACCTCTGACACACAGGGCAGGAGGAACAATAATTTTCTATGTCCTTCATCACCCCCGGCCAATAGAATCTCTGTAATACCCTCTCTCGGGTTTTCTCTGTCCCCAGATGACCTCCAAGAATGTGCCCATGGGCCAACTCCAACACCAACTTCCTGTAAGGTTTGGGCACCACAAGCTGCTCAACGGTTTCTTCTGCCCTTTTTGCCACCCGATACAGTAGGTCCTTCTCTACGCTGAAGTATGGGTAAGTGCAGGTATTATCTGGGTTCACTAACTCGCCATCTATTTTCACTACGTTTTCCCGTGCCTTTATTAGGGCGGGGTCTTTCAACTGTTCTGTGGCAAAGTTTTCCCTGTGAACCTCAAGATCAGAAAACTCCACAGACGGTAGGTTTTCGTCTGAGGAGGTGGGCTCCTCTCCAGTTTCTTGAGTCTCCCCTGCCAATACTGATAAGGGAAATTCCGGAGAGTCCTCACCACTCTCAGGGGAGTTCTGGCTATCACATTCCTGGTACATAGGGGCACCAGTGGGGGGCTCAGGATCATCCCACAGTTCCCAGAACTTCGGAAAATCCCTTCCCACAATGGCGTCATGCGGTAACTGAGATACTAAGCCCACTGGATGAGAGAGGGTACCTTTGGGGGTCTCGAAACACACTGTAGTCACTGGATACTCTCGGGTGTCCCCATGCACACAAATAACAGCTACCTTGCTATTCCCAGAGACCTCTGTTTTAACTAACTCCGCCTTTATCAGGGTCACAAGGCTACCTGAATCCAGCAATACCACAACATTTCTACCATTAACACACATTTTGCATAAATGTTTCTCAGTTCCTCGAATGGCAGTGCATGCGACTGTCGCACACAGCGACTGACGTCTGCCCGTCAGAAAGCCACACTGCATGGGTTCCTCCACAACCGGGCAATTGGCTGCAATATGTCCCGCTTGCCGGCAGCGGTAGCAAACGATCCTTCTTGCGGCCTCTTGAGCCGCTGATTTCCCAGGCTGTTCTCGCCAAACTTGGGGTAGAGCTCCCACCCTCTCACTCTCTCCACCCTCACCCCTTGGAATCCTCTTATCCGCCCCTGGGGATGGTCTGGTCTTAGGGTGGAAAGTCCGAGTGTCTCTGGAAGAGGCCGTCAGGTTCTCTGTAGCCAAGTATTTCTCCACACGATCCACAAGACCATCGGCCGTCTCTGGGTCTCCATGGCTTACCCACTTTTGGATGGCAGTAGGAAGAGCTCTCAAAAACCGATCCATTACAACACGTTCCACAATCTTTGGTGCGGACAAAGTCTCTGGCTGTAGCCACTTTCTGCTCAGGTGAATGAGATCATACATTTGAGACCTGGGGGGTTTTCCAAGCTGGAAAGTCCAGTTATGCACACGCTGAGCCCGGACAGCCTGGGTGACACCCAGCCTTGCCAATATTTCAGCTTTTAGCATCACATAGTCTTTTGCTTGGTTAGGCTCTAGGTCATAGCAAGCTTTCTGCGATTCACCAGTTAACAGAGGAGCCACCAGTCCAGCCCACTGCTCCTCAGGCCACTTTTCTCTTTCAGCGGTCCTTTCAAATGTGGTCAAAAATACCTCTGGATCATCCTCTCCAGTCATTTTTGTCAATAAACGACTCACCCCAAAGGACGCGGTATTAGTGGGACGGCTTTCCTCACTGGTCTGCGGACGTTGCTGCATTACTGCTTCCATCTGTTGTTGTAGTCTCTGCTCTTGCTTCTGCAACAGGTCTATGAAGCGGGCCTCAGATTGCTGCTGGGCTTGTTGCTGAGCCTCCAGACTCTGTTGCAAAGTTGCGTTTGTCTGCTGCTGGGCTGCAAGGCTCTGTTGATGAGCTTGCTGCTGGGCTGCGAAGTTCTTTTGCAAACCTGCATTTGTCTGCTGTTGATTGGCATTTGCCAGAGCCAGCTGCTTCAGTATCTCCTCCATGCTGGCTTAAAAAAAAAACTGCCACTGGTTCTCCACCAACTGTGAGGGGGTTAGCTCGGCAGCGGGTGTGTGTGACCCCCGAGATGGGCTCCCCACACAAAAACAGGCCCAGCAAACGGAGGTTGTGGTTTTCAAAATCAAAAAGGTGCGGTTTATTTTCTATTTACAGTGACAAAACACAGCAAAGCAAAAGAAACATAAACAAAATAAATCCTGGTCAACTTGACCTCTGACTAAACATACAGGTTTCCTAACTAACAACTGGGATCAGCCTAGTGCTGTCCTAGTCCCTAAGTCCCTGGTTTTAAATGTCCAAGCAAATAGCCACACAGGCTTTGTCTCACCGCACAGGGGTTCACTCTCCCTAGACAGTCCACACAGGTCTGGTTCCAGGCATGAGCTAACACCTAATGAATCTGGGAGTTTTTATAGAGGCCTAAATGAGCTGACAAGCTTCAGCTGGCCTCATCAACTCCCTGTCTGTACGACGCCCCACACTCTCCCTAGAGGTATGAGTCATCCATGAGCCCACTAGCCTTATACAACTCTCCACCTAGTTGTATAAGTCGGCGTAAAGCCTGAATCTGGGCGAAATATATCTACCCCCCTGGATGCAACCAGGTGACTTTACCTTCCTGCTGTCACAATATATATATATATATATATATATATATATATATATATATATATGTGTGTATATATATATATATATATATATGTATTATATACGTATATATAATACACATCATATAGTGTTTTAGCTATACTGCGTGCTAGCAAATCTGCAGCATCTACAGAATCTACAGCAAGTAGCACCCCACACTATTAAATTGGAGAAGAGCTGCTGTTTCACTCTCCTTTGCCAGAATGACACAGCCAGCAAACTATAACAATAGGCATAGTAGCTTTCGGTTATTAAATGTATTATTTAGGGATTTCATCAGGTTGCAGCATGTAATGCTATAAAGCAATGATGCAAGGTCTATCATGATAAAGTGATATACACCTACTGCCACCCTGTTATATCATCCTTATATTTTGTCTGCCCATGGCCTGCAGTCTCCAAGGTCTTAGTCTCTTCAGAAATGCAAAGCCGTGAGATCTCAGATATGTCTTAATCGCATAGGTAACCCTACACAGAGAGTAGAAAGCCTGCATGAAATTTATGGCACCTTTGTAATGGAGATTTAATCTATAGGGAAAGGTAAAAAAATAGCACTTATTTTAAAACCGAGGTGTGATTTGACTGCACTGGAAACAAAATGTGCAAGGGCAGCTCTTTTTATTTACAGCCAAGAGAATTTTTGCGCTGCAACAAAGTGGCAATGTTTAATTAAACCCTGGTGTGAAGATACATACGTGTCAGACAATGTAGAAAGAAGGGAAAAAATCAGCTCACTTAAGGAATAATCAGAGTTCATGTGTGCCAACACTGTGTGATGTAAAACTGCATTTTCAGCAGCACCATCCAGAATAAATTATAGGCCGTAAAAAACAGTCATAAAATACATATTGCATTTGTGGGAAACCTTAATACTAACGCTGTATGCATGTGGGAGTGCTTTGTATTCCAGATTGCAAATGAGCAAAAATAAGAGGGGTTGGGTGATTTTATACCAGCATGCAGAAGTGGTAATACATTCTAATTTGATTTACAGGCAGCCCTTGGCTTTTGTTAATTGAGGTAGGATGAAAAAAAAAAAAACACCACCTAGGAATTACTGGTTAGATAACAACAGTTGGCTTGAAAGAAACAACTGTTAAGCACTGGGGCTGCACATGATGAGCTAGCATTGTGATATTTATTATTAGATGAGCATAAAAGACTTGACCATATGCTTAAATTTGATTATCTTATACAATGCCCCCAACAAAGAATATTATATGCAGTAAATGGGTTCATTATTCCTGATGATGTGTTCCCGATGATGATTCTGTAGTGCTGTGACACTGCTACACAGTACTCGAGGAGGAAATATGGCATAGTAAAGTAAGCATCATGGTAAAAAGTATATGAAATGAATGCTGGCTGCAAATAAAGATTTTAACTCTTTCTGTAATTGTTCTATTTACTGGTTTACATACAAGAAGATAAAGGGTCAAAACTGGGCTGCATCTGCCAAAAAAGATTTTAGCATGTTAGAAAAGTATTTCCAAGAGCCCAGGGATACTGTATTTGCTGAAAGCATTTGTTTCATATACTGTACAAACAAGGAAAACAAAACAAGAAAAAAACAGGAATGTATATGTTATAAAATAAAATGATAGCAATAAGGTTTTAATAATTTTTGGTAAGCAAGTAAATATAAATCTCTTAATATAAGAAATATTTTTCAGCAATACATGTGTTCAGGGTATTTAATCAACTAAAAATATACTATTAGGAGGCATGGATAAAGGTTACATGTCCTAGAGCACTTAGTATCTCCTTGTATCTCACTTCAGTGATCAGCCATAGTTTCCTACCTCTATTTTCACTCAGACCCCATTCACACAGGGGCGACTCATCAGGCGACTCAGTTGCCTGACAAGTTGCGTCCCGTTCTGTACAATGGAACCGTTCTAATAGGAGCGACTTAGAAAAAGGTTCCTGTACTACTTCGGGATGACTTCAGGGCGACTTCCATTTGACTTCAATACAGAAGTCATTTTGCAAGTCACCTTTGAAGTCGTGTGAAGATTGCCCGGCAGAGTCGCGGGACAAGTCGTGCCGCCCCTGTGTGAATGGGCATTTAGCCTCACTCCTCTGTAATCAAATAAATAACACAATCTCCTGCACTCAAGCGTGGTCCTCAGAGGTCTGTTGACTCACACTGTTCCACTTTAGAAGTATGAATAGCCACAATGCTTTGCTGCCCTTTAAGGACTGGGGAAGCCCAGATATGCACAGCACTGATAGAGCAAAGAGAGGGTGCACCAGCCTAGTGCATTACCTTTATATACCATTTATTGATGAAATAAGAGCAAATAGTATACTCACAAACACATGTCTACACAAGATCGTCAGTATATTCCAAGACCAAAAATGCCAGATCCACTGAACATACTCTTAATCTTTGGAAGAAGCCAACCAGGTCAATTATGACTGGTATGTTTCGAGGGTCCCCTGTTCATCAGAGCCAAATGATCTACTGCCTGTAGCCTGACTTATAGAGCTTACAGCATGCTAAATGAGAAACTTAAAGAGGAACAGCAGTTTGCTCACATAATTTGTAATAAAAACACCTTTGCCATTCTGAAGCTTCCCTCCAACCACTTTGCATATTATTTTATATATACTGTGATTCTGTACTTTCCAAATATGCTGCAGAAAGCTCCCTCCATTTAGTCTGGCTGCATTCATTTTAACTGTGGGCAGCTGAAGCTGCTGCCTGTTCACTTCCTGGATTTACACAGACACACAAGGGCAAACCTCAAGCTCTTCAGCTCACATTGGCCCTCTTATGACTCATCCCCCTCCCTTCCTGGCGAACTCTCACAAGAGTGAGAGAGAGAGCTGTGCATGTCATAAGCCTAGGCTTTTTACCAGGCAAGAAACAGGAAGTGGGCTGTATAAGTTATTTACTGGCAGAAAAAAAAAATGTTTTACTACCCAAAGTTAAAACAACAAGGGCAGAGGATTTATGGATGGAAAGATGAAAAAATTACTGAAGTTCCACTTTAAGCTTGACCCATCAATCATGTGGGCTGAGTTACATCATAAGTCATGTGATGACATGCATATTCACCACACATAATCAGAGGAATATATCACAGAACAAAACCAATGGTAACAATGGTAGGAGATAAACAAAAGACACACAATTCTATGGGCTGCGTTGATAGAATAGACATGAATAGATATGAATAGCCATTAATATTACACTGATTCCAAAGAATTAGAGCAGTGCGATGAACCATTTTTGCTGTGCAGACATTTAGGGGGAGATTTACTAGAACTGGAGCATGCAAAATCTGGTGCAGCTCTGCACAGAAACCAATCAATGTCTAGGTTTTATTGTCAAAGCTTAATTAAATGAGCTGAAGTTAGAAGCTGATTGGTTACCATGCACAGCTGCACTAGATTCTGAACGCTCCAGTTTTAGTAAATCTTCCCCCTAGTGTCTAAGATGGCATGCCTGCATACCTTGGAGTGCATGCCGCAAGCCAAAACCGTAAGTGCGGCTCATCAATGCGTTCCAGCCACCACATACGGTTCTGCTGTTACATCACTTCTGGCTTCCAGTCACGTAAAAAGCTCCACAGTTGCACATTAGGCCGGAACACTAGTCAAACATTAGCAGAAGTAATACTGAAGGGGTTTGAATGAGTAATACAGGAGCACTGACGTAATGTCACTGGAAACAAGTGCCCACAGACAGTGCTTGCAATACGACCCTTAGCAGATACAAAAAAAAGAAATACAAATATTATAATTACCGTATGTATCATGCAACTGGCACCTTATACAAAACTATATATGAAAGCATAAAACAAAAGAAAATTTCAACCTAAATGAGTAAGTTGTTTCTGCTAGGTGAACATTACAAACTCATTAGTTAACAAATGTATGTCTACATGCTTTCTATATCGTATTTCCATTACTCTTCCCACACAATGTGTACATATAGTGTATGTGTGTGTACACACATATGGGCAGTCCCTCCTTCTACTCTTTTTAAATTATGAAGCATTCACAACAGGAGTAGCTGAAACACCTAGTTTGCAGAGGTTTCAATTCCCTCTTTTGTATTTTCTATAACATAAAAGCCCAAAAGGAATACTGGAACCATATTGTATACAATACAAATATGCAGGTCTAGTAACAGATCTGGTAACACAGCAGCAGAGATTGTACTAAAAGAACTAATTTAAAGCCCAAGTTTGATTAAAATAAATATTAACCACTTCCCGACCAGCCGATCGTTTCCGCAAATCGCCGTAGCTGTACGTCGGCCCGTTTTACAGCTATAGCAGGCGCTGCATTGCGGGGGAGCTGATGCGCATGGCCGGTGGGCACCATGTCTGCCATCCACCTGTGATCGCTCCACAGAGAGCCAGAATGGGGATCTGTCAATGTAAACAAACTGATCCCTGTTCTGTCAAGGAAGTACAGAGTGATCTATGTTCCTAGTGATTAGGAACAGCTATCTTTCTGTACTTCCAGTCAGTCCCCTGCCCCTACAGTTATAAACACCTCCCAGGGAACACATTTAACAACTTGATCACCCCTAGTGTTAACCCCTTTCCTGCCAGTGTCATTTATACAGTAATCAGTGCATTTTTATAACACTGATCGCTGTATAAATGTCACTGGTCACAAAAAAGTGTCAAAAGTGTCTGATCTGTGTCCGTAATGTTGCAGTCCCGCTAAAAATTTCTGATCACCGCCGTCACTTGTAAATGACATAAATCTATCCCCTATTTTGTAGACACTATAACTTTTGTGCAAACCAATCATATACAAAAAAAAGTAGAAGAATACATATTTGCCTAAACGGATGAAGAATTATTTAATTTTTTTTGGGGGGGGGGGTTAATTATTATAGCAAAAAGGAAAAACATTTTTTTTTTTCAAAATGGTCAGTCTTTTTTTGTTTATAGTGCAAAAAATTTAAAAAGCAAAGGTGATCAAATATCACCAAAAGAGATCTCTATTTGTGGGAAAAAAAGGACGTCAATTTTGTTTGGGAACAGTGTCACACGACCGCGCAATTGTCAGTTAAAGTGATACAGTGCTGTATCACAAAAAATGGCCTGGTCATTAAGGGGGAAAATCTCCCGGTCTTTAACTGCTTTCCGGCCGTCAAATGACGGCTGGGCGGTGCGGCTCTCGTTCTGTTGGGGAATCATATGACGTCCTTGGCTTCTCGGCCCTCTAGGCATCCTGTCAGGTGAGAGGAGACCGATGGTGTGTTCCCAGTCTCCTCCCCTTGTGAGTCCCCTCCCCCTACAGTTAGAATCACTCCCTAGGATACACATTTAACCCCTTGATCGCCTCCTAGTGTTAACCCCTTCCCTGCCAGTCACATTTATACAGTAAATCAGTGCATTTTTATAGCACTGATCGCTGTATAAATGTGAATGGTCCCAAAATATTGTCAAAAGTGTGGTTTACATGCCCTGTATTGAGGTGGTTAAGTAGTTAAAATAAAATAAAAAAACAGCTCAAGGGATGGTACTTACATTGAATTATAAGTGTCCCCTTAGTTTAAATAGTTATCCCTCTGTCTCCATACACCCACAGTGGTAATCTTCCAGTACTGTGGGAGTTAATGCAAGCCACTGGACTTGTCATGGGCATTTGTCAAGACTAATGACAAGGACTGCTTACCCCCCCCCCCATTCTCCATTCTTAGAAGCTATACTAAAGCTTCCAGCAATCAAAAAGTGCTCTATGAAAGGAGAAGGTGGACTTTTTCTTTTCCACAACATTTTTATTGAAAGTTTTTCATAGATAATACAAATAGTACCATAAAGCTCTAAACCAGTATACAGATACATGTTTCCAACTAGAAGCAGGCATAGACTTCAAAGTTTGTGAGAGTAGAAACCAACAGATGACGCCTCTACGGGTTGTTGCTAATATAATGGCCACATAGAAAAACTTATAGTAGTAAGGCGCAATCTTTTAAAGAGGGTATACTGCAGTGTATTACAGGTCTGCCTGATTCACGTTGGAATGCAAGACTTCATAGAAAAGTATTCAATATGGCTTCTGCAGATACTATAAAACAAAGATTCTTCAGGTGGACCTTTTTTATTCACATGCACATCTTCATTTCATAGAATACTTTTCATTACTGGAAGCTATACTACAGTTTATATGAATGGGGGAGGGGGGGCAGAAGTACTGTAACTGGCATAATCTTCACTTTTTATGAGTGCCTATGCTGAATGGTTGAATAGAGGAGGGGGTGGAAAGAGTGGGCATATTTGGCACGTTTGACAAGTGCCCATGATAGAAAGATTACCTCATGAGAGGCAGAGGATGGAAGATGTCAACTAAGAAAGCAGTCACCAGAACAAAGGGCACTTCTTATTCAAAGTAAGTACCATCCCTTATGTTGATTTTTTATTTAACTAAACGTAGGCTTTAAGTGTCCAGTAAATACATAAAAATTAAACAGCAATTGTGAATGTTTTGGTCCTTTAACATTGTTGTAAACTTAAAAATAATTTATAATGTTTTATATCTATGGCTTTAAATTAATGAATTCTTTTTTCAGGCACTTCCTGTTATCAGGATGAAAAAAGTGTCTGCCAACCCTGTGCTGTCACCCAGTAACATGTGCTTTTGGCGGTGGAAACTATCAGCAGCCATGCCACGCTGATTGCGCAGGCATATTTCACTATTCAGCCAGAAGCTCACACTAAGTAATGCCATGCATCTGCAATTAGAGCAAGAGCATGTACACTGGAAGTGGCTGCAATGAGTCTGGAAGATATCAGTGGTAATGAAATGCAAAAAATTATGAAAAAAGGGAGAAGATGGTATTTTCGGAAAAATAAACAATATAATGGCAATTTTTATCTTACACAGTGCTTTAGCAAACTAAATGTTATCCAGTTATGCCCTGTACACACGATCAAATTTACGATGGAATAAAATCCGATGGAATTTTCTGTCGGAATTCCAATGAAGCTGACTTTCATCAGTCTTGCCTACACACTATCAGACAAAATTCCGACTGTCCAAAACGCGGTGACGTAAAACACTCAGACGAACCGAGAAAAATGAAGTTCAATGCTTCTGAGCATGCGTCGACTTGATTCTGAGCATGCGTGGGTTTTTTCTCCGTTGGAGTTCCACACAGAAAATTGGAATTTCCTATCGTTTTTTTTTTCCATCGGAAAAATTTAAAACATGTTCAATTTTTTAACACCGATGGAAAGGAGTCCGATGGGACCCACATGATCTTTTTTTCCGATGAAAAAAGTCCATCGGGCATTAGGGTTTACATCTACTTTAAGCTTGTTCACAATAGTAAGCTTAGGAATTAGATTGCATGCTCTCCAGGGTAGAGTAACCTAATAATTCTGTCTTTACTGTTGAGCCCTAGTAGCACAGAATAAGCAGACCAAAACAGAGCTGTCAATGCTTCAAACAATGCATAGACCAAACATGAGTCCTGGCAATTTGGTGATATGGCTTTTAACGGCTCAACACTACCTTCTATACTCTTCACAACAGGAGTGAACAGACATCAGGTCAAAGATATCATATTGCTACTTGCATGCAGCTGTGTAATTTATACACTTGCTCAGCTGGTAAGTAATTGAAATGTTAATCCTCCGCTGAAAAAAAATGGTAAACTGAGGTTGTCATTTGTGAAATAAAGAAATCAAGCAATCAGGTGCAAGAATCCATTTTTATAAAAAGCACAAAAGCGTCTGTAGATTTTTCTGCAATATGATGCCTGTGAACAGCCACCTTTTGACAGTTTAAAGAATAAATGTAGTATAATAGAAGCACTAGTGTTCCTCAAATAGCTGGGTTATTTAGAGCTCATTACTAAACATAATAGCATATCCTTTATTGAGAAGAAACTAGTTTTAAACAGGGCCAACCCGTTTGGACCTAGTAGCCTTGTCTACTCCATGGGGGTGATTTACTAAAAGCAACTAGGCTGTTCACTTTGCAAGGACATTTGCTTCAGAGGTGAAGTTTCACTTTGCTTGCACATAATTGGATGATGGTCAGCAGAGCTTCACCTCATTCACTAAGCTTTGGGACAAAGTGCCCTTGGAAAATTAAGTCTATTTGCTTTTAGTAAATCAACCTTCATATCTCCGAAATGGAATCTATACCCAGTCTGCTGCTGATCCACTTTTAAATTTCTCTTTATTCTTCATAGGATGTTTGTTATTACAGGAACCCACTTTTTCATTTAATCGTAGAAATACCTGTGCTGTGCATATGTTAACACCACTATCACTAGTGTGCGCAGCCTAATGTATTAGGGTGTGCACCCCAGAAAACAAACACACATGTGTGTATCAGAAGTGCAGTGGATGTGTCAGTAAAGCAACGATTGATGTCAGAAAGGCAGTGGACGGTATCAGTCGTTTTTTTTTTTATAATTATTTTTTACTTATTATTACTTAACCACTTCCCTACCCAGCCATAGTCAAATGACATCCACAGATGGGATCTCCCATCCTGGGTGGACGTCATATGACGTCCTCGGCTTTGTAGGGGGATATCTGAATGATGCCTGCAGCTAGAGGCATCATTCAGATATCCTTTTGAAGTGCCGGCGATTCTGTGCACAATAAGAATGATCGTTCTTATAGGCGGCGGGAGGGGACCTGAAGCGAATCTTCCGGCGTCGTTGGTGGGGTCACGTGATGAGCATAGAGATGACTGGTGACCAGATGGTCACCAGTCATCTCTATGATCGTCGGAGGCCCGGGCGCGATGTGATGACGTCACGCCCGGGTCTCAAATGTAAACAAAGCCGCCATTGCGGCTGTAAGTATGAGATCAGTGAAAAAAATTTCACTGATCTCATGCTTTCCAGCCTGGAGGAGAGATGTGGGGTCTTATTGACCCCGCATCTCTCAATAAAGAGAACCTGTCACACACATTCCTATTACAAGGGATGTTTACATTCCTTGTAATAGGAATAAAAGTGATCAAAAAAATAAAAAAATAAAATCATTGTAAAAAAATAAATAAATAAGTAAAAAAAATAATAAAATAATAAAAAAAAAAAATTAAACGCCCCTGTCCCCGGTAGCTCGCGATCAGAAGCGAATGCACACGTAAGTCGCCCACATATGTAAACGCCATTCAAAGCATGCATGTGAGGTATCGCCGCGTGCGTTAGAACGCGTGCAACAATTCTAGCACTAGACCTCCTCTGTAATTCTAACCTGGTAACCTGTAGAAAAAATTAAAGCATCACCTATGGAGATTTTTAAGTACCAAAGTTTGGCGCCATTCCATGAGTGTGCGCAATTTTAAAGCGTGACATGTTAGGTATCTATTTACTCGGCGTAACATTATCTTTCATATTTTCCCAAAAAATTGGGCTAACTTTACTGTTTTGTTATTTTTTAATTCATGAAACCATTTTTTTTTTTAAAAGGCGTTTGAAAAATTATTGCGCAAATATTGTGCAAAAAAAAAATGTTGCAATGACCGTCATTTTATTCCCTGGGGTGTCTGCTAAAAAAACATATATAATGTTTGGGGGTTCTGAGTAATTTTCTAGCAAAAGAATGATGATTTGTACATGTAGGAGAGAAGTGCCAAAATAGGCCCGGTATTGAATAGGTACAAAAAGCCCTGTATTGAAGTGGTTAATAATAAAAAAATTAAGGCGCCTCATTATGGGGCTTTGGTGAAATATCAAGGGTCTAAACAGACCCCTGATGTCTCACTTTTGAGACAGAGAAAGAAACCGAGGACAGAGATTCCTCAGTCCCTTTCTCTGCAGCCTGCAGTAAACGTTATTTACTATGATTAAGTTATGAATGAAGACAGGAGCGATCAGTACAGTACTATTTAGAAAAGGAAGGACGGTTAATTACATATTTACCAGCCCCTTCCCAGCTCCTGAGAGGAGGGAAGCTGGCAGCACTGCAAGGGGTGACTGGAAGCAGGGGCAATCTGCACCGCACAGGGGGATTAGGGTGTGCCCAGGCACACCTGGCACACCCTGTGCACACTCCTATGACCACTATAAATAATTGTCAATGTCTATGTTTTTTTTCTTTTTTAAACCTGTATATAGTGCACATGTTTTCCTTAAGATAAAGTGAGGTATATGAAAGAACATGTTTACTCCAAGCACCCGATCACGTGCAGAGCTTCAATAAATTGAACTTACCCTGCGCTTGACCAGATCTTTAACCACCTCAGTTCCAGAAGGTTTTACCAGCTTCATGACCAGGCAATTTTTTGCTATTTAGCATTGTGCTACTATAACTAGTAATTGTGTGGTCATTTCACACAAATTGAGCTTTCTTTTGGTGGTATTTGATCACTGGGTTTTTTTGCTTTTAAAATATAATATAAATAAAGAAATACCATATATACTCGAGTATAAGCCGAGTTTTTCAGCACATTTTTTTGTGCTGAATATGCCCCCCTAGGCTTATACTCGAGTCACCTTTTTGCGCTTGATCTCCTGGACTTTGGAGACCTGGTACCGGCCGGTCGTAACTCCCCTGAACCTTAAACCTGGCACACATGTAGCCCCTTTCTCTACAAGTGTGCAAAGTTTGTTGTGCAGGGAACCTACGGCTGCGAGCACCGACTTTTCAAAGCCGGGCATCCCTTCCATAGACTCCCATGTTAAATGGTCATTTCACTGGTGAATTTGGGGACCCAGGACCGGCCGGTCGTAGGTCCCCTGGACCCGAACCCTAGCACACATGTAGCCCCATTTTTCCTCTATAAGTTTACAAATCTTTTTGTCTAAGGGACCTACGGCCGGGGAGCACCAATTTTTCAACACCGGGCACCCCTTCCATAGACTCCCATGTTAAACAGTAATTTCTCTGGTGAATTTGGGGACCCAGGACCGGCCAGTCGTAGGTCCCCTGGACCCGAAACCCAGCACACATGTAGCCCCATTTCTCTTCTATAAGTGTACAAAGTTTCTTGTCTGGGGGATCTACGACCGGGGAGCACTGATTTTTTAAAGCTGGGCACCCCTTCCATAGACTCCCATGTTAAACGTCAGTCTAGTCATGGACACAGTGAGGCATGGGCACAGTGAGGCATGGGCACAGTGAGGCATGCACATGGACACAGTGAGGCACAGTGAGGCATGCAGATGGACACCCTAGGCTTATACTCAAGTCAATACGTTTTCCCATTTTTTTGTGGTAAAATTAGGTGCCTCGGCTTATATTCGGGTCGGCTTATACTCGAGTATATACAGTATTTATTTTTATTAAAAATATATATATTTTTTACTTTCTGCTATAAAACATAGCTGAAAAAAATCAAATATCTTCATATATTTTGGCCAAGATGTAGCCTTCTAAATGTCTTTGGTACAAGCTATGGTATATATAATGGAATTTTTATAATTTTTTTTATATTACTAATGGCAGTGGTCAGTGACTCATAATGGGGCTGCGATAGTGAGATGGGAAATTCGACACCAATTGACACAGAGTTGGAAATTACCAACTTCCACTGACATCACCAGTGATACTGATCATTGTTAATGCTATACACTGTCACTGTACTTTTGACACTGGCTGGGAAGAGGTAAACATCTCAGGTAATCAAGGGGTAAAATGTGTGCCTAACCATGTGTAATGTGTGATAACTTTTACTAAAGATCTCATCGATTCTTATTCCTACTTTGCAAAGGATAAGAAACAGAGAGATTTTTCCCTCTGTACAGAGCCCTGTGTTGATTGTCAACACAGAGCTTTGGGCTGTGGTTGGGCACAGCCGATCAGCAGGTCCCGGCCATGAATCATTGGCCGGAACCTGCTGACAGACTCCTGCTGTGTACAATTATAGTGATTTTTGACAGGAGGGCACCTGGAGTCTAGACACTAAAAAAAATGGATGTTCATTGTATACAGGCCTCAGCACCCATATGAATGAAGCCTTAAAAAAATGCACGGTCTGTGAAGACAGACATGAAATAGTATTGTAGTGAAGTAGTATATAGACGGTAGAATAATTGATATTTAGGTATTAGTATGATGATGATTAATTTCCGCAGCAACACCCAAGTTCTCCAGAGAGTGCAATTTATTTGACTTCCAACACAGAACAAAGTCCAACCTCCACATATGATACAAATCCAACAGAGTAAAATATAATTCAGAGTCCCATGTTTCCTAGATCAATTCTAGACCTGTGCCTTCATATCCATAGAGAATATGACTAGAGTAGACTTAATGTCAGCTTATATTGCCTATCTACTGAATGGCTGAGCAATTTGATTGGCTGTCTTTGATCTACACTCTGTCTTTCAGAATGACAGAGAATGACCCCTAGCCAGAGACGGCTGCAGTCATCACATGCCCTAATTTGCATTCTTGCATATTATCATTAACAAGCCCCCTTTAATATGTGCAATTACAGTAGATTACAGATTACAAAGGTGGCCTGAGCACAGTTGTGATGTGTAAAATAGACTTATCATGGATTCTTGCATCTTTACATCAACAAGCCCCCTTTGATATGTGCAATTAGATTACAGATGCCAATGTCAACTGAAATCTGGCCTGGTCAATTTTGGACTTATACATATATATATATATAATAATATAATATCCCACATAAATCAGCCAACATATTACAACAAGTATGACCACTAAACGTGATCCTAATGCTCTATTAGCAAATATAAAGTTACCGACAAACAAATAAAGAAGGTGCTAATACAATGCACAGTCAAATGTTTCACAGACACTAAAATAATAGAGAAAGCTTTCTGTAAAATTATTATCTTTTATCTTTAGAGCTGTACCCTGTATGTACAGAGCAAAATTCCCTAGGACATTGGCATGCTTATGTCATCATGTTTGAAGAGCAGGACTGGTATGAGAAAACCTCACCATTCCAAAAATGCTGCAAGCTTTATGAGTCACAAGACAAGGTTTCACATATTGGAAAATTATTTCTTTATTTTACAGAACAGTTTTTTGAGGAACAGCGGATAGAAGGAAATAAAGTGTTGCCTTATGAGGAGTTCATGGGTAATCTCCATTAGCAACGAGAGATTGGTAATCTCCATTAGCAACGAGAGATATTAAATCTCAAAATATAACTTTCAGGTAACGATAGTTAGTCAAAATTGAACTTATAGACCTGCCCATACACCAACAAAATGTGCAGTCACCCTAGAGGAGCAAGCATTATTTAGGTCTAATGTAGAGATTTGCAAGCATTATGCATTAACACACACACATATATATATATATATATATATATATATATATATATATATATATATTGCAATTATGGTTCTTTTAACCAAAGTACTAGGGTTCTGTTTGCATAGACTATTAATGCACACACATTGATTAAATTATACAGGCAATTGTCCTCTAAAATTTAATATTTACCAAGATGTGATATCATACTGAATACATTTTCTGCAATACAGTTTCTGAATTGAATATTATATATTATTTATTCAACCATTTAATGTGCAGCATACATATATTTTCCATTCTCTAACAATGCTTATAGAAGGTGTGTTTTAAGGGTTTATTTTTATACACCTCTTATACACCACAGTCATTGGCAGATGACATATTGTTAATAGACACCAGGGACTGCAGAGACTAAAAGGGCCATGGTTTAGAATCACAGTAAAGATCACTGGACAATTAGAGCTGCACACTTGCACACATGACAGCATCTAGTCCATATGTCTTGTAGTTCTTGTCACAGATGAATAAATTGATGCTGATTTAACTTTATTTGTTCAGCAAATCTGAAAATCTAAATAGATTTTTCAGCATTAGGCAACAATACATAAACAATTCTGTTTGCCAGACCCAGTCTTGCTATGTGGGCAAACCCATACAATGTTTGCAGTAATACTACCCTTTGGATTAAAGGGAACTAGACTATGGCATATGAGAATATTGCCTTAACTCTATTTTTCTATTTAACAGATGTATTTTAATTAAAAGGGGGTTATTTAACTAAGCTAAATTGTTTCATCTCCCAATTTCTTATTTCTTGGCCTGTCTGTGGCCCTTAAGAATGAGTGTTGGATAACAGTTCCGAAGGATATAAAAAATTGTATACCCTCTGTCTTGTAATACTGATGCATGAGCAAATGTCATGTGCCTTCACTGTCTTCTTTTGTATATGGTTTTGTATATGCTGACTAAACCTAGTTGATGTTACACTCTTAAATAATATATATATATATATATATATATATATATATATATATATATATATATATATATATATTGTATACACACACACACACGCATATATATATATATATATATATATATATATATATATATATATATATATATATATATTTGTTTTTTGTTATTAGTTTTTTTTAAAGGGAGACCCAGTTGGTTGCACACTATACAATGTCCACATGTAGTTGTTCAGATGCAACCCTACTATGTGTGGAATTGCCAGCCTGTATGGTACCTAAATGCTTTGCAATACTTGCTGTGAATGTACTTTTTCCTAAAAGTAAATAAATAACATAGCCACACTGGGGAAGTCAGAATTATAACATATATATGTGTTATTTTACCATAAATTGGGTCACGGCAATAAGAGAAAAACTGCAAAATGAATAAAGCAGTTTAAAAAGAGTAACATGACATCCAAAAAGACCTAAATTATCTAAAAATTCAATTTATTTATAATTAGACATAGGAGGATGATGTGTTTGTGTACACTGTGGTGAAGTTACTTTTTATCAGGTGAATTAAATCTATATTAAGTAAACAAGAGAAGTGCATTTAAAATGAATGTCACTGACAAAGCACTTTACTTAGAATGTTTTTTTAAGCCATTATTGGCTCTTATTTATACTAGAGTATGTTATGTTCTCCGTTTGAAGGCCAAATTACAGCAGTGGCACATTTCTCCCAGACAAAATAAGGAAAAAATATAATGGCATGATAATTTCCACTTAAAAAATGTAACGGTGAAGTAGAGGGGAAAGTACATTTCCATTAAGAAGGTTATCCGCTTTATTTACAAAGGCTTTCACATAGTTTCTGTCAAACCAATAGTCAGTGTGTATGAATGTGCTCATCAATGTGTCTAACTAAGGCCTTGTTGACCGATTCCTTGTTTGTGATGTTTTAATAGCTTCACTAAAATACAGATTGTGTATTATGTTTACTACCGTATATGCAGCAAAAAAGGAATGCACTTGTTTTATCATTTTTTTGTGCCTAGCTTGGGTCTGAATGCATTTTTATTACTAGCTTTTTACATGTGACAGACAATGTCTATATATATAATTTTCCCAAACTCTTGATAATTTTTTAGAACAAAATAAGATTTTGGGAAGATAGGGATAATGTCAAACAAAAGTCATAAGTCCAAAATGTATTTTGCACATCTTTCTTTAGATCAATAATTTCCTACACAACATCAAAAGTGGAGTGCATATAGGGGATGTATAAAAAAAGATTGATGATGAACCTTAATAAATGTGCAGAAAATGGACAGATCCAAATTATACATTCCCTAGGTGCTGTGCTGGAACCAGCATTAAATAAGGGATGTAACACAACCCTTGAACTGCTGGTAGTTTTTTCTACCCCATACTGGCAACACAACGCAACAACTTGTGATAATAAATGTTAAATCGATGATATATTTTCCACTTGCACTGATAGAAGCCTTTGTGTCAAATCTGCTTACCGAAAGTCTGCAAAAATAAAGACTGTAAACTATATCATTCCCCTCCAATGCAATATTTAAAATGTCTGCCTTTTAATTAGTAAAATAACCAAGATTTTCTGGTTGGTAAATCAGTAAACTGTTATATTAAGAACAATAACTTAAAATTTAGTACCAATAGAGCAGTATTTCTTTAAAAAATATTTTTCCAAAGCAAAAATATCAGTAATTATATTAAAAGAAAGAAATCATTAAACTTGCACAAGATCAAGTTATGTGCCAAAACCTCCCAAAAGCTCCACTTTCTATTTGATCACTACATTTCATTTGATTTTGGGCTGACTCCGTTCACAAACACTTCATATCAAGGAGTACGCTAGCAGCAGCCTAGTCCCCAAGCATTCTAGGTGGTTCCTATGTCACAAGCCGAAATTTGAACATTAGCCATTCCTCCAAACATTGCAAAAGCACCATTAAGAGAAAGGTAAGCAACTATTCATATGACTTATTTATTAATGGATTTTGCCTGAAGCTCTACTTTAAACTCAAAAGTACAGAGGTCTATGTTGTCCTTAAATGCCAGGAAAAAAGTGAGATGAAGAGGCTGCAGAGCCTTTCAACTGCTGTTGATCACACCTACACACTGCAGAACAGGTCTAAAACTCCAAATATGTATTTTTTTATGTTTTCCTTGGCTTGATTTTTTTTAAGGCTTTTTATATTAAGACTGGATGTTTTTTCAGTAGATGTGAAAGTCTCAAATTCTGCAGCTTGTGTACCCATGGAGACAATGCTTAATATTGATTGAATGTTCAATCTGGCTTGCAATCATGCCAAATACCAAATCTTATTGGGGGATCAAAAATTTATGTACATTTCTCCTGAATGTTACTGGTCATTTAAGGTGAACACAGTTAAGGGGGAAAATTACATCTGAAGCACCTTTCCCAAATTAACGCTGTCAAGCCGAAAAAACTGGCACATAGAAATATACAGCATTTCTATGACTTATGATATATTACTGAATTATATATACATCTTAAAAAGATGATACATTACAAGACAAACATCTACTCCAAAAATTATCTGTTTTAAAACTACACATAATTTTTGCATTCAAGATCGATCAGCTGAGGAAAACATTTAAGAGCATGAAAAAAGTAAAGGAAACTTTTTTGAATAATAGAAAACCAATGTATCTATTATGATCTATATTTTGTACCCATGCAGTGAAACTGCCCATGTATGAAATACTATCAGTTGCAGCGCAGTAAAATATTAACACAGATTTTTGGGATTTTGACACAGAAAAATGAAACACGATGATGTATTAACATTTGAAATAACAATGAGCTACAATAAATAACAAAACTCAATCTTTCATTAGTAAGAGCCAGTTTGACAATTGCTTTAAAATCCCTGGTACGTTTTTTTTTATAGTTAATAAAGAATGATCAAAATTTCCAAAGCGTTCTTGCACGCTAATAAGGTTTTCTGTGCAAGTGGGGATACGTTAATAAAAAAAAAAAAAAAACTATTGGTAAAAAAAATCACATATCCAAGGTGCATTGTCTTTACTGTACTACACCATACATTGATATACAAAAAAAGCACACACATAGCAGAGAATACATACACTGTGGACTGCAGAGCTGTCAGTTGCTGTTATATGTCTACAAATAAATACTTGTGCAGATAGAGGTCAGTGCTTACTTGAAATTGCATCAGTAATATATCCATCTATGCAGTGCGATTATATTCCTCTGGGACGAATTTCTCATTTTACCACAAAGACTCCTATCATAACTGTTTCATATCAAGAAGTACTTCTGATTTTCAGTTTAGCAGAAAAATTCATATTAAGTTTTTTTCTATTTTTATCCTTCCCATTGAACTTCACAAAGTTGTCCATGTACCTACTTTTCCTGATTCTTAGAAACACTACCAGTCAAAGCTACATGTAGTTATTTGCACTGGGCAATCTGTAACATCCTTTTGTAGGTCTTTGTGCATTTTAATATGTCTCTGATGCTAATCAGCCTATTAATGTGAGCATCTGCCTGAAGCCCCTCAATAGCCATTTCAGGCTCCTAACACACATTTTACTTTGCTTACAATTTGTAGATAATGTGTGTTCTGCATTTCAATTAGCCACTTAAATGGCTGATTACACTTATCAAAATGTTAAAGTGCTTGGCAGGATTAAGCAGTTACTTCACCTTATATTCTTATATGTCATAATGTTAACAAATATATAGAGGACCAAAAAAAAACCACCAAAAAAACCCCCCAAAAAACAAGAAGAAGCAGCTCATTCAAATCTAGACAGCACAGCAGCACCCTCAAACAAAACACAAAGGGAAGGTTTATTACGTTCTTGAGATTAATCACCCACTCAGGTAAGTGGTAACAGCAGGTAGTGCTAGGTTTTACTTTGCCTTTCTAATCCAAATGCTTTATGTTCCTACATAGTTATGTTCCTACATAGTTAAGCCTTTCTTTACTCTCTAGCAACATCTACTGGTAAAGTAACGCGAAAGCTTGCATACAGAAACACAGGCAGGTGTTACTGGTACTGCACCTTACTATAATTTGCGTTCATTCCTCTAAACTCCTGATTGTATTCCGTATAATTGCTTTAACAGTAACCTCACATAAAACAAGTGCGCTATTAAAATATTCACAGCTGCAGGTGTTCCTTTAGACATATACATAGCAGCACGCTCTCCATATGTATCACCGTAGAATGAAACGAGTAGTATTTCTGTTACAACGATACAATGCTTCAAGGATGAAACAGGTGTGAGCACACCCCCCTCCACTATGTGTGAATGTATGAGTGTATTACATATACATCACATCTACACATAAACTCACATATATGCACAATGCACATATATCCATAATGTAATAAGATAAAAAAATAAGCATTAATAAAAGGCACATACAGACGTAAAAACACAAATACAAGCACACCATGCAGAAATAGCGTTCAGTGAGAATTCAAAATACGGTGAGCAGCTCCGTAAAAACAAAACAAAAAAAAAACGCTTTTTGATGCTCATCACATAGGCCAATAATCTATTCACATTTACAACCTTAAATGCACAAAAATCCTTTAGCATTAACAGGGATCTTACTAGAACACTTTAAAGAAACCCATTAATTCTCCTGAGCTTCTACCTGCGCTGTCTAAAAATAAAATACCTCTAAATTTCATGGAAAGCAGACCATCGAAGCACAGTTTTGTTTCAGAGCATATGGGATGCCATTTGGCATGAGAGCTACTACAAAATCTAATAATCAAATGGGAACAAGGTTTTCTATGAACTCATTCAGTACTGAAGTGCCCTGCTGCTTACTGATGTTGCAGGCCTATCAACATCTCATTGGGTTAATGTAAAAACAAACTCCTATAAAAAATACCCTGATGTGATGCCTGCTCCACTACAGCAAGAATGTCAACAACGTTAATGGCAAAAGCAATCTAACACATTTATTTCAAACTTTAAAGTACGGTCCTTTAAAAGGGAACATGCAATTCTAAGTTACTTCCTTGAACTATAGAAACTTGCCGTATCATGGGATTATAATTATATCTCTTGTTCCTGTATGCAGTGAAAGCCTGATAGGATTAGAGGACAATACTGGATATTCAGGGAGAAAAAAAATCAATGGGTGCCTTGAAAGCTGGGTAATCAAGATACTTTTTGTGAGCAGAGCTATGCTAGGTCAACTAATTTATCATCGCATTCTTACATATGCCAAGTGCACTATGTATATCCAGCTGCCACTAATATTCAATGCATACTGAATAAAGCCTGCATTTTGCTACTTTTTGGTATGGAAATTTCATGGTTGGCACCGTTTCCTCAATTAAAGAAAAAAATCACATTGCATACAAAAAAATCATATAGCCAGCCAAATTCTAACCAGCACCTGTCTCTTTCCTTAAGTTTATTTCAACAAATTCAGCTCTTCCTATTCAAAATGCGTACCACAGAAAATACTTCAATTTGCCTAAACTGCAGTTGTCCAGCAACTTAATTTCCCAGCCAAAATGAGCATATTACCCCATCATCATAGTATTTACGCCATCACTAAAAACAGTAATATAATGCAATTAATGCAATCAAGACGTTAGCATTCATTTTCACTTGCAATATTTTTGGCAAAAAAAATAAATAACATACCGGTACTTGAAACATCTACATAGCTTGCAGAATAAATCAATATATGCATCACGTAAAGAGAGTGAAATATAAATACAAATTACAATTGCTGCAGCTTTAAATAAATTATAAATCTATTTTCCATCTGATGCAGGCTGGTGGCTCAGAAATGTACTGTGTATATATAATGTGATGCTTCCTAGGCAACTGTTTGCCAAGTCTACATAATATGCAGTTTCAGTATTATCTCTAAATACAAATGCCTTATGGAGCTTGTGCAACTAGGCAGGAATCAGATAAGCATGAAATAGGCTGCAAGATATATGGGAGACAGATTCTGAAGAATTATCCTATTGTATCCTAAATAAATATTGTGGCTTCTATCCCTGCTGCAGGCATGCTTGTTTGTCAGGGATGGAATCACAATCAGTCTATAGAAATGTACAGGGGAAAAAAAAACAAGGGGATGCCTTCGTACGATACAGCAGCAGAGACACAATGCAATCTTACCTGCCTCTGATGTAGGCTTCCTTCCCTTATTAGTCGGCTGAAGCATTGCTAGCCGCCCCTCTATCCTGTATCCGTAAGGATCTGCACAGCTACAGTAAGTCCTTATGCTTGCTCGAAAACACTTGCAGGAAAGTGTCTGTTTCTGTTTTTATTCCTGCTTCTTCCTCCTTTTTTTTTTAAGTCCCCACTACAGGAGGGAGAAGGGGAGCGATGTGACACCAGCTCAATCTTGTGCAAGAGTGAAAAGGCAGCGGAGAGGCTCTGGATTCAACTGAGCTTCACACATGATTAAAACTCGCCTGAGAGGCTGCGAGCTCTGGCTAAAGCACCACTAGGCGTGAGTACAAGAGGAGAGGAGAGGGACGAGTCAATGGAATGTGACAACATATGTGAATCAAAAGACACAATGCAACGCCACAGATAGGTACAGTAAGGAAAAAGTCACAGGCAGAGGCTAGGTGGGGAGATGAACAATGTAAGAAAACATTAATACAGGAACGCAAAATGAATTTACAGCATCATAGCTAAACACATTTTTCAGTGGTATTCCTTTCCTTAAACGTACATTTCCCTTTTTTTTTTTCCTTCTTTCATACTTCCCTTCTTTACTCCCATTTTTTTTAGCCTGGAAAGCTGGGACAATGCATGTGCATTAGTGTTGTTGTTATTAGATGACTGACAAGTTAATGTGCAGCATTATATTTTATAGTGTTTTTAGATGACTTTGTGAGCAATTTTGTCCACATTTGTATTTAGGCAGACACCATATATCAATAATCTGTCAATATACACCTAACGCTCAATGCAATTTGCTTGTCTGAGAATTGTGAGTTAAAAATGACTAACTTCTAATGGCTAAAATACATGCAGTATGTATGTGTACTGTATGTGTGCATATATATATATTTTTTTTATTTTTTTTTTCATTTATATATATATATATACATATATATATATATATATATATATTTTTTTTTTTTTTGTATAGTATATGCTATATATACAGTATATTATATATAAACACACACATGTATATATATATATATATATATATATATATATATATATATATATATATATATGTGTGTGCTTTTAGGCAGAAATATAATTAGGCAACATTAGAGGAAATTATTAGGAGCAGTGACAACTAATTTTCATTTTGTCATGCATTACACGGGAGGTCCTGTATATACATAACATAAGATGCACCTGCTGAAACAAATATCTAACAGATTTTTTTTTTTAAGTTTGTCTGCACGTATTACATTTATCCAGTTAAATACTTAGTACAACAGCACTTACAAATGTCAGAGACTCATTAAAAACAGAAGACATTGGAAAGAAAAAAATGGACAGATGCACAACATTCAAAGCCTGTCATACTTTATATAAGAAGCTGCATGCATATTTCAGTTGGTCTTTGAAGCAAAATCACAATGGTATACCATCGGGCTGAATCATTCTATACAAAACATATTCATTATGATTTTTTTCGTCTTCAAAATGCAGACCTGTCAGAGTACAAAATGAAATGAGGTATCAAGAAAGCTTCCGTGTCTTGTTATTCCCCCGAACTCTCAGATCAACATTGCACGTTTCATTTTAGAAAGGGGAGCCATTCCATCAGTGTCACCTGAAATATATGTCCTGGGCTAATTTTTGCCAACCAGGCAATGTGGCATCTGATCACAGTGTGCTTGTTGTAGCTCTATCTACCAGGCAGTTCTGTCCACGTAACAGTGAACCTAAAAACCTGCTAAATCACCATTGGCATTAAATGTTCAGTCCATTCAAACACATTTTTCTTTCCATTAGTACTTGCGTACACTCAGTCTACAAATTTCTGAGGTTCCCAGTAATCTCTGATGTTTGAGTCCCCATGTTCCAAAACCTACTAGCATGTGTATCTTGGTGTTTCAAACATAGCCACTGGATTTCCAATAAAAACAATAACAAAAACAAGATGTGTAAATAATAACAAGCACGTTTATTGCAATCAGAGTCTAATTTTTACATACTGATGCCCACACATAGCAGCTTATTGGTGCTGACTACCAGCTTATTGCCTGTTGTGTCCTGTTGCTGGTTGGGGTGCAGGAAGCTATACCCAAGTTGATTGATGGATTGACGTAGGTATAATCAGCCTGACCATAGATGGATTAAAACTTGGCTGGTCCCTGCTGAACCGGGTTAATTTTGATCCATGTGTGGCCAGCTTAAGACTTAAAGTGATTGTTGACCCACTTCTATAAAATCATCTTATCTCCTCTGTACCTTAACAAGATGCGTCCCTGTGCCTTTTTTCTGTAAAAAATCCACCATCTGTACTGATATATGCTGCCCTCCGGGCGCACAGCTGATTCCTCTCCTCCTTCTCTCTTCGGCTCACAACTGCAGTGGGCGGGGCTGAGCCATCCCACTGACATCAGCGGGGAGGAGGGGGAGAGAAGAGAGAGAGAGCCGACAATCAGCTAAGCGCCTGGAGCTGCGCTCATACAAGGTACAGATCGGCAGATTTTTTTTACATTAATCAGGCACAGGGACACATATTATTAAGGAACAGAGGGGATAAGATTATTTTATAGCAGATAGAGAGGAGCAGGAGCGGGGAGGGGTCAGCACAGGTACGAGCGGGGGGGGGGGGGGGGAGAGGATGGGAAAGGGGAGGAGGACAGAGGACACAGACACAGGGAGAGCTGCAAACAGGAGAGCTGCGGCTGACTTAATCACACAAACAGACCACGGTATCAGGGGTTTAGCAGCCATGATTATCGTGGTCTATTTGCAGGGGGAAGGGTATAGCCAGGCATAATCAGACAGGTTTTTTAGGGTATACAGGGGGCCAAATGACACAGCACAAGCACTGTGCTGTATAACATGCTTTAAAGGAATAGAATCTGGGGGGGGGGTTGGGTTAACAAACGCTATAAAGCGATTCTAAATGATAACCTTGTATAACAATCTCTTCAATTTACAATAGAAATGAAAGGCAAAACCTTTTTGTATCGATATAAAAACATTATAAATTCCTTTTTCCCTTTTTTTATAAATTATCACATCCCCTCTGTTCGCAGCTGCATAAAAGCTGGGGGGAGGAGAAGCAGCAGTACACCAAGTTTCTCTGTGAATGTCTGTGCAGGGAGGGCATGTCAGGACAAGTCTGATCATTGGAGGAGAGCAGGCTGAGTTCCCAGCATATCTAGAGAACTGACCATGTTGTGCTCTCCTGCTTAGTGTGGTCAGTTTTAATAGGAAAGCAAGGGGACTGGCAGGAACACCAGGGATTTCACACAAAAGAAGCAATACAAAGAGAACAGCATACTTTCTAATACAAGCACATGGTACAGCAGGCACATATTAGGAATTTGAAATGTTGGGGTAACAGACACTGATGTTAGTACAGTGATCTCCCTGCTGTGCTATTGTGTTCTGACAGGGGGACTGCAGTCCCCACCAGAACACTCCGGTCAGTGCTCTCAGCCATTGGCTGGCTCCCGAGAGCGCTGATCGACAGCCAGTCGGCAGACCTTTTTCAGTCATGACCCTTTGACAGAAGACGTCCGGCCGGCTTCTGTCAGACCGGCTACCATACACATGGGCCAAATGTCGGCCGGTTTTTAATGAACCAGCCGATGCCACCGGACATTCAGCCAATGTGTAATAGGCTTTTGTTTTAATCAGATCTGATCAAATTAATTTGATTAGCCAGAATGGAAAATTATCAATTGTTTTGCATTGATTAGCAGCACTGGGATACCTTGTTTATGAATATGATCATATTTCCTTTAAACAGATTATGAAACAGAGATGTGATTGATAAATGTGATTGTCAGAGCCCACAGAGCCCACCCACAAAACCCCCCCCCTACCTCACAAAATCCGGGTGTTTTTTCGCTCTACCAACTCCTAGTCATTTTTTTAACTCAGGGCAGCCATGTGTTACTTCTCCTGTGTGCCACTGTGGCAGAGGGACTCATAGCTCTCAATGTAGCACACATGTGGTGAGGCCACACTTGTACATTTATACTTATCCTAGCCTCATAAGCAAAGGTCCATACCTTGGTACAGACCTGCAGCTGGAGAAATAGTCTGCAGGAAATATATAATGCACATTTTTTTTAATAATCATTATTTTTTATTTTCAAAAGCAAAGCACTTGCTCTACTGCTACACATTTGGTTTGAGCTAGCACTAGCAATATGCAGTGGTTCTCCGGTGAAATATGATGCTACACCACCGAGAGCTACATTGTCTATGTACATACTGTATGTTCTTTTGACGTAATTGTATGGTAGGAGAGAATGTAAAATATTTGGCCATAATAGCACACAGCCAAAAATGACAGATGCACATAATACATTTGAAACAAAGTGAAATTGTAGATGAAATATCCAGACATAAGGTAGCAGCGAGTGTAAGCTAAATCCTTTTGGTCTTTGATCTAACCAGATCTATAAAGTGTCATGCAGAGCAATATCAAATCACATAAAGTCATTCAATGAACAATAGCAATACAGCTAGTCTCCATTGATCCCCTTAGTGTGCTGGAGTACCAGTCTAGTCTTACATTGTTATGTCTAAATGGTCTTGTGCACAGACAGATGTCAGACATAGCAGGGTGAATTTCACCTCATCCCATTCTTTAGTACCAGTAGGAAGCAGACTCTCCCTCAAGTAGAAAGAGGGGAAACAGTGACACTATAGGATGATTATGCATAGTGGGCTTGTCATGGTCCTTTAGTACAAGAAACAAAATTCCATAGTGAGAGTAAAAAATGAAAGGGACTTTGCCCCCGGAACACTATATGATGGATCTGAGGTGAAAGTGACTACAAATAGAGAACGAGATATGAATACGGAAAAAGCAGTGTGATTACATATCTGTCTTTTGTCTAGATAGTGGTTTCATTATTTGAAGGTACTTTGTTAGCTCTTTTTGACTTTCCTAGGTTTGACTCAGCCATTAGGAAACAAACATAAGTAATCATGTGTACGCTATATAAAATATGTGCATAAGAGCATTTGTATATGTAGCAGGTGTGCAAAATCACAGACAGAAGTCTAGCCTAGGCCAGGTACCACTCGTAAAACAACAAAGCTTCAGATCATTTTATTTTGCTATTGTAATATAACCAAGGCTATAGTGCATAATTTGCTTGAGCTGTTGATGTGTTTCCCAATGAGGAAAAAGTCAACATAGCCATAACAATAGTGAACATAAAATGTTTAATGCATTGATACATTTATGTTGGCTATCTAAAGTGAATCTGTCAGTGTAGAATTATGAAAGCTGCCATTGCTGATATTTTTAAGGCCCCTTTCACACTGGGGCGGGAGGTGCGTCTGCGGTAAAGCGCCGCTATTTTTAGCGACGCTTTACTGTTGGATTTGCGGCGGTATTCGCCCGATAGCGGTGCGGTTTTACCCTCCGCCCTCGGGCTTTCACACTGGAGAAACAGCAGCCGCAATAGCACCTGCAAACCAGCCCAGTGTGAAAGGGGTCTTATCGCCAATTTTGCGGAGGCATTCGGCCGCTAGTGGTACGGTTTTACCCCCCGCTAGCGGCTGAAAAAAGGTTAAAAGCCACTGCAAAGCGCCTCTGCAGAGGCGTTTTGTCAGCGGTATAGCCGCCGTGCCCCATTGCTTTCAATGGGCAGGAGCGGTAGAGGAGCGGTAAACACACCGCTCCTTTACCCATCCAAAGATGCGGGTAGCAGGACTTTTTTTACCATCCTGCTAGCGCACTGCTCCAGTGTGAAAGCCCTCTGGCTTTCACACTGGAGAAACAGCAGCCGCTATTTCAGGTCGTTTGCAGGCGCTATTTTTAGCGCAATAGCGTCTGCATACCGCCCCAGTGTGAAAGGGGTCTAAATGTGAAAGTGACAGGACAGTCATTGTATCCTTACTTCATTACAGTACTTGGTAAGTTACATGACCCATAAGAAGCCCAGGCATAACAGATATCCTCACACTTTACTGCAGGGGTCTCAAACCTGCGGCCCTCCAGCTGTTGCGGAACTACAAGTCCCATCATGCCTCTGCCTATGGGAGTCATGCTTGTAACTGTTTAGCCTTGCAATGCCTCATGGGAATTGTAGTTCTGCAACAGCTGGAGGGCCACCAGTTTGAGACCCCTGCTTTACTGGCTGGATGACAGATGTTGTTCTAATTTGCCTTGATGTTGGCTGTGGTTAGCTTACTCTTCAATGCATTTTATGCTAGAACACAAACCTCATTGGGATGGTATGCAATTAAAAGAGAATATATATGTTGCACTGCTTTGTTTGTGTAAATCCAATAGCAGTGTGAGTGTTCTTTTATGCAATCTATCTGGGAAAATAATCATAGAGTTTTTCACTAAGGTCCCTGAAGAGGACACAAAACTATGATTTGCGGTTAGAAGAAACAAGGTTTAACCCTTGATTGCAGAAAGGGTTCTTTACTGATAGAGCACTAAAAATTTTAAGATAAAGTCAGGTTTCTGGAGACAGGAGTTAGTACAATATTATCACAGGTCTTCTGAATGACTTTGAAAACACGTGTACAAGCTCTTGATGTTCATGTAGTAAGTTCAAACACTATTACGTAGTTGTCAGGTTGAAAAAAGACACAACTTCATTTAGTTTAACCAATAGTTTAAAAAAAAAAAAACAACAAAAAAAACACTGCACCCACAGTTGATCCAGCGAAAGGCAAAAAAAAAAACAAAAAAACAGCAAAACATGATCAATTTTCTCCAATGGCGGAAAAAATTCTTCCCCAGCAAGTTGGATATTCATTGGATCAACCCCTGCTATTATTACTTATAAATGTTATTATCCAGTTATATTTTGCACATTCAGGAATGCATCCAGATATTTCTTTTTAATTATTTACTGAGCTAGCCAGAACTAGTTTTGAGGGAGTCTAATCCACATTACAACTGCTCTTACTGTGAAGAAGCCTTTCCATACTTGGAGGTTAAAGCTCTTTCCCTCCAGATGTAAAAAGTGCCCCTTGTCCTTTGTAATAACTTGAAAGTAAAAAACTCAACACCAAGTTTACTATATGGACCACTTAGCTATTCATATATGGGGATCATATCTCCCAGTAATCACCTATTCCCAAGAGAGCATACATTCAGTTCAGCTAATCGTTCCTCTGAGGCAAGGTCTTACATAACTCATATCAGTTTGCCCTTCTCTGCACTTTCTCCAGTTCCCCAATATCCTTTTTGTGAATTAGCACCCAAAACTGAACTGCATATTCCAGATGAGGTCTTACTGATTTGTACAGAGGCAAAATGATCTCTCTCTGGAGTTTATACCTCTTTTAATAAAACAAGTATTTTACTTGGTTTAGAAATTGCATCTTGCAGTTGTTACTTTTTTAAACAATGTACACTTATCTTCATGTGGGGGTTGAGTTCAATAATCATGCAGAAGTGTTACTAGACCCACAACAGTAAAATCAGTCTGTATATGCAGTAAAGCAGGCTTGTTATACGCACTGTGAAGAGGTTAATCCTTTGCATTGTGCAAAAAGGCTGTTTGATCCTGTCTCCTCTGATCGTCGCCTTCTTACAAAGTCCCCAATATATCTCATGATAGAGCAGAGGCCAGGGGACAAGCTGCACATGCTCAGTTTGGTGTGTATTACTAGAGTTTTTGGGGGGGGGGAGAGTGCATGTGATCAGCACAGGGCCAATCAGCACTGTCCAGACAGAGAATCAGGAGTCCTGCATCCTTATAGGACAATCAGAGAGAATGGCAACTCCTCTTACAAGCTTTAACCAGCCACTGATAGAAGTCACAATACTGCTATAACTGCTAATGAGAAAAGATGTTTAGCAGTTTATATTTTCTAAAATAATTGCATTTCCATGTTCTGTGTAGCGTGGGTGACCAGATATAGTGAATGCAGGGTCCTGGGTTTAGGAACACTTTCATTTCAGTGATCTAATGAAGAATAGGCAACTGTGCCCCATTTGAAAATGACCACTATCGAAGCTGAAAATGTATTTCCACATTTGCAGCCAAATTGTGATAATACTTTTTTTATATTTGTTACATGTTAACATTCTCATAAAATAACTTAATAAAAATGCTGTTTATTAATCATAAGCTTTGGTTACCATAGAAACTATGGCAGTTCACTGTTACCTGAACAGGCAAACTAAATAGCTTGAAAGCCCACCTGCTGAAAAAACCCTCCACAGGTTGCTGCAGGAAATCCTACATTTAGTGACAATATTACTACTGGCACTAAATGTAACAGCTTTCTGCTGAGGACAGTGCACCCACCCCCATCCCATTGGTTGCTAGTACCCTGGTGGCCTCCTGCATCCTATCAAACAAGGACAGACCACCTGCCTGCATTCTAGCAACCAATGATGTCATTGGTTGGTATGACACTGGCAGCCCTACAGTCATTGGTTGTTATGGTGCACCGTAGCAATCATTGTTGCTGTGCAAAAAACAACTAAAAAAATCCAGACCCTTACCCAAGCATGAAGCCTAACTGTCCAGGAAAAGAGGGACAGCGAGCATGTGCCCCCCCCCCTCCTGAACTGGGCCACATGCCATCAACATGGGAAGGGTACCTTTCTAGGGGACACAGGCCTCTTCCCCACATCTCTAGCTCAGTGTATTTTGAGGGGACCTTTTTTGTTTGTTTGTTTTGTTTGGGGTGCCTTTTAAAAACCATTCCAGACCCTCATGTAAAGCAAAGGTTCAGTATGGATTTTAATGGAAAACCCCATGTTGTGTTTTCCTTTAAGGTCCGACTCCCACCTTATAATCCATACCATGATTTTATCTAGGATAAGGGTCTGGTTTTGATGATGAGGGAAATCCTGACTTCTTTGTTTAAAAATAAAAGGAAACGGATGAAATATTTAATTTAGCTGCAGTTTAAATGCTAATATTTTTTTGCAAATGCCACTTTTGTTTTAATACATTGTACAGGTGCTATACTTCATGTGCAGGTTTTACGGCATCTCCCAAGCATGCTATTTAAAGTGATCTTAAAGCCTTATGGTTTTTTTTCATTAAAATAAACATGTTATACTTATTTTCTCTGTGCAATGGTTTTGCACAGAGCAGCCTCTGATCCTCCTCTTCTGGGGTTCCCCCTGCCGGTGCTCCTAGCTACTTTACCCTGCCATGTGCCCCCATAGGAAGCTGTTTCCTATGGGGGCACTCGTGCAAGCTTGATACAGAGCCTTGCTGTCTGTGTCACTCACGGGGGGTGGCCTCATGCCCCCTCGTTCTCTGCTTCCAGCTTTTGATTGACAGCAGCAGACAGCAGCAGGGGAGAGGGGAAAAGAGCTGCTGCAGATGTGCACATCACTGGATTGAGATTGTACTCAGGTACATTTTTAGGGGGGGGGCTGTTCATGGCTGATTTTTTTTTTAACATTTTCTTTGCATTAATATGTATTCCCCTGGGCATTGCCCAGCTCCCCATAACCTTTGTTTGGCAATTCCTTGCAAATTTACCATGGAAATTAAGAGAATTGCTTTGTTAAAGATTTGTCTCATCATTACATCAAGTTAGCATTTAACCACTTGCTAACCGCGGCAGTATGGCACTCCTGCGCAAATCGCCGTAGCTGTACGGCACGCGCTTTAAGGAGTATAGGGGGCACGCGCACGCCCGCAGCGTGAAATAGAAGCCAATGCGCGTGGACGGCAGCTGCGATGGCAGCCAGCTACCCGCGATTGCTCCTGAAAAGGACAGAACAGAGATCTGTTAATGTAAACAGACAGATCTCCATTCTGTCAAGAGAGTAGAGACAGATCGTCTGCTCCTAGTACTTAGGAGCAGTGATCGGTCTCCTCCCCCAGTCAGTCCTATCCCCCACAGTTATAAACACACTGAGGGAGCACACTTAACTCCTTGATCGCCCCTAGTGTTAACCCCTTCCCTGCCAGTGTCATTTATACAGTAATCATTCTTTTTTTGGCCTACACATGTGAGCACAGGGCTTGTTCCTACCATGTTGGTCTGAAATTTATCGAGGTATTGACCTAAGCTTGACGCAGGACCAGGAAGTCGCCAGGACACTGGTAAACCGTGGTACTGCATCCATTAGTGCACGCGTATTATCCAATGCTTGTTTTTATTGTAAATTTGGTACGCATTTATTCTTAAGGGGGACTGATTCTTTTAAGGGGGATTTCTTAAATAAAACCATTTAAGCAGTACTACCCTATGTGGCCTTTACTTTTTTTAAACATGTCATTGGAGACCTGATGTGATCGGTGGATGAGAGCAGAATTAACTACGGTTGCAGTAATTGACTTAAGGCCCATTAATGTTCATTATCTGGTGAGTGCATCCCCTATAGGGGTTCAAGATCTCCCCACGAGGTGAACACACTGTTTGGTGAAAGGAGCACTATCCCACAGATTGGTTCATCAATTACCACCAACCGCATCTGCTTCATACTGTATTTCCTATCTAGGCACTAAGATAGAGGACTTTCAGATACATATTTGATTGCAAGAGCTGCTACAGTTTATATAATATCTTTGGGACTCTCCTGTTTGATTTATTTGACTGTTTTTATTTATGTATGCATTATTTTAGCAGCTGCTGTATATATATTTTTTATAGGGTGTCATTTTTATTCTTGTGGATTTTAGTAGTATTTATCCTAAGCGCAGAGTGGTACTTTTAATTGGGGCGTTTTTTATTTCAAGTACCTTTCACAGATACATTGGCTATTTTTAGCTCTGATCACTGTATAAATGTCAATGGTCCCAAAATAGTGTCAAAAGCGTCCGATCTGTCCGTCGCAATGTTGCAGTCCCAATAAAAATCGCAGATTGCCGATATTACTAGTAAAAAAAGAATTAGTAATAAAAATAATAAATCAAACACGTTATTTTGTAAACGCTATAACTTTTGTGCAAACCAATCAATATACGCATATTGCGATTTTTTTTCTCAAAAATATGTCAAAGAATATATATCCTAAACTAAACTGAGGAAGAATAATTTTTTGGGGGGAATTTCTTTTCTTTCCGATATGTGCATGCATAAATGATTTGTAAATGTAACACTTATGCCGCGTACACACAATCGGGAATTTCCGACAACAAAAGCATGGATTTTTTTTCCGACTGATGTTGGCTCAAACTCGGAAATTCTGAACGTCAAGAAGGCAGAGACGTACAACACTACGACGAGCCGAGAAAAATGAAGTACAATGATTCCGAGCATTCGTCAAATTGATTCCGAGCATGCGCAGAATTTTTGTGCGTCGGAATTGGATACACACGATCGGAATTTCCGATAAGAACTTTTGTTGTCGGAAAAATTGAGAACCAGCTCTCAAACATTTGTTGTCGGAAATTCCAACAGCAAATGTCCAATGGAGCCTACACATGGTCGAAATATCCGACCAAAAGCTCAGATCGAACATTTGTTGTCGGAAATTCTGAACGTGTGTACGCGGCATTAGGCTTCATTTACACTAGATGTGGTGGGACTAAGCTGGATGGTTATTCCAGAGCAGTCCCACCGCATGACAAAGTTAAATTGCCTTGGCCCCTGTGTGCTTGATTCACACCACTGTGTTGCGGTGGTGTGCGGGCACGGCACTACTTTTTTTCAGATCGGTGATTCCTGCTGAACCGCACCGCAATATCCAAGGTCAGCATCTACATAGTTACATAGTTAGTCAGGTTGAAAAAAGACACAAGTCCATCTAGTTCAACCATAAAAATAAATAAATAAATAAAATAAAAAATATCATACAATCCCATATACCCAATTCTATACCCAGAGGAAGGCAAAAAACCCCAGCAGAGCATGATCCAATTTGCTACAGCAGGGGGAAAAATTCCTTCCTGATCCCCCGAGAAGCAATCAGACTTTCCCTGGATCAACTTTACCTATAAATGGTAGTACCCAGTTATATGATGCACATTTAGGAAAGAATCCAGGCCTTTCTTAAAGCAATCTACTGAGCTGGCCAGAACCACCTCTGCAGGGAGTCTATTCCACATTTTCACAGCTCTTACTGTGAAGAAACCTTTCCGTATTTGGAGATGAAATCTCTTTTCCTCTAGACGTGTTGACCGTAAAGTGAATAACTCAACACCAAGTTCACTATATGGACCCCTTATATATTTGTACATGTTGATCATATCCCCCTTAATCTCCTCTTCTCAAGAGTGAATAAATTCAGTTTCTCTAATCTTTCCTCATAGCTGAGCTCCTCCATGCCTCTTATCAGTTTGGTTGCCCTTCTCTGCACTTTCTCCAGTTCCCCAATATCCTTTTTGAGAACTGGTGCCCAAAACTGAACTGCATATTCCAGATGAGGTCTTACTAATGATTTGAACAGGGGCAAAATTATATCTCTCTCTCTGGAGTCCATACCTCTCTTAATACATGCCATTATTGAGCTTATGATCTAACAAAACCCCCAGATCCTTCTCCACTATGGATCCCCCCAAGTGTACTCCCCCTAGTATGTATGATGCATGCATATTCTTAGCCCCTAAGTGCATAACTTTACATTTATCAACATTAAACCTCATCTGCCACATAGTCGCCCAATTAGACAGTGCATTGAGGTCGGCTTGTAAATTGGAGACATCCTGTAAGGACGTTATTCCACTACATAGCTTAGTGTCATCTACAAAGACAGAAATTTTACTTTTGATTCCAGACCCAATATCATTTATAATGAACTAACTAGCTAAAGTTAATTATGATAAATCTGAAATGCTAAATGTATCATTAACAGAAAAAACACAAACATTAATGCAAAAAGACTTTCCGTTTAAATGGCAGCAAGTAGCAATTAAATACCTGGGAATTTATATCCCAAGAGACTTGAACAAACTACAAGAATTGAATTACAATGCGACAATCTGAAAAGTAATAAAATTATTACAAAAATACAAAAAAATACCACACTCATGGATGGGAAGAATTAATATAATAAAAATTGACATATTACCAAAATTGTTGTATATATTTCAAACTGTCCCACTAGCCATTCCAAAGAAACTAATGATTGAACTAAAGAGAGCAATAGGAAGCTTTATCTGGGCCCACAAAACGCCACAAATTAAAAGGGAAATTTTACCTCCCGTTTTCTCGATTCTAATAAAAATGTCCCTTTTAATTTGTGGAGTTTAATAAAGAGTATAAAGAAGGATATTTTTCACATGACAACGGCTGCTAGAACAATAATAGCTTGTAAGTGGAGAGAAAATAAAAGCCCAAATATAGCAGATTGGATATGTGAAATGAACGAAATACAATATATGGAAAAACAGAGAAGAAGGATATATAAATAGTCAAATGCCAGAAATATGGCAAAAATGGGATGAATACCAGCTCTCGGGAGGAATGAAGGAATATATATAAATGAAAACCAGGAGAAACACGAAATATAAATGAAGTGGAAAACGGGAGAGAATTAGGAGGGAGGGGGGGATACATTTTGTTCTTTTTTTTTTTTTTGGATGAGAGGATGAATGGATATGTAAGATAATAGGATTAAATGCAGATAAATGATGAAAATTATTTTGTATTAAGGATAAAGTAACTAACAGATACTCATCAAGATTCTGTATATGGAATAACCAATGGGAACAATGTAAATTTTAAAGGAATTATGTATAAATGTAAAAAAAAAATTATTTGGTAAAAAAAAAAAAATCTATAAAAATCAATTGAAAACAATATAATTTATAAAGATATTAAAAAGTAAGGGTCCCAGCACTGAACCTTGGGGTACACCACTGATAACCTTAGACCATTCAGAGTAAGAATCATTAACCACTACTCTCTGAATTTTGTCTTTTAGCCAGTTTCCTATCTATTTACAAACTGATATTTCCAAAGCCTGTAGACTTTACCTTACACATTAGCTGTGTGTGTGGAACTGTATCGAACGCTTTTGCAAAATCCAAGTATACCATGTCCACAGCCACGCCTCTGTCCAAGGTTTTACTTACCTCTTCATAAAAAGAAATCAGGTTTGTCTGACAACTTCTGTCTTTCATGAATCCATGCTGTCTGTTGCTTAAAATATTTTTTTCCAGCAAGAACTCGTCTATGTGGTCTTTTATTAATCTCTCCAGTATCTCCCAACTATAGAAGTTAAACTAACAGGTCTATAGTTACTTGGTAAAGACTTTGTTCCCTTTTTAAATATAGGCACCACAATGGCCCTGCGCCAATCCAGTGGTACTATTCCTGTCATTAATGAGTCCCTAAAAATTAGATACAATGGCTTTGAAATTACAGAGCTCAATTCTTTTAGGATTTGTGGGTGTATGCCATCTGGTCCAGGTGCTTTATCCACCTTTATTCTGTCTAAATAATTCTGGACCATATCACTTTTGAGCCAGTGTGGATTTGGGGCTGTGTCACTACCACCCCCATTATGGACATGAGCTCCCCCATGCTCCTTTGTATACACAGAGCTGAAGACATTATTTAATTAATTAGCCTTCTCTTTGTCCCCAGTCACCCACTCTAGATTATTTTGTAAAGGGCCTACATGCTCAGACTTGACCTTTTTACTATTAATATATTTGAAGATTTTTTTGGGGTTTGTCCTACTATCTTTTGCAATCTGTCGTTCGTTTAGAATTTTTGCATCCTTGATTTCCTTTTTACATATTCTGTTATATTATTTGTAACATTTAAATGACACTAGTGTTCTTTCATTTTTATATTTTTTATGTAGCGATACCCCCAATCTAAGGGAGCTGCTGGTTCTGTTTTGGGCCCTGTACACAGCACAGCCAACCCCCGTCAATCTACTCAGCCCTTCTCTGGCACAGCTAGTCTAGGGGTGGTATTTCTATATAGCTCTATACTAGTTTATGCACAATCCCACAATACCTTTCTTCTAGTGATAAGATATATGTATATATATATATGGACTCCAATACCAGATTGATAAAATGTAAAAAGGTTTATTTGTAGATAAAATGGGTTAACAATCAGTAATACTAACACTAGTTAACTATAGTGCGCAATTAGTTCTAACACACTAACATATAGCTTGAGTCCCCGTTAGCAATATGGTGCCCAACAGTACTATCAACTCCCAGTCAGGCCTGACTCAGTTAAAGCTCAGTCTCTAGAGAAAGAATCTTTTGCATGCCAGATGATCGGTGGTGCACATACAAGAACAATATTTGTAATCCAACCAGGTCTAATGTAATGGAAACAACTCCCCGGAGACTATGTAACTCAGTCCTCCAACTAGTCTCCTGACAGGAGAAAAAGGGAAAGTGTAACCCGACGGCCAAGGCAGTCAATAGGCCTAATAAAGTACTCAGTTATAGTTGTGAGCAGGTGCTCTCTCACCCCTCCGGACTCGATCCCAGTCCGGGACTCCCACCGCTGTGTCCACACACACAGGATCTGCCACCACCTGATCTCCGGTCCACTGACGTCCGTGAAGCAGGTAGATGTCTGCAGCCGCACAGGCTCCGCAGCGAGGTGGAAGGCTCTCTGGAAGTGCGCAAGGCCCAGGCCTCGGGCCTTACACTCGCAGCAGGTCCGCACAGGAAGTCCTCTTGCCAGCCGCGTGGTGTCCAAAGAGGCCGGGCATAGCTTCGTCCTCCCTTTTATACCCCACCCATGAGTCTTTGCAGCAGCCCAATGCACGCTGGGTGTCAAATGGGGTTCTGGGTAACGTAGTCCATGGGGCCTCAACGGAGACCCCGCTACATTTAAAAGCTCTTTTCTTATAGTTTATAGCTTTTTTAACTTTGGCCGTGAGCCACATAAGTTTTATTTTTAGCCTTTTAAACTTATTGCCCATGGGAATATACTTTGCAGTGAGTTCAGAAACAGTCTTTTTGAAGAATTCCCATTTCTGTTCTGTGCCCATTGATGCCAATATTCTCTCCCAGTCCAAGTCCTGGAGAGAAGCCCTCATCCTTGGAAAATTTGCTATCTTGAAATTAAGTGTTTTTATCTTTCCCGTATGTGATTTTTGCTTACAGCTAACATCAAATGAAATCATGTTATGGTCACTGCTATCCAGGTGTTCCTTTATCTGAACATTAGTAATACGCTCTGCATGGTTTGAGTCTCAATAAACTGGACCATAAAATTGTCCTGTAATAGGTTTATAGATTTTTGCCATTTAACTGTCCCAGCAGTGCCATTGCTCCAGTCAATTTGTGGGTAGTTAAAATCCCCCATTATTATCACCATCCCAGCCCTTGCAGCCCTTTTCATCTGTGCAAGGAGCTGAGTCTCCACCTCCTCATTACATTGGGTGGTCTAAAACAAACTCCAATGATTAACTTTGAACTACGCACATCTGTATGCAGTTCCACCCATAATGCTTTAGACTCATCACACTCTCCATCCACCAGGTCCTCTTTCACACTTGCTTTGAGATCACTTCTCACATAGAGACAGACCCCTCCACCTTTCCTTTTTACCATGTCTTTCCGAAAGAGTGCATAGCCAGGAATATTAATAGCCCAGTCGTTTGAGGAATGAAGCCAAGTTTCAGCAATACCGATTATATCATAGCTCTCCTGATGCACCAGAGCTTCCAACTCACCTTTTTTGCTTGGCAGACTTCTTGCATTGGTGAACAAACACTTTAATGCATTAATATATTTTGACCGGTCACATACTATCCTCTTGGATGTTCTGAGATTGCAACTAGGACTTGCTATTATACTTACCTTGGGTTTATGTGCTTTGGTTACCCTACCACTAATGCCCCTAATACTACCCTCTGGACTATGTTCCACACTGACTATCTCTATCTCTGGACCCTCCCCCCGTCACCTAGTTTAAAAACCGCTCTAACTTTTTGGCCATCTTCATTCCCAGCTGATCTGCACCCTCCTCATTTAGGTGCAGGCCGTCCCTTCTATAGTACTGGTTATCGACTGAGAAGTCGGCCCAGTCCTCCAGAAACCCAAACCCCTCCTTACTACACCAGCTCTTCAGCCACTTGTTTACTTCCCTAATCTCCCTCTGCCTTTCTGGTGTGGCTCGATGTACTGGTAGTATTCCTGAGAATACTACCTTGAAGGTCCTTTTCCTCAATTTAGCTCCCAAGTCCCTAAAATCGTTCTTTAGGACACTCCATCTGCCTCTGACTTTTTAATTGGTGCCAGCATGCACCATGACAGCTGGGTCTAGTTCTTGGACAAAGATGTTGGTCCATGGATTAGACAAATATGTAATTACTGATGTTTGCACAGTACTGTGGACCGCAAAGTGCAGTTGCCTTCTGCAAGTGCAATGGCTTCAGAGCTTTGTAAATGAGGTAAAGCTTCACTTTGCAAAGAATACCCAATCACATGCAAGGAAAATAAAAAAACAGCATTTTTGCTTGCACATTATTTGGATAAGGAAAGTCAGCAAAGCTACTACTCATTTACTGAGCTCTGGAGCAGCTGCTCTTGCAGAGTGTAAGACTCCTTTCACACTGGGGCGCTTTGCAGGCGATATAAGGCTAAAAAAAGCACCTGCAAAGCGCCCTGAAAGAACCGCTGCTGTCTCTCCAATGTGAAAGCCCCAAGGGCTTTTACACTGGAGCATATTCCTTGCTGGCCTCATATCTGGCTCGCAGTCTTCCACTATCCGTGCACTCCTAGGAAACTGAACTTTCTATAAGGTAAAAGATTCACCTCCGGGGTTCTTTATAATACCTGGTCACTTGGGGCTCTTTCATACTATAACTTACTATATAATACACTCTAAATTACCTTACCCCTTGCATGACTTTATCATGCTTTATGGATAATGGAGCCTTATATACAATTTTTATCTATATTTTTTACAGAAGCCCCCAATATATGTCTACATCACGTCCACAACCTTTTCTACCAGGATTAGCCAATGTGAATGGGTGTCCATGCTACTGTGGGGAGGGCCCAGTGGTGGGTTGCATTCTTGGCACATGCTTCCTCAGTTCCCGTGCCTGACATAACCGGTCGACCTCTGGTACAATGGGCCACTACGTGTCCTCATACACAGCATGCCTTTCTGTAAGTAACTATGGGGTTTGGGGTTTGGCTCATTGTTTTATGTGCGGGTTTCTCTTGCTGCATGCCAATTAATTATGGATTCTTATCTACTAATTATATTTTCTGTACCCTATTTCAGATATGCAACACGAGCATGCTCCTGAAGAGTGGTAACACCAAACCACAAAACGCGTAGAGCTAGTTTTAAGCCGTGGCTGCACTGACATGTCTTTTACCAACATACTTTTTATCCTATACAATTTTGTGGTTCAAATTGAGATGCTATTACCCTAGGATCTCCCTCTAACTACACTTATGCAGATCAGGAAGGTTGGGCTCTCTTCACCCTTGTAGTTGTTTCCATGTTTTGTCCATGATATATATGCATGTGTCAATTCTATGTACTTTTATTGGGAATGAATTAAACATTATCAATTATTGTTTTACTATGTATTTATGGTCTGCAATATTAATTATTATTATACAATTATGTAATTATTGTCTTATTATTGTTTTGTACCTAAGAAAAATACCTACAAATATATTCTTATTTGATGGTCGTTTCTCCCCAGACTGCGTGCTCCATATAAAGTCCCACAATTTCCCCATTCCCCATTCCTCCTTTTATTTTTATTTTCCATTAGATAGGGATGGAGGTATATGAAGCCTACTGTCCATGACCTCATATAAAGTCCCAACTTTGTGTTTTTGTTTTTACACTAGAGCGGTGCGCTAGCAGGATAGTAAAAAAAAGTCCTGCTAGCAGCATCTTTGGAGCGATGAAGGAGCGGTGTGTATACCGTTCCTCCACCGCTCCTGCCCATTGAAATGAATGGGCACCGTGGCTATATCGCCGGCAAAGCGATGCTGCAGCGGTGCTTTTCGGGTGGTTTTAACCCTTTTTCGGCCGCTAGCGGGGGTTAACCCACCTAGCGGTATTCCCGAGTCTGGCTCGGGGTAAGATATCAGTACCTGAGCCAGACAAATTCAAAAAGAGAAACACACAGTATACATACAGTATACTGTAATCTTACAGATTACAGTACTGTATCAAATAATAACACATCCCCTTTGTCCCTAGTGGTCTGTCCAGTGTCCTGCATGCACTTTTATATTATAAAAACTGTTCTTTCTGCCTGGAAACTGTCCCTTTACATCAAAAGTGGTTTTAGACCAGCTAGAAAACAGCGATAATAAATTAAAATCACTTGCAGAATTGAGCGATAGTGATTTGTGGGGAAATTTGTCATCAAACACTGAAAAACACTTTTATTATTATTATATTATTATTTGTTATAATTATTTTATAGTTATTTATTATATTATAATTTATGATTTAGTTTTTTGAACTTTATCATACTGTGATGTCTACTAGACTCTTGTTTGGACAGATTTAAGTGAGTTATTCCTAAGAATTACAGGCCTACAATATAAAACGTCAAATTTTCATGCAAAATAATGGTACCGCTTTCAGCACCTAAAATCTGAAATAATCATACCGCCAGGGAGGTTAAAAGCACCCCGCTAGCGGCCGAATACCCCTGCAAATACGACGGTAAAGCACCGCTAAAAATAGCGACACTTTACCGTCGACACCGTCGACGCACCAGTGTGAAAGTCAATGCACAGTCAATTTGCCTTCAGTAAATCAACCCCTTTATGTTCTCAGACATGGGGTTCATTTACTAAAGTAGTAGACATTGTTCATATAGAAAAGTAAAGTAAATATTTCTTGTGCTTAGTAAATGGGAAGAGTTAAAAGGGAAATAAAAAATAAAAAAAATAGTATTTTTTCTTCCACCCAAAATAATTATTACACTTGACTTTGCAAATTAACATTCACTTCATCTATGTGAACAGTGTATACTGCTTTAGTAAATCAACCCCATAGATTTGGAATGATCATCCCCAACCTGTGGCCCTCCAGCTGTTGCAGAACTACAAGTCCCATGAGGCGTTGCAAGGCTGGCAGTTTCAAGCATTACTCCCAAAGGCAGAGGGCTGAAGGGCCACAGGTTGAGCACCCATGCCCTAAAGCTTGCAGAAGACTACAATGTACAGTGTCAGTGATCCCTGAGAGAAGGTAGACTGAAAAGTAAAGCAATGGAGTGGAGTGATGTCTAAAAATCACCTCATCAAAGTTTTGTTGAACCCACCTCCACATATACACCAGAAAATAATGCACAATAACTACTATAAGATAATTATTTCCTAGGAATCTGTTGTATCTTTATATACTTTCTTGTGACTCTCTTTATAAAGGGACTTGCTGATAACATCAGTGGAAATGACAAACCACTGATGTGTGTCTCCTCCAACAGCCCTTGTCAATGCAAGAAAGAAACCAGAACAACATGCATGTGCCCCCCATTATAAATATATATATATATATTTACTGGATAATTTCTGCTTGTTTTTGCATATTGTGTATGTGGTATGCCATCTAGACACTGTGGTGGATTCCCTAGGTTTATCTTTACATCTCCTTTAAGTTAATTAAAGACATAAAAAGATAGTAAACCGCTAAGAAATAAGCCTACCCACCAATGTATTTCTTGTCCAACATACATATACTGTAAGTACATAAACATGTATGGTTGCATGTGTAATGCATTAATGTATATATCTATGCCTTATACCATTGGCACCAACATTAGCCAAGAAACAAAAATACATACCAGCAGGGGATGGCACACGCACATGTACATGGCAGCTCTGTGTTTGATGATCAAATATTATAATGCTATATCCGTTTACACTAGGTGCTGCTAATAATATATTTGTGCTGAGTTGATTTACTTTGCTTTAATAATCTAACAGCCAAGGTATGCCATTTTAAGCAAACAAAAATATTTTATATTAACATGATTTATGAAATAGATTCTCAGCAGTTTATTAAATAGACAGCAGGACTTTTTTCTCCGTGCTTAAATTCCCTTTACACAGTTTCATATTCATCAGATTAGCATCCCTGAAGAAAAAAAAAAAAATAAACCTCATTTGACCCTAAAATATATGTTGTCAAAATAAAAAACTAGTAAATCAGCCTAAACCTGAGATGTTCTGATGAAAATTGTAAAACTCTACGCACAATCGAATAGCAGTTATTAAAATGGCTGCTGAGTGCATGCAGTTTTTTATTAAATGCATATATAGAGAGATGTTATATTTGTTTATGTGCTCATAGTTCTATTCCCCATGTTAAATTATGCAATTTAGAGGCATCGAGACCCACGCGCATCTAAGACTATCCTTCTCTGACCCTAAACATTCTCTAGTGGCTAATGGTTGCTTCACCTCTTCCTGCATTGCACTCCAGCAGCTTTAGGGCTTGTTTACATCAGATGCAGTGGGGTATGTTTAAAAACACAATATAAAAGCAGTACATGGCATAAATCCTAATTTACACCCTAGCAGGGTTTTTTTATTTTCTAAAAAAATATAAAGCATGCTCCATTTTTTCGACACAACAACACTCTGAAAATGCATTCAAACACATGTAAATTCATGTGAACACACACACAATAAAAACAAACATGCATGAATGTATGCAAATGCATATAGACACAACTTAGTAAATAAAAACATAATTAAGTAAATTAAAAAAATCATAATAACACACCAGAAATTCACTGAAAGTCAACTGAAAACACATTGAAACTGCATGTAAACACACATGCAGAAATGCACAGTGAATGCAGGGATTGTGGTGAAAACGAGCCCTTAATATTCATTGAATAACTGATGGATGGTAATTTGGATCCTGATTATAATTGGTAATACGCTATCCCCACCCCATCTATCGATTAAGCTGCTCTAGTGAAGAGTGCAGCAAAGATAAAAGAGGCTGGAGTATTTATTGCATGTGGTTTAACCCCTTTATGACCTCCTAACATGCCACTCATATGCTTTGCTGGGCAGTCCATTGTTATGTGCTGAGAGCAGGCTCGCTGTGCACTCCCAGCACAAAGTCTGAGCTACTTTTAAAGATCTACTCTCGTTAAAAAACTATTTTCCCTCACAGCTCCCTTCTACCCGCATCTAACCCATCCTGAGCGGATTTTTTTCTTGAAGCAGCTGTACTCACCTAAGTCCTGTCCAGGCCTCTCTCCATTGCCATTTCCTGTGTGGGATTTAGGTGAGGAGAGAAGAACACTCAATTCTCAGAGTGATAACACACATGATGGGAAGGTAACAGTAATTTATTGAGAGTCACATATATACAGCTTAAGCCAACGCATTTCGGGGGAATATGCCTTACCTGGGACAGGTGCAGAGGCAGCCAGTAGAGCAAATATCTGCTACCATAAGATATTTAGGTACTCCCATGGAGTCCACCCATCCCTGTTGATGCATAACAGCCCTGAAGAAGGGTGAGACATATTAACCCAAAACACATTGGCTTGATCTGTATACGTGTGACTATTAGTAAGTGACTGTTAACTTCCCATCATGTGTGTTATCACTCTGGACACTGGGTGCCCCTTTTTGCTCATCTAAATATTGTTGTCACTGAAGTGATATCACATTTGCACCAGTTAGGTAGCAGCCCACACCTCCAAAGGGATTTAAACACCACCATTCATCCACAGAACTACTGAATACTGATTAGGTAAAATTGAACCAGTCCAGTGCAGTCCCTAGTTTCAACTAACCAGTTCCTGTTTGGGGGATTGCTAATTCAGCATTGCAACAGTGCCCCAAGACCACCAGCCCCCTGTTGTCCACCTCTGATGATGTCAGCCTCTTCTCTCTCCTCTTCTTAGCTGTACCCTACCTAATCCATAGTTTTCACTGTACAGTTTAGAGAATAGCTTGCTTCAGACTTATATTCATGAAAAGGAAGGCATCAGGGATTCCTCTAGATGTACATTCTACTTTTTGCAATTGGTTGGGTGGGGTCAAATTAGATTAAATTGGGATCAAATTAGCTAAATGTAATGCAAGAGCTTCTAACTGGTTCTTCTTAACAGTTTGTGATGTTTCCAATAATTACAGTAAAGTGTGAAAAATCATTATTTATGGCTCCTAGTGAAGACGCAGAAGATTTATTAAAGTGGTACACTTTTCATCTAGCTGAGTTCACTTACCTAATCATGAAGAGAGCAATAAAAAAAAAAATCTTCTTTACACTTGAATTCAAATATAGTCAAATGACTAAAACATGTACTTCATTAGAAAACTAACTTAAATAAATCTAGCAGATAGGTGGCTTTCTAGGTTGTGCTGCAGTTCAGTGCAGACAGCAAACAGTAAATATGAATAGTTTTCCTAGGCTTTGAGTAAAGTTCTCAAAGTACTGGTAAAGAAAAGGCAGCGGTAAAATATTATTATTAAAAAAAAAAAACAATTTCATTACTCCCCCTTGTGCCCCCTTGGAAGACCTTGGTACCCTGAGTACAGGTAGCAATGCATTTTACTCACAGAGAATACTCTAAGCTAAGCCGAAACTCCTTTATCAAACCTATGGGGAAACACAGTCAGTGTAGATTGTGAGGATCTTGGTGACCTTGGATGGAGCATTTTGTGTCTGAGGTGCTATAAATATGGTGATTACCTCTGCAAAGGTCATGACAGCTGCTGAGCTCTGGGGGTGAAGGGGTTCAAATCCAAAAAATCTACATTAGAGGAACAGTCATCAAATGGGGGACCCACCTTAAAAGGCAAAGAACTAAACAAATAGACACCCTTTTCCAAGGCATTGATAATATTGAAGCTGTCCACAAACAATCTCGCTAGATCTGTGTTGGCTAACAACATTTAGCGAGCAATTGAAATCACTTCACTTGTACAAGGCAAAGGCAATGATCATGAAGTGTAGAAAGACAATCTATGAGCATGGTAATAAGTGCAGCGAGATGCTTGCACATGCTTTGCAGACACAACAAGCTCATTCCTACATCTCTGAACTCCGAGATAACCAACAAAATAAAGTCCACACCACAGTTCACATAGCTAATGTTTTCAAATGATTCTTTGAATCTTTATACTGTATTTAATTGCATTCTCTATACAGGGTGTTTATATTATACCGATATTACCAGGTACCACGAAGAAGCAGGAATGCCCCATCTTCTGGATATAGCTCTTTCTGACCTAGACACTCTGATCACAGCTAATGAACTGACACTTGGCATATTTCCCTGACACAAGCTAGTAAGGCTCCAGAAGAGGGTGGATATACCCTACCCTACTCTCCTCATATAGATGCCGCTATATGCCTCTGCAATGTTGATAAAAGGCCAAATGACATATAAAAAAAATAGATTGCCCCCAATGGTACAGTAACCACGCCAAGCAACTTATTTAAAAAAATGAAAAAACACGCACATATTAAAAGCAGTTAATGCGCTTAATACAAATTTGTATCAGGATTTATTTTTCTCAGTGATAGACCACTGATTAAATCCGGCCCTGACGTCTCCTTCCGTCATTGTGTAGCCACGCCCAACGTGTTCCATCACTTCCAAAGTTGTCACAGGGGGTGACTGCACGGCACTGCAACCCTGTTTAAGTATCCTCCCTCTTACTTCACATTAAACCTTGAGCTGTCACTCATGTGCTCAACCCACACAGAGCCATCACACTACTGAGATTCCCATGCAACTCCTTATTTGTGTGTGCAAAGACTTACAATTACAGACCCACTATGCCCTGTATTGAATGGATTAGATAGAGAGACAACTCTCTCCACTCTTAAAGTGCCTAATTTCTTGAGAAAAGATATTTAAAACTATACATAATTTTCATACAATCAGCGGATAATATAACTGATATCCCAAAAATCATATAATTACATTCAAATTTATATACAGTGGGGCAAAAAAGTATTTAGTCAGCCACAAATTGTGCAAGTTCTCCCACTTAAAAAGATGAGAGAGGCCTGTAATTGTCATCATAGGTATACCTCAACTATGAGAGACAAAATGTGGAAAAAAAAATCCAGACAATCACATTGTCTGATTTTGAAAGAATTTATTTGCAAATTATGGTGGAAAAAAAAGTATTTGGTCAATATCAAAAGTTCATCTCAATACTTTGTTATATATCCTTTGTTGGCAATGACAGAGGTCAAACATTTTCTGTAAGTTTTCACAAGGTTGTCACACACTGTTGCTGGTATGTTGGCCCATTCCTCCATGCAGATCTCCTCTAAAGCAGTGATGTTTTGGGGCTGTCGCTGGGCAACACACATTTTTAACTCCCTCCAAAGGTTTTCTATGGGGTTGAGATCTGGAGACTGGTTAGGCCACTCCAAGACCTTGTAATGCTTCTTACGAAGCCACTCCTTCGTTGCCCGGGTGGTGTGTTTGGGATCATTGTCATGCTGAAAGACCCAGCCACGTTTCATCTCAATGCCCTTGCTGATGGGAGGAGGTTTGCACTCAAAATCTCCCGATACATGGCCCCATTCATTCTTTCATGTACACAGATCAGTCGTCCTGTTCCCTTTGCAGAGAAACAGCCCCAAAGCATGATGTTGCCACCCCCATGCTTCACAGTAGGTATGGTGTTCTTTGGTTGCAACTCAGCATTCTCTCTCCTCCAAACACGACGAGTTGTGTTTCTACCAAACAGTTCTACTTTGGTTTCATCTGACCATATGACATTCTCCCAATCCTCTTCTGGATCATCCAAATGCTCTCTAACAAACCTCAGACGGGCCAGGACATGTACTGGCTTAAGCAGGGGGACACGTCTGGCACTGCAGGATCTGAGTCCCTGGCGGCGTAGTGTGTTACTGATGGTAGCCTTTGTTACATTGGTCCCACCTCTCCGCAGGTCATTCACTAGGTCCCCCCGTGTGGTTCTGGGATTTTTGCTCACCATTCTTGTGATCATTTTGACCCCACGGGTAGAGATCTTGCGTGGAGCCCCAGATCGAGGGAGATTATCAGCGGTCTTGTATGTCTTCCATTTTCTAATTATTGCTCCCACAGTTGATTTCTTCACACCAAGCTGCTTGCCTATTGCAGATTCAGTCTTCCCAGCCTTGTGCAGGTCTACAATTTTGTTTCTGGTGTCCTTCAACAGCTCTTTGGTCTTCACCATAGTGGAGTTTGGAGTGTGACTGTTTGAGGTTGTGAACAGGTGTCTTTTATACTGATAACAAGTTCAAACAGGTGCCATTAATACAGGTAATGAGTGGATGACAGAGTAGCCTCTTAAAGAAGAAGATACAGGTCTGTGAGAGACAGAAATCTTGCTTGTTTGTAGGTAACCAAATACTTATTTTCCACCATAATTTGCAAATAAATTATTTCCAAATCAGACAATGTAATTGTCTGGATTTTTTTTTCCACATTTTGTCTCTCATAGTTGAGGTATACCTATGATGACAATTACAGGCCTCTCTCATCTTTTTAAGTGGGAGAACTTGCACAATTTGTGGCTGACTAAATACTTTTTTGCCCCACTGTACAAATTACATAGATCTCCTACTATTAAACTACAGTAAAATACAATAAAATATTCAATTTCGTACACCTCAAATTTATCTGTTAGGTATACTATAGACACACATGATCAATACAATTAGTAATCACTTATAAAACAGTTGATGTCTAATTCTATATTCATACCTTCTGGTTTTAACCACTTGCCGACCACCGCTTGTACATATACATCGGCAGAATGGGACGGCTGGGCAAAGCAACGTGCCTGTACGTTGCTTTAAATTTCCCGCTGGCGCGCGTGCTCCGTGAGCGTGCCCGCGGTTCCCGCAGCGAAATGTCCGCTGAGTGCCCACGATCGTCTCACGAAGAGGCAGAACGGGGGGATGCCTATGTAAACAAGGCATTGCCCTGTACTGCCTAGTGACAGGACAGAGATCTACTGCTCCCTATGATCGGGAGTAGTGATCTCTGTCATGTCACTGGTAGCCCACCCCCCCACAGTTAAAATCACTCTCTAGGACACACTTAACCCATTGATCACCCCCTAGTGTTTAAGCCCTTCCCTGCCAGTGTCATTTACATGGTAATCAGTGCATTTTTATAGCACGGACCGCTGTATAAATGACAATGGTTGCAAATTAGTGTCAAATGTGTCCGATGTGTCTGCCATAATGTCGCAGTCCCAATAAAAATCGCAGATTGCTGCCATTACTAGTAAAAAAATAAATTAATAATAAAAATGCCATAAAACTATCCCCTATTTTGAGCAAACCAGTCAATATACGCTTATTGCGATTTTTTTTACCAAAAATATGTATAAGAATACATATCAGCCTAAACTGAGGAAAAAAAAATTTGGAAAAAAAATTTGGGGTATTTATCATAGCAAAAAGTAAAAAATGTTGTGTTTTTTTCTAAATTGTCGCTCTTTTTTTGTTTATAGTGCAAAAAATAAAAACCGCAGAGGTGATCAAATACCACCAAAAGAAAGCTCTATTTGTGGGGAAAAAAGGACGTCATTTGTTTGGGTGCAACGTCGCATGACAACGCGATTGTGAGTTAAAGTGACGCAGTGCCGAATCGCAAAAAGTGCTCTGGTCAGGAAGGGGGTAAATTCTTCCGGGGCTGAAGTGGTTCAAGTACGTAAAGTGTATATCCATTTTGTTTCCCTCTTGGAGATGTCCCTGACTCTATTGGACCCCCTCCAAGGTGGACATGATCAATTCCCAAAAAGGACCAGCGGCATCTGGAGGTGGTGAGACAACACAGTCTATCACTGAGCAAGATGAAACATAACACAAATATGTATTAAATGGTCAGTTCACATTTACAGAAAAATCTGTAAGGAAAACTTACACTGGACCCCCTCCTCATCCCGCTGACCTGGAGAGCGGCGATTACCCGATATGAGACCTCATATAGCTGCTTCACCGGTCTGGGGCTTAGAAATCCCATCGGCCAAATTTCCAAAACTTACCTCATCAGGAGGTACATTTAGGAGCATTCTAATTGGTTCATGTGTTGGCGCTGACAAATCAGAACCCGCATAGCCCGTCCTGTCACTGCATGTGAAGAAGAGAGAACGGGATTTCCAATCCCTGGACTGGTAAAGTGGCTATACGATTTGTCAGAACAGGTGATTGCTGGACTCCAGGTTAGCAGGACCGGGTGCGATGGAAAGGGGGTCCAGTGTAAGTTCACCTTACAGATTTTCTGTAAAGGTGAACTTACACTTTAAGCACATAAACTGCTTTTAATGTTTGAGTGTTTTTATTTTAATATTGTTTGGAGTGGTTACTGTACCATTGAAGGCAATCTCTTTTCTTTTATATGTCAAGTGGCCATTTGTCAACTTTGCAGAGGCATATAGCAGCATCCATATGAGGAAAGAGCTGGTGTACTGATATATAAAGTGTGTCATGCCAACCATGATAGTACGAGGCATGATTATCTGGTGAGTTCTTTTCTATTGGCAGAGGGATCACCTGTGCACACTAGGATGTGTTTTTTGTTGGTTTGGAAAATATCCCAGGTAGGGAAGACTGGAAACACTGTTGGTCAAAAAAAGCAGCACTTGATGGATTTTACTAGCACAAGTGACACTGGGTGGACTTTTTGTTATTTTCATTAAATTTTTCACTTAAGTTTTTTATTTTCATCAGCAAAAAGTCATTACAGAATCATAAATATTAAAGATGATTACAATTGACTTTACATAAATCTCAGGTATTATTACCATAGAAACTTGGACAAATTATCACCTTAAAAACCATTACTGACAGTATTTAAACAAAAAGTATTAATGTCTAGCCTCATTCATTTAATTGTTCATGATATTTTTATGTTATTTTCATTTTAATTTCATAATTGTTTGATGGACACATTTTTTTGCCTATCACAGCGCTACTGTTAGAGTGATAAATATTTGCACTTTGATATTTTTTGGTTTACTGATATATTTAAGGTGGCAGCAGTGAATATAATGTAATTATTTTGTGCTGTACTGAAACACATAGATAAATATTGAGACACATACAGTATATGAGTTGATTAGTCTCTCTATAGCACAGAGATTATTTGCATTTATTTCAATTGTACTACTATTGGCTCTCCCATGGTGTTCAGTTGCGGAACCACATAGCTATAGATCTCACCCAACTATAGGTGTGACATGACATATATGTTTTATGGTTTTCCCGGATAAATAAATGTCTCCTAAGCCCTTCTCCCTCCTTCCCTATTTTGGGTAACCTCTCCTTTAGTTCTGGTGTGACAGACTCACTCTTCAAACAACACTACAATAAAATGTTTTACAGGTTAGACATTTTAAAGTATTGGTTGGTTGACTCACTGGCCTTGAACCACATACTTTCCAATTTGAACTTTTGGAGAAAAGTGCAACTCTCATAACCCTGAGTGCAACCCTGAGTGACATAATATTCTTGACTTATGGTTTCCTTAACTCCCCCCCAGCTGATTTCAAATTGCCATACATCTCTAAGTGGGAACAGAACCTTCAAGTTAGCCTCTCTCAAAAACCGGTAGACATACAAAGCCTCTATATGTTCTAGATACCAAGATAATGGGTTTAAAATTCTAACAAGATTGTATTGCATATGGCAAAGTTTACACAAAATGTTTCCACAATACCAGAAACTCTGCTGACAATGTAGGGTGGCTGTAGGTGACTTACTACATGTTTTTTGGTCATGTACCAAACTTTGTACCTTTGGTCCAAGGTGCAACACATCACCCAGAAATTCACAGATCCAGAGATTCCATTAAACCCTGCCTTCTTTTTTTTATACCATCATAATATTCCTAGCTCAACCTACCACTTCTATTTAATGCAGCACAGAGCTGCATTCTGAAAACATTGACAGGCACCTTCCATTGCCAACTGGCTGATGAAAATCAACAGAATGGAGAATTTAATTACAACAGAACAAAGTTTTTACAAGGTAAAAATTATTTTACTGGCATGAAGTCTCCTATACTCCTGAATATAAAACCTTTATGGAAGAGACTTAGCTTAAAGTATTTTGGCTGAAGCTTAGGCTGAGTCCTTGGACCCAGCAGAGAGGGGGCGGTTACTTCACTTATCTTCACCTTGTTTCCTTTGTGGTCCCTTCTATGTTCTCACCTTCAGTTTTTTTCTGCACCTTCTAGACTTCCCTTACTCCCGCCTCCACTTCTCCTGTTCTTTCAGGACTTTCTTTTGTTTTTTCATTATTACTTTTTCTTATTTTTGGTCCCTTAAGTTGCATTTTTTAAAGGGTATTTAGTGCAAAACCCTGATATCTAGACTTGTGCACAACGGAAAAATTTGTTTCGTTTTGGTTCGTTTCTTGTGCACAACGGAAAAATTTGTTTAGTTTCGGTTCGTTTCTTTTCGGTCCTGTTGATTCGTAATTGTTCGTAATTTTGCTAGACGGGATTTTTCGTGTTCGGACTAATTCGTACTTTCGGTAGAGTACATTGTTTTTCGTTGATTCGGGACACAACTCCTACTTTTGTAACTTTTTTTGGGTTCATTGATTCGTAATTTTCCGTGTCTCACCCATAGGGATGAGCTCGGTGTTCGAGTCGAACATACGTTCGACTCGAACATCGGCTGTTCGATCGTTCGACGAAGATCGAACGATTTGGGCCGTTCGCGCCAAATTCGAGTGATGCGAACGGCCCACAATACACTGCGCCATCACAGTGCAATCCCGGCTCTGTGATTGGCCAAGCATGCACTGTGACCCCGCATGCTTGGCCAATCACAGCGCCGGCAGCTAGGAGAGCCATAATTGGCCACAGGCAGGTTGCCTGTGGCCAATTATAGCTCAGGGGTTTAGCACACGCCCCACACTATAAAAGGCCGCCAGCGCGGCGGCCTTGTGTAGTGTGTTCCGGCGCAGGGAAAGAGAAGGATAGGCAGGGACAGTGTCATTGTGCTATTCTTTGCTAAACCTTGTGTGTAGAGAGAGAGAAGGATAGGCAGGGAGAGTGTCAGCGATATTCTTTGCTAAAACTTGTGTGCAGGGAGAGAGAAGGATAGGCAGGGAGAGTGTCAGTGTCATATTCTTTGCTAAACCTTGTGTGCAGGGAGAGAGAAGGATAGGCAGGGAGAGTGTCAGTGTCATATTCTTTGCTAAACCTTGTGTGCAGGGAGAGAGAAGGATAGGCAGGGAGAGTGTCAGTGTCATATTCTTTGCTAAACCTTGTGTGCAGGGAGAGAGAAGAATAGGCAGGGGACAGTGTCAGTGTCATTGTTGCTAAGCCTCCTGCACAGTATACACCTGAAGCTAGCCCTTATTGCTGTGTTTTCCTGGTGTGTTACACTAACAGGCATTTGCAGCACTTACAGCGGACGTAGTGTGCTTCCTGCTAAATATACACCTGAAGCTAGCCCGTATTGCTGTGTTTTCCCGGTGTGTTACACTAACAGACATTTGCAGCACTTACAGCGGGCATAGTGTGCCTCCTGCACATTATACACCTGAAGCTAGCCTGTATTGCTGTGTTTTCCTGGTGTGTTACACTAACAGGAATTTGCAGCACTTACAGCGGGCGTAGTGTGCTTCTTGCTAAATATACACCTGAAGCTAGCCCGTATTGCTGTGTTTTCCTGGTGTGTTACACTAACAGGCATTTGCAGCACTTACAGCAGGCATAGTGTGCTTCCTGCTAAATATACACCTGAAGCTAGCCCTTATTGCTGTGTTTTCCTGGTGTGTTACACTAACAGGCATTTGCAGCACTTACAGCGGGCGTAGTGTGCCTCCTGCACATTATACACCTGAAGCTAGCCCGTATTGCTGTGTTTTCCTGGTGTGTTACACTAACAGGCATTTGCAGCACTTACAGCGGGCGTAGTTTGCCTCTTGCACATTATACACATGAAGCTAGCCCGTATTGCTGTGTTTTCCTGGTGTGTTACACTAACAGGCATTTGCAGCACTTACAGCGGGCGTAGTGTGCTTCCTGCTAAATATACACCTGAAGCTAGCCCTTATTGCTGTGTTTTCCTGGTGTGTTACACTAACAGGCATTTGCAGCACTTACAGCGGACGTAGTGTGCTTCCTGCTAAATATACACCTGAAGCTAGCCCGTATTGCTGTGTTTTCCCGGTGTGTTACACTAACAGACATTTGCAGCACTTACAGCGGGCATAGTGTGCCTCCTGCACATTATACACCTGAAGCTAGCCTGTATTGCTGTGTTTTCCTGGTGTGTTACACTAACAGGAATTTGCAGCACTTACAGCGGGCGTAGTGTGCTTCTTGCTAAATATACACCTGAAGCTAGCCCGTATTGCTGTGTTTTCCTGGTGTGTTACACTAACAGGCATTTGCAGCACTTACAGCAGGCATAGTGTGCTTCCTGCTAAATATACACCTGAAGCTAGCCCTTATTGCTGTGTTTTCCTGGTGTGTTACACTAACAGGCATTTGCAGCACTTACAGCGGGCGTAGTGTGCCTCCTGCACATTATACACCTGAAGCTAGCCCGTATTGCTGTGTTTTCCTGGTGTGTTACACTAACAGGCATTTGCAGCACTTACAGCGGGCGTAGTTTGCCTCTTGCACATTATACACATGAAGCTAGCCCGTATTGCTGTGTTTTCCTGGTGTGTTACACTAACAGGCATTTGCAGCACTTACAGCGGGCGTAGTGTGCTTCCTGCTAAATATACACCTGAAGCTAGCCCTTATTGCTGTGTTTTCCTGGTGTGTTACACTAACAGGCATTTGCAGCACTTACAGCGGGCGTAGTGTGCTTCCTGCTAAATATACACCTGAAGCTAGCCCGTATTGCTGTGTTTTCCTGGTGTGTTACATTAACAGGCATTTGCAGCACTTACAGCGGGCATAGTGTGCTTCCTGCTAAATATACACCTGAAGCTAGCCCTTATTGCTGTGTTTTCCTGGTGTGTTACACTAACAGGCATTTGCAGCACTTACAGCGGGTGTAGTGTGCTTCCTGATAAATATACACCTGAAGCTAGCCCGTATTGCTGTGTTTTCCTGGTGTGTTACACTAACAGGCATTTGCAGCACTTACAGCGGGCGTAGTGTGCCTCCAGCACATTATACACCTGAAGCTAGCCCGTATTGCTGTGTTTTCCTGGTGTGTTACACTAACAGGCATTTGCAGCACTTACAGTGGGCGTAGTGTGCTTCCTGCTAAATATACACCTGAAGCTAGCCCTTATTGCTGTGTTTTCCTGGTGTGTTACACTAACAGGCATTTGCAGCACTTACAGCGGGCGTAGTGTGCTTCCTGCTAAATATACACCTGAAGCTAGCCCGTATTGCTGTGTTTTCCTGGTGTGTTACACTACCAGGCATTTGCAGCACTTACAGCGGGCGTAGTGTGCCTCCAGCACATTATACACCTGAAGCTAGCCTGTATTGCTGTGTTTTCCTGGTGTGTTACACTAACAGGCATTTACAGCACTTACAGCAGGCGTAGTGTGCTTCCTGCAAAATAAACACCTGAAGCTAGCCCTTATTGCCGTTTTTTCCTGCTGTGTAACACAGGCAGTCATCTGCAGCACTTACAGCGGGCGTTGTGTGCTTCCTACAAAATATACACCTGAAGCTACCCCTTATTGCTGTTTTTCCCATCTCCCTGCAGGCCATTAGAATGTCTGGAAGAAAAACAAGGAGAGGCAGACAGTCAGGAGCCAATAAAAGAGGGCAAGCAGGCTCTGTGTCTAGAGACAACAGTGCTGGTCGTGGACGCGGTGCATCGTCATCAGCACGTGGCCATGGGACACGCTTGTCCTTCTTTTCGGCAGCTGGACGTGTTGAGCCAAATCATGCCGAAGACTTGGTAGAGTGGATGACCAAGCCCTCCTCATCCTCCTCATCCTCTCTCACCCAGGCTCAGGGTACTGGCAAAGCAGCTGTCAAAGCGTCCTCTTCCCTGGTATCAATGTCATCATCAGTCACTCCTTCCCTAGACCCACCATGTTCTCCTGAGGAGTCCCCCGAACTGGTTGAGAACAGTGTTGGGTACATGCTCCAGGAGGATGCCCAGCTTTTTGAAGGGTCTGATGATGATACCCAGCTAGAGGAAGGCAGTAGCGTGAGAGCAGAGAGAGGGGATGCTCAAGAAGGACACCAATCTGGCAGTCATGTTCCAGCAGCTGCAGCATACTGCCAGATTGGCTCCAGTGATGAGGAGGGAGGGGATGATGAGGTCACTGACTCCACGTGGGTGCCTATTAGGAGAAAGGAGGAGGAGGAGGATGAGGAGGAGGCACATCTCCAACGAGGCAGGATGCCCTCCGGGGGCCAGCGTAAGGGCAGTACACCGACGGAATCACACCGCAGAGCTCTGCCTGTGCAGGGCGCTGCCTCTGCCCGTTATTCAAAAAGTTCTTTGGTGTGGGCCTTTTTTGAATCGAGTGCATCAGATCGCACAGCTGCTGTTTGCAACATATGTCTCAAGCGTATATAGCGCGTGGCCAAAACATCAGCCGCTTGGGCACCACATGCTTGACCAGACATATGTTGACCTGCCATGCAGCTCGTTGGCAAGCCTACCTTAAAGACCCACACCAAAGAACAAAGCGGACCTCTCCTTGCACCGCATCAGCTGGGATCTCCAACCACACTATACCTTCAGTCCTCTCTGAAACCTGCACTGAGAGGAATGAAGGTGTAGAATTAGGTGTGTCACAGCCAAGTACTTGCGGGCACTCTGCTAGCAGTACACCGACGTCCGATTCTAGCAGGCAAATTTCCCTGCCCCAGCTGCTGGACCAGTCAAAAGAAGTTCACTCCCAGCCATCCACATGCCCAGCGGTTGAATGCTAGCTTGGCTAAATTGCTAGCGCTTCAACTGCTGCCTTTTCAGTTGGTAGACTCGGCCCCCTTCCGTGAGTTTGTGCAATGTGCGGTTCCTCAGTGGCAGGTTCCCAAACGCCACTTTTTCTCACGGAAGGCGATTCTGGCTCTCTACCGGCATGTGGAAGGCAATGTCTTGGCCTCGCTGGACAGGGCGGTCAGCGGTAAGGTGCATATTACCGCTGACTCATGGTCCAGCAGGCATGGACAGGGACGTTACCTTTCTTTCACGGCCCATTGGGTCACTCTTTTGGCAGCTGGGAAGGATGCAGGACAAGGTGCAGTAGTGTTGGAGGTTGTTCCGCCATTACGCCTCCAAAATGCTACTACTGGTTGTGACACACCTCTCTCCTCCACCCCCTCCTCTTCTTCTTCCTCCATGGCCTCTTCCTGTGCTTTGTCCTCGGAACCAGCGGTGCTCTGTAGGCATTCAAGGGGCTACGCAAGTACGCAGGCAAAAAGATGCCATGCCGTGCTTGCGCTGGTGTGTTTGGGGGACAGGAGCCACACTGGGGCAGAGGTTCTGTCTGCTCTGCAGGGGCAGGCCGAGAGGTGGTTGACGCCACGCCAGCTTAAGCCAGGAATGGTGGTTTGCGACAATGGCACCAACCTCCTCTCCGCCCTCCGACAGGGACAACTGACCCATGTGCCCTGTGTGGCTCACGTCCTTAACCTGGTGGTGCAGCGGTTCTTGGGCAGGTACCCGGGCTTACAGGATGTCCTGAGGAAGGCCAGGAAAGTCTGTGTGCATTTCCGCAGATCTTATAATGCCAGTGCTCGCCTGGCTGAGCTGCAAAAGGAGTTGAACCTGCCCAAGAACCGCCTTATATGTGACATGCCCACCAGGTGGAACTCAACGTTGGCCATGCTGCAGTGGCTGCACACGCAGCAGAGGGCCATCAATGAGTACCTGTGCGACTACGGCACCAGGACAGGGTCAGAGGAGCTTGGTTTTTTTCACCACGCCAGTGGGGCATGATCAGGGATGCATGCACTGTCCTGGCACCATTTGAGGAGGCCACGAGGATGGTGAGCAGTGACAGTGCATGCATCAGTGACACTGTACCTCTTCTCCACCTGTTGGAGCACACGCTGCGTGGAATAATGGACAGGGCACTTGAGGCAGAACAGAGGCAGGAAGAGGAGGACTTCCTTGCCTCTCAAGGCCCCCTTTACCCAGACAGTGTTCCTTCTGTCCCACCCATCGCACAGGAAGAGGAGGAGGAGGAGGAGGAGGAGGATTGTGTCATCATGGAGGTGGAGCCTGGCACTCAGCAGCATCAACAGCAGCAGTCTTTTAGGGATGATTTACAGTCCCAAGAAACCCGTTGACTTGTACGTGGCTAGGAGGAGGTGGCTGCGGATCATGTCGTCCTTAGTGACCCAGAGGACTCCGGACTTAATGCCTCAGCTAACCTACGCTGCATGGCCTCCCTGATCCTGCAAAGTCTGCGGAAGGATCCTCGTATTCTTCGGATCAAGGAGAGGGACCATTACTGGCTGGCCACTCTCCTTGATCCACGGTACAAGGCTAAGGTTGCGGACCTTATCTTACCATCGCAGAGGGAGCAGAGGATGAGACAACTCCGGGAGGCCTTGCAACGCGTTCCCAGAGATTGGGAGGTTACAAACTCCTGGTCTGGGACATTGAGTTGCTGAGGCTTCGGTCAGTCAAAAAAGGAGTGGTGGGGAAGGTGGCCGTCTGACCGATGCGTTCAGACAATTCTTTAGTCCGCAGCCCCAAGGTATGATCGGTTCCAGCAACCATCGCCAGCGTCTGATATACATGGTGCAGGAATACCTAGGGGCAAGGTCAGATTTGGACACCTTTCCCACCGAAAATCCTCTGGCTTACTGGGTCTTAAGGATGGATCACTGGCCAGAGCTTGCACAGTATGCAATTGAGCTACTGGCCTGTCCTGCATCCAGCGTTCTTTCGGAACACACATTCAGTGCTGCTGGAGGATTTGTCACGGATCACAGGGTGCGCCTGTCCACCGATTCGGTTGATCGACTGACCTTCATAAAGATGAACCAGTCTTGGATCACCACCAGCTACCAAGTACCTGAAGCTGATATAACAGAATAATTTATTTTCAAATGTCACATCCCTTCAAGACTGATGCTGATGCTGACTGAGTGACTGTCCTGTTATGTTGACTGACTATCCTCCTCCTCCTCCTCAATGATCCGATTCATGATGATATCTTGGAAAAATATTTTTGTTTCTGGGTGCCGCCACCAGTGGCTAAGGCCCAATTTTTCAGCCCCTGTTTAACAGGGGCATGTAATAACAATTTTTGATGCAATGCTTTGCAGCAGGGCTCATTCCTGCACTCCAACTAGAGTATCTGGGAGAGGTCGCAGTGTCGTGGCACCAGCACCAGTGCCTAAGGCCCAATTTTTCTGCCCCTGTTTAACAGGGGTGTGTAATTAAAATTTTTGATGCAATACTTTGCAACAGGGCTCATTACTGTGCTCCAAGTACAGTATCTGTGAGGGGTTGCAGTGTTGTGGCACCAGTGGCTAAGGCCCAATTTTTCTGCCCCTGTTTAACAGGGGCGTGTAATTACAATTTTTGATGCAATACTTTGCAACAGGGCTCATTACTGTGCTCCAAGTACAGTATCTGTGAGGGGTTGCAGTGTTGTGGCACCAGTGGCTAAGGCCCAATTTTTCAGCCCCTGTTCTACAGGGGCATGTAATTAAAATTCTCGATCTAATATTCACAGCAGGGTCCATTCCTGCGCCCACCAAGAGTAACTGTGAGGGCTTACAGTGTTGTGACAACACCACCACCACCAAAGGCCCAATTTTTCAGCCCCTGTTCAACAGGGGCATGCAATTACAATTCTTGATCTAATAATTCACAGCAGGGCCCATTCATGCACCCACCAAGAGTAACTGTGAAGGCTTACAGTGTTGTGGCACCAGCACCACCATCAAAGGCCCAATTTTTCCTACCACTGTTCAACAATGGCATGTAATTACAATTCCTGATATAATAGTTGACAGCAGGGCGTTCCAGCGCCCACCAAGAGTAACTGTGAGTGCTTACAGTGTTGTGCCAACACCAACACCTAAGGGGTAAATTTCTGCAGAGTATATACGACAGGCCCATACTTTCAAACATCCAACTTACAAACGACTCCTACTTGCAAACGGAAGGAGACAACAGGAAGTGAGAGGAAATCTACCCCTTGAAAGGGAAATTCTCTCCTGTAAGAGTTAATATGGGAAAAAGGTGTCTCCTCTCTACTGATGCTTTATCACCAATCCTTGTTTCAATAAAAACCCCACTTTTCAAAAACAGTTGTCATTGGGACGGAAAGTGAGGTGAAATGTTCTGAACAGGGGCACAGACAGCAAAACAAATGTTACAGGGGTGATAACCCTTCCCTATGTTTTCCAAAAAGCTTAAAAATAGTTTTTTGGGCTGAGATACACTTAAACAATGTACGTGTTCAAAATTACAAGCAGATTCTACTTATGAACAAACCTACAGTCCCTGTCTTGTTTGCACCGCCTGTATACTTCTGTTCAGAGTATATAAGGCCTTTTTTATTTTGTGTGCAGGGTTCCCCTTAATATCCATACAAGACCCAAAGGGGCTGATAATGGGCTGGGGTAGGGGGGAGCTGATGGGGTAGCCATGCCATTTTTCTCAAAGATTTTCATCCATATTACCGGGACCAGACATGACATTAAAGCCGCAAGCAGTTTTAAATGGCTTTTTTTCCTTTAGAAATGTCATTTTGTGCAGGGACAGTTCTAAACACGGGAAACACATGCCACTTCATAAGCATACTTTAGACACCCCCCAGGTACGATATTTAAAGGAATATTTCACCTTTTTTTTTCACTTTATGCATCATTAAAATGACTGCTCCCGAAAAACTGCAGTTTTTAAAACTTTTTTTTGCATTGATACATGTTCCCTGGGTCAGAACCCGGGTCCCCAAACCCTTTTTAGGACAATAACATGCATATTAGCCGTTATAATTAGCACTTTCAATTTCGAACGTTCGCGTCCATTGTATTTAATAGGGTTCTAAAGTTTGCGTGAACTTTCGGTCCGTTCGCAGGTTCTGGTTGCGAACCGAACCCGGGGGTGTTCGGCTCATCCCTACTCTCTCACAACGACGCTGCCTATTATGCCTAATGTGCTTCGAATGCATTTGTACTTTTCTAAATACATAGCGGTTATTTGTAATGATTCGAAATCTCGTATTTTACTTTCATATTTTACATGCGGCTATAGCCTCCGCCCCTGTACACCATTTTGAGAGGGAGTTCAGCACGGTGAGGGAGAAGCAGAGAGCAGAGCAGAGTATTATTGTGCTTCGAATGGATTCGTACATTGGTAACTTTTTTCATAACGAATTATGCCGAAGACATTCGGGCATTCGCTATTTGCGATATAATTTATTTCGGATTCGGTTTTATTCGTAATTGCTTTGTTCGGAAATTTGATTCGTTACGAACCGAATTGCACAAGCCTACTGATATCTACAACAGCACTTTTTCTGTTTTGTTCCTTCCAGACCGTATTGTTCTTGCAGGTTGATCGTATTGTTCTTGATTCATGACTTACTTTGCTAATGCTGCCAGTTATGTTATTTTTTGATATTCTGTGAATCTTTGTATTATGATATCAAGTTCATGGCATTGCTACCTTTTTGAGTTTATACTGTATGTACTATGCATACCCTTTGTATACTTGTATAATTATAAATAAAGAATTGGGGAAAAAAAATCCCTGAGGCGTAGAGCCTTTTTAATATCCCACCATGTAACAATGGTGTCTCTATTGTTTTACATGTTTAGGAGGAAGCAGAGCAAGTTGGGTATGTAGAACCCCCTGCAAAGAAAATGGGGATGCCAATAAGCTTTCCAGATTAACCATAATGTAGAAAGAAGTGTCACCAATCCAGTCCCTAATATGTCTAATGATGCTGCATAAATTATAGAGCCTGATATTAGGTAAATTAATACCTATGTTTTGCCTGAAAGCCTTTAGACATTTAATGGCTATTCCAGATTTTTCCCCCCGATGCATATGAAGGTAGAAATACCTGACTTAAGTTTGTGCATGCCTTAGTGGAGGCATAATATGAAAATAGTTTGCACGAAGAGAGACAAGCTTATTTTTTTTATATATGTTGTAAGGGATCAGAGGTGTGAAAAGCCGGCTTAGACAGTCCAGTAAAATAAAAATGGCTTTATTTTGCAAAACAGCAAAACAAACAGAAGAAACAGGCTTGTCTTGTAACACAGGTGCACATATAGGAACATTTCAGTCTCTGCAGCCAGCTGCCTGATATATATAGTACACAGCTCTAGCCAGAGCTACAGTCTCTGATAAGGTTTTTTTCCTCACACAAGCAGGTACACAATCCAGCAAAGGATCCTTTTCACACAGCGTGCTGCTGTACCTTTCACTCCTAGTCAAACAGCTCTCCTCTGACACTTTCAGCCCAGCTGGCAATAAGCAGGTCTGAAGGGGAAGTACCTGCCTTCTTTGACTAACCCCTTCTTAACCCTGCCCCAGGCCACGGGTCTGGACACAACAAGCCACCTGACAATAGACCCGGGAAAGGGCATCCTCGTTTGGATGTACTCTCCCTGGTCTATGTACCACCACAAACTTAAAGTCTTGTAGGGCCAGAAACCACAGAGTAATTCTGGAGTTATTATCCCTATTTTGGACCATCCATGTAAGGGGGCATGGTCTGACACTAGCTTGAAAGGCCGGCCCAACAGGTAGTAACTCAGTGTCTCCAAGGCCCATTTGATTGCCAGACACTCTCTTTCCACAATGGAATAATTCCTCTCAGCAGGTGAGAGTTTCCGGCTCAAGTACACCAAGGGGTGCTCATTTCCCTCAACTATCTGGCACAGTACTGCTCCAAGACCCAACTTTGATGCATCGGTTTGTACCAGGAACTCTTTTTGGAAGTCAGCAGCTACTAGTACAGGTTCCTGGCACAAAGCTTGCTTCAGTCCAGAGAAATCTGGGAGCTAGGACAGAACAGCAGACCTAGAGCTGAGGGTAGATGACCTAGACATACTCACTCATAACCACTCTGAAGAGCTTGAAACCCTCAGAGAAGAAAATTTGACCCTGCAATCACATTTGGAAGACTTTGAGAATAGGGCCCGGCGGTCAAATATCCACATACGTGTGCTCCCTGAATCCATAACTGACGTGCAATCCACAGTGACAGCCCTCTTTCAGGAGTTGGCCCCAGCCATACAGATTGATCGCTTGGAGATGGACAGAGTCCACCGTGCCCTAGCCCCACGCCATGCAGATGGACCACCACGAGATATCATTGCAAAGCTTCACTTCTTTCGCACTCAAGACCAGCTCCTGTCAACTGCTCGCAATAAACAGTCACTGGTCTTTCAAGGACATACCTATCAGCTATTCTAGGACCTTTCCCCACTCACTATTGCTAAAAGGAGGTCACTTAAACCCTGTCTCCACATCCTGCAAAAACACCACATTACTTATAGGTGGGGCTTTTCATTCTCCGTCCGCTTTTCCCACCAATGCCGTGACTACACCTGCAGAACACTCAAAGATTTCAAAGCAGCCCTGCAAAAACTTTGACTTGTGCCTCCCACTACACCAGGTGAGGGCTCTCAGCACAGATATGCCTCTTGCTCACCCTTGAAGTCGCAAGCCTCTACGGGAGCTTGAAATCAAGCTAACATGTAAAAACTTTGACAATTTGCATCCCCAGCTCCAGAGCATTTAGACTCCATGGATTGAACCTTATTCACATCTGCCACCCGCCCTCCAGTGTAAGCTGATCACAGCTTTCGACATCCTTCAGATTGAAAACCCACTGCATTTGCCCAATATGCCAATGTATATATATATATTTTTTACAATTGTTTGGCCCAATCTAGATACAGGCTGTTTCCTATACTACACTGAGTAACTATGATCTGTGTAACCTACTATAGTCCGCCCCACCCCCTACTCTCCTTAACTTAGGTCCTAACATGCTGTTAACTAGAGAATGTACTTATTACCTAGTGCATACTACCTTGTTATTTCCCTCTCAACATTAATAATGGTACTCTGCCGTTCATTACATAGCCATGGTATACTGCTACCTCTATTTAACCCCAAGTCTCATCCTATTTGGACCCCACCACATTTCCCTTATGTATGGTGGCAGATCTCAGGAACTCACTAACTCCCTTTATCCCCATCCTACCTTCCCCTTTTATCCTTCCTGGAGTCATTGAATCCCCATTGTTATTTTTTTCAGTGGAAGCAATTTTTACAACCACTATATTCTTACTGGTTTATCTTGGATATCCCTTAGTTGGACCGCTTTAACCTCGGTGTTGGTCACTGTGCCTTGCCTCCTTGCCCATGGAATCCCTGTTGGTACCTCTCCAGGGCACCCCATCTGTCCCCCAGTCTTGTGTTACCACACCAGTCTTGGGGACACTTTTTGTATCTTTTGAGACATATTATTGTTTTCAGTATTTGTTACTTGTTCTACTGTGCCATTTCTCTTTATGTGTTTTCATGCTCTCCTCCCCATTTTCTCTGTCCTGCCCAGATGTTCTCTATAAGTCCTTACTCCTGACCGCAAACTGTGTATCAGCACTTATTTAATCCTACCATGGGGCCCCTAAACATACTGACCCTCAACATCCAGGGGCTTAACTCCCCACATAAAAGGACCAAGGCCTTTAAAGCCTTTGCAACTACTAAGGCACACATTGTGTATCTGCAAGAGAACCACTTTACCCCCCGGTCCACTCCTAAATACTTTAACTTGGCATACCCACAGGTATACACCGCTTCTGCTAACACAAAAAAATAGGGGGTTTCTATAGTCTTTCATTGTTCTACTCCCTTAACACCTCTGGGTGAGATCAAGGACCTGGAGGGTCGTTACTTAATCCTGTCAGTTCTATTGCTTGATACTGAAGTGACCGTAGTTTCCTATTATGCACTAAATTCTAAGCAACTCCTGTTTTTTTCCTATTTGTTGAATTTAATTGACTCCCATAAGCGAGTAACACTTCTCCTCTGTAGGGACTCTAACCATCTCTCCATCTTGTGATAGAAGCAGCACTCAAAGAATATGTATATCCACTAACTCTACCCCCAACATCTCTCCACTCACGGTATGAGAAGCTCACAAGCCAGTAATAAGGGGAGTATGTATTAGTCAGGCATCCTACCTTAACAAAGAGAAGCGCCTCACTCAGCAATGTTTAGAGAACACCTAGAGACCCTTCTCCACCAAACTGATTTCCTTTAGAAAAGGCTAGGTTAGAGCTTAGCATTTTCTTAACAGACCTGGCTGAAAAAAAGTTATGTCGCTCTCGCCATAGGTGCTATACAAAAGCAAACAAACCCAACACCTTTTTGGCCCTCTCCCTTAGATGCCTAGACCGCGCCCCAAACCAATTTGACTGAAGATATCCCAAAATATCTATACTAGTAACGCTACTGAGATCCTTCATATATTTCATAAACACCTGGCCACTCTTTACTCGGATGTGGATACTTTTGATCAACCCAATGCTGATTCCCTTCATCTTCCAAAATTCGAATTCCATATAGAATGAATTTGTATAGAAAAGATTAGAATAGAATGTAAAATAATAGAAAAGAATAGCATAGAAAAACAATAGAACAGAACAGAAAAAAATATAAACACACATATATATATATATATATATATATATATATATATATATAAACCATCTTCCGAAATTCGAATTTTGTATACAATGAATTTGAATTTGAATAGAAAAGATTAGAATAGAGTACAAAAGAATAGACTAGAAAAACAATAGAACAGAATAGAATAAAATATAATATATATATTATATTTTATTCTATTCTGTTTTATTGTTTTTCTAGTCTATTCTTTTCTATTGGAAACCAGTGCAAAATATTCTGCGCTGCCTATACAGAAGCAGCTAACACAACCAGTGGACAAAGGGTGAAAACATACGATAACAAACGTGTAGCGCTAAATAGATAAAACTGCACCTAAATATAATTAAATACAATGTGCAACCGTGCTATATGATCAAATAAACACAAAAACATATAGAAGTCCAAATTAATGAAAAATATTAAATGAAAAAGTTCAAAATAGATGACAGTGAAGGTGCTCCCAAATGACTGGAATGCAGCAAATGCAAACTGTGAAGAAACCAACCAACCAATAGAGCAAAAGGCTTACCAGAAATAGTGGACCCTAAGGAATGTATGTTCAGAGGGTCGACTAGGCATAGGTAAACCACTGTGATGAATGAATGACAATGAAGGTGCTCCCAAATGACTGGAATGCAGCAAATGTAAACTGTTAAGTGACAGCCACCAACCAATAGAAAAAAAGGCTTACCAGAAATAGTGGACACTAAGGAACATATGTTCAGAGGGTCGACTAGGCATAGGTAAACCACTGTGACAAATATATATATATATAAAACCATCTTCTGAAATTGGAATTTCGTATACAATGAATTTGAATTTGAATAGAAAAGATTAGAATAGAGTAGAAAAGAATAGACTAGAAAAACAATAGAACAGAATAGAATAAAATATAATATGTTTTCTAGTTTATTATTTTCTATTATTTTCTATTCTAATCTTTTGTATTCAAATTCAAATTCATTCTATACGAAATTCAAATTTTGGAAGATGTGTATATATATACATATAAATATTTTATTTTTTTAAATCTCACAAAATAATAGAAAAACATCTAAAAAAATAATAGAAAAACAATTGAACTGAATAGATTTTTTTTTATATATATATATATATATATATATATATATATATATATAAAACCATCTTCTGAAATTGGAATTTTGTATAGAATGAACCTGAATAGAAAAGATTAGAATATAATGTAAAATAATAGAAAAGAATAGCATAGAAAATCAATAGAACAGAACAAAAAAAAATAAGAGACATCTTTCCTGTTGATGAGCTTTATGGATCCCAGCCACCTGCTTGCATATTGGATCATTGCAGGGTTGTTAGACTGAAGGGAGGCTGATTTAACCCTGTATATAGCAAGCGCTCATAAGACCTCTTATAACTTGGGGTCTAATGTTTTGGTAAGAAGCAGATTTTTTTTTTTTTTTATATTAATGGTGGTGGAACTCACTGGGAGAATTAAGATCAACACTAGTTGGTGTCTTTTCTTCATATGTGCTTGATTGCATTCATAGCTGATTTTTATTAAAGGCACAGTGGGATTTTGGAGGTTCTATTTAAAGGCACAGTGCTGATTGCATTTGTTTTTTTTATTTGTTTATCATTTTTGTTATATTATATATTTTGCATGTTTTATGACATTTGGATGCTGCAGTGCAACATATTTGATTTATAATTCCTATAGGGTGTCAAGAAACTGCATGGCCATCTTGGAAGATGTGTATGGTAAACATCTTGCTTTTAGGAGAGTAGATGCAGAGGGTAACAAGATAGTTCACTGCAAACTTGATCCTTCTGTACTCCAACTGCTGAAACACTGATTTACAGTTTCCTTTATTTGGTCAGCTTTATTGAATATCAGATAAATCATAAGAGCATATGGCCTCCCATAGGGTGTGTTGGCTTCTGTAAACCCTGAGTGTTTGTATTCTGTCAAAAATCAATGTAGCGAACTATTACAGGGCATGGGAATTTGGCATTTGTTCTAGGTTGCTTCATGCTGTGAGCACTTTCAATTTTACATGCATATGTAAAGTCCAGGTTTTTCATTATAATGTAGAAGCAAAATATGGGCTAGTGACTGGGGGTGAATAAACTTTGGTAGGCCAACTATACTTGGAATATTTTTCCGGGACCTGTTCTCTTAGACATGAATTTTGTCTTCCAGTATGGGCAGGCAATTGTCTGTGGTATGTGTGTAGAGGCCTGGGTGGACCTCAGACTGTCTCCAGAGTGCTTACCTTAAAACCGTGTCTCAAGGCCAAAAATTCTATCATAATGTTTATTTATTATGACCTGGAGAGGTTTCAGATGCTGTTGAATAGCAGCAGAGATGACAGTGGAAATCTTTAAGTTCAAATGTGATGGGACCTCTGCTGCTAACTTTTTGCAAATGAAAGTGAGATTGGATGAGGCTAACTCTGTGCTGGGTCAACCTGGTCTACAATTTTAGAAGCTGAGCATTTTCTTTCCTTAGTGCAGGGGTGGGTGTGCTTCAGACCAGAGTTTAGTAGTGTGGCGGTGCATCAGGATTCTCTCTGAACTGCCAGGTATCTGGTGTTGTTGATCTGGATTTGATGTAGCTATGTGTGCGTTAGGTGAGCAGCATTTATCCTATTGGGTGTCAGAGGCAGAAGAACTTTTATGCTAATTTCATCTACTTTTTAAAATGTTAACAGTAAGACCCCTTTCACACTGAGGCACTTTTCATGTATTTTAGTGCTACAAATAGTGCCTGTAAAGCACCTGAAAACTGCCTCCCATGCTGTCCGAATGTGAAAGCCCGAGTGCTTTCACACTGGGGCGGTGCGCTTGCGGGACATTAGAAAAAATCCTGCAAGCAGCATCTTTGGGGCGGTTTGGAAGCGCTGTATACAGCGCTCCCAAAACGCCCCTGCCCATTGCAATGAATGGGCAATGCTTCGGAAGCGCCTGAAAAGCAATTCGGAAGTGCTGCAACACAGGCATTTTTAACCCCTTCTTTGGCCGCTAGCGGGGGGTTAAAAACGCCCCACTAGCGGCTGAGAATTGCAGTCTAAACAGCGGTAAAGCGCTAACGCACAGGCGCTAACGCACAGGCGGTCCCAGGGTGAAAGGGGTCTAAGAAATCATTGTTTCTCAATGTATAGCCGATATTGAAACTAGGGTGAAATTGAATGCTTATCCTTCAAATCAATAATTTTCATAATAACTTTATAATAGTTATTTCTTCATTCATACTGAATTTGCATCGTCTCATGTAAGTAAAGTGTATACAGTGGAGTAGATTTACTAAAACTGGGGCAGTCAGAATCTGACACAGCTGTACATGGTAGCCAATCAGCTTCTAATTCAGTTAAACACTTTCTTACTGGGCACTTATACCCCTTTCCTAACCAGGTAAATTTTCAGCTTTCAGCGCTGTCACACTTTGAATGACAATTGCGTGATCATGCAACACTGTACCCACATGAAATTTTTGTGCTTTTTTTTCCACACAAATAGAGATTTCTTTTGGTGGTATTTAATCACCACTAGTTTTAAATTGTTTGCGCCAAGAATAAAAAAGACCGAAAATGTTGTACAAAATGCATTTTTCTTTGTTTCTGTTATACAATTTAGCAAATTTGCAATTTTTGTTCATAAATTTTGGCCAAAATTTATACTGCTACATATCTTTGGTAAAAAATAACCAAAATCAGTGTTGGTCTTTGTGAAAGTTATAGAGTCTACAAGTTATGGTGCGAATCACTAAAAATTGATCACACCTGATGTACTGATTTTAGTAAGAGCTTTGTTGAGCTTTTTTATGTTGTCATTTTTTTACCACAATTCTTTGCAAAATTACGATTTTCTTTCTCAAAATTGTCTTCTTAACATGTTATTTCTCTTACATGGCATATTCATACTTGCAACTACACCTCAAAACACATTCTGCTACTCCACCTGAGTATGGTGATACCACATGTGTGGGACTTTTTCAGAGCCTGGCCACATACAGAGGCCCAACATGCAGGGAGCACCATCAGGCGTTCTAAAAGCATAAATTACACATATAATTTCCTGAAAAACTATCATACTTTTGAAGGTCCTGGAGCACCAGGACAATGGAAACGCCCACAAAATGATCCGATTTTTTAAAGAAAATACCCAAACATACGTAATTTTTTCCCACAAGTTTTGGGAAAATGTGTAAAGAAAATGAAAACGCATTTTCATATGCATTTTTTGCAAATTTTTTATGGCACTGACGGGCGCTGATGAGGAACCACTGATATGGTGGCACTGATGAACACTTGGAACTGATATCGCACTGATGTGGCACCGTAGAGCACAAATGTGGCACTAATGGGGCACATATGTACACTGATGGGGTACTGTGTGGCACTGAAGAGGCACATATGTGCACTACTGGGCACTGATGTGGCACTGATAAGGAACATATATGCACTGATGTGGCACTGCTGGTGGGCACTGATGTGGAACTACTGGGCACTGATGGGGACTGATGGGCACTGGTGGGGCACTATAGAGCACTGCTGTGGCACTGATGGGGCACATATGTGCACTGATGGGTCACTGATGTGGCACTGATGGGTCACTGCTGGGGCAAAGATGTGGCACTGCTGGGCACTTGTAATAAAAAAACACAAGCAGCCTCACGCTGCAGCTTCTCCCTCCTCTCCTCATACGATCAGTGTAAGGAAAGGAGAGAACCGCAAATAACACCGGTTTGTTGACAGTGATCGCTCTGTCACTGGGTTTGGCCCTTTACCCTGATCTGTGATGTGCTGGGTCCCCTGAACCTGGCGGTCATGGACACTACCGGATGCACACCCCAGGGGGCGAGTGAGAAGCTGGTTCACGGGAGTATGTCATTAAAATACCTCATCTTTAAAAGAGCTTATCCTGCTTTTAACTACTGTAATACACTGTTTAACTTTCCCCATCAGCTCATCCCCCACAGCTATTACCCTTTGTATCAATTGACACTCCTTAGATTGTAAGCTCTAACGGGCAGGGCCCTCTGATTCCTCTTGTACCAAATTGTAATGTAACTAATGTCTGCCTTAATTTTGTTAAGCGCTGTGCAAACTGTTGGCGCTATATAAATCCTGTATAATAATAATAATAATAATAATACTAATAATTGTAGGCCCTCCCAGAATTAGCCGGCCGCCCTGTAGCCATCATTCGGAAATGGCCCGGTTGTCACATGGTTAAGCTTTGGCAATAAAACCTGGAAGCTGATTGGTTTCTCTGCAGAGTTGTACCAGATTTTGTACTAGTTTTAGTAAATAAACCCCAGTATGTTTTCTTTGATCATATTTAGGCATCCAAAAAAAGGTTTCTAACTGCGCAAGTTACGCTTTCAGCATGTTCATTATATACATTGCAAATAGCTAGCGTATTTGGTAGTGGTGTGTTTCAGTCCCAGAAACCAAGAGATCTGTAGCAGAATGAATGCTTCTCTGAGAAATCCTGCTGCCAGGTTGAAGCAATATAAGAACTAGGATTTGTGTTTATTTTTACATCACTTAGGGTGGCCTTACACAGGCTGATTTTTCATACAATTTGTCGACTGAATGATAATTGTGCCATTCAATTTACTAAATAGAAGCCGGAGACCAGTTAAAATAACAAATACAGTCAAAATAACAGTCTTAAATACTGAAAAATGTTTCTCTCCCAACAAACTTTTTCCATAATATCCTCTTATCTGAGTGTTTTGGTACCAGCTGCATCAAAATTAGGTCTGTTGTATTTGGATTTTGAAAAATGTATGAAATGACAATACACCATACAAAACAAATCCAGTTTGTATAGCAATATCTAGTATTCACATACCAACATTTCATAATGCAAAGCCATTGTTGAGAGGCAGAACAGGGACGTGTGTGTGTAAACACACACATCCCTATTCTGTGAGGAAAGACAGATCGTGAGTTCCTAATAGCTAGGAACCATGATCTGTCATTTCCTCTAGGTTAGTCTCATCCCCCTACAGTTAGAAACACACTAGGGAACACAATTAACCCCTTGATCGCCCCCTAGTGTTAGCCCCTTCCCTGCCAGTGACATTTTTACAGTAATCAGTGCATTTTTTTAGCACTGATGGCTGTATGTGTCAAAAGTGTCCGATGCGTCCGCCATAATGTCGCAGTCCCGATAAAAATCGCAGATCGCCGCCATTACTAGTAAAAAAAAAATAATAATAAAAATGCTATAAATCTATTCCCTATTTTGTAGACACTATAACTTTTGCGCAAACCAATCAATATATGCTTATTGCAATTTTTATTACCAAAGATATGTAGAAGAATACATATCGGCCTAAACTGAGAAAAAATATGTTGTTTTTTTTTTAAAAATTAGGATATTTATTATAGCAAAAGTACAAAATATTGTTCTATTTGTGGGAAAAAAGGATGAAAATTTTGTTTGGGTACAGCGCCGCATGACCGCGCAATTGTCAGTTAAATCGACGCAGTGCCGGATCGCAAAAAATGTCCCAGTCATTGAGCAGCCAATTCTTCTGGGGGTGAAGTGGTTAAAGGTCAGCACAAGCTACTTACAAATAGTTTAATACATACATTACAAAAAAACACCTGCTGTATTATGCATACAAGGTATTTGGCAAGCTTAGTCAGTTCATGTTATAACTGTTTGAATGAAATTTTACTGATTGACCTTCCTGCTTATTTAAAAAAAATGCAGCAGTGCCCTAAAGTAGGCTTGGAAAGACACTCATGTTCAAGACCTCAAGCATCCCAGAGCAAAGGGGTTTAGATTAATTGCAGTAAGTGTGTAAAATTTGTGTAAACAGCTGAAGGTATTATGTTATTCAGTAATGATCACTGTACAGCATATTCTGAAAGTTTTGATATTTTTCCACTGCTCAGCATAATACTCAGTATGTGCAAAAACCACTGTGGACATCTTTAAAAAAGTTTTCCTGTGTTGTTGATGGCACCTTTAATTATCTTGATTAACCCTAACAAAGTCTTGATCTTGTTACTGACTCTACAAACTAAAAGAAAGTGACTGACATATATACATTTTTTATTATCTACATTACTACATGCTAAAAGAGACTACCAAACATTTCTAGAATTTAGGTAATCTGCACAAGCTGTTCTTCAGACTGATATAATAGCTGTTTCTACAAATGGCACCTGGATTGGGGTTAAACTAGGTATACATTCTTTACCTATTAAATATGTATACAGTTGATTAGTTTTATACTTTTCTTTCCTCAATTTTTCCAGAAAAGTAACATTTTGCTTACTATTTATTTTTGGCAAACATCTATACATGTATATTGTAGTAATAGTAATTTTCCTGAATATGCGGTTTTCCTAAACATCTGTATAGTGAATTTTTTTTTTTTTTTTTTTAGAAATCAACTACATGGATTTAATCATGGACTTGAAACCAATATTTCACATTAACTATTGAAGGGCATTAGTTCCCCAAGCTGATGTGTCTATTTGATTATTTTTGTAATGAAAACTTGCAAATTCTGATAGCTGCATGTTTCCATTTCATTTTTCTGTGGAAAGTCACTTCCTCTCTTGTCAGTATCCATTTATTCATCCATGCATACATAATTCACATAGACAGCTTGCAGTAGTAATGCCTGCTTGCTAATGCTGCCATATTTTAGCAAATTGATACCCTTTATTTCTATTATATGAATAATTGAGATAATAATCCACAGGAAGAACTAACTAAGATGTGCTCTCCTTTAAGAAAAATGTACATTTTAAGGACTTTTTCATAGCACTATTTACACAAATGAGCAATTTCTATTCATATAAAACATGGAGGACATATCTTATAAATATATGTGCTAACATTTTTGACTAACTCTTTCCAAAATTTTTATGTAAACAAATGGACTTGGGATTACATAATAAGCATAATTCACTAAAGGAATAGAAAATGTTCATGTAATGTGAATACATTTTGTTATGTTCACTTTGAATACCAAAGTAGTTGGAGTGGAAATGAAAAAAATAATAATAATTTGTTGCAATCTCATGCGATATTTGACTAGGACCAGCTTCATCTTTAAATTGTATGTCAAGCCAAAATCTTTTTTTTTCTCTAGTGTTTGAGTCTACAAGATTTAGAATTCCTGTTGGATGTTTACTGCTATCTGGGTTTCTGTTTTTTGAGATATCCTCTCACTTCTTGTCATGCTGACAATAGTTTTAACAGACAGGAAGTAAGGGAACATCTATAACGGGGACCCAGATAGAAATAAAAATCTACCAGGGGTTTTAGTCTTCCCCTCCTCCACTAAAGAAAAGCAATTTTAAAGAAAAACATTCTTATTCTTGTCTGTGTTGCCCTCAGGAAACGAGGTGACGTTTCTCCAAAAGCGCTCAAAATAAAAGTAGCATCCTGATAGAGGATCTAACCCTACTCTATCTTATCCAGATCTAAGCAAAAAAGTTTTGAGTGAACATTCACTTAATGCCCAATTCCAGCATCAAAAAAATATTAGACAAGGTTCCCTTTTACACATCTGGTGGACATGGCCTGCTGTCCAAAAGTTTTGGTCTGAAGTTCATAACTTGACCACTCGAGTTTCTATCCTTGTCCTGGATTTCTCCCCCACCCAATTCCTCTTATACCATATCACTTTGCCTAGATGATACTCCTTCAAATCACTGGTCATACACATGCTAAGCACTGCCAAACTTTGCATTCTGGTTCTTTGGGGGGGCGACACAAACCCCATCAATATGGAAATGGTTCCAGAGAATCAATAAGAACGCTGAAATGGAGGAGCTCATCGCCATTTCACACAATACTCTTTCTAAATACACCTCTTGCTGGTCCTGCTGGTTTAACTTCCAAACCACACCTGAATATGCGCATATTATGAGTTCCAATGCCAGCTAACCTGGATAGTCTTTTGGTTTCTGCTATTTTCACAATAACATACCTTTTATGAAGGTTTCTTGACACCCGTGGGCCAAACATGAGGGATGGGTGGGAGGCACACCCTCCCCCTTTTTCAACCTGGCCCTTCCCTCTATTCTTTCTCTCTCGCTCCCTCTTTACTTCTCTCACTCTTTCTTTCCTCCCCCTTTCCCCCTTTTTTTTCTCTTCCCCCTCTCCGTTTTTCCCTGCCCTTCTTCATCTAATCAACCCACATGTCCCAGCAGGATTTTCAGCCTCATATCCATAAATGAATGCACACATCCTTGAGCTTCCGATTTGTAAATTAATCCTTCATTAACCTTTAGGCGTTTTTCCACCCCTTCCTTCCTGTCTCAAGACTACAGCTCAACTCACATCCTATATAGTTCTGACTTGGTTTTGTCCTCCCTGATGGCCCAAGGTTTCCTGGCCAAAAAGATGCAACACTCATCCTCTTTTTGCAATCTAATGGTATCTACTTACCCTCATGTTGTTGTACTTTGTCCTTTCATATGGTTAGTATTGTTGACTGTTGTTACTGCACTTATGTATACTGTATGTCCATGTAATCATATCCTACCTTTTTCTTAAATAAAATTCTTATGGAAACGTAAAAAATACTTTTTTAGATAATATGGTTCCCTCCCTCTTTGGTTTTATTTTTTAAGTCTTGAACTTAGCATTAACAGTGCGTCAGAGCTCTTCTGCTTCCCTGATCCAGCAATGATCTGCAATTTCTCAACTACCCGTGCTGGAAACAAGTGGTTGTATGATGTTGGGCGTTATCCAACAAGTAAGTAATGAATGATGCACAATCGGCCAATGCACATGCACAGTAGTTCATTACAATGCACATGCCAATATTCTACTGATGTAATTGGCTGTAGAAGACTTTTAATCTTACAGCATTTTCATAAACTGTCAGTATATCTGATGAACAGAACTGGTTACTGCTAGGGATGAGCCGAACACCCCCCTGTTCGGTTCGCACCAGAACCTGCGAACAGACAGAAAGTTCACGTGAAATTTAGAACCCTATTAAATACAATGGACTCGAACGTTCGAAATCAAAAGTGCTAATTATAAAGGCTAATATGCAAGTTATTGTCAAAAAAGGTTTGGGGACCCGGGTCCTGCCCCAGGGGACATGTATCAATGCAAAAAAAAGTTTTAAAAACGGCAGTTTTTTCAGGAACACTTTTATTGTTTCACTTTAAGCATTATTAAAATCACTGCTCCCGAAAAAACTTCAGTTTTTAAAACTTTTTTTTGCATTGATACATGTCCCCTGGGGCAGGACCCGGGTCCCCAAACACTTTTTATGACAATAACTTGCGTATAAGCCTTTAAAATGAGCACTTTAGATATCTACCATAGACTTTTCGAATTTGCCGCGAACACCCCAAATTGTTCGCTGTTCGGCGAACGGGCGAACAGGCAATGTTCGAGTCGAACCTGAGTTCGACTCGAACTCGAAGCTCATCCCTAGTTACGGCTTATGCACCAATAAAATATGAAGTTTGATTCCTTTTTATGGGTCAGTTTTTACCAGTTTTGCTTCCACATGTACTGTATATAGAGTGGTGATTTTGTAGCTTCATTTATTACCAAAAGCATAATTTCTGGTATAATGGCAATAAAGTGTCTAAACCTAGGACCAAATATTTTATATATTGCTGTCTACCAGTACTTAGATGAGCTTCCCTCATTGTTTTTTGTCAGACTTGTGATTTTAGGGCAGCTCACAGGAAGTGACAAAGACACTTAATTTATGGCAAAATGAACAGACATTTTTTGTACTTGCTAAAAAATGAAAACCAATGCAGCCACCACATCTGAGGATGGGTAAGCTGCAATTTATTATTTTTTTAGTTCTTTGGTATAGCCATCCTAAAATAATGGAATTTCCAGAACATTCAGACCTATTGCCCAATGAATCTAGCTAGATGATATATAACAAAAGTATAATGCATTAAATAAATTACAGTATATGCAATGATTCAAACTCAAAGCCAAATTATCAGGCAAGCTTTTTTTTCTCAGACCCTATCATAGAAGGCAGATGACTTCCACAGGCAATACATATTGATACTGATATAAAATGGGCAAGATCATTCAAAACAATGCAGACAAAACTCAAATAAAATGCAAATACTACAACTCTTACTAGTAATAATATAAATATTCTTTGCTGATACCTGACAAATATACAAAAACATTTTAATAGTTCTGTGTCTGCCCTACATATTCACAATGAATTTATAAAATGCATAAAAACGATGGAGTATATGACTCTGGGGTGTCCGCTGCAGTAACATACCATTGCACTACAATCTCTTAATACATAATCCTTGAATATTTACTTCCATTCTTGACCCTTCCGTTAAACTTCCAAATGTCAGATTCTCCTTGTCTGTCCAGTTCTGTCAGTAGAATGAGGAGGGGCATAATGTTGAACTGGTCAATGGCCTGTATACACTTAAGGTCTTGTGTATCGCCTAGGTCTAGGGTCACCAGGACACAGGGATCAATTTTAGGAGTAACATATGTACTTGCAAACATCAGATTTAGTTTACACAACCGATGCCCTTCTTAAGAATTCAAAGGGGTTTAAAAGTTTGATGTAATGTCCACTTAACCTTATAAGAATTAATTCATCTTGTTCAATCTTTAGAACAAAAGTAAAGGTGCTAGGTGTAACCTAATGCCGCATACACACGACCGTTTTTAATGTCATTTAAAAAAAACGAAGTTTTTCTCGACGTGCTTCTTCTCAAGCCTTCCTTGCCTACACACTATCGTGAAAAAAAATGCTCAAGCTAAGTGCGGTGACGTAAAACACATACAACGGCACTATAAAGGGGAAGTTCCATTCGGATGGCGCCACCATTTGGGCTGCTTTTGCTGATCCTCATGTTAGTAAAGTTTGGTAAGAGACGATTTGCGCTTTTCAGCCTGGTGCTCTTCAGTCCGTTACAGCGTGACAAATGTGCTATCTCCATTATGAACGCTAGTTTTACCAGAACGAGCGCTCCCGTATAATAACTTGCTTCTGAGCATGTGCATTTTGTTCACGTCGTTAAAGCCTACACACGGCCGTTTTTCACGACCAGAAAAACGACGACGTTAAAAATGACGAGAAAAAATAGAGCATGTTCCAAATTTTTAATGCCCATTTTTCGTGTTGCGAAAAATGCTCTGGAGCCTACACACGATCATTTTTAATGACCAAATATAAAAATGCCATTTTTCCTCGTCATGAAAAACAGTCGTGTGTACGCGGCATTAGACTCTGAACTGTCCTTTCAGGCCCACATCCAATCCCTGTCCAAATCATACCGCCTTAGTCACTGTAACTTCTAGAATACATCCCTTTTTAACCACTTACGGACCGCCCGCCATCGTTATACGTCAGTACTTTAAAGAGGGATATCGTTTTTATGGCAGCAGCTAGCTACCATAACCTCAGTATCCTCTTCTTCAGCGGGCTGTCCGCTTTCAAATAAAAGTGGTCTCTGTGGCAGATTCACCGCAAGATCACTTTTATCGGTGGTGGGAGAGGCCCTCCGATGCTTACCAGAGTTGCCTGCAGCGGCAGAGGCGATCTTCTGTGTGGTATGGAGATGAGTGATGGGAAGATGGCCCCCACCTATCTCCATACCATTGTAGGGCGGAAGTGCCGTCAAAACTTCACTTCCGCCCATAGCTCTTAAAGAGGCATTTTTCCCTCCCCGTTTTTCAGGACAGCTACAATGAGAGACCTTGGCTCCTCCCCTTCCTTAGGAAACACTGTGCCAGCCAATAAATTTTCACTTCCCCCTGGCAGACTTTGGTTGTTTGTGTTTCCTCCGGTGGGGAGACACTGTGTTTTTGGAACCAAGCCTAGCAGTCAGGGAGACTGTGGCTACCTGAAGCCCTGTAAGGGAGGCAGGGTCTCTACCAGGGACGCGGTGTGGTACTTACCCACCGCACAGTTCGCCACCACAGCTTCACCGATTGCAGGAGGAAGTCTCGGGGGCCCACTATCACATCCACAGGGTTGTAGCAGGGAGGCAGCTTCGCTCTCCTTGTACATGGGTGCAGGCTGCAATTGGAACAAGGCGGGCCGGGCGGTGGGTGATGTAATTTCCGGCGGAGGGTGGATGCTTCCCTTTGACCTGTGACTTCCGGTTCCAGGTCACGGTGCTGATAGTGAGCCGGGTGCAATCTGGAGAGGAGTCAGAAACGCGGCACAGGCCACGTGAGACTCCACAAGCCGCAACCACTAGTGCAGGTCATGTCTGAAGCGGATACCGAGACAGCGCACAGCGATGCTAGCTCCAGCCATCCTAAAGTAAGAGCACACTGTGGAAGGGTCCTCCCTATCTAGGATTTCCCCCTCCATGAATGGCTCCAAGTAGTAGAGGGGGGAGAGGCCCTCTGAGTGGTCAGAGGGGCTGGGCTCAGATCCTTACTTGTTAGAAGGGTCTAGTGCACTCCCCAGGGTTGTATCTTATTGGCAAAGGTGATGTTATTTATGTATCTTTTTCTTACATGTATTTCAGAAAGCTACTGAAAAGTCCAGATCACATAGCTCTAAAAGCAAGCGTGCCTCCTGTAGGGAAACCCTAGAGGAATCCTCGACAAAATGATTGTGCATGGACTGTATAGATGGTTTAGTCAGAGAAAGGGCATCAGAGCAGGAAGTGGGGTTAGCGGCTTCAGTAAAATAACTTTCTGCCACCTTTCAGTCTTTCAAAACTTTGTTTGAAGGTTTTCAGCTTCCTACTAATCCCTCACCTGCATCCCAAAGTACAACCTCTCCACAAGCACAGGCTCTGCATCTTCCGAACCGGCTTCCACTGCCACGGCAGAGGGATCTACTGGGGCCTCCAGAGAGGAGGCTAGGGAAGAACCGGATAGTGCCACCTCTGTTTCCCAGGAGAAATCAGAGGGAGAGGACTGGGACGGGGAGTCCAAGAAACCCTCAAGATATAAATTGTGCCTGGAAGAGGTAGAGGACCTCTTGGGGACAATTTATACCACCCTTGGAATTCAGCGGACAAGAACCCCCTGACTCTCCATGACCAGATGTACAGGGGCTTGGGGGAACAGAAAAAGAAGGTTTTCCCAGTCCATGAGGTCCTGGTAGAAATGGTGAAGGAGTGGCAGGACCCTGAGCGGAAACCTTTTTTCTCCAGATCCTTGAAAAGAAGGTTCCTGTTTTCAGAGAATCCAGTGTCCATCTGGAATAAGAACCCCAAACTGGACGCTGCCTTATCTCCAGACATACAGATCTGGACTTTGAGGATATGGGAGCTCTGGCAGATATTATGGACAAGAGAATAGAATCCCTCCTAAAGAAGACCTAAGCATCAACTATAGGAAATTTGAAGCCGAAAAATGTCTGTCACAGTAGTGGCCTGTAACCTGGAGCATTGGCTTTCCCAAATTTCCCAAATTCAGGCTCATATTGAAGCGGGAACTGCCAAGGAAACTATACTGTCATCTTTTCCTACTATTTTGGGAGGAGTGGCATCAAAAGATGCATCCACATAGTCTGTCCGCATGTCAGCCAGGACCGGGGTTCTAGCCAACTCGGCCAGAAGAGCCCTCTGGCAAAAAACGTGGCCGGTTGACAGTGCCTCTAAGGTTAAACTGTGCGGGATCCCACTGATGGGAGATCTACTTTTTGGCCCAGGACTAGAAGCTGTGCTAGACCGCACAGCGGACAAGAAGAAATCCTTCCCGGTGAAACGTAAACCCCTCAGTGCAGACAAAGAGGGAGTTTTGTCCACATAAGCGAAGGGGACCCCCCAAACTGGAGGGGGAAAAGAAAACTTGGGGCCAAATGGGCAAGGGCAGGGGAGGCGCGATTTTTGTCCTGAACAGCCCCGAAAAAGCCAATGACCCTCCAAACACAGTGGGAGGAAGACTGGTGGCCAATTTATCCTGGGGATCGTAAGGAGGGGGTAACACCTAGAATTTACAAGACCACCCCCCATGAAGACTCCTCGTCACACACCATCCCAGGTGTGCGGCAAAGGCCGAGGCTCCACTGTGGGCATTAAAGGATTTAGAGGAACAGAGTTCCAAAAGGGGAGGAAGGAGGCTTCGCCCCCTTTTTTTGTAGTGAAAAACCAACAGGAGAATACAGATTGATCCTGTAATTAAAACCCCTGAACCAGTAGATTTCCTACAAGATGTTCCGTATGGAATTGAGGTTCCGTATGGAATAAGAGCCTTGCTACCCCAGAACAGTTACATGGTGTCACTAGATCTCCAAGATGCCTACCTCCACGTCCCTGTTGCAGAAGCTTTCCAGAAGTTTCTCCATCTAGCGGTGAACATAGAAGGGGAAACAATCCATCTACAGTTTCAGGCATATCCTCGTCACATATTCACAAAGCTCATGGCAGAAGCCATGGCCTTTCTGTGACTCAGAGGAGTCTCAATTATTGCATATCTGGACGACCTGCTCCTCTTTGCAGTATCTCCAGAACAGCTAACCAGAAAACTAGAACTGACAAAGGAAACCCTGACAGGGCTGGGGTGGCTTCTGAACTTGGAAAAGTCCAGCTTGATTCCATCTCAGTGCATTGCCTATCTAGGGTACCTGCTAGACTCCACTCAGTTGAGAATTTTTCTCCCGGAATAAAAGATACAGAAATTGGACAGGGCAGTAGCCTCTCTCCAAAGCAACCAACAGGTCTCTATAAGGTCACCAATGTCAACTCTAGGTCTGCTAACTTCAATCATCCCAGCAATTCAGTGGGCAGGGTTACATTTTTGTCCCCTGCAAGCCTTTGTCCTAAAAGTGTGGGATCACAGCCAGGAGTCGTTAGACACCCTACTATGCGTTCCACCTCAGGTAAAAAGGTCCCTGTCGCAGGGGCGTCTGTGGCTCATCCCGGTCTCCAGGGTGGTAACCACGGCAAAAGCGGCAAAGGATGGGGTGTACACTTGGGAATCCTACTGGCACAGGGCACCTGGAGGGACGAGGAGCTCAAAAGGTCCTCCAATTGGAAGGAACTAAAAGCCGTCGGGTTGGCACTCAAGATCTTCAAGAAGGAACTTCAGGGCGACCACATCCAAGTACGCTCAGACAACTCCTCAGTCATCGCCTATATAAACAAGCAAGGCGGCATGAGGAGCGGAATCCTGTTGGCCCTAGCAACAGAAGTCCTGAGCTGGGCCGAGACCAACACACTCTCCCTATTGGAGGTGTTTCTAAAAGTGGAAAAGAATGTGGTGGCGGACTTTTTTATCAGAAATCAGCTGAAAGAGGGCGATTGGGTCCTTAACCAGGAAGTCTTCAGCCTTATATCCAAAAGATGGGTACCCCCGGAGGTGGAAGTCTTTGCATCAAAGGACAACGCAAAAAAAAAAAAAAAAAATTATAAACAGGTGGTAAAACACACTAGGGGTAGATGCGCTAACGCAGAGCTGGCATTCAAAGAATGCTATGCCTCTCCCCCCCGGTCTTGCTCCTGGCTGTGCTGAGAAAATTTCAGACAGGGAACACCTCTCTGATCTTGGTGGCACCACATTGGCCCACAAGGGCTTGGTTCTCGATCCTCAAACAGTTAGCAGTAGAACCTCCATGGTTCCTACCACTTTGGGAGGATCTTCTTTCACTGAGTACACCGATGGAACTTAGCGGCCTGGCTACTGAGGAAGGAATATTAAGAACCAAGGGATTTTCAGAAAGGCTGATAGCCACTCTCCTCAATAGCAGAAAAAAGAAGACTCGCCGGATCTACAAAAAGGTCTGGGCTCGCTTTAATGATTGGGGCAGAGCTCCATAGAAGTTTTGGAGTGCCGGGCAGATAAAGGATTAGCCATTAGTACCCCTAAGAGCCAGGTATCAGCACTTAGTGCATATTTGGAAAAGCCTCTAGCCACCAACCCCTGGGTGGTCAGATTTTTCAGAGCTCTAGCAAGACAGAGACCAGTTCAAGGTCCACCCTTCCCCAAGTGGGACCTATCTCTGGTCTTACAGGCCCTAACAGAGCCACCATTTGAACCTTTAGAAAATTGTTCACTAAAGGATCTTACTTTCAAAACAGTATTTTTGGTTGCAGTGACAACTGCCAGGAGGGTCAGCGAAATAGAGGCTTTATCAGTCAGACCCCCTTTTTGTGTTGTTTTTTTCGGATTGGGTTGTTTTTTAAAACCGATCTGGCATTCTTACCTAAAGTGGCATCAAACTATCATAGAAGCCAGGAGATAGTCTTACCCACTTTCTGCCCTAATCCCTCAGGAGAAAGGGAGTTTAGATTTCATACCTTAGATGTAAGGAGATATATCCTGCAGTACTTAGAGCTGACGAAAACAGTAAGGAAGAGAGAATCTTTGTTTATTTTGTTTTCTGGGGCAAGAAAGGGGCAAAAAGTGTCTCGTCGTACCATTGCCAGATGTCTCGAGGTAACCATTGGCCAGGCCTAAAGGTTAGCAGGAAAGGAAGTTCCTGTTGGTATAAAAGCACACTGTACAAGGGCTATGGCGGCTTCTCAAGCGGAAAGGGCTGGAGCGAAATTTGCAAAGCAGAAATGTGGTCCAGTTTCGCCACCTTTGTAAAACATTATAGGGTGGACCTGGTGTTGGTGAATGAGCAAGCCTTTGGGCGAAAGGTTTTGCAGGCCACAGTCCCACCCTAAGTGGTAAGTTATCTATCTATTTATCCTCTCATTGTGGCTGTCCTGAAAGACGGGGAGGGAAAATTAATGTTACGCTTACCGGTAACGTTTTTTCCAGTAGTCTTTCAGAACAGCACTAGTTACCCACCTGAAATTTATGGGGGGTCTTGAGGAAGACCAGAATGCAGGCACGATAGTAATACGTGATGGTATGTTATTAACCACTTAAACCCCGGACCATTTTGTAGCTAAAGGACCAGAGGTGTTTTCAGAATTTGGCACTGCGCTGCCTTAACTGGAAATTGTGCGGACATGCAATGTTGTACCCAAGCGAAATTTGTGTCCTTTTCTTCCCACAAATAGAGCTTTCTTTTAATGGTATTTGATTGCCTCTGCAATTTTTTTTTTTTGCGATATAAACGGAAAAATACTGAAAATTTTGAAAAAAAATGATATTTTCTACTTTTTGTTATAGGAAAAATCGAATAAACTAAATTTTAGTCATACATTTAGGCCAAAATGTATTCAGCCACATGTATTTAGTAAAAAAAATGTCAATAAGCGCATATTTATTGGTTTGCGCACAAGTTATAGCGTCTACAAACTAGGGTACATTTTCTGGAATTTACACAGCTTTTAATTTATGACTGCCTATCTCATTTCTTGAGGTGCTAAAATGGCAGGGCAGTACAAACCCCCCCCCCAAATGACCCCATTTTGGAAAGTAGACATCCCAAGGAAATTGCTGAGAGGCATGTTGAGCCCATTGAATATTGCATGGTGCAATTGCTGTTTACATATGATGCCAGACCAATGCTTGCGTTCGCCATTGCGCAAGAGCAGGGCAGGACAGGGGTGCTTTTTTTTTAAATTAATTTTGCTTTTTTATTTTATTTTTATACTGTTCCTTTCATATATTTTTTTTATCATTTTTATTGTTATCTCAGGGAATGTAAATATCCCCTATGATAGCAATAGGTAGTGACAGGTACTCTTTTTTTGAAAAAAACTGGGGTCTATTAGACCCTGGATCTTTCCTCTGCCCTCAAAGCATCTGACCACACCAAGATCGGTGTGATAAAATGCTTTCCCAATTTCCCAATGGCGCTTTTTATATCCGGGGGGGGGACATTCCCTCCCACTGCTTGTAAAAGCAGTCCAGAGGCTAATTAGCCACTAGGATTGCTTTTACATGAAAGCCGGCCGCTGGCTGAAAAGAATGATACCAAGATGATACCTAAACCCGCAGGCATCAATCTGGTATAACCATTCAAAGTCCAGCAACATACCAGTACGTTGCTGGTCCTTGTTGGACATGTATTGTAATCTTTTTTTTCATGCAGCCTGTTGGCTGAACGAAAAAAGAGATTGATCGGTGGGTATGCCCACCATTAGAATACCTCCCTTCATTCACCCACTTCTAATGATGGGCATACATGCACCATTTATATATGCCGAAGCATGGGGGCATCCTCCCGCAAAAGTTATGCCGCACACACATGGTCAGACTTTTCCACGGGCAAGCCTCCGTCGGAATTTCGACCGTATGTACGCGGCATTAGGAGCAAAATCGCTCCTCCACTCCTCCGCCCCTACTGCCCCAATGCTTCGGCATATATGCTTTTTTTTTAACTGTGGTGGTGAAATCACCTCCTACAGCACTGGAGTCGCAGGGACCTGGCCTGTCTCTGCAAACGCTGCAGTTATGTGTGTTGTGTTTTGTAAGTGACAGTGATCGATCGATACTGCACTTGGGTGGCCTGGGCTGGACGGAGGGGCAAAACGCAGGTGCTAGCAGGTATCTGGGCTGATCCCCCTAACACTGCGTTTTTGGAAACCCTAAACTGTTGGGGACGCTAGTATAGATCTGATCAGATCAGATATTGATCTGTTCAGATACTATACCACTAAGGGAGGTGTATGCTTCACGCGTGGGTGTTAGCGTTACTGGCACTAACCTGACACTGCCTGGGGTGTGACGCAGACCCTCTCTGACGCTAAAACCTAATTGATATCACCCGCCGGGCGATCAGGGGGTTAAACCTTTATTGGGTTATATACGGCGGGTGCCCTGACACTATAAAAAGCAAACTAACTAACCAGCGTCACCCGTAACACTTATATGGTGATGTCATGAAGATCCTGCCAGTAACAGGCGCCTCAGACTATCCAGTATGGGGTATGGTCCTGAGGAAAATTATTGGGAGCCCGAGGGAAACATCCATGCTAGGAGTCTGGTTCAGTCCTTCAGAAGGTCTAATCCTGAGAAATTTGCCCGGATGGGCATCCGGAGGCTGCCCCTTGGGAGGGGGCAATGTCATGAAGATCCTGGCAGTAACAGGCGCCTCAGACTATCCAGCTCCCGATCGCGGGTGCAACCGCACATGCACGGGCGCGCGCGCCCATGCACGCGCGCGCACACCTCTGTTGGTGCTGGGCGGTCTATTTAAACCTGCCTGTCTCTCACAGTCTCTGCTGTCTGCTCTACAGCGTTGTGTATCTGAAACCCGATCCGTGACTTGTACCTGTGAAAGACCCGGCTTGCCTGTGACCACTCCAACCTTCTGCCTGCACCTGACCTTGGCCTGTTGTGACGATTCCTTTGCCTGTCCCCCCTGTACCTTGCTGCCAGCCTGTTAACCGATCCGGCCTGTCTGATTATTCCTGTGGTTCCTAGTTCCAGTCCAGTCTGCTGAACCATTCCAGTCTGCTGAAGCTTCCTGTGGTTCCTAGTTCCAGTCCAGTTTGCTGAACCATTCCAGTCTGCTGAAGCTTCCTGTGGTTCCTAGTTCCAGTCCAGTCTGCTGAAGCTTCCTGTGGTTGCTAGTTCCTGTCCAGTTTGCTGAACCATTCCAGTCTGCTGAAGCTTCCTGTTGTTCCTGGTTCCTGTCCAGTCAGCTGAGCTTCCTGTTGTTCCTGGTTCTGGTCCAGTCTCCTAGTTGCTCCAGCTCCGGTCTCCTAGTTTCTGCAGACACCCTGGGCATTGGACTACCATCACCTCTGTTGATCCTGCCAGGCACTCATACCACTCCTTACTTCCGTGCCTCCTGTTACTTTACCAGGGGCCACAAGTGGGAGCCGCCCTCCTCTGCAATATCGGGCTCATAACCATCAGGTACGTGACAGTAGCAGACAGCCATGTCTGAGCCCGAGCAGGGAACCTCTCCTATGGAGGAACTGTGCCGACACCTGGCAGGATTGGCTGAAGCAGTCAATAATCTTCAGAAAGGCTATACCCGGCTGGAAGAACGGGTGCAGGTCCTCTCTAACCCCACTGGAACCCAAGGGGGGCCCCATGCCCCATGCCTCTACCTCTACAGCCGGGGCAGGATCAACACCAATGGTTGTTATGCTTCCTCCAGAACCCAGGGTCCCTACACCTGAAAGATTCTCTGGGGATCGAAGCAGATTCAGGGCCTTCCGTAACTCATGTGAACTATTCTTTGCCCTTCAGCCACGCACCTTCTCCTTAGAAGTCACCAAGGTGGGCTTCGTTGTTTCCTTGCTTACTGGAGATCCCCAGAGCTGGGCCCACCGCCTCCTTGAACAGAAACATGCAGTACTGACCAACCTCACCACCTTCTTTGATGCCATGGCCCAGCTATATGAAGACCCCCAGCTTTCAGCAACCGCAGAAACTGCATTGCGTACCCTTCAGCAGGGACGCAGAGCGGCAGAGGACTACGTAGCTGATTTTAGGCGGTGGAGCGCAGATACTAACTGGAACGATGCCGCTCTCCGCCAACAGTTCCGCATAGGACTCTCCGATCCTTTGAAGGATGAACTGGCTAGAGTTGGTATTCCACAGACTCTGAACCTATTGATCGATTTAACTATACAAATCGATCGGCGCCTAAGGGAGCGAAGGGCTGAGAGGGCCACGGGTTTCTCACGCCTGACCTGGATGCTTCCAAGGGCTCCAAGCCATCTACACCCTGCACCAGCTGCACCCTCTGCTCCCGCACCCGAGCCCATGCAACTTGGAGTTCTTCGCCCTTCACTTACCCAGGAGGAGCGTCAACGTCGCCGGATGAATAATCTGTGCCTATACTGCGGGGTACCCGGACACTACGTCAGAAATTGCCCGCTGAAGCTCCGTAAGGGTTTTTCCGTGTCTCCTGACCATACCAACTCTCCAGCCAAGTCCGCATCTCATCTCGCTCTCTCTCTTTCACTACAGCTCCCAGGAAAGACTTTGCAAATACCCGCCATTATTGATTCCGGAGCTTGCAGCTGTTTTATGGATTCCTCCTTTGCCACTGAACACCAGATTCCTCTTCTTGCCAAAGCTCACGGACTGTCCGTTCACCTGGCTGATGGGTCTGCTATTAAATCTGGACCTGTGGTCCAAGAGACTGCCCCTATACCCGTTACCATCTCTGGTACCCACCAAGAATTTCTACGGATGGACATTATCTCCTCCCTCTTGTTTCCTGTAATCCTCGGTATGCCTTGGTTACAAGCCCACAATCCTGCCATCAATTGGGCCACAGGGGTAGTTGCCTTCTCCTCACCTTACTGCCAGCAGTTCTGTGGCTCACCTGATTTCCATGGGTCTTCCACCCTATTATGATACCGAAGACGGAATACGTCAATCCATTCCAGAGACTTACCATGACTTTCTTGACGTATTTAGTAAACAAGGAGCAGAGACCTTACCACCCCATCGAGCCTATGATTGTCCCATTGGCCTGCTTCCCGGAGCTGAAATTCCGTTTGGCAGAGTTTTCCCTCTGACAGAGGTAGAACAGGGGGCATTGAAGGAGTACATAGATGAGAACTTAAAGAAGGGGTTCATCCACCCATCTACATCCCCAGCAGGCGCAGGCATCTTTTTTGTAGAAAAGAAGGACCATACCCTTCGACCCTGTGTGGACTACCGCGAATTAAACAAAATTACAGTAAAAAAACGTTATCCTCTTCCCTTGGTACCAGAGTTATTCCAGAGGCTGGGGGGCGCTATCATCTTCACCAAACTTGATCTCCGCGGAGCCTACAACCTAGTCCGTATCAAGGATGGGGATGAGTGGAAGACTGCCTTCCGTACCCGATTTGGGCACTTTGAGTACTTGGTAATGCCCTTCGGGCTATGTAATGCCCCCGCCACGTTTCAGTACTTTATCAACAATGTGCTTCAGGACTTTTTAGACCTGTTCGTCATTGTCTACCTAGACGATATTCTAATTTTCTCTCCTTCCCTTGAGTCTCACCACAGGCACGTCAGAAGTGTGTTGGCCCGGCTCCGTCAGCATGGCCTGTATGCGAAGGCGGAAAAGTGTGAATTTGAGCAGGAAAGCATATCTTTTTTGGGGTTAATTATCTCCAGTAAAGGCATCAAGATGGACCCTCAGAAGATTGCTGCCATCCTGGACTGGCCTGTTCCGGCAGACAAAAAGGGAATCCAACGTTTCGTTGGATTCGCCAACTTTTATCGCAAATTTATTAGGGGATTTTCGGCCATTATTGCACCAATCACCCAGCTAACCAAACAAGGGACCCGCTTCCATTGGTCCCCTGAGGCCCAAAAGGCCTTTGAGGTCCTTCAGGGTCTCTTTACCTCTGCTTCCATTTTGAAACATCCAGACTCCTCCTTGCCATTTGTACTTGGGGTGGATGCCTCCGAAATTGCGGTAGGAGCAATACTTTCCCAGAGACAAGGGAACAGGGCCTTGCTTCACCCAGTAGCCTTCTTCTCCCGCAAATTGACAGCGGCAGAGAAGAACTACGATGTAGGAGATCGGGAGTTGCTGGCGATTAAATCTGCACTGGAAGAATGGCGTTATCTGCTAGAAGGAGCTGCCCATCCAATCCTGATACTTACCGACCACAAGAACCTGGAATATCTGAAAGCTGCAAAGAGATTAAAACCACGACAGGCCAGGTGGGCACTCTTTTTCTCCAGATTCTCCTTTCACGTCACATATCGCCCTGGTTAAAAAAACGTTAAACCCGATGCCCTGTCTCGAATGTTACACAAACCCAAGGAAGTCTCTCCTCCAGATACTATCCTGGCTCCTGGAAATTTTCTCTTATTTCAAGAAGACCTGCTTTCTCGAATCAAACAAGATTCCACAGGGCAGACACCTCCTTCCGAACCATAATTGCAGGCTAGAGATGGACTGCTTTGGTACCAGGACAAGATCTACATACCCGAAGTCCTATGAATATCCATGCTGGAACTTTGTCACGACCATGCACTAGCCGGGCATTTCGGTATAACCAAGACCACCGATCTAGTACAGCGCACCTTCTGGTGGCCTCGGTTACGCGAAGATTGCAAAAGATTTGTGGACTCTTGCACAACTTGCACCCGAAACAAAGGCTATAGAACCAAGGCCTGGGGGCTACTAAAACCCTTACCTGTCCCAGACAGAGCCTGGAGGATGTTGTCCATCAACTTCATTGTTGAACTACCCTCGGCAGAAGATCATACCACTATCTTCGTGGTAGTTGATCGTCTGTCGAAGATTGCACATTTTGTTCCGATGAAAGGTACTCCCTCTGCCCCTGAAACAGCACAGGTTTTCATCAAAGAAATCATCAGACTCCACGGGGTTCCGGCCAACATTGTCTACGATCGGGGGGTACAGTTTACCTCCCGGTTCTGGAAGTCCCTTTGCAAGGCCCTGGATATAGAATTATCATTTTCCTCTGCTTATCATCCCCAGACCAATGGGCAAACCGAGAGGACTAACCAGACCCTCGAGCAGTATCTGCGCTGTTTCTCCTCTTTTGCCCAGAATGACTGGATCTCCCTACTACCATTGGCCGAATTTGCCTACAATAACTCCATTCACTCGGCCACCAAGCAGACTCCTTTCTTCGCCAACTATGGTTTTCATCCTGCATTTTTGCCCAATTCCCTTCCCGAATGTACGGTACCAGCAGTCCAGGAAAAAATAAACTTTTTCTCTTCCAACAACCAACTTTTACAGGAAACCATGACCAGGACTCAGGAGCACAATAAGATAACCTACGACAGGAAAAGATGGGGTGAATTAGTGCTGGTACCTGGAGACTTGGTATAGCTATCCATTATGAATTTGAGGATGGCATGTCCTTCAAAGAAGCTTGGCCCCAAGTTCTTAGGGCCATTTCCTGTTAAAAGGAAGATCAACGAAGTGGCTTATGAACTGGAACTTCCAAATACTCTAAAGATCCATCCGGTTTTCCATGTTTCCCTGTTGAAGCCTTCTATTCCCAATCCATTTCCAGGTCGAAGTTTGGTTCTCCCTGATCCTGTCATTGTAGACGGAGAGGAGGAATTTGAAGTGGAGGCTATTCTGGATTTCAGAAGAAGAAATAACCAGAACCAATTCCTGATTAAATGGAAGGGGTATGGTCCTGAGGAAAATTCTTGGGAGCCTGAGGGAAACATCCATGCTAGGAGTCTGGTTCAGTCCTTCAGAAGGTCTCATCCTGAGAAATTTGCCCGGATGGGCATCCGGAGGCTGCCCCTTGGGAGGGGGCAATGTCATGAAGATCCTGGCAGTAACAGGCGCCTCAGACTATCCAGCTCCCGATCGCGGGTGCAACCGCACATGCACGGGCGCGCGCGCCCATGCACACGCGCGCACACCTCTGTTGGTGCTGGGCGGTCTATTTAAACCTGCCTGTCTCTCACAGTCTCTGCTGTCTGCTCTACAGCGTTGTGTATCTGAAACCCGATCCGTGACTTGTACCTGTGAAAGACCCGGCTTGCCTGTGACCACTCCAACCTTCTGCCTGCACCTGACCTTGGCCTGTTGTGACGATTCCTTTGCCTGTCCCCCCTGTACCTTGCTGCCAGCCTGTTAACCGATCCGGCCTGTCTGATTATTCCTGTAGTTCCTAGTTCCAGTCCAGTCTGCTGAACCATTCCAGTCTGCTGAAGCTTCCTGTGGTTCCTAGTTCCAGTCCAGTTTGCTGAACCATTCCAGTCTGCTGAAGCTTCCTGTGGTTCCTAGTTCCAGTCCAGTCTGCTGAAGCTTCCTGTGGTTCCTAGTTCCAGTCCAGTCTGCTGAACCATTCCAGTCTGCTGAAGCTTCCTGTTGTTCCTGGTTCCTGTCCAGTCAGCTGAGCTTCCTGTTGTTCCTGGTTCCGGTCCAGTCTCCTAGTTGCTCCAGCTCCGGTCTCCTAGTTCCTGCAGACACCCTGGGCATTGGACTACCATCACCTCTGTTGATCCTGCCAGGCACTCATACCACTCCTTACTTCCGTGCCTCCTGTTACTTTACCAGGGGCCGCAAGTGGGAGCCGTAAGGGAGGCCCTCCTCTGCAATATCGGGCTCATAACCATCAGGTACGTGACAGGTGATCACTGGTGAAAGGGTTAACTAGGGGCAGTTAGGGGGTTAAAACCTTTATTAGATAATATATGGGGGTACCTGACGCTATATAAAAACCTGACGGGGAACCTAAATAACAAAATAACTAACTGGCTAACCAGTGTCACCAGTAACACTTATACAGTGATCACTGGTGAAAGGGTTAACTAGGGGCAATTAGGGGGTTAAAACCTTTATTAGATAATATATGGGGGTACCTGACGCTATAAAAACCTGCGGCGAACCTAAAAAAAATTACTGGCTACCGATCGGCATCAACGACACTAATACAGCGATCAGAAAAACGATCGATTAGTGACAGCGGTGCTAGGGGGTGAAAGGGTTACCTGGGGGGCGATCAAGGGGTTAAACCTTTATTAGGGGGGGTTAGGGGGCTACACTGGACCTAAAACACTCTGCCCTGACACTTTTACAGTCACAAATGTCACTGATTGCAGTGATCAGTAAATAAATGGTCACTGCAATCAGTGACACTGTGACTGGGGGCTGGGGGGTGATCTGGGGGGTCTGGGGGGGCCTGGGGGGGGCGATTTATGTGCCTATGTGTCCTGGTGTCAGTGCAGTGTTAGTGCACTAACCTGTGTGTCTTCTCTCGTACGACGCTCGGTATATGTGAGCGCCGCATGAGAGATGACATCACTTCCTCTGCCTGTGTTTACATTACACAGGCAGAGGAAGCTTTCTCATTCGCCGGGAGCGATCGCGAGGGGGTGGCCAGAATCGAACGGCCGTCTCCTCATCCCGGATCGCTCCCGAACAACTAATGACCGCTCACTGTATAGAAGGGGGGTCCGATGGGACCCCCCAACTATACAAAGACAGTCACGTACAGGTACGTGACTTTGCCTGTCGGTGCCATTCTGCCGACGTATATATACAGTGAGCGGTCGTTAAGTGGTTAATGTGTTCTTGTGTCTCCCCAGCTGGCCGGAGGTGCTCTTAGAAAAACTGAAGTTCGGCAGGGGGAAGTGAAAATGTTTTGACTGGCGCAGTGTTTCCTAAGGAAGGGGAGGAGCCAATATCTCTCATTGGGGCTGTCCTGAAAGACTACTGGAAAAGCGCAACTTTGATTATTTTTTTTTCAAACAACATTTTTTTTTGTTATATATACTGTATTTATTGACATATAACACTCACTTTTTTACCCTGAAAATAGAGGGTAAACTGTGCCTGCGTGCTATACGCAGGGGGCTGTGGATTATTTTTTTTCTGAAACTTCCCTCTTAAAGTTAGGGCGTGTGTTATACGCCCGTGCGTGTTATACGCCGATAAATATGGTATATTGCATTTTAGTGTAAATATAAGATCTGAGATCTGTTTGACTGCAGATCTCATATTCAAGAGATCCTGTCATGCTTTTTTTCTATTACAAGGGATGTTTACATTCCTTGCAATAGGAATAAAAGTGACACATTTTTTTTTTTTTTTAAAGAACAGTGTAAAAATAAAAAATAAAAGGTAAAATAAATATGAAAAAAAAAAATGTAAACGCGCCCCGTCCCGCCGACTTTGCGTGCAGAAGCGAATGCATATGTGAGCAGCGCCCGCATATGAAAACGGTGTTAAAACCACACATGGGAGGTATCGTCGCGATCGTTATAGCGAGAGCAATAATTCTAGCCCTAGACTCTCCTCTGTAACTCTGTACAATTTTTTAAGCGTTGCATATGGATATTTTTAAGGGTAAAATGTTGTACCTATTCCACAAGCAATTTTTAAACGTGACCTGTTGGGTATCAATTTACTCAGTGTAACATTATATTTCACAATATTAAAAAAAAATTGGGCTAACTTTACTGTTACATATAAAACACAGTCATATAAAAACTCCCATAAAAAAGTTCAGAATAAAACTGTAGCAGCGCTACGGACAAACAATGTTCATTTGTGCGTCTTCTATATAATTGAATATATCGGTGATGATGATAGTGAATGGTGGGTTTGGTTCTACTTGATCCTAGTTTCAGTGCTTCTTTTCACCCAGATGTGATTCACCACGTGGGGGGTAAAAACAGTCCCCCTATGGGGATGCACTCACCAGATAATAGATCAAAAAAGGCATGTATAAACCATCCTCATTCCATGTGACTGCAACTTTAAACTTGATCACCGCTGTCTAATCCAGCATCATAGACGGTGCTGCTGCAGCATTCCCAGCTTATCCCAGACATTTCAGCTGCCAGTTTTGACAAGAATCCGCTCCCACTTCCACTTTGATCACCTAGGCGATCCGAGCAGAAGTTCTCCTCGCCCCCTCCCAGGGAGCGCTGGATTAGACAGCGGTGTCCAAGTTTAAAGTTGCAGTCACATGGAATGAGGATGAGGATGGTTTATACATGCCTTTTTTGATCTATTATCTGGTGAGTGCATCCCCATAGGGGGACTGTTTTTACCCCCCACGTGGTGAATCACATCTGGGTGAAAAGAAGCACTGAAACTAGGATCAAGTAGAAGCAAACCCACCATTCACTATCATCATCACCGATATATTCAATTATATAGAAGACGCACAAATGAACATTGTTTGTCCGTAGCGCTGCTACAGTTTTATTCTGAACTTTTTTATGGGAGTTTTTATATGACTGTGTTTTATATGTACTTGTGATTTTTAAGCAGCTGCTGTCATCTTTTATATCCCTATTTTAGGATTATTCCTTTAGAGTTTTTATCCATAAGCGCAGAGTGATACTAAAAGGGAGGGCCATTATATTTTAGTATCTTTTATTGATTTTACTAACTTTACTGTTGTCTTATTTTTTAATGAAAAAAAGTGTATTTTTTCCCCAAAAAGTGCGCTTGTAAGACTGCTGTGCAAATACAGTGCGACAGAAAGTATTGCAACGACCGCCATTTTATTCTCTAGGGTGTTCGAAAAAATATATATACTGTATAATGTTTGGGAGTTCTAAGTAATTTTCTAGCAAAAAAAAAACTGTTTTTAACTTGTAAAAACCAAATCTCAGAAAGAGGCTCCGGGCTGAATTGGTTTACTAATGACACCACCAAGCTTCTAATTCACTCCCTGGCTAACTCTCGCCTCGACTACTGCAACTCCCTCCTCATTGGATTACCTTTACATAGACTATCTCCCTTTCAGTCCATAATGAATGCCGCTGCAAGACTCATCCACCTTACCAATTATTCAGTGTCCTCCACCCCTCTCTGCCTTTCCCTCCACTGGCTTCCACTCACCCAACGAATACAATTCAAAGTACTAACAATAATACGTTCAGCCAGTACCAGGCTTTAGATTGGACAATAGCTAACTTCACAATGTTCATAAAATTGAAATCAGGTTAAATTTCAAGAGGATCTAAGAAAATACAATTAAGAATGTGATTGCTTACTATGAGCAACACATAGTTTTTCTATTTTCCAGTCTTTATGAATTTGTTGCAATTTGTGTTATTTAGAAAGTCTTATCTGCTGCTGAACCACCCCAGAACAAAAAATTATCTACAGCCCTGGGTGATTGAGACTCTGTTTGCTGAGCACCTGTAGTTTTTCTTGGACAATGAAGCAGATGGGAATCTTAACCCAAGTGTGAGACTGGCATTTTGGTAGTAAGCCATAATATTGCATTCAATATACCAGAACTGTGGACTGTTTGCATGAAGAAAAGTTGTTTTATTTTCCTGATTTTTGAAGAAACAATAAAGACTGTTTCACTTTTACAAACTGGTGGTTGGTGATACCCAGCTCTTCATATAACAATGTATAATAACATTAATCTAGGAAAATTATGCTTCAATGGTATGTGATTTATATTAATTATGTTATTTATATTCTATATTCCTTGAATGTTAGATACAGTATATTTGTTTTTTATAAAAAATAAACAATGGGGGCACTGAGCGAGATGGATGCCTGACAAAGTAGCTCTGCTCACCGCGGGAGGGATTCGGCTCACAGAGAGCTCTAAACTGCCTCAATCCTCACATCTTTATCACCCTTCAAGGCACAAGATCATGGTGCATGCCTTCGTCCAAGAAAAAAATCCAGAGGCGTCGCTTAGAAGTCTTTAACCCGCTATCTCCTCCGCACCAGGGAACAGTACGACATGTCCCAAAATGGCGCCGCGGCTCCCTCCGTGCCTCCGTAACAGGGCTTTCCTTTGGCCCCAGGCTGTGAGTACCCTGCATCCGTCTCTAAAGCAGACTTAGATGTCAGCCTAGAGACAATGTATAATTGTTTGGCCTCAAAATTCCAAACAGAACTCATTAAATCTCCCATGCTCTGTCGCAGGAGATTGCTGCTCTGGGCACTAGAACGGACAAATTAGAAACCAAGCATGATGAACTAGCCCTGGCATATAATGACCTTAGTAGGGAACATGAAACACTGACCACAGCCTTTAATCAGATCCAGTCGCAGGTCGAAGACCTGGACAACAGAAACAGACGCAATAATCTGCGACTGCGAGGATTCCCGGAGTCCATTACTGATCTAATCCCTAATGTTATCAGATTGTTTAAGTCTCTCCTCCCTGAGTGTGAATCAGCGGCCTTCACCTGTGACAGAATCCATAAGGCCCTTAGGCCCAAACCACCAGCAGACAAACCGCTGCGTGACATAATCCTTTGCATGAAGGATTTCTTGATTAAGGAGGAGATCCTGTGTGCTGCAAGGAACACCCCACGGATCACTTTAGATGACTTTACAGTCCAGATCTATCCAGACATTTCGCCTGCCACACTTGACAGACGTAGAGGCATGAAGGAAGTCACCGCCGCACTGCAAGCTGCCCAAATCCGGTACAGATGGGGTTTCCCCTTTAAACTGGTGGTCCCTCATAATGGCTCTACATATGCTGCCATAATGGTTTTGGAAGGCAAGGAGGTTTTAGTGAAATTGGGCCTACTGAAAGCTGAAGCCATACGCTGCCTGCCCTTGACCCCCAGGCCTTCACAGATATGGCACACACCACCCACCAGACGGGACAGACATAGAATTAGATATGACAAAGCTTCCCCGAGGATTTAGCATGCAACACTCCACTGCCGCTGCCACCTCTACAATAGGCTTCTTCGTGCAGACGAACATGCACCTCCATTTTCTCACCAAACACAAAGCTAGGAGCCTGTCCCTTGGTGCTGCTACATGTCGCCCCCCCCCCAGCTCATTTACCACTTGAAGCTCCTTTTTGTTTTTTAGTTTTTTCTCTCACTGTTATTTACTAAGTGCTGATCTCCCTTTTAGGGTTGGACACAAAATCAATGTTGCTGCTGGGTTTGAGACATGACTGTCTCAGTTTTTCCTTGTTATTATCAGGATGCAAAATGTTCCTGATCCCGTTTTTCAGTATTTTTTTTATTTTTTATTTTTTATTTTTTTTGTTATTCTGGACTTTTTTTTCTCAGGTATAAATATGAAACTGGACTCGGTTTCTTTAGGCCAGCTGGGCCTTTATAGTATCAGGGAGGTATTTGGACCCATGTTTATTGTCTCTTTGTGCTTAAGTAAGATTTTTAATGTACTCCAATTGCTATATGTCAGCGCTCTTTACAATAGGGAGACCTGTGGGATTGGATCCTTCATATAGAGGTTCCTCGACTCCTCTGCGGCACTTCCTACCTAAAATTTACTATAGCCATTAAGTGTATTTCCCACAATGTCAAAGGCTTTAACTCCCCTATAAAGAGAAGCAAGGCCTTCTCCCACTATAAACAACTTAAGGCTAAAATCTTACTGATCCAGAAGACGCATTTCTCACAGGCCTCTCATCCCAAATTCTTCCATAGAGCTTATCCACAGGCCTATAAACTCCATTCCTCTAAATGTAGGGGCGCTGCCATATTCTTACACACATCTCTCCCTATGGATGTGCGTCAGATTTATAGAGATAAGGAGAGTCGTTTTGTCATTATCAAAGGTGTAATTCACAATAGAGAATGTACTATTGCTAGTGTCTACGCCCCCAACGAATCCACTGCCTCCTTTTTCTCATCCTTGTTTGCCATATTAGAGAAATATCAATCCCCCCATATGATTGTTGGAGGAGACGTCAACATGGTAGCTAAGCCCACCCTAGATAGAAGTACGTCATCTACAAATTCCAAGGCCTTCCCTAAATCCTTCTCCCGTGAACTCTTAGACCTCCAATTGATAGACACCTGGTGGGCACACAACATAGGAGTAAAAGAGTATACATTCTTTTCTCACCCCCATAACAGCTACTCCAGGTTAGATTATATCCTTTCTAACCCTGTCATTCTGGCCAACTCAAGTTCAGCCTCTATCCATAACTGTGTATGGTCTGACCACCACACTACCTCATTCACCACTGAATTAATTTAACTAGCCCCCTTACCATTTACCTGGAGACTCAATGAGGCACTTCTCTCTGACCCTGTGATAGACGCATAAGTGGCTCAATCCATTGATACATATTTTGCTCTAAATGCACTCCCGGAGACCCCAATCTCCACGGTATGGGTGGCTCATAAAGCTGTGCTGCGGGGTAAACTTATCAGCTTGGCTTCGGCCCACAACAAAACTAAAAAAAAAAATTGTACAGCTCACTGGCAAGCTGGATGGTTTACAGTATATAAAAATCCCATAGCCTTGACTTTGGAGTCTACTACACAGTCTATAGAACAAAAACGTCTGGAATTAGACTCACTACTATCAGCTGAAATATAAAAGGCCCTGAGGTGGTCCAAAGCTCCACCATGTTCGCTAGAAAGATGAACCAGTCTCTCCGTCCCCCTCATGTATACAAACTGACCTCTCCATCAGGTGGGATTACATCTCACCCTCAGGAGGTGCTTAAAATTTTCAAGGAATTGTACTCATCATTATTAAGGCCCCCACAATCCACTCCATCAGGGGAGGCCTTGGCCTGGTTCAATGAGCTCCCACTTCCCACTCTCACCCCCTCACAATTAGACATACTTAATCAGCCGATCTCTCCATCTGAAGTCTTGTATGTTATCAAGTCCCTTAAGAATGGTTCCTCCCCAGGACCAGATGGCTTCTCAGCCATATACTATTAAAAATTCTCCACTGAACTCTCCCCCAGACTGGTTCAGCTTTTCAATTCTGTCCTAAATATTAATGGATTTCCAGAGGAAATGCTTCTGGCAAATATGTCCCTCATTCCCAAGCCAAACAGGGACCACACACATCGTCAGAACTATAGGCCCATATCGGTCATTAATAATGACCTGAAAATATTTAGTAGGATCTTGGCCGATAGACTTGGGAGAGTGATCTCCTCATTGATTTTCCCTTACCAATCAGGGTTTATCCCCCATCGCCTTATAACAGATAATATATGCCTAGCCACGGATATTATTCAGAATGCTACCCTCTTCTCCAGGAAATTGTTCATGTTAAGTTTGGATATTCATAAAGTTTCGATAGTGTGTCTTGGAGCTATGTGTCTCTCCTACTACAGCGCTTTGGGTTTCAGGGTGACTTCCTCCAGGCCTTTCAGGCCCGCTACCGGAACCCCAGTCAGCGAGTTAAAATCCCTGGATGTAGCTCAGAGTTTTTCCAGCTAGGCAGGGGTACCAGACAGAGATGTCCACTGTCCCCACTAATTTTTGCCCTTGCCATTGAGCCACTTGCCATTGCAATACTACAGGACTCGGACATTTCAGGTTACCTCCACACACAAATTCTGCATGTACGCGGATGACATCCTTCTATTTCTTACCAACCCCTTAATCACTCTACCAAACCTCCTTCAAACTCTCTCAACATTTGCTAATATCTCTGGCCTTTCGGTGAAGGTGTCCAACTCGATGGCCCTCCCGGTTGGATTCTCCTCTACCGAGCTGGAAGCTCTAGAACGATCTTTTTCATTCTCCTGGGCTCAACCCTCCCTCCCCTATTTGGGTGTAAAGCTTTCTGGGGACTACAATAGTTTATTAAACCTCAATCCCCCCCCCGATCTCCAACCTTAAACACTTACTGAAAATCATGGTCTCCCTGTAGGATCTCTTTCCTAGGAAAGATAACTGTGGTTAAAATGACTATCCTGCCAAAACTGCTTACCTATTCCGTGCCCTGCCCCTTATGATCCCTAAAGCCTATCTTATTAAATTTCAAACACACCTGAACAGATTTATATGGAGGGACAAACCCCTGAGGTTCTCCAGAGAGGTACTACATCGCCCATACAGATTAGGAGGTCTGGGAGTTCCCCAAATTAGGCTATAGTATATGGCCAGCAGACTCTCGCAACAAACCCAATGGAACATTAAGAACCCTAAAGTCCCATGGGTCAGATTCAAGCAAGACTCGATTGCCCCATTCTACCTGCCAGGAGTAATGTGGTCCTCCGGGTTCCCAGGTCTGAGTTGGGCACTAAGAACCTGCTAGTAGCTCACGAGCTGAAACTATCTGATCGACACAAATCCACACTAGCCCTAATCTCCAAAATCCCTCCGGGTGCCACTTTTCTAGGGGATCCTAGGCTCCCTTCTGATTTTACTGACCCAGACTCTTTTGGGTGGTGGAAAAACCAGGGCATGACAGCCTTGGAAGACTTTCAGCAAGGCGAGAGGTTTATCTCGTTCTCACAATTGCAGGCCCAAAAGGATATACCAGAGAGAGAATTCTACAGATTCCTGCAAATCTGTCACTTCTTTCAAACACACTATGCGAATATACCCTCAGAGTCCCATACCTCATTTGAGTCATTGTGTTGAACAGCCCCTAGACAAAAAGGCTTAATTTTAGCCCTGTATAAATCCATGGAAGTTAGAGGAGACTGTCCCAAACTGAAGCATATGACCCAGTGGGAAACTGAATTAAACTTAGAATATGATCATAAAGACTGGGAGACTAATTGGCAGAACTTGCGTGAATGCACCAAATCTCTCACTATCAGGGAAACAGCAATTAAACTGTTCACCCACTGGTATTACACCCCCCAACGTTTGGGTAGGATATTTCCACAATCCTCCTCTTCCTGCTTCCGGGGTTGCGCTAGCCCGGGTTCTTTTCTGCACATGTTCTGGGAGTGCGAGAAGCTACTACCCACCTGAAGGGAGACCCTGGAACTAATGGATAAACTGGCGGGGAGGCGCATGGCTCTGACACACACACACTGTCTGCTATTTGAGAAAATCCCTGATACCCCTAAACCTTTAATGAAACTACTACATACTATTTGTATTGCCCTACATTGGGCTATCGCCCTTAACTGGAAGTCGCCCACGGTCCCGTTTGCCCAAGTTCTTACGGGGATTGATCAAATAATGCTTTCAGAACAAATATTTCACACGCTGCATGACTCCATCCCTATCTATGATGCTAAATGGAACCCTTGGCCGCTGCTGCGTTTTCAAGAATGACCCAAGTATTTTTTTCCCCTTTTTCTTCTTGTTTTGTTTAAATTTTTTACTTTGGTTAGTTTTGATGCGGATCCATGTAGAGGATTTCTATTTCATTATGTATCTCAACATACTGAACTATAATTGTTATGACACACTTTGTTATTTTGTACTGCAAATCTGTATTTCTTTCAAAATAAAAACTTTTAAGTATAAAAAAAAAAAAAAAAAAAACAATTTGTGCCTACTGACAAGGTACATTTACTTATTTCTTTATCCTTACAACAATATTGGTAAATAGAATGCCTTGTCAATTGTACTGACAATTTGCTAAAACGACCCATGCATGCTTGTTGAAAATTGAATGTAAGTAACTTTAATAATAAAAAGAAATACAAAATACAAAAAATAATAGCCTGGTACAGAAGCAGAAGAAGCAGAAATTTGAGTAGAGTTATACATGGGGAAATAACTGGTTAAAAGACAGATACAGAAGATAAATTTGGTGTTGGAACCAGTTTTTTTTTAATGTATTTTATTAATGATTCGGCAGATGAAAAAAAGCATTGTCATAATTGCTAATGATACAAAATGATGTAGAATCTTAAACAATTTGAAAGTTACTATTACATCACAGATGGATTGGGTGGATCTTGACAAACTGTTGGCATGGGCAGTTAAATGGCAAATTATATGTATTGTTGAAAAATAAAAGGTTAGGCACCTAGCCAAAGAGAAGAGCATTACTCCTTTACATTAGATGGATACAGTTGGACCAAACAGAGATGGCAAAGATCTCGAAAATACTAACAATGTTCTAATTAGCACAATGTAATGCCAAGTGGCAGCTTAAAAATGAAATAAAATACTGAAATGTTTAAAAAGAAAAACCCAAGGATGATGAGAGTAATGTTGCAGGTGACACCTGAGAATGGTGATCTTGCTTATTTTCTATAATTGCTTTTTAGCTTCTCAATTATTCTTTATACAGGCATGCTTCAACTTCCACTGCAGACAATGCAGCCTCTGCAATGGCTCTCTACCTCTGTATCAGTTAAGGAATCTAATTTACAAGCCTAGCACTTCTCAAGTTAAGGGCAATTCACCTTTGGATACATCTGTTTGAGCAAAGCAAAGAGCAATCAAGCTCTGGGGTTATGATCCTAATTGCTTTTCACTGTATACCCCTCTGTGGTTTAACCCCCAATTTTTTTAACCTCTTCATTAAGGGGTTCTTTTTTACTTTTCAATTTCTGGAGGACAATCATGACAAAAGATAGGTTATTCAAATATCTGTTACTGTCATGGGCGTCCGCTCCATAGGTCAAGGGAGGGCGTTTGCCCCCCCTGGAATCCAGTGGCGTGATTCTCTGAAAGGAAAACAGTGGGGAGGAATCAAGGTGGCGGTGTGGCGAATTCAATTAGAGCCGCTCTCTCTCTCTTCAGCTGACAGAAAGGGAGAGGGGGGCGATCGGGGAAGATATACAGACAGCCCGCAGCTCTCCTCTCCCTGTCACGGCGCCGCTGCCAAGTTCTCTGGTAAATGGAGCAGCGGCACTGTGACAGGGAGAGGAGAGCTGCGAGCTGACTGTATATCTCCCCCGATCGCCCCTCTCCCCCTTTCTGTCAGCTGAAGCTAGAAGAGAAAGAGAGCGGCTCTAATTGGATTCGCCGTGCCGCTTCCTGCCCGCTGTTTTCCTCCCCATGATTGGCCACAGCAGAGGGCCAATCAGAAGACTCTGGGGACTGGTGGCATCATGGGAAATGTAGTCCCTGAAGAGTGCCGGCCCCAGCGTGTCCACAGACACCATGCTACAGCCCCCAGCACGCAAGCACTCTGCTGGGGAGGGTGTTACAAGAGGAGAAAAGAGAATACTGTGCTGGGGGAAGCCAGAGAGGGAGCCACGCTGTATCCGCACCACCAGAGAGCCACGCTCTACCCGCACCAACCAGAGAGCCACGCTGTACCCACATCACCAGTACCCACACCAACAGAGAGAGAGCCATGCTGTACCCGCACCACTAGAGAGGGAGCCACGCTGTACCCGCACCACCAGAGAGGGAGCCACGCTGTAACCGCACCACCAAAGAGGGAGCCATGCCATACCCGCACCACCAGAGAGAGAGCCCCGCTGTAACCACACCACCAGAGAGGGAGCCACGCTGTAACCGCACCACCAGAGAGGGAGCAATGCTGTACCCGCATCACCAGAGAGAGAGCCCCGATGTACCCACACCACCAGAGAGAGAGCCCCGCTGTACCCGCACCACCAGAGAGGGAGCCACGCTGTAACCGCACCACCAGAGAGGGAGCCACGATGTAACCGCACCACCAGAAAGGAAGCTACGCTGTAACCGCACCACCAGAAAGGGAGCTACACTGTAACCGCACCACCAGAGAGGGAGCCACGCTGTAACCACACCACCAGAGTCAGCCAAGCTGTACCCGCACAACCAGAGAGGGAGCCACGCTGTACCCGCACCACCAGAGAGAGAGCCCCGCTGTACCTGCACCACCAGAGAGGGAGCCCTGCTGTAACCGCACCACCAGAGAGGGAGCCATGCTGTACCCGCACCACCAGAGAGGGAGCCACGCTGTACCCGCACCACCAGAGAGGGAGCCACGCTGTAACCGCACGACCAGAGAGGGAGCCACACTGTACCCGCACCACCAGAGAGGGAGCCACGCTGTACCCACAAAACTAGAGAGGGAGAAAGACCGAGCCACTGCCAGGGTACAGGCATGCTACACTACTGACTAGAGTCACCCCGGGCAACCCAGAGTGAGCGAACGTCCAGCCAGAGGGATCACTGTTGCGGTTTCACCAGGTCTGGTAAGAGGGCCTGTTGGCCATTATCCATTACTGGTCCTAGGGACTGAGCCATTAGGAAGTGTCTAACCTGATATCCTCCCATCTATGCTGGGGGCAATTATAGCAGAAAATGACATCAAATGCTGGGAGTTTTTAGTGCAGAAACTGACACCAGTGCTTAGGGTCATTATTATGTGCACTGGTACAGATGCTGAAGTTTTTATTCTAGAAATCTGCACCGATGTGGGCGGTAATTATTGTTGCTACTGACACCAATGCTGGCGATTTTTATTGCGGAAACTGACAGCAAAGCTGGGGATTGTTATTGCAGAAACTGGCACTGATCCTGGGGGTTGTTATTTCCTTGGGGGGAACTCCATTTTTTATGATATTGTTATTCAAAGTTGCTAGTTGCTTGATAGTTTCATCAGGTTTCTCAAAACTTTGCATGCCTGCGCTTTGTGATAATGACTAAGCCCCTCCCCTTCATGACATTGTCAAAAAGGGACCGAGCATGGATAACCTTAAAATGATGCCCCCCCCTGAAAAAAGTTCAGCGGATGCCCATGGTTACTGTGACACACTGTTGCTGCACATTAGAAATCTTTAAATGTCACCCTCTATTTCAATCCATTGAAAAAATTCCTTCAAGACTCATCTAAATGTAGTCACTAATCTCTACAACATGCTCCAGAATGCGGGCCCTCAACCCTTTCAGAAGACCCAGGGCATATGGTCTAAACTGATTCCATGCCTAAAAATGTGTCTGATACAGCAATCATGTCTTACATATATTAGTACTGCTAATAGATTAAGTTTATTTAGGAGAATGCATGGCATCCATTATACATTGCTCAAACTGCAAAAGAGGGATCTGTGTTTGCAAGTTGAATGTCCCAGATGTTTCTTTTAAATGCACTTTTTTTTCCATTTTCTTTACTTGCAATTTATACTCAGTGATTCCCTGGGCGTTAGAGTGGTCCCATTTTTAAATAAGCTTATGTATTCGAGGGCTGTTGATATCATTATTCAAGGCACTTATGCCAGAATGCTATTTTGTTTCACTGGCTTCCATACAAGAAAACCAATTTTACTTCATTATAAGGACACTCTTCCTCCTAATAAAAAATTCCCCATCAACTTGGTTATTTAGGCACTGACCATGTAGTGCCTAAATAACATGTAGTTGTAAAGGTAAGAGGTTTTTTAACCTTAAAGCATTCTTTGCATTAAGGTAAAAAACCTTTTGTGTCCTGCCCACCTAAATACTTACCTGAGCCTGATCTAAGCCCAGTGCTGTGCCTAAGAGCAGCGGCTCTGTTTGCTCTCTCCCCCCACTCTACATGGATGTGAGACTGTGAGGAGAGAGCAGGGGATGGGGCCGAGCCACACACTGTGTGTCTAAGCATGGCTCAGAATTGAAACCACACAAGTGTCCCCATAGCAAGCAACTTGCTATGGGGCACTCAGCGGGGGGGGGGCATTGGGGGACCCCAAAAGAAGAATTGGGGCTGTTCTGTGTGAAACCATTACACAGAGTTGTAAGTATGAAATGTTTGTCATTAAAAAAAATTGGTTTACAATCACTTTAAACCTATGTATACAGCACTTGCATGCCCTGAGCAATTTGCCTAGGTATGGGGCATATGGTTGTAATGCAATGATAGTGGCAATGGTGTTTGAAACATCACTTTTTTAAGACTATTTTAACCTGACACCATGATTGCAATTGGAAGTCAATCTCACAGGTGTGTGGATTGTTTGTATTCATGTTATATTTCCTAATCTGGTTTAGTTTTCTTACTTTGCCAGCACAATATACCATTTTCTGTAAAATTGACATTAAATGGTCATGGTCATTGTGTATGTACTGTATGTTTATGAAACATCTTTAAAATTTAAAAAATAAACCTCTTGAAAAAAAAAATATAAAAAAATGATACATATATATTTCTATAAGGGCCACTTCCAGAATATTGGGGTTTCATTTTGGACACCACATTTTACAAAGGGCAAAGGAATTTTGGAGTGGGTAAAGAGGCAGGAAACTAATTTTATAAAAGGGATGGAGAATCTTAGTTACAATGAAAGATTAGAAAAACTGGGCACGTTCAGTGTGGAGAAAAGACATTATAGAGGTGACCTAAATAATATGTTCAATATACACCCAATGTCAGTGTATAGATTTGCAAATAAACATTTAATATGCCAAGGACTCTATAAAGGGTAAGGGAACATGGTAAAAATAAAAATCCCCACCAGTTTAGGAAGAATTTTTTTTTTTTAAATAAGAGTGGTTTAGCTGTGGAATTCTTTACTAAAGATTAAAATGGCAAAAGCAATAACATCATTTTAAAAAATGACTGGATGACCGTTTTTTAAATAAAAATCTCCAGCATTATAAATATTAAAGGCTAGAAAAAATATTGTTCCAGGGACTTGAGTTGACTAAACTTGGGGTCCATGAGGGAATTTTTTTAATTTTTTGGTGCAAAATTGGCTACAGTTACTTAGTTGCTATTCTCTACAACAAATAGGCATATGTTTTGAACATGGTGACATTGGCTTTGTGTAACTACTGTATATATGTCAAAACATCATAAACAATACATTGCCAGGAAACCTCTTGAATAAATGCAAATTTTTCTAACCTTAATTTAAAAAAAATCAATAATAAAGTAGCCACAAGTTCAGATTGCTTTACTATCCAGTGATGACTTGATGGCTTCCTCATGTTTTTACTGGACTAAATATATTTTCCTGGTTTTAGTTGTAGTTTTCATAACAACTAATGTTACAATATATTACAAATTTGTTGCAGACATTTTGTTACACCCACATCCCTAGCTCTCCTGGGTTTCCTGTTCTAGCACTGTGTGATATCATATCTTTACCTAACACATTAAAAAAGGATATACAGTATTCTGATTCTGACATACACTGAGAAAATTTATATTTTCTGACATATACTGGGAAGAACAAGCAACTGTATGCTTTTTGAAAAGTCATAAAGGGTTTTTAAAAAACAAACAAAAAAAAACAGTATAGCTCAAGTGTTATTTGATGACTAAATAACTATTTGCACACGTTTGTAAATGTTTTAATTATTAGCAATAAAGGTCATATTTCAAACATTAGCAAGCATGTCAGAGTCCTAATTAAGGAGTATGTGAGTTCTTTTATGTGTACTTCATTAAATGAAATAAGAAAAATATAATTAGCTTTTATTTAGATTACTCAATTCAGAATAATAAAAGCACAGACATCTCTTTTGACTTATTTATCTCATCCCGTTTTTTTATCAGAGATTTTGCATCAAGTTAAATAACGCTGTATCACACACTCCAAACTCAAATTTACACCTAATAACTTGAATTACAATACAAACTATATTCTTTATACATTGACATTTCATGTAGTTATGCTAAACGCTTGTATAGATGAAAACAGTATGTTACAACAGATACTTTAAACCAAATGTCTAATGTTTGCATGACCACTTTTCTTAACTGCAGAGTAATATAAGCTACAGAAGCTTAGCCATCCTGAATAATTTGTTTTACTTGTATAATTTCAGCACAACATAGTAGCACAGATAACGTGCTGTACACAATTCATAATGAACACTTTAGTTATCACAGTCAAGAAAACCAAAGGTTTTGATATGTACTCTTTTGTAATAGCGGGTTTACTTGCTCCTTCACCCAAGCTAGTAAAGTGATTAGAATGAAGAATCAGCTAGTTTAAGAATTAGCAGAGTGTGTAAATCTGTACAGCACAGCAGCAAGTAATGCAGAATATATATTGTGCATTGGTCTCCTAAGAGGCTAATTAGGTGCTCACATAGACTGATGCAATGCAGAGAGCTAATATTGAGTGCTTTTCTAAAAATCTGCAATGACAGCCATATGTAATTAAAGCTATAAAAATGTTATAGAAATACATCTATAAAAATAAATAATTATTTTAAAAAATGCCCTGTAGTTGCCATATACAGTTCAAAAAGGGCAATTCTGTTACTTGACATTATTTCATGAGATAATTCATGCTAGAAGTTGAGGCTAATAAGTCTGAAAACTAGAATAAGTGAAATTGAAACAGCAGAGGTGCCACCAGGGCCGGCCCTACCATGGGACCCAATGGGCCCATGGTCCCAGGCGGCATTTACAGAGGGGCGGCAGCCGGCAGTGACAAGGCAGCATGAAGGGATACAGCCGCAGAGTTTCCATAGCGACCCGGCCCCTGCTCCAGGGGGGGGGCGGTGCGGGCTCCCTCTCACATTAGATTCAATGTCAATGCGTCTGTGTGGGTGGCAGGCATCACCTCGGATACCAGACTGTGACAGGCAGACCACTGCCCTCCCCTTCACACAGGTGAGATGGGGCTGCTTAATGGAGGAGGCGGGTCATGTACTGCGTGGAATGACAGGCGTGGAATGACAGGCAGTACTGCGGTGAATGTTCTGCCTTCCTGGTTCACAGACCCGCCTTCTCCACACTGCCTCCGAACTCTGTGTCCTCCCTGTTTCTGCTCCTCTGGCTCAGAAACAGTTTGGTCCTACCCCCTCCCCCCTTGTCTCCTCCCCTCACCTCTCCATTCAAATCAGACGCCGCTTGTGTCTTTTCACCTCCCTCTTCGCTTACAACCGCCTCTCCCACACCTGTCCTCAGTCATGGCGGGGCCCGCTGGGGGATTAACATGCTCTCTAGCTGGAGCGAAAGAAGTGTGACTAGGTAAGAGTGGAGTGGGGGCGGGCGGAAGTGGGAATGTTAGAACATTCTGCAGTGCGGGACACAGGGCTGGTTGATCTTCTACACACTGAGGGAGACTGAAACTTCTCCTGACTCCCCCTGTACTGGGAACATCCTATATTTGGGGTTGTGACAGAAGCCAGCATGGGGGAGGGGTGAGTCCTGGACATGCTGGGTCTTATAGTGTACAGGCAGTAGGGGGCCCCCTGTGTTCATTCAGAGACCTAAAACCAAAGCCCCCCAACAGGGCTAATAAAAAAAATATGGTAAAAAAAAAACACTGAAACCGTCCACTGCCCCACTGACACCGTCCACTGCCCCACTGACGCCGTCCACTGCCCCACTGACGCCGTCCACTGCCCCACTGACGCCGTCCACTGCCCCACTGACGCCATCCACTGCCCCACTGACGCCGTCCACTGCCCCACTGACACCGTCCACTGCCCCACTAACACCGTCCTCTGCCCCACTGACACCATCCACTGCCCCACTGACGCCGTCCACTGCCCCACTGACGCCGTCCACTGCCCCACTGACGCCGTCCACTGCCCCACTGACACTGTCCACTGCCCCACTGACACCATCCACTGACACCGTCCACTGCCCCACTGACACCATCCACTGACACTGTCCACTGCCCCACTGACACTGTCCACTGCCCCACTGACACCATCCACTGACACTGTCCACTGCCCCACTGACACCGTCCACTGACACCGTCCACTGCCCCACTGACACCGTCCACTGACACCGTCCACTGCCCCACTGACACCGTCCACTGCCCCAATGACACCATCCACTGACACCGTCCACTGCCCCACTGACACCGTCCACTGCCCCACTGACACCATCCACTGACACCGTCCACTGCTCCACTCTGCATTTTTTATTTTTTTGCGCTATAAACAAGAAAAAAACGAACATTTTGAAAAAAATAAGTATTTTTTACTTTTTGCTATAATAAATATCCCCCAAAAAACTGTCTTCATCAGTTTAGGCCAATATGTATTCTTGGTTAAAAAATAAATAAAAAATAAAACGCAATAAGCGTGTATTGATTGGTTTGCGCAATAGCGTCCACAAAATAGGGAATAGATTTTGGTGGGCGGGATTATTTTTTTTTGGGGGGTGGGGGGCAGCATTTCATTCTTGGGCCCAGGCAGCACAATGTCTTGGGCCGGCCCTGGGTGCCACCATGTTAATTTTCTCAAGTAGAGAAAAAAACTTCAGTTTTCATAAAACTGGCTATTAAAAATGGCCTGAAACTGAGTACTGGGGGAAAAAAAAACATTTTTCTAAGACATATCTACATTCTTGAAAATTAACATTGAAGTCTATTAAGAGTGTATGTATAGACATTACTCAACTCTACCCCCAAACTGCACTTTTACCTTCTAGAGCATGTCACAGGATTTATATATTTTTTTCTTTTACTCTGTTCCTGTAAGGATAAACAGCTATTTTGTGATAAATCACTGGGTTTGTAAAATTCTTCAAGGCGCATCTGTAGTTCTTATAGATGTAGGCATACCTATCAGAACTTCATGTCTCAAGAGCCACAGCGTACGACCAGGCTCTTGGGAGTCAAATCAGTAGCATTCTTTTGCTGGGAAAGAAATTGAGTAAAAATATGGATTTGAACACAGTGGTGTGGGGGAATATGTGAGCTCTGTAGGCCCAGCAGAGCTGAAAATTTTTGCTAGAATTTAATTGTGAAAAAGTGAGCTCATAGAATTTTTTGTAGATAAATTGATATTTATCTGTAGTTTCTATGTTTTAAAGGGTTAAAAAATGGGGAAATGTACATGTTCTGCAAGGATGTACTTTTTTTAACCACTTCCCCCGGTTAGATGTCATATTACATCATTTACTTTGAGTGAAGTATCCTGCAGCTTCAGGCATCATCCAGATTTCTTTTTTTTTCAGCCAGCATTTCCCTACATCGTAAAAGCCATCATAGCAGCTGTTTAGCCTCTTGATTGCTTTTACAGGCGGCGGGAGGGGACGCCCCCTCCGGTGCATCTCCAGTCTTTTCTGTGCGATCCGGGAAGCCGGAGAATGAATCTGACGGTGGTGGTGGTTTACCATAGAGCTGGCTGTGGACCAGATGGTCTCTATGACCCACGGAGGCTAAAAGCAACATCATGATGTCACTTCCGGTGCTGGCAGATGTAAACTCTGCCTTTTTTTTGCTGGAAAGCCTAAGATCAATTTTTGTTACCTCAGGCTTTCCAGCATAGAGGAGAGATGTGTGGATTTATAGACCCCAGATCTCTCTGTAAAGTGGACCTGTCATGCCCTATTCCTGTTACAAGGGATGTTTACATTGCTTGTAATTGGAATAAAAGTGGTAAAAAATAAAGGGAAAGTGTAAAAAAATAAAAATAAAATAAACAACAAAAAAAAAGTTTTAACCACTTAAGCCCGGACCATTTGGTAGCTAAAGGACCAGAGGTGAATTCAGAATTTTGCACTGCGCTGCTTTAACTGTAAATTGTGCGGACATGCAATGTTGTACCCAAACGAAATTTGCGTCCTTTTCTTCCCACAAATAGAGCTTTCTTTTAATGGTATTTGATTGCCTCTGCGATTTTTATTTTTTGCGATATAAACGGAAAAAGACCGAAAATTTCGAAAAAAAATGATATTTTCTACTTTTTGTTATAAGAAAAATCGAATAAACTCAATTTTAGTCATACATTTAGGCCAAAATTTATTCAGCCACATGTCTTTAGTAAAAAAAATGTCAATAAGCGTATATTTATTGGTTTGCGCAAAAGTTATAGCATTTACAAACTAGGGTACATTTTCTGGAATTTACACAGCTTTAAATTTATGACTGCCTATCTCATTTCTTGAGGTGCTAAAATGGCAGGGCAGTACAAAACCCCCCCAAATGACCCCATTTTAGAAAGTAGACACCCCAAGGAAATTGCTGAGAGGCATGTTGAGCCCATTGAATATTTTTTTTTTTTGTCCCAAGTGATTGAATAATGGCAAAAAAAAAAAAAAATTACAAAAAGTTGTCACTAAATGATATATTGCTCACACATGCCATGGTTATATGTGGAATTGCACCCCAAAATAAATTTTGCTGCTTCTCCTGAGTACGGGGATACCACATGTGTGGGACTTTTTTAGGAGCCTAGCCACGTACGGGACCCCGGAAACCAAGGACCGCCTTCAGGATTTCTAAGGGCGCAAATTTTTGATTTCACTCCTCACTACCTATCACAGTTTTGAAGGCCATAAAATGCCAAAATAGCACAAAACCCCCCCAAATGACCCCATTTTAGAAAGTAGACACCCCAAGGAAATTGCTGAGAGGCCTGTTGAGCCCATTGAATATTTTTTTTGTCCCAAGTGATTGAATAATGACAAAAAAAAAAATACAAAAAGTTGTCACTAAATGATATATTGCTCACACATACCATGGTTATATGTGGAATTGCACCCCAAAATAAATTTTGCTGCTTCTCCTGAGTACGGGGATACCACATGTGTGGGACTTTTTAGGAGCCTAGCCGCGTACGGGACCCCGAAAACCAATCACCGCCTTCAGGATTTCTAGGCACAAATTTTTGATTTGACTCCTCACTACCTATCACAGTTTCGAAGGCCATAAAATGCCAAAATAGCACAAAACCCCCCCAAATGACCCCATTTTGGAAAGTAGACACCCCAAGCTGTTTGCTGAGAGGCATGGTGAGTATTTTACAGCTCTCATTTGTTTTTGAAAATGAAGAAAGAACATTTTTTTTTTCTTTTTTTTTTTCAATTTTCAAAACTTTGTGACAAAAAGCGAGATCTGCAAAATACTCACAATACCTCTCAGCAAATAGCTTGGGGTGTCTACTTTCCAAAATGGGGTCATTTGGGGGGGTTTTGTGCCATCTGGGCATTCCATGGCCTCCGAAACTGTGATAGGCAGTGAGAAGTGAAATCAAAAATTTACACCCTTAGAAAGCCTGAAGGCGGTGATTGGTTTTTGGGGTCCCGTACGCGGCTAGGCTCCCAAAAAGTCTCACACATGTGGTATCCCCGTACTCAGGAGAAGCAACAGAATGTATTTTGGTGTGTAATTCCACATATGCCCATGGCATGTTTGAGCAATATATCATTTAGTGACAACTTTGTGCAAAAAAAAAAAAAATTTCTTTTTTCGGCAACTTGTGTCAACATATAAAATATTCCATGGACTCGACATGCCTCTCAGTATATAGCTTGGGGTGTCTACTTTCCAAAATGGGGTCATTTGGGGGGGGTTTTGAACTGTTCTGGCATTTTATACACAACATTAGGAAGCTTACATCCACTCTTCTAACCACTTGAAGACAAAGCCCTTTTTGACACTTTTTGTTTACATGAAAACATATTTTTTTTGCAAGAAAATTATGTTGAACCCCCAAACATTATATATATTTTTAAAGCAAAGGCCCTACAGAATAAAATGGTGGGTGTTGCATTTTTTTTTCTACACAGTATTTGCGCAGCGATTTTTCAAACGCATTTTTTGGGGAAAAAATACACTTTTTTTAATTTTAATGCACTAAAACACACTATATTGCCCAAATGTTTGATGAAATAAAAAAGATGATCTTAGGCCGAGTACATAGATAACAAACACGACATGCTTTAAAATTTCGCACAAACGCGCATTGGCGACAAACTACATACATTTTTAAAAGCCTTTACAGGTTACCCCGTTAGATTTACAGAGGAGATCTACTGCTAAAATTACTGCCCTCGATCTGACCTTCGCGGTGATACCTCACATGCATGGTGCAATTTCTGTTTACATATGACGCCAGACCGACGCTTGCGTTCGCCATTGGGCAAGAGCAGGGCAGGACAGGGGTGCTTTTTTTTATTTTTTATTTTTTTATTATTAATTTTGCTTTTTTATTTTATTTTTAAATTGTTCCTTCCATATTTTTTTTTTAATCATTTTTATTGTTATCTCAGGGAATGTAAATATCCCCTATGATAGCAATAGGTAGTGACAGGTACTCTTTTTTTGAAAAAACTGGGGTCTAGACCCTAGATCTTTCCTCTGCCCTCAAAGCATCTGACCACACCAAGATCGGTGTGATAAAATGCTTTCCCAATTTCCCAATGGCGCTTTTTATATCTGGGAGGGACATTCCCTCCCACTGCTTGTAAAAGCAGTCCAGAGGCTAATTAGCCACTAGGATTGCTTTTACATGAAAGCCGGCCACTGGCTGAAAAGAATGATACCAAGATGATACCTAAACCCGCAGGCATCAATCTGGTATAACCATTCAAAGTCCAGCAACATACCAGTACGTTGCTGGTCCTTGTTGGACATGTATTGTAATCTTTTTTTTTCATGCAGCCAGGTGGCTGAACGAAAAAAGAGATTGATCGGTGGGTATGCCCACCATTAGAATACCGCCCTTCATCCACCCACTTCTAATGATGGGCATACATGCACCATTTATATATGCCGAAGCATGGGGGCATCCTCCCGCAAAAAAGTTATGCCGCACACACATGGTCTGACTTTTCCACGGGCAAGCCTCCGTCGGAATTTCGATCGTATGTACGCGGCATTAGGAGCAAAATCACTCCTCCGCCCCTGCTGCCCCAATGCTTCGGCATATTTGCTTTTTTTTTTTAACTGTGGTGGTGAAATCACCTCCTACAGCACTGGAGTCGCAGGGATCAGACCTGTCTCTGCGAACGCTGCAGTTATGTGTGTTGTGTTTTGTAAGTGACAGTGATCGATAGATACTGCACTTGGGTGGCCTGGGCTGGACGGAGGGGCAAAACGCAGGTGCTAGCAGGTATCTGGGCTGATCCCGCTAACACTGCGTTTTTGGGAACCCTAAACTGCTGGGGACGCTAGTAAAGATCTGATCAGATCAGATATTAATCTGTTCAGATACTATACCACTAAGGGAGGTGTATGCTTCACGCGTGGGTGTTAGCGTTACTGGCACTAACCTGACGCTGCCTGGGGTGTGACGCAGACCCTCTCTGACGCTAAAACCTAATTGATATCACCCGCCGGGCGATCAGGGGGTTAAACCTTTATTGGGTTATATACGGCGGGTGCCCTGACACTATAAAAAGCAAACTAACTAACCAGCGTCACCCGTAACACTTATATGATGATCACTGGTGAAAGGGTTAACTAGGGGCAATTAGGGGGTTAAAACCTTTATTAGATAATATATGGGGGTACCTGACGCTATAAAAACCTGCGGCGAAGCTAAAAAAAATTACTGGCTACCGATCTGCATCACCGACGCTAAGACAGCGATCAGAAAAATGATCGCTTAGCGACAGTGGTGATAGGGGTGAAAGGGTTACCTGGGGGGCGATCAAGGGGGTTAAACCTTTATTAGATAATTTATGGGGGTACCTGACGCTATAAAAGCCTGCGGCGAACCTAAAAAAAATGACTGGCTACCGATCTGCATCACCGACGCTAAGACAGCGATCAGAAAAATGATCGCTTAGCAACGGCGGTGCTAGGGGGTGAAAGGGTTATCTGGGGGGTGATCAAGGGGTTAAACCTTTATTAGGGGGGGTTAGGGGGCTACACTGGACCTAAAACTAAATGTAGTGACACTTTTACAGTCACAAATGTCACCGATTGCAATGATCAGTAAATAAATGGTCACTGCAATCAGTGACACTGTGACTGGGGGCTGGGGGGTGATCTGGGGGGGGCGATGTATGTGCCTATGTGTGCTGGTGTTAGTGTAGTGTTTGTGCACTAACCTTGATGTCTTCTCTTGTACGCCGCTCGGTATATGTGAGCGCCGCACAGGAGATGACATCACTTCCTCCTGCTTCCTCTGTCTGTGTGTACATTCGACAGACAGAGGGGGCATTTCCATTCGCCGGGAGCGATCGCGGGGGGGGTGGCTGGAATCGAACGGCCGTCCCCTCATGTCGGATCGCTCCCCAACGAATTCCGACCGCTCACTGTACAGAAGGGGGGTCCGATCGGACCCCAGAACTGTACAAAGGCAATCACGTATGCTCTACGTGATTGTGCCTGTCGGTGCTATTGTGCCGACGTATATATACAGTGAGCGGTCGTTAAGTGGTTAAAGCATCCCATTCCCTTGTGCTTGCACACAGAAGTGAAACCATAGGTCGCGTCCGCATATGTAAACAGCGTTCAAACCACACATGTAGGGTATCTCTGCAATTTTTAGAGTGAGAGCAATGTTTCTATTGCTAGACCTCATCTGTAGCTCTAAATTGGTATCCTTTAGAAATGTTTAATGTGTTGCCTGAGGTGATTTTTAAGTACTGTAGTTTGGCGCCATTCCACGAGTGTACACAATTTTAAAGCGTGACATGTTTGGTATCTATTTACTCAGCATAACATCATCTTTCATATTATACAAAAAAATTGAGGTAAATATTGTGTCTTTTTTTTTTTTTATTCACAAAAGTGTTTTTTTTTCCCTCCCAAAAATTGCTGCACAAATACTGTGTGCCAAAAAAATGCAATTACCGCCATGATATTCCCTAGGGTCTCTTCTAAAAAAATATATATATATATATGTATATATATATATATATATATATATATATAATGTTTTGGGGCTCTGACGTCTGAGTAATTTTCTAGTAAAAAAATTATGATTTTTACATGCTTACAGGGAAATGCCAGAATTGGTTAGAATTGCAAGTGTTTAAATCAGTAATGATCCACTGTATGCTGATACTGTTAATTTTTTATGATAAAGACATCAATAAAAGGAGACTTCTTCAGACTGCAGTTCTAGTGATTCCTGTTGCTTTAGTGAACCAGAATTTACATTTTCCAGAGTTCTTGCAATACCTGTAGTGAATTATTACAAAAATGCTTTATAGAAAAACAAGACTATGGTGACCTAACATGGTTTGAAATCTGCAAGCAAGGGACATTGTTCGGGCTGATACAGTAAAACTGAAGAAAATAGAAGAGCAGAAGCATTTCACATAGAAATGAGGGCAAATTCTTGTTTAACTTTTCTCTAAGAAAATTATGACTGGTTGCTATTGACAATAGCGCTACTTTTATGTTTCTTATATTTTGTCCATCTTTAACGAGTCATTGCTTTCTTCTATATTTCTACATGAATGATTTATTATAGAATAGAGACTGTTCACAGTTTTTTTGTTTAATGTGTCTGATTAGATATTCAATAAATGAATGCAGCTTTACCTAATTCAGTAAGTTTAGTGAACATTCACCTTACGAAGTAAACAATATCTATTCCTTTGATAAATCAACTTCAGTGTGTGCCTGATAGAGTAAAAGATCCTAATATAAGGTGAAGGGAGAAATAAAGTTCATCTTAACAGAGAGTCCATAATGCATAGACTATGGTATCCTGCAGCTTCTCTCAATGATCCAGGCTGATCAGCACCAGTGAAAAAACAGAAGGACAGGAGTGAAGGATCCACTTGTGATATGGTATCACTTGTTGCATAAATAAATTGCCAGACTTACACTTAGGTTGCTCACATTCTGTGTGAATAAGCAGAAAACATTCTAAGCACATCACTAAGTAAAGCTGTGAAGACCAGCGGTGGATAATCCCGGCCACAGCCCGTTTCCCTGAGTGGATCCATATCCAGCCAACCAACACCCGGATTATCTATCACTGTCCTTCACAGCTTTATTTTGTGATGTGCTTTGGACGTTTTCTGCTTATCCACAACAAATATAAGCAACCTAAGTGTAAGTGTATTAAATTATTTATGCAGAACACAATACTATATACTAACTGGATCCCGGGATGCTGTGTGGCAAGGTTTAAATTTACCTACTATGAGAGAAAAATTTGTGGATAATGGAGTTTTACTTCGCTCTAGTGTACCCCTTAATGTTCCAATGTCAGGTAAACCCCCCCCCCCTTGCCTTTGAAGCCCTCTTCTGCTGTGATTGGTGAATCCTCTTTTAAAGAGACCATGCCATGTGAAATATCGCCTTTGGGCTTTCACTTAGCTAAAAAAGTTTAAGAAAAAATTTGGAGGGATGAATTCATCGACATATTGTCATTATTACCTGCTTCAAAGGAATTTCTGTCCAAATCTGACAAGCAAGCAGGGGAACGTACGGAAGAGGATAGGAGGAGAGCCATTTCCAAAACTTTCCAGAACTGGTTACAGACTTTTTGCATTTATTCAGCTGTAATGGGAGAACACTTCCCTGAGAAATTCTCAGGTTTATTCCAGCATTTAGATATAATTGCTGAAGCCTTTTGTCATTTTGGTGGTACTGCCTGGTACGCTTATGTCGAGATTTTTTGGCGGAAATTAGCAGTTCACCCCTCTTTGCATTGCGGGTTTAAGGACGTAGGCTTATGGTTAAATCTCATGTTGCCGCAAAAGCCTCAATTCCCCTTGAGGGTAGTGTCTAACCTGCAAACTTAATTTTTTAAGGGAATTTGTTTTGCCTTCAACGAAGGGCAATGCAAGTTTCTCTCTAACTGCAGGTATAGGCACAAGTCCTCCTGCTGTAACGGGAACCATTCTACTAGCAGGTGCTTTTGTAGATCTGCAGCAACCTCTTTTTCATCACTTCCTAGGGATTCTAATGGGAAGAGCCTCGACCCCAGTGAGCCTAACAAGAATGCTTCCCTGGTTATATCGCTATCCCGATCACAGGATAGCAGTTCTGCTGATTAATAGTTTCAGAGATGGGTTTTTGGTTCCTTCTATTAGTGGGACAGGCTGTAACATGGTCAAGAATTTAAAATCTGCATACTTACGTTCAAGAAAAAAGGGCCCCTTTTCTCTCCCTCAGTTTCCTAATTTTAAAGTGGAGCTCCACCCTAAATAGCAACTTTTGCTATTTGGAACCCTCCCCCCCTCCGGTGTCACAATTGACACCTTTCAGGGGGGAGGGGGGTGAAGATACCTGTCTAAGACAGGTATTTTCACCCACATCCGGGAGTCCTGTCTCCGGGAATCTGCGGGAGTTACGTCACTTCCCGCAGACTTCCCTTGGTGTTCTGGGAGACACTCGGCTCCCAGAACACAGGAGCACCAATCAGAACGGCGCAGCGCGACTAGCGCATGCGCCGTAGGGAACCGGGCATGAAGCCGCAGGGCTTCACTTCCTGGTTCCCTCAGCGAGGATGGCGGAGGGAGCAGCAGAGCGACGAGCGGTCGCTCGTCCTCTGCTGCGGACGTCGCTGGACTCCAGGACAGGTAAGTGTCCAAATATTAAAAGCCAGCAGCTGCTGTAGCTGTAGCTGCTGGCTTTTAATTTTTTTTTCCGGTGGAGCAACCCCTTTAAGCTCTCTCCTTTGGGAGAAAGAGCGAGGCAGTTTCCGATTGACACATAATTTTTCCTACAGGACGGACATTTCTGATGTTGAAACCCCAGTATCCTATTATTCCTTCGACGAAGCTCTTGTTATTTTAAGGCAGTATGGATGTGGTGCTTTGTTGGCTTTAGCGGACATCAGATCTGTCTTTCGTTTGCTTCCAGTTCACACACAGGGTTTCGATCCACTAGGTTTTCAATTTTAGGGCCAATTTTATCTCGGCAAATGTATGTCCATGGGGTTTTCTTTGTCATGTTTTTATTTTGAAGCCTTTTCTAAGATTTTGCATTGGGTTTTGTCAGTATCCTATCCTTTCAGGGGTTTTCTGCATTATTTAGAAGACTTTTTATTTGTCGGCCCAGCGAGCTCCCCTGCATGTCTCAAATCTTTACAACAATCTTTTAGCATATGTTAATCCTTTGGGGTTCGCTTGCACAAGAAAAGACAGTTCTCCCTTCCACCACTATCAAATTTTTGGGGATTACAATTGACTCCTCATTAATGGAGTTCAGATTGCCCTTAGACAAACTGCAAAAAATGAGATCAATGATCTCAGTCTTCCTGTTGAAAAAAAAGGTTTTACTGAAGGAAGCCCAATCTCTATTCGGTCTATTTGCTTTCACAGCCAGGGTCATCCCTATAGCTAAGATATTTTCCCAGGGGTTTGCTTTGGTGACCAGGAGTCTTAAGAGTCCATTTTCTCACATTTGTATCTCCAAGAGCATTAACCACATAGCGACCAGCGCACGCCGATATACGTCGGCAGAATGTCACGGGCAGGCAAATGGGTGTACCTGTACGTCCCTGTAAATTTGTTACCCAGCGGGCGCCCCCCGCGTGCCTCGTGAGTGCGCTTGCGGGTCCCAGGAACTCGATGTTCCCGGGCGGCCCGCAATTGCTGTCGGCAAAGGCAGAACAGGAGGATGCCTTTGTAAACAAGGCATTCCCCTGTTCTGCCTAGTGACATGTCACTGATCGAATGTTCCCTGTGATCGGGAACAGTGATCAGTGACGTGTCACTGGTAGCTCCTCCCCCTAACAGTTATAATCACTCACTAGGACACACTTAACCCCTTCAGTGCCACCTAGTGGCTAACCCCTTCACTGCCAGTGTAATTTTCACAGTAATCAGTGCATTTTTATAGCACTGATTAGTGATGAGCCAAACACCCCCGGGTTCGGTTCGCACCAGAACCCGCGAACGGACCGAAAGTTCGCACAAACTTTAGAACCCTATTAAATACAATGGATGCGAACGTTCGAAATCTAAAGTGCTAATTATAACGACTAATATGCATGTTATCGTCCTAAAAAGGGTTTGGGAACCCGGGTTCTGCACCAGGGGACATGTATCAATCCAAAAAAAAAGTTTTAAAAACTGCCGTTTTTCGGGAGCAGTCATTTTAATGATGCATAAAGTGAAAAAAAAAAGTAAAATATTCCTTTAAATATCGTACCTGGGGGGTGTCTAAAGTATGCCTGTGAAGTGCCACGTGTTTCCCGTGTTTAGAACTGTCCCTGCACAAAATTACATTTCTAAAGGAAAAAAAGCCATTTAAAGCTTTAATGTAATGTCTGGTCCCGGTAATATGGATGAAAATCTTTAAGAAAAATGGCATAGCTACCCCATCACACCCCCCCCATTACCCCAGCCCATTACCAGCCCCTTTGGGTCTTGTATGGATATTAAGGGGAACCCCGCACACAAAATAAAAAAGGCCCTATATACTCTGAACAGCCGTATACAGGCGGTGCATACAAGACAGGGACTGTAGGTTTGTTCTTATGTAGAATCTGTTTGTAATTTTGAACAGGTAAATTTTTTAAGTGTAGCTCCAGCCCAAAAATCAATTTTTAAGCTTTTTGGAAAACATAGGGAAGGGTTATCACCCCTGTAACATTTGTTTTGCTGTCTGTGCAGTGTGCACCTGTCCAGAACAGTTCACCTCACTTTCCGTCCTAATGACAAATGTTTTTTGAAAATTTGGGGTTTTTATTGAAACAAGAATTGGTGATAAAGCATCAGTGGAGAGGAGACACTTTTTTCCCATATTAACTCTTACAGGAGAGAATTTGCCTTCCTAGGGGTAGATTTCGTCTCACTTCCTGTTGTATCCTTCCGTTTGCAAGGAGGAGACATTTGTAAGTTGGATGTTTGAAAGTAGGGGCCTGCCGTATATACTCAGCTGAAATTTGCCCCTTACATGTTGGTGTTGCCACAACACTGTGAGCCCTCACAGTTACTCTTGGTGGGCGCATGAATGGGCTCTGCTGTGAATTATTAGATCAAGAATTGTAATTGCATGCCCCTGTTGAACAGGGGCTGAAAAATTGGGCCTTTGGTGGTGGTGGTGGTGGTGTTGACACAACACTGTAAGGCCTCACAGTTACTCTTGGTGGGCGCAGGAATGGGCCCTGCTGTGAATTATTAGATCAAGAATTGTAATTGCATGCCCCTGTTGAACAGGGGCTGAAAAATTGGGCCTTTGGTGGTGGTGGTGGTGGTGTTGACACAACACTGTAAGGCCTCACAGTTACTCTTGGTGGGCACAGGAATGGGCCCTGCTGTGAATTATTAGATCAAGAATTGTAATTACATGCCCCTGTTAAACAGGGGCAGAAAAATTGGGCCTTAGGCACTGGTGCCACAACACTGCAACCCCTCACAGATACTGTACTTGGAGCACAGCAAAGAGCCCTGTTGCAAAGTATTGCATCAAAAATTGTAATTACACGCCCCTGTTAAACAGGGGCTGAAAAATTGGGCCTTAGCCACTGGTGCTGGTGCCACGACACTGCAACCTCTCCCAGATACTCTAGTTGGAGTGCAGGAATGAGCCCTGCTGCAAAGCATTGCATAAAAAATTATAATAACACGCCCCTGTTAAACAGGGGCTGAAAAATTGGGCCTTAGCCACTGGTGGTGGCACCCAGAAACAAAAATGTTCTTCCAAGCTATCATCATCAATCGGATCATTGAGGAGGAGGAGGATAGTCAGTCAACATAACAGGACAGTCTCTCAGCATCAGCATCAGTCTTGAAGGGATGTGACATTTGAAAATAAATTAGTCTGTTATATCAGCTTCAGGTGTTTGGTAGCTGGTGGGGATCCAAGACTGGTTCATCTTTATGAAGGTCAGTCGATCAACAGAGTCGGTGGACAGGCGCACCCTGTGATCCATGACAAATCCTCCAGCAGCACTGAATGTGCGTTCTGAAAGAACGCTGGATGCAGGACAGGCCAGTAGCTCAATTGCATACTGTGCAAGCTCTGGCCAGTGATCCATCCTCAAGACCCAGTAAGCCAGAGGATTTTCGGTGGGGAAGGTGTCCAAGTCTGACCTTGCCCCTAGGTATTCCTGCACCATGTATATCAGACGCTGGCGATGGTTGCTGGAACCGATCATACCTTGGGGCTGCGGACTAAAGAATTGTCTGAACGCATCGGTCAGACGGCCACCTTCCCCACCGCTCCTTCTTTGACTGACCGAAGCCTCAGCAACTCGTTGTCCAGGACCAGGAGTATGTAACCTCCCAGTCTCTGGGAACGCGTTGCACAGACCTTTCTGCAAGGCCTCCCGTAGTTGTCTCATCCTCTGCTCCCTCTGCGACGGTAAGATAAGGTCCGCAACCTTACCCTTGTACCGTGGATCAAGGAGAGTGGCCAGCCAGTAATGGTCCCTCTCCTTGATCCGAAGAATACGAGGATCCTTCCGCAGACTTTGCAGGATCAGGGAGGCCATGCAGCGTAGGTTAGCTGAGACATTCGGTCCGGAGTCCTCTGGGTCACTAAGGATGACATGATCCGCAGCCACCTCCTCCCAGCCACGTACAAGTCCACTGGTTTCTTGGGACTGTAAATCATCCCTAAAAGACTGCTGCTGATGATGCTGAGTGCCAGGCTCCACCTCCATGCTGACACAATCCTCCTCCTCCTCTTCTTCCTGTGCGATGGGTGGGACAGAAGGAACACTGTCTGGGTAAAGGGGGCCTTGAGAGGCAAGGAAGTCCTCCTCTTCCTGCCTCTGTTCTGCCTCAAGTGCCCTGTCCATTATTCCATGCAGCATATGTTCCAACAGGTGGACAAGAGGTACAGTGTCACTGATGCATGCACTGTCACTGCTCACCATCCTCGTGGCCTCCTCAAATGGTGCCAGGACAGTGCATGCATCCCCGATCATGCCCCACTGGCGTGGTGAAAAAAAACAGAGCTCCCCTGACCCTGTCCTGGTGCCGTAGTCGCACAGGTACTCATTGATGGCCCTCTGCTGCGTGTGCAGCCGCTGCAGCATGGCCAACGTTGAGTTCCACCTGGTGGGCATGTCACATATAAGGCAGTTCTTGGGCAGGTTCAACTCCTTTTGCAGCTCAGCCAGGCGAGCACTGGCATTATAAGATCTGAGGAAATGCACACATACTTTCCTGGCCTGCCTCAGGACATCCTGTAAGCCCGGGTACCTGCCCAAGAACCGCTGCACCACCAGGTTAAGGACGTGAGCCACACAGGGCACATGGGTCAGTTGTCCCTGTCGGAGAGCGGAGAGGAGGTTGGTGCCATTGTCGCAAACTACCATTCCTGGCTTAAGCTGGCGTGGTGTCAACCACCTCTCAGCCTGCCCCTGCAGAGCAGACAGAACCTCTACCCCAGTGTGGCTCCTGTCCCCCAAACACACCAGCGCAAGCACGGCATGGCAACTTTTTGCCTGCGTACTTGCATAGCCGCTTGAACGCCTACGGAGCACCGCTGGTTCCGAGGACAAAGCACAGGAAGAGACCATGGAGGAAGAAGAAGAGGAGGGGGTGGAGGACAGAGGTGTGTCGCAACCAGTAGTAGCATTTTGGAGGCGTGGCGGTGGAACAACCTCCAACACTACTGCACCTTGTCCTGCATCCTTCCCAGCTGCCTCAGGACATCCTGTAAGCCCGGGTACCTGCCCAAGAACCGCTGCACCACCAGGTTAAGGACGTGAGCCACACAGGGCACATGGGTCAGTTGTCCCTGTCGGAGAGCGGAGAGGAGGTTGGTGCCATTGTCGCAAACTACCATTCCTGGCTTAAGCTGGCGTGGTGTCAACCACCTCTCGGCCTGCCCCTGCATAGCAGACAGAACCTCTGCCCCAGTGTGGCTCCTGTCCCCCAAACACACCAGCGCAAGCACGGCATGGCATCTTTTTGCCTGCGTACTTGCGTAGCCGCTTGAACGCCTACGGAGCACCGCTGGTTCCGAGGACAAAGCACAGGAAGAGACCATGGAGGAAGAAGAAGAGGAGGGGGTGGAGGACAGAGGTGTGTCACAACCAGTAGTAGCATTTTGGAGGTGTGGCGGTGGAACAACCTCCAACACTACTGCACCTTGTCCTGCATCCTTCCCAGCTGCCTCAGGACATCCTGTAAGCCCGGGTACCTGCCCAAGAACCGCTGCACCACCAGGTTAAGGACGTGAGCCACACAGGGCACATGGGTCAGTTGTCCCTGTCGGAGAGCGGAGAGGAGGTTGGTGCCATTGTCGCAAACTACCATTCCTGGCTTAAGCTGGCGTGGTGTCACTGTCAACCACCTCTCGGCCTGCCCCTGCATAGCAGACAGAACCTCTGCCCCAGTGTGGCTCCTGTCCCCCAAACACACCAGCGCAAGCACGGCATGGCATCTTTTTGCCTGCGTACTTGCGTAGCCGCTTGAACGCCTACGGAGCACCGCTGGTTCCGAGGACAAAGCACAGGAAGAGACCATGGAGGAAGAAGAAGAGGAGGGGGTGGAGGACAGAGGTGTGTCACAACCAGTAGTAGCATTTTGGAGGCGTGGCAGTGGAACAACCTCCAACACTACTGCACCTTGTCCTGCATCCTTCCCAGCTGCCAAAAGAGTGACCCAATGGGCCGTGAAAGAAAGGTAACGTCCCTGTCCATGCCTGCTGGACCATGAGTCAGCGGTAATATGCACCTTACCGCTGACCGCCCTGTCCAGCGAGGCCAAGACATTGCCTTCCACATGCCGGTAGAGAGCCGGAATCGCCTTCCATGAGAAAAAGTGGCGTTTGGGAACCTGCCACTGAGGAACCGCACATTGCACAAACTCACGGAAGGGGGCCGAGTCTACCAACTGAAAAGGCAGCAGTTGAAGCGCTAGCAATTTAGCCAAGCTAGCATTCAACCGCTGGGCAAGTGGATGGCTGGGAGTGAACGTCTTTCGATGGTCCAGCAGCTGGGGCAGGGAAATTTGCCTGCTAGAATCGGACATCGGTGTACTGCTAGCAGAGTGCCCGCAAGTACTTGGCTGTGACACACCTAATTCTACACCTTCATTCCTCTCAGTGCAGGTTTCAGAGAGGACTGAAGGTATAGTGGGGTTGGAGATCCCAGCTGATGCGGTGCAAGAAGAGGTCCGCTTTGTTCTTTGGTGTGGGTCTTTAAGGTAGGCTTGCCAACGAGCTGCATGGCAGGTCAACATATGTCTGGTCAAGCATGTGGTGCCCAAGCGGGTGATGTTTTGGCCACACGATATACGCTTGAGACATATGTTGCAAACAGCAGCTGTGCGATCTGAACACTCGACTCAAAAAAGGCCCACACCAAAGAACTTTTTGAATAACGGGCAGAGGCAGCGCCATGCACAGGCGGAGCTCTGCGGTGTGATTCCGTCGGTGTGCTGCCCTTACGCTGGCCCCCCGAGGGCATCCTGCCTCATTGGAGATGTGCCTCCTCCTCATCCTCCTCCTCCTCCTCTCTCCTATTAGGCACCCACGTGGAGTCAGTGACCTCATCATCCCCTCCCTCCTCATCACTGGAGCCAATCTGGCAGTATGCTGCAGCTGCTGGAACATGACTGCCAGATTGGTGTCCTTCTTGAGCATCCCCTCTCTCTGCTCTCACGCTACTGCCTTCCTCTAGCTGGGTATCATCATCAGACCCTTCGAAACGCTGGGCATCCTCCTGGAGCATGTACCCAACACTGTGCTCAAACAGTTCGGGGGACTCCTCAGGAGGACATGGTTGGTCTAGGGAAGGAGTGACTGATGATGACATTGATACCAGGGAAGAGGACGCTTTGGCAGCTGCTTTGCCAGTACCCTGAGCCTGGGTGAGAGAGGATGAGGAGGATGAGGAGGGCTTGGTCATCCACTATACCAAGTCTTCGGCATGATGCTGCTCAATACGTCCAGCTGCCGAAAAGAAGGACAAGCGTGTCCCATGGCCACGTGCTGATGGCGATGCACCGCGTCCACGACCAGCACTGTTGTCTCTAGACACAGAGCCTGCTTGCCCTCTTTTATTGGCTCCTGACTGTCTGCCTCTCCTTGTTTGCCTTCCAGACATTCTAATGGCCTGCAGGGAAATGGGAAAACCAGCAATAAGGCCTAGCTTCAGGAGTATATTTTGCAGGATTTACACTACGCCTGCTGTAGGTGCTGCAAATGCCTGTTGGTGTAACACACCAGGAAAAAGCAGCAATACAGGCTAACTTCAGGTGTAATATGATCAGGAGGCATACTCCGCCCGCTGTAAGTGCTGCAAATGCCTGTTAATGTAACACACCAGGAAAAAGCAGCAATACAGGCTAACTTCAGGTGTAATATGATCAGGAGGCACACTCCGCCCGCTGTAAGTGCTGCAAATGCCTGTTGGTGTAACACACCAGGAAAAAGCAGCAATACAGGCTAACTTCAGGTGTAATATGATCAGGAGGCACACTCCGCCCGCTGTAAGTGCCGCAAATGCCTGTTGGTGTAACACACCAGGAAAAAGCAGCAATACAGGCTAACTTCAGGTGTAATATGATCAGGAGGCACACTCCGCCCGCTGTAAGTGCCGCAAATGCCTGTTGGTGTAACACACCAGGAAAAAGCAGCAATACAGGCTAACTTCAGGTGTAATATGATCAGGAGGTACACTCCGCCCGCTGTAAGTGCTGCAAATGCCTGTTGGTGTAACACACCAGGAAAAAGCAGCAATACAGGCTAACTTCAGGTGTAATATGATCAGGAGGCACACTCCGCCCACTGTAAGTGCCGCAAATGCCTGTTGGTGTAACACACCAGGAAAAAGCAGCAATACAGGCTAACTTCAGGTGTAATATGATCAGGAGGCACACTCCGCCCGCTGTAAGTGCTGCAAATGCCTGTTGGTGTAACACACCAGGAAAAAGCAGCAATACGGGCTAACTTCAGGTGTATAATGTGCAGGAGGCTTAGCAACAATGACATTGACACTGTCCCCTGCCTATCCTTCTCTCTCCCTGCACACAAGGTTTATCAAAGTATATGACACTGACACTCTCCCTGTCTATCCTTCTCTCTCCCTGCACACAAGGTTTAGCAAAGAATATGACACTGACACTGTCCCCTGCCTATCCTTCTCTCTCCCTGCACACAAGGTTTATCAAAGTATATGACACTGACACTCTCCCTGCCTATCCTTCTCTCTCCATGCACACAAGGTTTAGCAAAGAATATGACACTGACACTGTCCCCTGCCTATCCTTCTCTCTCCCTGCACACAAGGTTTATCAAAGTATATGACACTGACACTCTCCCTGCCTATCCTTCTCTCTCCCTGCACACAAGGTTTAGCAAAGAATGTGACACTGACACTGTCCCCTGCCTATCCTTCTCTCTCCCTGCACACAAGGTTTAGCAAAGAATATGACACTGACACTGTCCCCTGCCTATCCTTCTCTCTCCCTGCACACAAGGTTTATCAAAGTATATGACACTGACACTCTCCCTGCCTATCCTTCTCTCTCCCTGCACACAAGGTTTAGCAAAGAATGTGACACTGACACTGTCCCCTGCCTATCCTTCTCTCTCCCTGCACACAAGGTTTATCAAAGTATATGACACTGACACTCTCCCTGCCTATCCTTCTCTCTCCCTGCACACAAGGTTTAGCAAAGAATGTGACACTGACACTGTCCCCTGCCTATCCTTCTCTCTCCCTGCACACAAGGTTTAGCAAAGAATATGACACTGACACTGTCCCCTGCCTATCCTTCTCTCTCCCTGCACACAAGGTTTATTAAAGTATATGACACTGACACTATCCCTGCCTATCCTTCTCTCTCCCTGCACACAAGGTTTAGCAAAGAATGTGACACTGACACTGTCCCCTGCCTATCCTTCTCTCTCCCTGCACACAAGGTTTAGCAAAGAATATGACACTGACACTCTCCCTGCCTATCCTTCTCTCTCCCTACACACAAGTTTGAGGTACAAATAGCACTGACACTGTCCCTGCCTATGTAACTCTTTCCCTGCGCCGGAACACACTACACAAGGCCGCCGCGCTGGCGGCCTTTTATAGTGTGGGGCGTGTGCTAAACCCCATGAGCTATAATTGGCCACAGGCAACCTGCCTGTGGCCAATTATGGCTCTCCTAGCTGCTGGCGCTGTGATTGGCCAAGCATGCGGGGTCACAGTGCATGCTTGGCCAATCACAGCGCCGGGATTGCACTGCGATGGCGCAGTGTATTGTGGGCCGTTCGCGTCACTCGAATTTGGCGCGAACGGCCCAAATCGTTCGATGTTCGCCGAACGGTCGAACAGCCGATGTTCGAGTCGAACTTATGTTCGACTCGAACACCGAGCTCATCCCTAGCACTGATCACTGTAAAAATGACAATGGTCCCAAAAATGTGTCAAAAGTGTCCGATGTGTCCACCATAAAGTCGCATTCATGATAAAAATCGCAGATCGCCTCCATTACTAGTAAAAAAAAAATATAATAATAAAAATGCCATAAAACTATCCCCTATTTTGTAGACGCTATAACATTTGCGCAAACCAATCAATATACGCTTATTGTGGTTTTTTTTTTACCAAAAATATGTAGAAGAATGAATACATATCGGCCTAAACTGAGAAGAAATTTGCTTTTTTTTTTTAAATTGGGGATATTTATTATAGCACCAAAAGAAAGCTTTATTTGTGGGAAAAAAAAAGGATGTCAATTTTGTTTGGGAGCCACGTCGCACGACCGTGCAATTTTCAGTTAAAATGACGCAGTGCCAAATCACAAAAAGTGCTCTGGTCTTTGGCCAGCCAAATGGCCCGGGGCTTAAGTGGTTAAAGAAGACCTGAAAGTTTGGGATGCTTTTTTATGTAATTTTAATGGTTCAATCATATGGCAACAGGAATTCACTAGTGACTATCAGTTGATATGCTGCTGGCTATTCAGGTTTTGGAGCCTTTATGGACGGCCATTGGTGCGCTGCTGAGTGGCACTCTGATTGGTTTCAGCAGGACATTCTTCAGAACCGTGTCCTCCTCAAATTATTTCTGGTAATAGTTTCCATAGTGGTTTGGAAGGATCTTTTCATGAACCGTAGAGTTCTGGTGCACGCGGATAACAAAGGTGTTTTCTTTGCTATTAATACGTTATCCAGAACCGGTTATTAAACTGTTTTGTTTTGTAGTATTGCACTGCATGCATTTTAATATTTGGTTGAAAGGAAAACACATAACTGGGATACATATTAACATAGCTGACGCTTTATCTCATTTGCAGTTCAAGAAGTTTTGGGAATTGGCTCTATTGGCAGATCAGTGCTGCACCCCTTGCCCAGATTTCCTCTGGGGCTTAATTTGGAGCTGATACTTTTTAACCTAAGAAACTTTGTATCAATGAAAACAAAAATGGTGAGGACAGCCGCACTCCAATCCAACGTATGTTTATTGAAGAAAGACAGGCACTACAAAAACCAGCATAAACCAGGACAGCTGACGCGTTTCACACTTGTTCAGTGTTTACTCATAGCTCTTTGTATCAAGGAAGACTTGGCTAGACTATTGTCTTTCCTGGTCCAGATGGTGTTCTTTTGTCATGAGTTGAGTTTGGACGCCTTAGATGTGACCGCTTATGTCTTTCTAGTGTTCGTATATAAGTTAATTCAGTCAAAACTCAGTCCTGCTTCAGTAAGCAAGATAGTGGAGGGTGTGTCATTCTTTCTAAAATGTGCAGGTTTGTCAGCATTAACTTCTTTCTTTCAGGTCAGTCAAATACTCAAGTGTCTTGCGATACTAGGCGCCACATTTTGGTTACCTTATTGGTAGACCTGCTCGCGGTGTTAGAGGCTGTTTGTTTTCCAGAGTTCAAGCTTTTCCTTTTCAGAGATTTCCTTTTTTGGAGCCCTGAGGGTCAGGGAATTTACAGCCATGAATAGATGGTCTAGCTCTTTTCTTTGTTTTTCTCACTTTTCTTTAGGTAAGGGGTTCCTAAACCTTTTCCTTTGCAGGTCAAAAACCCTGCCTGTAGGTAAGGGCCATTGGGTCTCTCTCGTCAAATCCACTAATCCCTTGATATGCCCAGTCTCCCAAGTTGCCAGGTATCTTTCAGTTAGACCTCCTTCTAAGGCCTCGTACACACGGCCGAGATTCTCGTTGAGAAAAACATGTCGTTTTTTTCGACGAGATTCTTGGACAAGAAACTTGTCCCAGCCGAGTGTACACACGCTCGTTTCAAAGAACCCGCGGTTCTTTGAAAGGAGTGTACGCGGTGACGTCATCGACTACGTCGAGCATGCGCTCGTCACATTCGATGCCGTCGCCGCCATCTTGGTATACCCTACGTATGCCTAGGAAGCTACCGCGCATGCGTCAAATTCATTTCGAACATGCGCGGGCTTCCGGGCGGACAGGTAAGTGTACACACACTCACTTTTCTCGTCGAGAAACACGCCGAGGAGAATCTCGACGAGAAAATAGAGAGCAGGTTCTCTATTTTCTCGTCGAGGTTTCTTGTCGGTTTTCTCGACGAGAAACACGCTAGCAGCGTACACACGACCGATTTACTCGGCAAGACCTCTCTGCCAGCAAGTTTCTTGCTGGTTCTTGCCGAGAAAATCGGTCGTGTGTACGAGGCCAAATGGTTACTTTTTTAGTAACCAGGACCTCTCTTCCTTAACTAGGTACCAGTTTTCAGCTGTCTTGGTTTCCTGTTTGAAACGCCTGAATCTTGCAGGCTTTCGCTTTTCATCCTATTCATTTAGGATTGGGGCGGCTACTACAGCTGATTCACTGTGTTTCTCTGATAGGTACAAAATATATGTCCCCCCTGATCTACTAATGTTGTAATTTTATTTTTCAGATTCTCTCAGATCCAATATCTGGATAGTAGGACATTCTTAAATTTTCTGGGCTGCAAAAAATGCCAAAACTAGGACTTACTCCACCAATTTAGGTCTGCACGCTAATGAATTTTCAGTTTTTTGGTCGGGCATTATAGGTCTAAGATGGAGAAACCTGAGAAACCACTTGATTCACTTGTCTAGCACCTGGCCCTCTCCTCAAGATTTGGTCATCCATGCTGGGGCAAATGATCTAGGGAAGATCAAGACTTGGGAGTTGCTATGCGAAATGAAGAGAGACCTTTATTCTATTAGGCTTCTGTTTCCAGCTGCCATATTGGCATTCTCTGAGATGATTCCTAGGCCTATCTGGTCCCCCTCTGGTGGCTTATTTTATGTGGATAGGATTAGGAGAAGTCTCAATAAGACCATTCACAACTTTCTTCTTTCGTCTGTGGAGTATCATTTTGCCACCTGAATTAGAAGGTTTTGTTCCTGGTTTATTTTGCAGTGGTTTAGTGCATTTATCCGCAATTGGCCTGGACATATTTAATATGGGCCTGCAAATCCATGACAGGTCCATAGCAATATGCTGGACCCTCATGGGATAGCTCAAAGGGCTCTGCATATCTCTTCTCCCTGTTCTTTATTTACAGGTTTCCATCGGTTGCAGCGGAGGTATCTCTGTGCAGCAACAATCATGGGATTGATTGGCGGTAGCAAGCGGTGGATTGGACACAATTGGCAGGTTTAAAGCCGTGCAGAGGGAGCAGATAAAAGGGAGCTGCTGACCGTTGCTCACTGACCATTTGGAATGGACTGCGACTACTTTTCCACATGTTGATGAGAACAAGGGCCGCTTTCACAAAAACCTGTCTTGCTGTTGTAGAGGTCTGCAGGACTGGGATATCATAAGCTAAAAGCACCCTTTAATGATAAGTGGATCCCAAGAAACCACCCAATGTGAATAAGGGGTACATAATACCCCTACTCATTCACACAAAAACATGAAAAGTAAATAAACACACTTCCAAGGTTTTGGACTATACCGCTATTGAAAATGAAAAAAAAAAGATCCACAATTTAAAACCAATCACTGATAAAACAATCATGCAATGCAAATCCACAAAAAAAATAATCCTGCTGACAGATAGACATGTACAATCCCATTGCTGAGTGAAGCCGAATTACATCTTTTGGGTCCCATAACTAAAAGTAAATAGGTGGGTTCCCAGGTAACTTAATTGACCAAATAAGCCATATTTGGTAAATGTCATTGCCCAAATATAGCCACGTGGTCATATTTGGTCAGTGATGTCACACTAGCCAGCCCATTTGTTTGCATGGCCAGGGATTTCCACCAGTAAATTAATGAGGCTATCTGGCACTCACTGCTTCCTTAGCAACCATTGACACCAAGAACATTGTAAATGAATGCCTGAACAGCCAAAGTTTGGTCTGAATGTGTGCTCAGACAGAACTTTAAAATTACCCCCACTGATAACCTTCTAGCCCCTGAGTGAGCTGCAATTTATCAGTTACCAACCAGATTCACAGCAATGTAAAAAAAAACTGCTAATGTTTTTGACAATTTTTCTTTTACTCAAGCATTGGGGATATAGTATCATGTGCTACCAAATTAATATTCAGACAGCATTACATCACATAGTCTATAACTGCAGGAGTTAGAGTAAAACCTCAGTTCAAATGTCTTCTGCCTGTTTTTAGCAGAATCTACATATTCTGAAGACCCTGCAAAGCCTGTAACGAGACATATTTAAATAAGAAACAATACACTGGATACACTGGTAAAAAAACAGTGTTTTCTTAGCAAAGAAAGCAGGCAAAAGTGGTATTGTTTTTAATTATCTGTTTTCCATTAGACTGTGGCAGTTATTTAGGTCTCTTTTAGTTAATTAGTAAAAATATGCATAATAGAAAACTTCAGGAAGAACAAACAACATGACATCAGAAAACCGGAAACTAACCAGGCATGTAATTTTATTTAGGTTAGCATTATCGCTTTTCTAATCCATGCCCCTTGTTTTTAAATAAGTTTGATGTATATTGTGTTTTGCATTGATGCCAATGATCCGGTACTGAGGCTGATATAATTATCCTTCCTAAATTGTTTGATTGACAAGCATTGATAAGACCATCCATCCAGTGACCAAGTACGCTTCCTGATGACGTGTTAGATGAAACGTACGTCAAGGCGGTACTTGGTCACCTTCTTACCTCACTTCCGGTCCCGCTGGCTTACCGCTGTAACAGGTGGAACGCACGCCAGGCTCCTGACGGACGGACAGACGGAACTTATATACAACCATGCTTTCCGCCTCAGTGCCGGGCTAAGGCACAAGAAATGTAAGCAGCCTTTTGGCCTTTCTTTTATATTGTTTTTACCTTCCAACTAAACAGGATTACACTATTCTTGGTTCCCAATCGTTCTGTTCACATATTCCTGATCTGAGTCATCCCTGGGGAGTCAGACTGATTCGGGACTACATCCTCCATATTAGCAAGTGTCATCTTGCATAAGCGTATGTTCACTGTTATTTATTTATCACTATGTGGCTGTATTAGCTCAATTTCATGTTAATTTTGTAGTTTATTACTTAGCCTCTAGCGCCCCCTTCCAATTTCTTTCACATTGCACTATTGGAATATCCAATTAGTTTAGGGGTGCAGCTAATTTTTTATTTAACTTAATTTATTGTACACAATATTTGGCGCAAGGTACACAATTTTATCTACTATCAGAAAACATTTAATTGTGGGAGAGAAAGCATATAAATTATTACAAACATAAAATTCATAAGGGAATTCCAGAAATGTTTTAGGTAGATTTAAAGTTAGGGCCAGCCTTTGATTCATAATGTTCTTAATGGACAATTCCTGAGAATTTTTCGCAATTGCACTGTGGGAAGCAATATCCTTATAGAAGCTGACAAATTACATAATAGATTGAGGGTACATATTTATAAAGACAAGGTATTGCATAAAACCTTTAAGCAAGTAGTTCTAATGCCTCGTACACACGATCGTGATTTCCGACACGAAAATCAAGTTTTTTTTCAGCAGGAAAATGGCTCAAAATTGTCTTGCATGCACACGGTCACACAAATCTTGGCTGGAATTCCGACCATCAAGAACACGGTGACATACAACATGTAGGACGAGCCGAGATTAATGAAGTTCAATAGGCAGTTCGGTCTTCTGCTTGATTCTTAGCATGTGTGTTTTTTTGCGCGTCATAATTGCATACAGACGAACGCGATTCGCGATAGGAATTTTTCCTGTCACGAAAATAGAGAACCCGCTCTCAATCTTTTCTTGTCGGAAATTCTGACAAAAAAGTGCGATGGAGTATACACACGGTCAAAAATCGCACTTTTCTCTTCGGAAATCGTGATTGTGTGTACGAGACATTAGAAGGGTATTGGGTCCAAATACAGTTAGGGTGTTGACAGGGTTTGATGATGTCATATTAACATTCATTACTTGGGTTTCATGCCAACATGAAAATATCAGATATAACCCCACGGACTTCTACACTACTCTACTCTCCTCTCCTCTCCTCTTCTATCTTTTTTTCACCACTATTTTTTCTTTATTATGTATATATTCGTTTCATTTTCCTTCCTTTTTATAAATATTTCATTGGGTATACATAAGAACATTGTTTGAATTTATATTCCATATCTCCATCATAACTTAAATCTTCTAGGCGTTATGAATTTATTGACAATAAGAATGTTTTAAGGAAACATATACTACTTGCAAACCTCTTAAAGGAACTAAAATATTGATACATTGCATGTTTAGTTTGTTAAGCAACCTCCTTTAAAATTAACAAAAATCTAGCTTTTGGAAAATAAAGGAATTATTACGTTTGTTAATATAAGCATAATCAAGATTGTATGTATGATACCCTCTGTATGCCTTAATAAAAAATATTTTGACAAGGAAAATATCAGATATACAGATATCAAAGTATAATTTGCTCTTTGCTACAATTGATTTTAAGATAAGCAACTTCTTTGAAGTACTGTCTGGTTCAAAGTAATTTTGGCAAACCTTCTAAGTACTTCCCAAGAAAGGGGGGACCTTCAAATATGCTGTATTAAAAATACTTTGTGCCAATCTATAATATGTTATAGAATACTGCTTCCAAATTGTAATATCATGGCATCATCAGTTTTTGCTAACTGCAAAATCATAGTCTTATGCCCTGTACACACGAGCGGAATTTCCGACAAGAAAACCATGTTTTTTTCCAACGGAATGTTGGCTCAAACTTGTGTTGCTTACACACGGTCACACAAATCTTGCCTAAAATTCCTATGGTCAAGAACACGGTGACGTACAACACGTACGACGAGCTGAGATCAATGAAGTTCAATAGGCAGTTTGGCTCTTCTGCTTGATTCTGAGCATGCGTGGTTTAGTAAAAACAGTACACAGAACACATATTAACACATGTTAGCCACACATTTAACCCCTTGATCACCCTTAGATGTTTAACCCCTTCCCAGCCAGTGTCATTAGTGCAGTGACAGTGCATATTTTTAGCACTGATCACTGTATTAGTGTTACTGGTACCCGCAAAGTGTCTAAAAGTGTAAATGTCTGTCAGAATGTCGGCCGCAATATCGCAGTCCCGCTATAAGTCACTGATCACCTCCATTACTAGTATAAAAAAAAAAATATTACAGTATACAGTATATACACCACAGTTTGTAGACACTATAACTTTTGTGAAACGAATAAATATATGCTTATTGGGATTTTTTATCAACAATATGTACATATTGGCCTAAATTAATGAAAAAAAATTGATTTTAACATTTTTTTAGCGGATGTGTTGTATAGCAGAAAGTAGTTGTTTTTTGTTTTTCAATTTTGTTTTTATTTTATTTTTGTTTATAGTGAAAAAAAAAACCAGTGGTGATCAAATACTACCAAAAGAAAGCTCTATTTGTGGGGAAAAAAAGACATTAAATTGGTTTGGGTACAGATTTGCATGACTGCGCAATTACCAGTTAAAGTAGTGCGCTGCTGAATTGTACAAAATGGCCTCCCCATTAAGGGGGTAAAATCTTCCAGAGCTAAAGTGGTTAATCATCTTCCAAGTACAGGCACAAAGGGTTAGAATTTTTACCAGGTTTCTACTGATGACTGTGCGTTAGTAGGAAGACTTTCCCTCATTCACCTCAAAAACACAGAGCAGCAATGAAGACCTTAGAAAGTTTAATCAGACAAGTTATGGTGTAGCTGGCTAAAAGGAACCAAATCACTAAATAAGCTCTAAACCTGCTTAAAACAGAAGGTGCTTTGCTAAATCCATGCACAGTATATAGCAGCTTTTTCGAGCCAGAACTCCATCCAAAAGGGAAAGTTCTGCTTTAAGTCCTCCTCCCCTGCTACATTTGGCATGTAATTTTTTTTTTGGGGGGGGGGGGGGGCGGAGAAGGCACCTAGTTTTGGCAGGTACCCCCTCCCACTTCCGCTTGGAAGTTCTCCTCTCCCCCTTCCTGCCCGCAGTCTTCTGAGACATGCCACAGGTCCCAGAAGGCTGTGGGAGGATTCACAAAGCACAGTGCAGCTCATGCATAAGCTGTGGGCAGTTGAATTTGAAGTTGCAAGCAGCACAACCGCCTCACATAGTTATGATGCCGGTGCTAGGAACACGAAGGCTAGAAAAGAACTAGCCTAGGTGAGGAAGGCACTGGATCCGTGGACAGGTAAGTGTCCTTTTATTAAAAGTCAGCTTTTGGGCCTACGAGGTCCCACTCTGTAGAATTCATGGGTTAAATATTTTATACTGGTGCTAGACAACAGGATTGATATTTACATTTTAAATAAATGGCTTTATAATAGTATGCTGTTTCTGCACTGTAAACCAGCAATTCTGGGTGAAAAAATGGCTCAGGGACACAAAAAAGTATTTTGAATGGCTTCACCCATACATCTACAGTGAAGATTATTAAACCACTTACTTTGATGATGTGCTGGTAGTGAAATATACAGTTAGGCCCCTTTCACACATGAGGACCGTATGTCCGCTTTTTCATCCATCCGCTTACAGATGAAAAAGGGACATACATTGGTCCCTATGAGATAGCGAAATAGCGGGTGTCAGCGGATAAACATCCACTGATACCCGATCTCATCCGTGTCCGCAATCCTCCGATTCTGCAGATGGAGGAAAATCCTATTTTTCAATCCGTCCGCAGAGCGGATCGGATGAACACGGACAGACGGTCCATGTTCATCCGATCCCCCCATAGGGGAGAGCGGAGATCTGACAGGGCGGTCCCTGCACAGTGTGCGGGGACCGCCCTGTCATCCGCCGGCTCAGCGGGGATCGCAAGCGGAGGTTCACGGGGCGGATCATCACGGATCCGTCCCGTGTGAAATGGGCCTTACTGTCTCTTTTAAAAAATCTCTATGGGAAACTTAATAAAGCAATACATATCTAGCAGTGGGGTCCTTTAAAAAGTCCTGCACCTAACTAATAAAAGCTTTGCAACAGCTTTGGTAAGAGTTCTGACATACTGTATGTGACAGATTCAGGTAGTTCTTATTATGCCACTCTCACAATGTGTGGCTATAACTGTGACAAATTCAAAAGAACTACTAGCAATTCATAAATAATGAAACTGGAGGTAATTAAGACCAACTCTAAGTTGGCAGAAACAGGCCAGAGCCATCTGAGTGGGCTTAATTAATATCAATAAAAGTAAATAAAACTTTAATATTAAACTTAATTTAGTAATATGCCTTAATAATACTTTATTTATACATTATCTAGTAGCTTAACTGGTTTCAAGGACAAGGGTCGCTAGAGTTCTTTCAACCAATGATTATATGCTGAACACTAAAGCCCTGTACACACGATCGGATTTCCTATGGATTCTAATCCGATGAAGCTGACTTCCATCAGTCTTGCCTACACACCATCAGTCAAAAATCTGACCGTCCCAAACGCTGTGACGTAAAACACTCCGACAATCTGAGAAAAATTAAGTTCAATGCTTCTGAGCATGCGTCGACTTGATTCTGAGCATGCGTGGGTTTTTTGTCCGATGGAGTTCCACACAGACGATCGGAATTTGCTATCATTTTTTTTCCCATCGGATAAATTTAAAACATGTTCTATTTTTTCTCACCGATGGAAAAAAGACCGATGGGGCCCATACACGATCGGTTTGTCCGTTGGTAAAACCGATCGTGTGTACACGGCATAACAGATCCTTATAGGTATGCTGAGCGACTAGTTCCCCATCAGACCTGCCTTCCTTGTGACCGAGACTGGAGGGCAGGAATGCACAGCCCGATAATGGCTATATAGTCCACCCACTGATGTCACCTATAAGGAAGGTAGACTTGATAAGGAACTAGTCTGTCAGAGTTCCCCATCATATCAGCCTCTGTTGTGATTGACAACAGACAGCAGTGGGCAATTCCAAAGCTGCTGTTGGGCTGTTTAGTGGTTATAGAATTTGCCAACTGTCATCTGTCCACTGTCCTGCCCACATGCCCACTTGTGTGTCTTTCCCACTGTTGGTCCCAGATCCATCAGGCCCCACCCACTCAACATCTCAACTCCCCGCCATTGTGCCTGTCTGTATGTCTTTATGATAAGTGCAATGGCTGGGCAGAGAGGAACCAGCATTACTAAGCTGCCCTGATATTGGAGTGCTTCACAATGCATCCTTTGTCAAATTCAAGTAACTTTTTTAAGTAACTGGTACATAAATCTGTTGCAAGGACTGACATCTGTCATGTGGAGGTGAAAAAGCATTCTAAAGAGAGTGTAACGACTGAATTACAAGGTCTGTGTTTAGCAATAAAACCCTGATGGAAGTGTAACCCTTCACCACTGTATTAAAGTGGTTGTAAACCACAAAACTTTTTTCAATTTTTTTGAAACCTGCAAGGCAAAGGCATAATGAGCTAGTATGACTAGCATACTAGCTCATTATCAATTACTTACCTTAGATCGAAGCCCCCGCAGCGGTCCTCGGACACGTCCTCCATCGCCGCCATGATACCCAGAGTGATTTCCGGGTATCGCCGCTCCGGCGCTGTGACTGGCCGGAGCGGCAATGACGTCACTCCCGTGCATGCGCGAGGAATGGCACAATCCCCGCTCATGCGTGAGGAATGGCATGATCCCCGCGCATGCACGAGGAACGGCAGTGTCCGGCGGGCTCCCATTCAAGAGCCGCCGCACTCAGTGCGCCTGCGCCGTTATCTACAGCGCGCATGCGCCGTAGATATCGGTATAGTCTTTTTTGCAAATATCTCAGAGACCGTGTAGCTCTCAGAGATATTGCAAGCACCTACAGGTAAGCCTTATGCCCCATACACACGATCGTTTTTCATGCCGTTAAAAATGCCATTTTTAAAAATGGCCATTAAAAATGATCGTGTGTATGCTCCAGAGCATTTTTAACGACGTGAAAAACGGGCATTAAAAAATTCGAACATGCTCTCTTTTTTCACGTCGTTTTTCATGTTGTTTTTTTTAACGACGTGAAAAACGATAGTGTGTATGCTTTAACGAGGTGAAAAAAACCGCGCATGCTCAGAATCAAGTATGAGACGGGAGCGCTCGTTTTGGTAAAGCTAGCGTTGGAACTAGATATGGCACATTCGTCACAGTGGAATTAATTGCATCGTTTTAATGCTGCGCATTCCGTTCTTCTTTTGATAATGCTTAAACAATTACCTTCTTTTGCTAATGACATTGAGAGTTATGCCAAACTTGTTTCTAAAGTAATTCCTAATTGATTTAATGATAGAAAAATATTATTTTCAAGCCACATCTCCCTCATAAATTCATGAATAAATGTAAAGATCAATTTTTTTTTTTTTAATGTTTTTGCAGTTTATTTTAGTAATTAAGTTAGCTTATTTATTTTTTTGGTCCTTTTTTTGGGGGGTTTTTTGCTTAAATTATTCTTGTGTAAAGTTACCACACCAACCTTCAAAATTTGTCTCATTTTGCCTCAAGGAGGTTTGTGTCCCTTGTTAATGCCAACAATATTATTTTAAATGTCCCTGCCTACTCCCTAGCAAAGTCTCTTTTGAAATACAAATCACATAGTCAAGTATTTTAAGCCAAAAAAAAGTATCCTTTATTTAGGAACATAACAAATTAAAGGGGGAAGGCAGCACTGGAGAGCCTGCTTGCATTTGTGCATCCTTTGAACCCCACAACAACCATCCAAGATGTGAAAACCAAACTATTGATTGAAAGAAATCAAAAAGGAACCGCAGCAGATAAGTCATATATGTCCCCAGTCTGTGGTACTACAGCAGGCATTATTTTTTCCTCTTCCTTGTAGCCTTCTCTCCAGCCTTCACTGCAGCCTTCTCTGCAGCCTTGGTTGGTTTCTTCCTCGGAGGCTGGGGATCAGGAGGAGAGGTTGTGGCAGGAGGAGTAGTAGTAGGAGGAGGAGGAGGTGGAGGAGTAGGGACAACCTCCGTGATGTCGGTGAACTTGGTGAGTTCACAGAGCAATCCCTTGTTAATTACCTTCAGGAGAAGGGTCTCACTATAGAGCTTTTGGCGCAAGTCCAATTGGCCTAGCTTATGTGCGAGGACTGGGGCAAAGCCCTCCTCAGCATAGGGTGCCTCTCTGAGGGCCGCAGTAGCCTCTTTGATGAAGGCTCTTGTTTCCTCCTCCACCTGCCTACCTCTCCTTGGCCCTCGTGGTTTTATTATCAGGGGAGGCATCTGGGCTCTTGTGCTGGGCCCAGCCTCCTCCTGGGTGCCACTGGGCCCTGCCTCCTCCTGGTCCCCAACATCACCCTCTTCCTGGCTCTGCTCTGGCTGTAAAAAAAGAAAGGGACTTTATTTATTTTTTGCCACCATCAATCACACACATTGTTCACCTCCAGATATTTTTGAATTGAATGTGAAAAATTAGTAAATTTTCAGAGATTCCGCCTCCTGATATTGTTGCCTTGTCCACATCAAATTTGACCACTACTGTATCTTGCTCTTTAAATCCTTTTTTTTTCGAACATTAAATACCTAACAATACTAACATCAATTTAAATTCATCACTTGTGTAACATATAAATGTAGATATCAATACTTTACCTGGCTCCATATATCCAAATCTGCCTCCTCAAGGACCTGATCTTGATCCTCAGAGGAAGCCAGAGCAGGGTTGCCAGGAAGGCTGGAGGGCTGGCTGCAAGGAAGGCTGGAGGTTTGGCTACAAGGAAGGCTGGATTGACCTCTGGGGGGAAGGGTGGACAGAGATTCCCGCACTTCCAGCTGGTCATCCAGAAAAGATAGCTTGCTGTAGTACCACAGAGTGGGTTTATAAACCTTATCTGCTGCAGCACCTGACCTCTGGGACTTTAAGATCATATTCCTCTGGGTCCAGTATGTCCCCTGATGGTACCAATTTTGTTTTTCACATCTTGGAGAGTTGTTGTGGGTATCTGGGTTTGGACAAATGCAAGCAGGCTCTCCAGTGCTGCTGTCCTGGCCGTTTTGTTTTTATTGGAACCACTTTTGGTCTGCCACAGGATAGGGAGTTCCTTCCATTTATCAATGAACTCCCCCATAAACTCAGGGTTTTTGAATGTATTCATTCTCTCTGTAAAATCAAGAACCAAGAAAATACATATGTTTCAGGCACCATTCATCAAATCAGCATTTTGGACAGATATATAAAAGCCCCAAATCTCCTCCTCTGAGGAAACCCAAATCCTTAAAATGTTATGTACCTTGGTCAACACATTCGTTGCAAACTCCCTCTCCAGCCAAATGAACGTATTTTCGACACATGGATCTTCACTTGATATACACTGCGCATGCGTGAAACTCTGCACGCTTTCCCCGCCCCTGACGTTCGATATTGTACTTTCCCCGCCCCTTCTCACTCGTCCTAGTGCTTAGTAACATGGCGGAGACACAGGTGGCTGAGATTACCTCTACAGAGGATGAAATTCCTGAGGAGCCCAAATCCCGATCCAGGAGATATAAGGCATCCAACATGTCATTCGAGGAAATGGTGGAGATGGTCGCCATTTTGAAGAGGGAGGATTATGATGCCAAGCATGGGCCGTATAAAAGGCCTAATCTGGTCAAGACAAAAATTATGGGCAAATTGGTCAAAAGTCTTCACCAAAAATTCGGGGTGTGCAGAACGAAGGAACAGCTCAGAAAACGATGGTCTGATCTGAAGTTGCGGGAGCCCGACCAATACAAAAGAATCAAGAAAGTTATAGGAAAAAGTAAGTACTTTTTGGCTATTATCCCTGCAAAAGATTATTACTTGTATTATGTTGTGTATTTTTGTCTTTGATATAGTACAGTGAAAGATACCATCTTTCAGGTTCGTCCACACAGTAAACGGACGTATTAAACCTCTTTCTCCGTCCAGTTCATAAAACGATGTTTTGGGATCATCCAGTGTGAACACCCATTTATTAAATTTTATTTGGGGGAGCAAATTTGGTAACCAATTAGTTTTTGTGATCAAATCCAAAGGACAATAAAAAAAAAAAAAGGATATGCATAGTAATGTTAAGGGAGAGAATGCTCAGCAGATGATGAAACATCTGAACTCAGTAGTACAAGTGTGGGCCAAAAGCCCCAAAGTTTGAGGGTGTCACACACAGGTGATCCTGTGTATATACTTTGGGGTGTTACAATGTGTCAAACTTTGGTTCAAAAAGTATATGCTATGGTTTTCGCTATGTATCCAATCATGTGTTCCGGTTGTCACTGGGGGTACATTTAAAAATGGACCACACTTCCAAATAATGTTTACAAATTATTTGTTCATGGTTTAATTTTCTCAAAAATATATTCGTTACTAATGAAAGTATACCTTTTCTTGCAATCTCCATAGGGCTTCAAAAAGCTACGTCAGATGAGCCTCTAAATCCAAGACCTTCAACAATACCCCCAGAACCACATGATGGAGAGGAACGTGAGGTTGTGGAAGTGGAAAGTGGCACCACAACAGGTCAGTGTCAAACCAGACAGATGCAGGTTAATAGATGTAGGCCTACATATTCTATACTACATGATTTTTTTTTATTTAGGTGCAGTTCTGGCCGAAGACCCTGAAAAGTTTACACATCACAGTGCCCAGATCCTGATCCAATACCTCATGGTCTGCTGTCGTGACCTTAAAAAATTAAAGGGAGACTTGATAGAGATCAGGGAAAATACCAAGCGGGTGGAGGAAAGGCTACAAAAGATCATGGCTGTGCTTGGGCGTGTATAATGTTTTTCCACAAAATAACGTTGAACTTGCTGTGTTTTGGCAGGTTTGTTTTTCTTTTAACCTTTAAGGACTAGTACATGTTTAATTTTTCACGATATTTTTAAAGATCTTTTTTGTATGCATGGCTGTTCATGCGTTTTAACAAACAAATTTTTTTTTGGACATCTACATTTAAAAGGAATAGTCCTAAAAAATAATAAAAAATTGTATTTTCTTATCAAGAAATTGTGGCTTCATTATGTAAATGTTGTGCAAAGTGAACTAATCAATGTTTTGTGTTTACACTGACAATGAAGGCTAATTAAGAATTCAAAATACACATGGCAATACTAGTGCACTAAGTAAACCTACGAGAAACATAAAACATTATTAAATTAAAACACCAAACCAATCTTTGATAAAAAAATAGTTTTATTTTTCCAAATAATAAGGTTAAAAGTCATCAGGCATTTCAATAGCCCCCCTACCCACAAAATAATCCACATATTTGTCACGGACCTCACGTCCGGTTTGGGGGGCCAAGCCTGGACGGCCAGCTTCCAGGACCATAAGATGTTCTGCTTCCAATAATGAGGCCTCAGGCCCAGTCAAAGTCAGATAATTTGTTGAATGCACCCGGAGATAATTATGGAGCACACAACACGCCATTACAACATGGTTCCATTTGTAAGGGGCAAGGTGGATGGAGGTGAGGAACAGGCGGAAGCTGCTGGCCATGATGCCAAAGGCATTTTCAACCACCCTTCTTGCTCTGGCCAGCCAATAGTTGTACACCCTCCTCTCAGTGGTGAAGGTGCGTTGCGGGAATGGCCTCATCAAATGGGGACCCAGGCCAAACGTCTCATCCGCCACAAACACAAATGGGAGTCCCTCCCCATTCTGCTCCGCTGGTGGCAAGGCCATCTGATCCAAAAGGAGCCGTTCCCCCAACTCCGTCTGTGCAAAGACTCCTCCATCAGACATCCTGCCATTCTTGCCAACGTCCACATAGAGGAATTCGTAGGTGGCCGACACCACTGCCATCATCACGATGCTGTGGAACCCCTTATAATTGTAATAAAAGGATCCCGAATGGGGTGGTGGGAGGACCCGAACATGTTTGCCGTCGATGGCCCCTCCACAGTTCGGAAAGTTCCATCGTTGGGCAAACTCCGATGCCACATTCTGCCATTCATGTGGCGTAGAAGGGAACTGTGGAATTACATTTTAAAAAAAATTAATACTTTGAGACAGAAACATTGAAAGCAGATTTAAGAAAATAATTCATGGCCAACATAGGGAGAAACCGAAAAATTAAAACATTATTAGTAAGCAACAACAAACCCAACAAAAAAAATGGGGGGGTTGAAGATGAGTTGGGGAGATCACAAATGAAGGCTGTAGCACTCTGTATGATTTAGTGAAAAATGTAACATTCCTAGGCAATCTTTAGGGGGCGTTTAGGGTAAAGCACTACGATGGAGCATAGATTAAAATACATGGAAATGACTAGGCAAGGTGGGTATGGCCCCAGGATAGCATGCTGGAGAGGTTAGGTAAGGCAAATTTAAATGTAGGCCTAATTAAACAAATCCCAAAAATAAATTACCATGTGGAGAAAGGGGACATTCCCTGCAGCTAAGAATCATGGGAATTAGGGACTGCTAATAAACCCAAAATAACAATTAAAACAAATAAATACATACAATGTGATGTTTGAAATAAGAACACTTACCTTAATATAGTCCTCCTGCAAAACTTGGAGGATGGCAGAACACGTCTCTGGTATAATGATACCCAGAGCCTGGGGGGATATGCCTGTGGAGAACTTTAAGTCCTGCAGGCTTCTCCCAGTCGCCAGGTATCGCAACGTGGCAATGAGCCTCTGCTCAGCACTGATGGCTTCACGCATAACGGTGTCCTGCCTGGTTATGTAGGGGGACACCAAAGCCAACAGATGCTGAAATACGGGGTCAGACATCCGGAGAAAATTCCTATAGTCATCAGGATTATTCTCCCTGATCTCCCGCAACAAAGGCATATGACAGAACTGGTGCTGCTGGAGCAACCAATTCTTGGTCCATGAACTCCTGACCCTGCTCATGGCATGGAGTCGGGATACAGCATGAACCCCTGCACCAACTACAGCACGAACTCTACGACGAGTACGTAACCGCAACATGGCTAGATAAGGGTCGGCAGCTCAGAACGAACTAGAAGAACGAACGGAAGAACAGCAAGGCATATGAAGAACAAGCTGAAAAGCAGGAACGAGCAGACAAGAACGCACTGAATAAACAGATACGAACTGACTACAAGCACTGCAAGACAGATACGAACCCACAGGCACAAACTGAACTCCACAAAACGATCTTCAAAGCACGAAGACTGAAAAGCGCGAATCGTCTCTCACCAAACTTTTACTAACACGCGGTAACACGAAATTAGCAAAAGTGTCCCAAAGGGTGGCGTCATTAGAACGGAACTTCCCCTTTATAGTGCCGTTGTACGTGGTGTACGTCACTGCGCTTTGCTTGAACGTTTTTTTCAATGATCGTGTGTACGCAAGACAGGCTTGAGAGGAAACATGAAAAAAAACGACGTGAAAAACGTCGGTAAAAAAAATAGCATGAAAAACGATCGTGTGTACGCCGCATTAATGTAGGCTTACCTGTAGGTGCATGTAGTATTTTAGGGTATACAACCACTTTAAGTGTCATAGCCAACCTAATAAGAATTTAGAATTCTTCTGAAGAAAAAAGAAGTAACATTTTCCAAAACAGACAAAAAGAGCAATAAAAACTTAACACAGGTCATACGTTTTTACAACTGTATACGGAAAAAAAAAAAAAGATTTTGAACTATACACTCCACAATTGAACACACTTTTAGCACTTTACATACATTTTGCTTGTGGTGCACTCTATATCCCTGTATACACCTTTATATTATTTAGTTAACACTTTTAGTCAGTTATAGTATGTATATTCAGTATGTATAATAAACATTTTGAAATCAATACATTTAGTAATATAAATCCAAACATGTAAAACGAGCAGTGATAGAACAGTCAACGTTGTGGTACCACACGGTTAGCGTACGGGAAGAACAAAAATGTATAGCTAAGAGAATTTGTGATGGACAGGCATGAAGATCCATTCATGCAATTCATACATCCCATACTGGCGTATGGTTATAACATTCATATTACCTCTAATAAATGTGTAAAAAAAACATTGCATTACAACACCTGGTCATTGGGAGAAATTAGAAATAACTTATGTCATAAACACATAAACTGCTACATGAGGTTGAATATGATCATTACATCATTTATTAATAAAGTTTGTTACTTGAGGTGGTCCTAGATATCTCATAATACGTAATGCTGTAAAAAATCTTCATTTAGGTTCCATATATATTTAGATTCACATCACTAGGCCAGTTCTAAAATTCATGAGAATTTCCGCACTTTATTCATAGCTTGGGCATCAGATGTAAATATAAGCATTTGTATGGAAATTCACTGTAAACTAGAGTTGAGCGGACACCTGGATGTTCGGGTTCGACGGGTTCGGCCGAACTTCGGGAAAAAGTTCGGGTTCGGGACCGAACTTAAACCCGAACCCGGACCCGAACCCGAACCCCATTGAAGTCAATGGGGACCCGGACTTCTAAGGACTAAAAAGGCTCTAAAAAGGTAATGGAAAGGGCTAGAGGGCTGCAAATGGCAGCAAAATGTTGTTAAGAGCATGGCAAGTGCTCTGCAAACAAATGTGGATAGGGAAATAACTTAAAATAACATAAAAAAAATAAAAATAAAAAAGAATAATCTTGACCTAGGAGGACGAGGTCCATATGGAGTAGGAGGTTGAGGTGGCGGTGGATGTGGCTGTGTAGGTGGAAGCGGCGGTGGAGGAGGACGAGGTAGCCAACACTGATTCAAAAATACAACAATGGCTGGGTAAGGCCGGTGATGTGTCGAATTCTGTCCCCCGTCAAATAGTGTCCACCCTGTACTGCGCTTGCTCAGTATGTAGGACAAGGGGATTTCGAAAATCTCCCAAGACGAACGGCGCCTGCGTGGTGAGTTCAGGTGAAGGCCACACCATCTGTGGTTCAAGCCGAGCCAAGTGAGGCCGTGCCCGAAGCGTGCCAATCGAACCGAGCCCGTGAGGGGCCCTGTTACTATGTGCTACCGTATGTCCACTTGGATGGTGGGGCTTGAACCTGCACTCACAGTGCAGGCGCCGTTCATCTTCGGAGAGTTTGTGATCTCCTTGTCCTCTGTACTGCGCAAGCGCTGCGCCTTCGCAGTATGGGCCGGACACAATCCGATGGCCGGACAGTTTTTGTCACAACACCGGTATACATGTCTATTCTGCACAAGGTACGGACAAGTCCTGTGGGATCCATGCCTGGTTCATTTTAATGAACGTGAGCTTGTCCACATTGGCTCTGGACAGGCGGCTGCGCTTGTCTGTGATAACGCCCCCTGCCGTGCTAAATACACGTTCAGATAATACACTGGCTGCAGGGCAGGCCAGCACCTCCAAGGCATAAAGGGCAAGCTCAGGCCATGTGCCCAATTTGGAGACCCAGAAGTTAAAGGGGGCAGACCCGTCATCCAGTACGTGTAGGCCTGTGGACACATACTGCTCAACCATGTTGGTGAAATGCTGCCTCCTGCTAAGACGTTCCATCTCAGCTGGTGGTGCTGGTTGTTGTGGCGTGCTGACAAAGCTTTTCCACATTTCAGCCATGCTAACCCTGCCTTCTGAGGTGCTGCCGGTGCCCCGGCTGCGTTGGCGACCTCTTCCTCCTCCTCTGCCTTCGCCTTGTGCTTTCACCGTACGCCCGCTGTCAGGTGGGAATGCCACCAGCAGCGCGTCTACCAGCGTGCGCTTGTACTCGCGCATCTTACGATCCTGCTCCAGTGAGGGAATTAAGGATGGTACGTTGTCCTTGTAACGGGGATCCAGCAGGGTGGCCACCCAGTAATCAGCACCAGTTAAAATGTGGGCAACTCGGCGGTCATTGCGGAAACACTGCAGCATGTAATCGCTCATGTGTGCCAGGCTGCCCAGAGGCAAAGAAAAGCTGTCCTCTGTGGGAGGTGTATCGTCTGTGTCCTCTGTATCCCCCCAGCCACGCACCAGTGATGGCCACGAGATGGTCTGGGTGCCACCCTGCTGTGAAAATGGCTCCTCCTCCTCCTCCTCCTCCATCTCCTCCTCCACCTCGTCATCCTCCAGAACTGTGCCCTTTCTGCCGGACAATTGTGTACCTGGCGTTTGTTGGTGCAGGAACCCACCCTCGTAGCCACTTGTGAAAGACTGCCCTGAAAGCCTTTGAAATGATCCCGCTTCCTCCTCCTCATCCTCCTGTGCCACATCCTCTTCCATCATCGCCCGAAGCGTTTTTTCAAGGAGGCATAGAACTGGGATAGTAACGCTAAGAACGGCGTCATTGGCACTGGACATGTTGGTGGAGTACTCGAAACTGCGCAACAAGGCACACAGGTCTCGCATGGAGGTCCAGTTATTGGTGGTGAAGTGGTGCTGTTCCGCAGAGTGACTCACGCGTGATTGCTGCAGCTGAAACTCCACTATCGCCTGCTGCTGCTCGCACAGTCTGGCCAGCATGTGCAAGGTGGAGTTCCACCTTGTGGGCACGTCACATATGAGGCGGTGAGCGGGAAGGCCGAAGTTACGCTGCAGCGCTGACAGGCGAGCAGCAGCAGGGTGAGAACGCCGAAAGTGCGCACACACAGCCCGCACTTTCTGCAGCAGCTCTGGCATATTGGGGTAATTTTTAAGGAACCTCTGGACCACCAAGTTCAGCACATGCGCCAGGCAAGGGATGTGCGTCAAACCGGCTAGGCCCAGAGCTGCTACGAGATTTCGCCCATTATCGCACACCACCAGGCCGGGCTTGAGGCTCACTGACAGCAACCACTCATTGGTCTGTTGTTCCATGTCCCTCCACAACTCCTGCGCGGTGTGGGGTTTTTCCCCCAAACAGGAAAGTTTTAAAACTGCCTGCTGTCGTTTACCCCTGGCTGTGCTGAAGTTGGTGGTGAAGGTGTTACGCTGACCGGATGAGGAGGCGGTAGAGGATGAGGAAGCGGAGTAGGAGGAGTTAGCAACAGGAGGCAAACTGAAGCGCCCTGCAATCCTCGGTGGTGGAAGGACATGCGCCAAACTGCTATCTGCCTCAGGCCCAGCCGCCACTGCATTTACCCAGTGTGCTGTTAGGGAGATATAACATCCCTGACCGTGCTTACTGGTCCACGCATCCGTAGTTAGGTGGACCTTGCCACAGATGGCGTTGCGCAGTGCACACCTGATTTTGTCCCCCACTTGGTTGTGCAGGGAAGGGATGGCTCGCCTGGAAAAATAGTGGCGGCTGGGCACGACGTACTGTGGGACAGCCAATGCCATCAGGCTTTTAAAACTCTGCATCTCCACCAGACGGAATGACAGCATTTCAAAGGCCAGGAGTTTTGAAATGCTGGCATTCAGGGCCAGGGATCGCGGGTGGCTAGGGGGGTACTTCCTCTTCCGCTCCAATGTTTGGGAGATAGAGAGCTGAACGCTTCCATGGGACATTGTGGAGTTGGTTGGTGACCCAGGTGGTAGTGTTGCTGGCAGATCCTCTGTTTGCGGGGTGGCAGGTGCCACTGTCACTACAGAAGTGGATGAAGAGGCCGAGACTGCAGCAGAAGAGGAAGCAGGAGGAGCCAGAGACCTTTCTTGGTTTTTGAGGTGTCTACTCCACTGCAGCTCGTGCTTTGCACTTAGATGCCTGGTCATGCAGGTTGTGCTCAGGTTGAGAACGTTTATGCCTCGCTTCAGGCTCTGATTGCACAGCGTGCAAACCACTCGTGTCTTGTCATCAGCACATTGTGTGAAGAACTGCCACGCTGGGGAACTCCTTGGACCTGGCTTTGGTGTGCTCGGTCCCTTGCTGCGTTGGGCAGTAGCAGACATACTGTCTAGCTGACAGACGCTCCGCTTTTGCACCCTGCTCCCTCTTCTGCTGTGCTGGTGGCTTTGTGCGACTACCGCCTCTTCCTCCAAACTACACTGGTCACCTGCATAACGTTGATTCCATGTGGGGTCGAGGACCTCATCGTCCTCCACATCATCTTCCACCCAGTCTTCACCCCTGCCCTCCTTGTCTGTCTGCACAATTGCGAAAGCAGCAGCAGTTGGCACCTGTGTTTCGTCATCATCCGAGACGTACTGCGATGGTCCTCCCATGTACTCATCATGAAACATAAGTGGTTGGGCATCGGTGCACTCAATCTCTTCCACTTCTGGGGCAGGGCTAGGTGGATGGCCCTGGGAAACCCTGCTAACAGAGTCATCGAAAAGCAGAAGAGACTGCTGCATGATTTGGGGCTCAGACTGCTTGGCTGATTTGCAAGGGGGTGAGGTGAAAGACTGATGGACATGGGTTTCAGGTGCCAACTCTGTTCTTTCATCAGAAGAGTGGGTGGGAGACAATGTGAAGGAACCCGAGGCACTGTCAGCAACCCAATCTACTATCGCCTGTACTTGTCCTGGCCTAAACATTCGTACAGCCTCATTAGGCGCGACAAAATACCACCGCAGGCTCGGTCGCCTACTCGCACCTGAGGAAGGTGTTTCACTTGTACGTGTATCTGGCACAGATCCACCACGTCCTCTCCCTGCAACAGGAGCTCCACCAGCAGCACCACGACCGGGGCCACCACGTCCCTTTGACCTTCTCCTCATATTTTCAAAATTTAGGATCTTGCCCTAAATGGGTGTTTTTGGAAGCGCAGAACACAACCAAAGTACGTAACCGCTGAATCGCACAGCTACAGAACTGCAGAAAATGCTATTAAAAAAAAAATTTGTTTTTTTAGTATAGCACAGTAGGAGAAAACTATATAGAAATTGTTTATTTCACACACCTCAAAATATGTATAACACACTGCAAACTTTTTTTTGTGCCCCTAAACGGCGTTTTTTGCAAGCGTACATTAAAGTGCAAATTTTTTTTTTGCCCTAAACGGGTCTTTTTTTGCACAAGCAAAATAAAATGTTTTTTTTTTTTGCCCTATGGGTCTTTTGGAAAAGAGCACAATAAAGTGCAAATTTTTTTTCCCCTAAAAGTTAGATTTTCTCTGACACTGGGCTCATGGCAGTGTAAAAAGACTGCACTGCAACACAAATAGGTAAACCTATGCAGATCGCTGATTTTAATCTCTGAATCTGGACTCCTATATAATATTCTCTCTCCCTGAAAACACCAACACAGGAACCTGGCCCTACACTACACTATCTCTCTATCTTTTCCCTCAGATTGTAGAATCAGAACTACCTCATCTATCTTTCTATCTCTCCCTAAAAGCAGCAGCAGCAGACTAGATCCTCTCCCTATCTATTCTGAAGCAGAGTGACATGTGTGCTGTGTGCCTCTAGCTTATATAGAAGCTGGGTCACATGTTGCACTGACCAATCACAGCCATGCCATTAGTAGGCATGGCTATGATGGCCTCTAAGGGCACACCAGCTAATCAAAAGGTGATTGGCTGGCCCCTGAAGCATTTCTAAATGCGTAATTAGATTTCCGAACCCGAACCCGGACTTTTGGGCAAAGTCCGGGTTCGGGAAAAAGCTAAAGTTCGGTACGGACCCGAACTTTACAGTTCGGGTTCGCTCAACACTACTGTAAACATGTCACTGTATATAAAATAGATCTTTAGTATAAAAAGGTTTAATGAATGATATAGACAAGAGTGGCAATGCCACTAAACCCAAAACCAAAAATTTAATATATTGCAGCTTACCAATTAGATGTTGTGTCTGTATTTGTTTTCCTTTTAATGCCCTGTACACACGATCGGATTTCCGATGGAATAAAATCTGATGGAATTTTCCGTCGGAATTCCGATGAAGCGGACTTTTATCAGTCTTGCCAAAATTCCGACCGTCCAAAACGCGGTGACGTAAAACACTCAGACGAGCCGAGAAAATTTAAGTTCAATGCTTCTGAGCATGCGTCGACTTGATTCTGAGCATGCGTGGGTGTTTTCTCCGTTGGAGTTCCACACAGACGATCGGAATTTCCTATTGTTTTTTTTTCCATCGGAAAAATGTAAAACATGTTCTATTTTTTAACACAGATGGAAAAAAGTCCGATGGGGCCCGCACACGATCGTTTTTTCCGATGAAAAAAGTCCATCGGACTTTTTTCATCGGAAAAAAACGATTGTGTGTACAGGGCATTAGGGTTTTTCCCTCTGTTTTCCCCGGTGATTTGGACAACAGCATTGTCAGTCTGGGGGTAGGGGAGTATTAAAAGTACTAACAAATTTAAATACTCTAACAAATTGAAGCTGAACTACAGCTAATACTTTATAATCCGTTACAACAAACTGTTTTTTTTCCCCTTTTGGGATAAAGGTTTGGCATAAATACATAAAAGTTGATAATTTTAAGCACCCTTGTCTCATCCTTGCAAGAGAGCTGTTCTGTTGAAAAATAACAGACTTACTGGCTGGATCACCAGGTTAAAATCCAAGAAAGAGAGCTGGGGGCGTGGCCTAGCTATGGAGGAGTGAAGACGTGTGTCTCTTCAGCTCCTCGTCCACCGCCGCATCTACAGCACTAAAGAGTGGAGTTGTCACCCCCGGAACGCCGGCAATCATGTCACAGGGATGGCGGGCGCTCTCCCAGCAATCAAGGGCGGACATGATCTGACAGGAGCAGCTGGATGCCTTCTTCAGCTGGCCCCACGGCCCGAGACACAAGGCCACCAAGGCAGCTAAGGCTGCTCAGAAAGCGTTGGCCCGGCAGCAGCAACAGCTCGAGGACTCCCAGATCCCCTCTCCACGGATGGTGAGTAACACTGCCCCTCCACTCTCCCCGGGATCCTCTGCCCCTCCTGATCAGGGCCCTGATATGTCTGATTTCATGGGAGATGGAGACAGAGACATAAAACGCCATATTTGGTGCCTCCCGACTCGAGAGGAACTTGAAAAATTCACAGCCAGGGTGGAGAGGGCCTTCAGGGAGGACATTGCCCAGCTTAAGGCTGACACTAACCACTTGGGGACTAGGATGGAAACAGTGGAGCAGAAACTTAATGAGTCCCTGCCTGCCATCTCTATGCTTCAAGCCAGATGCTACGCCCAAACTCAGAAAATTGAGACTTTACTGTGTCAGTCAGATGACTTTGAGAACCGTAGCAGGCGAGCAAACATCCGCATATGCGGCCTGCCTGAAGCTACAGCACCTAAAGACATTGTTCCTACTCTGGAGGATGTATTTAGAGAGATTTTAGGCCTGCCTGCTACTGCACCCATTGAGATTGACCGTGCTCACAGAGCCCTCAGGCCACCCTCTCAGGATGTGGAAAACCCTAGAGATGTCATATGTAAGCTCCACAAGTATACACTGAAAGACAAGATCATGCAAAAGATGCGTGGGAAGCCATACTTTGACTTAGACGGGGCCCACCTTTACTTCTACCAGAACATTTCCAGGAGGACCCTTATGCAATGCAGGGCTCTACGCCCCCTGCTGGAAGCAATCCAAAAGGCAGGCCTGCCTTATCGCTTTGGATTTCCCTTCTATTTGCAGGCGTCCAAAGAGGGCAGACAAGCCACGCTACACACAAAGGACGACCTTCCACACTTTCTGAGCACCATGGGACTGGAGCCAGTCGACTTCTGGAACTGGAGGGCCCCGCAAGACCACCCTGACCTGCAACTCCCCCAACCCTGGCTACCAGCTAACCGCAAGAGCTGCAGGAGGAACCGCAGACACCCCTCTTCTGCCTCTCCCTCTGGCCCTGTGTCGCCGCGACACTAAATGGCAGCTCCCTTCCCCTGATTTGTTTTTTGCCTTTATGAATGGTCTGTTTCTTTCAGTACTGGTATCCTATTTGCTTTCTCAGAGGGACCCGGGCCCTCTAAATACACCAATGCCTGGAGCTGAGACCTAACCACTCAGTTTGTTATTGTTTGTTTGCCCTCCTACTGGAACAATTGCCTTTATAACCGTGACTGATCATAGGCTCCTGTTGTTGTCCTTTGGGAGAGACTTGAAGCTATGGCCCCGGTTCTGGCCCGACATGCCCACTTCCCGGATACCTTGTACTCGTCCTTTATATATTTTTTACTCTTTTACCTTTCAATTTTGCACTTTGCTCCTCAGGGGGTTTTCATTTTTTCATTTTTTTTTATATAGCACTTTCTCACCCCTTGTATGTTGCCTACTTGTTAGTACATGGCGGTGGATGGGGACTGACCCCCACACCCTTCCCTCCAGTGTTGGTCCACGTTCCCCTTATTAGGTATATTTCCTCGTTTGGAGATGGGGACGGGCCTTGGGCACTCCCCCCTGTAGGGCCAAGCCTGACACCTGCCCCCCAGGTATTTTATGTTATGGTATTTTTACCATTGTTGTATTTTGTGTTTTATGTATGTTATCCTGACTCTCACTGTTTTTTCTTCCCTCCCTTCTGTTCTTCTTTTTTTTACTCCATGCCTCTTTATAGGAACTGCCTCCGTCTCCGTCTCCCACCCTGCGCCCGCAGTCATGCTACGTGACTCGACTACTCCACAGACCCCCTATGGCTTTGATTAAGGTAATTTCTTATAACGTGCGTGGTCTCTGCTCCCCCTGTAAATGAAGTAAGTTCTGGTGGGAACTGAAGCGGTCAGGGGCACATGTGATTCTTTTGCAAGAAACGCACTTTACCCCCCAGTCAACTTCCAAATTGCCCACCCATCTTTATAACCAGTGGTTTTTGAGCAACTCACCGGTTACAAAATCTAGGGGCACGGCTATTGCCATTCATAAATCTTGCCCCCTCCAGGTCATTGAGAGCAAGGTTGATCCTCAGGGAAGGTATGTTTTCCTAAAGTGGGTTGTAGCGGGCCAAAAGCTTACAGTGGGTACGATATATGCCCCTAATTCCAATCAGCTTACCTTTCTTGACAGTGCTCTATACAGCCTGACAGACTTTAGAGAAGGTCCTCTGATTTTAGGAGGTGATTTTAATGTAAGCCCTGACCCCCTACTTGACACCTCGTACCGACGCCCCTCCCACTCTCACGCCTTTCTTAAACATTTTTGCAAATCCCTGCAGTCCCATCGCCTTCTGGACAGTTGGTGGTTGCTTCATTCCTCTGATAGGGATTACAGCTATTATTCAAAGGTCCACGATGTCTATACCCATATTGACCTGATCTGTGTGGACCACTTGGCTCTGGAGCTACTGCAGGCCTTGTCCATCGGGAATATAACTATCTCTGACCATGCCCCGGTGACGGCCACTTTGGCCCTGCCTCAGGGCACCCGTAGGGCCTGGTCATGGTGCCTGAATGAATCCCTGTTGGACGACACGGTCGCGGTCTGTCCCACTACTTCAAGGAAAATGCCACGGACGGTATGAATAAGGGGGTTATCTGGGAAGGTCATAAGGCAGTGGTACGGGATGAATTGTTCTCTCAGGGAGCTAGACTTAAGAAGGCCCGACAAGCAGACTTTACTAGGGTACTCCAGGCGCTACAGCGGGCGGAACTTGAACACAAGCAAGGCGGGGACCCGGTGGCTCTTGGGAAACTGACAGAGTTGAGAGAATTATTCTTACGCTTATTGGACCGGCAGGCGCATAAGCAACTACGCTACCTGTCGCATAAATATTATGAGCATGGCAACAAATGTGGCCGCATGTTGGCCAGAGCCCTTAGGAAGAAACACACCTTCATGTATGTACAGAAGCTGCACCTTCCCTCGGGCGAACTCACGGTCAGATCTTCCCAAATTGCCTCTGGGTTCTGAGACTATTATGCCACCCTCTATAACCTGGACTCGACGCAGACCCCTGAGGCCCAGACCGAGAGACTGAATGACATAAGAACTTACCTGACCACAGATGGCCTTCCCCCGCTGACGGACGACCAGTGTTCCATGCTAGAATCCCCTATTACACCTGTTGAGCTTGGGGCTACAGTGAAGTCCTTGCCTAATGGGAAGAGCCCTGGTCCCGACGGGTTCACCAAGGCCTACTACACTGTTCCTACCCCTGCTATCGGAGTCGATGTGCAGCTATTTTAATTCTATTGCAAAACGGGAATGCGATCCCTAGTGAGGCCCTGCTAGCCCACATCACCATGATCCCCAAGGAGGGGAAGGACCCCACCGTGCCCCAGAGCTACAGGCATCATCATATCTGTGTTTTGGGGAATTCAGGCCAAGATATATAAAAACAAAATTCTCTCAAAGTGAGGTGATCCTAGGGAAGGTTTTATTGCTCCCTAGAATTTGTGCAACTCTGTTGGTTTAATAATTACTTCAAATTTGCAGTATTGTTCTGTAGACTTAGAGTGTCATATTTCGGATTTCTTTCCGGCCTGAAGAAATTTGAAGGATTGTTTCCCTGAGCAACAGGAGATAATTGGGTTTTGATTCTTATGCGTATATTACCGCACATATTTTTCCAACAGACCAATGTAGGCTGCCCATGTGTTACTATGTTAAATTTTGGTTGGATGCAAATTTGATGTTTTAATAGTATATGTGTAAAGTGTCAATTACCAGTAATTCTCGTTCTGTATGAAATAGCATGAATATACTCGTTAATTAATAAAGTCAAATTATTCACTTGTTAATTTTGTGGGAGATATTTTATGCTTTGGTAAGAAAACCCCATAAATTAATGAACAAAGCAAAGAATGATAGTAGGCATTGACAGTTTTAATTAAACTCATAAAATTACCGCAAGGTTAGAGGCACTGAAAATAAATATTGAGGTCTTAATAAAGACCCCATACCGTATCCACAACATATAAAACACAGATATGATGATCCCTTCTTAATGTGGACATAAAAATTCTTGCCAAAAATTCTTGCGTCTAGGCTGAAACACCTAATCCCACTCATTGTACACCCGGACCAGACGGAGTTTGTCATGGGCCGAGAGGCTAGGGACAACTCCATCAGGGCTATACACCTTATACACTGAGCTCGTGCTTCTCCTGATCCCCCCCTACTTTATCCTGCCCACCGATGCGGAGAAGGCCTTCGATCGGGTGGACTGGACTTACTTGCGTGCTGTACTGGAGGCTCTAGGTTTGCGCACGCATATGCTATCATGGATCATGGCCTTGTACTCAGATCCAAGTGCTCAGGTTAAGGTCAATGGTTTTCTCTCCCCTAGATTCTCGATCAGAAATGGCACGAGGCAGGGGTGTCCTCTTTTGCCTCTTTTGTTCGCCCTGGTGCTGGAACCATTTCTACGCACTGTACGGGCGAACACTGATATCAAAGGACTGACGGTGGGTCATACGGAGCACAAACTTTCGGCGTACGCGACGATGTGCTCTTCCACCTGACGGACCCCCTGATCTCTTTGCGGCTGACGGATAGGTTTGACACCCTGTATGCGACTAACTTCCCTTCCTTGCTGACAACTGTGAAAAGTGACCTGGCCCTGTGGACTAAGACAGCATTCACCAGGATGGGGACGACTTAGTATCATAAAAATTAATATTCTTCCACGCATACTGTTCTACATGCAAATGATACCCGTGTCCTTGCCTAAGCGTTTTTTCACCCAGATGTCCAGCCTGATCTCGACCTTTGTGTGGAATAATAGGAGGCCAAGAATTGCGCTCAGACTGTTGTGCCGCCCGAGAGACGCAGGGGGTCTAGGCCTCCCGGATATTCAAAGGTATTATAGGGCCATCGTCCTCCAGAGGATCCTTAACTGGCGCTTCCACACTAAATCCAAACTCTAAAGCCTCGTACACACGACCGAGTTTCTCGGCAAGAACCAGCAAGAAACTTGCTGTCAGAGCTTTCTTGCTGAGTAAATCGGTCGTGTGTACGCGGCTTTCGGTTTTCTCATCAAGAAAACCGACAAGAATCTTGACGAGAAAAATAGAGAACCTGCTCTCTATTTTCTCATCAGGATTCTCCATTTTCTCGTCGGGTTTCTCGTCGGCCTGTTTCTCGACGAGAAACCCGAGTGTGTGTACACTTACCTGTCGCCGTGGAAACCCGCGCATGCTCGAAATGACTTTGACGCATGCGCGGTAGCTTCCTAGGCATAGGTAGGGTGTAGCAAGATGACGGCAATGGCATCGAATGTGACAAGCGCATGCTCGTCGTAGTCTATGACGTCACCGCGTTCGCTCCATTCAAAGAACCGCGGGTTCTTTGAATTGAGCGTGTGTACACTCGGCCGGGACAAGTTTCTTGTCCAAGAATCTCGTCAAGAAAAACAACAAGTTTTTTCCTGACGAGATTCTCGGCCGTGTGCATGAGGCCTAAGTCTCCCTAGAAAATATATGGTGGGCAGAAACTTATCCTATGCCCTGTGGTTGGCCCGGGAACACAAGGGGCTTTCTGATTTTGCTTCTCCACTGACGGTCCAGGCACTTTGATCCTGGGATCGCCTCAATGCCACTCTACCGATGGCGCCCCCTGTCTCCCCGCTGGCCCCACGGGGAGGCTACCTATGGTTCCCACCTGGGGAACAGACGGCCTTTTTTGGCCCTTGTGTGGATGATGGTGGCGCCAGTTGTGGGAAACTTATGCAGGATGGTAAGGTGCTCTCTTTGGCGGCCCTTCGAGACGGTACGGGGAGTTTCCCTATGGACTTCTGGCGCCATAGACAACTCCACCATTTTTTTATGGCTCAGGGGAACTCCATACGAGATATCTCCACCCTTACGCCCTTTGAACATCTCTTTATAACAGAAGAACCGGTCCCACATATGATTTCTGAGCTCTACCACCTGCTTGGCTCCGCTGCCTCAGTAGTGAAACCTGCATACATCAGGGCCTGGGAAAAGGACCTGGAGACGGTTTTTTCTCCTAACCAACTATCTTCTCTTTACCAACTTACTCGGTCTAGCTCTATTGACTCCAAGACGCAGGAAACTAATTACAAAATATTGCTACGCTGGTACCGTGTATCGGCGGATCTTGCCAGGATTTACCCATCCATGTCAGATTGATGCTGGAGGGGTTGCGGTCACAGGGGCACCCTTCTGCACATTTGGTGGGACTGCCCGGTGATTAGACCCTACTGGGAGAACATTAAGACCCAGATCAAAGAGATAACGGGTACGGGTTCACTTCCTGCTACATGTTCCTCCCATGCCAGTGAGCCGATGCAGGAAAGTGTACTGCCTCACTTATTGAACGCAGCTAAGTGGTTGCTTCCCATATACTGGAAGCGTCCGCAAATTCCAGGCAGGGAGGAATGGCGTCGTAAGGTAGGAGACATCAGGGAGGCGGAGGATTGGATTGCCACCTGCAGGGGTACCCGAGATCGCTTCTCTGCAACTTGGTCGACCTGGGACGCACATGTCCTGGATCCCGGCCATTTGTCCTCCAGCTTGGATGTGGCCCTGTTGGAGCTTGCGGAGCCGTCCCTCAAAGGGCGGCCTCGGGGTTCTCAGGTGAGAGCAGTGGGCTGAAATGTACTAGAAATATAAAATAGTTGTCTAGCTGACAGCGGAAGTTGAGACGAGTGGTTCTCTTTTTTTTTCCTCTAGCTATAAAATATGTGCTGAGAGACTGGCGGGGCCCGGGGTGGAGGCAGAGCTGGACGTGGGATTCCAGGTATGTTCTATCTTATCTTGTTCTCTTCCCTTTTGTCATGGATATTCAGTAATGTTTGTCTGTCAGCTTACCTTCCTCCTCATGTGTTCTCCTTAGAGGCCAGACTATCCTCACCTGGCTGCTTTTATAATGTCTCCTCCCAGTCTGGCTCCACCCCAGGCCCTATCACAGAACTCTATATTAACCCGTGCACTGCAAGTCTGCCTTGCTTATCAACGTGTTTGTTTAAGCATTGTGTGTTTGAGTTCCTGCCTGCTGTGTGTTTCAATATTGGCTTGTCCCCAACTATCCCTGTCTGCTTGTGACCCTGACCTTTGGCTTGTCCCTCGTTTAACCTTGTCTGCTTGTTGCCCTGACCTTAGCTTTTCCCCTCACTATTCTTGTATCCTGTGCTGCTGCTTCCCCTCTATCCTCCTTACCCTATGAAGCGTGAGCTAGGGGACTCTAGGGGCCGCGACCTGGACAAAGCTGCAGCGTAACATCATTACCACTAGAGGCTCTGGTGAAAACCTGCTGGATCTTAGACTCTGCACCCTGGGGAATCTTGGGCTCTAGCTCCCTGTGGATCCCTGTTGTGCTCTACTGGTCCCGCTTTCCACAACCACCCAGCATCCCATTCGCAGCAGTCAGCCATAGGGTTCACTACCTTGAGGTGCACTCCTGACCCCCAACGGTGTGTATCTGTCATCTGGCCACAGGTGACCTGACACCTTTCTTTGTTTATATCCCCCTTTTCTTTATTTTATTTTTTTGGTCTATTTTATTTTGGTTTCAGTCTGTAAGGGCCATTTGTTAGTAGGTGGTGCACTTGATAAGTATTGGGTGATGGGCGTGGAGCTGGAGGGCCGGCTGGCTTGACGGACTAAGGCTCTCTGCCATCACAAGACTCCCTGGTCAGTCCGGGGATTGACACTTTTGTGTCAACGTGGTACAGGGGCCTCAAATCGTGGAGGCCCGGGCTGAGGTGTGTTGCGGAGGGAGGTTAGTTGGAGGTGTTTTGTCCCCCCCCGTACGCGCCCGCCTGACCCTCCCCTCAACATCTGCGCTGCACGGTGCTTATGGTCTGGTCCGGCAAGCTGGTCGGCCTAGCCATATGCATGCTAACATCTCTTCGGAGGTTAATTTTGTCTTATACTCCGCAATTCGGCGAGTGGGGACTCGGCTCACTCGTTGTGTGGGTGGGGTCCTTCGCCGCCAATGTGTCACTTGATTTTTTTGCATTCCTTATGCTCACGACTGATTTAACCATTTCTTTCTTGTAAAATCTTGTCATTTATGTCATCTGTGTTTTTGTCTGTTGTGGAATAACAAAAAAAAAAAGGAAGAACTGGTGCCTTACTTGATGTTTTTACCTCTAGATCCTGTAACCTGAGTTGTAATGTCCTGTCTTCCATAAATAAAGATTATACAAAAAAAAAAAAATACATGTTTGCTTTTAGGTTTAATACAGCTTGAAGCCATCTTCAAGTTACATGATGAAAGCACATCACCCAAACTTTAGGACAGTGCAACATTTTAACCACTTCCCTACCGCGCATCGTGATATGACGGCGGCAGGAACCCTTTGTCCCTCCAGGCCGCCGTCATATGATGTATTTTCTTCCCGAGCCTCTAGGGGGCGCACGCGCCCCTGCTGCATTACTCGGCACCCAGTGCACGTGCCCGGCGGCCGCGATGTCCCTAGGATACACAGTTAACCCCTTCCTCGCCCCCTAGTGTTAACCCCTTCCCTGCTAGTCACATTTATACAGTAATCAATGCATTTTTATAGCATAGATCGCTGTATAAATGTGAATGGTCCCAAAATAGTGTCAAAAGTGTCCGAAGTATCCACCGCAATATTGCAGTCAAGATAAAAATCGCAGATCGCCGCCATTACTAGTAAAAAAAATAACAATAAAAATACCATAAATGTATCCCCTATTTTGTAGACGCTATAACTTTTGCGCAAACCAATCGATATATGCTTATTGCGTTTTTTTTTACCAAAAATATGTAGAAGAAAACATATTGGCCTAAACTGAGGAAAAAAGTTGTTTTTTTTTATATATTTTTTGGGGGTATTTTTTATAGCAAAAAGTAAAAAATATTGTGTTTTTTTCAAAATTGACGCTCTTTTTTTGTTTATAGCGCAAAAAATAAAAACGGCAGAGGTGATCAAATACCACTAAAAGAAAGCTCTATTTGTGGGAAAAAAAATTATCAAAATTTCATATGGGTACAGTGTTGAATGACTGCGCAATTGTCATTCAAAGTGTAACAGCGCTGAAAGCTGAAAATTGGTCTGGGCAGGAAGGGGGCAAAAATGCCCTGTATTGAAGTGGTTAAAGCTTAGCATAAGATAGAAATCCGTACAGTTGGTCATTATATGGAGTATCGGTTTTAAAACTTTTCTTCATCTTGGACAAAAAATAAAAATGTATATTTCTGGCAGTAGTTAAAATAAAAAGAAGCAGATCTGTTTGTAATATTTACCCAGTCTCTGCTGCTGTCCCCTGAAGATTTACTCTGTCACTAATGACAGGTTTGAATGACACCCAGCATCTTTCCACCCACTTCATGCAAGTCCAGGTCATTAAGTCTCTGCCCTTTCCCTGGACTTACAGAAAAAAGTTTCAGAGCATGAAACATTTAGCATCCACCCACCATCAAACGAAGAAGAGGGTGAGGAGGACTCATGATGTCATCATATATGGCTGGCTGAAGACTCTTCTAATAACTAAGTATATAGGTACATGGGGGCGTGGCCTGACACTGCATGGAGTAGGACGCTTTCACGAGTAGCTCCGTCCATTACTCCTGTTTTACTTCAATCCTGTGACCCATAGACGACCCACCCGCTCCTACCTTAACTCTCACGTTGCCTGGAACCATCCGCACCATTTCTCCACCAAAAGGGCGGAAAACTGCTTCCGTAGCGAAGCTGGACCAGTACCGCCGCCTGGACAGGGAAGAGGGCGACGAAGATGGCGCTGCGGTGAAGGCGGGGGGAGTGCAAACGGCCGGAGACACGGCTCGGCTCCTGGAGGCTGTAACCTTCTGCCGGACCTGACTCACAGCACAAATTGAGGAGGTCAAGGTAGACATCTCCCTGATTCGGCAGGACCTGCATAAGCTCCGGGACCGGGTCAAAACCATGGAGACCAGGCTCTGCAATGTGGAGGACGCTGTTCCACCCCTGCAGGAGAGCACAGACCGCATGCAACGCCAGATACACCAGCTTTTCTCCAAACAGGACGATATGGAGAACAGGCTCAGGAGCAGGGATGAGCCGAACACCCCCCTGTTCGGTTCGCACCAGAACCTGCGAACAGACAGAATGTTCGTGTGAACTTTAGAACCCTATTAAATACAATGGACTCGAACGTTCGAAATCTAAAGTGCTAATTATAAAGGCAAATATGCAATTTATTGTCCTAAAAAGTGTTTGGGGACCCGGGTCCTGCCCCAGGGGACATGTATCAATGCAAAAAAAGGTTTAAAAAATAGACGTTTATACGGGAGCAGTGATTTTAATAATGCTTACAATTAAAAAAATAAAAGTGAAATTTTCCTTTAAATTTCGTACCTAGGGGGTGAGTATGATATGCATGTAAAGTCGTGCATGTTTCCCGTGCTTAGAACTCTCCCTGCACAAAGTGTCATTTTTGAAGGAAAAAAAGTCATTTAAAACTCACTCGCAGCTATTAACCACTTAACGACCGCTCACTGTATATGTACGTCGGCAGAATGGCACCGACAGGCACAATCACGTACAGTGTACGTGATTGCCTTTGTACAGTTGGGGGGTCCGATCGGACCACCCTCCTATACAGTGAGCGGTCGGTATTCGTTGGGGAGCGATCCGACATGAGGGGGCGGCCATTCGATTCCGACCACCCCCCGCGATCGCTCCCGGCGAATGGAAATGCTCCCTCTGCTGTGTAATGTTTACACAGGCAGAGGAAGCAGGAGGAAGTGATGTCATCTCTCATGCGGCGCTCACATATACCGAGCGCCGTACAAGAGAAGACACACAGGTCAGTACACTAACACTACACTGACACCAGGACACATAGGCACACAAATCGCCCCCCCAGATCACCCCCCAGCCCCCAGTCACAGTGTCACTGATTGCAGTGACCATTTATTTACTGACTGTAAAAGTGTCACTACATTTAGTTTTAGGTCCAGTGTAGCCCCCTAACCCCCCCTAATAAAGGTTTAACCCCCTGATCACCCCCCAGATAACCCTTTCACCCCCTAGCACCGCCATCGCTAAGCGATCATTTTTCTGATCGCTGTCTTAGCGTCGGTGATGCAGATCGGTAGCCAGTAATTTTTTTTAGGTTTGCCGCAGGTTTTTATAGGGTCGGGTACCCCCATAAATTATCTAATAAAGGTTTAACCCCCTTAATCGCCCCCCAGGTAACCCTTTCACCCCCTATCACGACTGTCGCTAAGCGATAATTTTTCTGATCGCTGTCTTAGCGTCGGTGATGCAGATCGGTAGCCAGTAATTTTTTTTAGGTTCGCCGCAGGTTTTTATAGCGTCAGGTACCCCCATAAAATATTGAATAAAGGTTTAACCCCTTGATCACCCCCCAGGTAACCCTTTCACCCCCTATCACCACTGTCGCTAAGCGATCATTTTTCTGATTGCTTTCTTACTGCCGGTGATGCAGATCGGTAGGCAGTAATTTTTTTTAGGTTCGCCGCAGGTTTTTATAGCGTCAGGTACCCCCATAAATTATCTAATAAAGGTTTAACCCCCTTGATCTCCCCCCAGGTAACCCTTTCACCCCCTATCACCACTGTCGCTAAGCGATCGTTTTTCTGATCGCTGTCTTAGTGTCGGTGATGCAGATCGGTAGCCAGTCATTTTTTTTAGGTTCGCCGCAGGTTTTTATAGCGTCAGGTACCCCCATAAATGATCTAATAAAGGTTTAACCCCCTTGATCGCCCCCCAGGTAACCCTTTCACCCCCTATCACCACTGTCGCTAAGCGATCATTTTTCTGATCGCTGTCTTAGCGTCGGTGATGCAGATCGGTAGCCAGTAATTTTTTTTAGCTTCGCCGCAGGTTTTTATAGCGTCAGGTACCCCCATATATTATCTAATAAAGGTTTTAACCCCCTAATTGCCCCTAGTTAACCCTTTCACCAGTGATCACCATATAAGTGTTACGGGTGACGCTGGTTAGTTAGTTTGCTTTTTATAGTGTCAGGGCACCCGCCGTATATATAACCCAATAAAGGTTTAACCCCCTGATCGCCCGGCGGGTGATATCAATTAGGTTTTAGCGTCAGAGAGGGTCTGCGTCACACCCCAGGCAGCGTCAGGTTAGTGCCAGTAACGCTAACACCCACGCGTGAAGCATACACCCCCCTTAGTGGTATAGTATCTGATCAGATCAATATCTGATCTGATCAGATCTATACTAGCGTCCCCAGCAGTTTAGGGTTCCCAAAAATGCAGTGTTAGCGGGATCAGCCCAGATACCTGCTAGCACCTGCGTTTTGCCCCTCCGTCCAGCCCAGGCCACCCAAGTGCAGTATCGATCGATCACTGTCACTTACAAAACACAACACACATAACTGCAGCGTTCGCAGAGACAGGCCTGATCCCTGCGACTCCAGTGCTGTAGGAGGTGATTTCACCACCACAGTTAAAAAAAAAAGCATATATGCCGAAGCATTGGGGCAGCAGGGGTGGAGGAGCGATTTTGCTCCTAATGCACCGTACATACGGTCGAAATTCCGACGGAGGCTTGCCCGTGGAAAAGTCCGACCATGTGTGTGCGGCATAACTTTTTTGCGGGAGGATGACCCCATGCTTCGGCATATATAAATGGTGCATGTATGCCCATCATTAGAAGTGGGTGGATGAAGGGCGGTATTCTAATGGTGGGCATACCCACCTATCAATCTCTTTTTTCGTTCAGCCAACTGGCTGCATGAAAAAAAAAGATTACAATACATGTCCAACAAGGACCAGCAACGTACTGGTATGTTGCTGGACTTTGAATGTTTATACCAGAATGATGCCTGCGGGTTTAGGTATCATCTTGGTATCATTCTTTTTAGCCAGCGGCCGGCTTTCATGTAAAAGCAATCCTAGTGGCTAATTAGCCTCTGGACTGCTTTTACAAGCAGTGGGAGGGAATGTCCCCCCCAGGATATAAAAAGCGCCATTGGGAAATTGGGAAAGCATTTTATCACCCCGATCTTGGTGTGGTCAGATGCTTTGAGGGCAGAGGAAAGATCTAGGGTCTAGAAGACCCCATTTTTTTCAAAAAAGAGTACCTGTCACTACCTATTGCTATCATAGGGGATATTTACATTCCCTGAGATAACAATAAAAATGATTAAAAAAAAAATATGGAAGGAACAATTTAAAAATAAAAGAAAAAAGCAAAATTAACAATAAAAAAAAAAAAAAACCACCCCTGTCCTGCCCTGCTCTTGCCCAATGGCGAACGCAAGCGTCGGTCTGGCGTCATATGTAAACAGCAATTGCACCATGCATGTGAGGTATCACCGCGAAGGTCAGATCGAGGGCAGTCATTTTAGCAGTAGACCTCCTCTGTAAATCTAACGGGGTAACCTGTAAAGGCTTTTAAAGGCTTTTAAAAATGTATGTAGTTTGTCGCCAATGCGCGTTTGTGCGAAATTTTAAAGCATGTCGTGTTTGGTATCTATGTACTCGGCCTAAGATCATCTTTTTTATTTCATCAAACATTTGGCCAATATAGTGTGTTTCAGTGCATTAAAATTAAAAAAGGGTATTTTTTCCCCAAAAAATGTGTGTAGAAAAAAAAATGCAACACCCACCATTTTAATCTGTAGGGCCTTTGCTTTAAAAATATATATAATGTTTGGGGGTTCAACATAATTTTCTTGCAAGAAAAAAAATGTTTTCATGTAAACAAAAAGTGTCAAAAAGGGCTTTGTCTTCAAGTGGTTAGAAGAGTGGATGTAAGCTTCCTAATGTTGTGTATAAAATGCCAGAACAGTTCAAAACCCCCCCAAATGACCCCATTTTGGAAAGTAGACACCCCAAGCTATATACTGAGAGGCATGTCGAGTCCATGGAATATTTTATATGTTGACACAAGTTGCGGAAAAAAGACAATTAATTATTTATTTATTTTTGCACAAAGTTGTCACTAAATGATATATTGCTCAAACATGCCATGGGCATATGTGGAATTACACCCCAAAATACATTCTGCTGCTTCTCCTGAGTACGGGAATACCACATGTGTGAGACTTTTTGGGAGCCTAGCCGCGTACGGGACCCCAAAAACCAAGCACCGCCTTCAGGCTTTCTAAGGGTGTAAATTTTTGATTTCACTTCTCACTGCCTATCACAGTTTTGGAGGCCATGGAATGCCCAGATGGCACAAAACCCCCCCAAATGACCCCATTTTGGAAAGTAGACACCCCAAGCTATTTGCTGAGAGGTATTGTGAGTATTTTGCAGATCTCGCTTTTTGTCACAAAGTTTTGAAAATTGAAAAAAAAAATAAAAAAATATATTTTTTTCTTCATTTTCAAAAACAAATGAGAGCTGTAAAATACTCACCATGCCTCTCAGCAAATAGCTTGGGGTGTCTACTTTCCAAAATGGGGTCATTTGGGGGGGTTTTGTGCTATTTTGGCATTTTATGGCCTTCAAAACTGTGATAGGTAGTAAGGAGTGAAATCAAAAATTTGTGCCTAGAAATCCTGAAGGCAGTGCTTGGTTTTCGGGGTCCCGTACGCGGCTAGGCTCCTAAAAAGTCCCACACATGTGGTATTCCCGTACTCAGGAGAAGCAGCAAAATGTATTTTGGGGTGTAATTCCACATATAACCATGGCATGTGTGAGCAATATATCATTTAGTGACAACTTTTTGTAATTTTTTTTTTTTTGTCATTATTCAATCACTTGGGACAAAAAAAATATTCAATGGGCTCAACAGGCCTCTCAGCAATTTCCTTGGGGTGTCTACTTTCTAAAATGGGGTCATTTGGGGGGGTTTTGTGCTATTTTGGCATTTTATGGCCTTCAAAACTGTGATAGGTAGTGAGGAGTGAAATCAAAAATTTGCGCCCTTAGAAATCCTGAAGGCGGTGCTTGGTTTCCGGGGGCCCGTACGCGGCTAGGCTCCCAAAAAGTCCCACACATGTGGTATCCCCGTACTCAGGAGAAGCAGCAAAATGTATTTTGGGGTGTAATTTCACATATAACCATGGCATGTGTGAGCAATATATTATTTAGTGACAACTTTTTGTATTTTTTTTTGTCATTATTCAATCACTTGAGACAAAAAAAAATATTCAATGGGCTCAACATGCCTCTCAGCAATTTCCTTGGGATGTCTACTTTCCAAAATGGGGTCATTTGGGGGGGTTTTGTACTGCCCTGCCATTTTAGCACCTCAAGAAATGAGATAGGCAGTCATAAACTAAAAGCTGTGTAAATTCCAGAAAATGTACCCTAGTTTGTAGACGCTATAACTTTTGCGCAAACCAATAAATATACGCTTATTGACATTTTTTTTACTAAAGACATGTGGCTGAATACATTTTGGCCTAAATGTATGACTAAAATTGAGTTTATTCGATTTTTCTTATAACAAAAGTAGAAAATATCATTTTTTTTCAAAATTTTCGGTCTATTTCCGTTTATATCGCAAAAAATAAAAATTGCAGAGGCAATCAAATACCATTAAAAGAAAGCTCTATTTGTGGGAAGAAAAGGTCGCAAATTTCGTTTGGGTACAACATTGCATGTCCGCACAATTTACAGTTAAAGCAGCGCAGTGCAAAATTCTGAAATCACCTCTGGTCCTCTAGCTACCAAATGGTCCGGGGCTTAAGTGGTTAATGAATTGTCGGCTCCCGGCAATACATAGAAAAGTCATTGATAAAAAAAAAAAGCGTGGGGGTTCCCCCAAATTCAATTACCAGGCCCTTCAGGTCTGGAATGGATATTAAGGGGAACCCCGCCGCAAATTTAAAACAAAATGGCGTGCGGTTCCCCCTAAATATCCATACCAGGCCCTTCAGATCTGGCATGGATTTTAGGGAGAACTCCACCCCAAATAAAAAAAAAGGTGTGGAGTCCCCCAAAAATCCATACCAGACCCTTATCCGAGCACGCAACCTGGCCGGCCGCAGGGGAAGAGGGGGGGACGAGAGAGCACCCCCTCTCCCTCCTGAACCGTACCAGGCCACATGCCCTCAACATGGGGAGGATGTCCCCATGTTGATGGGGACAAGGGCCTCATCCCCACAACCCTTGCCCGGTGGTTGTGGGGGTCTGCGGGCAGGGGGCTTATCGGAATCTGGAAGACCCCTTTAACAAAGGGGACCCCCAGATCCCGGCCCCCCCTGTGTGAATTGGTAAGGGGTACATTGTACCCCTACCATTTCACGAAGAAAGTGTAAAAAAATGTAAATAAAAACACACAAACACCTTGGAAAAGTCCTTTATTAAAAAAAATAAAATAAAACATTCCAGCGATGAAATCCAGTGTCCCGCGGTGATCCCGATGTCCAGCGTTGTCCATCATTGGTTGTGCCTGAGCGGACCTGATGGGGAACTTCCTCCGCAGTGTTTTAAATGTATAGACCCGCCCCTTCTAAAGTTCCCCCTCAGGTCCGCTCAGCGGACCAGATGCGGAACGCGAGAAGGGGCGGGTCTATTCATGTATTACACAGCGAACAAAGTTCCCCATCAGGTCCGCCCCCTTGGTATGTCCGACCCTGCCTACGTCATTGGCCTGAGCGGGGAACTTCCTTCACTGTGTAATTTAAATTTACACAGTGAAGGAAGTTTCGCGCTCAGGCCAATGACGTAGGCGGGGTCTGACATACCGAGGGGGCGGACCTGATGGGAAACTTCTCGCACTTTGTAATACATGTATAGACCCGCCCCTTCTCAAGTTCCCCATCAGGTCCGCTCAGCCAATGACTAGGTGTAAGGCTGAGGACCTGATGCGGAACATGAGAAGGGGCGGGTCTATACATGTATTACACAGCGAACGAAGTTCCCCATCAGGTCCGCCCCCTCGGTATGGGGAACTTTAGAAGGGGCGGGTCTATACATTTAAAACACTGCTGAGGAAGTTCCCCATCAGGTCCGCTCAGGCACAACCAATGACGGACAGCGCTGGACATCGGGATCGCCACGGGACACTGGATTTCATCGCTGGAATGTTTTTTTTTTGTTTTTCTTGTTTGTTTTTTTAATAAAGGACTTTTCCAAGGTGTTTGTGTGTTTTTATTTACATTTTTTGACACTTTCTTCGTGAAATGCTATGGGTACAATGTACCCCTTACCAATTCACATAGGGGGCGGGATCTGGGGGTCCCCTTTGTTAAAGGGGTCTTCCAGATTCCGATAAGCCCCCCGCCTGCAGACCCCCACAACCACCGGGCAAGGGTTGTGGGGATGAGGCCCTTGTCCCCATCAACATGGGGACATCCTCCCCATGTTGAGGGCATGTGGCCTGGTACGGTTCAGGAGGGAGGGGGGCAGCTCTATCGTCCCCCCCTCTTCCCCTGTGGCCGGCCAGGTTGCGTGCTCGGATAAGGGTCTGGTATGGATTTTTGGGGGGACTCCACGCCATTTTTTTTTATTTGGGGTGGAGTTCCCCTTAAAATCCATGCCAGATCTGAAGGGCCTGGTAATTGAATTCGGGGGAACCCCCACGCTTTTTTTTATTTTTATCAATGACTTTTCTATGTATTGATAAAAGCCGACAATTCATTAATAGCCGCGAGTGAGTTTTAAATGACTTTTTTTCCTTCAAAAATTACATTTTGTGCAGGGACAGTTCTAAGCACGGGAAACATGTGCGACTTTACATGCATATCATACACACACCCCAGGTACGAAATTTAAAGGAATATTTCACTTTTATTGTTTCACTTTAAGCATTATTAAAATCACTGCTCCTAAAAAAACGGCCGTTTTTAAAACTTTTTTTTTGCATTGATACATGTCCCCTGGGGCAGGACCCAGGTCCCCAAACACTTTTTAGGACAATAACTTGCATATAAGCCTTTATAATTAGCACTTTCGATTTCTCCCATAGACTTTTCGAATTTGCCGCGAACACCCCAAATTGTTCGTTGTTCGGCGAACGGGCGAACAGGCAATGTTCGAGTCGAACATGAGTTCGACTCAAACTCGAAGCTCATCCCTACTCAGGAGGTGTACCTTGAGGTTCATTGGACTGCCTGAGGGGGCTGAGGGTAAGGATCCCACTGTATTTCATTGAACAGTTGCTTATCACTGCTTATGGCAGAGAGGCCTTCTCCCCCATGCTTACAGTAGAGAGGGCCCACCGCATGCCTGCTAGGCCGCCCCCGCAGGGAGCCCCCCGTACCTTCATCGCCAAGCTTATTAACTACAAAGACCGTGATGCAGCCTTGAGGATGGCAGGAGAGAAGGGTAACATTCTGCTAGGAAATGTTAAAGTTGCCATTTTTCCAGACTTCTCGGCTGAAATCCAGCGCTGCCGTCAAGGGTTTATGGAGGCCAAACGCAGACTGCGTACTCACCACATCAAGTATGCCATGCTATTCCCAGCCCGACTTAGGGTGGAACAGGACGGCCGCGCATTCTTTTTTGAGGATCCAGAAGAGGTGATCACCTGGCTGGAACGCCAAGCAGCACCCGAGAATGCAGACTGACACCTTTGTGAGTATTCTTCCTAACGCACTTTTCACACGCATGGCAGTGGGCTAGGCTCCTTTAATTCTACATGACTGACTGGGGCCCTTTGCAAGGCTTGGTGCACTAACTTACACACTTGCTCCATTTCATGTTTGTTAATCAGCACCACATACCCTGGCCCACTGCCCGCAAGACCTACTGTTGACCTTGGATTGGGCGAAAGCCTGTGTTTCAGTTTATCTCACTACGAGAGTCAAGTTAAAAATGTTATTCTTTATTCCCCTGGGGTCTCATGAGACCCAGTATGGTGTACCGGAGGCCGGAGCCTCAGGATTGCAGTGGCCCTACCCACTAAGTGCAGCAAGACTTTTCCCCACTCAGCACTAGGGAACACAGATGCCATGCTTGGAGCAGCTGCAGAACACTACTTTGTGACACCCACGCATTGTGGGGCTTGATCCACCACTTGCATTTCAGCAGCTTCATTCGTTTACCCTTTCATGTTTCATGTTTATACCAAGCAACGTTTCTTGTTCTACTGTTTGAACTTTCCAACTTGTTCAAGGATGATGCCCGCACCAAGTTTTTGGGGTGCAGGGCGGGGTGGGGGGGAGGGGGAGGGGCAGCATATTTGTTGAGTAAATTGGTGTATGATGTGTTGCAAACGCAGGTTACACAGCAAACTTTAATACTATTACGGGTCGTATGTACTGTGCTTAGTTTCTTCTTATCTAGGATGTTTATGTCTCATGTGCTTCCCTGGAATCTCACAGGCAGAATTAGGCTGCTCAGTATATCTGGGCCATGTTATTCCTCACGACGGGACCTATGGCGTCTTTGACATTCCTCACCTGGAATGTCAGGGGTCTCAGTGAGAAAGTCAAGTGGTCGGCAGTCCTTGCATTCCTTAAGAAGCAACGCGCTGACATAGTGGTATTGGTTGAGACTCATGCAGAGGGGAGGTTGCAGATGGCGCTCCACCATCCGTGGGTAGGGTGGGCATTTCATTCAACCCACATGGCCCATGCACGCGGAGTCTCCATACTTATTGCTAAATCGGTGCATTTTGAATTATGTGAAGCCTCCACAGATCCACAGGGCACGCTATGTCTTCCTGTCTACTAAGCTCTATGGGGAGCCCTTCCTTCTTTTGGCCCTCTATGCCCCCCCCCCCGTTCTCTATGTCCATAATACTAGAGGGGATTGCATTTATGGCAGGACATCCCTCAGTCCAAGCAGTTTGGCTGGGGGATTTCAATACCACATTGAACCCCACTCTGGATAAGCTCCAGCTCTCACCTCCCACTCTAGGGATAGCGACGGATACTACATTTTCCAAACTGATCTCCTCCTTTCACCTAATTGACACCTGGAGACATAAATTCCCACACAAAAAATCATATTACTGTTTTTCCTCCTAACACAACTCCATGTCCAGGATTGATTTTATCCTTACTTCACAGGGCCTCACACCTCGGCTGCTGGAGCCTAAGTTCTGTCCCAGGCTACTATCTGATCACAGCCCGTACTGGATTACACTAAGCGTACCTGTAGACAAACAAATGCAAGCATGGCACTTGAACCCGTTCTGGCTCTCATTTTTGCCTGTGGAAGACGAGCCCCTGCGGCAGCGGTATGGGAGTCTTTTAAACTCCATGCCCGCATGTCGCTAATCTCCCGCATAAATAGGATTAAAGCTGACACCTTTGATAAGGTGGTGGCGGAGTTGTCCCTCGCAGAACAGGGGTATGCAGCGGATCCCACCCTAGAAAAAGCAAGTGCACTTAAATTGCGGACAAGAGTGGTAACCCAACTCCAATCTGAAAAAGCTAGACAGAAACTGTTTTTTTGCTAAACAAAAGATGTTCGAGCATGGGGAGAAGGCTGGCAAACTTTTGGCTTACCTGGTCCACAGCGATGATAGACCCCTAGTGGTCACCTCCTTGCATGGTCCTAATGGCCAACAAATCACGGATCCATCTGTGGTGTCCTCCATGTTTAGGGATTTTTTTGGATGAGCTGTATACGTCCACGACCTCGGCTGACGAAGGCCCGGTGAACTCCTTTCTCGAGGGCATCACGCTTCCTCACTTAACTGCTGACCCTTACCACAGAGGAAATAGCAGAAGCTATTGCTGGGTTTGCCAGATCCAAATCCCCAGATTTGGACGGCCTTCCAATTCAATTTTATTCTCAGTATAGTGAGGTTCTGACCCCTAAGCTGTTAGCCCTATACAACCACCTGTTTAAAACGTTCTGGGTCCCCCATCTATGAGAGAAGCGACCATAGTACTTATTCCAAAACCAGGAAAGGACCCGGGGTACCTGGAATCCTATCACCCCATTTCACTCTTACAGGTGGATGTTAAAATTCTCACCAAAGTCCTAGCGAATAGGCTCAATCAAGTTATACTTTCTTTGATACCTACAGATCAAGCAGGTTTCATGCCAGGCCGTAATATCTCCTTCAACCTGCGTAGGCTTTACATTAACTTACAGGCCACTCACGAAAATGTAGGATCCCGGGTGGTTGTGACATTGGATACAGCTAAGGTGTTTGACTCCGTGGAGTGGAGATATCTGTGGTGATGCCTGGAGAGCTATGGATTTGGTCCCAGATCCTGTAAATGGGTCAGACTATTTTATCAGGCTCCCACAGCCAAAGTGTTGGCGAATGGCTGGCCGTCTCCGGTATTTAACCTCAGCAGGGGTACGAGACAGGGCTGTCCGCTCTCCCCACTTCTATATGCCCTTGCTGCAGAACCCTTGGCCGTGCCTATTCGCACAAACCCAGAGATTATAGGATTGCGAGTAGGTCCCTTAACAGAAAAAAATTGTATGTATGCGGACGATACATTGCTTTATCTCTCTGACTCAGGTCTCTCCCTCCAAATTGCACTGCAGGCAATCGAATGGTTCGGAACTTTTTCCAGGCTCAAGATCAACTGGGGGAAATTGCATATTCTGCCGATTGATAGCTTCCCACCGCCCGAGCCCCAGGCAGGAATACCACTCCAAAGGATGGATACCATTAAGTACTTGGGAATACACATTTCTAGGAGCCCGGCTGACTATATAGCTCTCAATATAGAACCCCTGTTTTCACTGGTTAGAACCAAAATCCGGATTTGGGCCCGCTTACCCTTAGGGGTATGGGGCCCCATAAACCTCATAAAAATGGTCCTCCTTCCCAAAATCTTGTATGTCCTATGATGCACCCCGATATGCTTACCCCTAAAATTCTTTAAATCACTAGAAGCTCTCCTCAAGCCCTTTGTCTGGGGTGCCGGGAGACATAAACTTGCTTGGCAAGCACTTAAAAATCCGACAGATATGGGAGGTACGGCTCTGCCAGATTTTAACCTTTATTATATTGCATCACAATTGATCCCAATTGTTCCACATTGACAAAACAGACAGTATGCCGTTTCTACTACTACTCTGCCCACGGGGAGCCCAACTAACTGGAGACGCGCTTTACGCAATATCGGCGGGATCCGGGAGTGCTGAACCGGTAGGAGACATGAAGTCCCTGCTGTATCACTACAAGCGTATTTTGGATCTACCAAACTGGGGATATCTCAGCACAATGATTATACGCCACTATGGCATAACAAGGGCTTACAAGAATTCCTCCATGCTCAGGGCTCTGAGCTATGGGCCGCACAGGGTGTCTATTATTTGCATAATATACTCTCAGACGGAAAACTGAAAACCTACCAAATACTTAAAGACGAATTCTCACTACATAATCGTATGCTCTTAAGGTTTTTCCAGATCGGACACGCGGCCCAAGTGCAATTTTCACATAACTATCCGCAACCTACCCCACACCCTACTATGGCCATAGTTAAGAACACAGACCCACGAGGATTGATCTCCACATTCTACAACATGCTATCCACTCCCATTTCCACTAAACTGGCATTTGCTTTGAAACGCCGCTGGGAGAGGGATGTGGGATCAATGGAGGATGAGGAGTGGGAGGAGTCATTGGAGACCTGTAAAGCAGTATCCCCTAGGCTCTCAGACAGACTGTCCCAAATCTTCATAACTCACAGGGAATACCTTACCCCTATACGTGTGGCTAGATACAAACGTGACCAGCCCACCCTGTGTTTGTTGTGTGGCCAAGAGACAGGCACGTTTTTTCATCTGCCTTGGGCCTGCCCAAAAATCCAAGATCTTTGGAAACAAATTGTAACTTTCTTGCATGATACCATGGGTTCTCCCGTTACGCATGTCTGCTTGGGATATTCCCCGAAAATGTGGATAAATATACTAAGATATTCCTTCACGAATCACTATTCTTGGCCAGGAAGATCTTAGCTAGGAAATGGATGAGGCCATTGCCCCCCAGTTTTTCAGAGTGGAAAGCAGAGGTAAATGTAACCCTACCCTATAAGAAATGCATATACACTAATAGAGGCTGTCCAGCCAAATATGATACAATTTGGGACCGCTGGCTGAAGGATTCAGAGACATGCAGTTAACAGTAGACCTGTTATCAGCTACCATTATTGGACTTCCTATTGTTTGTTTTTACTTTATTTCACAGGTTTATTTGTCTGTAACCTCATAGATGTATTCCAGTACATACTAATACACAAAGCTTTCTGTAGATGTTCTGACTGTAACATTTGCTCTATGTGACCGTAATGTAACCTATGTATGCAAATCTTTTTTATTGACTATGTATGCATCTTTATTCAATAAACACCTTGTTTAATGGAAAAAAATTATATAGGTACGTATTTTTTAGTAAGTAAGGAGTCAAAATTTTATGTAAAATGTTACCCCTATCTGCAGGATACTGCGGTGTTTACTGCATACTGCTCCTCCATTTCATAAAATGCAGAGCATAGTTTTGAGACTTCAGGGCCCTTTGGATTGTTCTCTGGCAGACATCGTGAACATAATGCCATGACAAGGGGAGTGCAGTCACAGTTCCTGTGTAAATAGTATTGATGGCACAAACTGTCCTGGGTTCTGTTCAGTAGAAGTTCTGTGAAATGTAATCCTGTTTGAATGCCATTGATATCAATAGGAGCTGAATCTTGCAAAATAAAAATGCCCATTGTCTGTGCTTATAGGCAAGGTGGTGTCCAAATGCATGTAACAATGCAAAAAAAAAAAAAAAAAAAGATCGATTTGGCCAGCAGCAGTGTTTTTTTGTTTTTTTTATGCTTAACATGTTTTTTAATGCTTAAATGCTTTAAATTCCTATAAATAACAGGTCTGTGGGGTGTCCTAAACCTGCATGTGAAAGGGTCCATCTCTGTGGTGGAAATTTCTGCAGCAGCACTGACATCCATTTACAAAAGATAAACAGGATAAACAGTCACAGTATGTAAAAAAAAAGTATTTTATTATTACAATTGTTTATTTTTTGTGTATAGTTTTCTATTAACGCTTTTTTTAGATATTGTCTCCAGATCAGTACTGTGTCACTATAATTACATTGTACTGCTGTGGCGGTGATCACTATGATTGCTTATACAACCATGATCACTGGATGAACAATCATTTCTAACTGTGTTTGGCATCATTCATGATGCCATTGTTTACACTGTAATAGATGTGATAGGTGAAAGCTACAGTATCCCATGGTAAAGGGCAGCTGTGACTGGTCCCCCAATATAAATAAAAAAACACCAAATTACCACCCCTCAAATAAAAGCCTGTTTGAGAGAGAGAGAGAGAGAGAGAGAGAAAAAGAACAAATAAAGCAGCAAATTAATTGATCGTCCAAAGAGATAGCAATCACAATTAAAGTGCATTTTCCTAACTGACCCTAATTTCACCTAAGCCCCCCCCCCTTTAACCACTTAAGCCCCGGACCAATACGGGACATTATGACCAGGCCCCTTTTTGCGATTCGGCACTGTGCCACTTTAACTGACAATTGCGCGGTCGTGCGACGTGGCTCCCAAACAAAATTGGCGTCCTTTTTTTCCCACAAATAGAGATTTCTTTTGGTGGTATTTGATCACCTCTGCGGTTTTTATTTTTTGCGCTATAAACAAAAATAGAGCGCAAACTTTAAAAAAAATTACATATTTTTTACTTTTTGCTATAATAAATATCCCCAAAAAATATATAAAAAAAACATTTTTTTTCTCAGTTTAGGCCGATACATATTCTTCTACATATTTTTGGTTAAAAAAAACACAATCGGTGTTTATTGATTGGTTTGCGCAAAAATTATAGCGTTTACAAAATAGGGTATAGTTTTAAGGCATTTTTTTTTTTTTTTTACTAACAATGGCGGCGATCAGTGCAATAAAAATGCACTGGTTACTGTGAAAATGACACTGGCAGTGAAGGGGTTAACCACTAGGGGCGCTGGAGGGGTTAAGTTTGCCTAGGAGAGTGATTACTACTGTGTGGGGGCGTGGCTACGACTGACACGTCACCGATCTCCGCTCTGATTACACAGAGCGGAGATCGCTGACATTGTCAGTAGAGGAGCGGGGAGATGTTGTGTTTACACACACATCTCCCCGCTCCGAGCCTCTGTGAGACGATCGCGGGGATCCCCACGGCGATCGAGTCCGCGGGACCCGTGGTCCCACTCACGGGGAAGGCAGGGGGGTCGCAAATGCGCCGCCGGCGGCGCACGCACGACCCCGACGTCGGCAGTTAAAGGGCCACGTACAGGTACGTGATTGTGCCTGTATGACCCATTCTGCCGACGTATATATACGTGAGCGGTCGGCAAGTGGTTAATAGTAAGGTGGTTTGCTTATTTAAAAGCCTTCTTATTGGCTCCTTTAAGCCTGACTGCCATAGTTCAAAGGCCTTGCAGCACAGTATGGTTTAAAAAGATATCAGTGAATCTGCAAATAAACTCCCTAAATCTTGAAACCGCAAAACTTGCCTTGAACCCATGGTATTGGCAAAACTGAACCTCATCTCTAGTACTGTCAAGGTCATGTGATTGGTTTCTTCATCCTCCTCCTGGGATTTTTTAGTCATTAAAATTAATAAGGCTTTATTTGCTCTCAAGCGATCTCCATTTGCCCTCCTGAAGCATGTGAAGCGCATTTGTAGGTCACACCACTATGCTTTACAAATATGCAACAAATGTTCACTTTGAAAAGCAGTGACGTGACCATGGTAAGGTCATAGCACTATTTTATAAAACGGCATCCAAAACTCTGTATTTGTAATGCACTTCTGATTAAGTGAAATTCAGAGCCTAGAAAAACGGGTCAATTGTGTTTATGTGATGATATTTTTCTAAATCTTGGACAGGTAGCTAAGCACTGGTGCATAACTGATGTAGATACAATAGCAAGACTTTATTACTATGGTGCTTATCACAATGGGAAGTTTAAAATGTCAAGAATTTTGGGCACCCGGGTGGAACTTGTCTTGGCAGAAAACTGGAGTTTGTTATTCCGAAGCACAATGATAATGTACACATTGGCATCAGGTGTAGTGTTATAGATTTTCCCTGCAGGCTATTTATGAACAGCAAGACAGAAGACAAACTGATGTGTACTAGAGAGTACATTCATATGTTTACTTTTTTTATATTTTCACATTTCTATGTCAGTTAAAGTGGTTATAAAGTCTAAACATTTTTACCTTTATGTATTCCTTGCATTAAGGTAAAAAATGCTTACTTACCTTTCAATGTAGCAATGAGCATTTCTGCAGCTCTTCTCTCCCCTCACTTTCTTATCGCACAGGCTTTGCTAAGGCTGAGGGAGCTATTGGCTCCCACCAATCAATGCCAGTGACAAGAGCTCAGGGCTGAGTCCCGCTGTCTGTGTCTATAGATGCAGACAATAAATCTCAGAAGCAAGCCTGCATGAGTCCCCCCATAGAAAGCAGCTCTGTCAGAAAATATTCTTGCTGCTTCCTTCCTGATATTAAAGTGATACTAAAGTCAATTTTTTGGGGGTTTAAAAAAAACAAACATGTTGTACTTACCTTCTCTGTGCAGTGGTTTTGCCCAGAGCAGCCCAGATCCTCCACTTCTTGGGTCCCTCTTCGGTGCTCCTAGCTCCCCCCTGCTGCCTAGTGCCCCCACAACAAGCAGCATGCTATGGGGGCAGCCGAGCTGAGCCGCTGCTCCGTGTGTCCATTCAGACATTGAGCAGTGATTAGGCCCCGCCCCCCACTCTCCTCATTGGCTTACTGACTTTGATTGACAGCAGCAGGAGCCAATGAGTAGGGAAAATCTGGGACATCCAAATCCCTCCTGCAACATTGCTGGATTGAGATGGGCTCAGGTAAGTATTGGGGGGCGGGGGGTGAAGCACACAGAAGGTTTTTTTTATCTTAATGCATAGAATGCTTTAAGATAAAAAAAATGTTTGCCTTTAGAACAACTTTAAATATTTCCTATTACTGACAGTGAGGGAATCTCTCCAAATAGTGCATAACATTCAAAACTAGGGATGTCGCGATGTTTGAATCGAGCGTAATTTTGACTTTGGGTGTTCGTTTGTTCACAAACAAACCGAAAATTTGGGGTGTTCACAGCAAATTCTAGCGCCGAGGAGCGCCTCATAATGCACTGTGAGGTCACAGTGCATTGACAGCTGCTGATTGGCCAAAGGGACAGTTTTTTTATACAATATATATATACACACACACACACACACACACACAGTGCAGTCAGTGTAGAATATATATATATATATATATATATATATATATATATATATATATATATATATATATATATATAGTGCAGGCAATGTATTTATATATATATATATATATATATATATATATATATATATATATATATGCACAGTGCATTCAGTGTAGACTATATATACAGTGCAGGCAGTCTAGTATATACATATATATATATATATATATATATATATATATATATATACATACACATATACAAACACACACACAGTGCAGTCTGTGCAGAGAATATAATACAGTGCACTGAAGTAGTTAAGGGGAACCCTATGACAGAATTAAGAAAAACATGGCATGGGGTCCCCCCCAAAATCCAAACCAGGCCCTTTGGGTCTGGTATAGATTTTAATAGGAACTCCATGCAAAAATTGGCGTGGGGCCCCCCCAAATCCATACCAGACCCTTATCCGTGCAAGCAGCCTAGCCGGCCAGGAAAGGGGAGGAGTGAGCGATAAATGGTAGGGGTACAATGTACCCTGTTACCAATTTACATAGGGGGGGCTGGGATCTGGAGTTCCCCTTTGTTAAAGGGGGCTTTCAGATTTCGATAAGCCCCCTGCCCGCAGACCCCCACAACCACCGGACAAGGGTCGTGGGGATGAGGCCCTTGTCCCCATCAACATGGGGACACCCTCCCCATGTTGAGGGCATGTGGCCTGGTATGGTTCAGGAGGGGGGGCGCTCTCTCGTCCCCCCTCTTTTCCTGTGGCCTGCCAGGTTGCATGCTCAGATAAGGGTCTGGTATGGATTTTTGGGGGACCCCACGCCATTTTTTTTTATTTTGGTGTGGAGTTCCTCTTAAAATCCATACCATACCTGAACGGTCTGGTGTGGATTTTTGGGGGAACCCCTTGTCATTTTTTTAAAAACAAAAATGCGCGGGGTTCCCCTTAATATCCATACCAGACCTATAGGGCCTGATATGGAATTTGGGGGGGACCCCCATGCTTTTTTTTCAATGACCTTGATCTGTATTGCCGGGACCCGTTTTAATTTTTTTTCTTTTAGAAATTACATGTTCGGCTCATCCTTAGTATACAATGTAATCAAATACATTAGGCATCTAATTTCCTGACTACCTATCACAACTTTGGTGGCCTGGAGCACCAGAGCAGTGGAAACACACACAAAATGATCCTACTTTGGAAAGAAAACACTCCAAGGTATTTTCTAAAAGATATAGCAAGTTTTTTTAACCAGTAATTTTTTGCCACAAGGTTTTGAAAAATCTCGGGAAAAAATGAAAATATATATATATATTTTTTACACACAGTTGTCAATTGCAAGATATTTCTACCACACATCATAGGCATACTAGGAATTAAACACCAAAACACGTTCTGCTACTCCTCCCAAATATGGCAATATCACATGTGTGAGACTTTATCACAGGCTAGCCATATAGAGAAGCTCAAAATACAAGGAAGCACCTGCATGAATTCTAGAGACACAAATTACACAGCTAATTTTCTCACTACCTGTCACAAGGGATGAGCCGAACACACCCACGGTTCGGTTCGCACCAGAACTGCGAACGGACTAACAGTTTTTGCAAACTTTAGAACCCTATTAAAGTCTATGGGACTCGTACGTTCAAAATAAAAAGTGCTAATTATGAAGTCTAATATGTAAGTTATTGTCCTAAAAAGGGTTTGGGGACCCGGGTCCTGCCCCAGGGTACATGTATCAATGCAAAAAAAAGTTTTAAAAACTTACGTTTTTTTTGGGAGCAGTGATTTTAATGATGCTTAAAGTGAAAAAAAAAGGTGAAATATTCCTTTTAATAAATATCGTACCTGGGGGGTGTCTATAGTATGCCTGTGAAGTGGCACATGTTTCCCGTGTTTAGAACTGTCCCTGCACATAATGACATTTCTAAAGGAAAAAAAGTCATTTAAAACTGCTTGCGGCTTTAATGTAATGTCTGGTCCCGGCAATATGGATAAAACTCATTGAGAAAAATGGCATGGGTACCCCCCCCCCCCAGTCCATTACCAGCCCCTTTGAGTCTTGTATGGATATTAAGGGCAACCCCGCACCCAAATTAAAAAAAGGAAAGACGTGGGGCCCCCAGGCCCTATATACTCTGAACAGCCGTATACAGGCAGTGCAAACAAGACAGGGACTGTAGGTTTGTTGTTACATAGAACCTTTTTGTAATTTAGAACTGGTAAATTTTTAAAGTGTAACTCCAACCAAAAAATCTATTTTTAAGCTTTTTGGAAAACAAAGGGAAGGGTTATCACCCCTGTAACATTTGTTTTGCTGTCTGTGCACGTGTTCAGAACATTTCACCTCACTTTCCGTCCCAATGACAAATGTTTTTTTGAAAATTTGGTTTTTTTTTTTTTCCTATATTAACGCTTACAGGAGAGAATTTCCCTTCCTAGGGGTAGATTTCCTCTCACTTCCTGTTGTCTCATTTCGTTTGCAAGTAGGAGTTGTTTGTAATTCGGATGTTTGAAAGTAGGGGCCTGCCGTATATACTCTGCAGAAATTTGGCTCTTAGGTGTTGGTGTTGCAACAACACTGTAAGCCATCACAGTAACTCTTGATGGACATTGGAACGCCCTGCTGTGAACTATTATATCAAGAATTGTAATTACATGCCATTGTTGAACAGTGGTAGGAAAAACTGGGCCTTTGGTGGTGGTGCTGGTGCAACAACACTGTAAGTCCTCACAGTTACTCTTGGTGGGCGCAGGAATGGGCCCAGCTGTGAAATATTAGATCAAAAATTGTAATTACATGCCCCTGTTGAACAGGGGCAGAAAAATTGGGCCTTTGGTGGAGGTGGTGTTGCCACAACACTGTAATCCCTCATAGTTACTCTTGGTGGGCGCAGGAATGGGCCCTTCTGTGAAATATTGGATCAAGAATTGTAATTACATGCCCCTGAATAAAAATTGTGCCTTAGGCACTGGTGCCACAACACTGCAACCCCTCACAGATACTCTAGTTGGAGCGCAGGAATGAGCCCTGCTGCAAAGTATTGCATCAAAAATTGTAGTTACACGCCCCTGTTAACCACTTGCCGACCGCCGCACGCTGATGTACATCGGCAGAATGGCACGGGCAGGCATATGGGCGTACAGGTACGTCACTTTAAATTCTCCGCCCTGCGAGCGCGCGCGTGCACGCCCATCGCGTGCCTCGCGAGTGCGGCCGCGGGTCCTGGGAACTCGATGTTCCCGGGAGTCCCGCGATTGCGGTCGGCAAGAGCAGAACAGGGGAATGCCTTTGTAAACAAGGCATTCCCCTATTCTGCCTAGTGACACTGTCACTGATAACCGTTCCCCGTGATCGGGAACGGTCATCAGTGACGTGTCACGTGTAGCCACGCCCCCTCAAAGTAACAATCACTCCCTATGAAACACTTGACCCCTGCAGCGCCACCTAGTGGTTAACCCCTTCACTGCCAGTGTCATTTTCATAGTAACCAGTGCATTTTTATAGCACTGATCGCTGTGAAAATGACAATGGACCCAAAATGGTGTCAAAAGTGTCCGATGTGTCCGCCGTAGTGTCGCAGTCACAATAGAAATCGCTGATCGCCGCCATAACTAGTAAAAAAAAAAATTAATAAAAATGACATAAAACAGCCCCCTATTTAGTAGAAGCTATAACTTTTGCGCAAACCAATCAATAAACGCTTATTGCGTTTTTACCAAAAATATGTAGAATACGTATCGGCCTAAACTGTGGAAAAAAATAATTTTTTTAATATATTTTTTTGGTGATATTTATTATAGCAAAAAGTAAAAAATATAGAATTTCTTTCAAAATTGTCACTCTATTTTTGCTTATAGCGCAAAAAAAAATTAAAACCGCACAGGTGATCAAATACCACCAAAAGAAATCTCTATTTGTGGGAAAAGAAGGACGCCAATTTTGTTTGGGAGCCACGTCGCACGACCGCGCAACTGTCAGTTAAAGCGACGCAGTGCCGAATCACAAAAAGGGGCCTGGTCCTTCAGCTACAAAATGGTCTGGGGCTTAAGTGGTTAAACAGGGGCTGAAAAACTGGGCCTTAGGCACTGGTGCTGGTGCCACAACACTGCAACCCCTCACAGATACTGTAGTTGGAGCGCAGCAATGAGCAGTGTTGTAACTAACGCCGTTTAAATAAACGGCGTTAGGTGACGTAGCCACTTTTGAGGGAAACAAGTAATCTATCGGATTACTCTTCCCCTCATGGCACTGCATTACTTGGGCTGCATTACCCTAATTACATCTACTCGCCGCAGCCGCCGTGAGTAGATGTAACACTAACCGCAAGCTGCAGTCTACCTACCTGATCAGCGTGTCATGCAGACAGACGGCGGCCATTGCAGTGTTCAAAAGACGCACCTCCTGAGTCCTCGTCATCTGTGATAGGCGGAACACTCAATTTCACAGCAGGCAGTGTTCCGCCTATCACGGACATCCTCTCATCCTCGTCTGTGTTATGAGGATGAGCGGAAAACTGAATGCTGGGAAATTGAGTGTTCTGCCTATCACAGACGAGGAGGAGGCGCGGCTTTTGAATACTGGAATGGCCGCCGGGAGTCGGGACGCCGCCGATCACACAGGTACACGGGCCAAGTGAGACACGGGCACAATGAAGCACGGGCACAGTGAGACACGGGCACAGTGAGGCATTGGGCACAGTGAAGCATTGGGCACAGTGAAGCATGGGCACAGTGAGGCATGGGCACAGTGAAGCACGGGCACAGTGAGACACGGGCACAGTGAGGCATTGGGCACAGTGAAGCATGGGCACAGTGAGGCATGGGCACAGTGAGGCATGGGCACAGTGATACACGGGCACAGTGAGGCATTGGGCACAGTGAAGCATGGGCACAGTGAAGCATGGGCACAGTGAGGCATGGGCACAGTGAGGCATGGTCACAGTGAAGCACGGGCACAGTGAGACACGGGTATAGTGAGGCATTGGGCACAGTGAAGCATGGGCACAGTGAGGCATGGGCACAGCGAAGCGTGGGCACAGTGAGACACGGGCATAGTGAGGCATTGGGCACAATGAAGCATGGGCACATTGAAGCATGGGCACAGTGAGGCATGGGCCCAGTGAGGCACAGTGAGACACGGGCACAGTGAGGCATTGGGCACAGTGAAGCATGGGCACAGTGAAGCATGGGCACAGTGAGGCATGGGCACAGTGAGGCATGGGCACAGTGAAGCACGGGCACAGTGAGACACGGGTATAGTGAGGCATTGGGCACAGTGAAGCATGGGCACAGTGAGGCATGGGCACAGCGAAGCATGGGCACAGTGAGACACGGGCACAGTGAGGTATAGGCACAGTGAGGCATGGGCACAGTGAGGCATGGGCACATAACCAATATTATTTATTGTTCTCCCTCCTATTATTTTTATACACTGAAAAAATTACATATATATCATCCTTCTACCGCCCCGCCCCCGCCCCCGTGTATATATAATATAACCAATATAGTTACTTTGCTGAGTAACTAATTACTTTTTCAATGTAGTAACTGAGTAACTAACTCTATTACTTTTTGGAAGAAGTAATTTGTAATTGTAACTAATTACTTTTTTAACGTAAGATGAACAACACTGGCAATGAGCCCTGCTGCAAAGTATTGCAGCGAAAATTGTAATTACATGCCCCAGGGGCTAACAATTTGGGCCTTAGGCACTGGTGCTGGTGCCACAACACTGCAACCCCTCACAGATACTCTAGTTGGAGCGCAGGAATGAGCCCTGCTTCAAAATATTGCACCAAAAATTGTATTTACACGCCCCTGTTAAACAGGGGCAGAAGAATTGGGCCTTAGGCACTGGTGCTGGTGCCCAGAAACAAAAATGTTATTACATGCTATTAGCATGATCATTGAGGAGGAAGAGGATATTCACTCAGCATAACAGGATAGTCACTCTGCATCAGCATAGGCAGTCTTGAAGGGATCTGACATTTCAAAGAAAATTATTCTGTTACATCAGCATCAGGTGCTTGGTAGCTGGTGGTGATCCAAGACTGATTCATTTTTATGAAGGTCAGTCGATCGACTGAGTCGTAGACAGGCGCACCCTGTGATCGGTTACAAAGCCTCCAGCAGCACTGAATGTGCGTTCCGAAAGAACGCTGGATGAAGGACAGGCCAGTAGCTCAATTGCATACTGTGCAAGCTCTGGCCAGTGATCCATCCTCAAGACCCAGTAACCCAGAGGATTTTCGGTGGGAAAGGTGTCCAAGTCTGATCTTGCCCCTAGGTATTCCTGCACCATGTAAAACAGACGCTGGCGATGGTTGCTGGAACCGATCATACCTTGGGACTGCGGACTAAAAAATTGTCTGAACGCATCAGTCAGACGGCCACCTTCTCCACCGCTCCTTCTTTGACTGACCGAAGCCTCAGCAACACGTTGTCCAGGACCAGGAATTTGTAACCTCCCAGTCTCTGGGAACGCATTGCACAGACCTTTCTGCAAGGCCTCCCGAAGATGTTTCATCCTCTGTTCCCTCTGCGACGCCACGATAAGTTCCGCAACCTTACCCTTGCAACGTGGATCAAGGAGGGTTGCCAGTCAGTAATGATCCCTCTCCTTGATAGCACGAATACGAGGATCCTTCCGCAGGCTTTGCAGGATCAGGGAGGCCATGCGGCGTAGGTTTTCTGAGGCATTCGGTGCCGAGTCCTCTGGGTCACTGAGGACGACATGATCCGCAGCCACCTCCTCCCAGCCACGTACAAGTCCATGTGTTTCTTGGGACTGTAATTGATCCCTTGAAGACTGATGCTGATGCTGAGTATTAGGCTCCACCTCCATGCTAACACAATCCCCCTCCTCCTCCTCTTCCTGTGTGATAGCCGGGCCAGCAGGAACACTGTCTGGATAAAGGGGGCCTTGAGAGGTAAGGAAGTCCTCCTCTTCCTGCCTCTGTTCTGCCTCAAGTGCCCTGTCCATTATTCCACGCAGCGTGTGCTCCAACAGGTGGACAAGAGGGACAGTGTCACTGATGCATGCACTGTCACTGCTCACCATCCTCGTGACCTCCTCAAATGGTGCCAGGACAGTGCATGCATCCCTGATCATGGCCCACTGGCATGGGGGAAAAATCCAAGCTCCCCTGACCCTGTCCTGGTGCCATATTGCAACAGATACTCATTGATGGCCCTCTGCTGCGTGTGCAGCCGCTACAGCATGTCCAACGTAGAGTTCCACCTGGTGGGCATGTCACAGATTAGGCAGTTCTTGGGCAGGTTGTATTCCTTTTGGAGGTCAGCCAGACGAGCACTGGCATTATATGACCGGCGGAAATGCACACAGAGTTTCCTGGCCTGCTTCAGGACCTCCTGTAAGCCCCCCGGGTACCTGCTCAAGAACTGCTGCACCACCAAGTTAAGAATGTGAGCAAAACAAGGCACATGGGTGAGTTGTCCCTGTCGGAGGGCGGAGAGGAGGTTGGTGCCATTGTCACAAACCACCTTTCCTCGCTTAAGCTGGCGTGGCGTCAACCACCTCTGAGCCTGCTCCTGCAGAGCTGACAGAATCTCTGCCCCAGTGTGGCTCCTGTCCCCCAAGCACACCAGCTCAAGCACCGCATGGCATCTTTTTGCCTGCATACTTGCGTAGCCCCTTGAACGCCTACGGAGCACCGCTGGTTCAGTGGAAAAAGCACAGGAAGAGGCCATGGATGAAGAAGAAGAGGAGGGGGTGGAGGAGAGAGGTGTATCAGAATCACCAGTAGTAGCATTTTGGAGGCGTGGTGGTGGAACAACCTCCAACACTACTGCGCCCTGTCTTGCATCCTTCCTAGCTGCCAGCAGAGTCACACAATGCGCAGTGAAATATAGGTAACGTCCCTGTCCATGCCTGCTGGACCATGAGTCAGCGGTAATATGTACCTTACCGCTGACCGCCCTGTCCAGCGAGGCCAAGACATTGCCTTCCACATGGCGGTAGAAAGCCGGAATCGCCTTCCGTGAGAAAAAGGGGCGTTTGGGAACCTGCCACTGAGGAACCGCACATTCCACAAACTCACGGAAGCGGGCAGAGTCTACCAACTGAAAAGGCAGCAGTTGAAGTGCTAGCAATTTAGCCAAGCTAGCATTCAACCGCTGGGCATATGGATGGCTGGGAGCGAATTTCTTTCGTCGGTGCAGCAGCTGGCGCAGGGAAATTTGCCTGGTACAATCTGACGTTGGTGTACCGATTGCAGATTGCCCGCAAGTACTTGGCTTTGACACACCTAATTCTACACCTTCATTCCTCTCAGTGCAGGTTTCAGAGAGGACTGAAGGTATAGTGGGGTTGGAGATCCCAGCTGATGAGGAGCAAGGAGAGGTCCGCTTTGTTATTTGGTGTGGGTCTTTTTTGTATGCTTGCCACCGGACTGCATGGCAGGTCGACATATGTCTGGTCAAGCACGTGGTGCCCAAGCGGCTCATGTTTTGGCCACCCAAGATACGCTTCAGACATATGTTGCAAAAAGCAACGGTGCGATCTGCTGCACACGTCTGAAAAAAGACCCACACCAAAGAACTTTTGGAATAACGCGCAGAGACAGCAGCGCCCTGAACATGCGGAACACTGCGGTGTGATGCAGTCGGTTGGCTGCCCGTAAGCTGGCCCCTGGAGGGCATCCTGCCTCGTTGGAGATGTGCCTCCTCCTCCTCCCCCCTCTCTCCTATCAGGCACCCACGTGGAGTCAGTGACCTCATCATCCCCTCCCTCCTCATCACTGGAGAAAATCTGTCAGTATGTTGCAGCTGGGGGAACATGACTGCCAGATTCCTGTCCTTCTTGGGCACCCCTCTCTCTGGGCTCATGTTACTGCATTCCTCTAGCTGGGTACCATCATCAGAGCCTTCAAAATGCTGGGCATCCTCCTGGAGCATGTACCCAACACTGTGGTCAAACAGTTCGGGGGATTCCTCAGGAGGACATGGTGGGGCTAGGGAAGGAGTGACTGATGCCATTGAGCTGAGGGAAGAGGCCGCTTTGGCAGCTGCTTTGACAAAAAAAGTACCCTGAGCCCGGGTAAGAGAGGATGAGGAGGATGAGGACGGCTTGGTCATCCACTCTACCAAGTCTTGGGCATGTTGCGGCTCAACATGGCCAGCTGCCAAAAAGAAGGACAAGCGAGTCCCACGGCCACTTGCTGATGAGGATGCACTGTGTCCACGACCAGCACTGTTGCCTCTAGACACAGAGCCTGCATGCCCTCTTTTATTGGCTCGTGACTGTCTGCCTCTCCTTGTTTGCCTTCCAGACATACTAATGGCCTGCAGTGAGATGTAGCTGCACAAAGGTGGGTATTATATATATATAGATCTATAGTGATTATACTGCAGCTAGCACAATCAACTGCCTGCTGTGGTATCAGTATGAGAAAAGCGGCAATTGTCTTCAGTTAGTTTTAGGTGCACACTGTGCTGAGGACACAGTACACTAACTGAAAATACTTGCAGCTCCCTGCCTGTGGTATTAGTATGAGAACACCACTAATTGTATTGAGGTACCTTTAGGTGCACACTGTGCAAAGGACAGAAGTAAACCAACATGTTATACTTACCTTCAGTGTGCAGCTCGTTTTGTGTCTTCTGTGGTCCCTCGGCGGCTTTCTCGGCTCCTCCCCACAAGAACTAACCCCCTTCATGGGAGCTCTCTCCAAGCTTGCATGCAGAAGCGAACGTATACGTAAGCAGCGCCCGCATATGAAAATTGTTCAAACCACACATGTGAGGTATTTCCACAATCGGTAGAGTGAGAGCAATAATTCCAGCCCTAGACCTTCTCTGTAACTCAAAACCTGCAACCTGTAGAATTTTTTAAACGTCGCACTTTGGAGATTTTTAGGGGTAAAAGTTTTTCGCCATTCCACGAGCAGGCGCAATTTTGAAGCATGACATGTTGGGTATCAATTTACTCAGCGTAATATTATCTTTCACAATATAAAAAAAATTGGACTAACTTTACCCTTGTCTTTTTTTAATTCAAAAAAAGTATATTTTTTCTAAAAAAGTGCACTTGTAAGACTGCTGCGCTAATACAGTGTGACAGAAAGTATTGCAACGACCGCCATTTTATTCTCTAGGGTGTTAGAATTTTTTTTATAATGTTTGGGGGTTCAAAGTAATTTTGTAGCAAAAAAAAAGTTTTGAACTTGTAAACAACAAATCTCAGAACCAAGGCTCGGTCCTTAAGTGGTTAATAAAGGTCTTGTCCCAAACGGTCTCCTGTCATTTTTTCCATTTTAACAGTTTTTTTGGTGAATGTGTAGGGGTATAATGTACCCAGTACCCATTCACATGGGGGGCGGGATCTCGGGTCCCCTTGTTAAATAGGGCTTCCAGATTCCGATAAGCCCCCTGCCCGCAGACCCCCACAACCACCGGGCAAGGGTTGTGGGGAAGAGGCCCATGTCCCTATCAACATGGGGACAAGGTGTTTTGGGGGGGACCCCAAAACACCCTCCCCATGTTGAGGTCATGTGGCCTGGTACAGTTGAGGAGGCGGGCGCTCTCTCGCCCCCTCCCTTCTTCTGCGGCCGGCCAGGTTGCGTGCTCGGCTAAGGGTCTGGTATGGATTTTGGGGAAACCCTCACGCCATTATTTTTTTTAATTTTGGCATGGGGTTTCCCTTAAAATCTATACTAGACCTGAAGGGCCTGGTAATGGACTGAGAGGAGAACCCATGCCGTTTTTTTCAATGATTTTAATGTATATTGCCGGGGCTTGGAAATACATTACACCCGCGAGCAGTTTTAAATTAATTTTTTTCCTTTACAAATGTAATTTTGCTGCTCTCATTCATAAAACTATATACGGCTGCCATGTAAGCAGCCTTACATAGTGTGGGGCGTGGACTCAGCCCTCTAAGCCATGATTGGCCAAAGGCACCCTGCCTTTCGCCAATTATGGCTCTCACAGCAGAGTGTGCTGTGATTGGCCAAAGCATGCACCTGACCTGCATGTTTTGGCCAATCAGCAGCCGACAATGCACTGTGGTGAGGCGTGTCAGTCTGACACACCACCACACCACGTGATCAGCCGTGTGCAATCACGGTTGATCACAATGTAAACAGGAAGAGAAGTTGATCGGCTTTTCCTCACTCGCGTCTGACAGACACGAGTAGATGAGAGCCGATCGGCTCCTCTCCTGACAGGGGGGGTCTGTGCTGATTGTTTATCAGTGCAGCACCTTCTCAGATGCCCACCCAGGACCACCAGGATGCCGCCAGAACCACCAGGGATGGCCATCACACTGGACCACCAATCAGTGCCCAGGCAGCTGCCAATCAGTGCCCATCCCCAAAGCCTGCCAGTGCCCCCAGTGATGCCTATCAGTGCCATCCATTCGTACCGCATATCAGTGCCAATCAGTGCCCAGTGCCGCCTATCAGTGCCACTCATAAGTACCCATCAGTGCAGCCTTTCGGTGCCCATCAGTGTCACCTGTCAGTGCCCAGCATGAGTGCCCATCAGTGCCACCCATTAGTGCCGCCTACCAGTGCCCATCAGTGCCGCCTATCAGTGCCACCTCATTGGTGCTGCCTTATTAGTGCCTGTCAGTGCCGCCTTATCAGTGCCCATCAGTGAAGGAGAAAACATACTTATTTACAAAATTTTATAACAAACAAAAGAAAACGTTTTTTTTTTCAAAATTTTCTGTCTTTTGTTATTTGTTTAGCAAAAAATAAAAACTGCAGAGGTGATCAAATACCACCAAAAGAAAGCTATCTTTGTGTGAACAAAATTATAAAAATTCTGTTTGGGTACAGTGTAGCATGACCGCGCAATTGTCATTTAAACAGCGACAGCACTGAAAGCTGAAAATTGGCTTGGGCAGGAAGGGGGTGTAAGTGCCTGGTATTGAAGTGGTTAAACATAAAAAAGATGTGTTAACGTACGATAAAAAATTTAGTTTTTTCTCAGTTTGAACAGTCAGAAATGGCTGTCGAAAGCACTGATCATTCCACTTATGGTAATTTCTGTCCAATTTTCTTATTGTGTGTACTGCCCATTAGAGTAGAACCATGAGATTGATATGTGATCTCAAATGCAATGGTTCTGTATAGTTCCAGCAGCCTGGGATTAAAGAGGTACTAAAGGCAAAGAAAAGCATGACATATATAATGCAAACTGTCAGTAGTATTAACAACGCTGTCTTTGTTTTTTGTTTTTACCTGTTGATCCTGCTGTTATTTTTCAACTTCTTTTGACAAACGAAGTTGTGCAAGCAAAAGTGGAAGTCAGAGGGTTGGGACAGACTACTTAATGATCTATACAAAAAATTAAGAAATACCGAATCACAACACGTTGAAAAGTATATTTTAAGAAGTGACACCAGGTATGTGATTCGTCACAAAGACGGGATCCACTAATTGAGACCAATATAGTAATTAGAAAGAAAAAAGGGGGGTTGGGACATGAGAGGTCCCAACGGGGGGTCTATGTAGTGAATCAACTACACATTAGCTAGTGCAAAAATTACTTTAATTGATGAACATACAAAAATATAATCAAACAAGAAGAAGAGTTCCCATGGGGTATACTACTAGAATCCAGCAAACTGGAAAAAAATATTTTTTAATGCCAGTTCCAAGAGGTCAATCACAAATTCGTTCTGCGCCTCCATCATAGGGTATTTTTTGTCTAAGAAGTGGTGAACGGCAAGAATGCACCATTCATGTGGAATCGATGTATAAAGGGACTCCACATCGATACCCACCAGGAGAGCCCCTTCAGGGATTGGCAAGTCATGAATTTGATTGAGGACATCCCCTGTATCTCTTACAAAGGAGGGTAGTGTTTTGACGAGATCTTTGATCAAACCGTCTATGTACTTGCCCACCCTCTCAAGGGGTCCTCTGATAGCCGACACAATCGGTCTTCCTGGTGGGTTTTCCCTATCTTTATGGATTTTTGGAATAATATAGAAAGTGGGGGTGTTGAAATCCTCCACTTTCAAATATTCCAATTCCTTTTTGGACAACAGGGTAGCTTCAAAGGCCCAACCTAGTTTATCATTGATCAAATCCACCAGTTCAAGGAAAGGATTATGATCAAGTTTCTGATAGGTGGAACAATCGGATAGTAGACGTTTGACCTCCTTCTCATAGAATTCTATTGAGAGAAGAACGACATTTTCACCCTTATCACTAGATTTAATGACCCCCTCCTCTGCCTTACGTAGTTCTTTAATAGCTTTACGTTCTAATAGTGAAATATTTCCAGTTTAGTCGGTCTGCCAGTTGATTTTACTTAGATCTTCCTGGACTAAGTCCAGGAAGATTGCAAGTTTTTTCTTTTTCCTGAACTGGGGCATGGTGGTCGATCTAATTTTCAAGTCCACATTTCTTTTCCAACTATTTTGAACATCAGTATCATCATCGCCAGAGGATAGGCCCCCTTCCTCAAGTAGTGATTCTAACTGGTGTATTGCATCTTGTTCCTCAGGACTCATAGTGTTAAATTCATTGGGCTCCTGGGTAGGGGTTACAAAAAATGTTTTGAAATAGATTTTCTTAAGGAAGAGACTGAGATCCTTGAAAATCTCAAATTCGTCCATATCCCTGGATGGGGAGAAGGAGAGGCCCCTACTTAATACGTCGATATGGCGTTGCTCAAGGCAAAAACGAGATAAATTTATTATTTTTAGGTCTTTGCCTGATTCAGGAATGAGTATATGGTTAGTCAGTGGCCCTGGCGTTGGCTCCTGGTCACTGTCCATTCGTCTCTCTGATTGTAATTCTGAGCCCCTAATTTTCCTCTGCCTGGATTCCTTCCTCCTCCTGTTACCCCTTTTTTGTCTTGTCTTAAGATGCCTTTGGTGGGAGGAGGTTCTTCCACCTCTAGGTGACCTCTGTCCGAAAAAGACACTGAGTGGGAGGGTTCTTCCTCACTATCTGCCGACTGTACTCCTGTATCTGTACCTGATTTTGATCTGTTCCTACGCTGTCGTGATCTACCTCTAAAGCCCTTAGTTGTCAAGTCAAAGATCTCACCTCTGGCCTAATCATCCAAGTCCCGCCTAAATTTGTTCTGTTTGCTGTTTTTTAAGGTTTTTTGGGTTTTATCTATTTCCTTTTTAAGGAGATCATTCAGTTTTTCAAAATCAGGGTTCTCCTTAAACGGTTCCAACCTTCCCCCACTCACTGCGATCTGATCTTGTAATAGGGATAACTGTTGATTTTCCTCCTCAACTATCAGCCTCATAACCTCTAGGCCATGTTTTATACATTCCACCTTCCACTTCTCCAAAAAAAAATCTGTATGTACGGTAAGTGAGCAGCCGGAACTACACGTTCCCTTAAGCCTCGGGGAATAATTCCTCTAGTAATATACGACTCTAGGGAAAGTATATCCCATTTTCTATTGAGTGATTTGATTAGTAGTTTTTTATGTTCCCAAAAGAGGGGCCTTATCTCATTCTGTATGATAGTTTCAGAAGAAGTAGTGTCCTCATCAAATGTTGCTCTAATTTCCAGATCTATTTCCTCACCAGGAACATAAGCCATACCCTAATAAAAAATGTACAGTCTTTGCCTTGATTCAGATAGATTGGTAAATAGGAACTATGTTCATCAAAAAAGTAAAGACGTGGGATCCTGTAAAAAGTGATCCAGAGAAAGATCAAAAAAACTATACAAAAAATTAAGAAATACCGAATCACAACACGTTGAAAAGTATATTTTAAGAAGTGACACCAGGTATGTGATTCGTCACAAATACGGGATCCACTAATTGAGACCAATATAGTAATTAGAAAGAAAAAAGGGGGGGTTGGGACATGAGAGGTCCCAACGGGGGGTCTATGTAATGAATCAACTACACATTAGCTAGTGCAAAAATTACTTTAATTGATGAGCATATAAAAATAAAATCAAACAAGAAGAAGAGTTCCCATTGGGGTATACTACTAGAATCTCCCAGAGGGGAACTGAACCTCCAATATATCTGAACCAATAATTAAACACATATAAAATGTACAACGTTGTTAATATTAAAAATATGTGGGGGTAACAACCACCATGCTGGGCTTAGTGCTGTTAAGATATAATACTCATCTCGAATACCCTGGATGTAAAAATGACATCTGCCGTGATGGAGAGAAAATAGCTCACAGATACTGGAAACTAAAGTCACTATTCACAACATCTACAGTAACTGCAATTCAGAGGAGATGTGAGGATGTGCAGCTTCAAAAAATATGTATCACATGAGGCAGTCCTATGATTTCAAGACAATGATCCAAAGAAATTACTTTTGTAAGGATAGAAGATTATGCATTATTCCTAAAGAATAGTTCCAAAAGACCAGAAAGGACTTAAAGCTAGTATACTGACTCCTGATTCTGATTCCTGTTAAGAGTAAGATTTTCGGAACACTTAAAGAGCATACATCTTAAAGAGGATACTCCGATAGCACAACACTTCCTCAAATACCATCAAGGTAAAAGTCAGGGCCTCACAGTTAAGGGGTTCTACACTCTTGACCTACCCGAACGTAGGGGTGACTATGACGCGGTACTTATTCAGAGGGAAAAATCCTGGATTTTCAGGCTTCAAACTTTACAGCCTAAGGGGCTAAATACAGAATTAAGCCTTAAGATTTTCCTGGAACCCTGAGTCTAGTATCAGTTTATCTTTTTATCATGTCAGAAAAGTTCTATACTGTTTCTAATTACTTAATGATCTACAATGCTCAGCTTTTATTCCTTTAGTTAAAAATTTTATCCCAAAAGGAAAACCAATATTTCTGTGACCGCTTAAAAAGTGTTAGTTGGAGTTAATCTTCAATTTAGTCACTTATATAAAGTCCATTTAAATCTACTAGTCCATATAACACTACCCTCTCCAGACAGTGATGCTGTCCAAGGGTGTCTCCGTCACTCCTCCATAGATAGAGGAGCCACCTTAAGACAGGAAGTGTGTTACTGTATGGATCTCTAGGTGAAAATAGAAATTAAAGAAGAAAAAACAAAACACAGAAAACGAATGCAGCCACCACATCTAAGGATTGGTAAACTGCAAAATATATTTTTTTGGTTTTGGGTTTGAGTACTCTTTAAGAATTTAAGGTTGTTTAGAAACTAAGGGCCAGAGAGGTGTGACTATCTAGTAAAGAAGAATCAAATAACGAAGACAATTTTCATCATGCAATACATGGTGACTAGCGATATATGATTGGCTAGCCCTTTTTCCTCTGCCTGAGGGCTAGTTCACACAAGAACATGTTGCAGGAAAGGCACATTCTGTTTCCCGCATGGTTTTCAAAACATACTGCCTTTGCGATCTGCTATGGGTTCTGTAAAATTGTTAACGGCACCTCAAGTGTAGTTCGCAAACAGTACATTTGCGGGCACCAGATCCAAGGTACCACAGCACCATGCGATCTGGTGCAACATGTTTTTCAAAATTAGTACAGCTTCCACAGTAGTGGAGGGAGAAAAAAAAAAAAACATATTCTCGTTACCTAGATCCAAGAACTTCTGCAATCACCTTGGGATTGTTTTTTTTGTTTTTTTAACCAGCTAGCCTCTAGAGCCATTTTCACATTTAAGCTATTAATTTGATAATTACATTGTTATTATTTATGTTACAAAATATATATGCATATTTTTTTTTGGATGGCCGATAAACAAAACATTATTTTATTTTCTTGAAGGTTGCCCCAGGGGGGTTGGGGTTCTGGAAGGGGGTCCATGGACACCCTCCCACAACGAGAGAGCTGCGCCGTAGCCGTCTTTTGGCTATAGCACGGGTCTGAAGTGGTTAAATACACTTTAAACATAGGAAGAATATCTCCCTGATAACTGGCCTATGTATGCTTTGAAACATGTAATTTAAGAATGCATTTTCCCTTTTTATTGTAGTGTGTGGCTGAAAAACAGCATTTCCAGTTGCAAAGATGGCAAAATAATGTAGTATATATTTAAAAACACTATAAAATACCTAATCCTTATTTATCAGAAAGTATTTAATTAAATAACCAATTGACTATATATTCTTGACATATTTTACTGTAATAAATAGACGAGCAACATTTTAATTGGATTTATTGAGATGTATATTATTTTGCCAGCCAGTAAGGCCATTTATTATACTAAACCATGCAAAAAGCTCTCTGACACTTCCACCACTTTCATGTATTGGCGGCATTGATTCTAAGAAGCAGCTCTATTGTTTAATATTTGGAACAATAATGTGATCACACATCCACACATTCGCCCACTGCTCTCATTGTTACACCTGAACAGAAAAAGGAAAATTCAGCTTACCATTACACATTTATTTTTTCTATGTATAGCTAAATACAGGAAGATTAACACCTTGTAACTGCAAACAGGTTAATATATACAAGTTTTTAATAAAGGTCTACTGTGATTCACTGTTTACTAAAATAATTGTCATTTACAGAGAGTGTGTTATAGAGTGATTTGGCTGAATTGAAATACATGTACAGGGTCTAAACGAGGTTGAACATTTTGAACTCTATTCTGGTGAACCAAAAAATATAAAGCTTTTCTCACATATTATAGTGTTTCTAGATGGAAACAGCTAGCAACTATGGCCAATTTAATTAAATCTAATCATCATTGCCTGTTCTGAAAAATGTAAATGCTAAGTACATATAAGGCTTAATTCACAAATATTTAATACAAGGATCTTTTTTTTCAGTCATAAATCACAGAGAACATAACTGAAAAAATTGCCGCTTGAGCCTATTATCTGATATTTTATAATTGACCTTGTTATTGTTTCCAATGGCTTTCTATATAAAGCTGAAATAGGTTCCATTTAATTAGAAAGCATGGTTTAATATTTTATTTGTAACAACAACAGAAGAAAAATATACACTTCTATCTCTTGTACTCACCCTTATCCCTCCTCCCCCCCCTTACTACCAATTGGGGTTACTTGAAGAGCCTAGTAACTTGTCTTTATTTATTTTTTATACTCTTTATTAGAAAATTATTCAATTACAAAATAAACCCACACTGGTGTACCAAAAATTTATAGAAAATACAGTATTCATGTTTCCCGATTTTCCTGGAACCCATTTCCCCTCCCCCCCCCCCCTCCCCATTACCCTCTTCCCCCCTACCCCCCTACCCATCCCCGATCTGCCATCTTCTCTTCATTTCGTGCTTTAATATCTGTCTACTTCAGTCATTCCTTGCGCATATTTATCTGACAATTTAAATGCTCTCCATTTCTCCAATGTTGCTCTATATCTTTCTTCCCTTCCCTGCTCTCCACGGCTAAGGTACTCTATTTCGGCTATATAGTCTATTCGTTGAATCCACTCTTTTATGGTCGGTTTCGTCGTTTTTTGGGATTAATCCTTTTGCCACATTAAGCATTGAAGGGACCAAAGATTTTTCGTATTGTTTTTTAGTTTTGTTTGTACCATGGAGCATTTACCCATGTACCCATGGAACAGGGATTAAGTGGGATCTTCTCACTGGTTATTTCTTCTATATACTCTAGAACTTCCTCCCAGTACTCTTTTATTTTTGGGCACTCCCACCATATACAGTATGTATTGTCGTTCCCTTTTGTTTACAATTTCTCCAGCATAAGCAAGAATTATTTGGGTGTATTTTATTCATTCTCTCTGGGGTCAGATGCCAACGTACCATACACTTGTAGTTTTCTTCGATCGTCATTAGATTAGATGCGGAATTAAATAATGCCCCGATCATTTGTGGTAGTTTTTCACCCACGTCCTGTCCCCATTTTTCTATGCATGTTAATGTTCCCTGCGTTTCTAATTCTGTTAATATTTGATAGGTCTGTGATATACCATGTTTCAAGGGCTTTTCTATACTTCAAAGCTTTTCCATGGGGTTTAGTGCCTTTTCATCTCTAATTGGTTGTGGTATAGTGCTTACTAAATTAGTTAACTGAAGGTATTCCCTTTCACTAATCTGGTGTCCTCCGTGTATTGTTTTTAGCTCTTGTCTTGTCCTCATTTTACCCAATGTGGTTATATCCTTAAGTAGTGTGGTTCCCATAGCCTTGGATGTCAAGGGTGAATCCCTAGACCAACAAGCGGTTCAATGAATCTCAACTTGGCAGTAAACTTAATGGTCAGGAATGGAAGTCATTCCTGCAAGAGGAGCTTCCCAAAAGTGGAAGCAGTGGATCTACTAACATCCAGCTGGATCAGCAGGTTAGCCTGTATAGCTACCAGACTCATGATCTCTAATCTCCTCAGCAGGATCATAGTACATAGTTAGGTAGGTTGAAAAAAGACACAAGTCCATTTAGTTCAACCAGGATCCATAGTCATACAGCTGGGATAAGGGCAATGATCCGGTGGCCTTACAGGCCATGGTGTCTTCAAAGTAAAGTCTTTGGCAAAAGTTCCTCCTATTCTTCCTGAGATCTCAGACCTTACACAGCAGAGCCAAGTGTATCCAAATTCAGCCACGTTACATCTAGAAACTGGGAGACCAAGTTAGGAAGGCTCATTGCGGGATTTCGCCTTCATTATTTGAAACCTTGTGGAAGCCGGGCAAACCTGCGGAAAACTCCAGGTATACTAGAACATGGAAAATCTCGCAGAATTTCAGGATGAATCCTCTGCTCCCGACTGCAAAGATTAAGATGTCTGCAAGTAATCCAAGGTAAGTGATTGAGCGGTAGTCAAGTCTTGGAAAGGTCCTCACTTTCTGAGATCCAGTGACCGCTGCATATCTGGGGGAGCCAATTCCGAAAGGCCGGTACAGATCGTTCTTTTCCCTTGCAGTCATTCTTCTGAACAAGACTACCTCAATAGGTTCAGTGACACTAAAGTAGTATTTCTTAAGGATATCACATCTTTGAGAATTCTTTCAGAGATCCAAGCGTCAAGCAGTAAACTACCTTATTGCTACTAGGGATGAGCTTCGAGTTCGAGTCGAACTCATGTTCGACTCGAACATTGCCTGTTCGCCCGTTCGCCGAACTGCGAACAATTTGGGGTGTTTTAAAAATGGCAGTTTTTTCGGGAGCAGTGATTTTAATAATGCTTAAAGTGAAACAATAAAAGTGAAATATTCCTTTACATTTCGTACCTAGGGTGTGTGTGTAGTATGCATGTAAAGTCAGGCTTGTTTCCCGTGTTTAGAACTGTCCCTGCACAAAGTGTCATTTCTGAAGGAAAAAAAGTCATTTAAAACACACTAGCGGCTATAATGAATTGTCGGCTCCCGGCAATACATAGAAAAGTCATTGATATAAAAAAAAAAAAGCGTAGGGGTTCCCCCAAATTCAATTACCAGGCCCTTCAGGTCTGGTATGGATATTAAGGGGAACCCTGCCGCAAATTTTAAAAAAAATGCGTGCGGTTCCCCCAAATATCCATACCAGGCCCTTTAGGCCTGGTATGGATTTTAAGGGGAACTCCACCCCAAATTTAAAAAAAAAAGGGTGTGGAGTCCCCCTAAAAATCCACACCAGACCCTTATCCGAGCACGCAACCTGGCAGGCCGCAGGAAAAGAGGGGTGATGAGTGCCCCCCCTCCCAAACCGTACCAGGCCACATGCCCTCAACATGGGGAGGATGTCCCCATGTTGATGGGGACAAGGGCCTCATCCCCACAACCCTTGCTGGTGGTTGTGGGCGTCTGTGTAAGCCCTCCACCTGCAGACCCCCACAACCACCGGGCAAGGGTTGTGGGGATGAGGCCCTTGTCCCCATCAACATGGATGAGGCCCTTGGATACGTTGCCCTTGTCTTTGTGTAAAAACCAACTTTGGATTAAAAATTAAAGGTTTTTTGAACCTAAAACATGGTAAATATAATAACTGCAGTCAAGCTGTGACTCTTTGGCTTAAATAGCCACGCTGAAAAGCAAAATGCAAAAGCAGTCTTCGAGAGAGAAGTTCTGGACAATGTGGCAGAAGCCAGAGGATATCTGAAACCAGGGATGCTACCTTAGAGTACCCAGACCTGCTTGGGCAATCAAGGGCCATGGTGCCAATCACTTCCAGCATTATCTGCTTCAAAAGATGTAGAATAATTTTTTTCTAAGGTAAAAAAAATGGGTATAATTGCATAATGAGTCTATGGGGTCACCAAAACAATGACTGTGAAAGTGTCATGGGACTCAGGAGCTAGTAGAGATCACTGTAGTAGCAGTACCTGTTATTGTTATTCACACCATCCAAAGGGATCCCACTAGGGTTGCCACCTGTCCGGGATTGACCCAGACAGTCCGGGTTTTGAATTGTATGTCTATGTTTCAGACCGCCTGAAACCCGGACACATTATTCAGAATGGACTGCAGTTCTCCAAGTACTACAACCACCATGTACATAGGTGTGCACACGGGCCCCACCCCTATACATGGACAGGAGGGGAGAGAGGGCTCAATCAGCTCCTCGATCTCCCAACGTGAGCCCTCTGTCTGCACACCCACATTCGAATCCCCGGTGTTCTGTGCCTCAGGAAAGGGATGGGTGAGCTAGAAATTTAAAAAAGAAAAAAATGGCGCAGAATGAGTTCTAGGCAGAGTATATGATCAAAGGAGTCAATGAATATTAATGTTGCAAGCACCAGCGGCAGTTACCATGAGCAGAAGCAGGCTCTGTAAAATATGATGAAGAAAGGAAGGTGCGCAAAACTAAGTGCAGTAAAACAGGCTTTAATGGCAAAATTATATAAAAACCAGCCAAGTGGCTACTCACAGGATGCAGGACAAATTAAGGCATGTAAGGGGTTAATTGTGGTCCGGAGTCATCTAAGGCGGTCCTCAGGGGAGATGTAAGTTCCAGATGAGAGAAGTAGATAAAGATGGCTGAAGGCAGGAAGGCTGGAAGCAGGTTGTAGTGTCAGCAGGGGAAGTCAAGGCATCCGAGCTGCGGGTGGTGTGAAGAGCCCTGTATCGCTGGGATGAACAGGAGACAACCAGGAAGCTGCAGTTCAGCATGCGCTTCAGCGTGGAGCGCAGCGTGCCGTCGGACCGGAAGTGACGTGGAGATAGAACGGACCAATGGGATGACGCGTTTCACAGCATCCGCTGTTTCATCAGATCCAGCTAGAAATTTGAAGCTCAGCAGCTGGCAGATACATGGTGGATGATAAGTGTTGATGCCTGAGCCTCCATCCTCAGGATAGTGAGCGCACCATCCAATGTCTGACTGAAGTCTCCGCCCTCCCTCCTTTCTCCCTCCTACCTCTAAGTGAGTGAGTACACTAAGGTAGGGGGACTCAGATGTAAGGGTTACCCTGTGGACTCTGATGTAAGGGACACTTTGGGAACCCTGATTTAAGAAGGAATGCTGGGAATTCTAAAGTAAGTGGCAGCTTTGGTGAGAAGAAACACCCTTACATCAGAGTTCCCCTTTACACCAGAGTGCACATCGTTTGCCCTTAAAAAATTGCTGTGTGCCGCTAAAGTGTTCGGGTTTGGCTTGAAGAAAAGGTGGAAATCCTAGATCCCACAGCTGTGGAACATACTGACATGCATTGGTCCAAGCTGGACCAATGTAACCATGTAAAAAAATACTACACCTGGAATTCTTCTTTAAATCAAAATTTGCATATTGGATGCATCTAAGCTTGTGGGCTACAGAGGCATACTAGCTTTGTTAAAAAGCAAAAAACAAACAAACAAAACTAAAAGTGTGCATGCAAAATTTGGAGTCCCTGCACTTAAGAAGGTATATTATTTCATTTTATTTAATGGCAGGTTTACATTAGGTAAGTGTTGTCAGCTGGTACTTCTCTCTGACTGGTTTCTGAGACTCCTCTGTCTTTTTCAGCTTGGATTGTCTTTGCTGATTATGACTATTATGGTAATGCAGGAGGATGAATAACCTCAGTTTAGCCCCACTAAAAGTCTGATTAGCAACTTCATTGTAACAAAACTAAACAGCTGGAGCTCCAGAACTGTACTTTGTAAAATAAAACTTACTGTTTGAATGCTTGTGCATATTTTATAAGCAGTTCACCACTAGTGTAAAGGAACACATTCTGTGGTCTATTTTATCTTGTCATCTGTTTAATGCTTCATACCTTTCATTTGTAAAAATACATGCTGGTAGAACACTTGAACATTTCACACAATAATATTCATTACTGTGTATAATTCTAAAATAATGCTCATTTGGCTACAATACAACTAAACTTTCTTCTATAAGTATTTATATTTTTCCTAATCTCTCAAATGTGAAAGAAAAACAAAATTGACTGTCTTTGTGTAAAAACTGTCCCTAACACTCATGCCGCGTACACACGATCATTTTTCCCGTCGGGAAAAAAGTAGGATTTTTAAAACAGCTTACCTGTAAAATCCTTTTCTTGGAGTACATCACGGGACACAGAGCAGCATAGTCATTACTATGTGGGTTATATAGAATTACCTTCAGGTGCTGGCACTGGCAACTTCCAAAACCGGAAGTACCCTCCCCTATATAAGCCCCTCCCATCCGGGAGTACCTCAGTTTTGTAGCAAAGCAATACGTGTCCCCAAAAGAGGGGTGGGAGCTCTGTGTCCCGTGATGTACTCCAAGAAAAGGATTTTACAGGCAAGCTGTTTTAAAAATCCTACTTTCTTGTTCATACATCACGGGACACAGAGCAGCATAGTCATTACTATGTGGGACGTCCCAAAGCAATGCCAAATGAGGGGGGGGATACACCATACATAAGCTGGGCGCCATCAGGCATGAGGATCTTTTGCGGCCTGCAACACACTGCGCCCAAAGGCGACATCCTCCTGACTTCTAACGTCCACCTGGTAGAACCTAGTAAACGTGTGTACTGAAGACCATGTTGCGGCCTTACAAATTTGAGCCAGGGAGGCCTGGTGATGCACTGCCCATGAAGTTCCAACTGCTCTCGTGGAGTGCGCCCTAACTTTGAACGGAGGCGGTCTACTTCTCAAGCCATAGGCTTGTATTATGACCTGTCGAATCCACTTGGCTAAAGTAGATTTTGATGCTGCCTGACCCTTTCTGGGGCCTTCCGGCAGAACAAACAAGGAATCCGTTCTACGAATCTGAGCAGTGGCTTTTAGATAAGCTTTAACTGCTCTTACTACATCCAAAGAATGCAATAACTTTTCCTCTACCGAGCTTGGTTTGGGGAAAAAAGAAGGAAGAACCACATCTTGGTTCAAATGAAACCTCGATACCACCTTAGGAAGAAAGGCTGGATGAGGACGTAATACTACTCTGTCCTTATGAATAACCAGATATGGCTCCTTACAGGACATGGCGGCTAATTCCGACACTCTTCTAGCCGAGCATATGGCTACTAAAAATATCAATTTTCTGGTGAGTAGAACCAAGGAAATGTGCCGCAAAGGTTCAAACGGCTGCTTCTGCAGAACCGACAGAACCAAATTTAGATCCCATGGGCATATGGGAGCTTTAATCGGTGGAATAATACGAGTCACCCCTTGCATAAAGGATTTGACAAGTGAATGCATAGCCAGGGGCCTTTGAAATAGTATTGATAAGGCCGAAACCTGGCCCTTGATAGTACTTAAGGCAAACTTCCTGTCTACAGCCCACTGCAGGAAGTCCAGAATTCTGCCTATAACGTACTTACGTGGATGCCATTTTCTGGCCTCGCACCAAGTGATGTACGCCTTCCAAACTCTATAGTAGATCTGCCTGGATACAGGCTTCCTGGCATTGATTATAGTTGATACCACAGAGTTAGAGAGACCTCTCTTCTTTAGGATGTGGGATTCAATAGCCAGGCCGTTAAACTTAGAGTTAGTAAGGAAGGGTGGTATATCGGTCCTTGCGAAAGCAGGTCCGGACGACGTGGAAGGGTCCAAGGACTCCCCACAGACATTTTGATGATCTCCACGTACCAGGCCCTTCGGGGCCACGCTGGAGCCACCAGGATCACCGGCTTCTTTTCCAACCTGACTCTGCGAAGGAGTCGAGGCAACAATTGTAGCGGAGGGAATGCATATATCAGTCTGAACTGATCCCAAGGGAACACCAGAGCATCCGAGCCGCAAGCGAGGGGATCCCTTGTCCAGGAGACAAATCTGTCCACCTTTGCGTTGAATCTGGATGCTAGCAGATCTATATCCGGTGTTCCCCACCGCTGACATATTGCTCGGAAGACCTCGGGATGAAGGGACCATTCCCCTGGGCATAACTGTTGGCGACTCAGAAAGTCCGCCTTCCAATTCTCCACCCCTGGAATGAAGACAGCTGATATACATGGGACATGCTTTTCTGCCCATTCCAGGATGTGACTTACTTCCCTCTGGGCTGCACGACTCCTGGTGCCTCCCTGATGATTGATATATGCCACTGCTGTGGCATTGTCTGATTGAATTCTGACAGGGGACCCTTGGAGTCTGGATGTCCAGGCTACTAGGGCATACCGGGCTGCTCGTATCTCTAAGAGATTGATGGGCAGGGTTTTTACTACATTTGACCATCTGCCCTGGAGAGACCATTGCTCCAGTACTGCCCCCCAGCCTATAAGGCTGGCATCTGTAGTGACCACCTTCCAGGATATCGGACTGAAGGGTTTTCCCTTCTGGAGATTCTGGGGGATCAACCACCAGCAGAGACTCTTCCGAACGGAAGGGGACAAAGCCATTGGGAAGTCTAGAGCCTGAATTTTTCCGTTCCAGGCTGACAATATGGCCCTCTGCAAATTCCTTGAGTGGAATTGGGCGTATGGCACAGCTTCGAATGATGCTACCATCTTTCCTAGCAGCCTCATGCATAGGCGTATGGACGGCTGTCTTTTTGCACAAAGCAGACGGACCAAGCCCCTCAAAGAGGATACCTTGTCTAGAGGTAAGAAAATCTTCCTCTGGTCTGAATCCAGCCGTAGCCCTAGATATACCAGGCTTTTTACTGGCTGTAGGGCTGACTTGTCCAGGTAGGGCTGACAATTACCACTTCTAGCTTGGCAACTGAGTGGTCCATCAACAACAGGTCGTCTAGGTATGCCATTATCGTTACACCTCGTGTTCTTAGATCGGCCAACAGTGGGGCCAGAATTTTTGTGAACACTCGTGGTGCTGTGGCCAGACCGAATGGTAAGGCTCTGAACTGAAAATGGCGCCCTTCTACTGCAAAGCGTAGAAATTTTTGATGACCTGGAAAGATGGGAACATGCAAGTAAGCATCTTTGATGTCGATCGAGGCTAACCATTCCTCCCCCTGTAGGGCAGCGGTGACCGATCGGATCGACTCCATCCGGAAGGACCGGATGTTTAGAAATTTGTTTAGACTCTTTAGGTCCAATATGGGTCTTATGTCCCCGTTTGGTTTCGGGACTGTGAAAAGGTTTGAGTAGAAACTCAACCCCCACTCTTCCATAGGAACCTCCATAATTACTCCTTGGAGCAATAGTTGTTCTAACGCCACTAGGAGACACCTTCTTTTCAGAGGGTCTTTTGGCATGCCTGACCACATAAAATGGGAAGGAGGAGACTCTTTTAACTCCAACTTGTATCCCCGAGTTACTGCGGAGAGCACCCATCTGTCTTTGATCTTCTCCCGCCAGGTCTCTGTGAACAACTGAAGTCTTCCCCCCACCCATTTGAGTGGGGGCAGCCCTTCATAGGCTTGACTTGGAGGCTGGTTTAGTACCTCTTCGGATCCAGGGTTTTTTATTACCCTGTGACTGTCCCTGATTTTTACCTCCTGAGTTTGACCGAGGAGGCCGTCGGAACTGCTTAGTAGCAGACGTCCCAGGGATAGGAGAGGTAGTCCTCTTAAAAGATGGACCCCTAGACCTCTTTTTAATTGGTAAGAGAGTACTTTTACCACTGGAAATCTTCTGGATATATTTATCCAGGTCTTCGCCAAAAAGGCGTTCTCCATGAAATGGGAAGCTAACTAAGAGCTTCTTACAGGGAGCCTCAGCAGACCAGTTCTTGAGCCACAGAAGCCTACGCATATGTACCAAAGACAGCGTGAGGCGGGAGGCCTGATGGATAGAATCCTTGATGGCGTCAACCGCAAAGCATAATGCTCTAGGCAGATCAGCCAGAGCCTGGGCCTGCTGGTCTGGCAAATCCCTCAGGACCATTTTCATTTGATCCTTTAAAGCTTGGCAGACCCCAATAGCTGCCACTGCTGGCTGTGTAACAGCCCCTGCTGTGGAAAAAGCAGATTTTAATAAAGATTCCAATTTTTTATCTACTGGATCTTTGAACATTTGAACATTATCTACTGGACATGTCAGTGATTTGTTCACAGAAGAAATGGCTGCGTCCACCGTAGGAACATTCCATCTCTGGGTGAATTTTTCCTCCATGGGATAGATCACCTGAAATTTCTTAGGTGGAACAAATAGTTTATCAGGATGTTCCCAGTCCTGGTATATAAGTCCTTCCAATAATGGATGAATTGGAAAGGAGCAATTAATCTGGGGAGCTTTTAGCGACCCCAACGAGGAGACAGCAGTAGTTGATGGTTCAACAAGAGGCATTTTAAATGCAGATCGAACCATGTCAGTTAGGGCCTGGACCCACAATCTTTCAGTCTGTGATGCTGAAAATGGTTCATCTACTGTCGATTCCTCAAAAACAGAGTTAACCTCCTCCTGATCCCCTTCAGGTAGGTCAGTCCCTTCCTGGGACTGTTGCTCTGCCAACAGGCACTCTAATGGAGGGGATGGAGATCTGGCGCGCTTTCTTTCCTGTAGAGAAGAAGCGATCAATGCTGCCAATCTCTGCTCCAATCCCTCCAGAGTTGAGGCAAAAACCTCCTCTGTTATATATGCAGGACAGCCGCAGTACCTGGCACTCCCGGGGGTTCCTTATGGGTATTAACCTCTGATTTCTCAGGGGAGGAAGGTGCAGATGACTGGTCCAGATCCTCAGAGCCCGATGGAGACCCCCTACACTTCCTGAGAGGTATATCTCGGAGTTTTTTAGGCGGCATATTCCTTAGTTCAAAGCTGAGGTATTCCAGCCGCAATACACCCCTTTACTGAAATAGTCTAATGCAATTTGCTGCTATGTACATCAGTGGGTGTCTACTAATGCGTCTTTCTGGGGATGCCTGTATCAACCGCCCGCTGTAAGCCCCTATACCATGCTACCAGCTCCTTTTCATGCTCTGTGTCCATAGCAAGCAGCGTGGACTGAGTCCTTTTATCCTGCTGGGACGCCCGCACATGCGCCGAATCGCTTTTTGAAGCTAAATCTATAAAAAGAAAGCGTGTGTGCACGCGCGCATGCACGTGTGCACTCTTGGCGCCATGTAGGGAGAGGAGCCAGGGTCCCTGTTTCACCAGGACTCGGGGATGGAAGGAAACTACTTGGCAGCATGACAGAGGAATGCAGCTTCCCTGATAGAGAGCTCACTCATCTGCCTGGACTTTCACCATGGAAGGAATAGTCCCAAGAAAAAAAGACGTTCCACAGCGGCCTCTAGTGGACAAACACAGGTACCGCACTTTTGTCTTTTTTTATTTTTTTTTAAAACCTCCTTTATGAAAAACATTTCCAGGTTTACAGTTTTTAAAACTTCCTTGACATGACAGAGGAATGCAGCTTCCCTGATAGAGAGCTCACTCATCTGCCTGGACTTTCACCATGGAAGGAATAGTCCCAAGAAAAAAAGACGTTCCACAGCGGCCTCTAGTGGACAAACACAGGTACCGCACTTTTGTCTTTTTTTATTTTTTTTTAAAACCTCCTTTATGAAAAACATTTCCAGGTTTACAGTTTTTAAAACTTCCTTTATGAAAAGACATTTCTAGGATTTCTTAGGCATATACAGCTATTAGCGGGAATACCTTTAGGTAACAGGCAGAAAGACATATTAGGCTTGGGGGTCCCCTCAATAGAACCAAGTTCCTGAGGGGCCCCCACTTACCTTTTCCCCGCCGCAGGACTTTGTTTGGTCCACAGAAGCCCAAACTTCACCTCTCACGGCAGGCATTGTACTAGACCTTCAGGGACCGGGTTCTACACAGATAGCCTCTTGGTTTTGGGTATGACCAGAGCTCTGGATCCCAGGGTCCAGCCCTCCTAAGAGAGGCATTACAGGCAAAATCCTGCTCTTCTCTGCAAGGCCCGGGTACCGACCGTTTAGCTATGAAGCTTTTTTGGTCGGATCCGGAATAGCTTGCTAAGGCCCAGAGAACCTGTACACAAGCCCAGATGAATATATGTTAACCTTGGCCAACACCTTAGACACTGGCAAAAAACTGAAGTACTCCCGGATGGGAGGGGCTTATATAGGGGAGGGTACTTCCGGTTTTGGAAGTTGCCAGTGCCAGCACCTGAAGGTAATTCTATATAACCCACATAGTAATGACTATGCTGCTCTGTGTCCCGTGATGTATGAACAAGAAATAGGATTTTTGTACTCACCGTAAAATCCTTTTCTCTGAGTCCATGGACCGACACAGCCTCTCTATTGACAAAGTGGGTATTATCCGTTAATTAGGAGTGACTAGGCAGAAAAACTTGTAAAAAGTGTTGCATCACACCTTCTACAGTCCAGCCCAGGGGGCGGACCCCCGGGTATATCCTCTCAGTCTGCATCTCGCAGATCAGTTCGTCAAAAAGCAGTACAAACTTAAAAGGAGGGGTGGGTGCTGTGTCGGTCCATGGACTCAGAGAAAAGGATTTTACGGTGAGTACAAAAATCCTATTTACTTTTTCGTCCATGGACCGACACAGCCTCTCTATTGACAAAGCGGGACGTCCCAAAGCAGTGTCAGAGAAAAAACGAGGGGTGGTAACAGCATAAAAATAAACTTCACCCCAAACACAAAACAACACTCCTCCAACGGAGGAGTTGCAATTCTAAACAGCCGCTTGCAAAACCTTGCGGCCGAAAGAGGCATCCGAAGATGCATCTACATCAACTTTGTAGAATTTTGTAAAAGTGTGAGCGGACGACCAAGTCGCCGCTTTACATAATTGGGAAACAGACGCTTGATGTCGGAAAGCCCAAGAGGCACCTATTGCCCTGGTCGATTGCGCCATGACCGGAAAGGGGGGCTCTTGACCCTTTAAGGCGTAAGCCTGGATTACTATCTGTCGGATCCACCTAGAGATGGTGGCCGACGAGACTGCTTGGCCCTTCTAAGGACCAGCCACCGAAACAAACAGTGAGTCTGACTTCCGGAACAGGGAAGTAGCAGATAGGTATGAAGAAAGGAAGGCTGCGGCCGCAGCACCACCTTATCCTTGTGGAAAATCAAATAGGGAGCCTTGCAGGACAAGGCTGCCAGCTCATAGACTCGTCTAACTGACGTAACAGCCACCAGGAAGACCACTTTCTGAGAAAGTGTCAACAGGGGAATATCTCTAATATTCTCAAACGGTGCCTTCTGAAGCACCGAGAGGACCAGGTTCAAGTCCCACGGAGGTAGCGGGGAACGGACCGGAGGGGCCACATGTCAAACCCCCTGCACAAATGTACTCACGAGAGAGTGAGCCGCCAGGGGTCACTGAAAAAAGGCAGCCAGGGCAGATATCTGTCCCTTAATCGTACTTAGGGCAAGCCCTTTGGTCCACCCCATGCTGTAAAAACAGCAGGATTCTGGAAACCAAATAGGTACGCGGATGCCATCTCATTTCCTCACACATGGAGATGTAGGCCTTCCAAGTGCGGTGATAAACCTTCCTAGAGGACAGTTTGAGCACTTCTCATAGTAGAGATTACTGAATCTGACAGGCCCCGGTCTCTCAGTACCTGGTTCTCAACAGCCATGCCGTTAAAGCCAATGACTGTAAAGCAGGATGGAGTATGGGACCTTGCGATAGCAGGTCCTTTCCGTAGTGGTAGGCGCCAGGGGACGTCTGCTACCAGACGTACTAGATCGGCGTACCAAGGACGCTGAGGCCAATCTGGAGCAATTAGAATCATTGGAATTCCCTCTGCCTCCACTCTGCGGAGCAGAAGAGGAAGAAGCCTTAAGGGAGGGAAGGCATAGATTAGCCGATACTGACCCCACGATGCCACCAACGCATCCGTTGCATCTGCCCATGGGTCTCTTGACCAGGCCACAAACCTCAATACCTTCCGATTGAGTCGGGAAGCCAGAAGATCTACGTCTGGTGTGCCCCATCTTTGGCAGAGGAGTTGGAGCACCTCTGGGTGTAAGGACCATTCTCCCTGGTCCAGCATCTGGCGGCTCAGGTAGTCCGCCTGCCAGTTTTCCACACCCGGAATGTACCCGGCCGACAGTGCCGGTACGCTCCTCTCTGCCCACTTCAGGATGCAAGCGACCTCCGACACTGCAGCTGAGCTTCTTGTTCCTCCTTGATGATTGACATATGCCACTGCTGTGGCGTTGTCTGACTGGATCCTGACTGGACGCCCTTGCAGCCTCTGAGACCATTTGAAGAGGCACAACCTGATCGCCCGGATTTCCAGGACATTGATCGGCAGGAGGGCTTCCTCTGGGGTCCAGCGACCTTGCGCCGACTGAACCCCCCAAACTCCCCCCCAACCTGTAAGGCTGGCGTCCATCGTGATCACTATCCAGTAAACCGGAAGAAATGACTTCCCGGCCATTAGAGCCGGTGCTGTCAGCCACCATACCAGGGATCTCCTGACTAGGTGGCTCACTCGGATTTGATAATCCAGAGATGAAGGACATCTGTTCCATCTGGACAGAACTTCCTTCTGTAACACTCGAGTGTGGTATTGAGCATATGGGACCGCCTCGAAGGAGGCTACCATGAGGCCCAACACTCGCATGCCAAAACGGAGTGACGACCAATTCCTGGAAGTCAGCTGCTGTACTGCAGCCCGGAGGGTCTGCAACTTCTCCACAGGGAGGAATACCTTTGCCTCTGAGGAATCCAGAATCAACCCCAGGTACACTAGGTGTTGAGTGGGCACCAATACTGACTTTTGCGTGTTTAGTATCTGACAGGTAATAGACACGCTTACCTCTAATTCTGAGCTTGAAGGGGCCTTCAGTAGAATACCCCGCTGTCTTAGAAGTGCCAAAATCGGAGAGAGCACCTTGGTGAACGTCCTGGGTGCTGAGGCAAGGCCAAACGGGAGGGCCACAAACTGGTAGTGGTCCTTCCCGATAGCAAATCGCAGAAACCTCTGGTGTCTGGAGTATATGGGGACATGCAGGTATGCGTCCTTGATGTCCGAGGAGACCAGAAAGTCCCCCGGATGGAGAGCCGTGACTACAGATCGAACCGACTCCATCCGAAATCTTTGTACTTTCACAAAGCAATTGAGGGCTCTGAGATCCAAGATTGGACGAACCCCCTCCTTCTTCGGCACAATGAACAGATTTGAGTAAAAACCCCGTTCCAGTTACGGAACTGGAATAACTACCCCGCGTTCCAGTAGACCCTAAACCGCCCCCTACAGGGCCTCCAAACGGGTCGGTAGTAGCTGGAGATTGAAGGTGTTGAATCTGTCCGGTGGACAAGAGAGAAACTCTAACTTGTAGCCTGAGGAGATTACTTCGCAACCCCACCTGTCGGAGATTAGAGCTGTCCACTGAGTCGCGAATTTGCGAAGACGTCCCCCCACCCGAGAGCTGGGTGGGGGTGGACCTTCATGCGGACGCAAATTTGTCCGCAGGCTTATTGGGTATGCGGGACCAAGGACGCTTTTGTCCTTGGGCAGGTGCTTTATCGGCCTGGGGTCTTTTCCCTGTCGCCCTAGGGGGACGAAAAAAAACACTTGCGTGCAGTAAAGGAGGGCCCTTGCCCTTGGCGTGGCCCCTTATACTTGCTAATTTGGGGAAGCAAAGTGCTTTTACCTCCTGTGGCATCCTTGATGATGTCATCCAGAGAAGCCCCAAAAAGTCTGTCGCCCTTAAAAGGCAGATCCAACAGGGCTTTCTTGGAAGTCTGGTCCGCAGACCAGCCTTTTAGCCAGATCAGGCGGCGTATTGCTACTGCATAAACCAAAGCTTTAGACAGCAGTGGAATAGTATCCATGTCTGACTCGCAGACAAACCTAAGGCCCTGGACCAACAGGTCGGCCAATGTTATTTCATCAAGAGGAGCATCTCGCTCCTTAACCCCTGGAGTAGCAATCTTGCCCATTCAGTAAGTGTGTGTGAGACACTAGGGCCCCCGCCAATGCCGGGCGTACTGCCGAGCCTACCACTGAGTATAGGTAGCAAGCGAGTGCTTCAGCCTTCTTATCCACAGGGTCCTTGAAAACAGGAGCCCCTTCTACAGGAATTGTGGTGGCTCTATTAAGTCTGGACACCGAAGGGTCCACTATATGGGGAGAGGTCCATCTCTTCAGAAAACTCTCCTCAAAGGGGTACCGTACCGCAAACCTCTTTGGGGCTGTAAAGACCCTCAGTGGGTTCTCCCATTCCTTGTATAAGAGTTTATCAAAAGACACACAAGGGAACACCTTAGCAGTGTGGGAAGGTATATGAAACCCAAGTGGACCAGAGTCTCTGCTGCTTCTGCAGTATTTTCCAACTTTAGCGTATCCCGCACTGCAGTAATAAGGTCAGATACCAAGCCGTCTCGTGTACTGACCTGGACTTGGAGTCATCCTCACTGTCCGGTCACGGTCTGCAGTCTCTGATGCGTCAGAATCTGGGCCCGGAGCCGTAGCTGGACCTGGTTCTGCATCAGAATTATCCCCAGAAGCTTGCAGGGGACGGGGCGTTTACTACCCCCTGTATTCCCATGTGCTGCTTCCACCCTGGCAGCAAACGCCTCTAGGATTGCCGTCATAGTGTTCACAGACACCTCAGGGGCACCAGCTGCTAAATCTGGTGTTTCAGGGGAGAAGACATCTGGCTCAGATGCCATGCTGACCACACGCTGACACTCACAGGGCTCCAGGCAAGATATCAATAGGCCACCCTCCTGCGCTGCCGAGATGCTGGGTTACCCAGAGGACTCACCACCCTGGACCGATACTGCTATGCTGCCGTGTGCTGCACCTGTGATTCTGTCCCACTGCTGCTGTATCAGTCTGCTTCTTTTATCAGCACTTCCTGTGTGAATTTTCGCGCCAGTGTAATGCACCCTAGAGGCCGCAGGCTCTCGCAAAATGGTTGCCAAAAACATCTGTATGGAAGATAATGTGGGCTCTAAGAAAATGGCCGCGGAGCCGCAGATAGAGGTCAAGCAGCCGTAGCCCACAAAAAGATGGCCGCCAAATGGCAATATATATATACAGGGTGGACAAACATGGCCGCCGATCAGCTGATAGGGGTCAGTGGGTGTGGCCGAACCACAGGAAGATGGCTGCCGGGCAGTCACAAGAGGCCGAACTCGGCATGGACCACCTCAAAATGGCCGCCGACAGCATGGAGGAGGAAGCACACACACAGGTAAGCAAAAATTACATTTCTTTTAAATGTTTAGTTACAGCCAGCCCCGCTCCAGTGGAACCCCTTAGGTGACCCCCAGCACCCAGCAATCTTTAGCTAGAAGCCCAGGGAGGAGGGAAAGGCAGGTAGAGAGGGAAGAAAGGGGCCACAACCACTTACTTGATCTCTCCGGGAATGTCCAGCTAAATCACCCAGCCAAGGCAGGGGAGTTTTACTTACCTATCCTGCTTGTATTATGCTGGAAGACATTCCAAACAGATCATCGTCTGCGCACGGAAGGTGACTGTTGGCCAGGCATGCTGTGACTGGACCCAAAAAGGGACGATCATATGTATGCCCTGGAGCGTGACGCTCACCGGACAGGCTGCTGCGACTCAGCCGTAAGGTCAGCCGAAGCTGAGCGGTCCGATGCAAGCCTTGGAGCGTAAGCTCACCGGCCAGGCTGCTGCGACTTGGCCGTAAGGTCAGCCGAAGCTGAGCGGTCCGATGAAGGCCCTGGAGCGTAGGCTCACCGGCCACCCATGGAGCGACGGGCATGTCGTGGAAAACCCAGCGCGTAGCTAGGGTCAGCACACGCTCGATGGCCGAAACTGGGGAGACTACAAGGATCAAGGATCCAGCCTGTCACCCAGTCGGCAGTTGATCGAAGATCGCAGGAAACAACAAATGTAGCAAAAAAAAAAATATATATATCTTTTTTCCCCCGGACCAATGGGCCCGAAGGGAGCCATGTCCTACTCCTTGCTAGACAGAAAAAACTGATCTGCGAGATGCAGACTGAGAGGATATACCCGGAGGTCCGCCCCCTGGGCGGGACTGTAGAAGGTGTGATGCAACTCTTTTTACAAGTTTTTCTGCCTTGTCACTCCTAATTAACGGATAATACCCACTTTGTCAATAGAGAGGCTGTGTCGGTCCATGTGTATAAAAAGCAGTGCAGCGCTAAAATCATATATAACACAAAAAGTCCATGGGATGTATAGTTCAGAAACCAGAGGAATGTTATCTGAAACACCAACAGGAAGATAGAAGGATCCTCTAGCTGTGAAACAGAGTGCTTGTAAATGATCACAAGTGCAACCACTTCCGTGTAATTCCACCACCAGATACACAGGCCGCTCACCTCAGAATGTGGACCTCTGTATTACCAGAAGGTCACATAAGCAGTCCCTTTATCAAGGGTAATGTTAAAGATGAGAGAGCTGTCTTCATACGGTGCTTCAACCGAAATCCTCAATCATTCAATAATCGCAAAAGCGAACTCATAAATTGGCGTAGTTACATGAAAAATGTCAAAAAGAAATACATAGTGCTCTCCATATATAAAAAACACTTGATTTATTTATTTAAAAAGTTACTCACAAGCGAGGCACAGACACCCTGTGCTCGGATAACAGTCATGTAACATAGATGTGGAACCAGGTAGATGGCTGTCCTGACGTCGTGTAGCCCCTCGCACGCGTATCGTCCGTGGGCAAGGACTTCCTCAGCGAAAATTAAATGGGGCCAACATGTCAGTTCATTTATATAAGCCATATTCCTGGTGTATGCTGTGTGTGAAAAAGAAATCCCGCCCACCCCATAATTGGGGAACTATAACAAGCGCCCTCATTGGTGGCCAAAACATATGCCAAATTAACAAACCGGCAATCATTTGCTAGAGGGATATGGTAATCAAAGAACTTCCGGGTGATTTCCCTCACATGGTGTACTGCAGCTCCAATCGGCGGACGAATAACAGGGGATATCACCTCCCAGACTATGACCTTCCGGGTCGGCACTCCCCACATGATCCGTCGTCATAGCAACAAAAATAAACATGCCTGTAGAACGTTCTCCTCACCGCACCTACGTGAAGCCGAGGGCGGAGCGGAGCGGTCATGTGACACCAGATACAAATAAAGCACATAAGATAACAATCCCTCAGCGTGCCTAATATGCAGAGCCTCCACGTTTAAACTGTCAGATCCACCCCTACTGAGAATAACCATCCCTGTGTCGGTCCATGGACGAAAGAGTAATTCAATTTTTTCCTTTGGACGAGAAAAACAATCGTCTGTGGGCTTTTTGCCGTTTTTCCCGACGGGAAAAACGGCATTAATCACGACGAGAAAATCTAGAACATGCTCTAATTTTTCTCGTCGTGATTCCTGTCATTTTTTTCCGCTGCAGTTTTCCTATAGGGAAACACTGCCGCGGAGCCTACACACGGTCGTTTTTCTCGCCAAGAGAAAAAATGACGGGAAAAATGGCCGTGTGTGGGGGAACAAGCCGTTCCCTCGTTTTTCCTGTCGTGATTCACGGCGGTGTTTTCACTGCCGTGAATCACGATCGTGTGTACGCGGCATTAAGCTCAGGAATCAGGATGTGTGTGATAGTAGCATGATATTAAGTAGTCCAGGCTTCCAAGCCCAAGCCCAGCAATGCTAGCTGTAGTGTGATTTTCGTGGGACTACCAGTTAGGTTTGTATAGATGGCCAATAGCAGAGTAGCAGTGGGCAGGTCCTCCAAATATGAATCATTGATCTGATGTGTCTGTAGTTTCTCCAGCAGGCAGAAGAATAAGAGTAGAAGAACTGGGTTAGTTTCATTAGAGTATTGTACCATTGATGTAGAAGCTTCTGTGCCATTTCCCAGTGTGATAGGCACCTGGATAATTTATGAGATGCACAATACCATTTCAGTAGGTCTGCTGAGAAGTTTAGGGTTTGTTCCCACTTCTCCATTGATGGCAGTTTTTTACGGGGACTGTGTGGAGTTATATGATTTGTAGAAGAATGAGATTCCCTTAGCAGGGGGTGAGGAATGTCCGTAATCGTGGATGATGTCAGCGGTGAGAGATAGATCTGACCAAGTGATAGAGGTCAGGGCGTGACACACTCTCAGATAGTTGAAGAAATCGTTATTGGGGATGTTGTATTTCTTGTGTAGGTCTTGGAAGGTACGCATGTTCCCTTCTTCTAGGATGTTTCCCAATTGTGGTGATACCAGCTGTTGCCCAAGAGGATAGTGAAATTACTGTACATAGGATTTCCATCGAGGATAAAGGAAAGGTCCCCACAGATGTTTTTGATAGGCCATTGGTTTGTTGACATTTTGAACTCCAAACTTTAATTGTTTTGTTTATTGTGCTTAGGGAGGATGGTGTTGGGTGACGTTGCATCCAAACAGCAGCTAACAGGGATTTAGCAGGATGACTGAAAAAAAATATTATTTTAACTAGTTTTCAGCATTGAAATGCCAAAAAGGAACGCACTACAAATACAATTTGTTTGCTGAGTATTACAAACATTGTTGGGTGATATTTGTTGCAAGGTGGATATGGAACTCAGTTAAAGTAGAACTATAAGCAAAACATATTTTTTTTCATTTTGGATAGAGAACGTGAGTGTTGTAACCCCTGTCAGATTTGTTTTTCGCCTCCTGTCTACCATTGTAGAGACTTCCCTTCACTTCCCATCCCATAGCCAAACAGGAAGTGAGAGGAAATCCCTGCAAATTAGGGGACCTCCTTTATTACTTTTCTGGGGGCTAAGTTTTGAATTTTCTTTTTCTTTCACTTTCAATGATAATGGTAAATAGGACAAATAGAGAGAGTGAATCCTTAAAAAATGACAGTCTATCCAAAACGAAAAAAAGAAAAACTTTTGCCTTAAAGCGGTTGTTAACCCACTTCTACTAAATCCTCTCATCCTCTCTGTACCATTATAATAAGTATCCCTGTGCCATGTAAAAAATCTACCGGATATTACCTATATGAGCGCAGCTCCCGGCACTCAGCTGACTGTCAGCATACTTCTCTCTCCGACTCACAGCCCTAGTGGGCAGGGCCGAGCCCTCCCGCTGACGTCAGCCGGGGAGGAGGGGAAGAGAGTAGAGTGAGAGCCAACAGTCAGCTGAGCACCAGGGAGCCGTAGAGTGAGAGCCAACAGTTAGCTGAGCACCAGGGAGCCGTGCTCATATAGGTACAATCCGGAAGATTTTTTACATAACACGGACACAGGGACACTTATTATTATGGTACAGAGGGGATTACAGGATTTAGTAGCAGATATGAGAGCAGAGGGGGGGGGGGGGCACTGGTACAAGCAGGCAGGGAAGGAAGAGGGTAGGAGGATAGAGAGGAAATCCCTGCAAATTAGGGGACCTCCTTGGGGACCTCCCGGTCACCAGAATGAGTGTCTTCATTGGAATATTTCTCCTTTATTACTTTTCTGGGGGCTAAGTTTGGGATTTTCTTTTTCTTTCACTTTCAATGATAATGGTAAATAGGACAAATAGAGAGAGTGAATCCTTAAAAACTGACAGTCTATCCAAAACGAAAAAAAAAAAAAGTTTTGCCTTAAAGCGGTTGTTAACCCACTTCTACTAAATCCTCTCATCCTCTCTGTACCATTATAATAAGTATCCCTGTGCCATGTAAAAAATCTGCCGGATATTACCTATATGAGCACAGCTCCCGGGGCTCAGCTGACTGTCAGCACACTTCTCTCTCCGACTCACAGCCCTAGTGGGCAGGGCCAATGCTGTACCCAAATAAAATTGATGTCCTTTTTTTCCCACAAATAGAGCTTTCTTTCGTGGCATTTGGTCACCTCTACAGTTTATATTTTTTTGCGCTATAAACGAAAAAAAGGCCGACAATTTAGAAAAAAAATATATATTTTTTAATTTTTTGCTATAAAACATGTGCAATAAAAAAATGTAAAAAAAAAACGAATTTAGGCCAATATGTATCCTGCTACATATTTCTTGTAAAAAAAAAATAAAAAAAATCCCAATAAGCATATTATGATTGGTTTGCGCAAAAGTTATGCAGTCTACAAACTACGGGATCTTTTTATGGCATTTTAATATATATATGTTTTTTTACTGTGAATGGCGGCGATCAGCGATTCATAGCGGGACTGCGACATTGTAACAGTCAAATTGGACACATAACTGACACTTTTGACACTTCTTTGGGAACCAGTGACATTATTACAGTGAAGAGTGCTAAAAATATGCACGTTTATTGTACTAATGACACTGGCAGGAAAGGTGTTAACACCAGAGGCGATCAAAGGGTTAGGTGTGCCCCTAGAAGGTGCTTACTAACTGTGTGGGGGATGGACTGACTGGAAGAACACAAAGATCCATGTTTCTGCTTAGCAGGCAAAACCCGCTACTTACCAAAAACCCAACTCAAACAGGCATCAGTATGGAGCTCCAGGTGCACCGCTGATCACGTGAAACACGTTGACAACCAATGCTCAGGGTTGTCGGGAAGAGGCTCTTGTCCCCTTCAATATGGGGACAATGTGCTTTTGGGGGCATGTGGCCTGGTATGGTTCAGAAGGGGGGGGGCACTCGCTCGTCCCCCCTTTCATGACCTCCAGGCTGCATGCTCGGATAAGGGTCTGGTATGGATTTTGGGGGGACCCCCACGCCAATTATTATTTTTATTTAGCGTGGAGTTCCCCTTAGTATCCATACCAGACTCAAAGGGCCTGGTATGGACTGGAGGGGAGAACACCGTTTTTTATCTATATTGCCTGGAGCCGGCAATACATTACAGCCGTGAGCAAGTTTAAATTAAATGTTTTTTTTTAGAAATGTCATTTTGCTGCGGCACTGTTCTATATATCGCAAAGATGCACCACTTTACAGGCAGACTAATGCCACATACACGCGACTGTTATTCATGTCATGGAAAAAAATTACGTTTTTCTCGATGTGATTTTTCGTGTTTCCTCTCAAGCCTGCCTTGCATACACACTATCGTGAAAAAGAATGCTCGAGCAAAGCGCGGTGACGTACAACACGTACAACGGCACAATAGAGGGGAAGTTCCATTCGAATGGCGTTACCCTTTGGGACGCTTTTTCTGATCCTCGTGTTAGTAAAGTTTGGTGAGAGACGATTCGTGCTTTTCAGTCTTCGTGCTTTTCAGTCTGTTACAGCATGACGAATGTGCTATCTCCATTACGAACGCTAGTTTTACCAAAACGAGCGCTCCCGTCTCATACTTGATTCTGAGCATGCGCATTTTTTTCCCCTCGTAAAAGCATGCACACGTCTGTTTTTCACGACGTTAAAAAGAACGACGTGAAAAACAACGAGAAAAAATAGAGCAGGTTCTAATTTTTTTCGGGCATTTTTCTCGTTTTTCACGACCATTTTTTAAAATGGCATTTTTCTCGTCATGAAAAATGGTTGTGTGTACGCGGCATAAGAGGACCCCCAGGCATGATATTTAAAGAAATCTTTCATTTTTATTGTTCCACTTTAAGCATTATTAAAATCACTCCTCCTGAATTTTTTTTCGTTTTAAACACTTTTTTTGCATTGATACATGACCCCTAGGGCATATGCCGCGTACACACGATCGTGACTCACGGCGGTGAAAACACCGCCGTGAATCACGACATGAAATAAAATGAAAAACGAGGGAACGGCATGTTCCCCCACACACGACCGTTTTTCCCGTCATTTTTTTCTTTGTCGAGAAAAACGACCGTCTGTGGGCTCCGCGGCAGTGTCTCCCTATGGGAAAACTGCAGCGGAAAAAAATGATGGAAAAAACGATGAGAAAATTTAGAACATGTTCTAATTTTTCTCGTCGTTTTTTCTGCCGTTTTTCTCAACGAGAAAAACGACATAAAGCCCACAGACGATCGTTTTTCTCGACGAAAAAAAAAATGCAGTTTTTCTCGTCGAGAAAAGCGGTCGTGTGTACGTGGCAATACACTTTTTATGGCAATAACTTGCATATAAGGCCTCGTACACACGACCGATTTTCTCGGCAAGAACCAGCAAGAAACTTGCTGGCAGAGATGTCTTGCCGAGTAAATCGGTCGTGTGTACGCGGCTATCGGGTTTCTCGTCGAGAAAACCGACAAGTAACCTCGACGAGAAAATAGAGAACCTGCTCTCTATTTTCTCGTCGAGATTCTCGTCAGCCTGTTTCTCGATGAGAAAAGTGAGTGTGTGTACACTTACCTGTCCGCCGGGAAGCCCGCGCATGTTCGAAATGAATTAGACGCATGCTTCCTAGGCATACGTAGGGTATACCAAGATGGCGGCGACGGCATCGAATGTGACGAGCGCATGCTCATCGTAGTCGATGACGTCACCGCGTACGCTCCATTCAAAGAACCGCGGGTTCTTTGAATCGAGCGTGTGTACACTCGGCCGGGACAATTTTCTTGTCCAAGAATCTCGTCGAAAAAAACAACATGTTTTTTTCGACGAGAATCTCGGCCATGTGTACGAGGCCTCAGCCTTTAAAATGAGCACTTTTTCATGTTCTTGTCCCATAGACTTTAATAGGGTTTGCATGTTCGTTAGAACTTTTTGCCTGTTCGCGTGTTCTGCTGCAAACCGAACCGGGGGGTGTTCGGCCCATCCCTATATGAAAACATCCCTAGACACACCACAGAAAGAGCCGGGCCATGATGCTTTACATCAGCATGTGGCATAAGTAAATGTTGGCACAAAAAAGTGCATTGCAATACAACAATAATGGTGGAACCCTCTGATGTATGGAAATCTCAATACACTTCAATATTACCACAACACCGGCCTCTGTGATATGTAACATCACATACAATACACATCAAACTGAAATAATACATAAAAAAATACTGCAAACTTTACAGGGATGGTGGAAACCTCTCCTACAGATATTTGGCAATGGGCAGTGTCAGTAAAGCAGTGGACAGTGTCCACTACTTATCAGTGCAGCCTATCAGTGCCCATATATGTAGCCTCATCAATGCCCATCAGTGCAGCATATCAGTGCTGCCTTATCAGTGCAGCTTTTCAGTGCCTGCCCATCAGTGCAGCCTTAGTGCCCATTAGTGCAGTTTATCAGTGCAGCCTCATTGGTGCCACCTCAGTGCAGTTTATCAGTGCCCATAAGTGCAGTCTTATCTGTGCCCACCATTGCAGCTTAATTGTGCGGTCTCACCATTGCTCACCAGTGCAGCTTATCAGTGCCCATCAGTGCGGTCCCACCAATGCCCACTAATGCAGCTTATCAGTGCGGCCTCACCAGTTCCCACCAGTGCAGCTTATCAGTGCCCATCAGTGCGCTCTCACCAGTGCTCACCAGTGCAGCTCAACAGTGCCCATCAGTACTGTCTCACCAGTGCCGATTATCAGTGCCCATCAGTGCAGCTTATCAGTTCCCATCAGTGCATCCTCACCATGCTGCTTATCAGTGCCCACCAGTGCAGCTTATCAGTGCCTTTCAGTGCGGTCTCACCAGTGCCCACCAGTGCAGCTTAACAGTGCCCATCAGTACGGTCTCACCAGTGCCGATTATCAGTGCCCATCAGTGCAGCTTATCAGTTCCCATCAGTGCGGCCTCACCAGTGCAGCTTACCAGTGCCCACCATTGCAGCTTATCAGTGCCCATCAGTGCAACTTATCAGTGCTCATCAGTGCAGCTTATCAGTACCCACCATTGCAGTTTATTAGTGCCCACCAGTGCAGAGAAGGGAGGAGAAGGAGGACACCACCTCCATGGGCGGCACAGACCGGGGGCTGTGAGCCCCCCTCCGCCCCACTACAGTGAGCAGGGTGTTAATACAAGTCCCTGCTCACTTTTGGAGAACTACAGGTGGGAAGTGATAAGACCACTGGCTGGGGATACAGGAGGAATAGCAGCCAGCGGTCTTACAAACAGGATATCACAGGGTATAACGTTTTTTCAGCAATATCAGCAGACTTTTACAGAGGAACTACAGAGCTCAGAAGAAGATGGATGGATGGCATAGTTTATGAAGGTAGGAGATCAGCAACAAGGACATGAAAAAAAGCTTTTTACCGAAATTCTGCTTTAAGTATCTGAGTAATTAATAACCTAATGGGTGATTTAATTGTATGCATAGTCAAACCTTTTGAAAAAATTGTATAGCATAGGAAAGGATTAGAAGGCATTTCAGGTTGTATTGCTATCTGTGTCCCTGCTGGGGAAATGTACCCTGTCTATTTGTAATTCTGAGAGAGAAAATAATCAGAAATTCGAAATATTACAGTTGTCACCAGAAAAAGAAGTGAGCATAAATATTCTAATGGACCACCTGTTCTGATGACAACTGCGTAGAAGGGTATTAAGCCTTACTTTGTAGATATCTTCTCCGTTGCATCTTCCTAACATGAATGAAAATCTCCCAAAAGGGTCACATGATAAATTAGAAGAGAATTTTACTCTTGCCTACTCCATCCAAAACGAAAATAATCTACCCAAAACATAAATACCAATTTGAGGCTTACTGGTCCTTTAAAATAGACCAGTTTAACTATTGTAGAGGCAACAGATCATATGTTTCATATAGGATGGAACTGTAAACTATTTGAAAAGTTATAAAGATTAAATAAATAAAATAAAAGTGAATCTAAAAATTGGAAAAATATGGTTTTACTAAGATAGCATAAGTAGAATATCACCCGCCCATGCCACATCAAAAAATCATTTTTATTTTTCATCTATGTTTTTATGAGATTTTCCTATAATGACAGTCAAGCTTTTAACCTTACTTGCAATACCTGTCGCCTGCCTGAGTTATTAGAGATAGCTGAACCTTTTTAAATAAATACCAGCAAATGTTACCCAGACTAGTGGCTTCTCTTAGCAATTTATTATTGCATAGACCAAATCGTACAAGCAATTTCTTCAGTTCTGACCTTAAGTTTGTGGATTCTACCTTTAAATATGAGATGCACAAATTTAAAAGCTGCTCAATAGAAAGAAGACATTGGTTTTGAAATAAATTTGTACTTATGACATTCGGGCTGAGGATGCAGTAAGTTATTGTAGTCTGACCTCACCAAAGGAGAATTTAGAATTCTAGCAATGAAACTAGATCTCCCCAAAGATGTTGTATGTATAAGCAATATTAGAAAATATAGATAGATAGCTGATTTCGTTTTGTTTCAGTTTGTATTACAGGTGACAGATGCCTGCTTCTCCCTTATCAACACGGCTCTCGCTGCACTGAGGTTTGTGTCTACTCTAAGTATTAAGTGGATAATGATTCCATATGCCATTGAGCAGCCAGAACAATACCAAGAAATAATGAGGACTATAGACAGAAAATTGTGTTTATGTTTCAAGGGTATCCAAAAATATCATGCACATTATTATGGTTTTATGCTAAATACAAAACCCAAAATGTATTTTTAATACAAGTGAAAAGAACATAATGAATTCATTTTAACTATTATGCTTTTAGTAAGATACACACATTCTCAAATCCCACATTTAAGAACTGCTTTAAAATAGCAGAAGGATACCAATTTTGCTTGTCTTTTTTAAACATACAGTATGTTATAGGTTGAACTAGATGGACTTGTGTCTTTTTTCAACCTGACTAACTATTTAACTATGTAACTAATAGAAGAAAATAGCTCATATCCCTGACACGCAATACTCAGCAAAATATCAATAAAAGATGTAACAGGGTGTTGGGTCTATTATTATTCACATAATAAGCTTTTTGTTGTAATTCTTTTAGACACCATTATATGTATATGCATGGTTGGTTGCTGGGCAACGCTCCTTGCCACTCCTGCTTGCTTACTAAGAAGTATTTAAAGTGGTACTAAAGCCATTAATCTAATTTTTTCCCAAAATGATTAAGGGTATCTGTGGGGATAAAATAGCAAATAAAGAAAAAATAATATAGCATATACAATTACGACACAAGTCATATTGTAATTGAATGTTGTAACGGGAAGGCCCGGGGAACTCAGAATCGCTTAGGAAGTATGAAATACCCTTGCGCCAGCTTCCCCAATGGCTCTTATGTGTCAATCACCCTGTGTCTCTATTAGGGGCACAGGGTGAATGAAAACCCCAATATGGTCTATGATGGCCATATTCAATGCTGTACATACATTTCATCTAAATTGGGTCTGTAATATTCATCCACCATATTCCCCAGGATACCTGCAAAGAACTCTCTACTGTTTGATTATGACCTCAACAGGTTAATTAAAAAGTGACGCCTTCATGATGGTTAGACACATACTTGTGTGTATTGTAAAGGCAGACTGGGATTTACAATACAAAGGGATTTAAGATGTAAAGGGTTTAGAACCTGTTGTCGCCAGACAGACTGGCTGCCAACCCTTTGTGGGAAGATGTGTATTGGAGATCGTATATTCTATTGTGTTGGGATCTTTTGAAGCCTAGCAGACGTCAGGATGAGGTGTTAAGTCTTGGGATGTGTGGGTGGAGCTGGGCCCTTGTTCATGTTAAATCATGTGCCTTGAATTGTGTATAAAGTTACAATGTTTCTCAATAATAAAGTCATTCCTACTACAGAAGAGACAGAGTGCGTCTCGTCTTCTTCCAGAGGGGTCGGCTCCTATAGGAAAGGGTCGTTTAGCTGTGGATATTGGTAGCGAGTGGATGTGTGTCTAGGAGAGGGAACATCGTAAATGGCGTTAATACCCCTTGAGATTGGGGTGCCGTTACATTGGTGGCAGCAGTGGGATTTTCCCTCCAGTTCCTGGGACACTCCAAACCACCACAGTGACTGGCCAGCGATGCAGCCGAAGGAGGGTGATGGAGGACCCCGGTCAGTTGAAGATTTGTTTCAGCAACGAGTGCGACAGCGGTTGGCATTGTATGGTGCTAACCCATCAGAGACCGCCATATGGGAAGCCATTAGAGACATCGAGCGGCAGGATGAGTGGCAACATGAGCAGAGAATGGCGCAAATACGGCAATCGGGGACAACGCCTAAAGAACCAGCCGCCATGGAAGAGGAATTCGGAAGGAGGTTGCGAGAGATGCAGGGAGGAGAAGCAGGCCATCTCCCCCCCAACAGTTAACCAGAGTAGATGGTGTGGAGTCCCCAGCAGAAGTGCTGGCAAGAGGGCAGAGTGATACCCACCTCTGCCCAGCACCGGAAACCACTGTGGAGTTTCAGGGAGCCGGGGCAGTTGGCCCCTCTCCCCAGCAACAAGCTGAGGCAGTAAAGCTTTTACTCCCAGCTGAATCACTGGCAGCAGGGCAGAATGCTACTGGCCGCTGCACACAACTGCCACTTGAGCGGATATCGGTGGATGGGACTGCGGTCTCCACTCACAGCAACCCAGCAGAAGAGCTGGTAACAGAGCCGAGCGCCACGGGCCCTCGGCTCCCAACTAACAGAAGAGGGAGTTCCTGTGGTATTGGGTGGGACTTCAGTCCTCACTGACACAACCCCAGAAAATGGTGTGACACTGAGACAGGAGGATGTCAGCCTTGCTTTGCAAGCACTGGGAGATTTTCACCTACCACAAGTGGATGGGACTTCAGTCTCCACTTGTATACCACAGGGATGCCGGGCAGTCGACCCAGATCCCCAACAGCATGACGGACTGAGCCCAGTCACCCTGTCTTCTCTCCAGCGGCAGAAAGGACTCCAGGGAGAAGGGCCAGTCCAGGCCTCTCCCCAGCGGCGGGTGTGTTCTCTGAGAGAGGCAGAGGTTGGCTGGGTAAGCGATTCTCTGTTTGGAGAAATTTATTTGGGGTACTGTGTGGATACCGGCATTAGAAGAAGGGACCTATGGACTAACTTCGGAGTCAACCCGTCTGGGGTTCCCCCCTCTGTTAGTCTCCTGCCGAAAGGGGAGAGATGTAACGGGAAGGCCCGGGGAACTCAGAATCGCTTAGGAAGTATGAAATACCCTTGCGCCAGCTTCCCCAATGGCTCTTATGTGTCAATCACCCTGTGTCTCTATTAGGGGCACAGGGTGAATGAAAACCCCAATATGGTCTATGATGGCCATATTCAATGCTGTACATACATTTTATCTAGATTGGGTCTGTAATATTCATCCACCATATTCCCCAGGATACCTGCAAAGAACTCTCTACTGTTTGATTATGACCTCAACAGGTTAATTAAAAAGTGACGCCTTCATGATGGTTAGACACATACTTGTGTGTATTGTAAAGGCAGACTGGGATTTACAATACAAAGGGATTTAAGATGTAAAGGGATTAGAACCTGTTGTCGCCAGACAGACTGGCTGCCAACCCTTTGTGGGAAGATGTGTATTGGAGATCGTATATTCTATTGTGTTGGGATCTTTTGAAGCCTAGCAGACGTCAGGATGAGGTGTTGAGTCTTGGGATGTGTGGGTGGAGCTGGGCCCTTGTTCATGTTAAATCATGTGCCTTGAATTGTGTATAAAGTTACAATGTTTCTCAATAATAAAGTCATTCCTACTACAGAAGAGACAGAGTGCGTCTCGTCTTCTTCCAGAGGGGTCGGCTCCTATAGGAAAGGGTCGTTTAGCTGTGGATATTGGTAGCGAGTGGATGTGTGTCTAGGAGAGGGAACATTGTAAACTGCGTTAATACCCCTTGAGATTGGGGTGCCGTTACAAATGTTATTAAAAATTACCTTTCCTTTTCAATCTGTAGCTCTGTAAGTTTCTGAAAATGCAATTCAATATGGCTACCTGGAGGCTCTCTATACAGAATGTGTATAGAGCGCCCCCCCAGAAACATAATTCCCTGCTTGCAAGACTGGCTCACTGATTTTCCCAGAAGTCTGCCCTAAGATACAAGTCAGATTTCAGGCATCCCCTGCAACTAAAATTTAATTTTAGGTGAGATACTTCCAATAGGAAATCACGTCTAAAGGGATGCAGGCCATGCAACTCTCCTCATGAGAGCCCTGCAGGTGCACATCTGATTGAAAATTATGAAACCACTCTCATTAGACTCACTTTCCCACATGAATACAGACAAACACACAGGGATTTCTTCAGGATATTGAAAGGTAGGAATCTGCAACAAAGTTTGTTAAAATCCTTGTAATGTTCATAGATCACCCAGAGGGGAATGTTTTTTTTTTTCTCTACAAAAGTATAATTACGCTTTAAAGTCAAGGCATGTCATAAATAATTGTCACAATTGCTTGTGCTCTGAGCTGAACTGGAAAGCTATTAAACATCTGGAGTCATAACTGATCATATACACAGCACCCTGGCAGCTTCAGATCAAACAGAGGCTAAGATCCCTTTCACACTGAGGGCGTTTTGCAGGAGCTATAGCGTTAAAAATAGCGCCTGCAATCTGCCCTAAAACAGCTGCTCTATTGTCTCCAGTGTGAAAGCCCGAGGGCTTTTACACTGGAGCGGTGCGCTGGCAGGGCGTCATGAAAGGTCCTGCCAGCAGCTTCTTTGGTGTGCATTAGGAGCGGTGAATTCACCGCTCCTAATGCGCTCCTGCCAATTGAAATCAATGGGCAGCGCTGCCATTCCGCCGGCAATACGCCGCTGTAGTGGCGCATTGCGGGCGGTTTTAACCCTTTCTCGTCCGTAAGCAGGGGTCAAAATCGCCCCACTAGCGGCTGAAATGCGCTGCAAATCCGATGGTTAAAATAGCGGTGTTTTACCGCTATTTTACCGCCAATGCTATGGGCGGCACAGTCTGAAAGGGGTCTTAGAGGGCAGCTTTCTTTAGTTCCACTTTAGGCACAGATAGATGATGAAGTAAAGACATAATAGAAGACCCCTTATTCCTATAATAAGGACATAAAAGAGCAACAAATGAGTTCATGTAGTGTTGGAATGCATGCTCCCCTTTAGTTGGAGAATTTGGACTACTCGCCTATGGAGAGGGGAAGGGGAAGGGGAATTGAACGTTATCCTCTTAGCTGTGTACATGTGGGTCTCTCTTACGCCTCATTCACATGGGCACCGTCAGTTTAGCCACGTTAAAAACGTATCAGTTCTTATCCATGGCTTAATCCATCTTCATCCATCTTCCGTTCCGTTAATCTCTGTTTTTATCCATCTTCCGTTCCATTAACATCCGTTTAAATATGTTAATTTACCCGTTTACATCCATGTTTGCATCAGTTTTGGCATCTGTTTCGATCCATTTACAGCAGTTTCTGTGGCTTTGATGACATTACCCAGAAAGCATTGCTCCCCCAATGCTGCATTGCAGTTTTCAGTGAGTGACTTGTCCTTCCTTTGTCCTTGTCCTTGTGTGTGCTATCTGCGTTGTGTGATGAATTCCAACAATTTTTGGGACAGCGTGACATTGTTTGGCATATTTGCCTATATGTGGAGAGAGGAGAGCAAGAAAAAGCAGATTGTGACTAGTAGGGATGAGCTTCGAGTTCGAGTCGAACTCATGTTCGACTCGAACATTGCCTGTTCGCCCGTTCGTCGAACAGCGAACAAATTGGGGTGTTCGCGGCAAATTCGAAAAATCTATGGGAGAAATCTAAAGTGCTAATTATAAAGGCTTATATGCAAGTTATTGTCCTAAAAAGTGTTTGGGGACCGGGGTCCTGCCCCAGGGGACATGTATCAATGCAAAAAGAAGTTTTAAAAACTGCCGTTTTTTCGGGAGCAGTGATTTTAATAATGCTTAAAATGAAAAAATAAAAGTGAAATATTCCTTTAAATTTCGTACCTGGGGGGTGTGTATGATATGCATGTAAAGTGGCGCATGTTTCCCGTGCTTAGAACTGTCCCTGCAAAAAATGTCATTTTTGAAAGAAAAAAATGCATTTAAAACTGACTCGCGGCTATTAATGAATTGTCGGCTCCCGGCAATACATACAAAAGTCATTGATAAAAAAAAGCGTGGGGGTTCCCCAGAATTCAATTACCAGGCCCTTCAGGTCTGGAATGGATATTAAGGGGAACCCCGCCGCAAATTTAAAAAAAAATTGACGTGGGGTTCCCCCAAATATCCATTCCAGGCCCTTCAGATCTGGCATGGATTTTAAGGGGAACTCCACCCCAAATTTTAAAAAAAAATGGCGTGGAGTCCCCCTAAAAATCCATACCAGACCCCTTATCCGAGCACGCAACCTGGCCGGCCGCAGGGGAAAAGGGGGGGACGAGAGAGCGGCCCCCCTCCCTCCTGAACCGTACCAAGCCACATGCCCTCAACATGGGGAGGATGTCCCCATGTTGATGGGGACATGGGCCTCATCCCCACAACCCTTGCCCGGTGGTTGTGGGGGTCTGCGGGCAGGGGGCTTATCGGAATCTGGAAGACCCCTTTAACAAAGGGGACCCCCAGATCCCGCCCCCCCCCTATGTGAATTGGTAAGGGGTACATTGTACCCCTACCATTTCACGAAGAAAGCGTAAAAAAAGTTTAAAAAAACACACAAACACCTTGAAAAAGTCCTTTATTTAAAAAAAAAAAAAAAAAAACATTCCAGCGGTGAAATCCAGTGTCCCGCGGCGATCCCGATGTCCAGCGCTGTCCTTCATTGGTTGTGCCTGAGCGGACCTGATGGGGAACTCCGTCTCAGTATTTTAAATGTATAGACCCGCCCCTTCTAAAGATCCCCATCAGGTCCGCTCAGCGGACCAGATGCCGAACATGAGAAGGGGCGGGTCTATACATGTATTGCCAAAGTGAGAGCAGTTCCCCATCAGGTCCGCCCCCTCGGTATGTCGGACCCGCCTACGTCATTGGCTTGAGCGGGGAACTTACTTCACTGTGTAATTTAAATTTACATAGTGAAGGAAGTTCCCCGCTCAAGCCAATGACGTAGGCGGGTCCGACATACCGAGGGGGCGGACCTGATGGGGAACTGCTCTCACTTTGGTAATACATGTATAGACCCGCCCCTTCTCATGTTCCGCATCTGGTCCGCTGAGCGGACCTGATGACGAACTTTAGAAGGGGCGGGTCTATACATTTAAAATACTGCGAGTGAGTTCCCCATCAGGTCCGCTCAGGCACAACCAATGAAGGACAGCGCCGGACATCGGGATCGCCGCTGGACACTGGATTTCACCGCTGGAATGTTTTTTTTTTTTTAATAAAGGACTTTTTCAAGGTGTTTGTGTGTTTTTTTTAAACATTTTTTTACGCTTTCTTCGTGAAATGGTAGGGGTACAATGTACCCCTTACCAATTCACATAGGGGGGGGGCCGGGATCTGGGGGTCCCCTTTGTTAAAGGGGTCTTCCAGATTCCGATAAGCCCCCTGCCCGCAGACCCCCACAACCACCGGGCAAGGGTTGTGGGGATGAGGCCCTTGTCCCCATCAACATGGGGACATCCTCCCCATGTTGAGGGCATGTGGCTTGGTACGGTTCAGGAGGGAGGGGGGCCGCTCTCTCGTCCCCCCCTTTTCCCCTGCGGCCGGCCAGGTTGCGTGCTCGGATAAGGGGTCTGGTATGGATTTTTAGGGGGACTCCACGCCATTTTTTTTTACATTTGGGGTGGAGTTCCCCTTAAAATCCATGCCAGATCTGAAGGGCCTGGAATGGATATTTGGGGGAACCCCACGTCAATTTTTTTTTAAATTTGCGGCGGGGTTCCCCTTAATATCCATTCCAGACCTGAAGGGCCTGGTAATTGAATTCTGGGGAACCCCCACGCTTTTTTTTTTTTTTTTATCAATGACTTTTGTATGTATTGCCGGGAGCCGACAATTCATTAATAGCCGCGAGTCAGTTTTAAATGCATTTTTTTCTTTCAAAAATGACATTTTTTGCAGGGACAGTTCTAAGCACGGGAAACATGCGCCACTTCACATGCATATCATACACACCCCCCAGGTACGAAATTTAAAGGAATATTTCACTTTATTTTTTCATTTTAAGCATTATTAAAATCACTGCTCTCGAAAAAACGGCCGTTTTTAAAACTTCTTTTTGCATTGATACATGTCCCCTGGGGCAGGACCCCGGTCCCCAAACACTTTTTAGGACAATAACTTGCATATTAGCCTTTATAATTAACACTTTAGATTTCGAACATTTAAGTCCATTGTATTTAATAGGGTTCTAAAGTTTGCACAAACATTTTGTCTGTTCGCAGGTTCTGGTGCGAACCGAACAGGGGGGTGTTCGGCTCATCCCTGGTGACTAGGAGCTGCTCCTGGGAGACATATCTGCCCATGGTTCTTCTTGGGGATGTACTTCCAACGTACTTCCTATTGTCCAACTGCTGTCAGGGTCATATGTTGAGTTCACAGATAAACAAAAAAAAAAAATTATTTAAAACGGATCTTAACTGATCGGACATTGACAGACATTGTCAGTTAACGTCAGTTAATATCCATTTTCACGGATTTCGACGTAGCCTTGTACGTGCCCATAGGAATGCATTGTCGTTCGTTGGCGGATGGAAGAAAAACAGATAGACGTTCCGTTCGTGTGAAAGGGGCCTAAGCTTAGCTCTTTGACTTGTTGTAAGATTATGTAGCTGAGAAGTAACAGATGCCTCAGTAGATGTAGGAAATGTACAGCATTCATTTTGTTAATATGCAATCCAGACTGGACTGTCATTATTTACAAAGAGGAGAAGTTACTCTTGAACATGGATTTGTATGAGAGGACAGAGGACTTGTGTCGACTAGAGTTTGGCTCAATAGTGGGACTGTATCCTGGTTATGCCAAGCTGGGCCTTTCCGCGTTTTACCAGAAGAGTGATGTCCATTGGTTCTGCCTTATGATAAGTGGGAACTCTAGGGACCCCTATTAAAAAGGATTACAGTTGCAACAAGTTGTCTGCCATGTTTTTCTGGTTGGAAGCTCGAGAGTGGGAAATTTGAGTGGACTATAAAAAATAGTTTGCTTTTTACTGCTGGTGAGTTAAAAACCGGAGTTGAAAACAGGAGATTATAACAGGAGTTTTCAAGCCTGAAACCGGAGTTGAAAACAGGAGATTATAACAGGAGTTTTCAAGCCTGTAAGAAACATTTATTCTAACTCGGATAATGTGTACTAGCAAGATTGAAGGTTTTGTGCCGTGCACAGTGTGCTGCATGTATACAACTGTAGCACTCACCCCCATTAAGGGTACGGCTGGTTTTGTTTTGGGTCTGCAGCAAGTCTGGATTGGATCCTTTAGCTCCGTTGTCTAGGCAAATAAAAATCTCCAGGAATAAGGCCAATGTCCACACATGAGTAAAACCTAATCAGCAAGGCTTTATTCTTTTTTCCTCTTTGAGTCAACTTGAAGAGAGAGAGCAGAAAGTTGAAAGAAGTAGGGGAAGGTTCAGGCACTCAACACTTAAAGTTCAGTATCTATACTCGTCGCCACTTAAGCCTGAGTGGATATTGCTCACCCGGATAGTCCCTATAAGAGCGGTCCTAGCAGTCAGGATGGAGCACGGATATCAGAGACGATGAATCCCTCTTTAGGCAAGTTTCCAGGCCTCTTCCCTGAGACAGCAGTACCATCGCAAATCTCCTGGGACTGATCCTCCCCTGGACTCCTTTCCTCAAGATGGGCCCCCTACAAACAGGCAGCCTGGGATCCCTCTCTGAAGCGTAGGCCCCTGTCAGCAGAGCTGGGCCCACGATGCAGCAACAGGGCCTCGGGCTGAAGGTGCCCGAGGCCTAAACACACTCGTGCACCTCGTGACATGTGGACCACGAGGCACACTCACTGGACCAGAGGTCCCCCCTTGCGCCTTGGGGTCCCCCTGGAAACGCCTCACGCCAAATGGCATCTGCCCGTTTTGTACCCTTTCCCAGCATGCACAGCAGGTAGACCACACCCACTGCATGGCTGCCGAGAGAGGACACCCAAGGTGCTGTTTAACCTATGCCGGTGGTGACAGTGCCACCTACAGGCAAAAAGGAAGACCAGCTCTGGGTTTTAGCACCCAAACAGATTTGTCAAGTTGGGTAAAAAAGTGGGGATGGCAAGCTCAGAGGTGGAAGCCCTAGATGTCATTGCTACCCCTAACAGCCAGGAGAGAAGCCCATCTGGTAGGGGTGGTGAAGGTAGTGCAGGTAAGCCTAGACAGTTGGTGGTAATAGGAAAGCTATAATCAGAAGGACGGATAGAATAATGTTTCGCCAGGATCACCTCAACCAAATGGTTTGCTGTTGCCCTGGTGCCAGGGTCCGGTGGTGGACTAATTACTGGGAGGGGCTGGGCATGACCAAGCTGCCTTGGTCCATGTTGCAGAATATATGGATAGATGGGAGGAGCCGAGTCTGTGAGAACACATTAGTCACCGTGACCTGCATTAGTCACAGTGACCTGCACTGAACAAGCCAATGTTTTATATGCTCATCTGATGTTTTTACTTTCTAAGTGTAACTCTTTGGGGGTGTTTTAATAAATGTAGCAACAGAGAAACACTATAGTAGTTGTGTTTGTTGTTCCGTGTTACAAAACCACATTGATTAAAGCGGAGCTGAACCTGAATGAGAAAAGTGAAGGAGGGTGTTCCCTGGAATCAGCTGTAATGAAGCCACCAGCTTGAACGGGGTACAACCTATATGCTAAAGATGGTTTTCACCTAAATGGAAGGGGGTCTGCTGTGCTGGGGGAGAGGTTTATGGGAAGGCTGGAGAAGTATTTAAACTAGGATTGAGAGGGGAGGGTGAAGTAAATTATAATGGGGGCAGAGAGGTCAGGCAGGAGTCAGTCCCTATTGGTGGGTGCAATGGGGAAAGATGGGAGGAGGGCTATGACAGGTGATATGAAGGTTCCCGTGTTACAAACAACCATTGGAAATTGTACTATCTGTACTAGAATTCAAATATGCAAAATAAGTATGCAAAATGTGACAACGAAAAAGTTTTTGTTCCCCAATGCCAAAGGTCTGCCAGTTGGAAGGTTTGGTGCATGAAGAAAACTTTGATTTAATTGGTATTGCTAAATCTTGGCTTCATTCTTCATGTACAGTAGCAATACCCCTGAAGGGGCCGCTGGTTTAATATTTGGGCCTGCTGTTACCTTTCTGTTCATCACACTCGTCTCAGGGGTCCCTCTTGAAGAGCTTTCATGAATGTCCACACCAACACTTGGTTTCTTTTTCTTCAAGAGTTTTATTTAACAGTTCCAACAGAGGGGTAGAGTGATAGGGGAGGTTCAGGTACCTTGCTTTGCGGATCAGGCACAATCTTAGATCCAGAGGACAAATTGGTTCCACCCTGGATTCAGCAACCACCGGATAGGCCTACTCTCACTGGCCTAGCAACTGGTGCGAAGCTCGTTCAAAGTCTCTGCCACAGACTTGATGAGTGCCGTCGAGTCGTTTCACAATCTTCTGCCACAAGATCGTGCAACCACACTGACACTTTGCAAAGTTTCTTAGAAAGTACCCAGCTCACGGTGCCAGAATCTTTCAGCCAGCCGGCAGCACCGTGAGGTAAATTGGCCAGGATGCGTCCTTCAATTGAGTCCCCAATTGTTCCTCTTCTTCCCGCAGGCAAGACCGCGTAGGACCATCCCTGGACTAGTAGGCCCCAGAAGCTCCTGGGCCTACTCTCAGTTGCAGAGCCTTTGGGCCAGCAGGCCCCAAGGCCGAGAATGTCTCGCACATCCCTGAGGCCAGGAGGGCCCTCAGATCAGGATCCGGCAAACGAACCCCGCTAGAGCGGTCTCTGTCCCTTAAGTACCCCTACCCAGAATGCACAGCGGGTTGACCACGCTCCCTGAGCCACTTCTGGGAAAGGAATACCCAATACATCCAGCCCGCTGCATTTCCAATCTTGACCTGAGGTGACAGTGACACCTACTGTCAAGTGGAAAAACGTGCAACCCAGCTGGACTGAAACAGAGCCAACAATTTAGCATAATCCTTCTGGACTAAACTATAGTTTAGACAACTAAATTTAACACATAGCACCTACCCAACAGCAGCAGGGCGCTACATTCACATGAGTGGACTGTTAATATTCCTGGCTATGCTCTCTTTCGGAAGACAGGGTAAAACGGAGGTGTGGTGGTGTCTGTCTCTATGTGAGAAGTGATCTCCAAGTGAGTGTGAAAGAGAACCTAGTTGATGGAGAGTGTGATGAGGCTGAAGCTTTATGGGTGGAACTGCACATAGGTGTGCGTACTACAAAAGTAATCATCTGAGTTTGTTATAGACCGCCCAGTGTTCATGAGGAGGTGGAGACTCAGCTCCTTGCACAGATAGAAAGGGCTGCAAGGGCTTGGACAGTAATAATAATGGGGGATTTTAACCACACGGAAATTGACTGGAGTAATGGCACTGCTGGGACAGTTAAAGGGCAAAAATATATGAACTTATAAGACAATTTTATGGTACGGTTCATAAAGGCCCCAACTAGGAATGACACTCTGCTGGACCTGGTAATCTCAAACCATGTAGAGCTTATTGCCAATGTTCATATAAAAGAACATATGGGTAGCAGTGACCATAACATGATTTCATTTAATGCTAGCTGTAAGGAACAATCTCATACTGGAAATATAAAAACACTTACCGTATAAACTCGAGTATAAGCCGACTCGAGTATAAGCCGAGGTACCTAATGTTGCCACAAAAAACTGGGAAAACTTACTGACTCGAGTTTAAGCCGAGGGTCAACAATGCCTCACTGTTCCAATCCTTACTGTTCCTATCCTCACTGTTCCCTATCCTCACTGTTCCCATCCTTACTGTTCCTATCCTCACTGTTCCCTATCCTTACTGTTTCTATCCTCACTGTTTCCTATCCTCACTGTTCCCTAGCTCACTGTTTCCTATCCTATAATTTTACATTGTAAATAGTACCTGTAAAGAAGTTGCGGCTGCGGCGTCCATCGTTCAAATTCCGCGGTCTCTTCCTGTTCCTTCCGTGATAGGCGATTCTCATCAGACACTCTCCGCCTATCACGATCATTCTCTCATCCTCAGTTTCCCAGCAGACACTGTGTTGGGTGTTCCGCCAATCACAGACGTCTGCTGGGAAACTGAGGATGAGAGAACGTTCGTGATAGGCAGAGAGTGTCTGATGAGAATCGCCTATCACGGAAGGAACAGGAAGAGACCGCGGAATTTGAACGATGGACGCTGCAGCCGCAACTTCTTTACAGGTACTATTTCCAATGTAAAAATTTCGCTGACTTGAGTATAAGCCGAGGGGGGGGGGGGGACTTTCAGCCCAAAAAAAAGGGCTGAAAATCTCGGCTTATACTCGAGTATATACGGTAACCTTATGAGAGCAAATTTTCCAAGGATGAGGGCTGCTCTCCAAGACTCCATATTGGCATTTGATGAACACAGAACAGAAATAGGAATTCTTAAAAAATACTGTATGTGAACTCACTGCAAAGTATATTCCCATGGGCAATACGTTTAAAAGGCTAAAAATTAAACCTATATGGCTCACAACCAAATTTTAAAAAACTATGAATAATAAGAAAAAAGCCTTTAAAAAATATAAAAATGAAGGAAACCTATCAACGTTTAAATGTTACAAAGAATATAACAGATTGCAAAAGATAGTAGGACAAACCCCCAAAAATTCTTCAAATATATTAAGCTTGTAGGCCCTTTACAAAATAATCTGGAGTGGGTGACTGGGGACGAAGAGAAGGCAAATTTATTAAATACTTTCTTCAGCTCTGTGTATACAAATAAGCATGGGGGAGCTCATGTCCATAATGGGGGTGGTAGTGACACAGCCCCAAATGATCCACAACCCTAAGTCCTAACCCTAACCCCTAAGTGCAACCCTAACCCCTAACTATATATATATATATATATATATATATATATATGTACATTTTCCTGATAAAAAAATTTCATTTACCTGAATGTCACAAGGAGCCGTCCTCCAGTGACACACTGGTTTGTATCGAAGTGTCCATCCTTGTCAGCCTTGACCTGAGCCTCTCTAGCAGGTCATCAAAGACAGGCACATTGGAAATCATGGTGTACGACTTGTCATGCAACTTTTCAGTCCCAAATGTGAAAGGGGCCTTAGCGTTACCAACCTAATCTATCCAATCAGTTAGTATCCAATCTGAGAGGCCCTTGCGCTACATAGTTGATGGTAAAATGTATTTTACACCATGGAACCCGTGACAGAAAGGACCAGCACCTGGTAGTGTATCAGTTGAGGTATAATAGACAGACCTGGAGCGGTGTTAGATTATATTTGCTTTACTGGGTGACTGCAATGCTGCCCAGATGACTTTTACAGTTCGGGTGGTGCAGTCCCCCCTGCCAACCCTCCCCCATGGTTCCTAGGCTCTCCTGCTTTCCCAGGAACGTGTAGCCACATCAAAGGGTTTCAGGATGGCGATTAAGAGGAGACTGAGGAACATTTGTTCCTCAATCTCATCCTCAGTAAATGAAGTCGAAAGTGCTCAGCTCTAAGCATTTCTGGTTTTAAAACTTTCATTCCCTGGCTGACACAACCAAGGAAGCAGCTAATCAAGTATAATCTGTGGTTAAATAGCTGCTGTGAAGGACAAGAGAGGCATAAAGAGGACCAGTCACCTGTCCAATGCTATCATATGGGGGCTTGTTAACCTTCTTTTAATAGCAAAAAGAAAGTTAATTGAAAAAGTTAAATAAATAAAATGATAATAAATTGTAAAAAATAAAACATAACCCCTGTTACCCTCTACACACCTGCAAATACAAATGTGTCCATAGGGTGCACACATGTATGTAAAACCACAAACACATCACACATGTAAGGTATTGCCACAAAGGTCAGAGTGAGATAAATAATTCTAGGACCATAATTCACAGTCATCTGTAAACTGATCAGCAGTAGAGGTTTCTAAAATGTCACCTATATAGATTTTGGGGTACCATAGTTTTCCTCAATATCATGGGCACATTCAAATTTAAGACTTGACATGTTTGCTATTTTTTTACTGAACGCAAATGTGGTATTCTGTTGTGTATGTTTGCAGTAAAATACATTTTATTATATTTTGTCATGAAAATATGTTCTTGATAAACAGAACAAATATTGTGCGACAAACATTTTTCAACTGCTAGATTTTTATTCTTTCAGAAAATACATAATGTTCTGGGGGGTTTAAGTAATTTTAAAGCCAAAGTTCAGATTGTTTTTTTTTTTCAAAATTATTTATTTACATCGAAGGAACCGTTCTACATGGACCCCGACAATATATATAACAGACATACACATACAATGAATAATGCAATGTGCAGTATGGAGAGACACATAAGGAGAACTTATCCCCTTACTTATGTCCGTCATGTATGTGAACATTCCCCAGTAAGGGGTGGGGCCACCCCCGGATCTCAATATATCTACCCGCCGCCCTTCGAGATATGTCCGTCAGGGATTCGTAGATGTAAGAGTGCCCGGGTCCCGTGGATACCGCTCCCACTCCAATTTTCCTATTTATCTAAGAGTAACAGAAACTAGAGGTGTAGTGCCTCCAGAGAAAGAGAGTTGGATAGGGCCCAGAGAAAGAAAAAAAGAGAGAGAGTGAACCTAGAGACGAGGAAAGAGTGAGGGAGAAGACAAGGGGAGACAAAAGAGGGAAGGGGGGGGACAGAGGGGGGAGGGGGATCGGGTATACCTGTCTCCCGCTAAGGGTGACTAATCTATACAGTTTTCAAGGCCCCTGTGGGTCGCCGGCATGTTGAGGGCAGGGAGCAAAAGTGCAACACCTCCTGGGAGCAGATGTTCTGGGCGAAGACTCAGGTGGGCAACTCAATCCCTCTGAGGGTCTGCCCTTCGTCCGAGAATCTAAAAACGTTCCACAGCTGCCAGGTCTTAGAGTATGTCTCGCGTCTGTGCTGACTAGATAGGATCAGGTCCTCCATGAGGCTAATGTCATCGACTCTTTTTAGCCACTGTGCAATGGACGGTGGGGAGGGGGATTTCCAGTTCAGGGGTATACAGGCCCTAGCTGCGTCCAGAAGATGGCGGACCACTGATTTCCCATACACCTTTGCAGGTGTGTCAGTTACATGTAAGAGGAAGTAGGCCAGTGTCTCTGGTACAGTACGGTCGGTGAATTTCTGGGTTACTCGTCTCACCTCCCCCCAAAAACCCCTGTAGCCGTGGGCAGGACCAGAAGATGTGTAAGAGAGTCCCCTCTTCCCCCTGGCATCTCCAGCAGCGGTCAGAGGTGTCTGGAAACATTTTATGTAAGAGGGAAGGGGTCCTATACCAGCGTGTGAGCAGTTTGAAATTAGTTTCTTGGGTCTTGGTGCACAGAGAAGATTTGTGGGTAAACCGCAGTATATGCCACGTCATGTCGTCTGAAAATTGGCAGTCGAGATCACGCTCCCACCTAGTGAGGCAGGGTACCTGCAAGGGCCCCGGCGGTGTCAACAACATTCCATAGCACAATGAAAGCGTGTGTTGGATCCTACCCGACTCCATGCACAGCTCCTCCAGTGGGGTGGGGGGATGTCGAGCATCACTGGGCGGGGTTGGGATACCCGCGAGAAAGTTGCTTAGCTGTAGAGCCCTCATGAAATCAAGGCTGTATATGCCCCTCGGGTCCGACAGCTCCTCATATGACCTCCACCTACCCTGGGTACCAAAGTGGGATGCCTGATAGAGCCCCGCCTCCCTCAGTGCGAGAAATCTCCTGTCTTGCCACCCTGGAGAGAAACGGGGGTGGCCCAACACCGGACGCACAGGGGAGACTGGGGACGAGAGTGAAGGCCGAGTCAGCAATGTGGAGCATATACCCAGGGTGTTGCCAATCAAGGGGTGTCTTTTCAGGGGTGGTGGCAGGTCTGAATGGCCCCGGGGGCTCTGTCAAGGGGTATGTCACTCTGGTCCTGCTCTATAGTCGTCCACAGTTTGGTGTCCCTATGTCTGCACCAATCCAGGAGCCGGCTAAGGTGAGCCGCCCTGTAGTATGCACGGACATCTGGCATTGCCAGGCCCCCGTGTATCTTCGGGAGACATAGTACACTCCTGCTCAGGCGTGGGTGTTTTCCGGCCCAAAGGAACCTGGTGAAGGCTGCATGGACCTGCCTAAAATAGGACCCAGGGATAGCTATCGGGAGGGCTTGTAGAAGGTATAGGAACTTAGGCAGTATCGTCATTTTGAGGATGGCGCATCGGCCCAGCCACGAATGGAGACCGCTGTCCCAGCCATCCAAAAGTCCCCGAACCATCTTCAGTAGGGGAGGCAAATTAAGTGCAAACAGTTTGGGTATAGTCATGGGTATGGATGTCCCTAGATATCTCAGTGCCGTGTCAGTCCATTTTAAACTAAAGTCTTCTCTAAGTTGTTTAAGTAGGGGTTGAGCTATCCCCACTCCCATGGCTTCCGACTTGGAGAAGTTAATCTTGAGATTAGAGAGGGAGCCGTAGACCTCAAATTCTCTCAGAAGATTCGGGAGGGATATCCTGGGGTTCGTGAGGGAGAACATCAGGTCATCTGTGTATGCCGAGACCTTATATTGCGTCCTGTTCCTCTCCACCCCCGAGATGTCCGGGTTCCGACGTATGTGGCAAAGGAAGGGCTCCAGGATCAGGGCAAACAACAGGGGCGACATAGGGCAGCCCTGCCTAGTCCCATTCCAAATGGGGAATGGGTCTGACAGTACCCCATTCGCCCCCACCCTGGCCGTCGGTGTCGTGTAGGCTGCGGTCACCCAATTCAACATCGTCTCCCCCAGCCCTATGTGTCTCAGTGTAGCAAACAGGAACCCCCAGTGGACCCGGTCGAATGCCTTTTCGGCATCTGTACCAAGGAATACGCAGGGCGTCTTAGTCTGGGCCGCGATATGTAGCAGGTTGAGGACCTTAGTGGTATTGTCCCTGGCCTCTCTGAATGGGACAAAGCCCACCTCATCCAGGTGAACTAGGTCAGGAAGATGTGCCTGTGTTCTAGAGGCCAAGATCTTGGTAAAGATCTTGAGGTCTGCGTTCAGCAGGGAGATCGGGCGGTAACTTCCACATAACCCGGGTCTTTGCCCTCCTTAGGTATAACTGAGATCTGTGCCAAGAGTGTGGTGTCATGGAAAAGTGTCCCTGAGCCTATGCTGTTGAAGAGATCTACCATATGCTGGCCTAGTGAGGGCAAGAGGGCCCTGTAATAGGCAGTGGTCAGGACGTCTGGGCCGGGGGCCTTGCCTGGTTTGGTATTCTTAAGGGCCACCTGAATTTCAGTCAGCGTAATGGGTTCCTCCAGGGCAGATCGTGTCTCTTCCGGGAGTGAGGGCATAAAGGAACGGTCTAGGTAGTCCTGCATGGTCTCCGGCATGGATTGTGTGTCTGGTAGATTGTAGAGGGCACGATAGAAGGCCCCGAATTCTTGCGTGATGTGTTGGGGAAGGCTAGCCTTCTGCCCGGTCGTGGTCTGAATGTGTGGTATGTAGGACGCCGCCCGTTGCACCTGCAGCGTTCTGGCCAACAGTCTTCCACATTTATTGCCTGACTCATATGATTTCCTGCGGCAGATCTGCAACGCCGCCTTAGCCATAAATAGGAGGAGATCCTTCAGCTGCGACCGGACCACATCTAGGTCTAGTCCCAAGTGTTTGGATGGTGCAGCCTTATGGGCTGACTCCAGGTCCTGCAGTCTGGCGAGTAGTAGGTCGAACTGCGCCGTCTGACCGCATTTCAGCCTGGAGCCGTGTCTAATAAGGGACCCCTGAATCACTGCTTTGTGGGCTTCCCACACCACCCCGGGGTCGCTATCTCCGGATTTGTTTGTAATAAAATAACATCCCAATTCCCTGACCAAGTCGGCCAGGACCACCTGGTCCTGTAAGAGGCTCTCATTTAGTCTCCACGGATGGCGTTGCCCCGTCGACGCGTCAGACAGTGAATACCGAAGCCCGACTGGAGCATGATCGGACCACGTGATAGACCCGATGTAGGTCTCCCGTATCGCGTGTAGTTGCCCATGGGGTATCAGGAAATAGTCAATACGCGAGTACGACTGGTGTGGTTTTGAAAAAAAGGTGAAGTCGCGTTCTCCTGGGTGCATAAGGCGCCAGGCGTCTATCAGTTGGGCAGAATGAAGCGTATTCCCAATACGCTTGCTTATGTCTCGAGAGGTGGAGGAGTCACCCCCCACTATGAGTTGTCCCTCAGTGAAGCGCTGGAGATGTTCCATGCGCTTCCTGATGAACGTGTCCTGGCGGTCATTCGGGGCATATAGGTTAGCCAAGGTAATCTTCCTATCTCCCAGCATACCCTTCAAATATAGGTGCATACCCTCTGCATCAGTCACGGAGTCTATAGGTTTCCAGGGGACCCTGGCCGAAATGAGAATGGATACCCCCCTGGATTTAGCCCCCGTGTACTTTGAATGGAACACCGAAGGGAAGTGTCTGTTTGTAAGTATCGGTATGTTATTTTCCCGGAAGTGTGTCTCCTGGACAAATACTATATCTGCCCTCATGCGTCTCATATCCTGTAGCAACATCCGCCGCTTCTCGGGGGTGTTAAGTCCCTTAGCATTAAGGGACACAATGTGGATGTCCCCCATAGTCAACTAGGGGTAAGGTCGGGTCAGGTATACAGGACGGGGGGGAGGGGGGGAGACAGAGGGGGGGTGTGGGATTGAAGAGGAACCAGTAAGGTAAAGCGAGGCGGAAGTATAGCAGAGAAAAGTAAGTAAGAGTAATCCAGAGAGAAGAGAGAGTCAGAAAAATTAGGAGGCCAGCACTAGAGGGTGCAGCAACTGAAGAAAAACTAAATTAGCCCTAAGGGCTTAAGTACTCCCTGGGGAAATCCCAAAGCTGGAGCACGGTCCTAAACGGGGTAGTGGACAGACAAAGCCATGGTGAGAGCCCCCAGCCCTCCCTGCCCACCCCCGGCAACCTATAAACATAAGGTAAATGGTAAACCGATATAACTAAACAAGCATTATATAACATGGGCATGTAGAAGTAAGCTTCATTATACACAGAGCAGAGTTAGTGCAAAATAGAGCGACTGCGTTACATAAGTGAGTGCAATGTCACATGGGCCCTGAGTTTCATGCCCCCTCCTACCCATCAGCAGCCCACACACCTCCCCCTCTCTCCCCAACTCCACCAATCACATATGAGTTCATAGACCAAACCACGTGTAGGTCCTGCAAGAGTTCTTCAGCGCGCGTCAATCAGTGGGGAGATATTGAAATCCCCTGACAGCCGGAATGTGAAACAGTAAAAACAAAACACAAAAAAAAAAATCACATCCATAGGCTGTTGGTTGCCATCCCCCTCGCCCCGGGCAGAATATCAGGTTAATAGGTCCAGAGACTTAATACATCTCGCCCCCCCCTACCCCGGGTTTCACCTCCTCAGTAGTTTACCCTGCCTCTATCAGGCAGGTAAGGTGTTGACAGTGTGTAAGGGTACCGCCGGGAGCATCTCCGCTACGTGGATCCGGGGGAGCTACCTCAATCCGGGGGGGGTGCGCCAACCGCAATTACGGGGTGGTGTACCTCTGCAGCGGCCCCGTTTCGTTCTCCAGATCAGGCATCCAGCCTCGTGGGGGCAGTTCCAGGGAACTTAAAGTACAGGGCCCCGTCTATGTCCCCAACAGGGTACTGTCCCCACTCTCCCCCCCATATAGAGCATCTCGCGGGGGCTTGAATGGAGGGAGGGGGGCGGCCGCCATCTCGCAAGCCGCTGTGCCCAAGTTTTAATGAATGGAACGGGCTAATCTGGAAGGGGAAGGGAGAGTGGCCGAACCGATCAGGTGGGGCTTTATGGATGACCCAGGGCTGTCTAGTAAGCAGAAGTCAAGATAGAGCGGCCCAAGGCCTACTCACGCGGCTCTCCTTCGGACACCGATCTTCGCCTCCGTCTGCCCCTCTGCCGGCGGGGCGGTAGCAGGCCCTGTTGTGCTGCTGGTCCCGATCTGCCCATCTGACGAGGAAGTATCTGGAGCCAGTCTGGGACCTGGATCTGCATCACTTCCAGAAAGTGGAACAAGGCAGGCAGGTCAGCCGAGATCTGAAGTGTGAATGACCCGGATTCTCTGCGGAAGGTCACTGAAAGCGGATATCCCCATCTGTAGGTGATGTCCTTCTGCTTGGCCAGGTCTAGGACAGGACGCAGCAGGGCTCTCCTCCGCAGAGTAGCTCTCGACAGGTCCGGTAGGATCCGGATCCGTGCGTCGCCCTTCGCGACGTCGCCATGATCCCAGGCCGCCCGTAGGATCGCCTCCTTCTGTGCGTATCTGTGCAGTCTACAGATCACGTCCCGCGGCCTGTCCGGATCTACAGGTCTAGGGCCTAAGGCCCTGTGTGCCCTGTCCAAGAGGACATCCGCCGTGGGGTCCGCCAACACTGTCCGGAACACCTTCGTCACCGCTGCGCCGACGTCTTCCAGGGACTCCGGGACACCTGAGTTGTTGTTGCAACGGCTGCGGTCACCTGAGTTGTTGTTGCGACGGCTGCGGTCCTCGATGTCTTCTAAGTGAAGCTGGAGGGCGATCGCGGTGTCCCGGTGTTGGTCTCTCGAGCGTTCCAGATCTGAGACCCTGCCTTCGAGGGAGGTCAGGGAAGCTTCCTTCGATCCCACTCGGTCTGCCAGAGTAGATACTTCTCCCCTCACCTCCTGGATGTCTCTTCTATGTGTTTCCTCTAGCCGGAGAATCAGGGCCTCTATAGCTGTCTGAGTTGGGAGAGCTTGCAGCATCTCCCGGATGTCCTGATCCAGGCCCAAAGCCTCCAGGCCTGTGTGGGGGGGGACATCTCGGCTCCCTGTGATTCTGCAAACAGGTCTTGAGAGCAGTCAGGGGGCGCTGGGGACTCCGGTTCAGAGGCCTCAGTGCCAGGTGCTTGTGACTTCCGCGGTTCCCCACGTGCGGTGCCACGTGCTGCCGCAACTTTCGCCCCTTGTCGCAGCTCGAGTCCTATGTCTTTTGGACAAGCTCATGCCGGTTTACTATTGTGGGGTTGCCGGGGAATAGGGGATCAGGCCCGGAGCTTGAGGGAAACACAACCTCACACGGCCATGTCCAGGCCACGCCCCCCCCAAAGTTCAGATTTTTACATGAGTGCAATAAATGCCCTTTTCTTATTATTTATAGCTTATTTTACTTTGGGTCAGGCAGACTCGATGTCCACCGGCGCCCCTCGATCACCTAGTACAGAGGCATAACATGGATCTGCCAGTGTAAAGAAGTGGATCCTTGTTCTGACAGGGGACATGTCAGAGATCTTATGTTCCCAGTGATCGGGAACAGTGATCTCTATCATGTGCTAGTGAGCCCATCCCCCCTACAGTTAGAACACACCTAGGGAACACACTTAATCCCTTGATCGCCCCTTAGTGTTAATATCTTCCCTGCCAGTGTTATTTTTACATTGATCGGTGCATTTTTATAGCACTGGTCAATGTAATTATGTCACTGGTCCCCAAAAAGTGTCATTTGGGGTCAGATTCGTCTGCCGCAATGTTGCAGTCCCGCTAAAAATCGCAGATCGCCGCTATTGCTAGAAAATAAAAAATAATAACAATAAAAGTCACTAAATCTATCCCATAGTTTGTAGACACAATAAGTTTTGCGCAAACTAATTAATATACGCCTATTGCAACAAAAATATGTAAAAGAATATATATTGGCCTAAACTGATGAATAAATGTTTTTTTATTTACATTTTTTGGGTATGTATTATAGCAAAAAGTAAAAAAAAATAATAATAATTTTTTCAAAATTGTCGCTCTTTGTTTATAGAACAAAAAATTAAAAACGCAGAATGATCAAATGCCACCAAAAGAAAGCTCTATTTGTGGGAAAAAGAGGACATCAATTTTGTTTGGGTACAGTGTCACACGCCTGCGCAATTGTCAGTTAAAGTGACGCAGTGCAGTATCACAAAAAATGGCCTGGTCATTAACGGGCAAAACACATTGCTCATGAGAATATATTTTGCATATTTTTGTCAGGAATGTGCTGGCCATAGCGCAGTTGAAGCTCCAAGGCACATGCAAATGCGCAGGCAAGGTCATGCTGGTGCCCTTCTTACTGTTATCAGGCGAACGCATATGCGCATACACACACACACATTAGCCATTGACATTGGGGCCAAGAGGCCTATATAAGTTCAGCAGCAGCACTAGTCCATTTCTGTTTTATCTGCAGCTGTACCCGTGTTCCTGTATCTGATTCTGCTGACTTCTGTGTTTGACCCAGCTTGCTCCTGACATCACTTGAATGCTACCTGCCCTGACCATAACCTGTCTCTGGACTTTGCTCTGGCTTCTGCTTATCTGCCTGATCTTGTGTTGCCAATGTTGGCTTGTACCCTGATGATTCCTTGCCATATATGCCTGCATCTGACCAGCTGTTACTGACCTGGTTTGTCTGACCTTGCATCCAGTTGTTCATCTGTCCTGCCTGCACCTGCCTTGCTCCCACTGGAGTTTCTTCTACTGTGGGTTACCAGTCTTCCTGTACCTGCCACCAGCCATTGTCTACCAGCCCAGGGTCTGCTGTTCCCGCTGTCATCTACTGTTCTAGCTATCCAGTCAACTCTGGTGATGCACCTGCTCCGCATTACTACGTCCAGAGGAAGACTGCACAGGCACTCATACTTCACTGCGCTCTCGTGACCACTGTCCCAACCTCAGTGGTCCCTGAGCCGGGGCTGTACAAGAGGCCTCCCTCTGCACATCAGGCTCAGCCGCAAGTTACGTGACAGTGTGATTTCCATACAGTCAATTTTAAACATTCACAATTCTGTTCTGTGTTCTTCGATGACAATACTCCCTTTCCAGTCTAAGTCTTGGAAAGCAGAAATGTTCTCTCTTAAATAAGTGTTTTTAACTTTCCAGTCTGTTTTTGTTGTTTATAGCTTACATTAAAACGGAGCTCCGCCGTAAAAAATATATATTAAAAGCCAGCAGCTACAAATACTGCAGCTGCTGACTTTTAATAAATGGACACTTACCTGTCCTGGAGTCCAGCGACGTCGGCAGCAGAAGACGAGCAATCGCTCGTCTCTCGGCTGCCCCCAGCGCCATCATCGGTGAGGGAATCAGGAACTGAAGCGTTGCGGCTTCACTGCCTGGTTCCCTACTGCGCATGCGCGAGTTGCGCAGCGCCATCCTCACTGGTCCCCGCTGTGTCCTGAGAGCCGTGTGTTTCCCAGAACACAATGGGGGGGGGAAGTGGCGTAATGCCCGGGTGGAGCTCCGCTTTAAATTACATAATTTTAAGATTACTGCTACCCAGATGTTCTTTTCTATGAACATGAGCACTAAGCTTTGCATTGTTTGAGATTACCAGGTCCAGCAGAGTATCATTTCTAGTTGAGACTTCTATAAACTGTACCATAATATTCTCTTGTAGTAGGTTTAAAATGTACACCCTTGTATTGTTCCAGCAGTGCTATTTTTCAACCAATTTCAGGATAGTTAAAACCCCCCATTATTATCATCACTTTTCCAGCCCTTGTAGCCTTTTCTGTCTGTGCCAGGAGTTGAGTTTCACCTATTCATTAACACTGTGTGCCCTGTAACAAACTCCAATAATTAACTTTGAAGTAAGCACACCCGTACGCTTGCATAATGCTTCAACATCATCACATTCTCCACTAACAATGTCCTATGTCACACTTACTTTGGGATCACTTCTCACTTAGAAACAAATAGCACCAGCTTTTCATTTTATAATGTCCCTCCAAAAGAGGACATAGCCACCAAATGTAAAAGCCCAATCATGCATCAATACCAATTAAATCATAGTTCTCTTCATGTACCAAAGCTACAAACTCTTCTATTTTTTTTGTCAGAATTCTGGCATTGGTGAACAGACACTTTAATCCATTGTTGCATTTTGCACCAATGTTTTACATATCTTTTTTTTGTAGTACAAATTATACTATAATTACCAATGGTTACTTTTAACATGGGGAACTCCTTATCACCTGCCACAGCCCTACCCTCACCTTCACCCATTCCACCCTCCATTAGTGTCTCACCCCTATCTGACTTGGCTGCCCCATTATATTTAAATTATCCCACCACTCTCAATCCCTAGTGCAAGGCCCTGCTTGATTTTATTCAAGTTTAATAGATTTGTTTAGGTGTGTCCACCTTATACATATTTTTGATAAATCTAAAGGAGATTGCACAGAGATTGTACAATTAGTATAATGTATGGCCAGCTTTAAGATGATGTTATCTATATAAAATATATATTAAGCTCACGTAAGTATATAATTATAATTTTATTTGTATATTGTATTGTAAAACTGTCTGTTTTCTACTTGTTACTTCTAGAAATTGCATTCTATTTTTCCCTACCCCGAAGAAGGTGACTGCTGGTCCCAGAGATGTATAGAAATATCTCTCACACCACCTCATCATGTGACCATATGAATACAGTAAACAAGACAGTTATCAGGTTGAATCTAGTATTTTATAGAGTGAATAAAGAAATATGTATGGGTCATGTGTCAATACTATCTTAGTGTGTTGAATTGAGATCCTAGGAAGAAAATACTTATCCTTGAACAGAAAGCAACACTTTTTTAATAGCTTTAAAATGTTGACATGTGATGTTGTTCTTAAACATGTATAAATTAAAATTCTTGATTTATAAAAAAATAAATCTGAGTGGCATATATGATGTCTCAAAAGTTAGGTAATCATTCACCTCAGAGATGTTATCTAAACCTTTCTCTATCACTAATGGCACCTGCCAAGGCTGTCCATTATCGCCACTCTAATAATGGAACCCCTAGCAGAGCATGTCAGGATCAACAACAAAATAGCAGGCTTCAAAATTGGCACCATAGAGCACAAAATTAATTTATTTGCGGATGATGTGATAATGATGATTACAGACCCCCTCTCTTCCCTGGCTTCAGTACAACTGTTCTTGCAAAGATTTAGTAATATTACTTACTATAAGGTGAACGAACATAAATCTTACATTCTGGACATGGGCCTAGATGCGATCACTAGTAACCTCCTCAGGAATAAATATCCCTATCCATGGGCTGACACTGGGATAGCTTACTTGGGTATCACACTTACTAAATCTACAAACGGTCTATTCACCCACAACTACACTGACATGAAACCAATGCTGATCTGAGAGACAGCAAAAATTTCCAAACATGAATTCACCTGGGCAGGCCACCTCGCGGCCTTTAAAATGATGGTACTACCCAGGTTATTGTACATCTTCCGTACACTTCCTATACCTCTCTCACACTCTTACCTCAACTCCCTTTAATCCATTCTGACACAATACATATGGCAAAGCAAAAAATCTAGATGCAGCCATGCGAAACTTATCAAGCACAGATCTGTAGGAGGGATGGGTCACGGTGACATTAGGGACTACAATATAGCCACTATACTATCACAAACGAGGGAAGGGCTGACCTCAAATCCCACTACACTTTGGAGCAACATAGAAAACAACATGACTCCGGGAACAAACCTCTCTAACTGGCTATTCAGCACGACCTCCAGTAGTCCACAACTAAACCTTTACTCCCCTACCATACAAGCCTCCGTCAAAACTTGGAGAATAATTCACTCCTCCAAATGGGCTAATCACCTGACCAAACCTATTCCCGTCCCCCTTGGAACATTAAAACTACTGACTCCTGACCTACATATCCCGAACTGGATAACAGACCGAGTGACCCACACTTACGAATTTCACTCCTTAGCCACAAATACATCATTCTCACACATCCAAAAGGAACTCAAAGCTCCTACCACAGACTACTTTACTTACTATAGAATGCAACAATGCCTGACGGCCAACCCTTCCCTAGAAGGATCTTTACCCACAAATCTGTGGAACTATTTTTTCTCTAGCAAACAAAAATCTAAGGGCACCTCCATAATATATTCAATTCTGCAAGAAAAAGACACATTCCAAAAGACCAAACCCATCGCCGATTGGGAAAATGATATACAAAACCAATTCTCTGACCAGCAGTGGCAAATGGCAATCAAATATATATATACAAATATATGTCCTGCACCTCCTTGTGGGAACTTACCCAAAAAATACTTATGAGATAGTATATGACACCAATCAGGGTGGCCAAATTCCATGTGCATACCTCCCATGAATGCTGGAGGGAATGCAGCCTCCTGGGTACACTCATGCACATTTTTTGGTCATCCCTACGACAACTCTGGACTGATGTGGAGTCAGTGTTGTGGGAAGTATTACATCTCCCCGTCTCCCTGACCCCTCAACTAGCTATCCTCAATCTGACCATTGACGAGATCCCGCCAAACCTCCGACTTGTGACCACGCACATTCTCTTAGCAACAAAACTTTTGATCGCTAGAAAATGGAGAACGAAAGACGTCCCTAAAATTTCAGAAGTAGCTACCTTAGTACATACTCACTATACTTATGAGACTATCCTCTCTCTCACACACAATCTAACTTAATGATCCTCAGGAACCCATGGAACCTTTGGTACACCAAAAGATATAACCTTTGATAATACCATATGTCTTATAATCCTCCTATTGATGCTCTCTGCCCCCTACCTCTACCTTCTCCTCCTTTACTCCCCTCCCTCCTTCCCTCCTTACCCTTCCCCCCCTCCTCTTCCTTCTTTAGTATTGCAGATGCATTTTGTTATGGATATAATTTACCGCTCGAACTGCCTATATTCGGTTTGTCCACTGTTTTATGTACCTTAAACTGGAACATGCGCACCATGTTCAGTGTTTACCTTTTTCAGACCTAACTGTAGTACTATGTCACTATTTACTGTTTATTGCAATTCATTTATGTACCGTATATACATAACTGTACATTTGAAAAATTTCAATAAAAATATTTGAAAAAAAAAAAGTTAGGTAATCATTTATGTTTTTGTTCAATAGCATATTTGGGGTGTTGGCACATTGACTTGTGGGACTACACTTAGGGTTCTAATTAAATGGCAAGGGATAGAGCAGAGATCTTAGCATATAAGTTCAAGCAGCACGCACCAAGGCAGGAACAGTCCACAGGTGCACACTATGAGTTAGTTCTTAACCATTTTTACTCTTTCAAACTATAAACATAAATCTACCCTTCTGGGGTATTACAAATGCAATACAACGTTCCAACCTCTGGGGCAGATGTTCCAAAACATCTTGAACTCCCTTTGTGTACAGTTTCACATGGGCTCTTTGACTTTTGCTTGCTACAGCAGCACACACATTTGAAAGAGCCTATCTTTATTCAGACACAAAAACTTTCAATTAAGTGTCAAAATCTGAGATGGAGTTTGTCACCTGAAGATGGGAAATAACCTGGATTCTATGTAAACCCTGTCTAGGACTACACCCTGCATTTAAGGCCATTTATCTGTTCATATACGTATATATAATTCCTCTTGCAAGATTCCTTTTTCTACCATTACACACAAAATAAAAGTACAACACTACCTTCTATTGGCTGTGTGTGAAGGAAAAAGAAACATGTTACATAAGAAAGAGCTATTCCCCTGATGAATTTGGAGATATACTGTATTATTCATTTTAAGTGGAAAACTGCTATCTCAAACATGTTTATAATTCCAGAAGGGAAGTAAAAATGATTCTAAGTTTTGAAAAATACTGAATTCTACCCCCTAATACACACACAGTTTTGGAGAAGATACTTAAAAACTCTGGTGCATTTGACAGATGTAATGCAATTTAAGCAACATTTTTGTGTGTTTCCCCAGAGAATAAACTGTGTTACATTTGAGAGATGCTGTACAATAACATATTACTCATGGGAAAGTGTCTTCTTAAAAAATTTTATGCTGTCACTGGCCTTGCGTCTTAAAGAAACACATCAGACTGGCTGTCACTAAGAGGCTCTATGCTCTGGAAAATGTATAGAAGAAAGGAACAAACAAATATATATATATATATATATATATATATATATATATATATATATAGTTGTGCTCATAAGTTTACATACCCCGGCAGTTTTTTTTATTTCTTGGTCATTTTTCAGAGAATATGAATGATAACACAAAAATTTTTCTTTCACTCATTGTTAGTGTTTGGCTGAAGCCATTTATTATTAATCAACTGTGTTTTCTCTTTTTAAATCATAATCACAACAGAAACTACCCAAATGACCCTGATAAAAGTTTACATACCCTGGTGATTTTGGCATGCACACAAGTTGACACAAAGGGATTTGAATGGCTATTAAATGTAATAATCCTCGCCTGTGATCTATTTGATTATAATTAGTGTGTGTGTATAAAAGATCAATGAGTTTCTGGACAGATCCTTGCATCTTTCATCCAGTGCTGCACTAACGTTTCTGGATTCTTAGTCATGGGGAAAGCAAAAGAATTGTCAAAGGATCTGCGGGAAAAGGTAGTTGAACTGTATAAAACAGGAAAGGGATATAAAAAGATATCCAAGGAATTGAGAATGCCAATCAGCAGTGTTCAAACTCTTATCAAAAAGTGGAAAATGAGGGGTTCTGTTGAAACCAAACCACGGTCAGGTAGATCAACTAAAATTTCAGTCACAACTGCCAGAAAATTGTTTGGGATGCAAAATAACACAAATAACTTCAAGTAAAATACACTCTCTGAAAACAGGAGGTGTGGCTGTTTCAAGATGCACAATAAGGAGGCACTTGAAGAAAGATGGGCTGCATGGTCGAGTCACCAGGAGAAAGCCATTACTATGCAAATGCCACAAAGTATCCCGCTTACAATATACCAAGCAGCACAGAGACAAGCCTCAAACCTTCTGGCACAAAGTCATTTGGAGTGAAGAGACAAAAATTTTGCTTTTTGGCCACAACCATAAACGCTACATTTGGAGAGGAGTCAACAAGGCATATGATGAAAGGCGCACCATTCCTACTGTGAAACACAGAGGTGTTTTGGGGATGTGTGAGCTACAAAGGCACAGAAAATTTGGTAAAAATTTATGGCAAGATGAATGCAGTTATCAATAAATACTGGAGGAAAATTTGCATTCATCAGCCAGGAAGCTGCGCATGGGATGTACTTGGACATTCCAACATGACGATGATCCAAAACACAAGGCCAAGTTGACCTTTCATTGGCTACAGCAGAATAAAGTGAAGGTTCTGGAGTGGCCATCTCATTCTCCTGACCTCAATATCATTGAGCCACTCTGGGGAGATCTCAAATGTGCAGTTCCTGCAAGACAGCCCAAGAATTTACAGGAACTGGAGGCTTTTTGCCAAGAGGAATGGGCAGCTTTACCATCTGAGAAGATAAAGGGAATCATCCACAAATACCACAAAAGATTTCAAGCTGTCATTGATGTTAAAGGAGGCAATACATGGTATTAAGAACTGGGATATGTGAACTTTTGATCAGGGTCATTTGGCTAGTTTCTGTTGTCATTATGATTTAAAAAGAGTAAACACAGTTGACTGATAATAAAT